>CM038146.1:4577248-6037844 GCA_021437245.1 Aegilops speltoides | reverse complement strand
GCCTTGCAAGCATGTAACCAATGAGTTAGTTATGAGATGGCGTATTCGAGCGAGTAAAGAGACTTGCGTAGCAGATTGAACTAGGTATTGGATAGCGATCAAATCTCGGGCAAATAATATACCGATGACAAAGGAACAATGTATGTTGTTATCGGTTTGACCGATAAAGATCTTCGTAGAATATGTAGGAACCAATATGGGCATCCAGGTCCGCTATTGGTTATTGACCGAGGCGTGTCTCGGTCATGTCTACATGTTCTCGAACCGTAAGAATCGCAACAAGGTTTCGATGACATTTATATTATGAGTTTATGTATTTTGATGTCGAAGTTTGTTGGAGTCCGGATGTGATCATGGACATGAGGGTCTCGAAATGGTCGAGACATAAAGATTGATATATTGGCGACTATATTCGGACACGGAAAGGTTCGGAAGTTTGGAGAAAACCGGGTGTCGGAGTTACGGAACCCCGGGAGGATAATGGGCCACATGGGCCTGGGTGGGAAGAGAGAGGCGCGGGGGTGCGGCCTCTCCCTCGGTCAGATGGACTAGGAGGGGGTGGCCCCCTTTCCTTTCCCCTCTCCTCCTTCCTTCCTCCTAGTAGGAGTAGGAAGGGAATCCTACTCCTAAGGAGGAGATTCCTCCTCCTGGCCTTCAAGGGGCGGCCGCCTCCCCTCCCTCCATTATATCACGGGGTAGGGGCACCCTAGACACACAAGTTGATCATTGATCGTTCCTTAGCCTGTCGGTGCCCCCTCCACGATTATCCTCGGTCATATTGTGGCGGTGCTTGGCGAAGCCTGCGACGAGAGAACATCAAGATCGTCCTGCCGCGCATCTTGGGAACTCCCCAGCGCCTCTGCTGGATAAGAGATCGGAGTCGTCATCAGTCGTCCGTTTCAGGACTCGGAGGTGCGGGTCGGTGCTTGGATCGGTTGAACCGGAGGGCGTCGACTACTTCCTCTATGTTGCGTCAACGCTTCGCTTGGTCTCGAGTATGTAGACAACACTCTCCCCTCGTTGCTATATCATCACCATGATCTTGCGTGTGCGTCGATTTTTTGAAATTACTCGTTACCCAATGGATCCGAGCCTAGGTTTTATGCGTTGATGTTATTTGCCGAGTAGAACACAAGTAAGTTGTGGACGATATAAGTCATCTGCCTACCAGCATGTCATACTTTGGTTGCGGTATTGTGAGATGAAGCGGCCGGACCGACATTACAGCGTGCGATTCGAGACTGGTTTCACCGTTACAAGCACTCGTGCTTAAAGGTGGCTGGCTGGTGTCTGTCTCTCTCACTTTAGTTGAACCGAGTGTGACTCGCCGGTCCTTGTGAAGGTTAAAGCGAGTCTATTTGACAAACTATCGTTGTGGTTTTGATCGTGGTAAACGTTTCTTGCTAAGCCGTAGCAGCCATAAAATTTGCAACAACAAAGTAGAGGGCGTCTAACTTGTTTTTGAGGCATGTTGTGATGTGATATGGTCAAGGCGTGATGCTATATTTTTTGTATGGAGATGATCATGTTTGTAACTGAAGTTATCGACAACTGGTAGACCATATGGTTGTCGCTTTATTGTATGAAATACAAGGCCTAATTGCTTTACTTTATCACTAAGCGGTAGCGATATCGTAAAGCAATAGATGGGCGTAAACAACGATGCTCGATGGAGATCAAGGTGTCGCGCCGGTGACAATGGTGATCACGGCGGTGATTGGAGATGGAATCACGCAGAAGATGATGATGGCCATATCATATCACTTATATTGATTGCAT
The DNA here is from genome assembly GCA_021437245.1 of Aegilops speltoides. NCBI lineage: Eukaryota > Viridiplantae > Streptophyta > Magnoliopsida > Poales > Poaceae > Aegilops > Aegilops speltoides. The sequence goes on along the minus strand of CM038146.1, from coordinate 6,036,065 downwards.
GTGATGTTTATCCTTTATGCATCTTATCTTGCTTTTATTGGCGGTAGCATTTTAAGATGATCTCTCACTAAAATTATCAAAGTGTTCTCTGGTATGCACCGTTGCCAAAGTTAAATCGTGCCAAGACACCACGTGATGATCAGGGTGTGATAAGCTCTCGTCCATCTAGCAGGTACAAGCAAGTTTTGCACATGAAATACTCAGGTTAAACTTGGCCAGCCTAGCATATGCGGATATGGCCTCGGAACACGGAGACGAAAGGTGGGCGTGAATCATATAGTAGATATGATCAACATAATGATGTTCACCATTGAAAACTACTCCATCTCACGTGATGATCGGTTATGGTTTTAGTTGATTTGGATCACGTGATCACTTAGATGACTAGAGAATGTACATCTAAGTGGGAGTTCTTAAATATGATTAATTGAACTTAAATTTATCATAGACAGTTTGATAGTATCTTGCTTGTCTATGTTTGTTTGTAGATAGATGGCTCGTCTTTTTGTTCGTTGAATTTTAATCGTTCCTTGAGATAGCAAAGTTGAAAGATGATGGTAGCAATTACGGTTGGAGTCCGTAACACGAGGATTATCCTCATTGCTGCGGAAAATTCACGTCTGGAAGCACCGCTGGGTGCGAAGACTTCTGCTGATCTGGCCCGACAATGTTAAACGTCTGGCGAGCAAAGCTGATGACTACTATAGTTAGGTGTGCATGCTTTACGGCTTAGAACGGGGCTTCAGCGTTTTGAGCGTCATGGAGCATATGAGATGTTCTAAGAGTTGAAGTTAATATTTCAAGCAAATGCCGGATTGAGAGATATGAAGTCTCCAATAAGTTCTATAGCTGCAAGATGGAGGAGAATAGTTACGTCGGTGAACATATACTCAGAATGTATATGCAGGTATAACAATCACTTGATTCAAGCGGGAGTTAATCTTCACGATGATAGTGTCATTGATAGAATTCTTCAATCACTGCCACCAAGCTACAAGAGCTTTGTGATGAACTATAATATGCAAGGGATGAACAAGACTATTCCGGAGCTCTTGGCGATCTTTGAAAGCGGAGGAGTGAGAAATCAGAAGGAGCATCAAGTGTTGATGGTCGACAAGACCACTAGTTTCAAGAAAAGGGCAAAGGAAGAAGAAGGGAACTTCAAAAGAGCGGCAAGCAAGTTGCTGCTCAAGAAGAAGAAACAAAATGCGGACCTAAGCACAGGCAATGGGTAGCTTCTCTTTGCGAGGTATTTGGACAGCTGGAAGCAGAACTGCCCCAAGTATTTGGCAGATAAGAAGGATGGCAAAATACACAAAGGTATATGTGATATACATGTTATTGATGTGTTCTAACTAGAGTTTCGTAGTAGCTTTTTGGTATTTGATCTTGGATTGCCTTGCTAATATTTGCAACTCGAAACAGGGACTACTGAATAAGCGACAGCATGCCAGGGCAGGAGGTGACCAATCGTGTGAAAGCGGTTCCAAAGTCGATGTGATCGCCCGTCGGCATGCTACCTCTACATCTACCATCGAGATTAGTTTTAGACCTGAATAATTGTTATTTGGTTTCTGCGTTGAGCATGAACATTATATCCGGATCTTGTTTGATGCGAGGCGGTTATTCATTTAATCAGGAGAATAATGGTTATTCTATTTATATAGGTAATATCTTTTATGGTCATGCACCCTTGAAGAGTGGTCTATTTTTATTGAATCTCGATAGTAGTGATACACATATTCATAATTTTGAAGCCAAAAGATGCAGAGTTGATAATGATAGTGCAACTTATTTGTGCCTTTTTGCGTTTAGGTCATATCGGATTATAAAAGCATGAAGAAACTCCATCTTGATGGACTTAAGGAATCCTTGATTATGAATCACTTGGTACTTGTGAACCGTGCCTCATGGGCAAGATGACTAAAAACCCTTCTCGGTACTATGGAGAAACAACAGATTTGTTGGATACATACGGATGTATGTGGTCCGATGAATATTGAGGGCTCATGGCGGATATCGTTATTTTCTCACCTTCCACGAGATGATTTAAGCGAGATATGGGTATATCTACTTAATGAAGCACAAGTCTGAAACATTTGAAAAGTTCAAAGAATTTGAGTGAAGTAGAGAATCATCGTAACAAGAAAATAAAATTTCTGCCGTCTGATGGTGGAGGAGAATATTTGAGATTCTGAGTTTGGTTTACATTTGAAACAATGCGGAATAGTTTACGTAACTCATACCTGGAACACCACAGCGAAATGGTGTGTCGAGTCATGTCGTACTTTACTTGATATGATGCGATCTATGATGTCTCTTACCGGTTACTTCTATCATTTTGGGGTTATGCTTTAGAGGCGGCCGCATTCTTGAAAAGTATGATATTAGTCTCTACAAATCTGAAATTTTTGACACACTTAAACATTGCTATGAAAACTATGCTCACAGTGTCAATAATTTATTGAAAGAATGACCATTGCTTTGGAAGAAAATAATGATATGCATGAATCTATAGATAATTATGGTTCCGATGATTTGATTGAAATATCCCTTGATGAACATGATGCTTGATATTCTTGTGGCCATGATGCCAATATTTATGAAGACGAATTTGCTATAGTTCTTTATGTCAAACATGAGAACATTGCTATTGCACCCATACTTGATAGTTCCTTGGATGAAAAGCATGATTGCAATGATGTTATTATAAATTTTCTTAGTGTCAATTGTGTTAATGATATGCAAAACCTCAAGCTTGGGGATGCTAGTTTTTCTATGACTACTATTTGTTGCAATGATCATGATTGGGGTAATTCTTTTTATGATCTTGAAAATTTATTTCAGCCCCATGATGAATATGAGATTGATAATAGTGTTTGCAATATTATTGAAAGTGGGTTTGGAAGAGTTTCAATTTTTACGGGTTGGCGCCTAGTTGGGTTGGTATTGATGTTTCGATGGCTTATGCTGAGAGTCGGCCGGCTTATAAACATTGTCTGGCTCGGTGGCTAGTTAAATCTACCTTATGATACAAGTTATGCCATTGTGGCGGTTTACTACAACAGGCCTTAAGTCGCCTGTGGGCCTTAAGCCCTTTATTGAACCGCCAACTTCATGCTTGGTCTTGGGCTTCTTTCTGGTGAGTCTTCTTTGTGTAACCCGGCCCTCCTGGGCGGCTTACACAAATAGTTATATCCCCAACATTAGGCCCCAGATTGATTTGAACCTGTTCAGGTCAATCTTAAAATACTTTTTAAAAAATAAATCTTCAGTCTTCTGACTGTGCAAAGGTTTTCTTTAACCCGCCATGATGTCATCTTTTGGATCCGTGTTAACCCGCCGTGATGTCATCTTTACTTAAATTCTTTCTTTATTCCACCGTATCCTCCAACGGATCTTTGCCTTTATTGACTGTTCCGAAAACCGAGACGTCGGGGCCGCTGGATAATAACTTTTATCTCCTCGTTTCTCGCACCGTCTCAATTATCCTTTCCTTATAATTAGGCGCGACCTAGGTCTTTCCATTCTCCTCCTTCCAGTCATCCTCTTCCTCTCTCTGCTTCTCTGTCATTCGAGCTCCGCCGCGACGCCGTCGCAGATCTCTTCGTCTTCACCAACTCCGGCCGCTGCATCAACTTGTCTTGACCAGAAAAAACGCGACGACCCTCTGCTGCAACCCTGCATCTATAAGTATCCTCTTTCCTGCTTCTTAGATCCACATTAGGACCTTCGAGTTCCTCGCGTTCTTCGTTGTTCATTAGGATCCTTTCATAGATTTCATCACCCCCGCTCTTCTTGATCTTGAAGATGGTAAATACTGATGCAGTAGATTTTCCGCACCTATTTTGAATGCAAATAGATCCCTTTCTGTCACACAGAGGCCCCATTCGAGCCCTTGAGTTTCATCTACGCTAGTCTTAGGTCTAGAAAATTTTCTTGCTAGAACAGCTTTTTGATCTCAAATAACAGTGGCAGATCATGAAACTTGTTTGTATCACCCGGAAAACTACTTCTGTCGAATATGCTTAAACACAACTGTCCATGTAGCCGGATTAAATAAATGACACTGATTTGTGAACCTTGCTTGCTTCTCATGACTTCAAGAAGTCTGAACTGCTTTTGATACATGTAGCGGCTTAAATATTGTTGCATAGTTATCCTCATATCATTAGTCCCCTTCTTAAGCCGCCACCTTGAATAATTAAGATATTTTCTCCCGGGTTAAAATTGAACCGGAACCTCTTATTTTGTCATAGGCCAACTGTTGTCATGGCACCTAAGGCAACCAAGGCCCCTGTGACCTGCAATTGGGTCCCATCCATAGTCACAAAGAGTAAACTGTCTGAATTTGTGAAGTCTGGCCATTCTGCCTAAAAAGGAGATCATGTCTTATCGTGCCCCTGACCAGTCTGAAGAGAAGCCTCAACCCAAAGAAGGGGAGGTGATAGTTTTTACGGATCACATGAGCCGGGGATTTGCCCCTCCAGGTTCAAAATTCTTCAGGGAGGTTTTGAATTTCTTTGATCTTAGACCTCAAGACATTGGACCCAATTCCGTGTCAAATATTTGCAACTTCCAAGTCTTTTGCGAGGTGTACCTGGGAGAGGAGCCAAGTCTGCTTTTCTTCAGAGAGATTTTCTACTTGAACCGGTAGAATGAACGTGCCAATGGGCCTAGTCTTGAGCTTGGCGGCATCTCAATTCAGCGGCGGATAGATTGCCTTTTTCCTTACGCTGAACTGCCAAGTCATCCAAAAGATTGGAATCAGACGTGGTTTTATTGTCAAGACACTTCACCGGCTGATGAGAGCCCTCTGCCCGGCTTCCGCGCCCTGCGCCTTGAGTCCAACCATCCGCTGGCGGATAAACTAACTGCTGTCGAGCGTCTGCTTCTCAATCCCACCATTAAGAAGATCAAAACTCTTTTGGGAAACGGCTTAAACAGCATCGATCTGATCCGAGTCTGGGTCACTTGGCGAGTACTTCCATTAAGCCGCCGTTCCGACTTAATGTGTACTTACTCAGGCGAAAAGGATGATCCACTGCGTCATAGCCCTGACGACCTACCAGATGATGTGGTGGATGCTACGACCCGATCCATCGCTAAAGGAGGGCATCAGAACTAGTAATGCCTTCAGCTTACTTCCCTTCTGCAAGAAGAACCCGGCCCCTGCAGTGAGTTAGCAATCTTAATAAATACTCTTTGCTATGTTATACCTTATTTGTACTCATAGTTCCTTATCCTTTTCCACAGGCCGATGACAACTTCTGGAAGGTCAGGTATGACCATGAGGCTGCCAAACAAGCCAGGACAGCCAAGAAAACCGAAAGGAAAGCCGCCAAAACGGGAACCTCAAAGAAGAAGAAACCCAACGCTTCTGATTTATTCAAATTGGATGATACTTCTTCGGATGACGAAGAGGTAATCCTTTAATTTTCTTAACTCCTTTGTCGTTATTTTATTGACATTCTATCCTTTCAGGATGATACGGGGAACAATCAAGCAGTTGACGAAGAGGTAACTATAATCTCCTCCGACTCAGAGCCTTTGCCAAAGCAAAAAATCCGAAGGGTGACCCGGAAAGTAAGATTTTCACATCCTCTAGCTTATCAAGATCCTCAATTTCTTTTGAAGCAACAACAGCTTGAAAACCGGAGGCAGACCCGGACCAACAAGGATGCAGAACTCTCCTCCGGCTTACTTGATGTAACTAGGAAGCGTCGGACTGAGGTTATCTCCGATTTATGTTCTGTTTTACCTTTGGCGGGTTTAATTCGCCAACCTCTCAATTCATCTGACTCCAATTATCAGGATACCTCTCCTTCCTCCGGCGAGTCTATGCAATCAAACATGCCGGCTTTCAAAACTGCTCCCGGGTACTGTAACTTTAGTTACTTTAGGCTTTACCTTACTCATGCTTTAGTATTCATCCTTCTACCTTTGTTGACAGCATGCAAGTGAAGCCCAGCAAGAGGGCAAGGAAGAATAAGCCATCCCAAGACCCGATTGTTACTGAACCGGCGCTTGATATGTCCGCTCCTGACAGCTCCACCCATCAGCCGCCGCCTGAACCGGCTTCTGACATTCCGGTGCCAACCACTAACCAGCCTGCCGAAGATACTCTCAACAGCTCCGATAACCCGGAAGCTCCTAGCCCGGTCAAGGCGACTGACCCGGAACTTGAATTTCTGGTGGTGGCTTGAAAGAAGGGCAGAAATGCTTAACAATCTATTTCCTATAGTATTTAACTGTTTACATTATGAAATGTGTGGACAGTAGGTATGTTTCCCAGGTTATATGGTAATAATTGTACACCTTATCATTTAGTTTGGTTTGTGTTTATAGAATGACAAGGTTGGTTAATTAAGCCCTGCCTGTATCTTTTAGAGTTTACTTCATTGGTAGCATATCCAGCTATATAAATTAATATTGTACATGTTGGAGAATTTAGACGATGATAACAAACTGTAACCATGAATACTCAAATAGAAACTTGAACAACCATCTTGTTTAATTTGGTGATGTTCCTCCATGCTAAGAGCTAATCTGCTGCACTGTTATTCAACTTACATCGACAATTTTAATTTCGCTGAAATCATGTTTTCTTTTCTATGTTTATCTCCGTGGACGGCCACTACTACCTCCGTGTTTTTTTCATTATAGCCTTATTGGTGTTTGGCCACCCTGTTCTAATTAATGTGTATAATTCAAGCCCTTGTTTCTATCTAAATATGTGCACGAAAGTTCTGTTACCTTGTGAAAAATTATTGGTGCATTTTTTTGTTTCTCAAAAACAAAATAGCTTGCTCATTTAAGCTGTGCCATCCCTACTGTTAGCTTCATATTGTGTCTCTGTTAGCTTCAGGCCTAATTTTTTGCCTTTATGTTCACCCTTTTACAGGAGCTCTAGGCCTAATCTTTTTGAGGGTGAAGCCGTGAAGCCAAGTGCGAAGCAGCGAAGCCCTACTTAGGAAGATGGCGAAGCAGCGAAGCCCTACTTAGGAAGATGACGAAGCAGCGAAGCCCTACTTAGGAAGAGTCTTTTGGTTCTGTAGGACTATAAATTGTAATTTCGTAACGGATTGTAAAAGGCTACTGTAGTGTTATTTGGTGAATTATATTTGTTTTGTCCTGTTTGAAATAGCTATTATGTATGTTAAAAAGATGTGAAATGGAAACTTGACTAGGTGGACCAATTTATGTCCCACTTATGAATATAATCTGAGCAATTTTGAAGTTTTTGACATGTGGGACCAATGTATGGCATTATGAGTAGTGAGACCCATCTGATTAGTGGGACCAGCTCTAAAATATAATGATATAAAAATAGAGAATCAATTGATGTAAGAAGGCCACGGACCAACAATAAAAAAGGCTGCAATATTAGGCTTGGCCCATGAAGCTGATAAAAAAGACAGAAAAAACACAAATAAGCTGAATTAATGGGCTCGGCCCATATAAACCAAAAGCTGTATTTTTTCTTCTTCTCCTCTATTCCTTTCTTCTTCTCCTTTTTTATCTTCTTTTTTTTTCTTTGATCGCTTCTCTTCCATTCCTTTCTTCTTCTCCTCTTTTTATTTCTTCTTTTGACTTCTTAAAAGAGCGTTGTCGTCGAGGCCACCCCAAACCCTTGAAGCATTGTGTCGAGGCCGCCCCAAACTCTTGAAGCGTTGTCGAGGCCACCCCAAACCCTAGAGAAGCAGCATCGAGGCGACTAATATGGTTCCTTATTGTGATTAGCTAGCTAGTTCTACGTTTGCCACTAAAATATATCCATATGTCATGTTTGAATAATAATTGACATCTTGTAAATATTTGCAGAAACTATGGAGCACCCCCGAGAAGAAGCAACATAAGCGATGTTGGAGGACATAATCGCAAAAGGAAGTGATGTCGTTGCATCGTTTCTCAACGACACCGATGGTCTGGAAGGACGGGGTAGTGAAGAAGGCTATGATTATGATGGCTCCGATGACCCATTAATGCCGGTACAAGAAGAGGGCTATGATTATGATGGCTCCGGTGACCCAATGGAGGTACAAGAAGGAGATATATATATATATATATATATATATATATATATATATATATATATATATATATATATATATATATATATATATATATATATATATATATATATATATATATATATATATATATATATATATATATATATATATTAGTTAAGCCCGTGCTAACTAGTTAATTGATGCATTCATTGATTTCATATGTACACATATTAATTAACTCTCGTCTTTCTTATTTTCTCTAGCCTTCCGGATCTAGCTCAACTTCGGTAAAGAAACGAGGCCTGAAGAAAAAGTTGTGCTCGGATGAAAGGTTTGAGATCACACCAATCACGCGCGATGGCAAGCCGATTGAACCCATCCGGACAAGGGATGCATTTCGTGCTCAGTGCGGTGTTCTTGTGGACAAGATCCCGATCAGTATCCACCAATGGTTAAAGCCTAAGAAATAAGACCATGAGGTGTCTTATGTCTCCGATATGCAGAAAGAAGACCTTTGGACAATGCTTAAGGAAAATTTCACCCTACCGCCAGAGGAGGATGCGGAGAAGCCAGTTAAAGAGGAATTGATAAAGTCTTATGCTCTTAAGAAGATGGCAGAACTATTCAGGAGGTGGAAGAATGAGGTGCAAACAGATTTTGTCGACGAAGAAAAGACAGCAGAATTCATCGGAAAGTATGAGAAGATCAGAGATCACTGGCCCGCATTTGTGGCCCACAAGACATCGGAAAAGAGTAAGAAGATGTGAGCGACAAACAAGATAAATGCTGCGAAGAAGAAGCATCAGCATCGCACGGGGTCAGGTGGCTACCTCAAAGCCCGACCTTTGTGGGAAAAGGCTGAGAATGACCTGATTGCTAAAGGGGTTGAACCAGAGACATTGAACTGGCCAGACCGTTACCGGACTTGGTTCTTCGGGGTTGGCAGAACCTTGGACCCTGTATCAGGGAAGTGCGTTTGGACGGAAGAGCAACTGCGAATACCCGTCAGGAGGCTTCAGGAGTATATCGAGAAAGCACAGCAAGGGACGTTCATTCCAGATAGAGGGAACACTACAGGAATCAGCTAATTTGCCGTTTGTGGCCGTCTTTGCCGTTAGTTTTTGGTCAGGCCTGACGGCAAAGACCAATTTTGTCGTTAGGTGCAGACGGCAAAGAAGTACTGACGGTAAAATAGACTTTGCCGTCTGCCCGAAAAAATACAGGCGGTAAATAGGTCACTTTGCCGTCTGCTAAAAATTTACTGACGGCAAAATAGACTTTGCCGTCTGCAAAAAAAATACAGACGTCAAAGAGCTCACTTTGCCTTCTGCCGAAATTTATACAGACGGCACTGTTTTGGCAGACGGCAAAGTGAGCCATTTGTCGTCTGTATTTTATTTGGCAGACGGCAAAGAGAAAACACACCACGCGGATCGATCACGCGGATCGCTGACGTGGCAAGATCTAAAACGCACATCCCACCCACCACAACCGTCAGACACACGCACGGCCCCACCCACCCACGAGCACTCAACGCACGCGCCCCCACGACCGCCCCCACCCCCACGCGCCTGTCTCCTATCCTTCTCCCCCGAACTCCCTCATCTCTCTCCTTCTCCCGAGCAGTAGCACGCCGGCGGGCAGCTCCCTCATCTCTACTGCTCCCTCCTCCCTCCTCCCCCGAGCAACAGACCGCCGCCGGCCAGTGCCCGCCCGCCCGTCCGATGACCCCGAGCTGCCGCGCGCCGCTCGCCCGCCTGCCTGTCCGGCGCCATCGAGAAGCCGCGCCGATGGTCAGCGCCTGCCCGTCCGGCGACCCGAGCTGCTGTCGCGCGTTGGCTTGCCCCGCCCGTCCGGTGCCCAGCGCAGCAGCGCTGCTGCTGGCGAGCCGCTGCCGCTCGTCGCCGCCCCGAAGCGGCGGACTCCTCGCCGCCCTAGCGATGGCAGGAGGCCCGCCATGGAACCGCCGGCCCCGGCCCTCCCTCGCCGCCCCGAGCATCCGCAGGCGGCATGCCATGGCGCTGCTGGCCCCGGCCCTCCCCCGAAGCCCGAGCAGCAGCACGCGGCCGGCCATGGCACCGCCGGCCCCGGCCCTCCCCCTTCGCGCTGTGCAGCCTCACGTGGCAGGCCCTGCTCCCCGGCGCCGCCGGCCTCGACCCCTTCCCCCCTTTGCCCTGGCCATCGTCGCCCCGAGCAGCTGCACGCTGCCGTCCCCGTCCCACGGTGCCGCAACCTTTTCCATCTCCGTCCAAGAATGCAATTGCCCCGACCACCGCACTTAATTTGTGGCTGTTAGTAATTGTTATTAATTGCTACGTGCGTGTACCTGCAAAAATTTGATGCTCACTGCCTATTCGTATAGTTGCATTGATGTTTCACGGGCTCCATTTTTTGTTTCTAATTTTTGTACATTGTGCCACGAATTTATGTGTGAAAAGTGGGTCAGTTGTGCAAAACTACGGCTGTGATGGGTTTGCTAGCGCTGGTGCTTTAGTTTTTTTAATCATGAGACTAAAAAATAGAATACAATCTTTGCCGTCTATTGTTCTGTCCTGATGACGGCAAAGTACATGTTTGACTGACGGCAAAGACCGCGTGCTTTGCCGTCTGGTATTTCTGCCGCAGACGGCAAATTTGTGGTTGGCTGACGGCAAAGACTTTGCCGTCTGCCCGATAAGAAGTTGACGGCAAAGTACTCTTTGCCGACTTTGCCTTTGCCGTCACACTTTGCCGTCAGCAAGGTGACGGCAAAGTCTTTGCCGTCTGTATTTCATCCTTTGCCGTCTGTACTTGCCTGACGGCAAACTGTCTGATTCCTGTAGTGGAAGGACGAGCTCACAATGGCCCTCGGGAATCCTGAGCACCCTGGACGGACACAAGGCATGCCAGGCTCGATTCCATGGAAGGCTGGGTTTCCGGACGCAGGGGGTTACAAAAGCCAGGAGAGGAGTAAGAAAGTGGAGCATAGCCAACTGCAGGTGCTGCACGAAAGGGTACAAGGGCTAGAGGAACGAGAAGCAGATCGCAGCAAACGACGTGCCGAAGCTTCCCTTGAAGCTACCCCGCCATCTCAGCGGAGAAGCAGCGTGGCTTCCACCAAGCAGACTCAACAGCTGGAGCCTGTCTTCACGGCTCCTGCTAGCTACCCCGTGGATGCTATCACGGAGTCTCAACATTGCCACCTTATGGCGCGATGGATGACATGGAAAGTGAAGGTGGCTTTTGGCTTTGTTTTACCTACTGGACCTGGCACAACCTACCACGGCCGATCGATTCCAGAAGGATATGCTAGGGTGATGGTGGAGCAAATAATGGACGGATTTGAGGACCTCGAGCTTGACCACCCTACGGGTGAAGGGGAGATTCGGCTGGGTTCTTCTATGAAGACTCCATGCCTACGGCGGAAGGAGCTCATCAACCTTCCGAACTAGACGCCTCCGCCTCCTCCTCCTCCTCCGGTGAGTAAGGGCACTCCGCCTCCTCCTCCGCCTCCTCCGGTGAGCGATCAGGGCACTCAGCCTCCTTTTCCGGCGCGTGGCGGCACTCCGCCTCCTTCGCCTGCGCCAGCGCGCCCGCGCAGCCAGCCTCCTCCTTCTCCGCCTCTTCAACAAGGGCGGAAAAGACCCGCCGCCGCTCTGGCGCGTCATCCTTCTCCTCCACCTCGTAAGAAAGAAAAGACAGTCGCAACCACTCCGTCTACTCCAGCGTCTAGCAGTACAGCCAGAGACAGGCAATATAGATACGGTCCTTCTCTGAAGAATCCAGAGAAGTAACCATACGACAGGAGCCAGGAGGAAAAAACGAAGATCGTGCAAGCCGAAGTGACCAACTTCTTTGAAGGGGTGAAAGCAAAGTAAAATCCACCACCGGAGGAGAAGATAGATCCGGTAAAAGCGACATGTACTCTGGCTGCCCTGAAGAAACCACCAAAGTGTCCGGTGAAAGACAACTATCCGCCAAATTGAAGAAAAGACAAATCGGTGATATTGGGTTCATTAACACAAATCTCATAGATGCATATATGGTTAAATTTAAGGCCAAAGATACCCAGGCCAAGCTGCTACAATCGTTTGTATTTAATCAATACAAAGCTATAATACTCTTCCCTTACAAATTCAAGTGAGTGTTACTATCTTGTGCATATTCGGTTTCCCTTATTAGTCGAGGTTATAGTAATGTAATTGATGAGTTATGCATGCGTGCGCAGCTTCCACTATATTCTCCTAGAGATTAAGCTTGAGCAGGGACTAGTAACCGTCTTAGACTCGAGACAAAAAGATCCCAAGGAGTATGCGGACATGACTGCAATTCTAGAGAAGTAAGTTAAATCGATCATTATCGCACCATATCGGCAACTTCAATTTGTTCATTTCCTGATATCAAGTAATTGTTTTCTTTGTCTGGCAGGGTTTGGAATAAATTCACCTCAAAAACTCCGGGACTGCCGAAGAAGCTGCAATTTAGACACCCGAAAGTAAGTACTATAGTAGCATATATGTTCCACACATCTCCTAGTGGTTCAAGCGCTAATTTCATCAATACCATTTAGCATGCTTGCTAATTAATTATCAGTTTGATTGACCTCTATTTCTTGTAAAGTTGTTGTGGCAGGAACAAGGGAATAATTACTGTGGATACTACATTTGCTAATCCACCCGCCACACAACCTGTGAGCGGGGCTACTCCGACAAACAATATGAAGTGTGTAAATAATAATATTCACAATTTTATTTTATTACCATCATTTGTGTTCAGTTTCATTTATTCACATATATGTACTGACCTTCTTCAAATTAGATATTTCGGATGCGGGATGAACTCCTACCACCAGATCGTATGCGAGGAATTCAAGAGGAATTGGCAACATTCTTTCTTGACCACGTGATCGCTAAAGACAGAGAATACCATGTGGACCCTGATCAGTTCATTTTTAGTTAGGAGATTATATTGTAAGAGATACTTATATTTATATATGTAGCTAGCAGCATCGGATAGATATACGAGAACTTGTTGTTCGACCAATCTCTCAGAGAAGGAGAGGTGGTCGATATCACTTCTCTCTGTATGCATATGTTCATGACGATCTTCTATTTCCTTCATTTGCTTACTAGCTAGCGTGTCTAGTCCTCTCTATTCGTATAGTACGTAGCGTCGACCAAGCACGGAGATAAGAGAGGACACTTCTCTGTATTAATTAGCTAGCTAACACAATATATGAAACACCTAAATTAACCCCCCAAAACCCCCTAACCCACCCCCTTTCAAAAAAAAACAAAAACCCCAGCACCTGAAATGCTGACGCCTATTGGTCCCGGTTGGTGCCACCAACCGGGACCAAAGGGCCTCCTGCCTGGGCTCACCGCACCGGCCACATGGAGGCCCATCTATCCGGGTTCGTGTAAGAACCGGTACTAAAGGCCAAGGGCATTAGTAATGACCTATTAGTCCCAGTTCTAGAACCGGGACTAAAGGCCCTTATGAACCAGGACGAAAGGCCCTTTTTCTACTAGTGTTAGTACAAATGGGCCTTAAAAGGCCAAACCAGAGAAGGAAATAAACTTGGGCCAACTTGGCCCAAGTTGAGTAGGCGCCCCCAATCCCCTTATGGAAGGAGGAGGACAAATTGGACTAGGGGAGGAGGACTCCTGGTGGCTGCCCTTTCTCTCTCCTCTAACCTATATATACTAGGGTTTTTTGCTCTATTCTATACACAAATTTTGGAGCCTCATCTAGATCTAATTCTAGTTGGTCCCAGTTGACTAATTAGAGCTAGGTATAATTCCTCAATTCCTCATTACTAGAAGCCTAGTGTGGTTCTAATCTCCTCCCTCTAATTCTACGGTGACGATTAGTTCTGGACAGGGAAGCGCTGCCGGATCGTGAAGGTTGCACGCTAGCTACGAAGTATAGAGACCGTGCTTTCGGTCTTCGGCTCGGGGGACTGTTCATGGGCGGTTCGCGGGATCGTTCATGATCGTTTGAGGGACTCCAAGTACGATCTACACCGACACGTTGTTCTTCCGCTGCAATTCGGTGACAGTTACGATCGTGATCCTAGCCTGTTATGCATCTTCATATTGTTCTTGGGTGTGCGTAGGCGCGAAGGCTTTTGTTTTCTACTACATTTCCAAACAATGCCTTCTACAGCGGCTCTGGCAGAGTTGTCATGTTTAGCCTGTTGCTACTTGATCGAAAGTGGTGTGGTAGTAGCGGGAGGCAGGCGGTATGGGACATCCTTGTCTTCTGTTTGCTTCTCTAGAGGTAACTGGCTACTGAGGCGTCAGTAGCAGGATAAGGGTGGAAGGTACAAATGGCTTCAATGACGAGTTTATGCACCCTGCTGGAAACACAACATATCTGATCGGGCTATGTCGATGCACGTCTGCGTCGTGTCTTTGCTGAGGTGGTGGATTGAAGCTTGGCTTTGAGGATGAGAATCCGGAGTTCAACCATGTGGTGGACTCGCCATCATCAGCGCACGTGCGGCGATTTTTTCTTGAAGGCGTAGCCTAGGAGTTGTGTATTTTTCGTTTCTGATGTGTCTTATAACTTAGGGTAAGTGGCTATCCGGTGAAGTTACTGTTGCGAGGCATGCAGCCTCAATTTGTTTCACTTAATTTTCAGGTCGACGTCGTTTGGCTGCTGAATTTTACACTATTAATAATATATGGCTGCATACATCTTCCTAATGTAGCAGGCGAGGATATCCTCCTTTTCAAGAAAAAAACTCAATGGAGATTCGGGAGATTGAGGAGCAATTAAGAGAAGTATATGTGAGAGAGAAGATATTCTACAGGCAAAAATCACGTGTTATTGATGGCAGGTGATCAAAACATTAAGTACTTTCAGAATCATGCATCACAGTGAAGAAGAAAGAACACTGTGAAAGCACTTCTGGGAGAATATGGAAGCAGGTTCTCGTGATAATCTAGAGTCTCTCAAGGACATCCTTAGGAAATATGAGGTGACATCCGATCAAAAGGTCAACCTACAGAAGTCCTCCATTTTTTTTGGCAAAGGGTGTCTTGAGGAGGACAATGGGAATCTTAAGCAGGCTAATTGTATTGAATCAAAGGCCATTAGTAAAAGGTACCTTGATCTAAGGATGGTACATTTAAGCATGTTACCGTATGTTTGAAGGAAAAATGTTCAGGATAGAAAGGAGAGAGCTTCACAAAGGCCACCAAGGAGGTACTTGTGAAATCTATCCTTCAAGCCACACCAACCAATACCATCAGTTGTTTTCAGCTCACAAAGAAGATGTGCCAGAACTTGACATCAATGTCATCCAAATTCTGGTGGGGAGCAGCAAATGTGAGAGGAAGGTCCACTGAATTGCATGAGATAAAATGTGTACCGGCAAACCTGATGGAGGTTTGGCTTTATGGATCCGAATCTTTTAACCAAGCTTTGCTGGCTATGAAGGCGTGGAGGATCTTACAGGTACCATCCTCTCTTTTTACTGGAGTGGTTAAGGCGCGCTACTTCAAGGAGGAAACCATTATGAATGCAACATGCCTGGCAGAGGCCGCATACATATTACATAGTATATTGCATGGGCGTGATTTCTTGAAAATGAGCTATTTGGTGGATTGGGAACCGATCAAAAATTCTGATCCACCATGATAACTGGATCCCACGAAGGGGGAGCTTGAAACAACTCGGACATGAGTTTGTTCACAAGGGCGTGGGATCTAGTCCGTGTGGACTCTATGTTCTCACATGATGATGCAGCGCATATAAAAAATAGTGCCAGGAGGGCCCGGGACATATGACTACCTCGCATGGAATTATACATAGAATGGTGAAATCTCGGTCAAGTCAGCATATCACCTAAAAATGACGTTGAATGGAGTGAAGTCTGGACGGCCGGAATCTACTTCTTTTTTACATAAACACAAGGAGTGGCTGACTCTTTGGGATACATGTGCACCAAATAAAGCGAAGGTATAGATGTGGAGGCTCCTGACGAATGGACTTGCTCTGTTGGTTCAGAGCTCTACCGCTGGACAATATAAAGGAAGGAGTTTTTTGTGTAGCATGCAGAAGGGAGGAGATGCTATATCATCGATTCTGGTCATGGCCACATTCGGCTATGTTTTGGGAAATTATGCTCTCATAAAACAGAGTTTCGGTGGCGATCCCACTGACTACGGCTGACTCCACGAGTGCATTGTCGAGCTGGATGCTAGGATGGTTTGCAGATGCTGGTGCTAACGATTGTGCGGCTATGGTGCAGGCGGTGTAGGGGCTTTGGCGTGCAAGGAATGAAACAAAGGAAGGAAAGAATATTGCCTCGCCACAGGAAATATCGAGGTCTGTGGCACTGTACATGGCTGAATGGATGTCTCTGCATGTGAAGAAAGACACGGCCAAACCTGTTACGGAGCTACAGCAGTGGTCTCCACCCGATGAAGGATGGGTCAAGGCCAATTTAGATGCCGGCATTGCGAAACATGGAGATAAGGGTGGTGGAGGGATGATCCTTTGGGGGCATGCTGGTGACATCCGCGCAGCACCTGGCTACTTGTTCGGCCACATAACTGACCATGAGATGGTAGAAATAATTGCATGCAGGGCGGCAGTCAAGCTTGCGTCTAAAATACATGTGCAGAAGCTTCACCTGGAGACGGACAACAAGATTGTGGCGAGCATGTTAAATGACGGAAGAAAGAATCTCTCAGTGACTGGACCTTGGATTGAAGAAATCAAGTCGATATTGAGAACATTTCAGGAGAGCAAGGTGACATGGGTAAGGAGGTCTCCAAATTATGACGCGAATAATTTAGCTTAGCTAGGGGTAGCCGTAGATCTATGTAAGATTTGGTTGATGGTGCCACCAGACTTAATCTTAGATGTGGTCGCCGATGAGATCCTGGATGTTGTTTAGGTATTCGTTGGTTAAATAAAGCGGCAGAATTAATCCTGTCAAAATGTACAAGCATCAAGAAGGAACATATTAAACTATGGAGGTGTTTGGTTCACGTTTTTTTCGCCATCATCACATTGAGGAGGCACCTTAAAATGTTGCAAACGTTCGGTTTAGTAGGGCTGTAAACGGATAGCCCATAATCAAATCATACCCAAATTCACTTCCGGTTACGCCCACCGCTGTCCGATAACCGAAGGTGTGATCGCTCATCCCTATCTCTGACCACAGCCAACCTTCTTTTCCCTCCATGCCCGCCCACCTTCAACTCAACCATCTGCCCTGATTTACTCCGATGAGACCTCTGCATGTAGCAGCAGTGAACACCAGCGACCCATTTCTCTACTCCTTGACCAGATTTATTTTGAGCAGCAGAGCACCTTACATAGATGCATTGGCGGGCCAGGTGAGAAGCACGTTTCAGATCTTCCACCCCCTCAAGGAGTAGCATCTGTCACTAGTGATTTTCCTCGCAGCCATCACAAGGAGAATTGCCGAAAGCATCACCACTGCATTGCATTCAATATACATCAAACAGGCAAACACCGCAATGGAATCCATGCCTTTACAATGGCACAACCATACAAAAAGGGGAAATATCTTATTATGCCCTCATCCCATTGTGAACCGGTTCCATTACCATTTGCGTTATCACAGACAGGGACATTTATAGACGGTGAAAAAAATATTGTTTTTCACTCCCCAGTTTTCCCTCAATAACTTGGTAAGTTTATGGACTGTCAGAATTGTATATTCAAAACTAGAAACATATGTTACTCCGAACAATAAAAATTCAATGGCAAGTTCCAGAATTGGACTGCCATTTGAAAATACATACATCAAGATGTTTTTTCTGGTCAAATACTCTTTGAGGTTCAATGGTACATCACCTGAATGTAACATGGGCAAATTCATATCAGGACACTCTATTTTGACATGTCTCCTTGTGTCCTCCATTGTGCTTTTAAGGACTAAAGTTTTACCCACAAAGGCAAATATATCCTCTCTGAATGTTGGTCTTGTATTCCTGGAAGACATTTTGAAATAATGAGCACGAGAAATGATGGATGACAAATTTATAGATGCATAAATACCAAGCAAAGAGATATTTTTCTAGTTACGGAAAACGTCATGCAAACATCGAATGAATTTAACAGATAAACTTCCCGGAAAAAAACCCCGATAAACCTGCAGAACTGCTAAAGGATCATGTAGGAACTGAATAATAAAAGTCAGAGTGTTCCTGACAAACCTGTCTTACTTTCTTTAAACTAGGTAACTGGGGCTGAGGTAGGCAGCCACAACAAAAATAGGACGACAGGTTCAGAGCGCAATACATCCAAGGATGAGTCTCCAACTAGGGATGCAGATACTGGATTCAGAAACTTTATCCACCACAATAGTTGTCTACAAACCAGAAGGTATGACCATACTAGTGTTACCTTTGTTGAAACTCGCGCCTCTTGCCGCCGATCAGATCACCGTCGTAAGCCGGTGCAACTAGTCGGAACCAGACAAGATGTACACGTACAGAACTAGCTAATCAGGCAGGCAGGCTGGTGGATGCTTTTGATGGAGGCTAGCTTAGGATGCAATTTAATCTCATGGCGACTTGATTCATCCATAGAGATACACACAAAAACAAAGGATTATTTTCGCACCTCTGTCATAGCTTCCCACATGATTTTCTCCTTTATTTTCAATAATAGCATGATTACATAGACTCCAAAGTAAACACTATTAATACTTGTCAATCTAAGTCCAATGTGACCTAAACTTAGGACTCTCCAAACGACAACAACACGTATACGACTACTTACTTTGACCTGACAAATTGGAATGCCTAACAATCTCACCCTAATCCAAACTTTTCTACTCAACAACTCAACAATGACTAGTCTAATTGCCTCTCCCAAATTTTGACCACATCAAATAACGACGACCACTCGCATAGAAAACTTCTATAACCAAGGGCCTGTTTCATGCCCCTCTTGTTCTCTTTATTTTTTTTTTTTAACTCACGGTGTTACAAAATACACACTTGATGCTGTGCATCTAACAACCTTCCTACGTGATGTCCTCTAACTAGGCAGCAGCTTGCATGACGTAATGAGGTGATGTCATCAGCATATCACAGTTAGATCACTAGCAAGACTCACAGGATGGATCAAATGTAGCGAGGGACTTCACAAACACCATGTCTAAAGTGATATAGCCTACTGCTTCTTGTCCACCTACCTAGTTAATACGAGAAATTAACCAAATCGACTCCACTAGTCTACCACGCATGTAAATTAAGCGAATTTTTTTGTCAGCCAACAATAAAGTTTAACCATACAACACTGTACAAACTATACTACAAAATCCAAAGCTGAATCATCCCAGCATTTTGTTATCAAAAATAGCAATACAAAAGAGAAAACCAATAGAAGATCAATCAGTTTATGATGGCACACCTGCAACCTCCATGGTTATCATGTTCTCAAATTTTTTTCTCCAGATAAGTATGTACAATCAAAGTAAAAACTAGTGAACGATCAGTGACTGAAAGCTTGCATCCATTAGAGGCGAAGACTGGACTTCCTAGATTGTTCCAAATGAACAACATACCTTATAGAAATATAAGCACTACACAGTTTCAAAATTAATTAAATTTATGCATTAGGAATCTAAAATCATAAATCATGCACCATCTAAGCTGAGTAATCAACATGAAATGAGATACTGCCTTCAAGACAAAAGATATACTCATAGCTAGAAGATAAATTACCTCACCTTTTTCAACAAAGATAGAATATTAGTAATCTCATGTGTTCACTTTTCCAGATTCGCCTACAAACAAAAGAAGCACAAAAGGAGAGAAATATCAAAGATAAGTTGAATCAATGAGAAGGCATATGTGCAAACCATTGTATCTTTAGGTAACTGGAGGAAGGGGATTACCTTCTGCTACGATGACCGTAATGGTGGGACTGTTTAGATATTTTTTTGGGAAAAAGCATCTATGAAGAATTATTGTTGAGAGGTCTTATACTAGTTGTGACCAATGGGCTAAAGGAAAATATGCACATATTGGCGACCTTAGTGATTACGTAGTACCATTTGAATTTGATGAACTAGTACTATTCTTCTAAACAAATAAAGTACATGCTGTTATAAATTGATGATTAGCATCAAGATTCATAAACATTATCTTGCACAGTAATTTATGATATGGAAACACATAAAGAGCTTTAAGCTTCCAAGTGTGCCAATTGGTTAACCATTTCACATGCTGATGGCTTTAGTGTATTCTTTTAGTGCAGTTCTAGTGTAGCCATTCTTCACTGACCTTAGTGATTACGTAATACCATTCGAATTTGATGAACTAGTACTATTCTTCTACACAAATAAAGTACATGCTGTTATAAATTGATGATTAGTATCATGATTCATAAAAATTATCGTGCACAGTAATTTATTATATGGAAACACATAATAAAGAGCTTCAAGCTTCCAAGTGTGCCAATTGGTTAACCATTTCACATGCTGATGGCTTTACTGTATTCTTTTAGTGCAGTTGTAGTGTAGCCATTTTCCAATTGTCAGAAAAACTTGGACGGGAAGATTATTATAAGCACATGATTGTAGTTAGCAATTAGCAATGGCTAGACATCAAACCATTAGTTATATTCTTCTTCTAGCTTTAAAGTAGAAGAGTAATAATAAGAAATTACATCACCATCAATGATATGATGGGCGATTTTTAAAATTATGGGCACAATGGTTAGAAGAAAGCACATATTCAGAAACCACAGTGATTACATATAGTACCATTCGAATTTAATAAACTAGTGTTCCTTTTTTACAACACATAAAGTACATGTTATGAATTGATATTTAGTGTCAAGGTCAGTGAAGATAGACATTAAATTTATTGTATGGGAAAACATAACTTGATTTAAGCTTCCACGGGTGCCAGCCGGTTAACTATTTCATGTAGTAGACGGCTTCACGACATCACAAATTGCCAGCACACGATGACCGTGGTTACCAATTAGAAATGGGCATAAATCAATTAACTAGCTAGTTATATTGTCATTCTAGCTTTAATCTGGCCTGGTAATAATAAGAAAGCACATCACCGTAACTCACCAGACCAACAAGGACACAAACAACTGAACAGATTTTTATACATCCAGTCAATTTTTAATCACAACTACAATTTATTACCGCAATAATGTACCAAAAGCAATCCACAAAAACAAAATTACTTTTGTTTGTTCGTGCAATGTGAATATATAGTAGGCATTACCTGTAGTATAGAAATTTGTGTATGGATGGAAAGTATCCAAACATAAGCCACCTCCTTTGTAAATTTGTTTGATCTGCATCGAGTCAAGTTGGAGCATGAAGATGCCGCTGATCGTAGACAGAACAATCACATTTGTGTCCTCGTCATACCCATTTATTATTATCTTTTTGCTGCGACTGAACATTTTATGTGGAAAGTGCTCCTCCAATTTTATACTTTTCTGGAGAAACACCCATGTGACAACGCCATCACAGTTTGATTTCCTCTCCCATAACAGGATGGTAAGTTTTGACAAATATGCGAGGCCAAGTCTGTTATCATCCATCCGTATGACCTGAACTAATCCATAGGAGGTGGTGTTCATAGGACAGTCTACCGGCCTCTTGATAAAATCAAGGTGCTGACTTTGGACATCAAACACAAGGGCGTTACCACCACAAAGCACCCAGCAAAGTGCATTCCCAACAAGGATGCCAGGCCTTATGCCTGACATCGGGTCTGTAGACTCCATGGTGACAATGTCTCCCCATAAACCAGATGCCGATTCATAGAGGCAGGCGAATGCTTTTCTGTATCCAATGACCCAGATCAAGACCAATTTGAGCGGGCTCGAGAAGCAATTGCCATGCACGTGCCCGTCTTCGGCATCAGCGCACATCACCGCGGCCTCCCAATACACCAGGTGGACATCCGGGTCGAACACGAGCCCAGGTGGACAAACCACACGGTGGTGTTGTCCGGTGAGGGGATCCCACACCATCACCTGACGAAGCCACATGTTAACCAGGATGGCAAGGCCGTGGCGGCAGCCGATGAAGTTCCAGTGTTTGTTGCTGTTGGTGGGCACAGAGAAGCGGTCTGCTGGGATGCGATTCGGCGAGCCGAGGACAGGAGTGAATTGGTGCTCTGTGCCCATTGAATTACCTCTGAAGAATCCGAGCAGTGGAGGTTTTTGGTGGTGCCTGCGGAAGCGCTTGAGAAACTCGGGATCGGTGAGGATGCCGAGCCAGCGCTGGCAGACTAGGGAGGCGCGGGGGAGTGAGGATGGCTCCGGAGGGAGGCGCAGGAGGATCTCCGGGAGAAGGTTCTCGTCTTCCACTGGGGACGCCGTCGCCGGCGACGAACGGCGGCGGCGGCTCATCATACTTCAGTCTGTAGCGAAGACAGCAAGAGAATTATCAAGAATCCTAAAACCAAATCAAAATTGGAAAAGAAGGAGTCAAGATAGGAGTAAAAGAAACCAGGGGCACTCACCGTTGGTTCTTCCAGAGGCCTGGCCGGAGCGCCGCCGCTGGTCGCCGCTAAGAATTAGGGTTAGGGCAAAGGAGGCCGGGGCAGGGCAGAAGGGCGGGGGTAAGGGGGGAGGCTCGGCGGAGTGCGTGAGGGACGCGGTGGAGTGCAGGACGGACGCGGTGGAGCGCGGCGCCGGCGGGAGGAGCAGCGGCGGGTGGCCACCGGCCGGCGCCGTTGGGTGGAGCGGCGGCGGCTGAGAGTCTGAAACCTGCGAGAGCGAGATGTGATGTGAGTGTGCTCGTTTTTGTTTCCTTTCCAGCGATGTGACTCTACTCACTGTAGGCATGGAAATGACATATTTACCCTTGTGCGAAAGGAGAAACAACTGCTACTGCGTAGCCTCGTCAATCGCTTTTGCTTCCGCTGCTTATTCCCTCGCCGCCTTGGTCCTTAAAACCATTGACATCTACTGCCATGTTCCGGTCACCCTTGACCTACTGGCCGGCAACTACGTGGATGCAGTAGCATCGACACTTCGACACCGTGATTGACATGTTCAGCATGCACGATCATGTCAACGCCAAGGCGGTTGCTCGTCCTGACGACCCGGAGAAGATGACGGCGGACCACGCCGTCGTTCACTGGCTCTTCACCACAATTTCGTCCGAGCTTCTCGATGCCGTGATGCAGCCGGAGGACACAACTGTCACTACCTAGGAGGAGATCGACGGCATTCTGTAGTTGCAGATGCCCGCGATCAAGACAGAGAACGAGCGAGAGAGAGTGTGTGCGAGAGGTTGGACACGATTGTTTGCGCTGCGAACTGCCAATTGCAGCTTTTCGGGGTTTCTGTTATTTGAGCTAGCTCCAACGTGCTGCTGAAAGTAAGGAAGAAATGGTCGCCCACGAGCGAGCCTACAGATCGTGCCATCCCACGATGCCCGCCGTGATTGAACCCTACATGCTCGCCACGACCTGCGTGATCCATGCCATCCCAGGTCGCTACGTCGGACGAGCTACAACCTCGCTAACTACTTAACTGAAAACTACTGCATCAGTACACGCACGCACACACACACGCTGACAGACTGAATTTTATTCAGCTAATTGAACTTACTGAACTAACTGAACTTTCTGAACTTGCTGGAGCAGACCGAGTGCAACTGATTATCTAGCAAATCACCCTCTAATCAGCTGCATCTGTGTGATCCCGAGCCTGTTTCGCAACTTGCTGAACCGAGTTCTGACCAGCGACTTGGTGAGAATGTCCGCGACTTGATCACCTGTTCTCACGTGCTCAACATCTACCCTGCCTAGCTCAACACATTCTCGAATATAATGATACCTGAGATCAATGTGGTTGCTCATCTCATGATGGACTGGATTCTTGCTGAGCTCAATAGCCGATTTGTTGTCAATTTTTAGCTTCACTTGCTGAACCTCTTCACCAAGCCTGCAAGCAACCTGCTCAACCAGACGCCCTGTGTAGCAGCAATTCTCCTGCTATGTATTCTGCCTCGCATGACGACAGGGCCACGACCTTCTGTTTCTGCGAAGACCAAGTATTTACACCTCATCCAACAAAGAAAACGACTCCTGTGGTGCTCTTGTGATCATTGAGATCACCGACATGGTCACTGTCACTGTAGCCTGTCAACACTTCTTTCTCTCCTTTTCTGAAGATGCATCTGTAGCCAAGGGTCCCTTTGATGTACCGCAGAAGCTGTTTCACTGCAATCCAGTGCTCCTTGCCTGGTGATTCCATGATCCGGATCCCTACCGCATAAGAAATGTCAGGTCTAGTGTTTACCATGATACCTGAGGCTACCAATCAGGCTGTGGTAATGTGTTGCGTCCACTGCCTGACCGGTGTTCCTCTTCAGTTTCAGCCAATTCTCCATCGGTGTGCTGCAGGAGTTGCATTCTTCCATCCATGCATGCTGTAAGATCTTTGCCGCATAACTCGACTGGCACACTGTGATCACACCCTCCTCCTGCTTCACCTCAATTCCCAGGTAGTATCTGAGAAGGCCGAGGTCGCTCATCTGAGACAAATCTTTCGTCTGCTTCTTGAAGTGTTCGATTTCGTCAGCAGTTGTCCCTGTGATGATCAGATCGTCAACATAGGCACCAACCAACAGAAAACTTTCATTGTTACCTCACTTGTAGAGCGCATGATCGAGCTTGCACCACTTGAACCCGAGCGACTGGAGTGTGTCATCAAGATTTGCGTTCCAGGCGCGTGGAGCTTGACGGAGACCGTACAGAGCATTCTGCAACTTGAGTATGCTTTGAGCGTTATTGTTGTCAATGAAACCCACAGGCTGGTGAACATACACTTCTTCCTGCAGATCTCCGTTCAAAAACACCGAGCGAACATCCATGTGATGCACGCCCCACCTCCGGTGCGCCACCACGGCCAGCAGTAGCCGCACCGTCTCCAGTCGGGCGACATGCGCGAAAACCTCATCAAAATTCACTCCATGCCGCTGTGCAAATCCTTTCCCGACCAAGCGAGCCTTGTGCTTCACTATATTCCCATCGGGGTCGCGCTTGACCTTGAACACCCATTTCAGTCCAATGGCGCGGTGGTTGGCAGGCAGTGTGCCAGGACCCAGGTGTCGTTGGAGCGGATCGACTCCATCTCCGCCTCCATCGCGCTGCGCCAAGCGGGTTCGTCCAAGGCTTCCTGAGCGGACACGGGCTCCTCTGCCACAGAGAGACAGAGCCCACTGTATTCCTGAGTGCATGCCGGCGCATGATCGATGACTTACTCCATTGATTTTAAGTGGACGGGCATCCCCTCGGCCTCCAACGCCTCGCCCATGGCAGGGTTCACCCACCCATCGTCTGAATCATATGGAGTAGTTGGTGTGGAAGAACTCGAACTCGTCGTAGGTGAAGCGCTCAACATCTCCACAGCAGACTAGCCGGATACATGCGTCCGTGGTGAGCTTGGTGCAGTAGGTGATGTAGGTGCGAGTGATGGCGCCGCCGAGCCGGGGGACACGGAGCAGGTCGTGGTTACGGGCACACCCGCGTCGGTGTACACGACCGTGAACTCGTGGGCGTGCTCCGAGTTGCCACCGTCCTTGCTCTAGTCCCAGCGCCGGTCCTCGTTGAAGCGCACATCACGCGTGATGTACAAGCACTTGCCGACCGGGTCGTACACCCGATAGCCCTTGGTGCCCGGCTCGTATCCCAGAAAGATGCCTAGGCATGACCTGTCAGCCAGCTTGGTCGCGCCGGGCCCGACCATCCCCGCCTTGGGAGTTCCCCGTCGTGTCGTTTCCGTGCCCGCGCCCCGCACTCGAGCCTGTGGACGCACCACCCTGGTCCAGCTGCTTCTCGCGCGCCCGCCACTCGTCGGCGGTGAACAACAGCTGCCTCGGGCGCCGGGGTCTCCTCGCGCTCGTGCTCCTCAATGACAAGGAGCCGGCCGCAGAGTTCCTCAAGAGAGAGAGTGGTTTGGTGTCGACGAGTGACTCGATCGCCACAACCATCTCATGATAGGGGCGTGGTACGGTCCGGAGCACCTTGAGGACAGCCTTGTGCTCGTCCATCGCGTCACCGAGCGCCTGTAGCTCGTCGATGATCGTCCCGAGCCGCACACGTACGACTCGATCCCCTTGCCGTCCTTGTACCGGAGCGCCTCATACTCTGAGCGGCGAGTCTGCGCCTTGGCTTCGTGCACGCGCTCGATGCCGACACGCATGGTCTTCAGAGTGTCCCATGCCTCCTTGGCCGTGGACTTGGCGCCCAGGATGCGCATGAGCTCCGGCGGCACCCCCTTTACGAGAGCAATCATGGCGCTCCGGTTTTCACGGTCCGTGCCCTGGCCCGTCTCCACCACGAGCCACAGCTTGTCATCCTGCAGTTGCAGCTTGGTGATCATGGCCCAATCGGTTTAGTTGGTTCGCGTGAGCATCATCGGGGGCATGCCGCTGCCGCCACCGTGCACGTCGTGCTCGACGACGCGCACCCTAGAGCCCTCCTCAGTGGAGTGATGTGCCAGAGCTTTCTCCATCGCCGCTGCCTCCGCAGCGGCTTTCTCCTCCTCCAGTTGCTTCTTCGCCTTCTCATCATCGTTGCCGGCCATCACTCAGACGGATCAGACACTATCGGCGCCCCGGATGGATTGAACACCACCGAGGCTTTGATGCCACTTTTAGTTGCAGATGCCGGCGATCAAGAGAAAGAACGAGCGTGAGAGAGAGAGAGAGAGTGTGTGTGCGAGAGGTTGGAGACGATTGTTTGCGCCGTGAGCTGCCGATTGTAGCTTTTCGGGTTTGTGTTATTTGAGCTAGCTCCAACGAGCTGCTGAAAGTAAGGAAGAAATGGCCGGCCACGAGCGAGCCTACAGATCGTGCCATCCCACGATTCTCGCCGTGATTGAACCCTACATGCTCGCCACGACCTGCGTGATCCATGTCATCCCATGGCGTTGCGTCCGACGAGCTACAATCTCGCTAACTACTTAACTGAAAACTACTGCATCTGTACGTGCACACACACACACTGACAGACTGAATTTTATTCAGCTAACTGAACTTACTGAACTAATTGAACTTTCTGAACTTGCAGACCGAGCGCAGATGATTATCTAACACATTCCATGACATATAGTTGCCGCGCGCCGCCTACATCAATGCTGATTAACATGCCGGGCAACCTAGCTATGATGCAATACTGCACCAAGCCATAGAAGTACACCGACCAGTTGCGCGTCCTCGGCCAGCCTGTGAGAGAGATGCAACAGGTGTTCCATCTGCGCGGGCTTGGGCGGCAATATCATGGTGCGATCCCCGAGATAAACTCATGCACGTCCCTCCCATTGTCTTTGCAGGCGAACCCCTTCCTTCTATGATATCATTTGTGGGAGGCTTCTGATGGCGCCTGGCACACAAACAATTTCCACTCTGTGCAGTCGTTGTATGCCTTCTTGAACTGCTATCCACGTACTAAGTTGCAAGAGCAACCGATTGTTGTTATGCTTGTTGCTGAACGAGAAGAACTTAATGAATTGATGGACTATAGGAAATTTTATAGATCCACACCCGAAGCAGCGTTAATTTTACTTGGAATGAGTAAATTCTGATAGCACTTAGAATGACCGATTCAAACAATCATTCACTTAGAATGACCATAGTAACTTACAGAAGCGCCTGCAGCAACTGCTGATTTTAGAATACATGCACACATCCACATGCACCAGAACCTTAATTGGATGCCTACGGGGTATGCGATAAATGACACATGATTGAAACTAAAGATGAAAAATTCAAAACACATAGATTATATGTTTATAAGACTAACAAAGATGATAATAATTCTCTTTAAATGTACATTGAAAATAAAAAAGCCGCACGCGCGAGGGGATTTACATACTGACAATGCTCATGGAAACTTTAGAAGTACTCAGCACATAATAACTTACAAAACTAAATCCAGAAATCACAGACCATCACTCTACAGAGATCACAACTAACCCTACAGAACAGGATGGAAACTGAATGATCTAGTATGAAAACTAGATGCCATCACTCAACTGGATGAGTACAGGAACATGATCCAAAAATAATATGCCTGTCGGGATCCAAATATTTCTTACATCACGCTACATCAACATAACACAACCAACAAAATGCCGAGGGAATCATACTGAACATTAGCAGAGACCCTGCAAAAGTATTAGTGATGAATTGCATTCACCAGTCACCACTCGTAGAACTGAGAACTAAAAATAAGCGGACCCTAAACACTTACCGCTCATAGGAGCGGGATAAGGCGACAAATTTTAGCAGGCATAGGCCGAGAACTACATATGAATTTGATTGGGCCGACCTGGTGAGAATGTGCTAGGACAAACCACTCTCTCATGGCGCGCTTGATGCGACAGCTCGGCTGGCCCCCTCTCCGTGTCATCCCCCCTCCCCCCCACACCTGCTCCTGGCAGATTTCCTTCTCCACAGCCCCTCCTTCCGCTGCTTACCGGCAGCTGGACTTTATCCCCCTCTCCTCCAACTGCGCTAGCTCAATGACGAACTAACATATTTGTTGGCTGTCTATCACATCGAAAAAAAAACGGTGGGCAAACCCACGCACATGCGCAAGATTCGTGGCCCAGATCGAACAACTTAACGAGCATGCTTTGGAAATGTTAAGTTAAATAGTTTTAAAATTCATGGTCATCCTACAACTCTTTGTTAGGTTAAATAGTTGTCAAATAACAGGTTAACTAGCATGCGTTGGAAATGTTACATCAGAGAACAAAAGGTGACTTGTATATTGTAACGAAATGAAAGTCCAGTGGCAGGTCTAGAATTAAACTAGCTTTTAAAAATGATTGAACAACCATTTGCATTGCAAGCGAAAGGTAGACAGGCTATATAGGAATAAATTGTTCAAAATTTATGACCGATCTAAATATCAATCTAGAAAAGCGTCAAAAGCTTCACTCGAATACAACACAAGCATCAGAATACTGTTTCGTTCCTATTTTGGAGTTGCCATGGTGCTATCAGCACCCCCACCTCCATAAATATCACAGACTTTTTTGGAGGCGCCGCAAAGGTGTGACATGAGCTTCCTTACTGGTGGTAACCGCAGTGGATATCGAACTCAAATGGGTTAGTAGCGCCGACTTACAATTGTGCGAGGGACTGAATAAATTTAAATTACCTGCGACCTCTTTGATTTGCGTGTTTATGAAAGAAAACACGGGAAGAGAAAAATATAGGAATGTTTCTCGAAGCCACAAAGTTTCTTTGTAGCTCAGGCTACATGGAACCTCTTATTCTCAACCCTCCAACCTTGCTTTGAGATCCGTACTCTCCAACTAACTAACAACAAGAAGATTTCTCTTTTTTGTTTCTCGAAAACGAAACAACATATGAACTTCAAACTTTGCAGATCGAACAAACATTAGAACATCAATGTGTGAAAAAACTTTCAGATTTTTTGGTCTGATATAAATATACAAAATGAGATTTTCTTTGAATAAAAATATTATTTCAAGTATTTAAAATGCATGAAAAAATCTGAAAGTTTTTTTCCTAGATTGTAGTTAGAATGTATTGTTGTTCTGCAAAAGTTAAAGTTCATATGTTGTGTCATATGAGAGAAACAAAAAAGACAAATGTGTCTGCACGGATCTTGATGCATAAATGGACGGCAAAGATAAGGGGTACCGTGTAGCCTGAGCTACAGAAAACCACACTCCGAAGTATTTTTAGCGTTTGTTACGATGCTTCTCCTCGGAATTTGCAAGATTGACCTGCAGAGTTTGGACAGCAGCACATTCATGAGTCATATAGCACTAAGCTCTTGTTTCTTTTTCAGGATTGTGTTGTAATGACTGAACTGAACTGAACTATGCATACGACTAGGTAGGGTAATTTTTTTTGTTTTCCCTGAAAAACTTCATGACTTGAAGGATGATAGATAATCCTGCTGCACCGTTGTAGTAGTTCTGTTTCCAGTTTCGTACAGTTATCTGAATAAAGGGTCATGTAACATGCTGCTGTACAATTAAACGTAGCACACACACATGGTGGAGTGTTGTGGGATGGCACGACCTGTAAGCTCGCTGGGCATGAGCATTTTCTTCCTATATCTCGCAGTCTCAATTCAGTTTGGCTGCATAAAAATAATAGAAAGACAGAAAAGGCTGTATGCAGTTCACAGCGCAAAAAAACATTCAACTCGCTCACTCTCTTGTTCTCTCGTGCTTGCATCGCTAGTCCAGATCAGGCAACGACAAAGGACAAGTGCTATACCGGCAAGTGGCAAATCCGAAGCAGGAGACAGATTTCAGTATAATTTGGATGGAGAGAAAATTGTGGAGCCACACTGGACTAGCTTTCAAGAATGAGACTGTTTTCTCATGTCGAATACTATTCGCGGAACATATATAAATACATGCACACATTCAGACAAGTTAAACACTTGATTTCATATTAAAGTAGAACGATATTTTGCCTTGTCGCCTCCATCACACTTACGGAAGACCAATGTAAAACTGACCCAAGTAGGCAAACATTTCATTTATGTATGAACAAAAATAATCAACATGAGAAATAATGGGCGACAAATTTCTAGATACCAAAATATATATAGTTGTATGCATCATGCAAGAGATATTTTCCAAGTCACTTAAAACATATGAGGTGATGTGAAAGGGTCATGTAGCAATCAAGCAATAAAGATTAGACTGCACTCTGTCAAAAATAATTGGCAGTGGGTGTTTCTTGTGTAGTAATCATCACATGATTAATGAATAAATTTTCCCAACACCTCCTTCTCATTTTGTGCGCTAAACCTCAGTTTAACACTCTCACCTGAAGAAATTATTTTGACTTTTTTAACACAAGAAATAACTTTGATGACAGCATTATCTACCAATAATGACTAATGCATTGTCAACAGCCAGACAAAGCAAACATGTTTGTGTGCAGCCTGGACCATGCCAAATTTTTGGACATATATTCATAAAAGTCAACTGACATCTTAGGATCAGCGCACACGAAAATAAACTCACAATAAAAAATATCAAATTTCTCATTGGACTCTAACAGGTTTCATAGAGCACTAATAGTTAAGCGTTGTGGTTACTCCATTTCGTCCTTCCTGCAGATGTTGTGCTCTTGGTCTTGCTTTTTGCTAGAGGAGCCTGTTTGCCTGCCTCTCGAACCAATGCAGAGATATCAGATATACAACAGTTGCTTTTCACGTTGCTGAAACATCCGAGGTGCTAAATGACCAAGTAGCAGCCCAACAATGTAGGCAACAGGAGCTTGGCGGTGTGCTCAGTCTGCCACTGGGCCTATGCTAGCATTATCTTCCTCTTCCGCAAGTGGAGATCTAAGCAGCATTATCATAGTTAAATCACTAGCAAGACTCACAGAAATGATCTATGGATACCAAGAAACAGTGTAAACTGCTAGAGCCTAGTATTCTCTGTTCATCTTTCCAGTAAGTATCTCACATCATAGAACCAGTCATTAACCGGACCAACCCCACAAGACACTAATCAGTAACCAGGCACACATGTTGACATTAGATAATAGTATAAAAGAGTGCACACAATTAAATCCAACAAATTCCACTTCACAGGCCACAATACAAAAATGTAGAATAAGCGTCGAGCACAACACATGCCACAGCATAGACAATGGAAGAATGTGCAGAATACATAGTCGGACACTTTGAGCATCCACCGCACCATAAAAAATATAGAACAACTTCCCTACAACGACTAGCCATGTCGAATTTCACTCTGGATACCTGCAGAATATCAATGTCATCTGAGTCAAACTAATTTGTCATGCCCACTCAAAAGAACAAATTATGGATGATCCCCAAAAATAAACATAACTTTTCCCTAGTGCAAATTATATGAAAAACTATCCAGAGCTTAATCATCCCATCATTATTCGAGGGACTGATACCACAAATGAAGAACAACAATAACAGAGAATTTAGTTTGTACTGGTACCTGTATGCTGACATGTTTACAAGATTCTTGCTACATAACTACGTACGATCGCAGTAGAAACTAAGAGATCGGTGCCTCGCCGTCTATCATGTGAGGCAAAAAAATATTGAACTCCCAAGAATGTCGACTCATTCCAGATTAACTTTCGTGTGCCACGCTATATGTGAGGCTCAGAGTACGATGGAAAAATGTCTAGTATGCCAAGCTAGTATGTCTAGTACGAAGGAAAATGCAAGCATAGACTATGCACCTTCTTGTAAATTGGGTAACCAAGCAAAAAAAAAAGGGTATATGAACAGAGAAAATTACCTAAGTTGTTTGACAAAGATAGCACGTTAGCTTATCAGGTGTGTACAAAGTTCCGGCCAGATCGGCCTCTTTCCTCCCAACTCTCCTGCCTAGAAGCAGAAGAAGCCCAAACCACATGAAAATTCAAAGAAAACTTTAGTCAAGGATAGTAAATGAAGGCACATATATCGCCAGGTTCAAAATGAATTATTGTATTACATGTTTAGAGAAAGTGCATTTACCCAGAATAATTGTCGAGTGAGTTTTGTACCAGTTATGACCATAAAGCCAAAATAAGATATGCACGGAATGGGAAACCAGAGCACTACATGAAATTAATAAACTAGTGCTACCCTTCGATGAAAACTAGAGCACATGGTATCATGAATTGACGATTCGTATCAAGATCGACCAATATAATAAATATAATTCTTGCTAGGACAAATAGTGAATAAGAAAGCATGACAAGCCTTGAACCACCTCGAGATGTTCCAATTGATTAATAATTTCAGATGGTTTCACTGCTGCAGCTATTGCCATTTTCCAATTTCTAGAAACCCTCTGATGAAAAGCTCATTACAAGCACATAATTGTATTTAGCGTTTAGCAATGGCCACACATCAAAGCAATATTTGTATTCATGTTCTTGCAATGGAGCCCTCTAATCAGCCAGGTCAGGTCAACAATAGGAAACATATATAACTGGAATGAATACGAGCGAAAACTAATTGCACTATTTTGCTTGTCTAATGTAGATAGGGGGCATTACCTGCAGTATACAAATTCCTGTAGGGATGAAAGGTGTCATGACATATCTGGTTTCTTTTAACAATATGTTTGATCTCCATCGAGTCAATTTGGAGCGTGAAGTTGCCTATCATCGTGGAGAGAACAACCAAATTTGTGTCCTCATCATACCCAACAAAAAATGCATAACGTATTCTCCTTGGAAGCATCTCATCCAGTTGAATGGTTTTCCGCAGCAACACCCATTCGTCAATGCCATCACAGTTAGATTTCCTATCCCATAATTGGATGGTCAGGTCCAACAAACCAGCAAGGCCAAGGCCACCATCCGCCATCCGCAAGAGCTGAAGGCACCTGTCATTTGTAACATGGTTTTCCACCGGTGTCTTGATCACAACAAGACTTTGCCTTTTGAAATCAAACACAAGAACTTCACCACCACAAATCAACCAGCAAAGTGTATTCCCGACAAGGATGCTGCGGCTTGTCGTAGAAATCCTATTTGCTATGGTCACCGAGAAAATATTTCCCCAAACGCTAGATGCCGAATCATAGAGAGAACAAAATGCCTGTCTAGTGAATCCATCGCCGACCAAAACCAATTTAAACGGGCTTGAGAAGCAATCTCCATGGACGTGCCCATCTTCGGCATCAACGCACAGTACAGCGCCATGCCAGTCTAAGTTCGTCCTCATAGAGTGGAATCCTGGTGGAAAAGCCACGGTGTGCTCTTTGCGGTGAGGGATCCCACACGACGGTCTCATGCTTATTCCTGTCAATTAGGACAGAGAGACCGTGGCGGCAGCCCATGTATGCTACATCGGTTTGGTAGGGTGTGCTGCCCTTGGGCAGGGTGAAGCGGGCAGCAGGGATGCGGTCAGGCGATTCCATGGAAGGAATGAAGCTTTTAGCATACCCTCTGAAGAAGCCGAGCAGAGGAGGCTTCCGGTGGTGCTTGAGGAAGCATTTGCGGAACTGGGGGTCGTGGAGGATGCTGCCCCAGCGCTTGCATACGGCCGACGCACGGGGGATCGAGGATGGCTTCGGAGGGAGGCGGACGAGGATCTCGATGAGGAGGTTGTCGTAGCCAAGCACCTCGGACACTGGGTCGGTCAGCGGCACAGAACAGCGCAGCCTACTGCCGTCCACACGCGTCGAGCAGGGAAAGGTATCGGCCCTGGCATGAAAAGGAATTTAATCAATGGACACACATATATGCACATCAGGACAGATGCAAGAATCCAACACACATATGCACATCCATCCACAATAGCGATAGCATATACTAGAAAGCAAGTAGTGCACTGCACAAAATTAAGAGGGGAAGGAGATCCATCAGCGGGATCTTACCCTTGGCCTTGGTGAACCTCTGCAGAAGGGGATGAATGTTAGGGTTTGATTAGGAGGGAAAAATCTGGCTAGGGTTTACTAATCGGGGGAAAATAAGATGACACGACAAGGAATAACTAGCAGATTAGATGGAGAAGGAAGGTATGGAGAAGGGATGGGCTAACCACGATCGGATCTCCGGGGACGCGGACGGGGACGAGGACGAGGACGGGGATCTCACAGAACTGGTGTCTGATCTGGATGGGCTCCAATCCTTCTTTCGTCTGTCCGTTTGCCCGTCCGCAGCTGAGAGTGGAGAGACTGGGGGGTACGCCGCTTTTACTAGTTACTCTTTCGACAATGGGATGTACGCAGCTGAGAGTGTAGGAACGCTGAGTTTTCTTTTTCAAGATTAACGCTGAGGTTGTACGCAGCTGCCCTGCTACGTTGGCCCGGCCAAGCCCAGCCTTGTACGTTCCACAGAGAAAAAAACACTGCTTCTAAGAAAAAACACTGAGATTTTTTTTTGTAAAAACACTTTGAACAACCTACATAACACAACATATAGGTGCATGCAACTGGTCGCGAGAGAGCACCGGTCGCGCCGCTTTCTGGTGCATGCAACTGCCACACAATCAAACGACACAACGACCGCCCGTCCGTCCGTCTGCCGCCCACGCCACTTCCTGGTGCTGGCGACTGCCACGTGTTCAAACAATATGGCGGCCGCCCGTCCGTCCGTCTGCCTTCAGCATTGTTGGCACACGGTTGCCGAGGCGTCTCTGCACGCTTTGGAAATTGCTACGATGATTCCCTGCACTTGGGGATTATCACAAGGCTGAGCAGGTTGACATGCCTTTTACCCGTGCACATGGTGTGGCGAGGTTACTGGTCAGTGTGATTAACATTGAGTTCATGCCCGATGTGTTCAAGTGGACTCATGCCGGGATCACTTTATGATCTAGATATTGAGTTTCAGTATAGACCTATGTTCCAAGAGGTTGATGGGTAACAGGACATGGACACCACTAAGGGGTATGGGGCACCGGGGAATCAGGATAAGGGTGCAGACCGTACACCTCGGGAGGCGGCCAAGGGGCCATCTTTGCAGTCCGATAAGATGGAGAAGTCGGCCAAGGGGACTGATTCATCTATGACACCGGTGAACACTTTATGCGTTGGTTCCTTTGGGGCATCTTCGGCTCCTAGTCGTCTGTGGAGTAACAGAGTTCAGATAGATGATCTAGCGGAACATGAGCTGCCGCCGCTGATTACAGATGGTTGTTTACTTCCGACTGCACACACACCAACTCGGGAGAGCTCCAGTCCTGTGGTGGTGCCGCCATGTTCTGCGGATGTCGGGACCGAGGGGAGGACGGGGCAGGAGGCCCTCTCTTCCGCCTCCTTGAGGGTTGCTGCTAGGTGCGCTGAGAGGGTTGTCGAAGGGGGGGGGGCAGCAGGCCCTCGTCCCGGCCTCTCCCATGACGCCATCTCCCGCTTCGCCTGGTGTGCCGTAGAGCAGGGATGCCGCGCAGGTGGCTCGCAGGTCCCTATCTCCAGCCGCACCATATGGTGATCTTTCTTCGGCCGTCGCGCCCCCCATCTCCTCACCAGCCTTGATGGGGGGCGTGAGCCCAGGGATCACGCACCAGGGAGAGGACAATGTAGGAGATTGTCGCTTTCGATGGGATCATTGATCCGGAGACGGCTGCAGGCGTGTCAGCAACCGAAACCAAGAGCAACTTGATGAGCATGACTTGCAGTTAGGCCATGCAGTTCTTCAAAAATGAAATAGGGAGCATCGATGAGGGCCGCCAAGTTTCGAGATTTTGAGGCAACTACAGGTATGTCTTTTAATAATAGTTGTTCACTTCTGCAGTTCTCCGAAAATGAAATCATCGATAAAGCACAAGACTTAGGAGTTTCACTTGGTTCGAATGAGAAAGAAATTGCTAAATCTGTCAATGACCTTTTAGACTTAGAGGCGGAACGAGCTTCTGATATTATCCATAACATCGCGGCCGTAATACCCATGAGCAAGGCCGACATGAAAAACCTAGGGATGTCAGCTCTTGAGAGTTTCTATAGTGACCTCTTGCCTACTTCGGAAGCCGAGGTAGAGATAGAAGTGTCAGAGGATGAGGCTATTGTAGAGCCAAGAGATAGATGGTGAGGTCTCAAAGCTTCCCGACAATAAAGAAACGACGGTTGAGGTGGATAGGCCAAAGCATTCCTGGAAAACGAAGGTATATCCTACTTCGGCGGTTCGTAGAAGTGCTAGAGTTAAACTAAAGAAAAAAATTCATAATTATCTATGAAGGGAATTTTTTTTGGAATAGCAGAGGTCTAGCTGACTTGGCTAAAAGAAGGTTCCTTGTAGAGTCATCGATGGAAAAATGAGTAGACTTTATTGCTCTTCATGAGACGGGAAAAGATAATTTTACCTCACGGTTCCTTGGAACTTGGTCTGGTGCAATCAACTATGATTGGCACAACTTACCACCCAGAGGACGATCCAGTGGGATCTTGCTAGGGGTTAAGTGTGAAACTCTAGAAGTGCTTAATGTGGTTCGGCGGATTTTGCGGTTCAGTTTCCTGCGAGATCCAAGTTAGACGGCTTCCGTTGGTCTTTGGTGGCTGTGTATGGAGCAGCCCAACCCGAACTAAAACCTGAATTCCTAGCGGATCTGGTTCGGATTTGTCGGGACGAAAGACTTCCCGTCTGTTGGGGAACGTAGCAGAAATTCAAAATTTTCCTACGTGTCACCAAGATTTATCTATGGAGAAACCAGCAACGAGGGGAAGGAGAGTGCATCTACATACCCTTGTAGATCGCAAGCGGAAGCGTTCAAGAGAACGGGGTTGAAGGAGTCGTACTCGTCATGATCCAAATCACCGGAGATCCTAGTGCCGAACGGACGGCACCTCCGCGTTCAACACACGTACAGCCCGGTGACGCCTCCCACGCCTTGATCCAGCAACGAGAGAGGGAGAGGTTAAGGAAGACTCCATCCAGCAGCAGCACAATGGCGTGGTGGTGATGGAGGAGCGTGGTAGTCCAGCAGGGCTTCGCCAAGCACCGCGAGATATGAGGAGAAAGAGAGGTAGGGCTGCGCCAACAGGAGAAGAAACTCGTGTCTTGGGCTGCTCCTATGCCTCCACTATATATAGGGGGGGAGGGCGCTGCGCCCCCACCTAGGTGGAAATTCCACCCCTAGGGGGCGGCGGCCAGCCCTAGATCCCATCTAGGGGGGCGGCCAAGGGATGGAGAGGGGGAAACTTGCCCCCCAAGCAAGGTGGGGAGCCCCCTCCCCAAACCCTAGGCGCCTTGGGCCCTTGTGGGGGGGCGCACCAGCCCACTTGGGCCTGGTCCCCTCCCACACTTGGCCCATGCAGCCCTCAGGGGCTGGTGGCCCCACTTGGTGGACCCCCGGGACCCTCCCGGTGGTCCCGGTACGTTACCGATAAAACCCGAAACTTTTCCGGTGACCAAAACAGGACTTCCCATATATAAATCTTTACCTTCGAACCATTCTGGAACTCCTTGTGACGTCCGGGATCTCATCCGGGACTCCGAACAACATTCGGTAACCACATACAAACTTCCTTTATAACCCTAGCGTCATCGAACCTTAAGTGTGTAGACCCTACGGGTTCGGGAACCATGCAGACATGACCGAGACGTTCTCCGGTCAATAACCAACAGTGGGATCTGGATACTCATGTTGGCTCCCACATGTTCCACGATGATCTCATCGGATGAACCATGATGTCAAGGACTCAATCGATTCCGTATACAATTCCCTTCGTCTAGCGGTATTGTACTTGCCTGAGATTTAATCGTCGGTATGCCGATACCTTGTTCAATCTCGTTACCGGCAAGTCTCTTTACTCGTTCTATAACACATCATCCCGCGATCAACTCTTTGATCACATTGTGCACATTATGATGACGTCCTACTGAGTGGGCCCAGAGATACCTCTCCGTCACACGGAGTGACAAATCCCAGTCTCGATTCGTGCCAACCCAATAGACACTTTCGGAGATACCTGTAGTGCACCTTTATAGCCACCCAGTTATGTTGTGACGTTTGGTACACCCAAAGCATTCCTACGGTATCCGGGAGTTGCACAATCTCATGGTCTAAGGAAATGATACTTGACATTAGAAAAGCTTTAGCATATGAACTACATGATCTTTGTGCTAGGCTTAGGATTGGGTCTTGTCCATCACATCATTCTCCTAATGATGTGATCCCGTTATCAACGACATCCAATGTCCATGGTCAGGAAACCGTAACCATCTATTGATCAACGAGCTAGTCAATTAGAGGCTTACTAGGGACATGGTGTTGTCTATGTATCCACACATGTATCTGAGTTTCCTGTCAATACAATTATAGCATGGATAATAAACGTTTATCATGAACAAGGAAATATAATAATAACTAATTTATTATTGCCTCTAGGGCATATTTCCAACAGTCTCCCACTTGCACTAGAGTCAATAATCTAGTTCACATCGCCATGTGATTAACACTCACAGGTCACATCACCATGTGACCAACACCCAAAGAGTTTACTAGTGTCACTAAACTAGTTCACATCACCATGTGATTAAGACTCAATGAGTTCTGGGGTTTGATCATGTTTTGCTTGTAAGAGAGGTTTTAGTCAACGGGTCTGCAACATTCAGATCCGTATGTACTTCGCAAATCTCTAGGTCATATTGTAAATGCTGCTACCACTCTCCACTTGGAACTATTCCAAATGGTTGCTCCACTATACGTATCCGGTTTGCTACTCAGAGTCACTCGTATAGGTGTTAAAGCTTGCATCGACGTAACCCTTTACGTCGAACTCTTTATCACCTCCATAATCGAGAAACATGTCCTTATTTACTCCAAGGACAATTTTGACCGCTGTCAATGATCCATTCCCGGATCATTCTTGTACCCCTTGACTGACTCATGGCAAGGCACACTTCCGGTGCGGTACATAGCATAGCATACTATGGAGCCTACGTCTGAAGCATAGGGGACGACCTTCGTCCTTTCTCTCTTTTCTGCCGTGGTCGAGCTTTAAGTCTTAACTTTATACCTTACATCTCAGGCAAGAACTCCTTCTTTGACTGATCCATCTTGAACACCTTCAAAATCATGTGAAGGTATATGCTCATTTGAAAGTACCATTAAGCGGTTTTTGATCTATCCTCATAGATCTTGATGCTCAATGTTCAAGTAGCTTAATCCAGGTTTTCTATTGAAAAACACTTTTCAAATAACCCTATATGCTTTCCAGAAATTCTACATCATTTCTGATCAACAATATATACTCATCAGAAATTCTATAGTGCTCCCACTCACTTCTTTGGAAATACAAGTTTCTCATAAATTTGTATAAACCCAAAATCTTTGATCATCTTATCAAAGTGCATATTCCAACTCCGAGATGCTTACTCCAGTCCATGGAAGGATTGCTGGAGCTAGCGTACCTTTTAGCATCCTTAGGATCGACAAAACCTTTCTGATTGTATCACATACATCCTTTCCTTACGAAAACTGGTAAGGAAACTCGTTTTGACATCCATCTGCCAGATTTCATAAATGCAGCTTGTGCTAACATGATTCCGACGGACTTCAAGCATCGCTACGGATGAGAAAATCTCATCGTAGTCAACTCCTTGAACTTGTGAAAAACTCTTTGCCACAAGTCAAGCTTCATAGATGGTGCCATTACCATCCACGTCCGTCTTCATCTTAAAGATCCATTTATCTCAATGGCTTGCCGATCATTGGGCAAGTCCACCAAAGTCCATGCTTTGTTCTGATACATGGATCCTATCTCGGATTTCATGGTTTCTAACCATTTGTCGGAATTTGGGCCCACCATCGCTTCTCCATAGCTCGTAGGTTCATTGTTGTCTACCAACATGACCTTCAAGACAGGATTACTGTACCACTCTGAAGTAGTACGTATCCTTGTCACCCTACGAGGTACGGTAGTGACTTGATCCGAAACTTCATGATCACTATCATAAGCTTCCACTTCAATTGGTGTAGGTGCCACAGGAACAACTTCCTGTGCCCTGATACACACTGGTTGAAGTGATGGTTCAATAACCTCATCAAGTCTCCACCATCCTCCCACTCAACTTTTCGAGACAAACTTTTCTCGAGAAAGGACCCGATTCAAGAAACAATCCCTATTGCTTTCGGATCTGAATTAGGAGGTATACCCAACTGTTTTTGGGTGACCTATGAAGATGCATTTTATCCGCTTTGGGTTCGAGCTTATCAACCTGAAACTTTTTCACATAAGTGTCGCGGCCCCAAACTTTTAAGGAACGACAGCTTAGGTTTCTCCAAACCATAGTTCAAACGGTGTCGTCTCAACGGAATTACATGGTGCCCTATTTAAAGTGAATGTGGTTGTCTCTAATGCCTAACCCATGAACGATAGCGGTAATTCGATAAGAGACATCATGGTACGCACCATATCCAATAGGGTGCAACTATGATGTTCGGACACACCATCACACTATGGTGTTCCAGACGGTATTACTTGTGAAACAATTTCCACAACGTCTTAATTGCGTGCCAAAGCTCGTAACTCAGATACTCATCTTTATGATCATATCATAGACATTTTATCCTCTTGTCACGATGATCTTCAACTTCACTCTGAAATTATTTGAACCATTCAATAATTCAGACTTTTGTTTCATCAAGTAAATATACTCAACATCTACTCGAATCATCTGTGAAGTAAGAACATAACGATATCCACTGCATGCCTCAGCACTCATTGGACTGCACACATCAAAATGTATTACTTCCAACAAGTTGCTTTCTTGTTCCATCTCACTGAAAACGAGGCTTTTCAGTCATCTTGCCCACGTGGTATGATTTGCATATCTCAAGTGATTCAAAATCAAGTGAGTCCAAACGATCCATCTGCATGGAGTTTCTTCATGCGTATACACCAATAGACATGGTTCGCATGTCTCAAACTTTTCAAAACGAGTGAGTCCAAAGATCCATCAACATGGAGCTTCTTCATGCGTTTTATACCAATATGACTTACATGGCAGTGCCACAAGTAAGTGGTACTATCATTACTATCTTATATCTTTTGGCATGAAAATGTGTATCACTACGATCGAGATTCAATAAACCATTCATTTAGGTGCAAGACCACTGAAGGTATTATTCGCATAAATAGAGTAACCATTATTCTCCTTAAATGAATAACCGTATTGCAACAGACATAATCCAATCATGTCTATGCTCAACGCAAACACCAAATGACAATTATTCAGGTTTAATACTAATCTTGATGGTAGAAAGAGCGTGCGATGTTTGATCACATCAAACTTGGAAACACTTTCAACATATATCGTCAGCTCACCTTTAGCTAGTCTCCGTTTATTCTGTAGCTCTTTTATTTCGAGTTACTAACACTTTAGCAACCGAACCGGTATCTTAATACCCTGGTGCTACTAGGAGTACTAGTAAAGTACACATTAACATAATGCATATCCAATATACTTCTATCGACCTTGCCAGCCTTCTCATCTACCAAGTATCTAGGGTAATTCTGCTCCAGTGGTTGTTCCCATTACAGAAGCACTTAGTCTCGGGTTTGGGTTCAACCTTGGGTTTCTCCATTAAAGCAGCAGCCGATTTGCTGTTTCATGAAGTATCCCTTCTTGCCCTTGCCCTTCTTGAAACTAGTGGTTTCACCAACCATCAACAATTGATGCTCCTTCTTGATTTCTACTTTCGCGGTGTCAAACATCACGAATACCTCAAGGATCATCATATCTATCCCTGATATGTTATAGTTCATCACGAAGCTCTAGCAGCTTGGTGGCAATGACTTTGGAGAAACATCACTATCTCATCTGGAAGATCAACTCCCACTCGATTCAAGTGATTGTTGCACTCAGACAATCTGAGCACAAGCTCAACGATTGAGCTTTTCTCTCTTAGTTTGCAGGCTATGAAAATCGTCGGAGGTCTT
The DNA here is from genome assembly GCA_021437245.1 of Aegilops speltoides. Lineage (NCBI taxonomy): Eukaryota > Viridiplantae > Streptophyta > Magnoliopsida > Poales > Poaceae > Aegilops > Aegilops speltoides. Next base: position 5,993,709 of record CM038146.1, on the reverse strand, counting down.
ATACCTCTTGACGTGGGCACGAGCCTGAAATCCCAATTTCAGCCCTCGAAACATCTCATATGTTCCGCGACATTTCGAAACCGTCTTTGGTGCCTCAACTCTAAACCGTTTAACTGAACTATCACGTAGTTATCAAAACGTGTATGTCCGATGTTCGCAACATCCACAGACGACGTTTGGGGTTCAGCACACTGAGCGGTGCATTAAGTACATAAGCTTTCTACTGTCCGCATAATCGCTACTGTCAACTTTCAACTATATTTTCTCTAGGAACATATCTAAACAGTGGAACTAATGCGCGAGCTTACGACATAATTTGCAAAGATCTTTTGACTATGTTCAGGATAATTAAGTTCATCTTATGAACTCCCACTCAGATAGACATCCCTCTAGTCATCTAAGTGATTACATGATCCGAGTCAACTAGGCCGTGTCCGATCATCACGTGAGACGGACTAGTCATCATCGGTGAACATCTTCATGTTGATCGTATCTACTATACGACTCATGCTCGACCTTTCGGTCTCTTGTGTTCCGAGGCCATGTCTGTACATGCTAGGCTCGTCAAGTTAACCTAAGTGTTTCGCGTGTGTAAATCTATCTTACACCCATTGTATGTGAACGTAAGAATCCATCACACCCGATCATCACGTGGTGCTTAGAAACGAAGAACTTTCGCAACGGTGCACAGTTAGGGGGAACACTTTCTTGAAATTTTAATGAGGGATCATCTTATTTACTACCGTCGTTCTAAGCAAATAAGATGCATAAACATGATAAACATCACATGCAATCAAATAGTGACATGATATGGCCAATATCATTTTGCTCCTTTTGATCTCCATCTTCGGGGCTCCATGATCATCATCGTCACCGGCATGACACCATGATCACCATCATCATGATCTCCATCATCATGATCTCCATCATCGTGTCTTCATGAAGTTGTCTCGCCAACTATTACTTCTACTACTATGGCTACCGGTTAGCAATAAAGTAAAGTAATTACATGGCGTTGTTCAATGACACGCAGGTCATACAATAAATAAAGACAACTCCTATGGCTCCTGCCGGTTGTCATACTCATCGACATGCAAGTCGTGATTCCTATTACAAGAACATGATCAATCTCATACATCACATATCATTCATCACATTCTTCTTGGCCATATCACATCACATAGCATACCCTGCAAAAACAAGTTAGACGTCCTCTAATTGTTGTTTGCATGTTTTACGTGGCTGTTATGGGTTTCTATCTAGAACGTTTCTTACCTACGCAAAACCACAACGTGATATGCCAATTGCTATTTACCCTTCATAAGGACCATTTTCATCGAATCCGTTCCGACTAAAGTGGGAGAGACTGGCACCGCTAGCCACCTTATGCACCAAGTGCATGTCACCGGTGGAACACGTGTCACGTGAAGAGTGCGTGTAAGGTCGGTCCGGCCGCTTCATCCCACAATACCGTCGAAACAAGATTGGACTAGTAATGGTAAGCATATTGAACAAAATCAACGCCCACAACTACTTTGTGTTCTACTCGTGCAAAGAATCTACGCAATAGACCTAGCTCATGATGCCACTATTGGGGAACGTAGCAGAAATTCAAAATTTTCCTACGTGTCACCAAGATCTATCTATGGAGAAACCAGCAACGAGGGGAAGGAGAGTGCATCTACATACCCTTGTAGATCGCAAGCGGAAGCGTTCAAGAGAACGGGGTTGAAGGAGTCGTACTCGTCGTGATCCAAATCACCGGAGATCCTAGTGCCGAACGGACGGCACCTCCGCGTTCAACACACGAATAGCCCGGTGACGTCTCCCACGCCTTGATCCAGCAAGGAGAGAGAGAGAGGTTGAGGAAGACTCCATCCAGCAGCAGCACAACGGCGTGGTGGTGATGGAGGAGCGTGGTAGTCCAGCAGGGCTTCGCCAAGCACCGCGAGATATGAGGAGAAAGAGAGGTAGGGCTGCGCCAACAGGAGAAGAAACTTGTGTCTTGGGCTGCTCCTATGCCTCCACTATATATAGGGGGAGAGGGGGCTGCGCCCCCACCTAGGTTTCCACCCCTAGGGGGCGGCGGCAAGCCCTAGATCCCATCTAGGGGGGCGGCCAAGGGGTGGAGAGGGGGAAACTTGCCCCCCAAGCAAGGTGGGGAGCCCCCTCCCCAAACCCTAGGCGCCTTGGGCCCTTGTGGGGAGGCGCACTAGCCCACCTGGGCCTGGTCCCCTCCCACACTTGGCCCATGCAGCCCTCCGGGGCCGGTGGCCCCACTTGGTGGACCCCCGGGACCGTCCCGGTGGTCCCGGTACGTTACCGATAAAACCCGAAACTTTTCCGGTGACCAAAACAGGACTTCCCATATATAAATTTTTACCTCCGGACCTTTCCGGAACTCCTCGTGACGTCCGGGATCTCATCCGGGACTCCGAACAACATTCGGTAACCAAATACAAACTTCCTTTATAACCCTAGCGTCATCGAACCTTAAGTGTGTAGACCCTACGGGTTCGGGAACCATGCAGACATGACCGAGACGTTCTCCGGTCAATAACCAACAGCGGGATCTGGGTACCCATGTTGGCTCCCACATGTTCCACGATGGTCTCATCGGATGAACCACGATGTCAAGGACTCAATCGATCCCATATACAATTCCCTTTGTCTAGCGGTTTTGTACTTGCCCGAGATTCGATCGTCGGTATGCCGATACCTTGTTCAATCTCGTTACCGGCAAGTCTCTTTACTCGTTCGGTAACACATCATCCCGCGATCAACTCTTTGATCACATTGTGCACATTATGATGATGTCCTACTGAGTGGGCCCAGAGATACCTCTCCATCACACGGAGTGACAAATCCCAGTCTTGATTCGTGCCAACCCAATAGACACTTTCGGAGATACCTGTAGTGCACCTTTATAGCCACCCAGTTACGTTGTGACGTTTGGTACACCCAAAGCATTCCTACGGTATCCGGGAGTTGCACAATCTCATGGTCTAAGGAAATGATACTTGACATTAGAAAAGCTTTAGCATATGAACTACACGATCTTTGTGCTAGGCTTAGGATTGGGTCTTGTCCATCACATCATTCTCCTAATGATGTGATCCCGTTATCAACGACATCCAATGTCCATGGTCAGGAAACCGTAACCATCTATTGATCAACGAGCTAGTCAATTAGAGGCTTACTAGGGACATGGTGTTGTCTATGTATCCACACATGTATCTGAGTTTCCTGTCAATACAATTATAGCATGGATAATAAACGATTATCATGAACAAGGAAATATAATAATAACTAATTTATTATTGCCTCTAGGGCATATTTCCAACACCATCCTAGTTGGAGGGGATTTTAATATAATCAGAAGAAGAGATGAGAAGATTAATGATAATTTTGATGGGCGTTGGTCCCTAATGTTCAATATGATTATTGAGAGTCTCAATCTACGAGAGATTGATCTCACGGGTAGACAGTACACATGGGCGAACACATTACCTAACCCAACTTATGAATAGTTGGATGGGGTGCTGGCAAGCCTGGAGTGGGAGCAGAAATATCCACTAGTGTCGGTGCATGCGATGCTGCGGGCAATCTCAGACCACACACCATTGCTAGTAGATTCTGGAAACTTCATAGCCATCGTAGCACGAGAATGGGTGAAGCCTGTTTTGTGGGAGATCTAACATAGAGCGATGGCAAAACAAGATAAGGCATCTACGACAATTTTTATGGGGTTGGGCCAGAAACGAGAGTGGGATTTACAAACAAGAGAAAGATAGACTCACCCAGCTGATAGAGGCTATGGACCTAAAAGCAGAACTGAACCTGCTAGATGTGGTGGAACAGGCCACAAAATCCGAAGCTGAGGAAAGCCTATGTGCTCTTCTTAGAGAAGAAGAACTAAAATGGGCCTTGCACGCTAAGGTTCTCTAGGTTGTCCAAGGGGTTGACAATACACAATTCTTTCACATGATCATGAACGGGAAACATCGGAAGCAGAGGATAATCCAACTTGAACTGGACGAGGGGACCGTTGTGGGCCATGAGAACCAAAAGTTCTATATATCCAACTATTACATGATTCTTTTTTTAAATCTCGTGACCGACTCTAACTATTGCAAGCAGGTGGGCATGCCCATGATAGGCATCCATGCCGGCTTTGAATGACTTCCGACATCGTAAGCATGTTGCGACACGTATGGTCATTATCGTCTTTTTTCACCGGGAAAACATAGAAAATGCATAACTTGTCAAAAACCCAAATAAGTTGGCTTGGTGCCTTGAATTGGTAAGACAACGCTGTAGAAAATAACTCAGGCCATTACAAGGATGTGTGGAAAGAACGTGCTCTCCAACAGAGTCTTCTAACCTGCCTGAACACACTTCATTCAACATGGTCTTTTTGTGCATCCTTGAAATGACCTTAACTTCTGCATGTAGATGGGAATGCCCATTGTAGGCATCCATGTTGGCTTTGAATGATCTTTGACACCATATGCAAGTTACGACACGTCTGATCATTTGTTGAACTTTTTTCACCAAGAAAACTCCAAAAAATACAGAATTTACAGAAAAACCAAAACAACTTGCCATCGCGTCTAGAATTGGTTATACAAGACAATATAAAAAAGGGGCCATTTGATGGATGCCGAGAAACAACATGCTCTCAAACAACGACTCTTGGGGAGGAGATGTTTCTTATTTTCGGGCTGGCCTCAGGAGGCAGGAAGTAGCCCTGATCCTCATAGTTTTTGGTCACCGCAGCCTGGTAGGAATGCTCAAGAGAGCACACCGCGTCTTTCTCGTCACAGGAGACCGTGATGATACCGATGCTCCTAGGCATCTTGACGTCCATGGTGGGTTGCCGCCATGAACTTGGCGAGGTCCAGATACCTGAGGATGGCGTTGTACGGGAGGCTGATATGGGCGATGTTGAAGTCGATGAGCTCGATGTGATAGTTGTCGCGCTTGCCGAAGGTGACCGGGAGGCGTATCTGCACCAAGGTGACGGTGGAGCCGTCGTTCACCCCAGAGAACGGCTTGGTTGGCATGAGTTGATCATAGGGCATCTGAAGCGTCTCGAACGTCTCGCCAGGGAGAACATTGACCCCAGTGCCACCGTCGATGAGGGTATTGGTGACGAGGACGTTGCTCACGGTGGGTGTGCAGAGCATGGGGAGCGCATCTGCGAAAGCTGAACACTTGAGGTGGTCCTTGGAGTCGAAGGTGATACCGATACATATTGTGACCACTTGAGGGGAAGCGCGGCCTCAAGCTTCGGTAGGGCCGTGTTCACCTCTCAAGAGACCTACTTGAAGATGCGGTGTGGGGCTGGGGCCTGAGCACCTCCCAAGATGCAAGGAATAGCACGAGGTTCTTAGAAGCCCCCATCATCCTACCGGTTATCGTCATTTATCCTTGTCGGAGGCGGCGGTGGTGGGAGGCCGGCATTGCCATGAGGACGGGCCTCACGAGGCTGGTCGCACCAGTGTCCATCGCGAGGCTCATCACGCTAGCGGTCCTCGTGAGGCTGGTCGCACCAGTCCTGGCGAGGGTCGCGGTTGTCCTAGCGGCCTACACCACGGCCTCCTCCTCAGTCATAGCCACGGTCACCACGCTCGGGACGGCGGCTGAGGCGTCCATCACGGAGAGCTCTGAGCTCTTGGCAGTCGTTGGTGTTGTGATTGTGCACGTTGTAGAAGATGCAGAACGGGCGGTTGCCCCTAGAAGGATTATCTTTGTCACAACCGCGCTTCATCTCAGGCTCAGCTGCGAGCATGATGGGGCCCTTGCGCTTTGCCTCCTTAGCCTTGGCCTTCTTGTCTTTAGGGCTAGCCTCCGGAAGCTCGAGGAGGGAGAGACGTCCTTCTTCGGCCCTTGCGCACTTGTTCGCCGGGTTGAAGATCTCCAGGGCCGAGCACAATTCCTCGTGGATGGCGAGCTCCTCTTTCATCTTGACGTCCCGGATGCCATCGGTGAATGCTGAGATGATAGCCTCGTCCGACGCCTTCGGGATCTTGAGGTGGACGTTCGTGAAGTGCTGTATGTACTTGTGTAAGGTCTCGCCCGGCTGCTGCTTCATGCGTCGTAGGTCGCCCACCGCAGGGGCGGGGTCACAAGTGACCTGGAAGTTCGCGATGAAGCGCTTGCGAAGCTCATCCTAAGAGGAGATTGACCCCTCCGTGAGGTGCAGGAGATAAGAGACTAATTAATTAACCCAAGAGGAGATGGACCCCTCGCAAGCCGTGGGACCTTCGCGTGGGTCTTGTCTTGGAGATTTAGCCGCTAGGTCGTACCAGGCTGACAAGACACTATTTCAAATTTTGAACAAGTTTCAAACAAAAGTTTCAGAAGGAGACTAATTAACTAACAAAAAACACAGGAAAATGAAAAATAGAACAAAATGATTAGGCCTCGGATGAATTAGGTGATGACATCGCTCCCGCCTGGCACCTGTTTGGTCATCCTAAGGGCTCGCAGATTTGAAAAAAGTTCATCAGTTCAAAAAATGTCCCTTTTTTCAAAATTCACAAATACTAAGAATGTTCCCTTTTTCCAAAAAAGTGTTCACAAATTGAAAAAATGTTCGGAGAGTTTCAAATAAGGTTTGTGCTTCCAAAATTTGTTTGGAATTTCAAATATATTCCTATTTTTAAAAAAAATTCTACACAATTAGAAAAAATATTCGGGGAAATTCAAGAAGAAATGGTTTAAATTTTTGTTCATATTTTTTATTAGTTTTTGAAATGCTAAATTATCAGTTTTTGAAAAAACGATTGATTTTTCTTAAAATGATGTTCAATTTTTTGTTAAAGTCCACGAAAAAGAAAAAGAAACAAAGAATGAAGAAGAAAGAAAAAGAAATAGTGAGACAAGATCGGTTCACTACTGTAGACCGATGGTTGAGGGATAGTTCTTATAGTCCGCGTTTCCTACTTAGACACTTTAACTAATTATCTTGTGTGGCTACCGACGAGTGGTCAGCACCAGCGACAGTTACAATGTTCTTTCCCTCGCACTGCCATTTTTTCGGTGAATTTGTTTCAAAAATTCAAAATACAAATTATGAATTTACAAAATTTATAGTTTTCAATTTTTTTCTCAGAAACTTCAAAAATGTTCATGTGTTTCACAAATGTTCAGTAATTTAAATATTATTCGTGCTTTTGCAAAATTGTTTTAATTTTGGTAAATGTTGGCATTATCAAAGTTTGATCTCAAAAATCAAGAAATGTTCGGGATTTTAAAAAATTGTTGTGATCAAAAAATGTTTACACTTTGAGGAAAAAAAATGAAATATCAAAATTTGTTTCGGCTGTTCAATTGTCGGATTTTCACATTGCTCTTTTTTTTTAAATGTTCACAATTTTCAAGAAATGTTCGATTCTTTTATTCAAAAACTGTCTGGATTTTGTGTTATATTTAGTTCTTAAGACTGCCTGTTCCATTTTGTTCGCAAAGGTTTGTTAGCTGGACTGGTAATGTGCGCCACTTTAGGGTTCCCCACTCAATCGCGTGGAAGAAGGGGAGGCGGCCATGGCAGCAGCCTCGCTCTCCGGTGACATCCTCCTCGAGATCCTCGTCCGCATCAAGCACCCGGCTGCTCTCTTCTGCTGCGCTATGTTGTGCAACCATTGGCGCCGTCTCGTCGTTGAGTGCTCCTTCCTCCGGCGCCTCTGGCCAGTGGATGCCTCCACCTCCGTCGGCCTCTTCCCCGGTGAAGGCCGGCGTCGCCCCTCCTGTAATGGACCACCTTCTCCCGACCCGGAGCCCCGCCTAACCAGGCTAGTGCATAGCGCAATTTATGTTATCCAACGTTTCGACCAAGCACGAAATCAATAGGCAAGATGTGCTCCTTTTGATTGAACTATGTTGCTATCTAATTGAGCTGTGCTTCTTGGGGAGGCCGGCTCCAAGGCCAAAACACAACAAACAACAAACAAGTGGAGCAAGTGGCGTGGTCAATCAAGCTAGCTCCTATGTGCTGATTTATTTGTTAGATGTGTATGGGAATTTTTAACCCCGTGGGAATTAACAAATAAATGCTAATTAACATCTTTACCTTGAAGCAGGGCTATTTACTTGACCTCGTTCTTCTAGGGGAGGCTGCATCCAAGGCAAAATCACAAATAACAAACAAGGGGAGCTCTGGTTGGCGCTGATCGATCGCACACGAATACTTAATCTAGCAAGTATACCAACTACTAGTAGTTATTTGGATGCAAGTGGGTATACTCCACTTCATACATAAATACTTGCAAGTTGATTGCATCTTCTGCACACTTTGTCCATACCCTAACGGAGAGGATGCATGGCAGTCGTGTGTCAGTAAAATCAAACATCAATTGAAGCTCGTGCATTGCACGCCCGTAAATGTCGGATCGATACCTCTCGCCTTGTGGGCCTCTACATGTGGTGGCCATTAGCAGGAAGCGACAGAAGCAAGTAATTACGTGTAATAAGGACCTACTCCCAGATGCTCCCTTAATCTGGTCTTGCTGGTACAACATAGATACATAGTTAATTTGGTATCACATGCATCTGCTGCAAGCTGTCTCCCTAACAACACGCAAGTGGATCGTCAGATCACATCTGATCCCAAGCTATTACATGGACTCTTGAACTCTTTATATGTGTGCGTGTCCTAGTCTCTTCAATCCATCCATCCATCGTTGTTAGAAGCAACGTTCTTACAGCCAATTAGTTCAAGCCAGCCAGCCACCATGCTAGCCATGGGTGTGGGTTCCAGGAAGAAGCGCAGCGGCGGCAGCGTCTTTGTGTCGTGTATAGTCCTATGCCTGGCCCTGCTCGTCGTCGGAGCGACGGCCAAGAAGAGCATTCGCCAGTGCATCGCTGAGTGCACTGGCAGTTCGAATCCCAAAGGCTGCATGACATATTGCATTAGGGAAGCCCTGGTGCTGGCGGCCCATGGAGAGTCAAGAAGAGTTGGAGAAGGGATTGGGCTGCTGGCGACGCCGGTGGAGCGTGCCGGACAGGAGGAAGAAGAAGAGAGGAGGAAGCAAGAGGTTGCCGCCACCGTCGACCTCACTTTTGACCCGTGCGATATGTGCCATCCAGGCGACTACTGGTACGAAATGTGCATGACAGTATGTCATCGTTAGAGCCTCGCGGCGGCCCACGCCCTCCTTCTACCCATGGACTGGGGAAAGGCTCTTACACGGACCTTTCTCAACTCCATCGTTGCTAAAGGTTATTATCCTATTATCTTGTGTTTTGCTGTTTCCGTTACCATGTCTTGTTGTTAACCTTGGGTGCCGCCACCCGTCGACCTGGTTGTGTTTCCCTTTCCGAATAAGAGCAGCTGCACTTGCTTTGCACCTGGTTGTGTTGTGTTTGTATTTCATTTTCTGCACACTTGTACTGTTGTCGAACAGATAAATGACCCTACCCTACCCGCCATTCTGGAGGCATTGCACGCGCTAGCGCTGGTGGACCGCTCGATTTCACCGTACTATAATTTTTACGCTAGCATCTGGTCAACTGTTCGTTGTTTTGCACGTTAGCTGCAGTTAGATGAGTCAATGGTGGGTGGACCTCGCTAGGCGTGGGGCCAGGTAATGAGGTGCTGCTTTTGTGTTTGTGCGTGGGAGTGTTTTGCAGCCACTGGGTGGGATGATTGGAACATGGGCTGTGTACGTGGAGAGGGTAAAACCTAGCTGCCACTCATCTCCCTCCCCCGATCCCACCTATTTGTGCGCGGTGGTGGCCGAACCTCTCCTGCCATTCCATTCTCCATCGGCTGGGGGCCATTGGGACACCACTATTCCTCACCGCCCGCTGGGAGCCTCGGTAGTGGCGACAAGCAGGAGCTCGGCGGCGCATGGAGGAGGTTGACGCGTCGCAGCTAGTAGAGGAACGGCCTTTAGTCCCTGTTGGGAAGGGCCTTTAGTCCCGGGTCACCAACCGGGACAAGTAAATCGGGCCTAAAGGCCCCCACCCTTTAGTCCCGGTTTGCCATGACCCGGGACTAAATCGCTTCCACATGACCGGCAGAGCGCGCCGGGGGCTAGGGACCTTTAGCCCCGGTTGATGCCACCAACCGGGACTAAAGGTTTAGCGGTTTAGCGTTTTAAGGTTTTAGGGGTTATGTTTTATATTTTATTTTCATTTTATGTTTTTATTTAATTCTTTTTTATTTCAAACATATTTTACGCTACTACATACTGTACAGGTCATGTATATATAATTGAATTTCTCTTATGGCCAATCATATATCATAGGATTTCTCGTACGACCATGCACACACACACACACAAACACACACACACACACACACACACACACACACACACACACATATACATATATAGACACACACAATTTGGCATATACAATTTCTCCTACAATTTGCAGATCATTACATGCAGGTGTAATGGTATTCTCCGCCGAGAGATATGACCTGTTGAAGCAAAAATCCCGCAATTTCCTCTTGAAGTGCTCGTATGCGGTCCTTTGGTAGGAGACTATCCCGCATCTCCACCATCTTTAAAGAAGGAGATGGTCAATATGAATATATTAGTTTTGTGTATATATATTAAATCATAATAAAAAAAATTGTGAATAGTGTTTACGTACCCAAACATATATTGCATCTCTGCTCCTTTCGGTTATAAAGTAAATGTCCTCGCAAACGTAGTATGCACATAAATTATTCCCATTTTCCTACCTCATGCACTTTACGAGAATAAAATTCAGTCAGATAATAATCAAGCATGATAATGGTATTGAAACTGGAATTAAAGAGATGCGCGGACGTAGCTAGTACTACTTAATTACCTTGGGTCATCGTAGTTTCAGCTTTGGTTCGCATGCACTGACAACCACCTTGTTGAACTTTCTCCAAACCCTGCCCGGCAAAGAAAATGAATAAAGGAGTTATTAATTATTTGATATCAGGAAATGAACTATGGAGGCCGACATAGTGCGATAATGATTGAAATTACCTGTCGAGCATCAAATCAGGCAGTTGTATTCTTTAGGATCTCTATCTAGTGAGTCCAGTGCTAAAACAGTTCACTCATGAACTCTAATGCTTAGCAGGATCCAGTGGAAATAGCGCACACGTTTGTATAAGCGGGCATGCATAACTCGTCAACTACCACACAAAAGAATATAGTGAGGATAACTACATGCAATGAACGAGCTGAGCTAGATACTTAAATTACAGAAAAAAATCATTTACAGACAATAGCAACTCAACATAGATTTGCCGAGTGCTTCTTGATTGAATAACTAAAAAAAAATCTGAAAACTCAATCCATACATCGTTTCAATGGAAGTAATGCAATGGCTTGAGTTTCACCATGAGCATCTCTCGTTTCCATGGGGAGCTCCTCAGTGCCTAGGAGTTGCTCAACAATGACACCAAATTCTTTAGCAAGCGCGTTGGTTACCACCTTGAGCGGCGGGGTCGATTGCACTGCCTGTTCTCCCAGCTAGGGAACGGTTTTCCCGCTTTTATTACTACCTGTAAGGCTCGACTTTTGATTATTTTTGTTCATGATATGGCTTTCTAATAGAGCGTTCACAATCTGATCGCCTATTCTCCACATGTGGTGGGATCGCTCTAGAAGATCCAAAAAGTGTTGTACGATTTTCTCAGGTATTTTCTCTTTTGGCAGCGGGGGCGGTTTCGGTGCAAAATGGGCCTTCACTTCGGAAGCCACGATCTATGTGTTTTCCTCCTCAGTCATCTCGTAAGCTAACTTCTTTTTGGCAGGAGGCTCGGGTTTCTTCTTTGGTTCTCTCTTCCGCTTTGGAGTTGGCTGACGCAGAGAGATCGTTATTTCGGACTCGCGCTGGGCTCCGTCTCAGGGTGGGGTGGAGTCGGCTGACGCGGCGGAGATCGATATGGCGGACTCGCGTTGCGCTCTATCTCGAGGTGGGGTGGAGTCGGCTGACGCGGCGGACTTGGAGGACCAGTCGGTAGCCTTGGCGCCTTGTTTGGAAAGACGATGCATTCCTTTCTGCATACGATGACACCACATATGACTTCTCCCAGTGTCTGCTGATACATCTCCAATGTATCTATAATTTTTAATTGTTCCATGCTATTATATTACCCGTCTTGGATGTTTTACTAGTGGTTGGGGCGCACCCTGGGCGCGCCTCCTCTGCGGTCCTTTACGCTCCTGCCTTGGTTGTGAAGTTGTGAACATGCATGTGCATGCCAGAGTAGCTCAGTTGCTAAAATATAAATAGAGTTAACAGAAGCTTAGCAGAAAAGTGTTCAATCATCAGGCATAGCAAGGTAATAGGTCCATATTATTATATAGGTGACAGTCTTACAAGGTGGATGATAGAGTATATCATTAAATTGAAATTAAAGCCTAACATGCTCCAAAAGACAGACAGACAGAAGAGGAATAGCAATCAGGTGGTCAGCAAACCCTTTGTAGAAACTTCGAAAGATTACGTCCCTACTCATGAAAGAAACATAAATATATTCTAAGAAAACAAAGGTATTGGGAGGACTGAAGAGCAGCCAAACCAGAGAATCTTCTCATTGTTGCATCATGGACATCCACTCAATCCACATCTCGCTGGAATCGTCCATGCCGTATTCTTCCACCGCACCACCTCTTCCTTGTGGTTGCCGTCAGGCCTAGCTCCTTATCTTGAAGCACAAACATGCTTGGGTCTATGCCAATCCTTGCGACTTGAAATTATCTGAAACCAACAACATTATGGTTAGATAAATTGCATCTAAGAATATGGATTGACAGCTTGAGTATCACACGGCAGTCCACATAATAAATATACACGGCAGTCCACCAGATGGTTTGCACTTCACTGCAATCGAATCAACAGAGACCTTTATCTCTTAATCATGTACTCAACTCGATGCCATCTCTTTGAAACTTTGTTTGAGCAAACACAACTATCCTTTGGTCAACCTATATTATAGAAATAGATATATCATCTCACAGTAAACAAGGAGTAAAGAGAAGATATACTGAAGGGCATGGGTATTGAAACAGTATGCTAAATTTCAGTGTCAAACCAACGAAACATATCATTGTCCAGGAGAATGTAAATATTACTATGTCAACGAAACGAAGCTAGATGCTCGGTTTGTGAATAATTATGAAGATATCATCATAATTATTAAAAATACACATAAGAAATGATGATGTACACTACAAGAAATATGTCAACTTGTGACCACCACTATTGGTCACTGAATGGTCATAGTTTTCCATTTGTGACCTTTTTGTGACCAAAACCAGAAGGTCAAAAGCTGGCCGTTGTAAACTGACATTTTTGACCTTTCTTCTGGAATGGTCGTAGACGTTTATGACCAAAATATGTCTACTGTGGCGTTTTGGTCACTAGCAACCTCCCCAGACCACGTAGGCATCCAGCTTGGCAAGCTGATGTGGCACAAGAATCAACCCGGTCAAATTCGGTTTTCTACATGGGCCTAGCCCAACAATTCGGCCTTTTTAATGTACTTTTTTTTCTTGTGCTTTTATTAGCTACATGGGTCTGGCCCAACAATTCAGACTTATCGATTTCTTTGCGTGGCCCTTTTAACAGCAGATTTTCTTTTTGATCATGTATTTTTCTAGGCCATTTCTTTGCTGGGCCTCTCATGTTTTTTATATGTATCATGGGTCCACTAGTCAGATGGATCCCAGTAATCATGTTCTCATATGTGGGTCCAAGTTGTCTGGTTCTAGTAAGTGGGTCCGACTTGTCAGGGTCATATTCCTCATTTCATTTTGACAGTAAATAAGTAACCAATATTTAAATTGGCACTGACAAAAAACACATATAATACTTCAAATAACAACAGCCAGATTTAGTATAGAGCCAGATTCTGTATGGAGCTCCTGCTCTACAAATAACACGCAATACAATGGTGCTCCTGCTCTACAAATACTTCTAAAAGTGGAGTAACTAATTTACAAGCTCTACAAGCACTATATTCTTCAAGATGGATCTCCTTCGTTAGAATTACAAACAGGCACATGCACCTGCTCTTGCTCATAGTCAGGACGCCCTGTTACATGAATCAGCAAAGAAGAATCAGAAAACTGGAGCAAATATATTATGAAGAGACCATTCAATAAAAAGGACAAGTTCTTCAGAATGATAACACAAATTCAACTAGTACAATGCTTTTAGAAGTCACAAAAAATAACAATTACTACATGGCAGATGATCATGAAGAGTATAAACACATCTTAAATCTTACTTGTAAAACAAGAATAAATGGATGAATTTTTAACTTCCACAGTCTAGAGTCTTAAACAATACTCCCTGCGTAAAGAAATATAAGAGTGTTTAGATTACTACTTTAGTGATCTAAACGCTTTCATATTTATTTATAGAGGGAGTACAAATAAACAAACTGATGAGTATGTACAGTCTTAATCAATGACTAGATGGATGGATTCTGGTGCATGGGTGAATTGAACTATCTCACCTTCCTGGAGCTTGGTAGCCTCTTTCACAACTTCCTCCAGCTTAGAATTATCACATCTCTTGTGAGCAGATTCAATGGGCAAACAGAAGAAACCACTGCACAGTCAGGAAGTCGAATCAGTAACTGTTCACAAACCATACAGAAACCAACTTCTTTTACCAGCTAATTTAGCTAGAATATAATGAATATTTGATCTAATACAAGAATAAACATCTACTTCAGTTCACTATGAACTACAGAATTCACCCTGTCAGTCTCTACATAAAACTGAAAAATGGAATAGTATAGCTGCCGCCACGGCAGCAGCTCGAGCTGGAACCCAGGCGCACGACACAATGATAAGCAAACAACCACTCTCGCTGGATCCTACATAGCACGAATGGTCTCAGCCACATAACCATAGTGCTTTTAGAAGAGATATCATTCAGATAACTAAACCAACACTGAATCAGAAGTACAATGTGACTTCACAGTCAATTACTAGCACAACACCAACTCATGACTGTGAATCTACAAGGCGAGCTTGTACCATAAATTGAAAATGAGGTAAAGTGGAATCACGATACACATGTAGAATGCAGAGTACATGTACACTGACCTCGATGATCCAGTTCACCATGGCAGAACGCTGCTCCACGACCTGACGGCCATAGTTGCCTGACATGATCTGTTAAACACTAATCCTGCCACTGCAGAGCAGAGCAATCCAGAACAGCCTCCTAAATGCTCCAAATCCAAAATCCAAACAGATTTCAGATTAACAAGAAACAGATTTTTAACAGCCGGCAGCAGCGTCTCCTCCGAGATGTGGTAGCCGACCAGCTTCCGGCCTCATCGCAGGCCGGCGCCTGTAGGAAGGACTCCTTGGTGCCTTCGTCCTCGTCAAGAATGCCCACGGGCACGGCGCCCACGGACTTGACCTTCTGCGCCTCGTCGAACAGCTCCGTCCGGAGGATGCCGTTCTCGTCGGTGAACACCACGACACTGACCATCTTCTCCTTCCGTATTTCCCTGAAATCGGTCGACAGATCCAAATTGTGAGCGGGAAGTGGATGCGGGGATCAATTCCCTTGGCCAGGGGCGCTCAGTGAGATCTAGTGCGGCGAGCAGAGCATGGTGATAGTACCTGAGGGCATGCATTGAAGGCGCCGCGGTGGAGGCGCCGTCGGGGCGGCGAGTGGAGGAAGTCGAGGCGGGCGCGGTGAGCACGGCGGCGGCGTCGGTCGGTGGTGGCCAGGCTCGGCGACGATCCACCGCAGCGGGCGTCGGCGAGGCGGAGGTGTGCGCCAGGGCGTGGCGCGACGGGCGGGACGGAGGTAGGAGGCTAGCACCACCGCCGTGCTGCAGGAGGCGCCCAGGAGAGGGGAGGCAGCGAGGGAGGCGAGGCGGCGAGGGAGGCGAGTGGCGAGGGAGAGGAAGGAGGAGGTCGCCGGGCGGGGCGGTTTAGGGCGATGGAGATCGGCGGCGGGTTGCGGGAAAGGAGAGGATGGATCTGGGGGGAGTGGCTGAGTGGGGGTGGCGGCGGGTGGGGATCTGGGGGGTCGAGGGGAGGATGGGTGGGTGGGTTGGGGTTTTTGATTCTCGGGAGAAGCTCCACCATTGGATGGATGCGTGATGGATGGCTCAGATTGCGTTCAATTTGGTGATCCGCGTGAAAGCGGTTCCTCGCATCTCATTGGCCAGCTAAAATGCACTTGAATTTCAAAATTTTGGACCCAAAACTTTGAATTCTTTTAAACATAACAATGGCATATTTTGCCAAATGATCTTGTTTTTTTCATAAATGTGCATCTTAGAATGGCAAACGATGCCATAGGTCGACGGCTTTCATTTTCTTTGCACAAAAAGATGATTTTCCATTTTTCGAGTGCATCAAACGGTTTTTTTAAGAAGCTACCAATTATTTGTTCCAAAATAGCGCAACTCCATTTTTTAAAAATATTAGACCACATTTCATGTAAAATTGACCAAATAGTTACATGTCAAAAGCTTTTGATCCACCTCTTATAAGAAAACAAATTTCACCCATTCAGTAGGAAGCGGGGAAAATTTGAACGAAAATTTGTTCAAATGATTTCATATTGTGCACAAGGGTGCATATTGGAATGGCAAACAATGTTGCCTAAGGAAGTTTTCAATTTTTTGGGATGAAAAAATCATTTTACATTTTCAGAGTGCCCAAAATGAGTTTTTTTGTGAAGGACCTACCTAATATTATTGCAAATTTGGAGCAAATCAACTTTATGAAATACTAGGCCATATTTAATGCACAATTGACCAAATAGTTGAGTGTCACAAACTTTGATCCACCTCTAGTAAAAAGGACAAATTTCTACCGATTCAGTTGGAAGCGGGTCAAATTTGAACTGCAGCTGCCTCATAGTTTGCTCTATATTTTTTCCAAAAATCATTTTTAGGTACAAAAGTATCTATTTAATCACAGAAACACCAAAAGTTTTCCAAGATTCAACCACTGGCTAGGAACGGTCAAGCCCGCCGTTTTGACCGCATTTTGAAACGGGCATAAAAAATTCAAAAAAAATCAAAAAATTGGAAAACCTTCGCATTGTGTCATTATATGTGACCAAGTTTCTAGGAAAAATTATAAACTTGTAATACAGAAATTATTTTAAAAAAGTGTTCTCAGAAATGAGCTATCATGTGTGAAGATTCATGGCTTTCAGCCAAATGATCAATCTTATGGCCACATTCATGGCATAGTTTGTTCAAATGATCTCATATTGTGCACAAGGGTGCATATTGGAATTCCAAACAATGTTGCATAAGGTAGTTTTCACTTTCATTGCACAAAAGAGCCATTTTCCATTTTTCGAGTGCCCAAAATGAGGTTTTTTTGTGAAGGACCTACCAAATAATTGTTGCAAATTTGGACCTAATAAATTTTATAAAATACTAGGCCATATATACTACACAATTGACCAAATGGTTGGGTGTCAAAAGTTTTGATCCACCTCTGGTGAAAAAGACAAATTTGCACCGATTCAGCTGGAAGCGGGTCAAATTTGAACTGCAGCTGCCTCATAGTTTTCTCTTTATTTTTTACAAACATCATTTATAGGTACATAAGTATCTATGTAATCAGAGAAACATCAAAAGTTTCCCAATATTCATCCACTAGCTAGGAACGGTCAAGCCCGCCGTTTTGACCGCATTTTGAAATGGGCATAAAAAATTCAAAAAAAATCAAAAAATTGGAAAACATCCGCATTGTGTTATTATATGTGGCCTAGTTTCCAGGAAAAATAATTAACTTGTAATATGGAAATTATTTTAAAAAAATGTTCTCAGAAATGAGCTATCATGTGTGAAGATTCATGGCTTTCAAGCCAAATGATCAATCTTATGGCCACGTTCATGGCATAGTTTGTTAAAACGACCTCATATTGTGCACAAGGGTGCATCTTGGAATTCCAAACAATGTTGCATAAGGGAGTTTTCACTTTCATTGCACAAAAGAGCCATTTTCCATTTTTCGAGTGCTCCAAATGAGGTTTTTTTGTGAAGGTCCTACCAAATAATTGTTGCAAATTTGGACCTAATCAATTTTATAAAATACTAGGCCATATATAATGCACAATCGACCAAATGGTTGGGTATCAAAAGTTTTGATCCACCTCTGGTGAAAAAGACAAATTCCCGCTGATTCAGTTGGAAGCGGGTCGAATTTGAACTGCAGGTGCCTCATAGTTTGCTCTTTATTTTTTCCAAAAAACATTTCTAGGTAAATAAGTATCTATTTAATCAGAGAAACAACAAAAGTTTTCCAAGATTCAACCACTAGCTAGGAACAGTCAAGCCCGCCGTTTTGACCGCATTTTGAAACGGGCATAAAATATTCAAAAAAAATCAAAAAAATGGAAAACCTTCGCATTGTGTCAATATATGTGGCCAAGTTTCCAGGAAAAATAATAAACTTGTAATATGATAATTAATTTTGAAAAGTGTTATCAGAAACGAGCTATCATGTGTGGAGATCAATGGATTTCAAGTCAAATGATCAATTTTATGGCCACATTCATGGCATAGTTTGTTCAAATGATCTCATATTGTGCATATAGGTGCATATTGGAAATGCAAACAATGTTGCCTAAGGAGTTTTCATTTTGTTTGGACAAAAAAAATAATTTTTCCATTTTTTGAGTACCTAAAATGAGTTTTTTGTGTGAAGGACTTACCATATATTTGTTGCAAAACTGGATCAAATCATTCTTCTAAAATATTAGCCATATTTTATGTACAATTGACCAAATGATTTGGTGTCAAAACCTTTCCATCTATTCAATTAGAAATACTTCAAAAGTTTTGCAAAATTCAACCCCTAGCAATTTGAACTACATTTGTTTCATAGTTTTCTCTTTATGTCTCCAAAAATCATTTCTAGGTAAGCAACTAGATATTTCATTAGAGATCCAACAAAAGTTTTGAAAGACTCCCTCTAGCTACGACGGTCATGCTGCCATTTTGACCGCAATAATAGGGTGTTTTCATTTTTCCTATTCTCGCAATTTTATATTTTTAAGTTGTTTCGAGATTTTCCTATAATGAAGAACCTTTTTCTAGAGAGATAAGTTTTTAGAAAATGGTTTATTGATTTCAAAAGGTTTTCATAATATTTCGATAATGTTCATGATTTTTGGAAAAATGTTCGTTGAATTAAAAAATGTTCTTGAATTCAAAACATTTCATGAAATTTATTTTTTTCATTGAACTTAAAGAATTTGTTAACATACTTTTGAATTCGTGAACGATGTTTTGCATTAGTGTACATTTTTTGAATTATAATCTTTTTTGTAATACCCAACTTTTTTATGAAGCAAAAATAAAAAAGGAAAAGAAAACAAAAAACAAAAAACTAACAAAAAAGAGGGAGCCCGGCCTGGGCCGACCCAATTTCTAGCATAACATCGACACTAACCTTTATTCCTGAATGGGCCAAACCCTAGGCGACACACGAAAATGTTAAAAGAAAAAAACAATAGGAGGTGGCCTTGTCTGAACAAGGCCCAAGCCCAGTCCAAGAGAAGCCTTAAGTATGCCGCGCGCCCCTCCCAATCACCAACCTGGTGGTAGCCTGGTGGTTTGCTTCTGTAAACGAGATTGAGACCTGGTGGTTTGCTTCTGTAAATGAGACTGAGATGTCGCGGGTTGGAGTCCCACGGGAGCCATTTTTGCTGCGTTTATTCGTCAATTTGCAGGTCCTTTATTCCAGAGGAGGACGGTCCCACATGTCTTAGGTATTGTATTAGTTGGTCATGCTTGTCAGTAGTAGGCCTCACATGTAAGTGTACTCAATGAGTTAATATGTGAGTGGACAACGGGTCCCACATGTCATTAGCATCGTGTTAGTTGGCCCCGCATGTTAGTGGTAGGTCCATAGATCATTTTAGTAAATATGTGAGAGGTCAAACCAACTGCTAGAAATGACACATAACATGTCTTAGGTATTGTATTAGTTGGTCATGCTTGTCGGTAGTAGGCCTCACATGTAAGTGTACTCAATGAGTTAATATGTGAGTGGACAACGGGTCCCACATGTCATTAGCATCGTGTTAGTTGGCCCCGCATGTTAGTGGTAGGTCCATAGATCATTTTAGTAAATATGTGAGAGGTCAAACCAACTGCTAGAAATGACACATAACATGTCTTAGGTATTGTATTAGTTGGTCATGCTTGTCGAAGAGTAGGCCTCACATGTAAGTGTACTCAATGAGTTAATATGTGAGTGGACAACGGGTCCCACATGTCATTAGCATCGTGTTAGTTGGCCCCGCATGTTAGTGGTAGGTCCATAGATCATTTTAGTAAATATGTGAGAGGTCAAACCAACTGCTAGAAATGACACATAACATGTCTTAGGTATTGTATTAGTTGGTCATGCTTGTCAGTAGTAGGCCTCACATGTAAGTGTACTCAATGAGTTAATATGTGAGTGGACAACGGGTCCCACATGTCATTAGCATCGTGTTAGTTGGCCCCGCATGTTAGTGGTAGGTCCATAGATCATTTTAGTAAATATGTGAGAGGTCAAACCAACTGCTAGAAATGACACATAACATGTCTTAGGTATTGTATTAGTTGGTCATGCTTGTCAGTAGTAGGCCTCACATGTAAGTGTACTCAATGAGTTAATATGTGAGTGGACAACGGGTCCCACATGTCATTAGCATCGTGTTAGTTGGCCCCGCATGTTAGTGGTAGGTCCATAGATCATTTTAGTAAATATGTGAGAGGTCAAACCAACTGCTAGAAATGACACATAACATGTCTTAGGTATTGTATTAGTTGGTCATGCTTGTCAGTAGTAGGCCTCACATGTAAGTGTACTCAATGAGTTAATATGTGAGTGGACAACGGGTCCCACATGTCATTAGCATCGTGTTAGTTGGCCCCGCATGTTAGTGGTAGGTCCATAGATCATTTTAGTAAATATGTGAGAGGTCAAACCAACTGCTAGAAATGACACATAAGCAAAAATGACATGACACATAGGCGGAATTGATGATGTGGCGTCCAGTCATATCAATGCATCCCTGATTAGAACTTTATCACCATTTATATTCGTCGTGATCAGCTAGAAATATGGCAGCGGACCAGTGTTGTCTGCTTTACGACCATTTCGTGTAAGGAAATTGCGACCTTTCTGACCAAAATGGTCGTTATGGTTTAGGGTTTGGAGCCCCTTCAACAACTTTTGACCAATTGGTTTCAAATGGTCATAGATTTACGACCATTTCTTTCAGGGTCACTGACAGAAGGTAACAAGTTGACATATTTCTTGTAGTGGTACCACTTTGAGTAAATGGAAGTTAGAGAGATAAATGACACTTCATGAGGCAACTTCTTGATTCCCTCCACCACTACTGTGATCAACGAAAAGTCATTTTCATCACTAATTCCATTCGAAAAAAAGTTGAGGCCATTATTCAATAGCACAAAAGCGTAGTTCCTGATGGATAACTAAAAAAAAATCTGTTCCTCCTCTACTACAAAATTCAGAAAGGAAAAAGATAAATAATATTCGATATACCGTCCCAGTCGTATACCAAGAAGAGTCGCATCACACAGCCACATAAGATTTATTTGTTCTTTTCACTTGCTTTTCCTTGTAGTGGAAATAAACCAAAGATATGTTGTCAAACAAACTGCCAATATCGCCACAATGTCTGATGGCCATGTCGATAGCATCCTATATTATTTTCTTCCTATTTTCTTCCACTGTTTATTGTGGTAGTTCAATCGGTTCCTTGGTTTGTTTAGTTTAGATAAGTATGCCAGATGATTATCATGAGGAAGGTAGAGTCGTCCAGGTTCCCACCTTTATATTTTAGTATAGTGTCAGCTATTTTTTTACTGGTAATTAAGTGTTTAACTATCATTAATTTTTTCTATATTAAGTTCCATGTGCATTTACACAACATTTATCTTCCGAGAGATTTGTTCATCTCGAGCAAGCATAAATAGAGTTGTGTATATCACTTCTTATTAGATGTGAAGCTACTTCCTGTTGGGGGTCACACAGATAAGGTAAACATGCGTGTTCATACTAATTATGCCAACTTGTAAGCTCCGTCAGTGTAGATAGAGGTAGCTTAGGATTTTTATAGTTTTATTGGGATTCAGGAACTAAACATAAGAAGTAGGTAAACTGTCACATTGCAGTGTCGCAAAGAAATGTCCTTCTAATCTGAAAGCCCTAGCAATTGTGAAAACATAATGAACATAAATCTCTTCACTCGCTTAGCCCCAATTTAAAACCATAGTTGGAACTTGAAGAAACACAATAGCATACCTTTGACAGGATTATTGCACACTACTGCAAATCTGGAACGCTACATCTAAATAATTCTAATCAATAAAGCTACTCCAAACAACAACTAACAGGGGGAGATGGATAGAGGCACACGGAAGATTAGAGGGGCGAGAGAACCTTGGTCGGGGCCGTCGTGCTTGTCATCCGTGTGTGGAGCACCCCGTGGCTATCATGTGCGATTGCAAGCACGGTGAAGGAGCAGCTAGAGGTCGTGCTTGGTTGCAGCCAGCTCGAGGCCTTGAAGACGACGACCTGCATGCTGAAACCGACCACATCAGAAAGGAAAGGAAATCCGACTTCCATGAGTAACAACAACTGAGGGAGTCCTGGATTAGGGGGTGTCCGGATGGCCGGACTATGACCTTTGGCCGGACTCCCGGACTATGAAGATACAAGATTGAAGACTTCGTCCCGTGCCCGGATAGGGACTTTCCTTGGCGTGGAAGGCAAGCTTGGCGATACGATATGAAGATATCCTCCCATTGTAACCGACTCTGTGTAACCCTAGCCCTCTCCGGTGTCTATATAAACCGGAGAGTTTTAGTCCGTAGGACAGATAACAATCATACCATAGGCTAGCTTCTAGGGTTTAGCCTCTCTGATCTCGTGGTAGATCAACTCTTGTAATACCCATATCATCAATATCAATCAAGTAGGAGTAGGGTTTTACCTCCACCGAGAGGGCGCGAACCTGGGTAAAAACATCGTGTCCCTTGTCTCCTGTTACCATCCGCCTAGACGCATAGTTCGGGACCCCCTACCCGAGATCCGCCGGTTTTGACACCGATATTGGTGTTTTCATTGAGAGTTCCGCTGTGTCGTCTCCTTTAGGCCCGATGGCGTCCTCGATTGTCAACCACGACGCGGTCCAGGGTGAGACTTTTCTCCCCGGACAGATCTTCGTATTCAGCGGCTTCGCACTGCGGGCCAACTCGCTTGGCCATTTGGAGCAGATCGGAAGCTACGCCCCTGGCCATCAGGTCAGGTTTGGAAGCTTAAACTACACGGCCGACATCCGCGGGGACTTGTTCTTCGACGGATTCGAGCCAAGGCCGAGCGTGCCACACTGTCTCGATGGGCATGATCTAGCTCTCCCGCCGGACAGTGCCCAGAGTGCCGCTCAGGTGTCCGCTCCGACCATTAGCTCGGAGCCGACTACGCTAGTTGGGGACGGACGGTTGGACGCCGCCCCGGGAGCCGCAATCTCTACGGAGGTAGAGCCGAATACCAGCCTAGTCCTTTGCAAGGCCCGTGACTCCGAGGTGCCAGACTCCGTTCCGGACTCCGAATACTCCGCACCCCTTCCGATGGAACCCGATTGGGCTCCGATCATGGAGTTCACCGCCGCGGACATCTTTCAGCACTCGCCCTTTGGCGATATCCTGGATTCACTAAAGTCTCTCTCTTTGTCAGGAGAGCCCTGGCCGGACTATGGTCAGCAGGGTTGGGATACGGACGACGAGGAAATTCGAAACCCACCCACCACCCACTTTGTAGCCACTGTCGACGATCTAACCGACATGCTAGACTTCGACTGCAAAGACATCGACGGTATGGACGCCGATGAAGGAGACGACCAAGAACCAGCACCTATAGGGCACTGGAAGGCCACCTTATCATATGACATATACATGGTGGACACTCCCAAAGCAGGGGATGCAGATGAAAAAGCGGAGGATGACCCCTCCAAGAAGCAACCCAAGCGCCAACGTCAGCGGCGCCGCTCTAAATCCCGCCGAAGCAAGAACGGCGAATTCAGCACCGGAGACGTTAACACCCCGGACAGTGCCGAAGACAACCCCCTCCAGCAGGATTCAGCGTGGGAGGACGAAGGAGCCAGCCCTCATGAGAGAGCGGCAGACAAAGAGGTTGAGGACGACAATTATATGCCTCCCTCCGAAGACGAGGCAAGCCTCGACGACAACGAATTCGTCGTGCCAGAGGATCCCGTCGACCAAGAGCGTTTCAAACGCAGGCTTATGGCTACGGCAAGCAGCCTCAAGAAAAAACAGCAGCAGCTTAGAGTTAACCAAGACCTGCTAGCCGACAGATGGACCGAAGTCCTGGTAGCCGAAGAGTATAAACTGGAACGCCCCTCTAAGAGTTACCCAAAGCACAGGCTGCTACCCCAACTAGAGGAGGAAGCAACTAAACCTACATCACTAACGTACGATGCGCCCGATCAGCCACCCCGTGGCCGCGACAGAGAGGCCTTTTGGCCCTCAAACCAAACCGCACCCCGGCACCGCTCTAAAAATACCAGAGCACGGGGAAACGCAACAGACCTGCGAGACATATTGGAGGATAAGGCAAGGCAAACAAGATCGATCTACGGATCGCGTGGGCACCCCACATCACGGGATGATTACCGTCACGCCGGATATAATAAATACGGCCAGGCCGAATACAACAGACAAAGCTCATCCGAGCTACATCGCGACATAGCCCCGTACAGGGGCGCCGCACACCCACTGTGCTTCACACACGAAGTAATGGATAATCAAATCCCCGAGGGTTTTAAACCCGTAAACATTGAATCATACGATGGCACAACTGATCCCGCGGTATGGATCGAGGATTATCTCCTTCATATCCACATGGCCCATGGCGATGATCTACACGCCATCAAATACCTCCCGCTTAAGCATAAAGGACCAGCTCGACATTGGCTTAACAGCCTGCCAGCAGAGTCAATTAGTTGCTGGGAGGACCTAGAATCCGCATTCCTCGACAACTTCCAGGGCACTTACATGCGACCACCAGACGCCGATGACCTAAGCCACATAATCCAGCAGCCAGAGGAATCGGCCAGACAATTCTGGACACGGTTCCTAACCAAGAAAAATCAAATAGTCGACTGTCCGGACGCCAAGGCCCTTGCAGCCTTCAGGCACAACATCTGAGATGAATGGCTTGCCCGGCACCTAGGACAGGAAAAGCCGAAAATCTATGGAAGCCCTCACGACACTCATGACCCGCTTTTGCGTGGGCGAAGACAGCTAGCTAGCTCGTAGCAATAACATAGCCAAGAGCCCTGGCAATTCGGATAGCAAGGACAACAATGGCAGGTCACGTCGCGACAAGCACAAGCGCCGCATTAATGGCGACAATACTGAGGATACGACAGTCAATGCCGGATTCCGAGGCTCGAAACCCGGTCAGCAGAAGAAGCCATTGAAAAGAAACCTTCCGGGCCCATCCAACCTAGACTGGATACCAACAGGGATTGTTGGGTGTTCAAGCAGGCAGGCAAGCTAAGTGCCGAAACCAGAGACAAGGGGCTGCGTAGCGATGACGAGGAGGAGCCCCGGCCGCCGAACAACAGAGGACAGAAGGGCTTCCCCCCGCAAGTGCGGACGGTGAACATGATATACGCAACCCACATCCCCAAAAGGGAGCGGAAGCGTGCCCTCAAGGACGTCTATGCGTTGGAGCCAGTCGCCGCAAAGTTCAACCCATGGTCCTCCTGCCCGATCACTTTTGATCGAAGGGACCACCCCACTAGCATCCGTCACGGCGGATTCGCCGCATTAGTACTAGACCCAATCATTGATGGATTTCACCTCACTAGAGTCCTCATGGACGGCAGCATCAGCCTAAACCTGCTTTATCAGGATACAGTGCGCAACATGGGTATAGAGCCGTCAAGGATTAAACCCACAAAGACAACCTTTAAAGGCGTCATACCAGGTGTAGAAGCCAGCTGTACAGGCTCGGTTACACTCGAAGTGGTCTTCGGATCCCCGGATAATTTCCGAAGCGAAGAGTTAATCTTCGACATAGTCCCATTCCGAAGTGGCTATCACGCCCTGCTTGGACGAACCGCATTTGCAAAATTCAATGCGGTGCCGCACTACGCATATCTCAAGCTCAAGATGCCAGGTCCTCGCGGAGTCATTACGGTAAATGGAAACACCGAACGCTCTCTCCGAACGGAGGAGCACACAGCGGCCCTGGCGGTGGAAGTACAGAGCAGCCTCTCAAGGCAGCTCCCCAATCCGGGTGTTAAACGTCCGGACAACGTCAAGCGCGCCCGAAGCAACCTCCAACAAAGCCGGCTGGCGCGTTACGAGCAAGCATAGCAGTGCGGCCCCAACCCCAGCCCTCGCCAGATGGTGATATCGGTACCACGCATACATAATTATGCTTTGAAAATACCATGGGCATAAGGGGAGGGGCACAACTACGGCATGCCCAGAATGCGGCTCAACCGCACTTAGGGGCTCCCTATTCCGCCGTTTTATTTTTTTATTATATACTTTCAGGACCCAATTATTCGAAAGGCCTGTCCGGCAATACACTCGCCGAACACATGATGCAACAGCCAGGGAGAAAACAAGCCGCATCGAATATCCAGGTGGTCTCTATAGCGAGCTAAATACCCGTTTTACTTAAACTCACGCAGCTTGCCCCTGGAGGGGGACATGTCAAATAATCCCATCCCTTGCTTATCGCACTATTTGTATCGTTCTGCTTTCATAGCAACTCTTTTTAATAAACAATACATAGCTCTTATCTATTATTGTATTCATCTATTTTTTATACAAATATGTTCAGTCATGACATTATGCAACCATACACTTTGGTACGGCCAATACACCAGGGGCTCAAGTACCCCATAATATGGTGTGCAAAGACCGAACACTCTCATGAGTGCGGCACCCCGAACTTATAGCACCATATGCATCGGTTCCGAATCATGTCTTGGGTCAATAGTTGGGTTTTCTCGGCTCCCATGTTTTGGTACCTTACGTTCCGCATTGTTGGCTAAGGTAGCGCTGGGAGAACTACTGCGATTGTGTCCCAGTTGAGTTGGGTTAACACCTCAATAGAGAGAGCTAAAACTGACCATCATGATAGTGCGAGAGACCGGTCGCTGTTCGCGAGGTTTTTCGAGTCCTTAAAGACTTATGCCGCTTAGAGCGAGGAGCCGGATTTATCTGGCCTAGGCGTGGATAGCGCCCCGAACTCGGTCTTCCAAATACTAGGGGCTTCGCCGAAATTTAAAATTATAGAATTATATGGCTAAATGAGAGTGATAAAGCATTATAAGTCCGACGGCCTGGTTCGTTGTGCTGAGCGCCTCCCTAGATGGACCCAAGAATGGGAACAAGAACTCTCAGGTTTATCCCGAACACCCCAGCACTCGTGGCATGGGGGTAGAAGCCGACGACTTGCTTCTCTCAAATTTGATAAACGGCCGCACAGAAGGTAATATTTTAAATTAACAAGCGTTGCTTAGCGCACATGAACAAAGTTTTCAGCGCACAGGATAACAACATGCAAGTCTACTAAAAAATTACATATTTGGAGCACTCACCCGCTATAATGCAGGCACCCTTTAGGACGCCCTTATAATACATCTCGGGCATGCGATACTCCTTGCCCGGCGGTGGCGGGTCCGTCACAAGCTTCTCCGCGTCCAGCTTGCCCAGTGCACTTTAGCACGGGCAAGGACCCGACGGGCACCCTCAACGCAGGCAGAGTGCTTGATGACCTCAATCCATGGACATGCGTCCACCAGCCGCTGCACCAGAGCGAAGTAGCTCCCAGGCATCGCCTCCTTAGGCCACAACCGAACTATGAGACCCTTCATGGCCTGTTCGGCCACCTTGTGGAGCTCGACCAACTGCTTCAGCTGGTCGCTAAGGGGCACCGGATGTCCGGCCTCAACATACTGAGACCAGAATACCTTCTCCGTCGAGCTTCCTTCCTCGGTCCGGTAGAATGCGGCAGCATCGGACACACTGCAGGGCAGATCTGCGAAAGCTCTTGGAGAGCTCCGGATTCGGGTAAGTAACAGGTAATTCACTTTCACGTGCTTGCTTTGCATGAAGAAGGCCTTACCCACCGCTATCTTCTTTATCGCCTCAATTTCCTGGAGGGCTTTTTGGGCTTCGGCCTTGGCGGCTTTGGCACTCTCAAGAACCGAGGCAAGCTCGGACTCTCGAGTCTTCGAGTCACGCTCCAAGCCCTCGTGTTTTTGCACGAGAGCCTGGAGCTCTTGCCGCACCTCCGCCACCCGCGCCTCTTGCTTCTCTCGCTGAGTGCGCTCCAAGGCCACACTGCTTTCGGCCTTGGACACCGCCTCCTTTAGGGTCGCCACCTTATTCGTGGCCCCTGCGATACCCACGTTATTCCTGTCATTTTTTGCAACCAAATCCTTTTCCATAAGGTACTACTTTAATAAGGTATAACTTATCGTCCTTGTCCTCGAGCTGCTTCTTGGCACGACCGAGATCGTTCTCGAACCGCTCGAGGCTCTGCTTCAATGCATCGACCTCCACAGTCAGTGCGGCAGAAGTTAGCAGCGCAGCCTGCATTCCCATATTGACATATTCCTGTTAGACTCCTGCGTATATCTTTTTAGATTCTGAGCTTGGCTTTTCTTTCCGAACACCAAACCGAGCATCAGGGCTACTCTCTATGCGGTAATATTCTTACATATCCTAAAAACTTACCTCAAAGCCTGTTAGAAGGCTGGTATAGGCTTCAGTTAGCCCGCTCTTGGCGGACTGAACTTTTCGGATCACCGCAGTGCGATGCTCCTCGTCGACGGAGGCACCGTTAAGCGCCTCCAGCAGATTATCCGGCGCCTCCGGTTGGACGGAGGCCGCCGGCATCGCAGTCTTGCCCTTCTTGTGAAGGGGCCACCCGCAAGACCCCAGAACCACTGAAGGTTCCGGTACGGAGTCCGGCATAGGGCCGGACTTATAGCACTCTGGGGTTTTAGCCCCCTTGCGCCCAGTGTCTGGGAGGTTGCCTTGTGGCGCCTCGAGGACCACCTCCTCCTGGTTGGGCCCCTTTTGGGACTCCGCCATGTTGTCTTCTATGTCGCGAGGGTAGGAGGCCGTCGGAAGTGAAGTACTATTCACATCCGACGAACCCAGGGAGCCGCTCGACGAAGCGGGAAACTCATCCTTGGGTGGGCTACATGGTTGTATTCGGCGTTAGAAGACATTATGCGACAAACAAAAAATCATGAGTTATTTTGGAATCCGTACACTTACGATCTCCCCATGAGCTTGGCCCTCGAGGGCCACTCCTCTTCGCCGTCGTCGACATTGGTAGAGTAGTCTGGAGGAAGGGTCCTTCCCTTCTTGGACCCTCCAGCCTCCCCAGTTGGGGAGGCCTTCCTTTTCTTCTCTCCCCCTGATGGGGGAGAAGCCTCTTTCTTCTCCTCCTCGTCTTCGCGGGAGGAGTCCGCCTCGGAGTCATCAGCTGATGAGTCTGATAACACCTGACGACGGGAACTCTTTCGAGTTCCCGTGGCCTTCTTATTGGCCTTCTTCTCCGGCACCATGTGAGGTGCCGGAACCAGCAGCCCCGTCAAGCGGGCGTCCGCTGGGTCTTCTGGGAAAGGAGCTGGACAGTTAACCTGCTCAACCTTCTTCAGCCAGTCCTGTCAAAGGTGAGGGAGTTTAGATCCCGCCTAGTGTCAAACTATGAAAAAGTGTCCTGTAAAGGGTAAAATATCTTACCTCGTCGGCTTTACGCCGCGAGCTGAATCCGCGATCTTCGCTAGCGGATGCGGGAGCCTCGGCGCCCTTGAACAGCACCTTCCAGGCATCTTCGTACGTAGTGTCGAAGAGCCCGCTCAAGGTTTGGTGCTGTGCTGGATCAAACTCCCACAATTTGAAGGCACGCTATTGGCACGGGAGCATCCGGCATATGAGCATGACCTGGACTATGTTGACAAGCTTGAGATTCTTGTTCACTAGCTTTTGGACGCGGGCTTGGAGTCCGGTCAGCTCTTCCGAATCTCCCCACATTAAGCCCGTCTCTTTCCAGGAGGTAAGCCGTGTGGGGAAACCAGATCGGAATTCGGGGGCCGCCGCCCATTTGGGGTCGCGCGGCTCGGTGATGTAGAACCACCCCGATTGCCACCCCTTTATTGTCTCCACAAAGGAGCCCTCGAGCCATAGGACGTTGGCCATCCGGCCCGCCATGGCACCTCCACACTCTGCTTGGTGGCCTCCCACTACTTTCAGCTTGACATTAAAAGTCTTCAGCCATAAGCCGAAGTGGGGCTGGATGCAGAGGAAGGCCTCCCACACGACGATGAACGCCGAGATGTTGAGGATGAAGTTCGGGGCCAGATCGTGGAAGTCCAGGCCGTAGTAGAACATGAGCCCTTGGACGAATGGGTGTAGAGGAAAGCCCAATCCACTGAGGAAATGGGGGAGAAAAACAACCCTCTCATGGGGCCTGGGGGTGGGGATGAGTTGCCCCTCATCTGGAAGCCGGTGCGCGATGTCGTCAGACAAGTATGCGGCCTTCCTCAACTTTTTGATTTGCCCCTCCGTAACGGAGGAGGCCATCCATCTACCTCCCACTCCAGACATGATTGGAGAAGGTTGAGGTGGGAAGTACGGGCTTGGGCATTGGAGCTCGAGTACGCAGGGACGGATAAGCACAGGAGGAAGAAGGCGTAAATGGAAAGGGTAGATCCTTATCCCCTTATATGGGCGGCCGAAACTACGGGCCCCCGGCGGCCTAATGAAACTCTCTTACCTCCCAAGCGCCACGGTGAATGGCGCGGTTGTGTTACCCACGCCCGTATTGATGAGAATCCGAGAATAAGGGGACACGATCTCTGCTTCAACAAGACGTGCCGAGGAAACCGCCTCGCGAAACACGCTGAGGTGGAACAGTAAAACGATTCGAGTAAAGGCTTGACCATGGCATGATGTCACGCTGTGGAGTACGTCAGCAGATTAGATCTGTGCGGAAATTATTCTCTCGACGGTGGTATGTGGTACTTATTTTTGCAGAGCCGGACACTATCCTTGTGTTCAACATCTTCTATGAAGTATTCGGAGGAGGAACCCGCCTTGCAATGCCGAAGACAATTTGGCGCCGGACTCGTCGTCATTGAAGCCAGGTTCAGGGGCTACTGAGGGAGTCCTGGATTAGGGGGTGTCAGGATGGCAGGACTATGACCTTTGGCCGGACTCCTGGACTATGTAGATACAAGATTGAAGACTTCATCCCTTGTCCGGATAGGGACTTTCCTTGGCGTGGAAGGCAAGCTTGGCGATACGATATGAAGATCTCCTCCCATTGTAACCGACTCTGTGTAACCCTAGCCCTCTCCGGTGTCTATATAAACCAGAGAGTTTTAGTCCGTAGGACAGATAACAATCATACCATAGGCTAGCTTCTAGGGTTTAGCCTCTCTGATCTCATGGTAGATCAACTCTTGTAATACCCATATCATCAATATCAATCAAGCAGGAGTAGGGTTTTACCTCCACCGAGAGGGCCCGAACCTGGGTAAAAACATCATGTCCCTTGTCTCCTGTTACCATCCGCCTAGACGCACAGTTCGGGACCCCCTAACCGAGATCCGCCGATTTTGACACCGACAACAACGCAACATCCAAATCGAATCGAATCGAACCAAGGGGAGAAAAGAGGGTCCAGGACCTTGTTGACAGCCACGATATTAACATTGGAGGGAACAACCGCGTCGTCATCAGCCGATCAACCATCTTTCTTTCATGGATTTCTTCTTACTCTTCCTTTTCCTATGAGCTTCACATCACGGATGAGAAAAAGGGAATCAGGAAACACGCACAATGATGACCAATATTAGGCTGCAAAACCTACTGTAACAGGAATGGTGGCACCCGTAAAAACACAAGTGCAAAAAACTCATATGTTGAACATTTATATTATCATTGCTCCTGCTAGCAACTTGACCCTTCACCTCATATTATTGCTCCAACTTATTCTAAAGCTTAATCAATAACCGACCAAGAACAAACAATTAATTAACCTAGGCATTGTGAATTCTCACCATCCAAAAAACAAGTTTAACAGATAAAACAATGACTGAGAGAAATCTATGGCATGTGCTTCCTTTAGCATTGTCATTAAAACATAACATGGTCCCACTAAAAATTCATTGGCTCTAGCGTTTTCCCTTCTTCCTCACTATAACATGAACAAGAAAGCACAAACATCAATGCTCACAAATCTGGACATGTAGGGCTGGCTGCCAGGGAGCGCCAGAGGCATGGCAGCGGCATGGACGGCTGCTTGCTGGTAGCACCGGAGAAGACGTGGCAGTGGTCGTGCTTACTAGCATGGCAGGAAACCAAGATGCAAGGGCTTGAATGAACAGATCGGCGGAAGAGCCGCCTCACACGACCTCCACCTCCGCCGCCTGTCCAGCCTGTCAGGCGACGATCGAGCCACCTCCAGTATCTCCCTGCGTGAAGCCGTTGTCTGCACTACCACATCCCACATCAATCGCTGGAGATAGCGATCTCTTGCCTCTCAATTAGGTGGTTCTTCACATAAGAAGGTGTTGCCTGTTAAGTACGGATATCTCACAGGACCTCGATACTCATAACTAACAAATCAAATTACCCTTAATTTGATATGTTTCCCAATCAGAAACCCATAATAAAATAAGAAAAGCTCTACACCAATAGACAAAACATTGTGATATGGGACAAAATTCCAACTTACCTTGCAACCAATCAACCAATCACAAAAAAGAAGAAGACAAAAGAAAGAAAAGGATCCTCACCTCATAGTCGCAATCGACAAACTACAACACCTCCATCTTTCTAGTCCGTTGGTAGTTGGATCCCTCCAACGCCTCAGACGCGCTGAATGAGCAGGCAAGAACCCTACAAAATCAACAAGTTCAGGACGGGGCAAAACGATAAAAGAATGAGAGGAACCACCACTCCTCTACAACCCGCCGCCTTGAGCTAGGGCCTCCGTCAGAACCTCGATGCCATCCCCTTCTTCCCCTCCTCAGAAACAATCATGGCGGCATGGTGGCACGTGAATATGAGAAGGTCCGAGGGAGAAGCGGATCTGAGGACGACACCTTGTTCGGTGGCCAACGCCGAAGGAGAAGGGATGGGCGGTGGCGCCGGCGGCGGTGCCAACCCTAGCTACGTGGTGGGTTTTGCTTCATGAGCAAGGGAGACGAGCAGAACGTGTCCAGGTAACGAGCGCCCTTTTCTCTTTTTTTTCCTCCCAGCGCCTTTTTTCTTTTTCTTTTTCTTTTCTCCTATCGATACAGGGGCCCTGATGACCTTTCTATCGCGAGAGAGCGCCATTGTTTCGATTGTTAATGGGTTTAATATGCATTTATATGCTATTTTATATGATTTTTGGGACTAACCTATTGACCTAGAACCCAGTGCCAGTTTCTGTTTTTCCTTCTTTTTGAGTTTTACACAAAGGAATATCAAACAGGGTCCAATTGACCTGAAAATTTACGGAGACTATTTTTGGACCACAAGAAGCCCACGGAGCATCAGAGATGGACCAGAAGAGTCCCGAGTCAACTACGAGGGTGGAGGGCGTGCCCCCCTACCTCGTGGCTGACTCGGGGACCCCCCCTGACTTGTTCCCGATGCCAACACCTCTTATATATCCCCAAACTTCCAGAACAGAACCAAGATGGGGAGTTCCGCCGCCACAAACCTCTGTTGCCACCAAAAAAAAATCAGAACCCTGTTCCGGCACCCTGCCGGAGGGGGGAACCATCACCGATGGCCATCTTCATCATCTCGGCGCTCTCCATGACAAGGAGGGAGTAGTTGACACTCGGGGCTGAGGGTATGTACCAGTAGCTATGTGTTTGATCTCTCTCTCTCTCTCTTGTGTTCTTGGTTTGGCATGATCTTGATGTACCGCGAGCTTTGCTATTACAGTTGGATCTTATGATGTTTCTCTCCCACTACCTTCTTGTAATGAACTGAGTTTTCCCTTTGAAGTTATCTTATCGGATTGAGTCTTAAGGATTTCAGAACACTTAATGTATGTCTTGCGTGGGATACCCGTGGTGACAATGGGGTATTTTGTTGATTCACTTTATGTATGTTTTGGTGATCAACTTGCGGGTTTCGTGACCTTGGGTATCTATACATAGGGGTTGGCACACGTTTTTGTCTTGAATCTCCGGTAGAAACTTTGGGGCACTATATGAAGTTCTTTGTGTTGGTTTGGATAGATGAATACGAGATTCTGTGATGCATATCATATAATCAAACCCGCGGATACTTGAGGTGACATTGGAGTATCTATGTGACATTAGGGATTTTTTGGTTGATGTGTGTCTAAAGGTGTTATTTCACTACGAACTCTAGGGCTTTTTGTGACACTTATTGGAATAGCCCAATGGATTGATCGGAAAGAATAACTTTTAGTTGGTTTCGTACCCTACAATAATCTCTTTGTTTGTTCTATGCTATTGGTGACTTTGTGGTGACTCTTTGTTGCACGTTGTGGGATTGTTATATGATCTAATTACGTTATCATTGTTGGGAGAACTTGCACTAGTGAAAGTATGAACCCTAGACCTTGTTTCTAAGCATTGCAATACCATTTTCGCTCACTTTTACCACTTATTACCTTGCTTTTTTATAATTTCAGATTACAAAAACCTATATCTTCGATCCATATTGCACTTGTAACATTGTCTCTTCGCCGAACTAGTGTACCTATACAATTTACCATTCTATTGGGTGTGTTGGGGACACAAGAGACACTTCGTTATTTGGTTGCAGGGTTGTTTGAGAGAGACCATCTTCATACTACGCCTCCCATGGATTGAAAAACCTTAGGTCACTCACTTGAGGGAAATTTGCTACTGTCCTACAAAACTTTGCACTTGGAGGCCTAACAACGTCTACAAGAAGAAGGTTGCGTAGTAGACATCAAGCTCTTTTCTGACGCCGTTGCCGGGGAGGTTAGTGCTTGAAGGTATATCGATAGATCTTGCAATCAAATCTTTTAGTTTCTTGTTTTACCACTAGTTTAGTTTGTAAAAGAAAACTACCAAAAAATGGAATTGAGGTTGCCTCATATGCTACATCTTTTTAATGTCTTTCGTTAAAATAAGGATTCGGATAATTGTGCTCAATTGCTAGAGGAAGAATGCAATAAAATGTTTGGCACTAAATATTTGAATGATGAGCATGATTGCAATGTTGTTAGTATGAATTCTTTGAATATCCATACTACTAATGATGATTTCACTAGTCATGATAACAATGTTTCTTATAAGCATGTCGACTTTTGTGGAGTGCATAGAGTTTGTTGTTACATACCAAAAAGGGAAGAAAGATTTTGCAAGAGGCATAAGTATTTAGAAACTAAATGGTTGCAAGAGAGACTAGATGTTTGTGCTGAAAATTTAAATTTTTGTGGCCATCCTTATGAACTTTGCAATGAACTTGGTCATTTAAATCTCCAATGCAAATTGTTTCATGATCGAATTGTGTCCAAAAACTGTGATGACTTTATTTCCCTTGCGCATCATAATGAACTTAGTTTGCTTCTAGGTTATGAAGAAATGAAATGTATAACTAAGGATATTCCAAAATTTGGTCTTGAGAGAATTCTTGATTTTGATCTAGAGGAAATTTATATGTATTTTGTGGTGAATTGCATTGAAAAAATCCTTATATTGCCAATTATATAAAGACAAGAAAACAAATAGAAGATGAAGAGAACACTAATGAAAGGGAAGAGGTTTCCCAATATACTCCTATTCTTTCTTATGATGAATCAGGTAATGAGGGGGAGCTTTCTATTCAACGAATCTCATTAATAAGGAGCTCCAAAAAGAGGAATAAACCCACACATAATGTGGAGAAGAAAAATGAAAGACGAAGAATCAAAGGCAAAAAGGTATTCCTCCCAAATGATGTTGCTCCTATTATTGTTATACCTATTGCTCATTGTGATGATAATAATTGCTATACTATTGGTGCTATCCATACTATTAATGATGAGAGTGATTATGCTTATGATATGGAAATGCCCAAACTTGGGGATGCTATGTTATTGAAGATAATATTTTTAACCTCCCATGTTTTGATATGCAAATTTATTATGGTGATAGCATGCCTCCTATTTATGATGGTTTTATTGATGAAAGTTGGTTTGGAAGAGTGTCAACTTTAGGAAGTAATGATTCCACTATTTTGGAGTGTGTTGAATATGATTTTGACAATTATGAAAGTGGATTTGGAGAGGTCATGACTTCATTTAGTAATGATTTCACTATCTTGGAAGAGGTTTCCATTGATTATGATGAAAACAAAGTTGCTACTTATGATGATTATTATGATTATACTTATGTTACAAAAAGTAGTGATTATTATATTTATAAAACTTGTCATGATTATGATTACCCTTTTTCTGAACATTACTCTTTTAATGTGGAAACAATTTATAGTATTCGAGTTTCATATGATACCCCCACTATTCCGATGAGAACAAATTTGCTTATGTGGAGAGTAATAAAAATTCTATGCTTGTAGATCATGAAAGGAATGATTTATGTGATGGTTATATTGTTGAATTCATTTACGATGCTACTGAAAATTATTATGAGGGAGGAATATATGCTTGTAGGAGTTGCAATAATATCATGTTTCCTCTCTATGTGTTGAAAGTTTTGAAGTTATGATTGTTTTGTCTTCCTATGCTAGTTGATTCTTGTTCCCATAAGTTGTTTGCTCACAAAATTCCTATGCATAGGAACTGGGTTAGACTTAAGTCTGCTAGTCATATTCTTCATGATGCTCTCTTTATGTTTCAATTATTAACTTTTATATGAGCATCATTGAAATCATCATGCCTAGCTAAAAGGAATTAAAGAAAAGCGCTTGTTAAGAGAGAACCCAATATTTACCACTACTGTTTCAATAAAGTGCCAAGTAAAGCCTGTGGGATAGTATGGATGATAGTTGACTTCATTCTGTGCAAAAATTGAAACTTTTGCACTCATTCTAGGAAATTTGAAAATTCACTGGAACGTGTTTTTGATCTGAATTTTTTACACAAGATTTATATACAAATTGTCTACGTTGTCCTAATTTTTCAGAATTTTTGGAGTTATAGAAGTATGGAAAGTTTCCAGATTACTATAGACTGTTTTGTTTTTGACAGATTCTGCTTTCTATGTGTTGTTTGCTTATTTTAATGAATCTATGAGTAGTATTGGAGGGTATGAACCATGGAGAAGTTGGAATACAGTATATATAATACCAATATGAATTTAATATGATTTCACAACAGTACCTAAGTGGTGATTTATTTTCTTATACTAACGGATCTCATAAGATTTTCTGTTGAGTTTTGTGTTGTGAAATTTTGATGTTTTGGGTAAAGTTTCGATAGAACATGGAATCAGGAGTGACAAGAGCCTGAGCTTGGGGATGACCAAGGCACCCCAAGGTATTATTCAAGGAATATCCAAGCAACTAAGCTTGGGGATGCCCCGGATGACATCCCCTCTTTCGTCTTCGTTCATCGGTAACCTTCCTTGGAGCTATATTTTTATTCACCACATTATATGTGCTTTGCTTGGAGCTTCATTTTCTTTGGTTTTTTTTACTTGCTGTTATTTAGAGACATGTTTTCTATCTTTTAGTTCAATAAAAAAGTCATGTATAGCCTTTACCATGCTTATCTTACAAGTCTATACGTTGCTGTTTTGAAATCAGAAAGTTTGCTGTTATGTTTTGAATATTGGTGAATAGTCAGAACATGATAAAATCTTGAACTTTAAACACAATGAGTAATAACAAATTTTCTACAGCGAGGTAATTTTTCGGAATCTTTGGAGTTTGGGAAGTATGATTCCTCTTGCATTCTTTATAGACTGTTTTGTTTAGATAGATTGCTGTTATGTTTGCATTGTTTGCTTGTTTAATGATTTTATTTGAGGATAGGAGTGTTAAATATGCAGAGGCATTTAGTAAGAAATATCAAATAATAATTTTAGTGATTTGCTACAGTAGAGAATGGTAAGGTTATTGCATTGATTTATACTAACCTATCTCATGAGTTCTTGTTGAGTTTTGTGTCGATGAAGTTCTTAAGAGTTAGGGAAATAGTGATATAAAAGGTATTAAGGAGACACAAAAGATCAAGCTTGGGGATTCCCAATGCATCCCTAATTAATATTTCAATAAGTCTCAAGCATCTAAGCTTGGGGATGCCCCGGTTGGTATCCCACCTTTCTTCTACAACAACTATCAGTCAGTTTTGGTTGAGCCTAAGTTTTTACTTCTTCACATTATATGTGCTATCCTTGCATTGTCATTTTATTTTATTTTGTT
This sequence comes from Aegilops speltoides, assembly GCA_021437245.1. Taxonomy (NCBI): domain Eukaryota; kingdom Viridiplantae; phylum Streptophyta; class Magnoliopsida; order Poales; family Poaceae; genus Aegilops; species Aegilops speltoides. The sequence continues at coordinate 5,955,305 of CM038146.1, read as the reverse complement.
TTTCCTGATGTTTGAATAAAATATTAAGATCTGAAATTCTTAAATTTTAGAGAGTCTTCACATAGTTGCATAATTATTCAACTACTCATTGAGCTTCACTTATATCTTTCGAAATAGTTTGTCATTTGCTCTAGTGCTTCACTTATATCTTTTTAGAGCATGGCGGTGTTTTTATTTTGAAGGAATTGATGAACTCTCATGCTTCACGTATATTATTTTGAGAGTCTTGTAGAACAACATGGCAATTTTCTTTGGTTGTAAATTTAGTCCTAAGATGATAGGCATCCAAGAGGGATATAATAAAAACTTTCATATAAAGTGCATTGAATACTATGAGAAGTTTGATTCCTTATGATTGTTTTGAGATATGAGGATGGTAATATTAGAGTCATACTAGTGGAGTAATTCTGAATTTGAGAAATACTAGTGTTGAGGTTTGTGATTCCCATGGCATGCACGTATCGTGAACCGTTATGTAACGAAGTTGGAGCATGATTTATATATTGATTGTATCCCTTATGAGTTGCAGTCGGGGACGAGCGATGCTCTTTTCCTACCAATATATCCCCCTAGGAGCATGTGCATAATACTTTGTTTTGATAACTAATAGACTTTTACAATAAGTATGTGAGTTCTTTATGAATAATGTTGAGTCCATGGATTATACGCACTCTCACCCTTCCACCATTGCTAGCCTCTCTAGTACCACACAACTTTCGCCGGTACCATGCACCCACCATATACCTTCCTCAAAACAGCCACCATACCTACCTATTATGGTATTTCCATAGCCATTCCACCGTTCCGTTTATTATGACACGCATCATCATTGTCATATTGCTTTGCATGATCATGTAATTGTCATCGTATTTGTGGCAAAGCCACCGTTCATAGTTCTTTCATACATGTCACTCTTGATTCATTGCACATCCCGGTACACCGCTCGAGGCATTCACATAGAGTGATGTTTTTGTTCTAAGTATCGATTTGTAATCTTTTGAGTTGTAAGTAAATAGAAGTGTGATGATCATAATTCTTAGAGCATTGTCCCATGTGAGGAAATAAAAAAAGGAGGCCAAAGAAGCCAAAAACAAAGAGGCCAAAGAAGCCAAGAAAAAAAGAAAAAAAGAAAAAAAGAAAAAAAGAAAAGGAAAAAAATGAGAGAAAAAGAGAGAAGGGGCAATGTTATTATCCTTTTCCACACTTGTGCTTCAAAGTAGCACCCTGATCTTCATGATAGAGAGTCTCCTATGATATCACTTTCATTTACTAGTGGGATTTTTTCATTATAGAACTTGGGCTTGTATATTCCAATGATGGGCTTCCTCAAATGCCCTAGATCTTCGTGAGCAAGCAAGTTGGATGCACACCTGCTTAGTTTCTTTTTGAGCTTTCATACACTTATAGCTCCAGTGCATCCGTTGCATGGCAATCCCTACTCACTCACATTGATATCTATTGATGGGCATCTCCATAGCCCGTTGATATGCCTAGTTGATGTGAGACTATCTCCTTCTTTTTGTCTTCTCCACAACCACCGTATTCTATTCCACCTATAGTGCTATGTCCATGGCTCACCCTCATGTATTGCGTGAAAGTTGAAAAGGTTTGAGAATATCAAAAGTATGAAACAATTGCTTGTCTTGTCATCAGGGTTGTGCATGATTTTAATAATTGTGTGATGAATATGAAGCATAGCCAGACTATATGATTTTGTAGGGATAACTTTCTTTGGCCATGTTATTTTGAGAAGACATGATTGCTCTATTAGTATGCTTGAAGTATTATCATTTTTATGTCAATATATAACTTTTATTTCTAATCTTATGGATCTGAATATTCTTGCCACAATAGAGAAGATTACATTGACAAATATGTTAGGTAGCATTCCACATCAAAAATTCTGTTTTTATCATTTACCTACTCGAGGACGAGCAGGACTTAAGCTTGCGGATGCTTGATACGTCTCCAACGTATCTATAATTTTTTATTGTTTCATGCTATTATATTATCCATCTTGGACGTTTTATATGCTATTTTATATGATTTTGGGACTAAAATATTAACCTAGAGCCCAGTGCCAGTTTCTAGTTTTTCCTTGTTTTTGAGTTTTACAGAAAAGAAATATCAAACGGAGTCGATTTGACCTGAAAATTTATGGAGATTATTTTTAGACCAGAAGAAGCCCACGGAGCATCGGAGATGGACCGGAAGAGTCCCGAGTCAACCACGAGGGTGGAGGGCGCGCCATGCCCCCTGGGCGTGCCCCCTACCTCATGGCTGACTCGGTGTCAGTGTCAAAACCAGCAGATCTTGGATAGGGGGTCCTGAACTGTCCGTCTAAGGATCGAAGGTAACAATGAGGCATGGGACACGATGTTTACCCAGGTTCATGCCCTCTTAATGGAGGTAATACCCAACTTTCTGCTCGACTGACTTTGATGAATATATGGGTTACAAGAATTGATCTACCTCGAGATCGTGATGGCTAAACCCTAAATGTCTAGCATGTATGATTGTGATCGACCTTATGGACTAAACCGTCCGGTTTATATGGACACCGGAGGGATCTAGGGTTGTAAAGAGTCGATTACAGAGAAAGGAAAGCATATGATCCATACGCCAAGATGGACATCCACGCAAAGGAGAGTCCCATCCGGACACGGGAAAAAGTCTTCTATCTTGTATCTTCACTGCCCATCAGTCCGGACCATATCACATAGCCCGGACGTCCGAGGACCCCTTAGTCCAGGACTCCCTCAGTAGCCCCTGAGCCAGGCTTCAATGACGATATATCCAGCACACAGATTGTCTTCGGCATTGCAAGGCGGGTTCCTTTTCCGAATACACAAAGCAGCCTTCTGCACACCAGAGCTGTATCCGGCCCTGTTCCACACGTATAACCCTAAGTTGTAACAATACTTAAAATAAGCCACGTCCACGGTCTACTATTTCTGCGAGACGTTATGTTCTGGCCTTATTATTATTCTGAACCCGTTTTACAGCCTCGTTTCATATTTCGAGGCACAGCCAATGACACGTCTTGTCAAAGTAGAGATTGTGTCCCCTTATCACAGGATTCTCATCAATAGGGGTTTTGGGTAATCCAACCGTGTCGTTCACACGTCCCCTTGGGAATAGGAGAGATTTAAGGCTTATGAGGGGGGCGCTTGATATTCGGTGCCTCTATAAGAGGACAAAGACCCCTCTGTTCATCCCACACCTTCTTCTTCCTCTGCCTTTCAACCGCCCGAGCTCCAGCGCCCAAGTTCCAAACTTTCCTTCCGCCCTAACCTCTCCAGCCATGGACGGATCTTGCTTTGAGGGCAAGTGGATAGCCTCCTCCGTAACGGAGCAGAACATCCAGGTCCTGCGGGAGGCGAGGTACCTGACGGCGGAGATCAAACACAGGCTCCCAACTCTAGGACACATCATCCCCACCCCAGAGCCCGGTGAAAGGGTGGTCTTTATCCCTCACTTCCTGTGAAGACTCGGATTCGCCCTTCACCCCTTCGTCCACGGTCTCATGTACTACTATGGGTTGGATTTCCATGATCTGGCCCCGAATTCCTTCCTCCACATCTCGGTGTTTATCCTCGTGTGCGAAGCATTTCTCCGTGTCCCTCCACACTTCGGCTTATTGCTCAAGGTTTTCAATGTGAAGCCGAAGGTGGTTGAAGGCCAACACGCCAAGTGCGGCGGCGCCATGGTGATCAAGCTCAACAAAGTTACCTTGCCCAAAGGAAGATTTGTAGACACTGTCAAGGTGTGGCAGCAGGAGTGGTTCTATATTACCGAACCCCCCGGCACCAAGTGGGCCACTGCTCCCGCCTTCAGATCCGGACCTCCGCTACGACTCACATCCTCGGCCAACAAGGGCCTAGATTGGGGGTCCCCGGACGATGTGTCGGCACTGCAGAAGTGTGTCAAGATCATGAAAAACAAGGACATCACTCTTGCTGATGTGATTTAGGTGATTTTCATCCGCTGAACTCTCCCTTGCCAACGATGGCCTCTCAATTTGTGGGAGTTGAATCTGGAGGGGGCACGGACTCTGCAGCGCTTCTATGGCATGACACACAAAAAGATCTGGAAGCTGCTTTTTAAGAAGCAAAAGATGTGGCCACGGACGTCCGACGACACCGGCCTCGACTGCAACAATTAGGCATCCCTAGTAAGCATCATACTGCCGAACACTACTTAGCTTGTCAATCTTAGGGAGGGGTCCTGAAAATTCCATCTCCTGAACATGACTGGCTAAAGAAGGCCGAGCGGATCAAGTGTCCGGCCCCGCTCCCCGAAAACCTAGTCGATCCTCTGTTAATGAATATGCTAGTCCTAGTGCCCTACCAGGCGCCGGTGAAGAAGAAGCTCCTTCGTCTGGCGAGGAAGACAAAGACGAGGATGAGGACGAGGATGAGGAGGAGGGGGAGGAGGAAGCAGAGAACCCTCCTCCCAAGGGGAAAAAGAGAGCGGCCTCCATAGATCCGGAAGAGGGGGCGTCCAAGAGGGGAAGGGTATCCCTCTCCGGTGCCTCGGATTCGGGTACCGAGGCCGCTCCCAAGCACCGCTCCCGCACCAAGCCCCTTCCCGAATCGTGAGTACCTTTAGAGGCCTTGTACACATCTAATCCTCTTTATAGATTATGAGAATAATATCAAATTTCATATCACAGTCCAGCCCGTGACATTCCTCAAGGATCGTCGTCATTGGGGGATCTTTCATCGGACAGGACGGAGAGTGAGACGCCTCCACAAGCTTCCTCGCCTCCTATGGTGGACGATCCCGAGGTGTCATCCCAAAGGGTTTCTCCAGGCTCTGGAGAAGTGTGTTGGACGACCAATGCGGCACCGTAGGTGGCCGAGGACATGGGGGCCACAACCCCTATGGAGACCGGCCATGGGGGTCCTGGGTCATCGGACCCTCAGCCAGATACCGTATTGGAGACCCATACGATCCTGGAAACAGATCAGCAGCCCCCTCTGCAGGAGGGGGGGAGGGACGGCGACCTCTACCACTATAGAGGCGTTGAACAAGCTGATGGATGCACTGCAAGGTGCATCCGTCTTGGAGGAGCACCATACCTTAATGGGTACGGTGGTTGAAGAAGTTCAGTCCGCTAAGAGTGGACTGGATGAAGCCTTCACGAGCCTACTAACAAGCTTCGAGGTATGCAATGTAATGACTTTTAACCGCCTTCCATAAAAATCTGCCTATATATAGATAGTAGCCTCTGAGATTCTGTTTGGCCAACGAAGGAGGGGGAATAGAGTGTCTATAGGTACCCGCAGTAAATAACATATTTGGCCTTTTTGATAATCATCAGGCTTCTTCGTTAGCGGCAATCGCTTAGGCCATTGAAGTTTCCAAACTGAAGCAGAAACTGCAGCTGGTCGATGAGGACAATATCTGGATTAACAAGCGGCTTGACGAAGCGCAAGGTATGCTTTGATTGCTCCATATTCCATTGAATTAGTTTGCGAATGCTTAAGTGAAGCTCATGCGCTGCTACATGCATAATTACAGATGGTGCTGCTAAGGTTGAGACCCTCAGGGTTGACCTTGCCCGTGCGAAGGAGCAGGCAAGGGTGAGCAATGCGGCTGCTGAGAAAGCGGCTGCCAATTTGAAGGATGAACAGGCCTCCTGGTGCCAGTTGAAGGAGCGTGTATCCAAAATTGAGCAAGAGCTCAAGGACGCAACTTGCAAGTGTGAGGTCCTCGATGAGGGGAATAAAGTGAAGGCAGCCAAACTCTCCAAAGCCCTTGAGGACGCCCAAGAGGCGAGGTCTGAATCCCGCGCAGCCCGCGAGGAGCTCCGACAGGCCGGACAGATAGCGGCTGGTAAGCCCTTTCTTTTATAGTCTAAGTTTGGCGATCAGAGGTATGCCTTACTTAACCGGCTATGGAGTTCTCCAGACTCCTTTGCGGATCTACCGATGAGCGCCGACTGGCGCAGCGCAATTCTACCAGTCCTAGGAGGGGCATGCGACAGAGAAGTTGTTCTGGTCGCAATATGTGACGCAAGAGCGTTCGACGCTGCTGAATGACCTGATGGCCCAGTGGGCCGAGCTACACAAGATGTCCGGAGTGGCCATGAAGGAGGTTATACTCCGGCTGTGGCCGGCTGAATCCATTTTTATTTTGGACTGGTGTGGTGAGTCGTTGATGTCGTGCCCCGTATTGAGGCCATCAAATGGTCGGTGTATATAGAAGGTGCACAGAGGGATTTCGCCCATGTCAAGGTGCACTGGACCAAGATGAAGGCCGCCGTTGTCACGGTGGAGGGTCCTCTCGAAGGCAAAGACCAACGCACACTGGAACATTATTTAAATGACGTCCTAGAGGGTGCTTGTTTGATAGAGGGTCAATGCTCGAAGGACGTCATATTCGAATGAATGTATCCGAATGACCCGATCGTGTGTTTTATAGATATTAAGGATTTGTAATATATTTGCACCATTATCTAAAATTGCTTTCCTCCTGTGCGGTCGTTTTTTTGAATGCATGAGAGTTTTCCAGTCATCGGCTTCGACCGCCACGTAGATGCTACGGGGGTGTCCGGAATGGAACATTAACACTCTTGACCCAACGTCTTGGTCCGTGAAGGAGGTGTTAGTGCATCGAACCAGGCAATCAGACTAACGGCCTTACCGCTCTCACTTAGCCATAGGAGTTTAACAATGGGGCTAAAAAATAGCCCCTGGTACGTATGTGACTATCCGAATGTGGATGTGTTATGTGTATGACTGGAAAAAACAGTACTTCGTTTAAAACGAAAAAATCGTTAAAGATTTAGTAAGTCACCGAACGGTTGACCAGTTATACGTCCATTTTGCATCATGCTTTTATATCGATATTTATTGCATTATGGGCTATTATTTCACGTTATGTCACAATACTTATGGTTATTCTCTCCTATTTTACAAGGTTTACATAAAGAGGGAGAATGCCGGCAGCTGGGATTCTGGGCTAGAAAAGGAGCAAATATTAGAGACCTATTCTGCATAGCTCAAAAAGTCCTGAAACTCCACGAAAGTCATTTTTGGAATTAATAATAAATATTCAGCGGAAAAAATACCTGAGGGGGGCCACCCACCACCTACGAGGGTGGGGGATGCGCCCTACACCCATGGGGGCGCCCCCTGCCTCATGGGCCACCTGGCAGCCCTCCGGTGCCCATCTTCTGCCATATGCAGTCTTTTACCCTGGAAAAAAACATAAGCAAGCTTACGGGATGAAACTCCGCAGCCACGAGGCCGAACCTTGGCGGAACCAATCTAGGGCTCCGGCGGAGCTGTTCTATCGGGGAAACTTCCCTCCGGGAGGGGGAAATCATCACCATCGTCATCACCAATGATCCTCTCATCAGGAGGGGGTCAATCTCCATCAAAATCTTCACCAGCACCATCTCCTCTCAAACCCTAGTTCATCTCTTGTATCCAATCTTTGTACCAAAACCTCAGATTGGTACCTGTGGGTTGCTAGTAGTGTTGATTACTCCTTGTATTTGACGCTAGTTTGTTTATTTTGTGGAAGATCATATGTTCAGATCCTTAATGCATATTAATACTCCTCTAATTATGAACATGAATATGCTTTGTGAGTAGTTATGTTTGTTCCTGAGGACAAGGATGAAGTCTTGCTATTGGTAGTCATGTGAATTTGGTATTCGTTCGATATTTTGATGAGATGTATGTTGTCTCTCCTCTAGTGGTGTTATGTGAACGTCGACTACATGACACTTCACCATTATTTGGGACTAGAGGAAGGCATTGGGAAGTAATAAGTAGATGATGGGTTGCTAGAGTGACAGAAGCGTAAACCCTAGTTTATAAGTTGCTTCGTAAGCGGCTGATTTGGATCCATATGTTTCATGCTATGGTTAGGTTTACCTTAATACTTATTTTGCAGTTGAGGATGCTTGCAATAGGGGTTAATAATAAGTGGGATGCTTGTCCAAGAAAGGGCAGTACCCAAGCACCAGTCCACCCACATATCAAATTATCAAAGTAACGAACGTGAATCACATGAGCGTGATGAAAACTAGCTTGACGATAATTCCAATGTATCCTCGGGAGCGCTTTTCTCATTATAAGAACTTGCCCAGGCTTGTCCTTTGCTACAAAAAGGATTGGGCCACCTTGCTGCACCTTATTTACTTTTATTGCTTGTTACCCGTTACAAATTATCTTATCACAAAACTATCTGTTACCTACAATTCCAGTGCTTGCAGAGAATACCTTACTGAAAACCGCCTGTCATTTCCTTCTGCTCCTCGTTGGGTTCGACACTCTATCTTATCGAAAGGACTACGATAGATCCCCTACACTTGTGGGTCATCAAGACTCTTTTCTAGCGCCGTTGCCGGGGAGTGAAGCGCCTTTGGTAAGTGGAACTTGGTAAGGAAACATTTATATAGTATGCTGAAATTTATTGTCACTTGTTACTATGGAAACTAATCCTTTGAGGGGCTTATTCGGGGTATATTCACCCGGACCAGTAGAGCAAAGAGTTGCTCCTCAACCTACTGAACCTACTGAAAATGTTTACTTTGAAATTCCTTCGAGTATGGTAGAGAAACTGCTAGCTAATCCCTTTGCAGGTGATGGAACATTGCATCCCGATTTACACCTTATCTATGTGGATGAAGTTTGTGGATTATTTAAGCTGGCAGGTATGCCCGATGAAGTTATTAATAAGAAGGTTTTCCCTTTATCTTTGAAGGGATACACATTGACATTGTATAGGCTATGTGATGATATGGGATCCTGGGACTATAAACGATTGAAATTGGAATTTCGCCAGAAGTTTTATCCTATGCATCTTGTTCATCGTGATCACAATTATATATATAATTTTTGGTCTCGAGAAGGAGAAAGCATCGCTCAAGCTTGGGGGAGGGGCTTAAGTCAATCTTATATTCATGCCCCAATCATGATCTCTCAAGAGAAATGAATATTCAAAACTTTTATGCTCGGCTTTCTCTCAACAATCGCACCGTGCTTGATACTTCTTGTGATGGGTCTTTTATGATGAAGACTATTGAATTCAAATGGGATTTATTGGAAAGAGTTAAACGCAACTCTGAAGGTTGGCATTCCGATGATGGTAAGGAGTCTGGTATGACACCTAAGTTTGATTGTGTTAAATCTTTTATGGATACCGATGCTTTTCTTCGATTGAGCACTAAATATGGACTTGACTCTGAGATAGTACCCTCTTTCTGTGAATCATTTGCTACTCATGTTGATCTCCCTAAGGAGAAGTGGTTTAAATATAATCCTCCCATTGAAGTAAACGTAGTTGCACCTATTACAATTGAAGAAAAGACTATCACTTATAATGATCCTATTGTTCCTGCTACTTATATTGAGAAACCACCTTTCCCTGTTAGGATAAAGGATCATGCTAAAGCTTCAACTGTTGTTTGTGAGAGTAATACTAGAACTTATACACCTCCTAAGAAAATTAAAGTTGAACCCAGTATTGCTACGGTTAAAGATCTCTTAGTTGATAATATTGATGGGCATGTTATTTATTTCTGTGATCAAGCTACTAGAATTGCTAGACCCGATGCTAAGAAACATAGACCCGTTGTAGGCATGCATGTTATTTCTGTTAAAATAGGAGATCATTGTTATCATGGCTTATGTGATATGGGTGCTAGTGCCAGTGCAATACCTTATTCTTTATATGAATAAATTATCCATGATATTGCACCTGCTGAGGTAGAAGAAATTGATGTTACAATTAAGCTTGCCAATAGAGGTACTATTTCACCAATTGGGATTGTTAGAGATGTTGAAGTCTTGTGTGGGAAAGTTAAATATCATGTTGATTTTCTTGTTCTTGGTTCCCCACAAGATGACTTTTGTCCCATCATATTTGGTAGATCCTTCTTGAATACTGTTAATCCTAGGATTGATTGTAAAAAGGATATTGTTGCAATTCGCTTAGGGGATATGTCTCATGATTTTAATTTTTCTAAGTTTCGTAGACAACCCCATGATAAAGAACTGCCTAGTAAGGATGAAATTATTGGTCTTGCTTCTATTGTCGTGCCTCCTAATGATCCATTAGAACAATATTTGCTAGACCATGAAAATGATATGTAAATGAATGAAAGAAGGGAAATAGATGAAGTATTCTTTAAGTAGGAACCTATTTTGAAACACAACTTGCCTGTTGAAATCTTAGGGGATCCTCCACCACCCAAGGGTGATCCCGTTTTGAGCTTAATCCATTACCCGATACTCTTGAATATGCTTATCTTGATGAAAAGAAGATATATCATGTTATTATTAGTGCTAACCTTTAAGAGCAAGAAGAGGAAAGATTATTGAAAACTTTGAAGAAGCACTGTGCTGCTATTGGATATCTTGATGATCTTAAGGGCATTAGTCCCACTCTATGCCAACACAAAATAAAATTGGAGGAAGACGCCAAACCAGTTATTGATCACCAACGACGGTTAAATCCTAAGATGAGAGAAGTGGTAAGAAAGGAAATACTAAAGCTCCTCGAGGCAGTACTAATTTATCCCGTTGTTGATAGTCAGTGGGTATGTCATGTCCATTGTTTCCCTAAGAAAGGAGGTATTACTATCGTTCCTAATGATAAAGATGTATTGATCCTGCAAAGAATTATTATAGGTTGTAGGATGGTAATTGATTTCCGTAAGTTAAATAAAGCTACTAAAAAAGATCATTACCCTTTACCTTTTATTGATCAAATGCTAGAAGAACTATCCAAACATACACATTTTTGCTTTCTAGATGGTTACTTTGGTTTCTCTCAAATACCTGTGTCAGCGGAGGATCAAGAGAAGACCACTTTTACTTGCCCTTTCGGTACTTTTGCTTATAGACGTATGCCTTTTGGTTTATGTAATGCACTTGCACCTTTCAAAGATGCATGATGGCTATATTCTTTGACTTTTGTGAAAAGATTTGTGAGGTATTCATGGATGATTTCTCCATTTATGGATCCTCTTTTGATGATTGCTTGAGCACTACTTGATCGAGTTTTGTAGAGATGTGAAGATACTAGTCGCGTCTTGAATTGGGAGAAGTGCCACTTTATGGCTAATGAAGGTATTGTCTTGGGGCATAAAATTTCAGAGAGAGGTATTGAAGTTGATAAAGCTAAGGTTGATGCTATTGAAAAGATGCCATGTCCCAAGGACATTAAAGGTATAAGAAGTTTCCTTGGTCATGCCGGTTTTTATAGGAGGTTCATTAAGGACTTCTTTAAAATTTCTAGGCCTCTGACTAATCTATTGCAAAAAGATATTCCTTTTGTCTTTGATAATAGTTGTGTAGAGGCATTTGAAATACTTAAGAAAGCTTTGATTTCTGCACCTATTGTTCAGCCACCTGATTGGTTTTTACCCTTTGAAATTATGTGTGATGCTACCGATTATGCTATAGGTGTTGTTCTAGGACAAAGAGTTGATAAGAAACTAAATGTTATTCAATATGCTAGTAAAACTCTAGACACTGCCCAGAGAAATTATGCTACTACTGAAAAAGAATTCTTAGCAGTTGTATTTGCTTGTGATAAGTTCAGACCTTATATTGTTGATTCTAAAGTAACTGTTCACACTGATCATGCTTCTATTAAATATCTTATGGAAAAGAAAGGTACTAAACCTAGAATTATTAGATGGGTTCTCCTACTACAAGAATTTGATTTGCATATTATTGATAGAAAGGGAGCCGAGAACCCATTTGCAGACAACTTGTCTAGGTTAGAGAATGTTCTTGATGACCCACTACCTATTAATGATAGCTTTCCTGATGAACAATTAGCTGTCATAAACGCTTCTCGTACCGCTCCATGGTATGCTGATTATGCTAATTACATAGTTGCTAAATTCATACCACCTAGTTTCACATACCAGCAAAAGAAAAAGTTCTTCTATGATTTAAGACATTACTTCTGGGATGACCAACACTTTATAAAGAAGGAGTAGATGGTGTTATTAGATGTTGTGTACTTGAGCATGAACAGGAACAGATCCTACGCAAGTGTCACTCCGAGGCATATGGAGGACACCATGCTGGAGATAGAACTACACATAAGGTATCGCAATCTGGTTTTTATTAGCCTACTCTCTTCAAAGATGCTCGTAAGTTTGTCCTGTCTTGTGATGAATGTCAAAGAATTGGTAATATTAGTAGACGACAAGAAATGCCTATGAATTATTTTCTTGTTATTGAACCATTTGATGTTTGGGGCTTTGATTATATGGGACCGTTTTCTGCCTCTAATAGGTAAACACATATTTTAGTTGTTGTTGATATGTTACTAAGTGGGTAGAAGCTATTCCAACTAGTAGTGCTGATCAGAACACCTCTATTAATATGCTTAAAGAAGTTATTTTTCCGAGATTTGGAGTCCCTAGATACTTAATGACTGATGGTGGTTCACATTTCATTCATGGTGCTTTCCGTAAAATGCTTGCTAAGTATGATGTTAATCATAGAAGTGCATCTCCTTATCACCTGCAGTCTAGTGGTCAAGTAGAATTGAGTAACAGAGAGCTCAAATTAATTTTGCAAAAGACCGTTAATAGATCTAGAAAGAATTGGTCCAAGAAACTTGATGATGCATTATGGGCTTATAGAACTGCATATAAGAATCCTATGGGTATGTCTCCATATAAATTAGTCTATGGAAAAGCATGTCACTTACCTCTCGAACTAGAACATAAGTCATATTGGGCCATTAAAGAGCTCAATGATTATTTTAAACTTGCCGGTGAGAAGAGATTATTTGACATTAGCTCACTTGATGAATGGAGAACCCAAGCCTATGAGAATGCCAAGTAGTTTAAAGAAAAAGTTAAAAGATGGCATGACAAGAGGATACAAAAGCGTGAGTTTAATGTAGGTGATTATGTGTTGCTATACAACTCTCGTTTAAGATTTTTTTGCAGGAAAACTTCTCTCTAAATGGGAAGGCCCTTACGTTATCGAGGAGGTCTCTCGTGCCGGTGCCATCAAAATCAACAACTTCGAAGGCACAAATCCGAAGGTGGTGAACGGTCAAAGAATCAAACATTATATCTCAGGTAATCCTATAAATGCTGAAACTAATGTTATTAAAACCGTAACCCTAGAGGAATACATAAGGGACACTTTCCAGAATGTTTCAGACTCCGAAAAGGAATAGGTATGTGGTACGGTAAGTAAACCGACTCCAAAATAGTTCTAATAGCAATTTTTCTCCATTTTGGAATATTTAAGAAAATAGGAAAATAAGAAGTAGTCCGGGAAGGACACGAGGCATCCACGAGGGTGAAGGGCGCGCCCTACCCCCCTAGGCGCGCCACGCTGCCTCGTGGGCACCTCATGTGCTCTCCGGACTCCCTTTTCTTGCATGATACTTCTTTCGGTTGGTAAAAATTCATTATATAATCTCCCAAAGGTTTTGACCATCGTATCATGCAAATATCCTCTGTCTTTGTTTCGAACTATTTTTGAGAGATCTAGAGCACCATGACGTCTTCAAGCGCTCACACGGACAAGTTTTTCGAGAGGGTCATCAACCCCTACCTCGCGGAGGTGCTGCATCACCCTCAAACCATTGAGATGCGTGAGGGGGTGCTGCACATCTGCGATGTGGAGGGACCAAGGAGTACCGAAAGCGTGGACACAAAGCTCAGGACAATGGAAAAACAAGTTTTCAAGTGCCAAGGGATGGTGGAACGCGGACTCAATGCTAACCAGATGAAGATCGTGGAGTTCACCAACAAGCACAAGCTGGACGCCCAGAACATTGAGGAGACCATCTTCAAGCTTCATGAGAACATCGAGCACCTCCAAGCCCAGATCTATGACCTGCAAAACCAAAACTGTGAGTATGAATATAGATTCAAGAAGATGAGTTTGACTATAGATTTTAGGATCCCGGAGACTCGATCATCCTTCTATGATGGTGAACCTACGCCTTGGAAGACGGACGACAAGCCTACATCATCAACAACTCCAACATCACCACCTCCGAGGAACCAATTACATGGGTATGGGCACTCCCCTTGGCAACTGCCAAGCTTGGGGGAGTTGCCCTGGTATCGTATCACCATCACACTCCTATCTTTACCGTTTTACTTAGTTCGATCCTTTTGGTAATATCTTGATCTAGTAGAATAAAGTTTTTGTATGAATTAGTTTTGAGTTTTGCTTTGTGATCCCTCTATGTAATTGAGTCCGTGAGCTATATATAATAAAGATTAGTGTTGAGTCAAGGGCTTTGCTATCTTGCTATGATCTTAAGTGCATAAAATAATAAAAGAAATAATGGAGATCATATTGATCTTATGGATAGTAATGACTTCACATATAAAGAGTATGATGATTAAAAGTTGTTGAGAGTTGGCAAACATAGTTTTGGTCATCGATGCAATCAATAGGAAGTAATAAAGAAAGAGAGGTTCTCACATATAAATATACTATCTTGGACATCTTTGATGATTCTGTGCACTCATTAAAGTATGACATGCTAAAGAGTTGATGTTGGGCAAGGAAAACAACGTAATGGGTTATGTTTTCTCACATCTCAGTTAAAGTATATTGTCATGGATCATTCAAACATGTTGAGCTTGATTTTCCCACACATTCTAGCCAAATTCCTTGCACCAAGTAGAGATACTACTTGTGCTTCCAAATATCCTTAAACCCAGTTTTTCCATGAGAGTCCACCATATCTACCTATGGATTGAGTAAGATCCTTCAAGTAAGTTGTCATGTTGCATGCAATAAAAATTGCTCTCTAAATATGTATGAATTATTAGTGTGGAGAAAATAGGCTTTATACGATCTTGTGATATGGAAGTAATAAAAGTGACAGACTGCATAATAAAGGTTCATATCACAAGTGGCAATATAACGTGACATTCTTTTGCATTACGATCTCGTGCATCCAACCATAAAAGCACATGACAACCTCTGCTTCCCTCTGCGAAGGTCCTATCTTTTAGATTATCAAGAGTCAACGTGATCTTCACCTTTCCTTTTTATATTTTATCCTTTGGGAAGCACCTCGTGTTGGAAAGATCCTGATATATATATATATATATATATATATATATCCAATTGGATGTAAGTTAGCATGAACTATTATTGTTAACATTACCCTTGAGGTAAAAGGTTGGGAGGCAACACTATAAGCCCCTATCTTTCTCTGTGTCTGACTAAAACTCCATAACCATAAGTATTGCGTGAGTGTTAGCAATTGTGAAAGACTAAATGATAGTTGAGTACGTGGACTTGCTGAAAAGCTCTTATATTGACTCTTTCCGATATGATAAATTGCAATTTCTTCAATGACTGAGATTATAGTTTGTTAGTTCTCAATGAAGTTTCTGAATCATACTTGACATTGTGAATAGATTGTTACTTGAGCATAAGGAATCATATGATAATATATATATATGTTGTTGTTATAAGAATGATCATGATGACCTCATGTCCGTATTTTATTTAATCGACACCTCTATCTCTAAACATGTGGACATATGTTTCGATTTCGGCTTCCGCTTGAGGACAAGCGAGGTCTAAGCTTGGGGGAGTTGATACGTCCATTTTGCATCATGCTTTTATATCAATATTTATTGCATTATGGGCTGTTATTTCACGTTATGTAACAATACTTATGGCGATTCTCTCTTATATTACAAGGTTTACATAAAGAGGGATAATGCCGGCAGCTGGGATTCTGGGCTGGAAAAGGAGCAAATATTAGAGACCTATTCTGCACAACTCCACGAAAGTCATTTTTGGAGTTAATAATAAATATTCAGCGGAAGAAATACCTGAGGCGGCCACCCACCACCCGCGAGGGTGGGGGGCGCACCCTACCCCCCTGGGCGCGCCCCTGCCTCGTGGGGCACCTGGCAGCCCTCCGGTGTCCATCTTCTGCTATATGAAGTCTTTTACCCAGGAAAAAAAATCATACGCAAGCTTACGGGACGATACTCCGCGGCCACGAGGCAGAACCTTGGCGGAACCAATCTAGGGCTTCGGCGAAGCTATTCTGCAGGGGAAACTTTCCTCCGGGAGGGGGAAATCATCACCATCGTCATCACCAACGGTCCTCTCATCGAGAGGGGGTCAGTCTCCATCAACAACTTCACCAGCACTATCTCCTCTCAAATCCTAGTTCATTTCTTGTATCCAATCTTTGTACCAAAACCTCAGATTGGTACCCGTGGGTTGCGAGTAGTGTTGATTACTCCTTGTAGTTGATGCTAGTTGGTTTATTTGGTGGAAGATTATATGTTCAGATCCTTAACGCATATTAATACTCCTCTGATTATGAACATTAATATGCTTTACGAGTAGTTACGTTTGTTCCCGAGGACATGGGTGAAGTCTTGCTATTAGTAGTCATGTGAATTTGGTATTCGTTCGATATTTTGATGAGATGTATGTTGTCTCTCCTCTAGTGGTGTTATGTGAATGTCGACTACATGACACTTCACCATTATTTGGGCCTATAGGAAGGCATTGGGAAGTAATAAGTAGATGATGGGTTGCTACAGTGACAGAAGCGTAAACCCTAGTTTATAAGTGATGGGGAACGTTGCAGAAAATTAAAATTTTTCCTACGGTTTCACCAAGATCCATCTATGAGTTCATCTAAGCAACGAGTCATGGGAGAGAGATTGCATCTACATACCCTTGTAGATCGCTAAGCGGATGCGTTCAAGAGAACGGGGTTGAAGGAGTCGTACTCGTCGTGATCCAAATCACCGGAGATCCTAGTGCCGTCCGTTCGGAGAGAGGGAAAGGTTGAGGAAGACTCCATCCAGCAGCAGCACAACGGCGTGGTGGTGATGGAGCAGGGTGGCAATCCTGCAGGGCTTCGCCAAGCACCTGCGGGAGAGGAGGAGGTGTCACGGGAGGGAGGGAGGCGCCAGGGCTTTAGGTGCGGCTGCCCTCCCTCCCCTCCACTATATATAGGGGCAAGGGAGAGGGGGGAGGCGCAGCCTTGCCCCTTCCTCCAAGGAAGGGGTGCGGCCAAGGGAGGGGAGGAGTCCATCCTCCCCAAGGCACCTCGGAGGTGCCTTCCCCTTTTAGGATTCTCCCCTCCCCAAGTCTCCTTGGCGCATGGGCCTCTTGGGGCTGGTGCCCTTGGCCCATATTGGCCAAGGCGCACCCCCTACAGCCCATGTGGCCCCCCGAGGCAGGTGGACCCCCCTGGTGGACCCCCGGACCCCTTTCGGCACTCCCGGTACTATACCGATAAAGTGCGAAACTTTTCCGCCGACCAAAATAAGACTTCCCATATATAAATCTTTACCTCCGGACCATTCCGGAACTCCTTGTGACGTACGGGATCTCATCCGGGACTCTGAACAACATTCGGTAACCACATACAAACTTCCTTTATAACCCTAGTGTCATCGAACCTTAAGTGTGTAGACCCTATGGGTTCGGGAGACATGTAGACATGACCGAGACGTTCTCCGGTCAATAACCAACAGCGGGATCTGGATACCCATGTTGGCTCCCACATGTTCCACGATGATCTCATCGGATGAACCACGATGTCAAGGACTCAATCGATCCCGTATACAATTCCCTTTGTCTAGCGGTATTGTACTTGCCCGAGATTCGATCGTCGGTATACCGATACCTTGTTCAATCTCGTTACCGGCAAGTCTCTTTACTTGTTCCGTAACACATCATCCCGTGATCAACCCCTTGGTCACATTGTGCACATTATGATGATGTCCTACCGAGTGGGCCCAGATACCTCTCCGTTTACATGGAGTGACAAATCCAGCCTCGATTCGTACCAACCCAATGACACTTTCGGAGATACCTGTAGTGCACCTTTATAGCCACCCGATTCGTTGTGACGTTTGGTACACCCAAAGCATTCCTACGGTATCCGGAGTTGCACAATCTCATGGTCTAAGGAAAAGATACTTGACATTAGAAAAGCTTTAGCATCTGAACTACATGATCTCCGTGCTAGGCTTAGGATTGGGTCTTGTCCATCACATCATTCTCCTAATGATGTGATCCGTTATCAATGACAACCAATGTCCATGGTCGGAAACCGTAACCATCTATTGATCAACGAGCTAGTCAACTAGAGGCTTACTAGGTACATGGTGTTGTCTATGTATCCACACATGTATCTGAGTTTCCTATCAATACAATTATAGCATGGATAATAAACGATTATCATGAACAAGGAAATATAATAATAACTAATTTATTATTGCCTCTAGGGCATATTTCCAACAGTCTCCCACTTGCACTAGAGTCAATAATCTAGTTCACATCGCCATGTGATTAACACTGACAGGTCACATCGCCATGTGACCAACATCCAAAGAGTTTAGTAGTGTCATTAAACTAGTTCACATCATCATGTGATTAAGACTCAATGATTTCTGGGGTTTGATCATGTTTTGCTTGTGAGAGAGGTTTTAGTCAACGGGTCTGCAATATTCAGATCCGTATGTACTTTGCAAATCTCTAGGTCATATTATAAATGTTGCTTCCACGCTCCACTTGGAGCTATTCCAAATGGTTGTTCCACTATACGTATCTGGCTTCTCTACTCAGAGCTATCCGGATAGGTGTTAATCTTGCATCGACGCAACTCTTTACGTCGAACTCTTTATCACCTCCATAACCGAGAAACATATCCTTATTCCTCTAAGGATAATTTTGACCGCTATCTGGTGATCCACTCCTTGATCACCTTTGTACCCTCTTACCAGCCATGCGGCAAGGCACACATTAGGTGCGGTACTTAGCATAGCATACTGTAGAGCCTACGTCTAAAGCATAGGGGACGACCTTCGTCCTTTCTCTCTTTTCTGCTATGGTCGAGCTTTAAGTCTTAACTTCATACCTTACATCTCAGGCAAGAACTCCTTCTTTGACTGATCCATCTTGAACACCTTCAAGATCATGTCAAGGTATATGCTCATTTGAAAGTACCATTAAGCGGCTTTTGATCTATCCTCATAGATCTTGATGCTCAATGTTCAAGTAGCTTAATCCAGGTTTTCACTTGAAAAACATCTTTCAAATAACCATATATGCATTCCAGAAATTCTACATCATTTCTGATCATCAATATGTCAACAACATATACTCATCAGAAATTCTATAGTGCTCCCACTCACTTCTTTGGAAATACAAGTTTCTCATAAACTTTGTACACACCCAAAATCTTTGATCATCTCATCAAAGTGTACATTCCAACTCCGAGATGCTTGTTCCAGTCCTTAGAAGGATGGCTGGAGCTAGCATACCTTTTAGCATCCTTAGGATCGACAAAATCTTTCTGATTGTATCACATACAACCTTTCCATACGAAGACTGGTAAGGAAACTCGTTTTGTCATCCATCTGCCAGATTTCATAAATGCAGCTAATGCTAACATGAATCCGACGGACTTAAGCATCGCTACGGATGAGAAAATCTCATTGTAGTCAACTCCTTGAACTTGTGAAAAAACTCTTCACCACAAGTCGAGCTTCATAGACGGTGACATTACCGTCCACGTCCGTCTTCTTCTTAAAGATCCATTTATCTCAATGGCTTGCCGATCATCGGGCAAGTCCACCAAAGTCCATGCTTTGTTCTGATACATGGATCCTATCTCGGATTTCATGGCTTCTAACCATTTGTTGGAATTTGGGCCCACCATCGCTTCTCCATAGCTCGTAGGTTCATTGTTGTCTAGCAACATGACCTTCAAGACAAGATTACCGTACCACTCGGAAGCAGTACGCGTCCTTGTCACCCTACGAGGTACAGTAGTGACTTGATCCAAAGTTTCATGATCACTATCATAAGCTTCTACTTCAATTGGTGTAGGTACCACAGGAACAACTTCATGTGCCCTGCTACACACTTGTTGAAGTGATGGTTCAATAACCTCATCAAGTCTCCACCATCCTCCCACTCAATTCTTTCGAGAGAAACCTTTCCTCGAGAAAGGACCCGATTCAAGAAACAATCCCTATTTCTTTCGGATCTGAATTAGGAGGTATACCCAACCGTTTTGGGCGTCCTATGAAGATGCATTTTATCCGCTTTGGGTTCGAGCTTATCAACCTGAAACTCTTTCACATAAGCGTCGTAGCCCCAAACTTTCAAAAAAATGACAACTTAGGTTTCTCCAAACCATAGTTCAAACGGTGTCGTCTCAACGGAATTACGTGGTGCCCTATTAAAGTGAGTGTGGTTGTCTCTAATGCCTAACCCATGAACGATAGTGATAATTCGATAAGAGACATCATGGTACGCACCATATCCAATAGGGTGCAACTATGATGTTCGGACACACCATCACACTATGGTGTTCCAGGCGGTATTAATTGTGAAACAATTTCCACAATGTCTTAATTGCGTGCCAAAGCTTGTAACTCAGATCCTCATCTCTATGATCGTATCATAGACATTTTATCCTCTTGTCACGATGATCTTCAACTTCACTCTAAAATTACTTGAACCATTCAATAATTCAGACTTGTGTTTCATCAAGTAAATATACTCAACATCTACTCGAATCATCTGTGAAGTAAGAACATAACGATATTCACTGCATGCCTCAGCACTCATTGGACTACACACATCAAAATGTGTTGCTTCCAACAAGTTGCTATCTTGTTCCATTTTACTGAAACCGAGGCTTTTCAGTCATCTTGCCTATGTGGTATGATTTGCATATCTCAATTGATTCAAAATCAAGTGAGTCCAAACGATCCATCTGCATGGAGTTTCTTCATGCGTATACACCAATAGACATGGTTCGCATGTCTCAAACTTTTCAAAAACGAGTGAGTCCAAAGATCCATCAACATGGAGCTTCTTCATGCGTTTTATACCAGTATGACTTACATGGCAGTGCCACAAGTAAGTGGTACTATCATTACTATCTTATATCTTTTGGCATGAAAATATGTATCACTACTATCAAGATTCAATAAACCATTCCTTTAGGTGCAAGACCACTAAAGGTATTATTCAAATAAATAGAGTAACCATTATTCTCCTTAAATGAATAACCGTATTGCAACAGACATAATCCACTCATGTCTATGCTCAACGCAAACACCAAATGAAAATTATTCAGGTTTAATACTAATCTTGATGGTTCAGGGAGCGTGCGATGTTTGATCACATCAAACTTGGAAACACTTCCAACACATATCGTCAGCTCACCTTTAGCTAGTCTCCATTTATTCCGTAGCTCTTTTATTTCGAGTTACTAACACTTAGCAACTGAACCGGTATCTTAATACCCTGGTGCTACTAGGAGTACTTAGTAAAGTACACATTAACATAATGTATATCCAATATACTTCTATCGACCTTGCCCGCCTTCTCATCTACCAAGTATCTAGGGTAATGCTGCTCCAGTAGCTGTTCCCCTTGTTACAGAAGCACTTAGTCTCGGGTTTGGGTTCAACCTTGGGTTTCTTCACTAGAGCAGCAGCTGATTTGCCGTTTCATGAAGTATCCCTTCTTGCCCTTGCCCTTCTTGAAACTAGTGGTTTCACCAACCATCAACAATTGATGCTCCTTCTTGATTTCTACTTTCACGGTGTCAAACATCGCGAATACCTCAAGGATCATCATATCTATCCCTGATCTATACCACTATATAGTGTATGAGTTTTGAATGGGTTCAGAGCATCAATCCTGACCGTTGGTATTCTCAATCTAACGGTTGAAAGCAATGGGATTCGCATGAACAGTACCCATCAGCTGCCTACAGTATATTCTAGAACTATCACGTTATAAAGAGGTGCCTGCTGCTCAGGCCATGCTGCGGTCAGAGGAGAGAGGACGTGCTTGATGACTTGAGATGGGTCTAGAAACAGAACCGAATAGAGAAGAATTCTAAATTAAACAGTTAATGAATTTGGATCCCGCTGGTTATTTTCCTTTGTTTTTTACAACTCTGTCACCAATCAATAGAAATTACACTCTTCTAACATATATTTTTACAACAATAATATTCGTTGTTGCATTCATGCATAGTGTATTATTTCGTATTTCCTTGTTTTGCAGCGTACCCTAATGCTTTTTCCTTTCACCAAAAACACTTACTTTGACGTGCATTGCACGTGCATACATACTAGTATGTTATAGTTCATCACGAAGCTCTAGCAGCTTGGTGGCAATGACTTTGGAGAAACATCACTATCTCATCTGGAAGATCAACTCCCACTCGATTCAAGTGATTGTTGCACTCAGACAATCTGAGCACAAGCTCAACGATTGAGCTTTTCTCCCTTAGTTTGCAGGCTAAGAAAATCGTCGGAGGTCTTATACCTCTCGACGTGGGCACGAGCCTGAAATCCCAATTTCATCCCTCGAAACATCTCATATGTTCCGCGACGTTTCAAAAACGTCTTTGGTGCCTCAACTCTAAACCGTTTAACTGAACTATCACGTAGTTATCAAAACGTGTATGTCCAATGTTCGCAACATCCACAAACAATGTTCGGGGTTCAGCACACTGAGCGGTGCATTAATGACATAAGCTTTCTACTGTTCGCATAAATGCTACTATCAACTTTCAACTATATTTTCTCTAGGAACATATCTAAACAGTGGAACTAAAGCGCAAGCTTGCGACATAATTTGCAAAGATCTTTTTGACTATGTTCAGGATAATTAAGTTCATCTTATGAACTCCCACTCAGATAGACATCCCTCTAGTCATCTAAGTGATCACATGATCCGAGTCAACTAGGCCGTGTCCGATCATCACGTGAGACGGACTAGTCGTCATCGGTGAACATCTTCATGTTGATCGTATCTACTATACGACTCATGCTCGACCTTTCGGTCTCTGTGTTCCGAGGCCATGTCCGTACATGCTAGGCTCGTCAAGTTAACCCTAAGTGTTTCGCGTGTGTAAATCTGTCTTACACCCGTTGTATGTGAACGTAAGAATCCATCACACCCGATCATCACGTGGTGCTTAGAAGCGACGAACTTTAGCAACGGTGCACAGTTAGGGGAGAACACTTCTTGAAATTGTTGTAAGGGATCATCTTATTTACTACCGTCGTTCTAAGTAAACAAGATGCATAAACATAATAAACATCACATGCAATTATGTAGTAGTGACATGATATGGCCAATATCATATAGCTCCATTGATCTCCATCTTCGGGGCTCCATGATCATCTTGTCACCGGCATGACATCATGATCTCCATCATCGTGTCCTCATGAAGTTGTCACGCCAACGACTACTTCTACTTCTATGTCTAACGCGTTTAGCAATAAAGTAAAGTAATTTACATGGCGTTCTTCAATGACACGCAGGTCATACAAAAAATAAAGACAACTCCTATGGCTCCTGCCGGTTGTCATACTCATCGACATGCAAGTTGTGATTCCTATTACAAGAACATGATCTCATACATCACAATATATCATTAATCATTCATCACAACTTCTGGCCATATCACATCACATGACAATTGCTGCAAGAACAAGTTAGACGTCCTCTAATTGTTGTTGCATCTTTTACGTGGCTGCAATTGGGTTCTAGCAAGAACGTTTTCTTACCTACGAATAACCACAACGTGATTTTGTCAACTTCTATTTACCCTTCATAAGGACCCTTTTCATCGAATCCGCTCCAACTAAAGTGGGAGAGACAGACACCCGCCAGCCACCTTATGCAACTAGTGCATGTCAGTCGGTGGAACCGGTCTCACATAAGCGTACGTGTAAGGTTGGTCCGGGACGCTTCATCCCACAATACCGCTGAAGCAATATAAGACTAGTAGCAGCAAGCAAGTTGACAAGATCTACGCCCACAACAAAATTGTGTTCTACTCGTGCAATAGAGAACTACGCATAGACCTAGCTCATGATGCCACTGAAGGGGAACGTTGCAGAAAATTAAAATTTTTCCTACGGTTTCACCAAGATCCATCTATGAGTTCATCTAAGCAACGAGTCATGGGAGAGAGATTGCATCTACATACCCTTGTAGATCGCTAAGCGGAAGCGTTCAAGAGAACGGGGTTGAAGGAGTCGTACTCGTCGTGATCCAAATCACCGGACATCCTAGTGCCGAACGGACGGCACCTCCGCGTTCAACACACGTACAGCCCGGTGACGTATCCCACGCCTTGATCCAGCAAGGAGAGAGGGAAAGGTTGAGGAAGACTCCATCCAGCAGCAGCACAACGGCGTGGTGGTGATGGAGGAGCGTGGCAATCCTGCAGGGCTTCGCCAAGCACCTGCGGGAGAGGAGGAGGTGTCATGGGAGGGAGGGAGGCGCCAGGGCTTCAGGTGCGGCTGCCCTCCCTCCCCTCCACTATATATAGGGGCAAGGGAGAGGGGGTAGGCGCAGCCTTTCCCCTTCCTCCAAGGAAGGGGTGCGGCCAAGGGAGGGGAGGAGTCCATCCTCCCCAAGGCACCTCGGAGGTGCCTTCTCCTTTTAGGATTCTCCCCTCCCCAAGTC
Source organism: Aegilops speltoides (assembly GCA_021437245.1). Classification (NCBI taxonomy): domain Eukaryota; kingdom Viridiplantae; phylum Streptophyta; class Magnoliopsida; order Poales; family Poaceae; genus Aegilops; species Aegilops speltoides. Next base: position 5,930,829 of record CM038146.1, on the reverse strand, counting down.
TCCTTGGCGCATGGGCCTCTTGGGGCTGGTGCCCTTGGCCCATATTGTCCAAGGCGCACCCCCTACAGCCCATGTGCCCCCCCGGGGCAGGTGGACCCCCCCCCCCCGGTGGACCCCCGGACCCCTTTCGGCACTCCCGGTACAATACCGATAAAGTGCGAGACTTTTCCGGCGACCAAAATAAGACTTCCCATATATAAATCTTTACCTCCGGACCATTACGGAACTCCTCGTGACATCCGGGATCTCATCCGGGACTCCGAACAACATTCGGTAACCACATACAAAATTCCTTTATAACCCTAGCGTCATCGAACCTTAAGTGTGTAGACCCTACGGGTTCGGGAGACATGTAGACATGACCGAGACGTTCTCCGGTCAATAACCAATAGCGGGATCTGGATACCCATGTTGGCTCCCACATGTTCCACGATGATCTCATCGGATGAACCACGATGTCAAGGACTCAATCGATCCCGTATACAATTCCCTTTGTCTAGCGGTATTGTACTTGCTCGAGATTCGATCGTCGGTATACCGATACCTTGTTCAATCTCGTTACCGGCAAGTCTCTTTACTCGTTCCGTAACACATCATCCCGTGATCAACCCCTTGGTCACATTGTGCACATTATGATGATGTCCTACCGAGTGGGCCTAGAGATACCTCTCCGTTTACACGGAGTGACAAATCCCAGTCTCGATTCGTGCCAACCCAATAGACACTTTCGGAGATACCTGTAGTGCACCTTTATAGCCACCCAGTTACGTTGTGACGTTTGGTACACCCAAAGCATTCCTACGGTATCCGGGAGTTGCACAATCTCATGGTCTAAGGAAAAGATACTTGACATTAGAAAAGCTTTAGCATACGAACTACACGATCTCTGTGCTAGGCTTAGGATTGGGTCTTGTCCATCACATCATTCTCCTAATGATGTGATCCCGTTATCAATGACATCCAATGTCCATGGTCAGGAAACCGTAACCATCTATTGATCAATGAGCTAGTCAACTAGAGGCTTACTAGGGACATGGTGTTGTCTATGTATCCACACATGTATCTGAGTTTCCTATCAATACAATTATAGCATGGATAATAAACGATTATCATGAACAAGGAAATATAATAATAACTAATTTATTATTGCCTCTATGGCATATTTCCAACAATAAGTTGCTTCGTAAGGGGCTGATTTGGATCCATATGTTTCATGCTATGGTTAGGTTTACCTTAATACTTCTTTTGTAGTTGCAGATGCTTGCAACAGGGGTTAATCATAAGTGGGATGCTTGTCCAAGAAAGGGCAGTACCCAAGCACCGGTCCAACCACATATCAAATTATCAATGTAATGAACGCGAATCATATGAGCGTGATGAAAACTAGCTTGACGATAATTCCCATGTGTCCTCGGGAGCGCTTTTATCATTATAAGAACTTGTCCAGGCTTGTCCTTTGCTACAAAAAGGATTGGGCCACCTTGCTGCACCTTACTTTATTGCTTGTTACCTGTTACAAATTATCTTATCACAAAAGTATCGTTACCTACAATTTCAGTGCTTGCAGAGAATACCTTACTGAAAACCGCGTTGGGTTTGACACTCTTACTTATCGAAAGGACTACGATAGATCCCCTACACTTGTGGGTCATCAAACAGCTCTCACCGCATCATGACAGTCAGTTTTCGGCTTTCTCTATTGAGGTGCTTGACAGGATGAATCAGAAACACAATCGCAGTAGTTCTCCTTTTACTACCCTAGCCGAACAAACGGAACGTAAGGTAGCAAACACAGGAGTCGGGCAACCCAACTACTGACCAAAGACATGATTCGGAGCCGATGCATATACTGCCAAGCTCGGGACGCTGAAGTGTGCTACAAAGTTGTTCGGGCTTTTGTTTAACGGCGCATAACTGGCCGTATAGAGCCCCTTGCAATGGATGTCGAGGTATGTGTGACAACTGGAGAGACAGACTACAGTTTGATAAATAAAGTTGATAGCGAAAAAATTGTCACTACAAGGATCTGATTGATACGTCAAGACGTTATCTTACTGAGGGTACTATAAGCACCAAAATCATTTTACATGCCGGGGGTCTAATAACAAGGTGAAAAGCTCAGTATAGGTCCTTTTAAATAAGGTTTGGTCTGAAGAGTCCTTTAGATGTCCTGCCGCATGTCTGCGCCGCTTTTGTCCTGTAGAGAGGGGTTCCTTGAAGGAAACGATCTTCTGTTTGCCGTACGGAACCGGGCCCGGAATGAGTCCTTGTAAGTCCGTAGGATACATGGGCTCGAATGCACCTATGGTAAAAAATAAGCGAGAAAAGGTGGAAGATCATATAGGGGCGAGCCATACTATAGACCTTCCCGTATTGTGCCTCCGCCGGTGCCCAAGGTATTTTGAGTGCATAAATGATGCATGCGTGGTATGAATTCCGTAGGTGTGCATGGCAATCAACGGAGGCGGAACTGCTTGTCTAGCTCTGGATGTACCGAGCCACTAGCTTGCGGGACTGATCGGACTCTTTTAACAAAGTACGACGGCTTGATGGCTGACGAGGTGTGCGGCTTAAGTCGGCCGCTCTACACTTCGGCCGCGAGAGCTGCAGTGTGCTGCTCTGTGCGGAGGGAGCGTTCCGTGTTTCCATTGACTACTATAACACTGCGTTGGACCGGGAATCTTGAGCTTTAAATAAGCATAGTGCGGCACCGCGTTGAATCGAGCAAAAGAGGTATGTCCGAGCAGTGCGTGATAGACACTTTGGAAGGGTACGATATCGAAGATCAAGTCTTCACTACAGAAGTTGTCGGGCGAGCCGAAGACAACTTCCAACGTTATTAAGCCTGAGCAGCGGGCCTCTACGCCGGGTATTACTCCTTTAAAGGTAGTTTTTGTGCGCTTGATTTTGGTTGGATCGATACCCATTTTGCGGACGGTGTCCTGATAGAGCAGGTTAAGGCTGCTGCCGCCATCCATGAGGACTCGCGTGAGATGGAATCTGTCAATGATTGGATCAAGGACCAAATTTGCCGATCCTCCATGGGTTGAATTTCGGGGCGACCGGCTCTACGGCGTAGACGTCCCTTACTGCGCGCTTGCGCTCTCGTTTGGGGATGTGTGTGACATAGATCATATTCACCGTTTTGACCTCAGGGGGAAATTGCTTCTGCCCCCCTGTTTTTAGTGGGCGAGGTTCTTCATCGTCGTCCTTGTTGGGCGGCCTCTTCCCCTTGTGTTCGGTGTTGAGTTTGCCATCCTATTTAAACACCCAAGAGTTTATGTTTGTGTGATTGGCAGGTTTGTCGGGGGTGCCATAAATCTGGCAAGGCCGGTCAAGTATTTTGTCCAAGATAGATGGACCATTTTATTTCCTTTGAATGGCTTCTTCCGCTGACCGGATTTTGAGCCACTAAATCCGGCGTTCACCCCCATGTCTTTGGTATTGTTTTGATGCTTATGCTTGTCGCGTCGTGGCTTACCATTGCCGTCCCTGGCTTTAGTGGTGCATGGGTCGCTGGAGCTATTGCTTCTACGAGCTAGCCAGCTATCTTCTCCCACGCAAAAGTGGGTCATAAGTGCGGTGAGGGATTGCCATGGACTTTGGCTTCTCTTGGCCGAGGTGTCGAGCGAGCCACTCATCTCGGACGCTATGTTTGAAGGCCGCGAGGGCTTCAGCGTTCGGACAATCCACAATCTGGTTCTTCTTAATTAAGAACCTGGTCCAGAGCTTCCGTGCTGATTTGCCGGGCTGCTGGATTATGTGACTAAGGTCATCGATGTCCGGGGGCCGAACATAGGTACCTTGGAAGTTATCTCGGAAGGCGTCCTCAAGGTCTTCCGAGCTTCCAATAGAGTTTTCTGGGAGGCTGTTCAGCCAATGATGTGCTTGTCCCTTAAGTTTTAGGGGGAGGTACTTGACGGCATGTAGGTCATCACTGCGGGACATGTGGATATGGAGAAGAAAGTCTTCGATCCATACTATGGGATCTGTGGTTCCATCGTATGATTCAATGTTTACGGGTTTAAACCCTTCTGGGAACTGATGCTCCATTACTTCATCGGTGAAACATAGAGGGTGTGCAGCTCCTCTGTATCGGGCGACGTCACGACGCCGTTTGGATGGAGTCCGTATGCAGTTTTCGGCCCGTATGAAGTTGTGTTTATCACGTCAGGCTTGGTGGCCGTCTTCTCGTGCTGGGGCATGCCCTCATGATCAATAAATTGATCCGATATGACCGGCTCTATTGTCCAGGTCCTGTCGTAGGTCGTGCGTGTGTCCTACGGACGCCATTTCTCTACCTCTAGGGCGAGGTGGCGCAGGTTGCTGTTCGGCTTGGGTTGCCGCTCTGTCCTGACCACGAGGTGATCGGTCAGGTCTGTCAGCTGCATTACGTGCTGTCGGTATGGGTTCTGGGACCTACTCGTCGAATTGGGAGAGCAACCTTCGCTTTGGGTAACTTTTAGTTGGGTGCTTGAGGCCGTATTCCTCGGCTGCCAGGACATTAGTCCGTTTGTCATTGAGTAAATCCTGATCAGCTTGAAGTTGTTGCCGCTTCTTTTTCAGGCTTCTTGCTGCTGCTATTAGCCAGCCCTTGAAGCGCTCTTGTTCGACGGGGTCCTCTGGTATGATGAAGTCTTCGTCGCCCAGGCTCTCATCCTCTTCGGAGGTCGGTAGGTAGTTACTATGTTCCGAGCCCTAGTCCCCGATAGGATCATCATGGTTGACTTGCCCCTCTTCCCAATCATCCGGCTCAGATGTTGGCTCGACAGGGGCTTCTTGGTCTTCAGTGTTATCTGGAGTATTGTTGTCTCCGGTGCCGGTATTACTGTCTGTTTCTCGGTGCGGTTTAGAGCGGCGGCGCTGACGACGATGCTTTGGTGGTGCCACAGGAGAATTATTCTCAACTAGGTCCTTCCCACCTTCACCGTCATCCACTTTGGGTGTGTCCACACCATATGAACGTCATATGTCGAAGTAGCCATCCAGCATTCGGTGAGCGGTGGGTTCTGCCTTTGCTCTTCTCAGGCATCGCCGTCCATGCCGTTGATGTCCTCGGAAGCATCGTCGAGCATGTCGGTTAAGTCCTCGACAGTGGCTATGAAGAGGGTGGTTGGTGGGAGGTAATATTCCCCCGCTCTCAGCCCCTAGTGCGGGCTGGGCATAGTTCGGCAGTGATCCTTCTGTAATGGCGAGAGATCGCATTATGTCCAAAGCCTCGTATAAGAGTGGGGTCTGGACAGGGAAGCGAGAATTTGTGGAGCGGGGCGGGACATGAGTTCCCTGGCTGAACTCGTATAACACAGACCTTGAGAGTTCGGAGTTGGTGTATGGAGGTGAGGCCGGCTCGATGGGGATAGGGGGAGCCTGGAGTGACTCTGGGCTGGCCGATGAAACGATCCCCTCCATATCTTCGGTGTTGAGCTCTATGGTTGTGGAGAATCCAGCGGGTTCTAAACTCCCATCTTCGGACTTGATGAGGTGCTCCGGATCTGAGGCCGGAGCCGTGGTTGAGGCTGTGAACCCTTGGAAGATCAAGTCTCCCTGGATATCAGCGACGTAGCTTAGGTTTCCAACCCTGATCTGATGACCACGGGTGTAGTTGTCGATCTACTCCAGATGACCAATCGAATTGGCACGTAGTGCGATGCCACCGAATACGAAGATTTGTCCGGGGAGGAAAGTCTCCCTCAGGGCGGAATTGTTGTGGATGGTTGATGGAGCCATCGAGCCTTCTGGTGACGACATAGTTGAACTCTCAATGAAAGCACCAATGTCGGTGTCAAAACTGGCAGATCTCGAGTAGGGGGTCCCGAACTGTGTGTCTAAGGATTGAAGGTAACAAGGAGGCAGGGGACACGATGTTTAGCTAGGTTCGGGCCCTCTTAATGGAGGTAATACCCTACTTCCTGCTTGACTGACTTTGATGAATATAGGGGTTACAAGAGTTGATCTACCTCGAGATCGTGATGGCTAAACCATAGATGTCTAGCCTGTATTATTTCGATCGACCCTATGGACTAAACCCTCCGGTTTATATAGACACCGGAGAGATCTAGGGTTGTATAGAGTCAGTTACAGAGAAAGGAAAGCATATGATCCGTACACCAAGCTTGCCATCCACGCAAAGGAGAGTCCCATCTGGACACGGGAAAAAGTCTTCTATCTTGTATCTTCACCGCCCATCAGTCCGGCCCATATCACATAGCCCGGACGCCCGAGGACCCCTTAGTCCAGGACTCCCTCACTCGGGGACTCCCCTTACTTGTTCCCGATGCCAACACCTCTTATATATCCCCAAACTTCTAGAACATAACCAAGATCAGGAGTTCCGCCACCGCAAGCCTCTGTATCCACCAAAAACCAATTGGGGCCCTGTTCCGGCACCCTGCCAGAGGGGGGAACCATGACCGATGGCCATCTTAATCATCCCGACAATCTCCATGACGAGGAGGGAGTAGTTCACCTTCGGGGCTGAGGGTATGTACCAGTAGCTATGTGTTTGATCTCTCTCTCTCCCTCATGTTCTTTATTTGGCATGATCTTCATGTACCGTGAGCTTTGCTATTATAGTTCTTATGACGTTTCTCCCCCTCTATCTTCTTGTAATGAATTTAGTTTTCCCTTTGAAGTCATCTTATCGGATTGAGTGTTTAAGGATTTGAGAACACTTGATGTATGTCTTGCATGGGATACCGGTGGTGACAATGGGGTATTCTATTGATTCATTCGATGTATGTTTTGGTGATCAACTTGCGGGTTCCTTGACCTTGGAAATCTATGCATAGGGGTTGGCACTCTATGAAGTTCTTTGTGTTGGTTTTAATAGATGAATCCGAGATTGTGTGATGCATATCGTATAATCAAACCCGCGGATACTTGAGGTGACATTGGAGTATCTAGGTGACATTAGGGTTTTGGTTGATGTGTGTCTTAAGGTGTTATTTTACTACAAACTCTAGGGCTGTTTGTGACACTTCTAGGAGTAGCCCAATGGATTGATCGAAAATAATAACTTTGAGGTGGTTTCGTACCCTACAATAATCTCTTTGTTTGTTCTCCGCTATTAGTGACTTTGGAGTGACTCTTTGTTGCACGTTGAGGGGTTGTTATATGATCTAATTATGTTACCATTGTTGAGAGAACTTGCACTAGTGAAAATATGAACCCTAGGCCTTGTTTCTAAGCATTGCAATACCATTTTCGCTCACTTTTACCACAAGTTACCTTGCTGTTTTATAATTTCAGATTACAAAAACATATATCTACCATACATATTGCACTTGTATCACCATCTCTTCGCCGAACTAGTGCACCTATACAATTTACCATTATATTGGGTGTGTTGGGGACAAAAGAGACTCTTTGTTATTTGGTTGCAGGGTTGTTTGAGAGAGACAATCTTCATCCTACGCCTCCCAGGGATTGATAAACCTTAGGTCACCCACTTGAGGGAAATTTGCTACTGTCCTACAAAACTCTGCACTTGGAGGCCCAACAACGTCTACAAGAAGAAGGTTGCGTAGTAGACATCAACCTCTTTTCTGACGTCGTTGCCGGGGAGGTTAGTGCTTGAAGGTATATCTATAGATCTTGCCATCAAATCTTGTAGTTTCTTGTTTTACTACTAGTTTAGGTTGTAAAAGAAAACTACAAAAAAATGGAATTGAGGTTGCCTCATATGCTATATCTGTTTAATGTCTTTCGTGAAAATAAGGATTTCGATAATTGTGCTCAATTGCTAGAGGAAGAATGCAATAAAATGTTTGGCACTAAATATTTGAATGATGAGCATGATTGTAATGTTGTTAGTATGAACTCTTTGAATATCCATAGTACTAATGATGATTGCACTAGTAATGACAACGATGTTTCTTATAAGCATGTCGACTTTTGTGGAGTGCATAGAGTTTGCTGTTACATACCAAAAAGGGAAGAATGATTTTGCAAGAGGCATAAGTATTTAGAAACTAAATGGTTGCAAGAGAGGCTAGATGTTTGTGCTGAAAATTTAAGGATCGTGGAACCGTGGAAGAACCGTGGATTAGTTTCAAGTGGATGGATCCATCCACTTGAAACTAATCCGCGGTTCTTTCACCCAATGATATAATAAATCATCATCATCATATCATTAACAACTTATCATCATAATACATCATTCTCATTTAACAACTCCTCATGATCATCATTTTCGCCAATGAGACATCATATAGCAAGTTGGTCACTAGTCATAATCACAACTCCTCCTCCTCATCATCATCAACTCTAACACATTGTAGCACATAATAACACATTGTACCTAGGACCTACTCCTCTCTCATAGGACCTACTACCCTCTCTTAGATAAAATAGCATAAAGCAAGATAGGCCCTGACTCTCCATTATGGAGAATGGAGATTATCCTGTCTCCAATTCTTGCGCTTCGCACAATGTTGCTTCCAAGTAGCTCCCTACGATTGACCATACATTTTTTTTTCCAACCTTTGATTGTCATTTATTCATCGGTTTTAGAAATCCGGTATGAATAGCAGTGATGCGTAGGATGACCTAGCCGTAAGCTCATTACATCAAGGCGACCTTTCGGAAACATCAGATGAGGCACACCATCCTTCGGGATTTTCTATTGAAAAACATAGTAAAAACTTTATAGTTAGCAATGTAGTTTAGTTTAGAAGAATCTATGGAAAAGATGCACGGATGTCGTAATAGTAAAAAAATCTAACCATGCCATCACCATGGATGTTACCGTAGTTCAACACGAGCACTAGTGGCACGTATTGACAATAATGTATAGGATTTTGATAATAGATATTGTAATTCTCAAGATCATTAATAAATGAGATGAAATGATTTTTCACCTGATAAGTTAATTCTACGCCATCGATGTAGTAGGTTCTTTCTAACATCTTCCACAAATTCTTTGAAGAATGAAAATAAGCTATAAATGGAAATAAGCTATCAACTATTTTGAAATAAACAATATAAATTACTTAATAACTATGTTTGGGAAACTCACGTAGCGATAGAATTGAAAGCATATCAACAAGGACCCAAATGTCCATATTGTCTTCGTCGATGTCAGGATCACCAAGATCCATGGTGACAAGCATACCCTCTTGAAAATCATACATCTTGCAAAGTGCTTTTCAATTCGGGCAACCAATTCTACCTTGCAGTATGGAGGAGGGAGGGGATGTAGGAGGGAGCTAGGGAGGGAGGGGGAGACGGAGGCAGCAGCGAGCGGCAATGCAGCGGTGGTAGACAATGGGGTGCGGGGAAGAGTGGGTGGAGTGGAGAGAGGAGAGTGAGCGGCGGCCGGTTGGCGAAGATAGGATGGCTTTTGCAGTAGCGCTCTTTAGGGTAACGCGCTACTGCTAAACGCCCTAGAAGCTAGTGCCTTTCATACAAACGCGCTACTGCTATGCCCATAGCAATAGCGCCTTCTGCGAAAACGCGCTACTGCTAAGTCTAAGCATGTAAAAATAAACATCAAAAATACATTGGTCAACAATAATATTTTTGTGTATAATCTGAATTGTAATGAGTCCTCAGCGGTTTAGAAACCGGAGAAGACGCATATTGCTGCCACAAATCCTACACATAGAGTTCAATGAAGACCAAGTGGTTGTGATAGTTTGAGAAGTAACATATTTAAGGTGGTAAACCCCCTATTTGCAGAGCGAGTTGGGACTAAACTTAGGTGCAAGGAGTGAAGGCGACGAGGTAGGACTAAACTTAGCAGTAGTGAGCTTTGTCAAAAGGGGCTACTGTTAAGATCAATAGTAGTAGCACAGTTTAGAATAAGGCGCTACAGCTATAACTAGCTTGGCGGCGAGGTCGTGGCAATTATAGCAGTAGCACGGTTACTTCAGACGCGCTACTGCTATGTTGATTTAAGCAGCGCCTTACTTTAAAACGTGTTGCTGGTAAGATTCTGTGTATAAGGTTTTCTCTAGTAGTGTTTAGGCGGCTTTCGTCGGTGGGGGCTGGGTGCCGATGAGCAGCTCGTCCTTGCTACCCCACCATACTTTCAGCAAGCTGATGCGGTAGGGGGTCTCGCCGACCGGATCTCGTAGCCTTGATCCATTCTTCCGGTTGGGGAACAAGTCCTCATCAGCACTGATATAAAAGGCAGGGGAATTTGGTGCATGCTCGTCAGCGGCGACGAAGGGAACCGGAAGGAGGCCGGCGACAGGTGAAGCATAGCGGCCGGGAGTCGCGCGAGATGCGGTAGATCCTGCCGTTCTCGTCCGGATACAGCGATAGAGGAGATAGGACAAGCACCGGAGAGAGAAGGATGGGGGGGCACGACTGCGGTAGAGGGAATCCTTGTCTTCTCATGCGCGACAGCAATGTCAACGACGCGTGGGTCAGAGCTGCATATAAGACGTTTTTTCCAGTTACGGTGAGGCTACGGTGGACTGCGGGTGGATTCCTATAAACTACAGGGTCTTTTCGGCGAAATTACTGACGGTGGACAGGCATACGCACTAATTATTGTATTATTAGGTATAGATATAGATATGTTCTAACAAAAGGGTCCGTGTGTTGCAACGGGAGAAAAACTTCATAATCTCCAAAAACCATGAAAACATTTTGCTGCATCACTGATAACATTTTTGCGGACATTTTGTTCAATTTTATTAAAATTATGTAATACATGATTTTTCTAAAAATCATTAACACTTTTTGACGTCCCAAGTATTGTTTCCAATATTACGATTTTTTAATATGTAATTGTCCTAAAAAACCTTACGAACTCTTTTTTGAATCCACAAAAAAATTATGATATACTGAACATTTTATTTAAAATTCATTTTTAACATTTTTTGAACTATTTTGTAGTGTCAAATTATTTAAAGTAGAAAAAATAAAAACGGATAAGAAAAAGGAAAAATAAAAAAATGAAATTTAAAAACAGAATCCCTGCACATGGGCCAGCCCAAACAGGTGCGAGGCATCTTCTCCCAGCATGTAAAGCACAGTATAGGAGTTCCCTACTCTGTGCAATGGCCAAGGTGGAGTATTCCCATGTGTGAAATATTTTTTCACTTATAGGTTGCTTCTGTGGGTAATATTTTGCAACTTTGGGAATAAATTATGTGATGTACCGCCATAAGCATAAATAACTTTATTATTTCTAGCACAACGACCCATGCGTTGCAACAGAAGAAACAGTTTCCTAATATTCAATGACAATGACCACATTTTGCTGCATCGCAGAGATACACCATCACTCTCATTTTTGTGAAATCGTCAATAATATTTCAAAACTATAAACATTTATTAAAACTCATGAATATATATGAAATCGTGAAATTTTATCAAATTCGTGAACATTGTACAGATTTTTGATATTTTTAAATCATGAACTTTTTTTGAATTCACGAACATATATACTATCTACAAACATTTTTAAGAATTGTAAACATTTTCAAAATATTTTTCTGGAATAGGCGAACATGTCTAGAATTGACGAACATTTTTTTCGAAATTGGAGGGAAAATTTTTGAAATCAACGAATTTTTTTTTGTTTTAACGAACATTTTTTGAAATGCACGATCATTTTTTCAATCAGCGAATATTTTATGAATCTATAAATTATTCCATACGTCACAAACAGTTTTTGAGTTTTTAGGATATTTTTTAATTCATGCATATTTTTCGAATTGGCCAAATTTTGTTTAGTTTCATTAATATTTTTTATTACACGAACTTTTATTTGAAAAATCAACATTTTCTGAATCAGCAAATATTTATGAATTATTAAATATTTTAATTCAAAGTTCTCGTTTTTGAAACTTTTTCGAAGTTCCAAATTATTTAAAGTACAAAAAATGAAGACAAAAAGGAAAACGAAAAAACTAAAAATGAAATTAAAAAGCAGGCCTCCCGAACATGGACAGGCCCAAACAGGTGTGCTGTGTCTTCTCTGATGACACAAAGCGCAGTATAAAAGGTTTCTACTGCATGGGCAGTACCGGGCGGGGATACCGCATGAAACCTGTTTTTAATCATTCATAGGTCGCATCTCTGTGTAATATTTTACAATTTTGAGGGCAATAACGATGACGTACCGTCAAATTAGGTAATACAGTACCTTATTATTAGATATTTTTCATTATTTCCAAGCGGTATTCAAACTCATTCCAATTCTTTTTTAGTTCCCAAGATAGAATTTATTTGTTTTTGGCAAGAGCGGTGGGTGACAATGTGCAAGACACGATATATAGGCATAGATTTGAATCTAACACCAACTATTGTTGTTTATTGTTCATTGCATAAGTACATGCAAACCAAACATGTACTTACATGTCGCACCCATTTATTGTAAAAGCAGGTTTAATAAACCGAAAAGCGCACACAAGATGCATACAACTCCCTCTTTAAGAGCGTTTAGATCACTAAAGTAGCAATCTAAATACTCATATATTTTTCTTTAGGGGGAGTAAGATATTGTATTGAGGTAATGAAGCAAACTCATCAAGTGCTCGGGATCCTCTCCGGCAGCTTCTCCTCGATGGTCTCGAAATTGAAGTTGTAACTGTTGATGCCGGTGTAGAGGCCATCCGTCTTGTTGGTGGTCGTCACCAACCCTTCTATGTTGATGTCCCGCTGGCGGTAGTCGAAGGGGACGTCGACGGCGCTCCTCGTAGCGATGGCCTTGACGGTGACCTTGGTCCTGGGTGGCACTGCGGCCTCGTACACAACCTCATGCCTCACCTTCTTCTCCATGGTTTCGCCCCAGTTGTAGGCCCCGTAGAACTCGGCCGAGATGCTGACCTGCGCACCGAGGCCGAGCTTGGGGAACCCTGCTCTAATGGTGGACTTGTACCCAAGCTTGAGCTCGAGAGTGGCATCCCAGGTGCTCATCTCCTCCTCCTCGTACACCAGCCGCAACCTCTTGGTGTTCTCTGTGGAGGTGTCGTTGACGGCCGCCGTGGTGGCCATGGTGAGCACGGTGGTATCGTACACCCTGGCCTCCCTTAGCCTGTAGCTGATGCTGTGGATCTCCCGGTGGAGGATGGGCTCCTCCACTGCGATGAGTGCTTCGGCCATGATGGTCGGGTCGACCGCGTTGAGGCAGTTGTTGATGTTTCCCATCGAGAACCTCTTGCAGAAGCGATTGCTCCGGCCGTTGAGGATAGCGAACCTGTCCTTCACCTGGTATATCCAGAACCACGCGCTGTTGTTGGCCGCGGCGTTGCCCAAGGACATGTTGGTCTCGATCCAGTTGCCGTTCTCGAGGTTCCAGTAGAATGCGGAGGTGTTGATATCGGCGGGGCTGATGAGGACGGTGCCGTTGTTCATGTGGAAAAGATGGAACATAGCGGTTACGTCGCCGATGTCGGACACCGCGAACTGGAGGAGGTTCCGGTTGTTTATCCGTCGGGTGGCCAGGAACATGCCGTTGTTGCCCTTGAACATGACAAAGCTGGGGAGCAGCCTGGCGCTGTTCTCCAGGTTGAGGACGGTGAACGCGTCCCCCGCGCTGTCGTGGTGGTCAAGCTCGCCGTCCACCACGAGCATGCATGGAGAGGCGTCGTCCTTGGCGAAGGTCATGCGCCGCCGCGTCACCTCGTTGTCGCCGGCGACGACGAACCTGCACGTGATACATGCCTGTTTAATTTTCACCGCACGTATCACTAGCTAGTGGTATAATACTCCCTCCATTCACAAATGGAAGTCTTTTCAGAAATTCCAACAGGTCACTACATACGGAGCAAAATGAGTGAATCTACACTCTAGAACATGTCTATATACATTTGTATGTTGTAGTGCATTTGAAATGTCTAAAAAGACTTATATTTAGGAATGGAGGGAGTAATATCAAGTGGTACTAACCGAACGGTCATCACGGATTCACCACTGTCATCAGTGGTGGTGACAATGATTGGCTTAATCAGAGTGCAATTGGGGTTGGTCAGGTCTTCTTCCGGCTCGTCTGTGTCGGCGGCTATACACCAGGCGTCGCCCCGCTGACGTGCCACCCAGTACTTACGGTTGTAGCGGCATCGGATGTGCACGAGGCCGCTGCCGTTATGGCCCTGCGATACCTCGACGTCGTACCTGGTGTAGGGGTTAATGGCGTCCTTGCCGTTGAGCTGCAGCTGCCTGAAGCTCTCGCCGTGCTCGTGCACATAGCGCAGGTAGGAGCCATTACTCTGCGAGCACAGAGCGATGCAGCTGGGAAGCTCTACCACCGGCATGTCGCCCGCTGCTCTTCTCTATAGGCTTGATATCTTTTTTTCTTTATAGGAGGTATAGTCTTGATAACTAGCTCTGGTGCTTGTTTGCTCAAGTTCCCACTTCTCTTGGTATTTATAGATCTCTATCCTTTGGGCAGACGGCATATGTGTATGTGCAATGCGTGTTATCTGCTACTCCCTCCCGTCCCACAATATAAATAGCTCAAAAAACGCTTTTATGTTATGAGGCGGAGGGAGAAGTTGATATGAGGTAATTATATGCTAATTATGTGATTAATGCCGATATTAATACTCCGTCCGTCCCAAAATTCTTCTCTTAGATTTGTTCAAATACGGATGTATGAAGTCATGTTTTAGTATTAGATACATCCGTATCTAGATAAATCTAAGACAAGAATTTTGAGACGGAGGGAGTATTTGATATCTTATATCTTACATCTTATCTATCTATCTATCTATCGATCTATCTATATACCTATACTAATTCTAGACTCCCTACAAATTCTCACGTTAATCAGTAATTAGGAGCCGTTAATCTGGTGGGACCGAATTATTACGGTGTAGATCGGTCCATATAATACTCCGTGGAAACTTTTCTCAATCCTGAAAAAAAACGATCCAAGGTGCTGAATTCAGTTGTATGGGCAGATAAAAAAGAACGTTTGGCTCAGCCACGTACTACTAATCCACCGCTTCTTTCTCTCCTAACTAAAGCAAACCGTTCTCAAAAAATATTTTAACCAATCTCCATCTCTTTAAAAAATGTATAGATCTACTCATATACTCTAGCTATCTCCTTCCGTCTATAAAAAAAGACTATCTCTTCTGTCCATCTTAACCAAAAAGGGGCTATCTCCTTGCGTAAATGAAAGGAAAAATATTGTTTGGGCAGATAAAAAAGAACGACCATGGGACTCCTCTCCTTCTTTCTCCAGCACGGGACTCCTCTGCTTGTGATTCGCGTACAAATTCGCTTCTGCCTCCATGGATGGCTAGTCCTCCGTCTATGCTTGCAATCAAGGCTGGCGCGTCGTTTCTCCTTTCTTCACAAAGTTTATGGAGCATCTAAATTAATTTGGATCATCTCATTAACATAATTGGGGCATATTGGCAGGTTCCTTCTCGCCCGGCTGTACAAAGTCTGTAATCAATTTGTTTGGCTAGAAGCATACGAATTACTGGAAGTTAGAATTGGAAAGATCCCTTTATGCATTTGCATATTTTACCAAACAGGAGGTTATGGATGATGAGCACTTAGGACCGGTGACAATCTGTTATAGTATTTGAGAACGGTGATCCATGGATTATTTTGTTCGTAAATCTGTTCCACGTACGAACACAATATTAATTGTTTTGAATTGCTGGAAGCTTTATGAATGTATACGTTTAATATTTTGAGAAGTGAACATACTGTACTTATATAGAAAATATATATTTTTAGTTTTCTCTCTAAATGCATGCATATGAGCTCTTTTACAGTACCCCTAAATGAATATGAGCCCTTCATTTCTTTTGATCCAACGATTGATGTCTATTGGTACTCCAAGCGTCTGTATGAGAGAGTACCAACAAAAAGAGCGAGGGAGTACCTCGTGCTTCGGGGTAAAAAGGAAAACTGACTCTTATTCTTATTCTCATGGCTCATGGCTGATATAGTACATAATTGCTACTCGCTAGAACCCTAATTCTTCTCCTTGAAAAAAGAACCCTAATCTTCCAGTAGGATGGGCGCCGGCGGCCACTGTGGTCTGCCCGCGCACAAGAGACAGACGGCCATTGGGCCAAGGGAATGGTCGTCGACCAGGGCTGGGCGGAGCCGTCGTCGTCACCGCGGGCGCCTTTGCAAGATCCATCTTTCTCGTGCAATTGGAAACTCGCCCGCACGCTGAAGCAGGATGACTAGGGTGAGGCGTGATCATCAATATGGCCGGAGATCTATCACGTCGGCACTGCAGGTGTACAATTGTGCAACTGATCAGATCGACTTGGTTCAGTACGGGGAGCGGCTGCTTTGATTAGAATCTGTCGGGTTGATGAACGAACGTCTTGCGAGCCTGATATCTCTGTGTTTTAGTTTCATTTGTAGATGTTAGAAATTTTGTGTGGTTTTTGAGAACCTGTAGCCAAGTTCTGTTTGATCGGTAACTTTCAGCGCAAAGATGCATCGATTAGAAATCAGGAAAGGAATTAATTAAGAGAAGAAAAGACTAAACTACCCTTCTAAGTGGAGGGCCAGACTTAAGTGGTACTCCATCTCTGCTTGAGGGAGTACCAGGGTACCGTAAAAAAGCTCATGCAAATTCTGGGATGTTTTCCAGGTGGCCCATGGTTTCTGATGCATTTTTCTTGAACCTGGACACCGAGGGTGCTTTTGATTATCCTGGTATTCGTTTGAGTGCTGCAACAGTGGCATAATAGCCATGGATTGGGTAGTAATCATCATTGGTTATTTCAGTATTTCTGATTTGGAGAATGTATGTTTGACTTCACTTAGCTCATGTCATCCATATCTTTTTGAAGCATGTACGTGTGCAGTTTTGTTATCGTTCGAGTATGCAAATAAAATGCACTTCAATGCAGTTTTGTGTTCACTTTTGTGCCTCAAGTCATCGGTCTATCCCTGCAATCAATGCTGGTGCGTCTCTTCTCCTATCTTCACTAAGTTGAATCTAAATTAATTAGGATCATCTCATTAAAATATTTGGGCAATCTCAGCAGGTTCTTTCTCACCCCGCTGTACAAACTGTGGTTCCAGTTTGTTGGGATAGAACCATGTGATTTACTGTGAATCAGAATTAGAAAGACCCCCATTATTCATTTTTCATATATTACCACACATTATTTTATGAATGACGAGCAGATGAGGACCGGTTGCAATCCATGAGTATTTGAGAACGACGATACATGAATTAATCCTTAGATTTATTTTCTTCATAAACCTATTCCACGTACAAATGAAATATTGATGGTTGTGTATTGATGGAAAGCTTCATGCATGAATCTGTTTAATTAATAGAGCAGCGGACATACTGTGCTTATATAGAAAGTATATATTTTAGCTTTGTCTATAACATGCATGCATATTTTCGAAAGTTTTTCAAGTGGTCCACGGATTCCGATGCAATTTTGTAGAAACTACAGACCAAGAGGGGTTTGATTAACCTGGCTTTAATTTCTAGGCAACAACAGTGGATTAGTAGCCAATGGATTGGTTAGTAATGTTATCATCACAAATTATATCAGTTTTGCTCATTTGGGTAATGTATGTTTGACTCAATTTACCTAATTCCTCCATCTCATTTGGAACCATGTATGTGTGCATTCGGTACAGTTTTGTGATCATCCAAATATGCAAATCAATAACACTTCAGGTTGGGTCATTCATATTAGTTTCTATTTCATGGTTGGATCACACAGTCCTTCCTTTTCTTATACTTCAGTCACACAGTATCATGCATTAGCTATTATGAGTTTATGGAGATAGCAAGTTGATAAGATTAAGTATTTATAGTTTTTTTAGCAATAACATATGCCAGTAGAAAATCATGTATTTGCGATACTTAGTTCATCCAGGTGTTTGGGCCGTCAGTCATTATTGAGGTAAAATATTCTATCATCTAATATAGACTATGTTATTCATATTTCTAATATATAAAAGTTAGTTTAACAAAATAATTAAGTACGGTCTCAGTTTCATTAGTAGTCAGAAAGGAAATCCTTAAGCTATTGTAATTATGTCTCCACATGCATAGGAATCAAACTCTATAAAATTATTTATAATGTCTATTCCTTCCATGTTTAGTATATCTGAGTAAAACTTCATAGTGCTACACCGGAGAAATTATATTTGCTATGTTCCTTATCAGAAGGCTTTTGGTGCATAAATGTTGTTTGCGCATTAATGAGATATAAGCTACTCAGTTTCCTCTTTGCAGAAATGACTTATATTTTATCAGTTGCTTTGATATTATATACGTCATCCCATCTCCTTAATATCATGTAAGAAAAATGCAGAAGGTCATTTGCTAAGTGTACTTTCTTCCTTATCCACATATCATTGGAAAATAGACCATTATGTGGCTGTTTTTCGAACTAGACTTCTATGTTTGGTTGTTGCTAAATTTCAAAAAGGCTATTATGCAAAAAAAAACTGATCAAATATTATAATCATAAATCTGCGTCGTAATTCTGATCCCCCATCCAAGTCTGGTCTCCATTGGTGACTAGGATATTAATTAAGCCCGCAGGCCCAAATATCTCCAATGAACTGATGTTATTTCTATATGGGATTCTTTAGTTCTGAATATTGGAATCGTTTGTACGTCCTATCTACTTCAAAGTATTATGGAAGGCGAGAAATTGCACAACATTTTAAATTGGATATTAACCTCCTATACAGCGTTGTGTTCCTATGTTGTATGTGCTTAAAAGTTGGAGAAGATGTCACTGCTTCCATATAAAAGGTTTGCGCATCTTCATGGTTATTACACCAATGTACGCAGTGTTGATAATCAGAATCTTCCTGAACCAAGTGTATTTTCCCTATGGATAAGCATCGTGCATTATTTTCATGCTTTAGAAATTATCCTACGGCTTTTAGAAGGTTTTTTTTTCATATTTTTAATATTCTTATATTTATTCATAAAAATTTGTTGATCAATACAATTCACTACCATGTATTTTTTAATGATAGTCCGTGCAGTTACATGGGTATTGTTGTACAAATGCCAACATGGGCGGTCTAAGCTTAAGCAGATGTTGTGTCGAGGACCACTGCCGAAATTTACTTCACTTAATAATTAAAATCGTTACCTACATCAGGTTAGAGAAGCTTCCTTTCTAAAATTTGCTCTACTAGCTTCTTGAGTTTTTGAAGTTGAGAAAGTTGGATGATGCAATTCATATTCCTGAATAATAAATTGGCATACACGAACATGTTTGATGTATTGATTTGTTTTGTTTTTCTCACTTGAGTCATGAACTGTTCTATTTGTGCATAAGTTTTTTGAAAAGAGGACCTTTATTTGTGCATAAATAAAGATAAGGACTCTCTAAATCTTAATACATCTAACCATTGATCTCAACATTGAATTTATACACCATCGTCGAGATCACAATAAGGACAGTATGGTTACCGATTACATCCTTCATTAAACAATAAGAAAACTTCCCCCATAAAGTAACTCTAATTTTATCACCCCTGGATTCTTTAACCCAAAAGAGTATCGAGATATTCCAGCTGGCATTCTCAGTATGCTAGCCCGTGCGAATGCATGGGTTGACAACTAGTCTATACCTATACTAATTAGGCACTCCCTAAAAATTCCTACGGTAATCAGTAATTAAGAGCCGTTAATCTGGTGGGGCCG
This sequence comes from Aegilops speltoides, assembly GCA_021437245.1. Lineage (NCBI taxonomy): Eukaryota > Viridiplantae > Streptophyta > Magnoliopsida > Poales > Poaceae > Aegilops > Aegilops speltoides. The sequence goes on along the minus strand of CM038146.1, from coordinate 5,911,250 downwards.
AGTTATTACGGTGTAAATTAATCCTTCTTTTTTAGGAAGAATGACAATTGTACAACAAATCTCGGTCGAAAGAAAAGATGCATCGCTATGAAAGCCATCCTTTCACGGCTGTATTCTCAAAAAACATATCCTTTCACAGCTGTAGGAAATGAAGCCTTATAAAAAAGAAACCTAAAGATATAAGGCCCACAATGTGGCTCTACCATCACTACTAGAGAAAAGCCTATACACAGAATCTTACTAGTAGCGAGGGTTAAAAACCCTCGCTACTGCTACTTACTAGTAGCGCAGGTTTTTAAACCTCGCTACTACTAAGTTGATAACAGTAGCGCGGGTTTTTAACCCTCGCTACTACTAAGCGGTCTCTACCGTGCCCCCCGGGACATGCCATAGTAGTAGCGCAGGTTTTTAACCCTCGCGACTACTAAGTTGATAGCAGTAGCGCTGGTTTTTAGCCCTCGCTACTACTAAGTTGATAGCAGTAGCGCTGGATTTTAGCCATAGTAGTAGCCAGGGGTAAAAACCCGCGCTACTACTAAAGGTCTCATTTTCAAACTCTACCCCCCCCCCCCGGTGGATCGCCTTTTCAGTTTAAAAAAAAGAAAATGATGAAAATGTCAAAAAAATAAAAGAAAATAAGTTTCCCATGTGATATGTGGTCTAGTTGTCGGGAAAAAATTGCAAATATGAATTTCGACTTTATTTGCAAAATCTCTCAAGAATTTGTAAAAATGGGCATAACTTTTGCATACTAACTCAGATGAAGAAGTTTTTATATGAAAAATCATCTAGTCGAAAAGTTAAACATTTTCAAAATCCTCAAAAACCTAACAGAAAAAAAGTTACGGGGCTTTTAAGATCTGGAGGCAAAAAAATTCATCAAATTTCATTTTTTTTAGTTTTTGTTAAATCTAGTCAAACTAAGGTCAAACTAATTATTCAAGAATATTAGTGTTACTAAATAATTATTTTAGTTTTTTTGAATTTTGGTCAAATCCGGTCAAACTATGGTCAAACTGTGGTCAAATCTGGTCAAACTATGGTCAAACTGTGGTCAAACTAATTATTCAAGAAATATTAGTATTACTAATTTTTTAGACCATAGTTTCAAACTCAAATAGTGAAATGTGTGACTTCATGCTCAAGCTAAATTCCTGAGGTTAATAGGATTGACATCTTACTATTGTCAGGAAAACAACAAGTGCAGACTTGGAAACGAGGGAGAATAGAACCCGGAAGTTAAGCGTGCTCAGCTGGAGTAGTGAGAGGATGGGTGACCGTCCGGGAAGTTAGATGATTTGGAATGATGAGGGGTGATTAGAGATTAAATTGAGCAGCGATGAGGGGTGATTAGAGATTTGAGGTTAAAATAATTCAGAAATTTGAAAATTAGGGGCAAAAAATCGAAAAAAAAATCGATTTTTTTTTTTAAAAAAATCAGAGATTAGAGATTAGTAGTAGCGCGGGTTTTTACGCACGCTACTGCTATATCGTCACCTATGAATATGCACCACAAGCCATCGCTATATCGTTAAACTGTGGCGCCTTATTAGTAGCGCCGGCCCCCGCGGTACTAATAGGTCCAAAACCCGCGCTGCTCCTAGGCTTTTCCCTAGTAGTGCTATTGAGACAATATCCTTCCCGTGAAAAACAGCGTGAACCAATCTTATGCTATTGAGACAATACCCCTCGCTGAATATTTGCACCACATGATGGATCTCACCCTTGCCTGGAACTCTGATCCGTCACGTCCTTTTGCGGACTGATCCCACCCTCGACAAGACATAGATAGACGTCATCACCGCCGCATTCGCGATCTGCAGGATGGTGTCCTTGCGGACTAATCCCACCCTGGCCTGGAACTTTGATCTGCCACGACCTTGATAAACCATCATCCCTGCTGTATCGTCGACCCGCAGGACAGTGTTGTTGCCAGACTAATCCCAACCTCGCCTGCAACTCTGATCCGCAACGTCCTTGATAGATCGTCATCCCTGCCGCATCGAATTGCATCAGAGTGGAGGTGTTGTTGCCAGGGTATTTTGCACGGTGGTCATCGATCGGTTATTGGGTTCTCCTGGGCTCGAAGGCCGGACGGTACTGCTCCTCGACATGGAGAGCTGGTACGGTTGCTGCTCCTCGGCACCTTGGAGCGGTCTGCTTATATGAGGTGTGAGGCGAGTTGCAAGACTTCATGAACTTAAACACTGCAAAGCGAATAGCTATACAATATCACATTGGTACGTATGTATCTTTCTTTCCATAGGACCATAGATTTCTTGTGATTGCTCAATCTCTAGATATTTATATGTTTTTTCTTTTGTTAGATATTCTGCACCCTGCAGAAGACATTATATATTTAAGCGGTGTACATGTATTATATATACCTACAAGAAAATTACTTATGTCTGTGACTCTACAAGTACTAACAGAACTTGATATTTATAGTACCTATAGCACGTGGTTAGTTTCTTTTTACTTGCCAATAACACTTGGATGAATTAGGATATTGGCTATTTAGAAGGAACGGTCTAGAGCAAGCAGCAGCCGGATCAGTTAGTCTACTCATATTATACTTGGATCTGATTTCTTTTTTTTTCAGATTCTATTCCTAAATAGTTCATGGGTACAGATCCCCGTTTCAGGTTTTCTTTCTCATATTTGTTCTTCCCCTCATGGTCTATCCCCCTGAATATTATAATCTCTATTCTATAGGGTTTCTAAAGTGTCTGATTGCTTTGCTTCCAGGGTTGTTCTTTCATGCCTTGCTTTCACTTGGATAAGAGTCGATTATTCAGTGAGACGCCAGCTGCAAGTTGTTGTTTAAGCAGTTTTGAGGTGTCTCATAGGCACCGAATAGATGTTCATGATGTTCATCTGTATCTACAGAGCATGTGGTACAGAGCCCAGAAAGGAGTAGTAGGATGGTTGGTCCAAAACTAAGATCATTCTGAGCATGGGATCACTGCCGAGATTTCACATCATATCTTACACCAAGTTAGAGAAGTTTCCTTTTGAAAATTTCCTCTTTCAGCTAGATAGATTGGTCTTCTACATAATCTGCATTCAGATTTACTCCTCTTTAAGATCTAGATAAATGAGAGGATTCATGATAGTTTGGGACTGCTACTTTATAGTGGGACGGAGCAATCATGGTGATAAACTTTCTTTTTGGAAATCATATGAACTCTATAATGTGGTTTGCGTATGTGTAGGTTGGGTGAGGTTTGTTTTTCGTTACGTGTACGTGTAGTTTGGGTTTTTTCTTCACCACAAGTGTAATGAACTTGGAGGAGTATCATGCCACGGAGAAGGCCTCACATGCCAAGAAGCTAGAGCTGACGTGGTTGTACGTGGACGGAACACTTGCAAGTTTCTCCGTCAATGACGCTGCATGTACACTGCATGCATGTTTCTTCAGCTCAAGTAATTATTCTATATTACATTGTCTTAGCACATATAAATTCATATGTTATTTCAGTCTTGCAATTATTTCATGGTAGTAAGAACTTCTGAACTAATCATTCTGTAATTTCTATTAGCACAGAAAAATCATGCAATGTGACTAAGGCTACAATTGTCCTTGCAGAAATTTTACCCATTGAGCAATTAGGGAACTCTGCAGCAAGAGGGTAAGAAAACCTGCATTTTGTCTCATGTATCTATGCTAGAAACTGAAGTGCTCGTGGATACTAACTAGGCGGAAATTTAATTAATGGTTCCATTATATCTACACAATGAGCTGACAATACATTTTTAATTCATTCTTGAAGATAAGAACAAATTAATCTTCTGCTATAATTGCCATCCAACCAGTGGCGTAGCCAGGTCCCGGGGCATGGAGATTGTTTTGTTCAGATACTGTATCTATTGTACTTACACGGCTGGCCCGGGTCGTATATGGATCCTGCCTACGCTGATTGCATCCAACATAACATGGATAACATACAGATTTTTCATAAGAGGTTACTTTTTTATGGACAATGATTTTTTTACTGCACTACTATTCGAGGACATGGCTGAGAGAGTGATGATTTCTTAGATCCAATATTTCTGGTGATGTAATTTGTTTATGCTAAATCTTTATGTCATTCAGTATGTGTAATGCATATGCAAAGCATCGACTGGTATAGTAGCACAACTGAAAACATAGCCCATGACACCATGCATATGCACGGTTCTCTCCACCTCATACTTGACATGGGCAATCTATGTGTAATAAGGAAGTACATGCTGGAACCCGTCTGCACAAGGGCTTCAAACCTTGATGTGAATAGAAAACAAGGCGAAGCAATAAATGGTTGTGCATGCAAAAAGGTAATGCTTAATTACTTCCAAATACTTTGTGTTATTTTTCTCTTCTTACAGCCACATGCTCATTCTTAATTTTCATTGGAGCTTAAGTCACCAATGAATTTCTGATGTTGCTTTCAGTTCTCGGATTTCTTTTCCCCTGTGTATATTTATTCAAATGCAAACTATGATAGTTGATACCGGCCAACATGATAGTTGGTTCTGCACACTAACTTTCTTACGATAATATATCTATGTGTAATTCCTCTATGCTAACAAAAATTAATACTTTTGTACTTGCAAACAAGTATTTCTTTCAAGATATATTTGAGAAGTAAAATAGTGTGGCCGGGGCGCATTTTAACCAGAACATTACACTAACTGACATATATTTCAAATGAATGTGAAGAAGTTACTAATTATTACTTCAATTAAATAATGTGATCCTATGTTAACGTAATACTTTAAACTTATAATCGAAGCAATGAGTTTGTAAGTGCATAAACGATGACTGAGTCACACAATATGGTTGTTTAGCGCTACAATTTGTGTCCCATAAAGATGAAATTTTAGAAATTGGCATGGTCCTAAGCATGCATATTTGACCATTATTTGGTACATATGATTATTGGTGATTTATTTTAAAAAAATTCAAATGATAATTACAAAATTAAGCAAGACACATGAAAAATTGACAAACTACGTTCAGTACACAACGGGAAGATGACATCGGCATTTTTTTGTTCGCAAATATAGAACATAACCCAGGCATATAGAGAACCTAATTGACAACTACTTCTTTCATAGTAATAACTATAAATGTATTTTCCTAATATTTAGGCCAAATATGCATTAACTACACTAGCCCGTGCAACTGCACGGGTTGTAGATCAATCCTGTAAATTTCCATGTTAAAAAAAACTGAACGTGCGCTCTGCCTCTCTCTCCCAATCTCTCACGACTCCACCCTCCCAATATCTCCTGTAGGTCAGCAAAAGAAAAAAAACAAAGTCACAAACGATAGAAATCTCCACGTTGAAAAGATAGTACATCCCCTCAAAAAAAAAAAAGAAGAAAAGATAGTACATGCAAAAGAAGAAAAAAACTCACGAAGGATAGTACATGCGCTCTGCCTCTCTCTTCCAATCTCTCACGACTCCCCTCTCCAAATATCTCCTCCAGGTCAGCAAAAGATAAAAACAAACTCAACCAGCCCAACAAAATAGATCGATGAAGAAGGGCTGTTCTCCTCACACTCGATGACCGCCGCCGCCCTGGCTGCCCCAAGCATTCTATCTCAATCAGCCAATCAAAATTGATCAATCAAGATAGGCTCTTATCCTCACGCGTTATGCACGGCGCCATAGTGGACGTCCCATGCCTTTGCCAAGTTGACCCTTGATGTGTTGCCTCTGCATTAGCAAATCATGGTGTTCTGAGAGCAGCGGACGTTCAGACCCATGGCACCACGTTTGGTACGCTGGCTACAAGACATATTGTTTGCCGGTGGCACCCACAAGGTTCCCTCGATTCCTCCAACCCCCACATCCTTATCTTTTCTTTATTCACAGCTAACTCAGCCTTTGAACATCAGAAGGATAAAAGCATGGATGCATCTAGCTGCTTGCATAGCGTTTTTAACTTAATATTGGGAGATCAGTGGGAGATAAGTTGTTGGGTTCTACTTGCCTTCACCTCCAGAAATATCAAGGTAACTGATTCATGTGCGTTTGATTAGCTATATGTGCAATACACAAGGGAATTCATCACCTTAATTAATTTATTCCTTATGCATGCAAACGACGGAGCAAAGTGAGGCTGGGAGGCTAGCGGAGAATTGCATCGATGATATCGATGGCAATCATCAATCCAATATCCACGGCGCTTTCAACCAAGTCGCAGTGCCCTAATGGTAGGCCACTGCCATTTGCACGAAGGCTTAGGTAAGGCTCACATGATGAGAGTACACATGTATGTCGCTGAATGGCAGACTAACTCGACGAGAGGAAGTCCGTCATGTAAAACTAGAATATCGGGGCAACTGCTCGACATCCTTGGAGGGTGCGGCTATCTCATTATATATAAGTACCAAAGGGTACAAGTACAAGTACAACACGTATACACAAGTCTACGTATTCATATACAGTCTAACACCCTCCCTCAATCTTAACTGTGGCCTGAAGTACAAACTAAGTTAAGATTGCGCCTGCAGCCTACAAACTGTGGTTGTGGAAGAGGCTTCGTGAAGATGTCAGCAAGTTGATCCTTTGATGATATGAACTTGATGCTAAGCAGCTTCTGTGCAACACGCTCTCGAACAAAGTGATAGTCAACCTCAATATGTTTTGTTCGAGCATGAAACACTGGGTTAGATGATAAGTATGTAGCACCAATGTTATCACACCAAAGCACTGGAGAGTGAACCGAAGGAACTCGCAACTCCCTCAGCAAGGACTGAACCCAAATGATCTCAGCTGTCGCATCAGCAACTGCTTTGTACTCGGCTTCTGTGCTGCTGCGAGACACCGTAGCCTGCTTGCGAGCATTCCAGGCAATCAAGTTGGGACCAAGAAACACTGCGTACCCCCCCTAGATCGCCGGTCATCAGGACTACCAGCCCAGTTAGCATCAGACAAGGCCGAGATCTCATAAGACGGCGCACGCTGGAGAAGCAAACCATGAGATGCAGTGAGACATATGTATCGCAGAATGCGCTTCACAGCTGACCAATGGGTGGGGTTATGAACAAACTGACAGACACGATTGACTGCATAAGAGACGTCCGGTCTGGTGATAGTAAGATACTGCAGGCCTCCAACAAGACCGCGGTACTCAGTGGCCTCATCAGAGGAGAGAGGGTCTCCATCAAAAGCAGGCAACCGATCAGTGGCAGACATAGGAGTAGCGACAGGTTTACACTGCAGCATACCAGCACGACGCAGCAAATCCAGAGCGTACTTCTTCTGAGTAAGAGTGACTCCAGCAGAAGACCGTGACACCTCCAGACCAAGAAAGAAGTGCAGAGCACCGAGATCCTTAACAGCAAAATCACCACTCAATGCAGCCACAAGACGGTCTGCCGCAGCATCTGAGGAACTGATGAGAATAATGTCATCAACATAGACCAGTAAATACATCGTAACCTCAGGGCGTTGAAGAAGAAACAGTGATGTGTCAGCAGTAGAAGGACTGAACCCAAGTGCCCGCAAAACCGAACCAAGACGTGCATGCCAGGCACGAGGAGCCTGCTTAAGACCATAGAGCGCCTTAAAAAGACGACAGAGATGATTAGGACGTGCAGGATCCACAAACCCTGGTGGCTGACGCATATAAACCTCCTCCTCCAGAACTCCATGCAAAAAAGCGTTCTGCACATCAAGCTGACGGAGAAACCATCCTCGAGTAACAGCAAGGGATAGTAGCAGACGAATGGTAGTAGGCTTGATAACTGGACTGAACGTGTCTTCATAGTCAAGACCATACCTCTGTTTGAAGCCCTTAGCTACTAACCTTGCCTTGTAGCGCTCAATGGAGCCATCAGCATGCCGTTTAACTTTAAACACCCACTTAGAGTCAATGATATTGACCCCAGATACTGGAGGAACAAGCTGCCAGGTGTCATTCTTCAGCAATGCTTGAAACTCCTGTTCCATCGCGGCACGCCAGTGGGGAATGCCTAGTGCAGCCTGAAAGTGGCGAGGCTCAGCAGTGGGATCCGCAGCAGCATGAGCCATGCACGCGGCGAGCCACGCAACAGTCCCATCGGTCCGGATCTTAGGCTGAAAGACAACGGTCTGACTGCGCGTGCGATGTCGAGGAGCAACAGGTTGTGGTGTCGACGCAGGGCATGACGCAGGCGACGAAGGAAGCGACCCCGAGTCGCCAGGGCTCACGCCGGAGCCACTGGGCGTCGGAGAGGCGGGCGGTGTGGCGCCCGACACGGCCATGTCGCCCAGGCCCACGCTGGAGCCACTGAGCGCCGAAGGAGCAGGCGAGCCGGGGTGGCCGGCCCAACGGGAGCCGAAACCGGCCCAGGCGAGCCTGGCGTGGCTGGCGCAGGAGCAACCTCCGGCGAGGCCAGCTCGGGCGACTCCCACGAGGCGGGCGAGGGCGACGCGCGCGGAGCGGGTTCGGGCGATGCCTCTTGCGGGTTGCGGTGTGCCGCCCGATATGCACGCCCCATGCACGCGATCGTCCTCCGGACGCGTCGGTGCTTGTTCTTCAAGGAGCTCAAGACGAGCACCACGACCAACACCTGCAGCATGGTTAGGGAGCAACACAGGAGCATATGCAACATCCACAAATTGATCAGGCATAGGTGTGGTAGAAGAAGCGTCTGGCATAAGAGTGATAGAGTTATTCGGAAGTGCACGAAAGGGAAACACATTCTCATCAAAAACAACATCACGAGAAATGTAAACGCGATTGGTCGGAACATGTAGGCATTTGTACCCTTTGTGAAGGGAACTATACCCAAGAAAAACGCACTTTTTCGACCGAAACTCTAGCTTATGTTTATTATATGGACGCAAATGTGGCCAACAGGCACACCCGAAGACTTTGAGAAAGGTGTAGTCTGGGATTTCATTGAGCAAGAGTTCAAGAGGGGTTTTTATATTCAGTAGTCGTGAAGGAAGCCTATTGATCAAAAAACAGGCAGTGGAGAAAGCATCACTCCAGAACCTAAAAGGCACGGAGGCATGAGCTAACAAAGTGATGCCAGTTTCTACAAGGTGACGATGCTTACGTTCGGCAGTCCCATTCTGCTGATGCGTATGGGGGCAAGACACACGGTGTGTAATCCCAAGCTTGTTAAAGAACGAGTTGAGGTTGTGGTATTCACCCCCCAGTCGCTTTGGACATGAATAATTTTCTGGCGAAGGAGAAGCTCAACATGTGCTTGGAACTGGATAACACATCAAACACATCAGATTTTTTCTTAATAAGATAGAGCCAGGTAAACCGACTGTAAGCATCAATGAAACTGACATAATAATTATGGACACTAACAGACGTTTGGGCATGACCCCACACATCAGAAAAAATAAGCTCAAGAGGATGTTTCACAACACGACTAGACTCTGAAAACGGAAGTTGGTGACTCTTGCCCTGCTGACAGGCATCACAAATAGTTTCAGCAGTTTTATTTGACACAACTGGTAGCTCATGACGATGCAACACATGACGAACTATGGGAGCGGCAGGATGACCAAGTCGCGCGTTCCAATGTGTAGGCGAGACACGAACGCCATTGAACGCCTGAGGGGAAAACTGCATGAGAGGTGCGGTTGGCGCGTCAAGTGCATACAAGCCACGACGAAGACGACCACTAAGCAGAATGGCCCTCATGTCCCGATCCTTGATAAAGAAACGAAAAGGGTGAAATTCAGCAAGGACATTATTGTCACGACTAAGTTGTGGAACAGACAATAAACTACGCGAAGCAGTGAGAATACGAAGGATGTTAGACAAATGAAGTTTTCGTGAATTGTGTGCAAGAAGGGATGCCTGACCAACATGGGAGATGCGCATACCTGCTCCGTTGGCGGTGTGCACCTGATCATGACCGCGATATGGCTCCTGGACTGAGAGCTTGCTCATGTCGTTGGTGAGGTGGTTGGTAGCTCCCGTGTCCATGTACCAAGAGGGATCAATCGAGTAGGATGGAGTACGCCCGTGCTCATGACCCACCACCGCAGCGGCCGCCTGTTTTTCATTCCCCTTGCCATTGTTGCCGAGGCCAAGGAAATCTTGCTTGTAGTGGGGATGACAGCGAGAAGCTACGTGGCGCTCGATCCCACACAGCTGGCACGCCTGCTGAGCACCACAACTGGGGCAGCAAGCCACCGGCCGTGAACCTCCTACGATGGACGGCGCGGCGCCCCGTGGGGGCTGAGATGTGCCCACCGGCTTGGCAGGGAGCGACGGCTTGTGCGATTTGCCACGGGTTGCGGCGTTAGCAGAGGCAAAACTCGGAGTAGATCGACGCGCTTTGATGCGCTGTTCGCGGCCAAGGAGCCGCGCATACAGTTCCCGCGGCGGGAGAGGCGCCTCGCGCCCATGAACGTTCTCAATGAGATTGTCATAGTCATCATCGAGGCCATTGAGCACGGCGGCGGACACGGGATAGAGCCATCAACATAGCCCTCCAAGTAGCGACTCCGTAGGAGAGGTAGCACCTGCGCCCGCCAGGACAGGTAGTTGTCCGGTGTAAGCTTTACCGGAAGAAGATGCGAGAAGTAGAACGGCGATGGCGCCGGAGCATAACCCGCATGGGGACCCATGTTCTGCACATCATGGGGAGCGAGGGCCAAGGACGCCTCGTAGCCAGGACCGGAAGGAGCATCGACCGGACCAGGCGTGGCCACCGAAGACATGGCGGGCGCGGTGCCTTAGGCCGCGCCATAGGGTGACGGCGCCATCTGTGACGACGGAGGCATCGGCCAGGGAGAAGGCATCGGTGGCGCGGCGCCGTAGGTTGGTGCAGGGGCGCCGTACCATGCAGCGTAGGTCGGGGTAGCGCCATAGTAGGGCGGAGGGGCTCCGTAGGATTGGGGAGCCGCCCCGTAGGCGGACGGTGCAGCGCCGCGAGAGGGTGGCGGCGCGAAGGCGAAGGTCGAGGGCAACTAGCATAGCAATGATAGTAATGAGATCCAAGGTGATGGTCATCTTGCCTGAGATCCCGCTAGGAAGAAGAACGAGTCCATGAAGAAGATAAAGCCACGAAGATGAACCGAGCGTAGACGAACGAATCCTCACGATCGCAACGAAACAGGAACCATCGAGAAGAAGCACACAACATGGTAAACACACCACACATAGAAGAGACATGATGCACAACCAAGCATGATGCATGACAAAGCTAGATGAGGCTACTCATGGCAAGAGATGATGCAAACAAGAGCAACACAGCAAAGCAAGTTTAAATGAGGCCGGAAACAACATATAACAATTCCGGTAAGTCCTCATATGCAAATTTATAAATTGGTCCAGAACTGAACAAACATTAAGTTGAAGTTGTTAAACAGCAAGTTAATATGCACCAATATGATCTACACGAAATTCTAGTCAAGTTACATATAAAGTTCATTTAGTTCGAAGCTACGGCCTAGAAGATATGAGCAAAACAAGTTAAACATGGCATTGATGCAAAATGCATACAAACATCAAGCACACACCTCAAATCATGTATGCAACATGATAATATGAAACTACATGCAAAATCAAGCAAGTTTCATATAGAGCACACTCAAAACAGAGCAACGGTTCAACACATACACTCTATACAAGTTTAAAGGACAAGCTGTCCAAAACAGCAACTTGGCATCTAGCAAGCATCAACACAATAAGCTCCAGCACCCCAACATAAGAACAGAAGGTATGGTCATGATGTACAGGTAAAGCACGACAAAACATGAACACTGAGCTATTTCTAGAAACAACTAGAACATGCTCAAAAGGACATGGCAAGATTGCAAATTATAACAGTTTCAGGCTTAGCAGAAAATAACATCAGGTTGCAATGTTTAGAGCTATTAAACAACATGTTACAGGAACTTATCAAGGCAAACAAAGGCATGGCATGAATCTACTAGTTACATAGAACAAAAATCCCTTACTGACCATGAGCCAAAAAGGCACAGAAAATAAGATGGCACCCATGTAAACATAGCAAAAGATATGACATATTCATACATGGCAGGAACAACAATAAGTAGGCATGTTGGTGATCTTGAACCACTCACCATAGAGCCATACATGGCATGGCAAGGCAACCAACAGTAAGAAGACATGTTTATGAAGCTAAGCATGGCAAGAGCAAGTACATATCATGCTTGGATCACTAACAATCATGGCAACATTGAACTTAATGTTAAAAGACTGACAGCAACATTATTTAGCAGTTTTGAGGGCAAGATAACAACAAACTACACACAGGCTATAAATGCAACCAGGGGTATGAATAGATAGATCATGACATGTAGATCAAAACATCTTTAGTAAACAACTCCAGGTTATGCATAGAATGACTTGTAGCAACAGGTTTATATAGCAACAAAATATAACAGAATCAGCCTAGCAAAACAGCAACAACAAGTACCCTACTTAACAAGCTCGATGCACTCAGTACAAGACTCACAAAAATACATGGATGTCACCACTGTAGAGCTCACGCTCATAGGATGCACACATCAAATGCAACAAAAATAACAAATCATCAAGTTATAACAGTTTCAGCAGATTAACATCATATTGCACTATTGCAAAGAAGATTCGGGCATCAGGATGACCTCAAACAAGAATGGCACAATGGAATGAGGAGCATCTCACAACGAACAATTTGATATATTACACGCACGAAACGGAGCTACATGCACAGAGTTATGATGCGATGAACAGGGGACAAAAATGCAAATAATTCGGGGACTTAGACAAAAAACAGGGTCAACCTTGCACGAAAATTGATGCGGCGACGGATCTCGCCGGATCTGAGGCGACAGCGGCCGGAGTTTGTAGGAGAGGAAGGAGGGGTCGCCGGAGAAGGCAGGCCCGGACCGGATCGGGCCGGATACGGCCGGTGGGGAGGCGGATCGGCCGGGCGGGCGAGGGGCGCGGCGGGCGCGCGCGGCCAAGCGCGCGCAGCACCGGCGGTGGAGGTCGGCGGGTCAGGCGGAACTCGCCGGGCCGAGGGGCACGGTCCGGCGAGGCGACGGCGCGGCGCGCGCTCTCATGGCGGAGGGAGGCGCATGCCAAGGCGAGCTTGAGCAGGGAGGCGGCGGGCGCCGGCGAAGTCGGTGGTCGACAATGGCGATGGTGACGAGCACGGCGACGGCGGCGAGCGCCGGGCGGCGGAGCGCGAGAGGGCTGGGCGGCGTGGCGCTGGTTCGGCGGGCGCCTTTGCCTCGCGGCCGCCGGCGGCTGGAGGCGGGACCACGCGGCGCCTCGATTGGCTGGGCGCGGCGGCGCGGACGTGTCCGGCCGGGGGCGGACATGTCCGGCGGCGCGGAGGGAGGAAGAGACTAGGGTTAGGGTGGAATTTCATCCGCGAATTTCGTGGGGAGGGGCTAATTTAGAGATAGAGGGAGCTAGGAGACTCCAAATGAAGAGCGGTTTTCGCCCACACGATCGTGATCGAACGACCAAGAGCATGGAGGGGGTTTGGATGTGTTATTGGGCCACTTTGGAGGGGTGTTGGGCTGCACACAAAAGAGGCTTTTACGGTACCCCGGTTAACCGTTGGAGTATCAAACGGACTCCAAATGACACGAAACTTGACAGGCGGTCTACCGGTGGTGTACCAAGGCCGCTTGGCAAACCTCGGTCCATTCCGAGAACGTTTAACACCCGCACAAGAGAAGAGGCAAAAAGGGGACGCCGGATGACATAGAAGTGCCGGATTGCAAAACGGATAACGGGGAAAAAGCTCAGATGCATGAGACGAACATGTATGCAAAATGAGATGGACATGATGACATGGCAATATGCAACACGCAAGAAAATGACATGGCAAGGACGGCGAATAACTGCAGACACCTGGCGCATCGAATCCGGGGCGTTACAATACTGTATGTTTAGTATGATCTGATGAAACTATTGTATAGAGCCTGTATAAATACATCACAAATATGTAGAGGGGCTGTAAATCTGGAAAAGCAGGAATACTAGCAGTAGCGCTGGAAGCACCTACAAGCAGCGCTGGATTATCAGCATCACATCGTTTGTTCAAGCGCTACAGAGAGTTAACAGTAGCGCTGGTCAGTGCAGCGCTACTGCTAACCATACTTACCAGTAGCGCTGCCCATACCAGCACTACTGCTACAACTTAGTTGTAGCGCGGTAGCAAGTGCGCGGACATGGCTTTCACTTGCGTGGCACCTCATGTCAAGACCATGCTATGCATGTAGTTGCTTGGGTCGTGAAAGTGGTGGCGGCATCACAACTGACGTCAAGTGATGGTTGGTGCGAATATGATTGCTGTTGTAGATTGTTGATCATTATTTTGATCGCTTTGGAGTTTTTTTACTTTTCTGCACTAAGGCATAACTTCAGACATGTTTGACACTGCAAGTTGCCGGTGTGATTTTTGTATGTGTCGGTATTGGCTGTGTGCATCCTAGCTATGCAAAGGCCGGGTGTGTACTCACTATATTTGTATCACTTAATGCTCCATTTTGAGCTAATAAAATCACCCCTTTGTCCGGAAAAAAACTCTAGCCCATAAGGTGAAATGAACAAGTCCCACGTAGCAGCCACCAAGGGGTACTATTGTCAATTTAGTATGTCAGGCTAAAAAATGACAATTCTGATAAACAAAGTGGCAAAACTAACTTGAGTAGTGTGTGAGACAACTAGTGAAAATGTAATGGAAACGTGTAATAAAAGCGTATGAAGGAGATTGTGTCACAGCGATGGATAAGGCCGCATCCCTCTCCGGCGAAACCGCCTAGCCGCCTGGAGTACTACTCTTTGGTGGCGGGTCACGCCGGTCGTGGAATTCAAAACACTAGTCAGAATGTATATCACCGGTGCTATTCCTCCTTCGTGAAATGCATGTGACACAGGATTGGGTCCTCGCCGACCCGGACCTTACGGCAACATGCGCTGAGGTTAGCTTGATGACCACGACAAAGACCTCCTCTAAGACAGCGTTGGATCAGCCAGAAGCTCCGCCAGCTAAGCGTCCCTCAGTCGACACGCGCCACGGAGGTGATTGTGCGGGTCGCAATAGAGAAAGAGGCTCGAAGGCTCAGGCACAATGGCGCCGCCGTGGCCTAGGACAGATCCAAGTGTGGTTGGCCCAACTTCCCCAAGAGACCATGCGACGATGACGCTGACGCAAACAGTGTGCCGAGTGAACTCATAGGACAAACTATGAGGCCACTATCTACTATTTAGTTTAGTTTTGGCTTAATTTTGTGTAGTTTGCATCTAATATATGTCCAACATGTTAAATTACATTATTTTTCATATAATATAATGAACTTGGTTAAATTTCATTCGAATTTCATGTTTCAACTGTTTGATTTTGGGAAGAGGCATCGACTACTAGTTGATGGGGTCCGTTTGATGGTGCATGTTGAAGTTGCCCAACTCATAAGGAGGGGATTATGCGGAACACCGAGACTGAGAGATGGCATCATAGATCTAGAACACCGTGAATTGAAGTGGATCAAACATGTTTATTGGTTATCATGTGAGTGTAGATGTCGTATTATGCACACATGAGTATTTTTGTGCCCACATCACGTGGTCAGTGATAAAGAAGTAATGACTTCTGGCCCCTTGTGCAACAGCGATGACTACTTCTGGCTGGTCATTTCTATTCGCGCCTATAGTAGTAAGTGTGATACAACCACTTTGCATTGCAGCCACTGACCAGTACTTACACACATTTAATTCATAAATTGCGTCGGCACGTAATGAAACTAGTAAGGTTGTCAATCTTAATATCCTTCCTAGTAACAAGGATTAATGCAACCTGTGTTTGATAATATTTACTATAGGTTTTTTTTTATTTTTGTGCCCCTAATTCACTAGTTGTACTCAGTTTTGCCCCACCCTAAATGCTCTTGTCACTTTCCCCTCATCTCTCCACTGTATGCTAAAAAATGTCCAAACGAAGACCGTTATTGGGAAGAGCTAGTGCTAATCCGCGCTGACGAGGTCTGTTCGGTAATCCGCGTTGAAGTTTCCCAAAGAATATGTAGGAAGCTGTGATGAAATCTGGGACTGAGAGGTGGCTATCATAGATGTCGATCTGCCGTGCATGGAATCGCACCAAACATGTTGATTGGTTACCATGTGAGAGTGCAGATGTCGTATTATGTGCACATGTGAAGTTTCGCGCCCATTTCACGTGTTCCACGTCAGGGGGACATGCATCGTGGATTGGAGTGTCCAAGATGCATTGGTCCCTTTGATACACTTAATCAATATGGATTAAAATAGACGCACAACCAAGACGAAATGTCTTTTGGCCATTGCTGAAGTCAGAAAAGGTGTTCCTGCAACCTACTACAAAAGCACGCGCATGCATGGACCAGATAAGGATGCTGCACCATTCTCTTTAATTTTTTGGAATTGGGACTATGTGTGGTGTCAGGGTAATCTTGCAATAATGTAGCTGGACACATCGACCAGTTGCTGAATTGGATAGATCTAACAAGATAGTTTAAGGGTACTCTAGTTTTTACACTATGGATGACTTTATAGTGTCCGTGTAATTATAGCCTTAGTTATATAAATTATTTTTCTGGTCTTTAATTTGTAACGGGCGGTTTGCTGACGACGTCTGAATTTGGTGCTGGAGTTGTACTTCTATCCTATGGATTTCCTGCTATTTGGGTGTACCTCCTTCTGTCCACTTCGATTGTCTCTTTCTTCCTTCTTTGCAACCTTGTAAGCTTTGCTACTGCACACGTACTTACCTGTTGATATCGTAAAGTTCAAGGCGATCTTTTGGTCCGTGATGGTCTCAGTGAAAAGAAAATGGTAACATAATGTTGCTATTTTCTCTTGTTTCTTTGCAACTCAGCTATGGATTTGGCTGTACCCGCAGTTCTCGATAATGTTTGAATGGCTAACAACAAACTGCTGAGAAATTAAAAGCGCAGAAAATGAGAAATCCAATAATAACAAAATAGTTTAGCCAGACGATTAGCACAGATTCTACTATAACAGGCATAGGTTATAGAAATCACATAATGAGAGAAAGGACGACAGCACACACTCGCAGCTTAACGGGCTGCAAGACACTGCCAGACACAAAGGAGCATTGTGGTCTGTCTACCTCAACCTGGTTTGACAAGAAGGAAACGGTGAAAAATGTCTGTTGCGATGGAAGAGTGGCAAACCTAACTTGAGTAGTGTATGACAGGACTAGTAAAAGAATAAAAATATGGAATATAAGCATACTGAGGGATTGTCCTACGATTATTGATCCGGCGACAGTCCTCCCTGCCAAAGCTGTGTGGCCGCCTTGAATAGTAATTCCTTGGCGATGGGTCACACGACTCATCCTCCACGTCGTCTGGGGGATACAAAGCTCCCACCCCAGCCAAGCGGCATGGCAGCGTAGCTCCGCCTCCTTCGCCGAGATGCACCTGGCACTGGACTGGGTCCTCGCAGCAACGTGGGGTAATGACAGCTCGAAGACCGTGGCAGAGACCGACACGTGTCGCCGGTGCCAAACGAGCTCATCCAGGACGTCGTCGCCAAGTCGAAGTTGGTTAAATTTCATTAAATTTCGTATATATGTGGAACTCGTTCAATTCCCTTTGGTTGCATGTAACATAAAGAACTTGGTTAAATATTTCTGAATTTCATGTTTCAACCATTTGATTTATGGGAGGCATGTTCGCGGACATTTGATGAGCTACGTTTGGTTATCCGCATTGAAGTTTCTCAAAGCATATGGAGGGGACTATGCTGAAAACCGGGACTAAGAGATGGCTATCATAGATCTCGATCTACCGTACATGAAATCGCACCGAACTTGTTGACTGGTTACTGTGTGAGTACAGATACCGTATTACTATATGCACATGAGAATTTTCACGCCCATATCACGTGTTCTACGTCGGGGGGACATACCTCGTGCATTGGATGGTCCTAGATGCATTGGTCCCTGCGATACAATTAATGAATATGGATTAAGATAGACGCACAGCCAAGAGGGAATTGTTTTTTTGCTTTTATATGCCCAAACACGTCCATTACGGACCTTGTCGTTGGATCCTTTTGCCAGTATGTGCGTGGGACCTTTTTTGCTTTTATATTGCTTTTGAAGTCGGAAAAGATTTTCTGCTGCCCACTAGAGAAGCATGTGCGTGGATGGACAAGGCTGTTGCTCGTGTGTGACGTCAGGGTAATAATGCAATAATGTATATGGATACATCTACCGTTGCTGAATTGGATATAGCTAACAAGATAGTTCTAGCGAACTCTACTTTTTACACGGGGGGTTTACTTTAAAGGGGCCCGTGTAATGTTGGTCTTAAATTGGTATAAATTAATTTTCTACTCTTCTGTAATTAGTAATTCAGTGGTGTGCAAAAGATATTCGACTTTGGTCCACCTTGATTGTCTCTTTCCCTTCTACTCCCTCCGTTCGGAATTACTTGTCACGGAAATGGTTGTATCTAGATGTATTTTAGTTGTAGATACATCAATTTTTGTGACAAAGTAATTCCGAACGGAGGGAGTACGTTGCAACCTTGTAACCGTTGCTCTTGCGCACGTACTCAGTGATATATTTTAGCCTGACTTTTGGTTCAACAAAGTCACATATACAAACAGTGCAAACACAATGTTGCTATTTGCTCTTGTTTCTTGGCAACTCAGCTATGGATATGGCCGTACAAACACTTCTCGATGGGAAGCTCTGCTAGTTTTACTATCTCACACATAGCACGCAATCTGCTACGCGTGCTTCAAAGTTGTCACGGGTGGGGAGCCCACAGTGATAAGCAGCTCTAGTAGTTTTTCTAACTCACACGGTCTAAAAATTGGCACATCTGTGTTACAAAAGTAGTACTCCTTCCGTTACAAAATATAAGGTGTATTACTTAAAAAAAACTCTTACATGTTGGATCATGTTTTTAGAAATAATGCATCAATATCTAGAATACCATATATGTCTCTTCATATCGATCATGAAAAGTTATATTATATTTTATACTATAATTATTGATATTTTATTTTGTAATATTGGTGAAACATACGTTGGTGAAAACTGATGCACCTTGTATTATTGAACGAAGGGTCAATCACACTTATAGTAAAGAGAGCTAAAGCATGCAGTCAGCTTGAATTTCACATATATTTAGTAGGAGTTATTTTTATGCGAAATGTAGTAGGAGTTTATGCAAATGAAGTTGTGCTCAAAGGCAGCGATAGATCTGTACATAGACTCGAGGAGATGATTTTGGCAAGACAAGTCGACATGAGAGCTACTAGTGAGGATGAATTTGTCGATACAAGATCGTCTGGCAGCCGTTGTGCATTCCGTCAATTTCATCACCTCAATGCTTCTCCAATTTGTTGTCGGTGCCACGTAAGCATCATAGTCGTCGAGAGTAGAGTTCAAGATGGAGGCTGGTTGGCGGGCAATGCGTCAGAGCCATTCTACTGACTAGATTTAGTCAGGGCTGGTGTGAGTTGTGGCTGGGGTCACATGAATAGGGAAATGACTGTGGCCAAATAGGTGAAATGAACAGTTCCCACCTGCCAGGCACCAAGGGGTACTATTGTAAACCTAGTTTGTCGGGCAAAAAATGGAAATTTTGATGGATGAGTGGCAAAATTAACTTGAGTAGTGTGTGACACGACTAGTCAAAGCGTAATGGAAACATGTAATAAAAGTGTATGAAGGAGATGGTGTCACGAGATGGATAAGGCGGCATCCCTCTCTGGCGAAACTGCCTAACCGGCTGGAATACTACCTCTTTGGCGGCAGGTCGCGTCGGTCGTTCTCCTCATCTCCGAGCGATACAAAGCCCTCACCCCCAAGTCGGAAGTTGATCACCGGTGCTCTTCCTCCTTCATGAAACGCAAGTGGCACTAGATTTGGTCCTCGCCGACCCGGACCTCGCGGCACCGGATTGGACCTACCGAGGATTGCTTGATGACCACGACAAAGGCCAACCACTACTAGGAAAACCCCTAGTTGTAGCTCGAGGTAATGGCCTAGCAGTAGCGCGGGGACCCATGCTACTACTAGCACACTACAACTAACTTTTAGTAGTAGCGGCCGGTGCTACTACTACATTTCTTAGTAGTAGCGTGGGGTAGGACGCGCGCTACTGCTAAATAACAGTAGCGTTGGGCATTACACCGTACCACTACTATATCTTTGTGTTTCATTTCATCATATTTATACTATATTTATACACCCTTATATAAATTTTCATACAGCAGCAATGATCTAACAACTCATCATCATCATAATGATATAACAACTCAGCATCATCGTACTGATATAACAACTCATCATGATGGTAGTGATATAACAATGTCTGACCATAATGATCATCATAAGTTAACCACTACAAGCTAATTTTTATCATTTAGGTAAATAACTCACTACTAGAGAAAACCATATACACAGAGGATTATCAGTAGTGTTGCTTAAAAGAACATGAAGAAAAAGGATTACACCCACATCAAGTCTGTTCTCGACAGTGCTATCTTAATCTACTGCCAACGGGGTGGAGAGATCACACTCAAGAAGACAAGGAACCGCACGCCCTGCTTCGGCCCTAAGACCAACTTCATCTGCATCTAGCAACTGAGAGGCACTCTCAATGATGGATTCTATGTCCTCCACCACATGCTGGAGTATAGACGAGATCACCAAAACCTTCGCATGTCACCTAATCCGGCGATGCCGATATTCTGCAATGGGCAAAGAAACTAGGAAATGTCCCAGATCATCGACTCTGAGCTGAGTTCTATCATATCCAGTGTGAGCTTGCCCAAATCATCATGAAGGAGGTCCTTGAAAATAGAAATGTTCTACGAAGAAGGAAAAATGTCGCGGGAAGATGTCCCACCATGCGTAGCTGCTCAGCGTCTCAACCTGAAGCCTTTCACTTCGCTTGGGGACTTCCTCCCTGATTTGGAAGGATGGTATGACATGTTGGTGTGATTGACGATATATGACAATGTGTCCGTTTAGTCACTACTTTCTCTATGATGAAGCTTTGAATTTATACACGAAGAAACTTTGTGATGTAATTAAACTGTCCTCTTCAATTAGCAAAGACCACTCTAGTTAGGGCAGTTTGGGTACGATGAACTTTGTTATTATGCTTATGATATCTTGCTTCGATTTTTACTAACTCTATCTCTCTCTGTTGCTCAGCTATATATTTTGCATATTATCGACTCATGTGATGCGGCATGTACATAAATCATCGATGGCAAAGTGTACAACGAGTGGCTTGAGTGTCAGGCCCAGGTGCACCGGTTTTCGGGCGGCAGCCATAGAGGGTTCGATAGCAGAGCCGAAGCGGAAGATAGTTACTTAAGGTTGACGCTAGCGTGTGAGAGGAAGATAGTTACTTAAGGTTGACGCTAGCGTGAGAGAGGAAGATAGTTACTTAAGGTTGACGCTAGGCCGAAGCTTGTATTCGAGACATGTCAGTTAAGTTGTATCTCTATATCGTGATTATGACGAGACGACATGATTTGTGTTGGATGATATGATGAGATTATTATGTGTATGATATGATGAGCATATTGCATGTTTATGATATTATTAGAATACTTTTTAAAACAAGTTCAAAAACATCGCAAATACGTAGCAAAAAAAGTATGTGAAAACACAGGAGTAGCGCTTTTCTGCAGGAAGCAGTAGTGTCATACGTCTCCAATGTATCTAAATTTTTTGATTGTTCCATGCTATTATATTATCTGTTTTGGATATTTAATGGGCTTTAATATGTTCTTTTATATTACTTTTGGGACTAACCTATTAACCGGAGGCCTAGTGCCAGTTTCGGTTTTTTTGCCTATTTTAGAGTTTTGCATAAAGGAATAGCAAACAGAGTCCAAACGGAATGAAACCTTCACGAGGATCTTTCTTGGACCAAAAGCAATCCAGAAGACCTAGAGGTTAAGTCTGGAACTCCACGAGGAGGCCACGAGGCAGGAGGGCGCACCCAGGGGTGTAGGCGCGCACCCCACCCTCGTGAGCCCCTCGTAGCTCTACTGACGTACTTATTTCGCCTATATATACTCTTATACCCTAGAAACATCAGGGGGAGCCACGAAACCACTTTTCCACCGCCGCAACCTTCTGTACCCGTGAGACCCCATCTTGGTGCCTTTTTCGGTGATCTGATGGAGGGGGAATCGATCATGGAGAGCTTCTACATCAACACCATTGCCTCTTCGATGAAGCGTGAGTAGTTTACCACAGACCTTCGTGTCCATAGTTATTAGCTAGATGACTTCTTCTCTCTCTTTGATTATCAATACAAAGTTATCCTCGATGTTCTTGGAGATCTATTCGATGTAATATTCTTTTGCGGTGTCTTTGCCGAGATCCGATGAATTGTGGATTTATGAACAAGATTATCTATGAATATTATTTGGTTCTTCTCTGAATTCTTATATGCATGATTTGATATCTTTGCAAGTCTCTTCGAATTATCGGTTTAGTTTGGCCTACTAGATTGATCTTTCTTGCAATGGGAGAAGTGACAGTAGGGGCAGCAAGGCACATATTGTATTGTTGCCATCGAGGATAAAAAGATTTGGTTTATATCATATTTCTTCAGTTTATCCCTGTACATCATGTCATCTTGATTAGTGCGTTACACCGTTCTTATGAACTTAATAGTCTAGATGCATGCTGGATAGCGGTCGATGTGTGGAGTAATAGTAGGTGATGAAAAATAGTTTCGATCTACTTGACACGGACGTGATGCCTATATTCATGATCGTTGCCTTAGATGTCTTCATAATTATGCACTTTTCTATCAATTTCTTGGCAGTAATTTGTTCACCCACCGTAATACATGCTATCTCGAGGGAAACCACTAGTGAAACCTACGCCCCCCGGGTCTCTTTCTTATTATATTACATCTCTTTTATTTATATCATATCTTGTTTACTATTTTGCAATCTTTACTTTCCAATCTATACAAAAAAATACCAGAAATATTTACTTTACTATCTCTATTAGATCTCACTTTTGCGAGTGACCGTGAAGGGATTGACAACCCCTTTATCACGTTGGTGGCAAGGTTCTTGATTGTTTGTGCAGGTACTAGGTGACTTGTGTGTTGCCTCCTACTGGATTGATGCCTTGGTTCTCAAAACCGAGGGAAATACTTACGCTACTTCGCTGCATCACCCTTTCCTCTTCAAGGGAAAAACCAACGCAAGCTCAAGAGGTAGCAAGAAGGATTTCTGGCGCCGTTGTCGGGGAGATCTACACCAAGT
This sequence comes from Aegilops speltoides, assembly GCA_021437245.1. NCBI lineage: Eukaryota > Viridiplantae > Streptophyta > Magnoliopsida > Poales > Poaceae > Aegilops > Aegilops speltoides. The sequence continues at coordinate 5,888,006 of CM038146.1, read as the reverse complement.
CAAGACATACCAAGTACCCATCATAAACTCTTCTCCATTGCATTACATTATTTGCCATTCGCCTCTCGTTTTCCTCTCCCCCACTTCTAAAACGATTTACGAAAACCTTTGCCTTTTCTCCGCCCCTCTTCTCTTCGTCTCTTTTCGCTTGTCTCTTGTGTATTCGCGGTTTGTTGCCAGCATGTCTGAAACTGGGGAGGTTATCATTGAAAAAGATAGTAGTAACAATGGGGGAAACTTTGATGCTTTCGATAATCCTCATGAAGAACCTACTATTTTACATACTAAAAAGTTCCGGATTGGTAGTGGTAATATTATTTGGAAAAAGAGTTATTCAAGATTTCTTTACTTGTGCCGGTGCTTTGCCCACTATGGGTAGGTCCATTCTTCATAGAACTAGTAGTCTTGTGGATGCTATATCTTTGCTCATAGTTGAACTTGAAAGACAATTTATCCACTTGCATCTTTGCATAAAAAGGATTTCTCTAGAGTTTTCCAATATTGAGCATTATTTTGTTAAGCGAGCGTGTCAGGACCCCGACTCAATGCCACATCGATCTAGCATGTAACACCTCATATCACTTTGCGGCCTCACGCACGGTATCCCCACGGGTGTCGCCTTACCTTTGCCCGGGACCGTTTGCGCCTTTTGGCACACGATATGATAGTGTCGCTAGCATCCATATGATAAGGAGCCCGGCTGACATGGCTAGTCGTAAACCCAAAGTGGCACAAACTTACAGGACAGGCATCCATGACCCAAAGATCGAACGTGTCGGTCATCGATGAGTGAATCCAGGCTGTAGCAAAGGCTAGCAGGACTCGTGAACTGGCTGTAGTGAGCTAACAGGACTCCGGTATTCATCGCGTGACATTTCCTGAAGGGACGAACACGAGAACGAAGAAGGACACATGCCGCCAGCCTAAGTGTTCCGGAGCAGTAGCAAGCTACCATGGCTCGATGGAAGCACTAGGAGACATTTCATGGTAAGAGAGGCTACTAAGGATAAACAACTAGATAGTCAGATCCCACACATACCAAGCATTTCAATAACATACACACAATATGCTCGATATGTGCAAATACAACATGGCATCACGACATGACTCTACAACTCAAGTATTTTATTCAATATGCTCCGAGGAGCGAGATATTACAAACATGGGTCTCATGACCCAACATTCAGAGCACACAAGTCAAGCACAAGCGGAAGCTTAGCATGTCTGAGTACAGACATCTACAAATGAAAAAGGCTTAGAAGCCTAAGTATCCACCAGATCCTGCCGAGGGCAAAAGATCGTAGCTGAGGTAACAAGCTAAACGTCGGAGTCCACGCGGAACTACTAACGAGACTGACGTCTCGCTGCAAAAACATAAAATAGGCAAACGTGAGTATAAATGTACCCAGCAAGACTTACATCAGATCTAGCTACATATGCATCATTATCAACAAAGGGATGGTGGGTTTTAACTGCAGCAAGCCATCTTTGACTCGGTGGCTATCCTGAACTACTACCGCAAGTAACTCTTTGAGGTGGCACACACGAGTCCACATATTCACCATATCAATACACCACTGTGGATCCGCTCCCGTCTCCCTACGAGAACGCCATCCATAGCACTCACGCTTATCTTGCGCATTTTAGAGTATCCACTTTCACTTGTCTATGAACTGTTATAGGCAACCCAGAAGTCCTTTACCGCGGACACGCCTACTCGAATAGATGATGTTAACCCTGCAGGGGTGTACTTATTCATACATGTTTCCACCACTTAGTGTCTGCACACGACATGTGCTCGGCAGACTTCAAGCGAAAGCCGACATGGGTGTAGACCACGACCTACCTAAACACTCAAGTCTCTAGTCCAGGTTTATCGCCTATTCAGGTTCCATCCGCAGGGAGTCCGGCCGAGGTTTCCACATACGGCCCCGAACGATGTGTACAGGGTTCCGTGACACCAAACGGGCGCCCGGTATACCCGACCACGTGCCTACCGCATCACAGCCCACCCCTCCGGTCAGCGCTGCAAGACGGCCTCCAAAGATACTACAAACACGTAAACTACTTGCAACTCCCGGACAGAGGACAAGGGTGATTAAGAAGTCGAGCAGGGTCATATTTTAGGGCCCAATGCATGGTAGTAGCTGTTTCATGGATCACAAACATAGAACTCAGTTCCTGAGGACGGCTTCAATGAGACAACCCACCATGTACTCCTACATGGCCTCTCACCGATACCTTTACCAAATCGTGTTCACACACTTAGCTCTCAACAGTAGGACATGTTCACACACCTCCGATTCATCCCCAATGAATCAGACCTGACTCAACTCTAAGCAGTAGCAGGCATGACAAACAAGAATGAATGAGTAGGCACAACAGGGCTCAAACAACTCCTACTCATGCTAGTGGGTTTCATCTATTTACTATGGCAATGACAGGTCATGCAGAGGATAAAGGGGTTCAGCTACCGCAGCAAGTAACAGATGAATCGTTGTCGTCCTAATGCAGTAGAAGAGAGCAGGAGCGAGAGAGTAGGATTGTATCGGAATGAACAAGGGGGTTTTGCTTACCTGGCACTTCTGAAGATACTATAGTTCTTCATCGGTGTCATCGAACAATCGCCGGAACGTCGTCTACTAAGAGGGGACAGTCACCGGCAACAGAGAAAGAACACAATCAATGGAATGCGACAATATGATGCATGATCATGACATGGAAATATGAAGTGAGTTGAGCTAATGCATCTAGCAACGGTTTAAATGAAGTTGGTTTGAACCCAAGGTTCAAATTCAAACTCCATGTAGGGCATTTCAAATGCCATTTATATAAATTGTCTTATACAGCAACTTTAAGTTGTTCAAACATGCATGAAAATGATAGAGATGGATAGATTGGATTTTTGTGATCATTTTTCATATATAACTTATTTCATTCTGAGTTACGGTTGATTTTATATGAATTTTTGAAGTTTATAACATTTTCTGGAATTCCCTGAATAAGAACAAATCCAGAAAATAATTAACTGCGTCAGCATGACGTTGGTGTGACGTCAGCAGGTCAACATTGGCTGGTCCGGGTCAAACCTGACCAGTGGGGTCCACAGATCAGTGACCCAGTGCATCCCAGGGTCAATGACAGGTGGGTCCGGTCAGCAGACACGTCAGCACAATCGACTCCGACGCGTGGGTCCCGCCGGGGTTTAAACTAACCTAACCAGAAACGAAACTGGTATTAATTAGGGCGTGGGGCCCATCTATCAGAGGCTGTGGGGTTAAATTAGCAGCGTCATTAGCCACTAATGAAGGTGCCACGTCGGCGGCTAAACGCCGGTGCTACGCACAGCACGACGGCGACGCCCGTCCGGCCAACTCCGGCGACGGGAGCTCGCGTGGCCGGGCGCGTTGGAACGCTCGTAGCAGGGCGCATCCGATGGTGGTGGTGGCTGGACCTGGGGTGGTATGTGGCAGCGGCGACGGCAAGTTGGGCGGCGGCCGAAGTTCGGCTTAGCACGGGCGAGGCGCTGCACTTGGCTGACAAGCGAGATAAGCGGCCGGGCGGATTCCTGGGAGCTCCAGGAGCACGCTGGTGCCACGGGACCGAGCGGAGGTGCTCAGGAGCGAGGACCTCATCGGCCATGGCAGACGGTGGCGCAGGAGCTTGTGGGGCAGCAGCTAGAGGACGCGAGGGACAACGGGGCAAGGGGAAACGGGTCAGCGGCTCACCACGGGTCGTCCGGTGCTGCTAGAGAGGCCGGGGAAGTACGGGTTCCGGCGAATCGACGACAATGACCTTCGGTTCCCGTGGAAGAAGAAGATGATGGAGCCGACGTTGCAGGGCGTCCGGGCTCGTGGGACTAGTCGTAGAGGTGGGCCGCAGCGAGGCGGAGCTCGTGGGCTAGCTAGCTGGGCGTGGGGATGTCGCTGTCCGCGGTGGTGCTTGTCGGCGTTCTCGGGTGCATACGGGGGAGAACGAGGGAGAGAGACACAGGAGGGGGATGGGCACGGGAAGAGTTGAGAGGGAGCCAGGGGGTTGCGTGGCGTCGTTTGGGGTCGCCCAGGGCGTCGGCAGAAGCAGGAGTTGGCCGGCGCGGGGCGGTCACGCGCCTCCGTCCTTCTGGCGAGGGAGGAAGACGACAGGGAGGAGGCGGTCGTGGGCTGGGCCGGCCAGCTGCAGTGCTGGGCCGGTTGGTGGCGCCAGGTAAGTTAGGTAGGCCTCTGCTCTTTTTTAATTTTTCTTCTGTTTTGTTTAGTTTACTTCCTTTTGCCACAGTTTCTAAATAAAACAAATTCAAAAACAGTGACAAAATTCCCCTGAACATTTTATTTAGCACAAGGGAATTATACCAAAGCACATAAAATTGTTTCAGTTATTTGAACATACATTCAGTATATATTTGAATATAAGTTCAAATTCAAATATAGTATTGATTTAAATTCAAAGTCCAAAAATAATTCCTTAAAAATGTTCCTAGATTTTGGTTTGATATATAGCTCTTGCCAAAATTCTCAAACATTGCAAAAGGACATCTTGGAACAAAGAATGAGATTTCTAGGGTTCTTTGCCCTTCTTTTAGTTAAGTTTTTGAGGCTTTCAAAATTCCTCAATTCAAGTTTTAGAAATTTAGACATGATGCATGGATGCAAAGCCACTATTTACAAACATTATTCTAGGGCTGTGACAGAGCGCCAACCATCTTTCTAGCACATGAGTTCAGATTTATAATGAAAGAAGCCAATGAAATTTCTGTGCATTATAGGTTGGATGCTGGTTGACCTCCCATAGAAGCAATTCTTTTTAATCAAGAAGACATAATGCGTTTACAATCTTTAGATCATGTTGCTTATAATGAAAACCTTAGAAAAAGGGTTCCTACCAATGTTCTAGTTGATAGGATTTCTGAACTTAATGGTAATTTTGCTGTCCAGAACAATGGGTTAGGTTTTTCTCTTGAACAAAGGCTCATGACTTTTTGCCAAAAGAGTTCTTATAATGATGAATTGGTTGTGCAATATGAGGGGCCAAGGGAGGAACCAATTCCTCCCGAGCTTGATCTTGGGTACTTTTGTCCCATTAAATTTAGCCCTTTTGATTACTTTTGCTTACCACAAAGAAAACTTTCTACCGAACGTAGCGAGTATGAGATGAGCTTTCACGATTTTCCCGATCATTATTATAGCAATACCTAGATCTATTCGTGTTTTTATGCCTAGCTAGGGGCGTTAAACGATAGCGCTTGTTGGGAGGCAACCCAATTTTATTTTTGTTTACTTTTGGCTCCTGTTTAGTTATAAATAATTCATCTAGCTTCTGGTTAAATGTGGTTTTATGTTTTAATTAGTGTTTGTGCGAACTAGAACATTTGGGAAGACTTGGGTGAAGTCTTTGCGATCTTGCTGTAAAAAACAGAAACTTTTGCGCTCACAAGAATAGCTGTCATTTTTTACAGACGTGTGCTTTTAGGTTGATTCATTTTGCAGATGATTAATAGACAAATTCCTCATGTCCACCAATTTATTTCAGAATTTTTAGAGTTACAGAAGTATTCGAAAGGTACAGATTGCTACAGACTGTTCTGTTTTTGACAGATTCTGTTGTTCGTGTGTTGTTCTGTGAGTAGTATTGGGGGGTATGAACCATAGAGTAGTTGGAATACATTAGGTTTAACACCAATATAAATAAAGAATGAGTTCATTATAGTACCTTAAAGTGCTGGTTTATTTTCTTATAGTAACGGAGCTCATGAGATTTTCTGTTGAAGTTTTGTGTTATGAAGTTTTCAAGTTTTTGGGTTAATATTTGATGAATTTTGGAATAAGGAGTGGCAAGAGACTAAGCTTGGGGATTCCCAAGGCACCCCAAGGTAATTCAAGGACAACCAAAAGCCTAAGCTTGGGGATGCCCCGGAAGGCATTTGTCGTGGTACTAAGTCTGACAGTAAGAATAGGGGGTACGTAGGAGGAGGCAAGGTCCTAGCTACGGTGAGATTGTACGCAAGAGTTTACTAGTTCAGGCCCCTCTCGGAGGAGGTAAAAGCCCTACGTCTCGGTGCCCTAAGGCGGTCGACTGGAATATGGGAGTATGTGTTACAGGGGGTGCAAGCCCTTGTCCCAGAGGAGGGGGTGGCTTATATAGAGTGCGCCAGCACCCCAGCCCACCTCCATTACAGGGGTTCAATGTACATAAAGATAGGTCATTACTGGTAATGCCAACTATAAAGTGTATTTAATGACCTTTAAGACTACGGAGTGAACGCCTGGACATTGCCGTCCTGAGTGACTCCTAGTCTTCTGTAGGTAGAGTGGTTTCTCATACAGTCGAGTGGCTTCGTCTTGGCCGAGTGAAACCAGGAGGGGGGGTACCAGAGTGGGATGACTGGTCGAGTGGATTGCACTCGACGACTTCAATTGGTACTCTCTATTGTTCTTTTAATGTCTTTGCTTCTAGGGTAGTGACCTTGGGTAGGGCGTATAGGTCAGGCCCATGACCCTACCCTAGGTCTATGGCACCATCATTAGCCCCCGAATGGATTGAGGTCCGAATGAAAAGAAGATTGAAGTTGGTCTTGCCTTGACTCTTATGCTTCGAAAGTGCCCACACTGGATTGGAGGCCCGCGCTGAAACTTCGGTTTCGTTTCAGTCGCCTTGAAGGATTCAGAAGTTGTCGAGTGGATTTATACTGGCACTCGTCGACTGCTACTTTGCTGCGAAATGTTTTGCGTGATTGGTTATGGCGTATCCCAGATCTCGTGTGATTCGAAATTTTGGGGAAGCGCGCAAGGCGGAGCGCGCCGCAGTAAGCGGGACGGATAGACAGGGGCGCCTCGATTTCTGCACCACCTTTTTCGCCACGTACCCGGCGCGCGACTGTTACGGGATTTGTTAGGATTGCTCAGGCCCACGCGTCAGCCACTCGGAAGTGGGTCCTTAAAAAGCGTCCGGGCCGAGGCGTCCGCACTGTGCGCATTCATTCTCCCTCTTCCTTCTCCACTTCTTCACTGCATCTTTTCCCTCTACCCTCGATGCCGCCGCCCCGCCACCATGGTGAAGGACAAGACGGCGGCGCTGGAGCACGTAAAAAAGGTGATGGGGGCGGCGAAAGGCAAGAAGACGAATCGGGGTTCGTCGTTGAGGTCTGCGCTGCCGCCGGGCTGGATCCAGGGCGATTGGATCCGATCTTTGCTCCGGCCAGAGGATTTGGAGGAGCTGGCTGGGGCCGCGAGGCTGCCGGAGGGGGAGACTGAGCCTCGGCCGCGGTTGGATGAGTGCGTCCTCCTTGCTACCGACGTCAACCGTGGTTTTTCCCTTCCTCCGCATCCTTTTTTCCGGGGCTTCTTGAACTTTTTCGGTGCTCAGCTCCACTATTTCACTCCCAACACCATCCCGTACCTCGCCGCGTTTGTGTCCATGTGTGAGAATTTCTTGGGTTGTCGACCGCACTAGGGTCTTTTGAAACACATCTTCTCAATCCGCTCTCAGACTAGGAACAAAGCAAATTCGAGTGACGAGAGGACGCACGTTATCCAGGTTCGGGGGTTTAGGGATCCAGAAGAGGAAGAGGAGTGCTTTCTCTCCCATGACACTTCTTGATTCGTTCAGGGGCTGGCAGTCGACCTGGTTCTACTGCCAGGATATTGCGACCCCCGCTGAGTCGACTGGTCTTCCCCTTTTTCCATAGATCGTGCCCAGCAACTTTCTTCACTGAATGTGACTGCTGCGGAGAGGGTGGAGACGAACATGTTGGTCGATAGGGTGGTCCACTTGGTCCGTCAGGGTGTAACAGGCATGGATCTGCTGGAGGTGTTTCTCGGTCGATGCATTCTGCCGCTCCAAGCTCATGACCACTCGATGTGGAAGTATTCGGGAGCCAACGACACCGCTCGGGTCAACCTAAAGGAACGGTGGCCCTGTGGCTGAAGGGAATTATAGGAAACAAGGACAACCCCAGGGGAGCCAGGAGAGTCGATCCGTTCGACACCAACAACCAGCCAGACAAGGTTTGATCTTTGCTTCCGAGTGTACTTCAATTTGTGTTGCGACTGCTTTTGTATCCGACTGATATTTTATTGAATTCTTGTCTTGTAGGTTTATACTGACATGTACTCAATGCCCACTGGTGAACAAGCTCTGAAGCAAGACTAGGAGGGAGGGGATAGCGCAGACGAGAGCGGTGACTAGCAATCTCCAGAAGATGATGACGAGGAAGACAGCGATGAGTCGGACGACAAAGAGGTAGTCGACTCACCACCTCGCTCAGAGCGTTGATCCAAGCAACTCCATGATCCGGCGGGCGGGCACGTTAAGACCGTGGCTCCGAGTACCCAAGCACAGAAGCACACTCAGACTTCAACTCCGGAGCCAACGGAGAAGGTTGCCAAGCAACCCAAGGTGGCCCAATCGAAGCCTCGGAAGACCTTGCCCAAGATCAAGATGGACGTTCCTGCTACCTCTGGGTGAGTGCTCTATCTTTCTGCATTTTCTTCTACCGATTCATACTTCTGCTCTGACTGAGTGGGTTATGAACTTTTTCATCGCTGCAACTTTTGCGACTTCCATGGACGTTGACAAGGTCCCAGGTGATGAGGAGGCCGATGATGCGGCCAATTCCAAAGCTGGTATGCTCTGTCCAACTTGAATTTATTATGTTGACTGGGTTGTTGGTCGATTGAACTCTTAAGGTTGCTTTTTGTTGCAGCTCTGTGGGACGTCATTGATCTTCCGGATGATGAACAAGAAGTGACTCTGAGGGAGAGAAGAAGGAGGGGCACGGCCTCCAGCGAGACGACGACCGAGGGTCAGGTGCCTCAGTCGACATCGGTGTCTGAGATAGTGGTCCAGCGATCCGGAGATCCGTTTCGGACCAATGTTACCTTTGCCAATCCAGTGTCGACTGACCATCCTTCGGGGTTGACTTCTCAGGCCTCTGCCGCTCCAGTACAACTCCATGCTTCCGACCCTGTGACAGCTCCGACTGTGCTGCCACCATCGCTCTTCACTGTCTACCAGACTACAGTCGACCCGCCGAGTGCCACCAGGGAGGCCCTTCTCCAAGAAAAGCTCGTGATGGAGTAGATGAAGGTGGTACATGAGGCCAGTCAGGTTGCCTACAATGCCAGCACTGCTCTGCAAGACAACGTCAAGGTTAGTTGGTTTCCGACTGGTCTCTTGAGTAGTGATAGTTCCGTCTGTTGCTTCATTGTCCATAAGGTGTCTTGGATGAGTGTTATGGAACCTTTTATGTGCATCTATCATGGGTCTGCATTTCGCATCCAATCACCCACTAGGGTGTTTCTGACTTAGAGTTGAACAGTTCTTCCACTTGAGTCTTCTAGGTTGAGTCGAGTGTTTTTCTGAACCACTGGGGGCACACAGAGTGCACCCACTGGGTGTAGTCCCCGACACCGCGGTCGACTGCTGGCATTCGGCTGGGGTCTGAGAATCGCCCTTGTTTTTTTACTCATGCTGGGGAGACCATGCCGAGTGTAGAACCGAACTAGTGGGGGCACACCAAGTGCACCCACTGGGTGTAGTCCCCAAGACTAGTGTTGAATGTTTGATTCAACAGTAGTCTTAGAGCAACTTCACTATGATTGATTGTTGTTTCTGTCGACTAACATATCTTATTTGCTGCTGCAGAAGTCTTGTGATCTTGGAGCCCAATTTTTTGAACTAGAGAAGAAGCAGATCAGCCTGAACCTGGATCTGGAACTGGCCCAGAAGAACCTCAAGAAGGCCCAGGACGAAGCAGCTATCATGGGAGGTAACAACTCGTCGACTATCCATCTTATGACTCTCTCTTTTTTAGTCTCTTTGAACCGAGTGACTCCACTCGAACAGATGTGCATAGTGAAAACCGTCAACTTCAAACTCGTCTGAAGAATGTTATTTCTTTAGAGAAAATGAAGTAGGCTCTGGAGGAGAGGGATCAAGATCTTGCTGCTGCCCAGAAGGAGGCGCGAGAGAAAACGGCACTTGCGGACAAGAAGTTGGCCTCAATCAACAAGTTGGAAGAGGAGAACTCCAAGTTGAAGACCGTCATTTCTGAAGCTAACCAGGAGGTTGCGCGACTGAAGAAAGACAAGGAAAGCTTGACTAATGAAGTTGCAAGTCTCAAGGCCAAGAAGGGAGAATTGGAGTATTATCTGGGGCAGCTTGCTGCGAAGTTGGTCTTGAAGCTTGAAGGTATTTTCTGTTGTTCGACTGATTTGTTGATGCTGACTGACACGTCTTGCTAAACTTTCGACTAACTTCCTTTCCGACTGTGGAGAACTTTGCCAAGACTTTGAAGCAGAAACTGGGCGGGTCGAGACAGGTCTTGACCCCATAAACTCTCCTGTCAAAGATGACGTTGCAATGAATGTGTTCCGTTTGGAGTCTCGCTTGGACAGTGTAGTGGATTTTCTCGCTCGACTAAAGGCGGCAAAGATGCGGGTTGATGCTGAACTCTGGCCTCATACGGAACTCCCATAGGATCTCGAGTCTCTGATGACTCGACTAATCAAATCCCAGGTCGAGTGCAGGAATGGAAGAAGTCATCTGCTCGTTGTGGCCTCGATGTCGCTTTGTCATTGGTCTGAGTGCACTGCAAGGATGTCACAAAAGACAAGCTAGTGGCCCTCAAGGTTGCCAACACCAAAAAGCTTAGTTTCCAGTCCTTTATGGACACCTTCCTTTACGCCGCCACTCACATCACAGATAGCATCGACCATGATAACTTTTGTGATCCAGCAAGTCCTTCTCCTGCCGAGTGAACGAAACATTGTGCGCCACGTTTATTTGCCTCAGAATGCCGAGTGGTTATGTAACCGTTAAATTCTTTCAGGCTTGATGCCTGAGTACCTCTGCCCGTTGCGATTCTGAACTTTTGCAGGACTTATCTGAACTTGGTTTTCCTTGAATATCATGGCTTTTGCTTTTATTCCTTCTGAATGTCTTTCAATTCCGAGTGAACTTGATCTTTTCACCTTTCGTCGAGTGGGTCTGATGATGTATTCAGTCGACACCACGTCGACCTTGCGGGTCGGGGTGGAACGTACATTGTACTTGTGACGCAGCTCAGACGTGGTGTTCAGTCGACACCTCATTGTCCTTGCGGATCGGGATGGAGCGTACATTGTACTTGTGACGTATCTTAGACGTGGAGTTCAATCGACACCTCATCGTCCTTGCGGATTGGGACGGAGCGTACGTTGCACTTGTGACGCTGCTCAAAGGGTCCTTGCGACTTTAGGCGGGTTTGGGGTCCCAGCTAAGCCACCCGAGTGGGAGGATTGCTCTCCACTCGGAATTTTTTTAACTTAGGCGAGTTTGGGATCGCAGCTAAGCCCCCGAGCGGGAGGATTGCTCTCCACTCAGAATGTTTGTTTTTTAACGTAGGCGAGTACGGGGTCACAGCTAAGCCCCTGAGTGGGAGGATTGCTCTCCACAAGGAATGTTCCTTAACTTAGGCGAGTACGGGGTCGCAGCTAAGCCCCCAAGTGCGAGGATTGCTCTCCACTCAAAATGTTTTTTATCTTAGGCGAGTACGGGTTCACAGCTAAGCCCCCGAGTGGGAGGATTGCTGTCCACTCGGAATGTTTTTAAGTTAGGAGAGTACGGGGTCGCAGCTAAGCCCCCGAGTGGGAGGATTGCTCTCCACTCGGAATGTTTTTTAACTTAGGCAAGTACGGGATCGCAGCTAAGCCCCCGAGTGGGGGGATTGCTCTCCACTCGGAATATTTTTTAACTTAGGCGAGTACGGGTCGCAGCTAAGCCCCCGAGTGGGAGGATTGCTCTCCACTCAGAATTTTTTTTAACTTAGACGAGTACGGGGTCGCAGCTAAGCCCCCGAGTGGGAGGATTGCTCTCCACTCGGAATGTTTTTTAAAGTAGGCGAGTACGGGTTCGCAGCTAAGCCCCCGAGTGGGAGGATTGCTCTCCAGTCGGAATGTTTTTTAACTTAGGCGAGTATGGGGTCGCAGCTAAGCCCCCGAGTGGGAGGATTGCTCTCCACTCGGAATGTTTTTTAACTTAGGCGAGTACGGGTCGCAGCTAAGCCCCCCGAGTGGGAGGATTGCTCTCCACTCGGAATGTTTTTTTTTACTTTGGCGAATCAAGTTCGCGGCTAAGCCACCCGCTGGGGGATCCGACAGAAATGATTATGGGAAATCAATCGTTAATATACAGTAAAACTCTTGTCTTTGGTAAGCAAACTTAAGTGCTCTTATTACAAGTCGTCGGGTCGAGTGATTTTAGGTATAGAAAGGATGAAGCAGTGCTACATTCTGTGCGCGTGGCTCGTCCATATTCTAGGCTATGTTGTAGATGTGGTACACTCCATTGTGAAGTACCTTGGTGATGATGAAGGGACCTTCCCAGGCCGGAGCAAGCTTGTGAGTCCGTTTCTGATCCACTCGGAGCACAAGGTCTCCTTCCTGAAATGCTCGACCTGTGACATTGCGAGCATGGAATCGACGCAGATCTTGCTGATAGATGGTCGACCGAACCAAAGCCATCTTGTGCTCCTCTTCGAAGAGATCAACTACATCTTCGCATGCCTGCTCTGCTTCAGCTTCTGAGAAGATTTCCACTCGGGGGGCATTGTGCAGCAAGTCACTCTGAAGCACAGCCTCGGCACCGTACACCAGGAAGAAAGGGGTTCGGTCAGTCGACCGGTTCGGCGTCATTCTCAACCCCCACAAGACGGATGGTAACTCAGTCACGCTCCACCAGCGTGCTTGAGGTCGCGCATCAGTCATGGTTTTAACCTTTACAGGATCAAACCATTCGCCCTTTCTGCTTGTCCATTCGACTGCGGGTGTGCGACAGACGCATAGTCGACCCGAGTGCCTTGGGATGCATAGAACGCCTTGAACTCACCAGAATCAAAGTTGGAGCCGTTATCTGTGATAATGTTGTGAGGAACTCCATATCTAAATATTAACTCCTTGATGAAACTAACAGCAGTGCTTGCGTCAAGGTTTTTGATGGGCTTGGCTTCGATCCACTTAGCGAACTCGTCGACTACTACAAACAAATGGGTGAATCCACTTCTGCCGGTTTTGAAGGGTCCAACCATATCCAATCCCCAGACTGCAAACGGCTAGACGAGTGGAATAGTCTTCAGGGCAGATGCAGGCTTGTGGGACATGTTGGAGTAGAACTGGCAACCTGCACACTTGTCGACTATATCTTTCGCCATCTCATTTGCTCGAGGCCAATAAAATCCCTCTCGGTATGCTTTGGCCAAGATGGTATGAGAGGATGCATGGTGACCACAGGTCCCCGAGTGGATATCATTTAGGATCATTCCACCTTTTTCGGGGGTGATGCAGCGTTGAGCCACTCCTATGACACTTTCTCTGTAAAGCTGCCTTTTTATCATGGTGAAAGCTTTCGATCGATGGACTTTCTGGCGAGCCTCATCATCCTCTAGGAGCTCCTTCCTGAGAATGTACGCGATGTACGGTACTGTCCAGAAAGGTGTGATCACCAAGACTTCCATGATCAAGTCGACCACGGCTGGAATCTCAGTCTCAATCAGGTCGGTTGAACTTACTGGTTGCGTGGGCTCTTCCTTGAAGGGATCTTTTTGTACTTATGGGGTGTGGAGATGCTCCAAGAACACGTTGCTGGGGATAGGCTTCCGAGTGGAACCTATCTTCGCCAGATCACCAGCAGCTTGATTCTTGATTCGCGGTATGTGGTGGAGCTCTAACCCCTCAAACCTCTTCTCTAGCTTTCTCACTGCATTGCAATAACCGGTCATTGCGGGACTCCTGACGTCCCATCCCTTAATTACTTGATTAACCACTAAATCTGAGTCGCCATAGACCGTCAAGCGCCGGACGGCGAGTGAAATAGCCATACACAACCCATACCATAGTGACTCATACTCAGCTTCATTGTTTGAAAAATAAAAGGGAATCTGGAGGACATAACTGAGCTTGTCTCCTCGTGGGGACACTAAAACCACTCCTGCACCAGAGCCATTCAACATCTTGGATCCATCAAAGAACATGGTCCAATGTTACGAGTGAATCTGAGTCGGCTGCTATTGTTCTGTCCACTCTGCGATGAAATCTGCAATTGCTTGAAACTTGACGGCTTTCTTTGCCTCAAACTTGATATCTAAATGAAGAAGTTCAATCGTCGATTTTGCCACTCGACCAGTTGCATCTCTGTTATTCAGAATTTCTGACAATGGATTGTTGCTGATGACTAAAACTGAGTGATCAGAGAAATAATGTGAAACCTTCTTCTTGGTGAGGTAAATCCCATAAACAAGCTTTTGATAGTGAGGGTATCTCTGCTTGGACGGGGTTAAGACTTCTGATATGTAATACGCAGGGCGCTGAACTTTGAAGGCTTTGCCTTCTTCTTCCCGCTTGACTGTGAGAACTGTGCTAACAACTTGTCCCAAGGCTGTGATGTAGAGCAGTAAAGGCTCCTTGCTAACTGGAGCAGCAAGCACCGGCTGGGTGAAGAGCAGGGCTTTGAGCCCTTCAAACGCTGCTTCAGCTTTGTCATTCCACTCGAACTTGTGAGACTTCTTCATCAGTCGGTAAAGAGGCAGTTCCTTTTCACCGAGGCGTGAGATGAATCGGCTCAATGCAGCCAAACAACCAGTAAGCTTCTGAACATCATGCACGTGCACTGGGCGCTTCATTCGGAGGATTGTGCCAACCTTCTGTAGATTCGCGTCGATCCCTCATTCGGAAACAAGAAAACCGAGTAACTTTCTGTCGGGGACTTCGAATGTGCATTTTGATGGATTGAGCTGGATATCATACCTTCTTAAATTGGCAAACGTTTCAGCGTTGTCAGTCAGCAGGTCGGAACCTGTGCGTGACTAAACCACTATGTCATCCATGTATGCTTCCACATTCCGATTGATTTGAGTGAGCAGGCACTTCTGAATCATGCGCATGAATGTGGCACCAGCATTCTTGAGGCCAAAGGGCATAGTAACATAGCAAAAACACTCGAACGGGGTGATGAAAGCTGTCTTTATCTCATCGGGTCCATACAGTCAGATCTATCTATGGAACCGATAGTTGAATCAACTACGGGATGTGAACGACTGTCCTTTCTGATCGAGTGAGTCAGCTTTCTTTCCTGGGATTACTCCGTGGAATCGCATGTTGCTCTCGCTGAGCTTGGACATCGGAATGCCCATTCCTTTGAGGGCCTCAGCATATAAGATATTCAGACCACTGCACCATCCATCAAAACCTTGGTCAGTCGGGTGCCCCCAACGACTAGGTTGAGCACCAGCGCTTGCCGCCCAGGGGTAGCAATGCGTGGTGGGTGGTCGGACTGGTCGAATGTAATAGGGTTTGTTGACCACTTCAAATACTTCGGTATTGCCGGAGCAACCATGTTCACCTCTCTGTTAATGACATTCAGTCGATGTTTTCTCTCGAATCAACAAAAATCACCAAGGTGGCATTGACATTGGGGTAACCACCATATTCATCTTTGTCTTCCTCCTTATCGGACTCTTTGTCCTTTTCACTGGGTTGGCTTTCTCGGAAGCTCTAGATTAGGAGTCGACATTGTCGAGTCGTATGCTTGGGGAGGATCAGGTTCCCCTGCTCATCCTTATTGGTGTGAATATGACACGGCAAATCCATCACATCATTTCATGCTTGGTCTTTCACTTTCTTGGGGATCCAAGGCCCTTTGGGTTTCCCCTTGAACTTTCCTTGATCAACACTGCTACCTCGGCAGGACCTGCTGCCTCAGCTTTCGCTTCTGCTTCTAACTGGAATTTCCTCCTCCGTTGTCCTGGGCGACTGGTCTATTCTTACCACTCCGAAGGCGGTCTTATTCTTCGCCGTTAGCGTACTTGGTGGCAATCTCCATCATCCGAGTCAGGGACATATCTCCAGTCCGACTGAACTTTAGATTGAGCTCTCTGCAGCGAACGCCTTCCTTAAAGGCACAGACTGCTTGGTGATCTGACACATTCTCCATTGTATGGTGCAGAGTGATCTATCTCTGGATATAATCTCTCAAGGTTTCATTCGGTTTCTACATGCAGTGCTGCAATTCTGGTAGACTAGCAGGTCTCTTGCAGGTGCCCTCAAATGTTCTGATGAACACTCTAGCCAATTCATCCCAACTCAAAATGCTCCCAGGGTCAACTGATTCAGCCAAGCGTCGGCAAAAGCTTCAAGCATCAGGGGGAGGTGATTCATGGCCACCTCATCGCTGCCACCACCAATGTGCACAGCCACTCGGTAATCTTCAATCCAAGTGTCGTGCTTTGATTCTCCTGTGAACTTACTGTCGCCAGTCGCCAATCTGAAATTATGAGGGATCTCAGCGGCTCGGATGGCTCTTCCAAAACACTCTGGGCCAGAAACATGGACCCTGCTTGAACTGGGCCTGTCTCTATCCAGCTCTTCTCCGTATGCTCTGTTCCGGTCGACCAAACCCTGCACAAGGACTGACCTTGCATCGAAGCCAGGCTCTCTAGGGTCGATTGGAACTCTGCGGTCATTTCCATACGGACGCCTAGTATCATACCACCGGGGCACGTATGATCCGTCCCTCGGAAGGGGCGATAGCGCTCGACGGTGGTTGTCGCGAGTGTACTCACGATCATACTCTCCATGAGCTCTTCCCAGGTGCGGATCTTTGCGGTGATCGTGATCTCCACGCCTCAAAGGCGACCTAGGACTATGTGCTGACTGAATGGTGTCTACCATTACTTATCTATTATGGATTCTGTTCTGCGGTTGGGACACGATAGAGTTCTGGTCTCCTGCTAATCGGAGCAGCGCCCTGATCTGTTCCAAGCCTCTTCCAGCCTATGAACGGGACAGCTGAATGGAATCTGCGATATGCGCAATAGCTGCAAGATTCTGAATCAGTGTGCGGAATACCTGAGTTTCTGGTGGAAACAACTGTCGTGGACGTCGACTGGACTCGGGGATCAGTCGACGGGCACGTTTGTCGAGAGAATGTTGGAGATTCTCCAAACGAGTGTGCTCAGCCAGCGTGGCCAGGCGCACTGCCTCCAAGGCGTGAGCCTTAGCGGTTTCCCTTATGACGGGGGTTTGGACGGCCTCCATGTTGCGGCGGTGCAGTTCCTCCCTCTGTTGCGAGCTGAAATGTTGGGGCTGATACTCCTTGAGGGAGTCCTGGACTAGGGGGTGTCCGGACAGCCGGACTATCATCGTCAGCCGGACTCCAAGACTATGAAGATACAAGATTGAAGATTTCGTCCCATGTCCGGATGGGACTTTCCTTGGCGTGCAAGGCAAGCTTGGCGATACGGATATGTAGATCTCCTACCATTGTAACCGACTCTGTGTAACCCTAGCCCTCCCCAGTGTCTATATAAGCCGGAGGGTTTTAGTCCGTAGGACAACAACCATTACAACAATCATACCATAGGCTAGCTTCTAGGGTTTAGCCTCCTTGATCTCGTGGTAGATCCACTCTTGTACTACCCATATCATCAATATCAATCAAGAAGGAGTAGGGTTTTACCTCCATCGAGAGGGCCCGAACCTGGGTAAAAACATCGTGTCCCTTGTCTCCTGTTACCATCCACCTAGACGCACAGTTCAGGACCCCCTACCCGAGATCCACCGGTTTTGACACCGACATTGGTGCTTTCATTGAGAGTTCCTCTGTGTCGTCACCGATAGGCTTGATGGCTTCTTCAATCAACAACAACGCAGTCCTGGGTGAGACTTTTCTCCCCGGACAGATCTTCGTATTCGGCGGCTTCGCACTGCGGGCCAATTCGCTTGGCCATCTGGAGCAGATCGAAAGCTACGTCCCTGGCCATCAGGTCAGATTTGGGAGCCTAAACTTCATGGCGGACATCCGCGGAGACTTGATCTTCGATGGATCCGAGCCTCAGCCGAGTGAGCCGCACTGTCACGATGGGCATGATCTAACTCTGCCGCCGGACAGTACCTTGGAGGCCGCACACGAATCTGCACCGACCCATAGTCCGGAGCCGATCGCGCAGATCGAGGACGGGTGGCTGGACACCACCTAGGGAGCTGCAACTTCCACGGCGATGGAGCCGAACACTGACCTCGTCCCTTATAAAGCCCGTGAGTCCGAGGTGTCGGACTCCCTGCCGGACTCCGAACCTCCTGCGCCCCTGCCAATCGAATCTGATTGGGCGCCGATCATGGAGTTCACCGCTGCGGACATCTTTCAGCACTCACCCTTTGGCGACATCCTGAAATCGCTAAAGCATCTCTCGCTATCCGGAGAGCCCTGGCCAGACTACGGCCAGGATGGTTGGGATGCGGACGACGAAGAAATTCAAAGCCCACCCACCACCCACTTTGTAGCCACTGTCGAAGATCTAACCGACATGCTAGACTACGACTCCGAAGACATCGACGGTATGGACGACGATGCCGGAGATGATCAAGAACCAGCGCCTACAGGGCACTGGAAGACCACCTCGTCATACGACATATACATGGTGGACACCCCAAAAGATGGGGACGGTGAAGAAGCAGCGGAGGCAGATTCCTTAAAGAAACAGCCCAAGCGCCGACGTCAATGGCGCCGCTCTAAATCCCTCCACAGCAAGAATGGAGATTCCGGCACCGGAGATAATAACACCCCAGAGAGTGCCGAAGACAACCCCCTCCAGCACAATTCAGCACAGGAGGACGGGGAAGCCAGCCCTCGAGAGAGAGGGGCAGATGAGGAGTTAGAGGATGACAATTACATGCCTCCCTCTGGAGACGAGGCAAGCCTCAACGACGACGAATTTGTCGTGCCCGAGGATCCCATTGAACAAGAGCGTTTTAAACGCAGGCTAATGGCCACGGCAAACAGCCTAAAGAAAAAGCAGCAACAGCTTCAAGCTGATCAAGACCTGCTGGCCGACAGATGGACCGAGGTCCTCGCGGCCGAAGAGTATGAACTCGAACGCCCCTCCAAAAGCTACCCAAAACGCAAGTTGCTCCCCCGACTAGAGGAGGAAGCATACAAACCTTCATCACAAGTGCACAATACGGCGGATCGACCACCTCGTGGATGCGAGAGAGGCATCTAGGCCCTCCACCGTAACCGCACCCGCACCGCCAAAAGTACGGCCACGGGGAACGCGCGGACTTGCGGGATATATTGAGGACAAGGCAAGACAATCCAGATCTATCTATGGATCACGTGGGCGCCCATGACCCACGCATTTAATACCGTCGTGCGGATACAAAGAACTCCGCCGGGCGAACACAGCAGACAACGCTCTCTTGAGCTACGTCGTGATATTGCTCAATACAGAGGCACCGCACACCCACTATGCTTCACTGACGAAGTAATGGATCATCAAATCCCTGAAGGGTTTAAACCCGTAAACATTGAATCCTATGATGGCACGACAGACCCCGCGGTTTGGATCGAAGATTATCTCCTTCATATCCATATGGCCCGTGGCGACGATCTCCACGCCATCAAGTATCTCCCACTCAAGCTTAAAGGACCAGCTCGGCATTGGCTTAACAGCTTGCCCGTAGAGTCAATTGGGTGTTGGGAGGACCTGGAAGCCGCATTCCTCGACAACTTCCAGGGCACATATGTGCGACCACCAGATGCCGATGACCTAAGCCACATAATTTAGCAGCCAGATGAATCGGCCAGACAGTTTTGGACACGGTTCTTAACCAAGAAAAATCAAATCATCGACTGTCCGGATGCAGAGGCCCTCGCAGCCTTCAAACATAACATCCGCGACGAGTGGCTAGCCCGGCACCTAGGACAGGAAAAGCCGAAATCCATGGCAGCCCTCACATCACTCATGACCCGCTTCTGTGCGGGAGAGGACAACTGGCTAGCTCGCAGCAACAACCTCAGCAAAAATGCTGGCAGTCCGGATACCAAGGACCACAATGGCAGGTCGCGTCGAAACAAAAACAAACGCCGCGTTAACGGCGATAACAATGAGGATACGGCAGTCAACGCCGGATTCAGAGGCTCTAAACCCGGTCAACGGAAGAAGCCATTCAAAAGACCTACTCCGGGTCCGTCCAATTTGGACTGAATACTCGACGCTTCTTGCGGATACATGGCACTTCAAAAGCCAGCTAACCACACCAACAGAGATTGTTGGGTATTCAAGCAGGCAGGCAAATTAATTGCCGAAAACAATGACAAGGGGCTGCACAGCGATGACGAGGAAGAGACCCGGCCGCCGAACAATAGAGGACACAAGGGCTTTCCCCCACAAGTGCGGACGCTAAACATGATATACACAACCCATATACCCAAGAGGGAGCGGAAGCGTGCACTAAGGGACGTATATGCGATGGAGCCAGATGCCCCGAAGTTCAATCCATGGTCCTCTTGCCCGATCACTTTCGATCGAAGAGACCATCCAACTAGTATCCGCCATGGCGGATTCGCCGCATTGGTTTTAGACCCAATCGTCGATGGATTTCACCTCACGAGAGTCCTGATGGACGGCGGCAGTAGCTTGAACCTGCTTTATCAGGATACAGTGCACAAGATGGGCAAAGACCCCTCAAGGATTTAACCTACAAAGACGACCTTCAAAGGCGTCATACTAGGTGTTGAGGCCAATTGTACAGGCTCAGTCACACTGGAAGTGGTCACACTGGAAGAGGAGTTAATCTTCGACATAGTCCCGTTCCGCAGCGGCTATCACGCTCTGCTCGGACGAACCGCGTTCGCAAAGTTCAACGTGGTGCCGCATTATGCATACCTCAAGCTCAAGATGCCAGGCCCTCGTGGAGTCATCACGGTCAACGGAAATACGGAACGCTCCCTCCGAACGGAGGAACATATAGCGGCTCTCGCGGCGTATACGAGCAGCCTTCTAAGGCAATTTTTGAGTCCGGCCGTTAAACGACCGGACACGGCAAAACGCGCCCGGAGCAACATCAATCAAGACCACCTGGCACGTTCCCAGCACGTGTAGCAATGCGACCCCAACCCCAACCCTCGCATGATTGCAAGACAAGCTCTTCGCGTACATCATTACGCTCTGGAGATACCTTGGGCATAGGGGGAGGGGCACGACCACGACAGGCCCAAAGTGCGGCTCAACCACACCAGGGGCTCCTAAGTGTGTCACCTTTTTTTCCTTTTTTTATTTTATCCTATCTACAGGACTCTGTTTACAAGAGGTCCTGTCTGGCAGTAGATCGGCCGAACTCACGATGCAACAGCCAGGGAGGAACAAGGGCTACGACGAACACTCAGGTGGTCTCCATTACGAGCATTAAATTTGTTTATTACAACATTCCGCAGCCCACCCCTGGAGGGGGACATGTTTAAAATAGTCCACTCCCTTGCTTACCGCACTATTTGTATCGTTCTGCACTCATGGCAGAATTCCCTGAATAAACAATGCATCATTTTTTTCGCTTATAATTGCATTCCTTTGTTTATATATATGTTCATTTACGACATCTTGCATCCGTACAATTTGGTACGGCCGAATACACCAGGGGCTTACGTTCCCCGCATTATGGTGTGATAAGTCCGAACACTTTCACAAGTACGGCACCCCGAACTTATAGCATTATATGAATCGGCTCCGAATCATGTCTTGGGTCAATAGTTGGGTTTTCCCGGCTCCCATGTTTTGGTACCTTAAGTTCCGCTCTGTCGGCTAAGGTAGCACTGGAGAACCATCGCGATTGCGCCCCGGTTGAGCTGGGCGAGCGCCTCAGTGGAGAAAGCTAAAACTGACTGTCATGATAAGGCGAGAGACTGGTCGCTGTTCAAGAGGTCTTTTCGAGTCCCTAAAGACTTAAGCCGCTTCGAGCGAAGAACCGGATAATGTCCGGCCAAGGCGTGGATAGCTCCCCGAACTCGGTCTTCCGAATACTAGGGGCTTCGCCGAAATTTAAAAATATAGAATTCTATGGCTAAGTGAGAGTGTTCAAGCCTTATAAGTCCGGTTGCCTTGTTCGCTGTGTTGAGCGCCTCCCTAGATGGACCCAAAAATGGGAACTAGAGTGCTCAAGTTTATCCCGAACACCCCAGCACTAGTGGCATGGGGGCTGAAGCCGACGACTTGCCATCTCTCAGATTTTATAAACGGCCGCACAGAAGGTAATATTTTAAATCAATAAGCGTTGCTTAGCGCACATGAACAAAGTTTTCAGCGCACAGGATAACACATTGCGAGTTTACTCAATAATTACATCTCTGGGGCACTCATCCGCAATCTTGCGGGCACCCTTCAGATAGTCTTATAGTACATCTCGGGCGTCGATACTCCTTGCCCGTGGCGGCGCGCGCTGATAAGCCTCTCCGCATCCAGCCTGCCCTAGTGCACCTTTTGCGCGGCAAGGGCCCAACGAGCACCTTCAATACAAAGCGGAGCGCTTGATGACCTCCACCTGAGGGCACGATCCACCAACCGCCGCATGAGGCCGAAGTAGCTCCTGTGCATGGCCTCCCGTGCCACACCGGACTATGAGGCCCTTCATGGCCAGCTCGGCTACCTTAGGAGCTCGACCAGCTGCTTCACCTGGTCACTAGGGGCACTGGATGGCCGGCCTCAAGATATCGAGACCGAAGACCTTCTCCATTGAGCTCCCCTCCTCGGCTTGGTAGAATGCGGCGGCATCGGACACGCTGCGAGGCAGATCTGCAAACGCCCCTGGAGAGCTCCGAATTCGGGTAAGTGTCAGGAAGTTTACATTAACATGCTTGCTTGGCATGAAAAATGCCTTACCCGCCGCTATTTTCTTCACATCCTCAACCTCCTGAAGGGCCTTACGGGCCTCGGCCTTAGCGGCTTTGGCACTTTCAAGAGCCAAGGCAAGCTCGGACTCTCGAGTGTTCGATTTGCGCTCCAAACTCTCATGCTTTTCCATGAGAGCCTGGAGCTCTTGCCGCACCTCCGCCACCCGCGCCTCCTGTTTCTCTCGCTCCGCTCGTTCCGCGGCTGCATTGCATTCGGCCACGGACACAGCCTCCTTCAGGGTTGCCACCTCGTTCGTGGCCCCTGCAGTACCCACGTTATCCTTGTTATTTTTATTGCAACCTAAATCCTTTTCTGTAAGGTACAAATTTCAAAGTGGTGTTACTCACCTTCTTTGTCCTCGAGCTGCTTCTTGGCACGGCCAAGCTCTTGCTCGGACCGCTCGAGGTCCTGCTTCAAAGCACCGACCTTTGCAGTCAGTGCGACAGAGGTCAGCAGCGCAGCCTGCAAACCCATATTGACATTATTTTTAGCAACCCTGCGTATATCTTTTTTAGATCCTCAGTCCGACTTTTCTTTCCGAACACCGAACCGAGCATCAGGGGCTACTGTCTATGCGATATTACATTACATATTTTAGAACTTCTTACCTCAAAGCCTGTTAGAAGGCTACTACAGGCTTCGGTCAGCCCGCTCTTGGCGAGCTGAACCTTCTGAACGCCGATAGTGCGGTGCTCTTCCTCGATGGAAGCGCCGTTGAGCGCCTCCAACAAGTCGTCCGGCACCTCCGGTTGGACGGAGGCTGCCGGTGTCACGGTCTTGCCCTTCTTGCGAAGGGCCGCTGCCGACTCGAACCATCGCTGGTTCCGCACGGAGTCCGCACGAAGTCCGGAGGTTGCCTTGTGGCACCTCCCGAGCCTCCCCCTAGCGGGTCCCTCCTCGGGATCCCACTCTCGGCCCCTCGGCCGCGAGGGGTGGAGGCGGTCGGAATGGAACCTACATCCGACGGAGCCAAGGACCCGCTGGATGAAGCGGGAAGATCCTCCTCGGCCGGGCTACAAATAGTGTGCGGCATTATAAGGACAATGTGCGGCACGAAAAAGAAATTACAAATCACTCAGGAGTCTGGATACTTACGATCTTGCTAGGGGCTTGGCCCTCGAGAGCCACTCCTCATCGTCGTCATTGGCGTTAGCGGAGCCGTTCGGGGGAAGGGTCCTTCCCCTCTTGGACCCTTCGGCCTCCCCCGTTGGGTAAGCCTTCCTTTTCCTCTCTCCCCCCTCCGGGGGAGAGTCCTCTTTCTCCTCCTCGTCTTCGGGGGAGGAGTCCGCCTCGGAGCCATCAGACGATGAGTCCGATATCAACTGGCGCCGGGAACTTCTTCGGGTCCCCGTGGCCTCCTTTTTGGCCTTCTTCTCCGGCACCACATAAAGTTCTGGGACCAGCAGCCCCGTCAAGCGGGCGTCGCTGGGTCTTCGGGGAGGGGAGCTGGACAGTCTACCTATCCGGACGTCCTCTGCCAGTCCTGTCAAAGGCATTGGGAGTTTTAGATCCCGCATAGAGTCAAACTATGAAAGAAAACAACTGTCCCATAGAGGATAACGAAGCTTACCTCACCGGCCGGGCGCTTGGTGCTGAATCCGCGATCTTCAGTCGCGGACGCGGGGGCTTCTCCGCCCTTGAACAGCACCCTCCAGACAGCTTTGTACGTCGTGTCGAAGAGCCCGCTCAAGGCCTGGTGCTGTGCCGGATCGAACTCCCACAAATTAAAAGCCCGTTGTTGGCAAGGGAGAATCCGGCGGACGAGCATGACCTGGATCACATTGACGAGCCTAAGCTTGTTGTTCACCAGGGTCTAGAGACAGGACTGGAGTCCTGTCAGCTCCTCCGAACTACCCCATAGCAAGCCCTTCTCTTTCCAGGAGGTGAGCTGCATAGGGATACCAGATCTGAACTCAGGGGCCGCCACCCACTTAGGGCCGCGCGGCTCAGTGATGTAGAACCACCCTGATTGCCACCCCTTGACAGACTCCACGAAGGCCCCTTCGAGCCAGATGACGTTGGGCATCTTGCCCAACATGGCGCCTCCGCACTCCGCTTGAGTGCCCTTCACCACCTTCGCCTTGACATTGAAGGTCTTGAGACACAAGCCAAAGTGGGGCTGGATGCAGAGGAAGGCCTCGCACACGACGATGAACGCCGAGATGTTGAGGATGAAGTTTGGCGCCAGATCATCGAAATCCAGACCGTAATAGTACATGAGCCCCCGGACAAAGGGATGCAATGGGAAGCTTAGTCCGCGGAGGAAGTGGGGAAGGAATACGACCCTCTCATGGGGCCTGGGGGTGGGGATGAGCTGCCCCTTGTCGGGCAGCCAGTGCGGGATGTCGCTGGACAGATATCCGGCGCTGCGTAGTCTTTCGATGTGCCCCTCCGCAACGGAGAAGGCCATCCACTTGCCTCCTGCTCCGGACATGACTGGAGAAGGTTGAGACGAGATGTGCGGGCTTGGGCGCTGGAGCTCGAGTGCGCGGAGATGGATAAGCAAAAGAGGAAGAAGGCGTAGGTAAAAAAGGGTGGGTCCTTATCCCCTTATATATGGGCGGACGAAGACTATGCGTCCCCACCGGCCTAGTAAAACTCGCTTATCTCCCAAGCGCCACCATCAATGGCGCGGTTGGGTTACCCACATCCGTATTGATGAGAATCCGGAATAAGGGAACACGATCTCTGCTTCGACAAGGCGTGCCAAGGAAAACTGCTTCGCTAAACGCGCTGAGGTGGTATAGTAAAAACGATTCAAGTAAAGGCTTGGTGGTGGTGTGGCGTCATGCCACAAAATACGTCGGCAGATTGAACTTGTGTACATATTATTCTCTCTCACGGTGGAATGTGGAATTTATTTTGCAGAGCCGGACACTATCCTGGTGTTCACAATCTTCTATGAATTATTCCGAGGAGGAACCCGCCTTGCAATGCTGAACAATATGCGTGCCATACTCATCGTCATTGAAGCCTGGTTCAGGGGCTACCGAGGGAGTCCTGGACTAGGGGGTGTCTGGACAGCCGGGCTATCATCGTCAGCCGGACTCCAAGACTATGAAGATACAAGATTGAAGACTTCGTCCCGTGTCCGGATGGGACTTTCCTTGGCGTGGATGGCAAGCTTGGTGATACGGATATGTAGATCTCCTACCATTGTAACCGACTCCATGTAACCCTAGCCCTCCCCGGTGTCTATATAAGTCGGAGGGTTTTAGTCCGTAGGACAACAACCATTACAACAATTGTCGGTGTCAAAACCGGCGGATCTCGGGTAGGGGGTCCCGAACTGTGCGCCTAGGCAGATGGTAACAGGGGACAAGGGACACGATGTTTTACCCAGGTTCGGGCCCTCTTGATGGAGGTAAAACCCTACGTCCTGCTTGATTAATATTGATGATGTGTATTATAAGAGTGGATCTACCACGAGATCAAGGAGGCTAAACACTAGAAGCTAGCCTATGGTATGATTGTTGTAATGGATGTTGTGTCCTACGGACTAAAGCCCTCCGGTTTATATAGACACCGGAGGGGGCTAGGGTTACACAGAGTTGGTTACAATGGTAGGAGATCTACATATCCGTATTGCCAAGCTTGCCTTCCACACCAAGAAAAGTCCCATCCGGACACACGATGAAGTCTTCAATCTTGTATCTTCATAGTCTTGGAGTCCGGCGGACGATGATAGTCCGGCTGTCCGGACACCCCCTAGTCCAGACTCCTCAAGAGCTCCTGAACCTGGCTTCAATGACGATGAGTCCGCACGCATAATGTTCGCATTGCAAGGCGGGTTCCTCCTCGAATAATCCATAGAAGATTGTGAACACCAGGATAGTGTCCGCTCGCAAAATAAATTCCACGCTCCACCGTAGAGAGAATAATATATACACAAGTTCAATCTGCCGACGATTTTGCGGCATGACGCCACACCACTACCAAGCCTTTACTTGAATCATTTTATTATACCGCCAGCGCTTAGCTAAGCGGTTTCTTGGCACGCCTTGTCAAAGCAGTAGATCGTGTTCCCTTATTCCGGATCCTCATCAATACGGACATGGTAACCCAACCGCGCCCGTCGCCACGCCTCCTCTATCGAAAGCGAGTCCCGAACGGTCACGGAGATGGCTCTTGGTATTCTCCCTCTTTATAATAGGACCAAGGCTCGTTTCTTTTCTTCAATCTTCCATTGAATCTTCTCCTTGCTCCAAGTTCCAACACCCAGAGCCCCAGATTCGAGCGCCTCGGACCTTCAACAATGTCCGGCTCCGACCTTTAGGGCCGGTGGATGCCCTCCTCAGTTACGGAGGAGGACGTGCTAAAGCTGCGAGAAGCCAAGTACCTGTCCTACGAGATTTCGCACAGGTTGCCCGCCGAAGGGCAGGCCATCCCCACCCCCGAGCCCGGCGAGTATGTCGTCTTTGTATCCCACCTCCGTCGGGGTTTAGGCTTTCCGACGGATCCTTTTGTGAGAGGGCTCATGTTTTACTATGGGTTGGAATTCCACGACTTGCCTCCGGAGTCCATCCTCCATATTTCCGCGTTTATTGTCGTCTGCGAAGCCTTCCTCCGCATCACCCCCCACTTCGGCCTGTGGCTGAAGACCTTCAATGTGGAGCCGAAGATGATCGGGGGGCGTCAAGCAAAGTGCGGCGGGGCGGCCGTAAGCAGGAGGGCCGATGCCCCGTGGCCCGAGGGCTCCTTCCAAGAGGAGCTCGGCTTGTGGCAGCGGGAGTGGTTCTATATCACCGCTCCGAAGGGCAGCAGGCAAAAGCCACCGCCCTTATTCCGCTCGGGACCTCCACGATGGTTGATGTCGTGGGTCAACCAAGGGCTCAACTGGGGGCCGCCAAAGGACGTGCCCCTTCTGCAGGGCCGGATTCGAGACCTCCAAGCGAGGGAGATCGATCTGGTAGTGGTAATGTAGGTCATGCTGATTAGGCGTCTCCTGCCCTGCAAACGCCGCCCCCTTCGGCTGTGGGAGTTTAATCCGGAGGGACCACGGATTCTTCAACACTTCATGGGTATGACACCCGTGGAGATGTACAAATTATTCTTCGGACCACAAGTGGCGTGTCCGGAATTGACCGAGGATGCCGGCCTAAGCTGCAATCGCCCGAATACACAAGTAAGTAGCTCCCTCGCTTGGAGGTCTGTTTGCCTTTCTATAATTCGCCTTTTAACCCGTTGCCCCTTAACAGGAGTGGATAGCGCAAGCAAAGCTGATACGGTGTCCGGCCCCCCTCCCTGAGACCGTGCCGGATCCCATGCTGGTCAGGATGTTGGAGGTTGCGCCTTCGGAAGAAGGCGAAGGGGAAAATAGGGGAGCTACCGCCTCACCCAAGGAGGCTCTTGAAGAAGGGGGGATCGACAATCCCTCCCTCTAGGGGGAGAAGAGGACCGCCTCCGAAGATCCGGAGGCTAAAGCCCCTAAGCGGGGGAAGAAGTCTTCACCAGAGGGTGCTGCATCCGGGGAGGTCCCGGCCGCACAGTCTCCCCTAAAGAATCAGCCCTCCAGCGAGCCGTAAGTAGAAAGAAGGGGGTTCGGTGATAAGAGACATCCCTATTTGTGCTTCTGAGGATAACCGAAGTTTTTACCTTTGTAGTTCGGATCTCCGACCTTCTCATATGAGCTCGTCTTCGGGGGACCTTCGTCCGGAGATGATGGAGAGCGAGACGCCTCCGTGTGCTGCGCCGTCGGATAGGGAGGACGAGCCTGAAGTGTCGTCACAGAGGGTATCCCCGAGCCCGGCAGAGCCGAAGAGTTTGGCGCCGACTAGTGTTCGGCCGGGGGAGCTGAAGGATCTGCTTGAGAGCGCGTCCATCTCAGAAGATCACCATGCATTGATGAATATGGTGATTGGAAGGATTTCGTCCGCCGAAAGCGGATTGCATAATGCCGTCAGGAGTTTGCTGGCGGGATTTGAGGTACGTAAAAATGACATACCTTTTGGCAGTTTTGCACATGGAAGTGCGCCCTGTATAGATAGTAGCCCCTGAGACTCGGTAGGTTGTCGAAAGCGACAGCGTGCCGAGGATCAAAATCGCAGGTTTCAATCTTTGCCGTTCCTATGCAGGTGGCGGATCATCCGGGGGCCGGCCGGACTGATGGAGTTGCCGAACTAAAGCGGCAACTCGACGTTGCGGATGCGGACATCATGCTAGTCAACAGGCGACTTGACGAGTCGCAAGGTAAAAAAATAATTCCCCCGCAGTCACCTTGTAAGGGAGCCGAAGCCCATCTCTTATAATATTTGTGCTTGACGCAGATGGTGCTGCTGCTGTGGAGAGCCTTCGGGCCGAACTTGCTCAAGCCAAGGAGCAAGCCAGAAGGAGTAATGCGGCGGCCTTGAGGGCAGCCGAGGAGTTAGAAGCCTAAAGGGCTGCATACTGCCGAAGCAGGGAAGAGATGGCCGAAGTGGCCGTGAAGTTGAAAGATGCTACCGACCGCACTGAGGCTCTTGAAAAGGAGCGCCTATCGGAGCGAGAAGACCTGGGGAAGGCCACCGCCGAAGCCAAGGATTCCCGATCTGCAATGCGGGCTATAAAGGAGGAGCTGCGCCAAGCCGGAGACATTGTGGCTGGCAAGCCCTTTCTGCTGCGCCGAAGGTTTACGGATCCTAAGTATGCTCAACTTGGCCAGCTGTGGGGTCCAGAGGATGCTTATATGGACTTAGCGGCAAGTGCGGCGGATGCCGTTGTGCACTTCCGGAGCAAGAAGGATCACAAGACGGAAGAGTTGTTTTGGTCTCAATTCCATAGTCCGGATCATTCACTTCCGCTGACCGATCGGTTGGCCGAATGGGCTGAACTGAATAGGTTGTCCGGGCTTGCCATGACGGATATCGTGACTCATGTCTGGCCAGATAGGCCCAAGCCGAAGAGCTATTTTGGCTTGTTGCAGCAATTTCTTGGGGCGGTGCCGCATATCAAGGCGATGAAGCGGTCAGCCTGCATAGAGGGAGCACGGATGGCACTTGCCCGTGTGAAGACACACTGGACGAAGATGGATGTCGCCGCTGTTGCGACCCAGGGTTCGGATGAGAACCGGTTACCCGCCGAGCACTATTTTGGGGAAGTTCTGCGTGGTGCTCGTATAATAGAGTCGCAGTGCTTGAAAATGTCACGTTCAAATGAACGTTTTATCTTGTAAAACAATGTTTATGATATAGGCGCTTTTTGTACTTGTGCGTTCAAGTATTGAAATATCTCCTGTGCGGCCGTTTATGTATACGTATGTATAACCTGAAAGATGGCAGTCGTCGGCTTCAGCCCCCACGCACAAGGTGCGGGGGTGTTCGCAAAAACAGCACATTTTCACACTTAATCCGACATCTCGGTCCTGTTTAAGGAGGTGGTAGCGTAGCAAACGAGGCAACTGGACTATAATGCTTTGTCACTTTCACTTAGCCATTGGAGTTCGAGGGTGGGACTACGATATAGCCCCTGGGGGCACCGCGCTCTCCGAATTCGGGGCGCGTACACTAGTAGAAAACCACCCATTAGTCCCGGTTCGTAAGGGCCTTTAGTCCCGGTTCATGAAACGGGACTAATGGGTCGTTACTAATGCCACCAGACATTAGTCCCGGTTCAAAGACGAACCGGGACCAATGTGTCTCCACGTGGCGATGTGCACCGAGCCCGGTCGGAGGTCTTTGGTCCCGTTGGCGGCTCCAACCGGGACCAAAAGTCTTTTTTTTAAGAAAGTGGCTGCTTTAGGGTTTTGTGGTTTATTTTAGGTTGTTATTTATAGCTAGCTAATAGAGAGAAGTGTCCTCTTATCTTCGCCCTTGGTTTATCAACGCTGCTGCTATATGTTCATTGCACCCGCAGATATATGACATGGCTCATGCATGCTTTGCATCATACATCATCATATATATGTATATAATAAAGTCCTACTAATCATGCATCATCATACTACTTCTACTAGCTCGTTATTAATAATAAGTCATACGATCATCATCCTCGTATATAGTCATCGAACCCAACCCTACATATATAATTGTTCTTAGCACATGATCATCGATTACCGGTATAGGACCTAAAACACCCTTAAGGTAAAATAGCATAAAACAATATAGACCCTGACTCTCCATTATGAAGAATGGCGATCATCCTGTCTCCAATTCTTGCCTTTCGCTGCTTATTGCTTCCAAGAAGCTCCTTACGACTGTCCATACATTTTTTCCATTCTTTGATTGTTATGTCTCCACTTCTTTTAGAAACCCGATATGGACAGTTGAGATTCGTAGGACGACCTGGTAGTATGTTCAAAACATGAAGGCTACCACGCGTATACATCAGATGAGGGACACACTCATTCGGGATTATCTGTTGAAAAACATAGTAATAACTTCGTAGTTAGCAATGATGTACTAGTTTAGAAGTGTGCAAAAAGATGCACGGATGTTGTAATAGTAAAAAATAATCGTACCAAGGTATCTCCATGGTAGTTACTGTAGTTCAACACGTGCACTAGTGGCACGTATTGACCATAATGTTGAGGAGTTTGATTGTAGATATTGTAATTCTCAAGATCTCTACAAAATCCGACTAGATGTCGTTTCTCCCGATAAGTTAATTCGCAGCCTTCGGTGTAGTATGTTCTGTCTACCATCTTCCGCACATTCTTTGAAGAATGAAAATAAGCTGTCAATGGAGATAAGTTGTCAACTATATATTTTGAAATAAACAATATAAATTACTTAATAACTATGTTTAGCTCACATGAGGGAAGAACTGGAGGTGTATGCACAAAGACCCAAATCGTAGGTGTCTCTTGCTCGATTGTAGGATCACCAAGATCCATGGTGATAATCATACCCTCATCAAGACCATACATCTTGCAAAATGCATCCCAATTTTGCAACCAAAATGGGTTACACTCTGAGCATTGTACAGCTTTACTTGAAAATCCACATCATGTTCGGTACTTAGGACAATTTTTTGTTTCAAATTTTCATGGTCTTCAAAATCCATCCTCTCCAAGACATAGCGCCTTGCAAAGCATGGGATAAGCTAGTCGAATTGAAAAAGATGAAAATTACACGTTAAAATAGTTGAAGTCGTGCTTAATTACGAAAAAAAACTATTGTCGCTGCTATGCATCCGTATGAACATCGCAAGTCTCCTCGAGCTTAATGCTGAAGCGCCGATCTTCCTCCAGCTCAATGAATCATCGCACATACCTCGGTCATCGTGGCACCAATCGACTCCCCAGCGATTTTCGTCGTCGATGAGGACGACATTTCGCCTCGCTCATAATTCAAATATTAAACTAGATCATTATTATAAATCACGGGTTGACTATAGATGATCGATGTACGTACGGGTTGAATATTATACCAAATTGTCTAGCACACGGGAATGAAGGAGAACTTATCCAATATGAGCATTCAATAAGCAAAACCAAATCACATAATAAAGTATAGTATTCAAATTAGCATGCATTCAATAATTATAAGCAAAACTACATCATCTCTTGGTGTCCGTACATCATCGAATATTATCACTAATAAAACTAGAACCGGATGCCTCACCACCGTCACTGGCCCACGCGACCGCCACCAAACAAGGATCGGGTCAACAACGGGCTGCCTCCTCACCAACCTACTACGTCCCCCGAAAGGTAGCACCTCCCAATACCAACCAAGCGGAGCCCAGTCCCAACATGACCCTGATCAAGCAGGCCTCCATCGCCGATTCGACGACGACGAGGATGCGGGATAGGCATCGCCGACGCCGACGCTGAACTACTTCTATATATAGTTAAATAAAAGTAGTCTTATTAATTAAATCTATCTAGCTCAACTACTAAACACTTACTATAAATAAATAAGTAGTACTTACTAAAAACAAACTACTTCATATATAAACTACTTCTTCTTTTTTCCTTTTTCTAAATTACTACACATCTAATCCTACATAAAGATCTAAATTACTACACATCTATTTACAGAAAAAATCTAACATAAAAACTAACATAAAAATCTATCATAAAACATGTAACATAAAAACTTACATAAAAAATCTTACATAATATGAACAAATCTTTTACAGAAAAAAAATCTAACATAAAAAACTAACAAATTAATTACACAATCTACATTAACTACATATCTAAATTACACAATCTAATCTAACAAAAATATCTATGAACTACAAAAAATCTAAAAAAATCTAACATAAAAAACTAACATAAAAAATCTAACATAAAACATCTAACATAAAAACTAACTAAAAATCTTTTTACAGAAAAAAATCTAACATAAAGAAACTAACATAAAAAACTAACATAAAAAATCTAACATAAAAACCTTACATAAAAAATCTTACATAATATGAACAAATTTTACAGAAAAAACTAACATAATATAATACATATCTAAAAAAAGAAACTAACATAAAAAACTAACATAAAGAAACTAACATAGAAAAATCTTACATAATATGAACAAATCTTTTACAGAAAAAAGATCTAACATAAAAACTAACAAATTAATTACACAATCTACATTAACTACATATCTAAATTACACAATCTAATCTAACAAAAATATCTATGAACTACAAAAAATCTAAAACAAATCTAAGAAAAATAAAAAGGGCGACCTGCACGGGCGACGGCGACGGCGAGGTGCGGCGCGGGGGCGGCGACGGCGCGAGGCGCGGCGCGGGCGGGGCGCTGCAGCGTCAAGGGCGGGCGGGCGACGGCGGGCGCGGGCGGGTCGGGTTAGGGCGGGCGGCGACGTGACGGCGCTTGGGCAGGGCAATGGCCGGACACGGCGACGGCGGGGCAGGCAGGGCGGGCGACGGCGCAGGCGAGGGGCGGCGGCGGCGGCGTCGGGCGGGCGGCGACGGTGTCGGGGCGGCAGGAGAGATCGAAGTGGGGGGATGCGGTTCTGAAATTTTCCTAAGTGCTACTTATATAGCAAAGGCTTTTGTCCCGGTTTGTGCCACAAACCGGGACCAATGCCCTCTTTTGTCCCGGTTTGTGCCACCAACCGGGACCAAAGACCTCTTTTCAGCAGCCCAAAGGGCGGGAAACGAAGACCTTTGGTCTCGGTTGGTGGCACAAACCGGGACAAAAGAGGGGCATTGGTCCCGGTTGCGGCGACGAACCGGGACAAAAGAGGGGCATTGGTCCCGGTTGCGGCGACCAACCGGGACCAATGGACTCTACAGCTGTTTGGATAAATATATGCTTATTTTTAATGGCTTATTACAACACAGAAATAAAAAGAAAAAATAAATATAACAGAAAAAGAAAAAACTATATAAAAAACTACTCAGAAATGAATAGAAGCAAAAAATAGTTGTGATTAACTATAGTAAAAAAGGAGCATATATGCTTATTTTTAATGGCTTATTACAACACAGAAATAAAAAGAAAAATAAATATAGCAGAAAAAGAAAAACTATATAAAAACTACTCAGAAATGAATAGAAGCAAAAAATAGTTGTGATTAACTATAGTAAAAAGGAGCATATATGCTTATTTTAATGGCTTATTACAACACAGAAATAAAAAGAAAAAATAAATATAGCAGAAAAAGAAAAACTATATAAAAACTACTCAGAAATGAATAGAAGCAAAAAATAGTTGTGATTAACTATAGTAAAAAGGAGCATATATGCTTATTTTTAATGGCTTATTACAACACAGAAATAAAAAGAAAAAATAAATATAGCAGAAGAAGAAAAACTATATAAAAACTACTCAGAAATGAATAGAAGCAAAAAATAGTTGTGATTAACTATACTAAAAAAGGAGCATATATGCTTATTTTTAATGGCTTATTACAACACAGAAATAAAAAGAAAAAATAAATATAGCAGAAAAAGAAAAAACTATATAAAAAACTACTCAGAAATGAATAGAAGCAAAAAATAGTTGTGATTAACTATAGTAAAAAAGGAGCATATATGCTTATTTTTAATGGCTTATTACAACACAGAAATAAAAAGAAAAAATAAATATAGCAGAAAAAGAAAAAACTATATAAAAACTACTCGAAATGAATAGAAGCAAAAATAGTTGTGATTAACTATACTAAAAAGGAGCATATATGCTTATTTTTAATGGCTTATTACAACACGAAATAAAAAGAAAAATAAATATAGCAGAAAAAAAAAAAACTACTCAGAAATGAGTACAGATGCGCTTATAGAGGAAATTCAACTTAAATTCATAACGAATTTCAAGAGAAATCCGTATGAATTTATGCTAAATTACCTATATAAGCGCATCTATTTTCATTATCGGAGGAGCTCAATAAGGTAGAGAGGAGGGCTTATAAACCAGTCCGCTCCTTCGGTGGCGAGGTGGGACTAAACTCGTCGCAACGGCACCAACTTTTAGTCCCGGTTGACGGCGGAACCGGACTAAGGGTTTTTTGGTCGGTTCGTGCCACTAACCGACGAATGGTCAGGGCCAGAGCGGGATCATTGGTCCCGGTTCATCCCACCAACCGGGACCAAAAGGTCCAGACGAACCGGGACCAATGGCCCACGTGGCCCGGCCGGCCCCGGGCTCACGAACCGGTCCGATGCCCCATTGGTCCCGGTTCGATTGAACCGACTAATGGGCTGGACCGCCCGGACCATTGCCCCTTTTCTACTAGTGGTATGTGCCTGACCGGGAAGCGGTCCTTCGTCGAAGCGGAGGAATTCTAAACATTCCGGTGGTCGATCGAGTGGTTGACTAGTCTCTCAGATCATGACAATCAGTTTTCGGCTTTCTCTTACGAGGTGCTCGCCAAATTAATCGGGGCACAATCGCAGAGTTCTACTGGTGCCGCGTTAGCCGATGATACGGAACGTAAGGCAGGAAAACACAGGAGCCGGGCAAACCCAACATTTGACCAAAGACATGATTCGGAGCTGATGCATATAAGGCCTAACTCGAGACGCCGAACACTCCCTAAGGTGTTCGGTCTTTTATAATAACGGGCGAAACAATACCCTAAGCCCCTTGTGTCCAGGTACGGGCGAGGTCCTCTAACGCGGCCGATGCCAAAACGTCAGTATCCTCTCTGGTTATCATGAAAAACCAGGGGATTATAGCAACAAGAGACAGTAAAAAAGGTTTATGCAGGGTCTTAATCTGAAAAGAATCCTAGCAACGGGTCCCTACTGCACGTCTGCGCCTATGTCTCCGTTGTGCCATTATCCTGGACGGGTGTGCACGGTGTTCATCTGTAAAAAGAGAGGAACTTAGAAAGAAATCGTGCGAAAAGTGCATAAAGATTAAAATATTAATAAATTAATAAAGCTGAGCCTATATTAGCCCATTGTTGCTTATATGCGCAGCCCTCTGTGAAGGGGTGTGCGGCTAGGGAGCCCCTAGCTTATTTATGCCGGACTCGTCTAGCCGTGTCCGGGGTCTTTTAATAACCCTCTTAATGAAATGATGCCTCGTGGACCGGGCATTTTGAGTGTAAGAGAGACGCGTAATGTGGTATTGCGTTAAAGTGGACAAAGGCTTCACGCCCCAATAGTGCTTGATAGCTACTTTTGAATGGGGCGACATGGAAGATTAGCTTTTCGCGTCAGAAGTTGTCCGGTGACCCAAACACAACTTCTAATAATAAGGAGCCTGTGCACTTGGCGTAAGGGCCTGGCGTCACTCCTTTAAAGGAAGTGCGGCTATGTCGAATTTTAGTAAGGTCTATCCCCAACTTGCGGATTGTGTTCGGATATAGCAGGTTTAAATCGCTGCCGCCGTCCATCAGAACTTGTGTAAATTGTAGTCCATCGATTATAGGATCCAATATCAGAGCAGTCTATCCTGCGTTTCGAATGCTTCTGGAATAATCCAGGTGGTCGAAAGTGACTGGTTTTGACATCCAACTTCGGGGTTCCACTGGGGTGGACCGTGCGGCACTTATTTTAATGGGTGCCGCATTGTTTTTCCGTAATATCACATGAAGTGAGTTTACTGTTTTGACTTCTTGTGGGAAAGTCTTTTGTTTTCCGGTGCTCTGCTGGTGGGTTTTATCATCATTCTCGCTTGATGCGTCGAGCCCCTTGTGTTCGGCGTTGAGTCGGCCGGACTGTTTGAAAACCCAGCAATCTCGGTGGGTGTGGTTTGCAGGCCTTCCGGGGGTACTGTGGATTTGACATATCCGATCCAAAATTTTGTTTAAGTTGGATAGCTCATCACTGTTGTCCCTAAGAGGCAGTGTTTTGTTGCTTGGCCGCGAGCTTTTGAATCCGGCGTTGACCACCATATTCTTTTGGCTTTTTTCTTTATTCCGGCGCTGATCCTTTCTGCGCCGTGATTTGCCGTTTCCATCTCCGATCTCGGATGTACTCGGGTCGCTCGTGCTGCATCTTGCTAGCCAGCTGTCCTCCCCCGCGCAAAAGCGGGTCATGAGGCTTGTTAGAGCAGCCATTGTCCTCGGCTTCTCTTGGCCGAGGTGTCTGGTGAGCCATTCGTCACGGACGTTGTGTTTAAAAGCTGCTAAGGCTTCCGCGTCCGGACAGTCGACTATTTGGTTCTTTTTGGTAAGGAACCTGTTCCAGAATTTGCGCGCTGACTCTCCGGGCTGTTGAGTTATATGACTTAGATCGTCTGCATCTGGAGGGCGGACATAAGTCCCTTGAAAATTTGCTCTAAATGCATCCTCGAGCTCTTCCCAACTTCCAACAGTGTTTTCTGGGAGGCTTTTGAGCCAATGCCGAGCTGGCCCTTTGAGCTTGAGGGGTAGATATTTTATGGCGTGGAGATCATCTCCTCTAGCCATGTGTATGTGTAGTATGTAATCCTCTATCCAGACTCCAGGGTCTGTTGTTCCGTGCCTCTATGTTTATGGGTTTGAACCCTGCTGGAAATTCATGATCTAGCACCTCATTGGTGAAACATAGTGGGTGTGCGGCGCCCCTGTATTTGGGTGTGCCGCTCTCTTCGAACACTTGGCGTGTTGTGACGCTTCCTGGGGCCCTCTTTTTTGGCCCGTAAATGGACCTGGCTGGGCCATCTGTTTTCCCAGGATCATGAGTCGGCTTGAGTGCGGCGCCGCTTGTCGCTTTTGGCCTGTCATCTGGTCGTCTATCCGGCCAGGCGGCTTCTTTAATTTTTGACTGTGGTGGCTCTATGGCTTCCTCGTCAAATTCTGGCAGCAGCTTGCGCTTCGGGTAGCTCTTTGATTGATGGCCATTGCCATATTTGTCTGCGGTCTTGAGTACTTTGCTCCACCTTATTCTGAGTATGTCTTCCTCTGTTTTGAGCTTCCGTCTTTCCTTCTTCAAGCTTCTTGCGGTGGCGACGAGTCTTTCGTGAAGGGTCTTATGCTCCGGTGGTGTGTCCGGCGTGAGGTCGTCCAGACTGTTGGTTTCGCCGGGTTTGGATTGATTATCCGATTCGTCCTGTTCGGACGGTTGCTTGGTTGCATGTTCGTCGTCCACTGGTTTGCCCTGCTCTATTGCTGGGTCATTGGGAATGCTATTTTTGTCGAGGCGGGGCTTAGGGCGGCGCTTGCATCGCCGTTTTGGTTGTTTATCGGCTGGATTATCCTTTGCCGCGCCCCATTGTTCCTCGTCGTCGCTTCCTTTTGGGGTATCCACCATACATACGTCATGTGTTGGGGTGGTCCTCAAGTGTCCTGTAGGCACTGGTTCTTGATCGTCTCCGGCATCGTCGTCCATACCGCCGATGTCCTCGGAGTCATAGTCTAGCATGTCGGTTAAATCTTCGACAGTGGATACAAAGTGGGTGGTGGGTGGGCTTTGAATGTCTTCGTCGTCCGCATCCCAACCATCCTGGCCATAATCCGGCCAGGGCTCTCCGGATAACGAGAGACGCTTTAGCGATTTTAAGATGTCGCCAAAGGGTGAGTGTTGAAAGATGTCCGCGGCGGTGAACTCCATGATCGGCGCCCAATCAGATTCGACTGGCAAGGGCGCAGGAGGTTCGGAGTCCGGCATGGAGTCCAGCACCTCGGAGTCACGAGCTTTATAAGGGACGGGGTCGGTGTTCGGCTCCATCGCCGTGGACGTCGCAGCCCCCGAGGCGGTGTCCAGCCACCCATCCTCGATCTGCGCAATCGGCTCCGGACTATAGGTCGGAGCGGATTCGTGTGCGGCCTCCAAGGTACTGTCCGGCGGCAGAGTTAGATCATGCCCATCGTGACAGTGCGGCATGCTCGGCTGCGGCTCGGATCCATCGAAGATCAAGTCTCCGCGGATATCCGCCGTGAAGTTTAGGCTTCCAAATCTGACCTGACGGCCAGGGGCGTAGCTTTCGATCAGCTCCAGATGGCCAATTGAATTGGCCCGCAGTGCGAAGCCGCCGAACATGAAGATCTGTCCGGGGAGAAAAGTCTCACCCTGGACAGTGT
Organism: Aegilops speltoides; assembly: GCA_021437245.1. Lineage (NCBI taxonomy): Eukaryota > Viridiplantae > Streptophyta > Magnoliopsida > Poales > Poaceae > Aegilops > Aegilops speltoides. Next base: position 5,848,976 of record CM038146.1, on the reverse strand, counting down.
TGTTGTTGATTGAAGAAGCCATCAAGCCTATCGGTGACGACACGGAGGAACTCTCAATGAAAGCACCAATGTCGGTGTCAAAACCGGCGGATCTCGGGTAGGGGGTCCCGAACTGTGCGTCTAGGCGGATGGTAACAGGAGACAAGGGACACGATGCTTTACCCAGTTCGGCCCTCTTGATGGAGGTAAAACCCTCGTCCCGCTTGATTAATATTGATGATGTGTATTACAAGAGTGGATCTACCACGAGATCAAGGAGGCTAAACCCTAGAAGCTAGCCTATGGTATGATTGTTGTAATGGATGTTGTGTCCTACGGACTAAAGCCCTCCGGTTTATATAGACACCGGAGGGGGCTAGGGTTACACAGAGTCGGTTACAATGGTAGGAGATCTACATATCCGTATTGCCAAGCTTGCCTTCCACGCCAAGGAAAGTCCCATCCGGACACGGGACGAAGTCTTCAATCTTGTATCTTCATAGTCTTGGAGTCCGACGGACGATGATAGTCCGGCTGTCCGGACACCCCCTAGTCCAGGACTCCCTCAACAATCATACCATAGGCTATCTTCTAGGGTTTAGCCTCCTTGATCTCGTGGTAGATCCACTCTTGTACTACCCATATCATCAATATCAATCAAGCAGGAGTAGGGTTTTGCCTCCATCGAGAGGGCCCGAACCTAGGTAAAAACATCGTGTCCCTTGTCTCCTATTACCATCCGCCTAGACACATAGTTCGGGACCCCCTACCCGAGATCCGCCGGTTTTGACACCGACACTCCTCATGGCCGAATGACAGGCCATCGCCGCCAGCGTTAATGGCGCTTTGACGAAAACCAGGTAGGCTGTGATGGGAGTCGACCAAGAGGACTTCTGCCGCGAGGTCACAACTCCGCTCTCGGAAAATGTGTCTGCGAAATCAGTTGACAGGTCGATTGAACCGCAGTGAAATACGTCGGGCTCGATCGCCCTGACTTGGGGGTGAACGCTTGACGAGCCACATCGTGCTTCACCCACCACTGGAGAAGCAATCGACCAGACCGCTTGTAGCAGCGTCCAGCGGAGTGAGACATGGGAGGACCGATTGATACGGGGTCGATGGCTGCTGAAGGAGGACGCTGCAGGCACTCGCGCGGAAGTGTGACGAAGCACTGATCGGGATAGCCTCGACGTTGAGGGGGCCTCCTGGAGCCAGGCAGAGTCGTCGGTGACAAAAGTGAGCACGCCGAGTCGGAACTCATGGCCCATAACTAAACCGCCTCCGGAAACCATGTTGATGAAGATCGAAGAAAACGAAAACTCGCCGGAAGTCCTAAGACGCTTTACCCCACGGTGGGCACCAACTGTCGTGGTACTAAGTCTGACAGTAAGAATAGGGGGTACGTATGAGGAGGCAAGTTCCTAGCTACGTTGAGATTGTACGCAAGAGTTTACGAGTTCAGGCCCCTCTCGGAGGAGGTAAAAGCCCTATGTCTCGGTGCCCTAAAGCGGTCGATTGGAATATGGGAGTATGTGTTACAGGGGGTGCGAACCATTGTCCCAGAGGAGGGAGGTGGCTTATATAGAGTGCACCAGGACCCCAACCCACCTCCGTTATAGGGGTTCAATGTACATAAAGATAGGGCGTTACTGGTAGCACCAGCTATAAAGTGTATTTAATGACCTTTAAGACTACGGAGTGAACGCCTGGCCGTTGCCGTCCTGAGTGACTCCTAGTCTTCTGTAGGTCGAGTTTTTCTCGTACAGTCGAGTGGCTTCGTCTTGGCCGAGTGACACCAGGAGGGGTGTACCCAAGTGGGATGACTGGTCGAGTGGATTGCACTCGACGACTTCAATTGGTACTCTCTGTTGTTCTTTGAATGTCTTTGCTTCGAGGGTAGTGACCTTGGGTAGGGAGTATAGGTCAGGCCTTTGACCCTACCCTAGGTCTATGGCACCATCACCATCCCCTCTTTCGTCTTCATCTATCGGTAAACTTACTTGAGGCTATATTTTATTCACCACATGATATGTGTTTTGCTTGTAGCGTCCTGTATGATTTGAGTCTTTGCCTTTTAGTTTACCACAATCATCCTTGTTGTACACACCTTTTGGGAGAGATACGCATGAATCGGAATTTATTAGAATAATTTATGTGCTTCACTTATATCTTTTGAGCTAGACAATATTGCTCTAGTGCTTTGCTTATATCTTTTTAGAGCACGGTGGTGGTTTTATTTTACCAAATTATTGAACTCTCATGCTTCACTTATACTATTTTGAGAGTCTTTTAGAACAGCATGGTAATTTTATTTGGTTATAAAATTAGTCCTAATATGATGGCCATCAAAGATGGGTATAATAAAAACTTTCTTATAAAGTGCATTGAATACTAGGAGAAGTTTTATGCTTGATGATTGTTTTGAGATATGAGGATGGTGATATTAGAGACATGCTAGTTGAGTAATTGTGAAGACATAATTGTGTTAAAGTTTGTGATTCCCGTAGCATGCACGTATGGTGAACCGTTATGTGATGAAGTTGGAGCATGATTTATTTATTGATTGCCTTCCTTATGTGTTGAGGTCGGGATCGCGCGATGGTTAACTCCTACCAACCCTTCCCCTAGGAGTATGCATGTATTACCTTGCTTTGATGACTTGTAGATTTTTGCAACAAGTATGTGAGTTCTTTATGACTAATGTTGAGTCCATGGATTATACGCACTCTCACCCTTCCATGATTGCTAGCCTCTCTAGTACCGTGCAACTCTCGCCGGTACCATACACCCACCATATACTTTCCTGAAAACAGCCACCATACCTACATATTATGGCATTTCCATAGCCATTCCGAGATATATTGCCATGCAACTTTCCACCCTTCCATTTATTATGACATGCTCCATCATTGTCATATTGCCTTGCATGATCATGTAGTTGACATCGTATTTGTGGCAAAGCCACCGTTCATAATTTTTTCATACATGTCACTCTTGAATCATTGCCCCTCCCGGTACACCACCGGAGTCATTCACATAGAGTCATATTTTGTTCAAAGTATTGAGTTGTAATTCTTGAGTTGTAAGTAAATAAAAGTGTGATGATCTTCATTATTAGAGCATTGTCCCATGTGAGGAAAGGATGATGGAGACTATGATTCCCCCACAAATCGGGATGAGACTCCGGACTAAATAAGAAAAGAGGTCATAAAAAAAGGCCCAAATAAAAAAATGAGAGAAAAAGAGAGAAGGGACAATGCTACTATCCTTTTACCACACTTGTGCTTCAAAGTAGCACCATGATCTTCATGATAGAGAGTCTCCTATGTTGTCACTTTTGTATACTAGTGGAAATTTTTCATTATGGAACTTGGCTTGTATATTCCAATGATGGGCCTCCTCAAAAGTTCCCTAGGTCTTTGTGAGAAAGCAAGCTGGATGCACACCCACTTAGTCTCTTTTGTTGAGCTTTCATAAACTTATAGCTCTAGTGCGTCCGTTGCATGGCAATCCCTACTCACTCACATTGATATCTACTCATGGGCACACTAGTAGAAAAAGGACCTAATGTGAGACACATTAGTCTCGGTTCAATTTTGGCCCGGTACTAATGGTACCATTAGTCCTGGTACGAACGGCTATGCATTAATGATGGTTCGTGTCGAACCTTTAGTACCGGTTCATGCCATGAACCGGTACTAAACGGGTGGTGGCAGGCTGGCGTCAGGCCGGAGCCCCACGAGCCCCTTTAGTCTTGGTTCGTGGCACAAACCGGTACTACAGGCCGGCTAACCTTTAGTACCGATTTGTGCCACGAACCAGGACTAAAGGGGTCTGACCTATAGTCCTGGGACTAAAGGGGACTAAAGGCCCATTTTCAAAATCTACCCCCACCCCCCCCCCCCTGTGGATCGCCTTTTCAGTTTTGTAAAAAGCAAAAGAAAATGATAAAAACTTCAAAAATTAAAATCCTTCGAGATGTAGTTATGTTACTACATCTACTAGTTAGGAAAATTAAAAAACTTAAATTTGGACATGTTTTGCAAAAAAGTGTTATGAAAATGTAAGACGGCCATATCTTTTGCTTACGATGTCGGAAAAAAAACAGCCATATCTACGGCATGTTTGCAATTTTTTAGAATCCTCAGATTCTAAAAGGAAAAAAAGATATGCTCAAATTTCTGTTTTTTAAATTTTTGTTAAATCTGGTCAAATTGTGGTCAAACTATGGTCAAACTAATTATTGAAGAAATATTACTGTTAATAAATAATTATTTTAGTTTTTTGACTTTTGGTCAAACTGTGGTCAAACTATGGTCAAATCTGGTCTAACTATGGTCAAACTACTTATTCAAGAAATATTTTGGTTACTAAATAATAATAATTTTTTAGAATAATAGTTTCAAACTAAAACGGTGAAACATGTGACTTCATGCTCAAGCTAAATTCCTGAGGGTTAATAGGATTGACAGCTTACTATTGTCAGGTAAACAACACGTGCAGACTTGGAAACTAGGGGGGAATAGAACTCGAAAGTTAAGCGTGCTCAGGCTGTAGTAGTGAGAGGATGGGTGACTGGCCGGGAAGTTAGACGATTTGGAATGATGAGGGGTGATTAGAGCAATGATGAGCGGTGATTAGAGACAAAATCGTCAAATAATTCAGAAATTTGAAAATAAAAAAAATCAAAAAAAATTAAAAAAAAATAAAAAAAATTACCCTTTTGTACCGGTTGCTGTTACGAACCGGTACTAAAGGTCTCCCAGACAAATGCGCGGGCTCATGCCATGTGGTGGGCCTTTGGTCCCAGTTCGTGCAGAACCTGTACTAAAGGGGGGGGCCTTTAGTCCCCACCCTTTAGTGTCGGTTGCAGAACTGCGACTAAAGGCCCTTACGAACCAGTGCTATAGCCCGGTTCTGCACTAGTGGCATCTCCATAGCCCGTTGATACGCCTAGTTAATGTGAGATTATCTTCTCCTTTTTGTCTTCTCCATAACCACCATTCTATTCCACCTATAGTGATATGTCCATGGCTCACGTTCATGTATTGCGTGAAGATTGAAAATAGTAAAGTTTGAAACAATTGCTTGGCTGAAACCAGGATTGTGCATGATTAAATACTTTGTGTGATGAAGATAGAGCATAGCCATACTATATGATTTTGTAGGGATAACTTTCTTTGGCCGTGTTATTTTGAGAAGACATGAATACTTTGATTAGTATGCTTGAAGTATTATTATTTTTATGTCAATATTAAACTTTTGTCTTGAATCTTTCAGATCTGAACATTCCAGCCACAATCAATAAATTACATTGATAATTATGTTAGGTAGCATTTCACATCAAAAATTTTGTTTTTATCATTTACCTACTAGAGGACGAGCAGGAATTAAGCTTGGGGATGCTTGATACGTCTCCAACGTATCTATAATTTTTGATTGTTCCATGCTATTATATTATCTGTTTTGGATGTTTAATGGGCTTTAATATGCTATTTTATATTATTTTTGAGACTAACCTATTAACCGGAGGCCCAGTGCCAGTTTTTGTTTTTTTGCCTATTTTAGAGTTTTGCAGAAAAGGAATAATAAACATAGTCCAAACGGAATGAAACCTTCGCGAGGATCTTTCTTGGACCAAAAGCAATCCAGAGGACTTGGAGTTCAAGTCTGGAACTCCACGAGGAGGCTACGAGACAGGAGGACGAGCCCAGGGGGGTAGGTGCGCCCTCCACCATCGTGGGCCTCTCGTAGCTCCACAGACGTACTTCCTTCGCCTATATATACTCTTATACCCTAGAAACATCAGGGGGAGCCACGAAACCAGTTTTGCACCGCCGCAACCTTTTGTACTCATGAGATCCCATCTTGGGGCCTTTTCCGGCGATCTACTAGAGGGGGAATCGATCACGGAGGGCTTCAACATCAACAGCATTGCCTCTCCGCTGAAGCGTGAGTAGTTTACCACAGACCTTTGGGTCCATAGTTATTAGCTAGATGGCTTCTTATCTCTCTTCGATTCTCAATACAAAGTTTTCCTCAATGTTCTTCGAGATCTATTCGATGTAATATTCCTTTGCGGTGTGTTTGTTGAGATCCGATGAATTGTGGATTTATGAACAAGATTATCTATGAATATTATTTGTTTCTTCTCCGAATTCTTATATGCATAATTTGATATCTTTGCAAGTCTCTTCGAATTATCGGTTTTGTTTGGCCTACAAGATTGATCTTTCTTGCAATCGGAGAAGTGCTTAGCTTTGGGTTCAATCTTGTGATGTCCTTTCCCAGTGACAGTAGGGGCAGCAAGGCACGCATTGTATTGTTGCCATCGAGGATAAAAAGATGGGGTTTGTATCATATTGCTTGAGTTTATCCCTCTACATCACGTCATCTTGCTGAATGCGTTACTCTGTTCTTCTGAATTTAATACTCTAGATGCATGTTGGATAGCGGTCAATGTGTGGAGTAATAGTAGTAGATGCAGAATCGTTTCGGTCTACTTGACATGGACGTGATGCCTATATTCATGATCATTGCCTTAGATGTCTTCATAATTATGCGCTTTTCTATCAATTGCTCGGCAGTAATTTGTTCACGCGCCGTCATACATGCTATGTCGAGAGAATCCACTAGTGAAACCTATGGCCCCCGGGTCTCTTTCTTATTATATTACACTAGTCATCAACCCGTGCATCTGCACGGGCTAGCACTTTTAATATTAAATACGACAAAGTTGGTACAAATTACTCCCTCTGTAAAGAGTGTTTACATCACTAAAGTAGTGATCTAAACACTCTTATATTTCTTTAAGGTGGGAGTAGAAATGTTGGGCAGTGACATGAATATGTTGTTATGTATTATTGTTATCATAATTGTCGTTGTAGAATTAGTAGTACATTGATACCCCGTCCCTTTCCGTTTTTGAGGGCATATCATAAAAAAACAAAACTTTCCTTTGAAAAGATTTTTGTCTTGGAAGATGCAAATATCGCTATGCACACATTTTATTCCTTTTAATTTTTGTTCTGATCATAGAATCAACAAATGCATAAATAAGTAAGAGGGCCAAGCATGTGGTATTATTATTGTGTCTATCACTTATGTAGGCCTCCCTTTGATATCGTGATTTGCCCTATTAGGCCAATAAGCTGGAAAGGGGCGAGTAGACAACATGGTTACAAATGTAAACATTGTTTCATTCATCATGTTATTCATGATTATATGATTAGGTGCCCTATTGTAGCATATATCATCATTTATTTCCCACACAAGAAAGCACAACTCTTCCTTTTTTCCATGGAACACTACTAGGGAAAAGCCTAGCAGCCACGCGGGTTCTATGTATATCAGTAGTGCGGGACACGACGCTACTAATAAGGTGCTACAGCTAACCCGTAGCAGCAGCATGTGCACGCCCGCGCTAATGCTATACAAGTGTAGCAGCAGCGTTCTTCCCGGGAGCTTGCTACTGCTAATAGCGATAGCGCGCTTCTCCTGTGCGCGCTACTGCTGCTGTCGCGCTGCTGCTAACTTTTCTCCACTCGCTACTTCTAATTTTAGTTGTTTTTGTTTTTTTCTTCATATTTGTTTTGTATTTGAATAGGCTTTATACAAGAATCTTTAGCACATACAAATGTCATCATGATACACATACAAATGGCTACGAGACCACAAATGTAATCATAGCATACACATACAAATAGTCTCATCATAATCATCATCCAACACAAAGTGGTATCTTGCCATCATCTCGAAAATAGCGATACATGCAAGTCTCGAATACTTGCAACTACGACGTCATCCATCTAAACAAAGGTATATGTGATAAGAGCTATCACTATGAGTGAGAGTAGAACTATGCAGTACATGAGGTGGCGGTTACGAGTCCTCTCTCGTGCTAGCGTGAACCTCAAGTAACTAGCTTCTCCTTCTTGTCTGCTTTTGAAGCCTTTATGCTGGCACCCGAGAACCCATTCACTTGTGCCTGACACTCAGGCCACTCATTGTACACCCCCGGAACCTTCCCTTTGTACACGACATAGCACTGCCATCTCGCCATCAAGAAGCTAGGTACCTATTAGAGATGCATCTTCATCAAGAGGATGTACAATCATATGCAACAAAATATACTAAAGCAACACAAAAAAGAAAGGGTTAGCAACTAGATGCAACATATAGTATGCAAACTAATTAACTAGAGGTACGCAGGTCATCGTACCCAAACTAATAAAGTAGCGTTACGCAAGTTCGGCAAGGACCGTGGACATCACAAAGTTTCATCGCTACAGAAAGTATACAAGTTCAACCGACACATATCATCATCATCGGCATCGTAAATCACTAGAAGTTCCATCCTTCCATATCATCCACGATGGAACCTAGCATCTTGAACAGCGTGAGGTCATGACGTTGCATGCCTATGCGAGTTTGGATGTCAGCTCGCGATCTAGGGCCGTGGTGGAACATCCCCTTCTCATCGACGACTTCTTTCACGATGATCGTCGCAATGTCCCTTTGGATGCGAAAGAAGTCATCTCTTCTGAGTATATAATCCGCTTGTCCATGAGATTCTACCCACTTGTGGAGATGATCATCATTTCTGCCTATTATGCGAAGCTTTTGGTGATCAGTGCTGAACTCAATCATGAGATGGAGGATGTAGAATCCATCTTTCTTGCTTGGTTTTGGGACTTGGATGCAGCAGAAGTTACTTTTATGCGCGAAACCCATCTTCTTGTTCCTTTGTTTCCTGATCTGCATGTGTCCACCTCTAATGTTGAAGCCTTAGAGAGCATCATCTAGAATATTCATTATGTGGGTGTAGTCCTTCTCGTAGTCTCTGGAAGGGTCGAAATACACGGCGCGGGAGACTCACGGGTAAAGAACGATAAGGATGGTGCGCCCCTTGCTGCGGGGAAAAGACACCTCAAATTATTGTCCATATGAGCGAGAAGAAATGATTGAAATGTACGAAAGGGTTGTCCGGAATTGACTTACTTTGGATGATAAGGCCGGAGGACAATTTCCTGGTCCTTATTCTGTGCCATGAAATTTTGGAGGTAGTCCCTAGCAATTTCACGCTCAAAGTCGCAGAGACCTAAGAAAGACTCGTGCATGTAGTACGGATCCGCCGCACAGATTTGCGGGACTTCTTCTCTCTTCATGATGGAGCTCATATGTAGCGCAAAAAGGCGGACGATTGTATAATCGAGCCAACTTGTTAGAAACATCTCAAAGATATAGTAAAACCGTAGGAAGAACACCTCCGCGGGCCGTGTGTCGACGTAGCACTTCCCCTCAGGCACACGAGCCGTGTATGTCGGATATCCTGGATCCTTCGAGGCTAGTAGGCTTTTCTCAGTCGACAGCACATGGTCGTGCAGTCTCCTGAGATCCCCTGATAGTGTCTCCAACGGTTTCGGCGGTAGCATCGGCTCGCCCGTGAGATGGAACATGGCCGCACCTTTCACGGGTACACGCTCTTCAGAATCCATCGTCTGGATGCTATGTGCTCTGGCTTGTTTGGAGGCAGTTATCTTCCCCGATCTCTTCCTCTCCTTTTTCTTGGGCATACCTTCCAGACCCTTCCTTAACCCCTGCCCCAGTGTTGCCGGGCTAAGCACTGTACAACCCCCGACTAGTTGAGCATGTGTTGAGGCGGCATCTTTAGGCATGTCCTATGAGTATTTCATGAAGAGAGACTTCTTGAAATCCCTGCTACGACCTTCCTGCCCGGGAAGATCATCCATATCCTCATTAGCATGCTTATAGCCCGATTCGTCATATGGTTGACTCATCATATCTATGTCACAATCAGCCAGTACTATTGCACCCCCTTCATCATCATCCATTCTCTGTTCTGCAGGACCGATTACATCAGCCAGTACTATTGCACCCCCTTCATCACGTTGTCCGCCGCTCTCACCCGGCACTACAGGAGCTGGTAATTGCGTAGGCAGGGTGGTGGTCTCCGCACATGCTTGCTGATGTGTGATGACCCACAAGTATAGGCGATCTATCGTAGTCCTTTCAATAAGTAAGAGTGTCGAACCCCACGAGGAGCATAAGGAAATGATAAGCGGTGTTCAGCAAGGTATTCTCTGCAAGTACTGAAATAAGTGGTAACAGATAGTTTTGTGATAAGACAAATGGTAACGAGCAACAACTAACAAAAGTAAATAAAGTGCAGCAAGGTGGCCCAATCCTTTTTGTAGCAAAGGACAAGCCTGGACAAACTCTTATAATAGGAAAAGCGCTCCCGAGGACACATGGGAATATCGTCAAGCTAGTTTTCATCACGCTCATATGATTCGCGTTCGGTACTTTGATAATTTGATATGTGGGTGGACCGGTGCTTGCGTACTGCCCTTACTTGGACAAGCATGCCACTTATGATTAACCTCTATTGCAAGCATCCGCAACTACAACAAAAGTATTAAGGTAAACCTAACCATAGCATGAAACATATGGATCCAAATCAGCCCCTTACGAAGCAACGCATAAATTAGGGTTTAAGCTTCTGTCACTCTAGCAACCCATCATCTACTTATTACTTCCCAATGCCTTCCTCTAGGCCCAAATAATGGTGAAGTGTTATGTAGTCGACGTTCACATAACACCAGTAGAGGTTAGACAACATACATCTTATCAAAATATCGAACGAATACTAAATTCACATGACTACTAATAGCAAGACTTCTCCCTTGTCCTCAGGAACAAACGTAACTACTCACAAAGCATATTCATGTTCATAATCAGAGGGGTAATATTGTGCATAAAGGATCTGAACATATGATCTTCCACCAAATAAACCAACTAGCATCAACTACAAGGAGTAATCAACACTACTAGCAACCTACTAGCACCAATCCCGGACTTGGAGACAAGAATTGGATACAAGATATGAACTAGGGTTTGGAGATGAGATGGTGCTGGTGAAGATGTTGATGGAGATTGCCCTCTCCCGACGAGAGGAGCGGTGGTGATGATTTCCCCCTCCCGGAGGGCAGTGTCCCCGGCAGAACAGCTCTGCCAGAGCCCTAGATTGGTTCTGCCAAGGTTCCGCCTCGTGGCGGCGGAGTCTCGTCACGAAAGGTTCTCTTCTTTTTTTTCTCATTGAAAGACTTCATATGGGAGAAGATGGGTATCGGAGAGCCACCAGGGGGCCCACGAGGTAGGGGGGCGCGCCCAGGGGGGCGCCCCCCACCCTCGTGAGCAGGGTGTGGGCCCCCTGGCCTTCATCTTTGGCGACGATTTTTCTTTATTTATTTTAAGGTGTTCCGTGGAGTTTCAGGACTTTTGGTGTTGCACAGAATAGTCCTTCAATATTTGCTCCTTTTCCAGCCCAGAATTCCAGCTACCGGCATTCTCCCTCTTCATGTAAACCTTGTAAAATAAGAGAGAATAGCCATAAGTATTGTGACATAACGCGAAATAACAGCCCAAAATGCAATAAGTGTTGACATAAAAGCATGATGCAAAATGGACGTATCAACCCCCCCAAGCTTAGACCTCGCTTGTCCTCAAGCGAAAAGCCGATAACAATAAATATGTCCTCATGTTTAGAGGTAGAGGCGTCGATAAAAATAAAATACGGACATGAAGGCATCATGATTACTTCATAACAGCAACATATATAAATTTTGTCATATGATTACTCATGTTCAAGTGATGATCTTTTCACAAAGCCAAAATATGACTCAGAAACCTTATTGGGCACCAACAGTTATAATCTCAGTCATTGAAGCAATTGCAATTTATCATAACATTGGAAAGAGTCTATGTCAGAGCTTAAAAGCAAGTCCACAAACTCAACTATCACTTAGTCCTTCATAATTGCTAACACTCACGCGATACTTGTGGTTACGGAGTTTTAATCGGACACAGAGAAAGATAGGGGCTTATAGTTTTGCCCCACAACCTTTTACCTCAAGGGTAATGTCAACAATAATAATTCATGCTCCCCCACACCCAATTAGATATATATATCATGTTCTTTCCAACATGCTGAGCTTGCCAAAGGATAAAATGAAGAAGGAAAGGTGAAGATCACCGTGACTCTTGCATAAGGTAGAAGATAATAATAAAAGATAGGCCCTTCGCAGAGGGAAGCAGAGGTTGTCATGTGCGTTTAGGGTTGATGCACAAAATCTTAATGCAAAAGAACGTCACTTTACATTGCCCCTTGTATGTGAACCTTTATTATGCAGTCCGTCGCTTTTATTGCATCCACAACAAGTTCATGCAAAGTTTATTTTCTCCGCACTAATAAATCATGCATATTTAGAGAGCAATTTTTATTGCTTGCACCGATGACAACTTACTTGAAGGATCTTACTCAATCCATAGGTAGATATGGTGGACTCTCATGGCAAAACTGGTTTAAGGGTATTTGGAGGCATAAGTAGTATTTCTACTTAGTGCTGAGAATTTGGCCAGCCTGAGGGGGAAAGGCAAGCTCAACACGGTAGAGGAACCATGACAACATATTTTATCTCAGATGTAAGAAAAAATAACTCATTATGTTGTCTTCCTTGTCCAACATCAACTCTTTGGCATGTCATATTTTAATGAGTGCTCCCAATCATAAAGATGTCAATGATAATATATCTATATGTGAAACCTCTCTTTCCTTATTACTTCCTATTAATTGCAACAATGACCAAAGCTATATTTGCCAACTCCCAACAACTTTAAATCATCATACTCTTTCTATGTGAAGTCGTTACTTTCAATAAGATCAATATGAACTCTTGATTCTTTTTATTCTTTTTCTTCTAATTACCCAAGATCATGGCAAAATACTCAAGCCCTTGACTCAACACTAATCTTTATTATAGTTGGAGCGTGGAATCAACGCTACCCACACTTGTGGAATCAACGCTGCCCGGCTCATAGTTGTTGGTGAACTCCACGAGCATCTTGTGGGTAGCGTTGATTCCACGCTCCACCATCCCCTGACAGTTGAAAACTTGTTGCTCCATAAGCTTCGAGCCTCAACTCCACGCTTCCGGTTCCCTTTGGTCCCTCAACATCGCGGATGTGCAGCAGCCCATCACGCATCTCAATGGTTTGAGGGTGTCGCAGCACCTCTGCGAGGTAAGGGTTGATAACCTTCTCGAAGAACTTGTCCTTGGAAGCACTTGGGGTCGTCATGATGATCTCGACCTGTCAGAAAAACAGCTCGAAACAAGAATAGGGGAGATTTGCGTGATACGAGAGTCAAAACCTTCGGGAGTATATATAATGAATTTTTACCGACCAAAATACGTATCGTGCAAGGAAACGGAGTCCGGAGGGAACACGAGGTGCTCACGAGGTAGGGGCGCGCCAGGGGGTAGGCGCGCCTCCACCTCGTGGAGGCCTCGTGTCCTCCCGGACTGCTTCTTATTTTTCTATTTTTCTAAATATTCCAAAATGGAGAAATATTGCCTTAAAATTGTTTTGGAGTCGGTTTACTTACCGTACCACATACCTATTCCTTTTCGGAGTCTGGAACATTCTGGAAAGTGTCCCTTATGTATTCCTCCGGGGTTACGGTTTCAATAACATTAGTTTCAACATTTATAGGATTACCTGAGATATAGTGTTTGATTCTTTGACCGTTCACCACCTTCGGATTTGTGCCTGCGAAGTTGTTGATTTTTATGGCACCGGAATGATAGACCTCCTCGATAACGTAAGGACCTTCCCATTTGGAGAGAAGTTGTCCTGCAAAAAACCTTAAACGAGAGTTGTATAGCAATACATAATCACCTACATTAAACTCACGCTTTTGTATCCTTTTGTCATGCCACCTTTTAACTTTTTCTTTAAACAGCTTGGCATTTTCATAAGCTTGGGTTCTCCATTCATCAAGTGAGCTAATATCGAAGAACCTCTTCTCACCGACAAGTTTTAAATCATAGTTGAGCTCCTTAATATCCCAATATGCCTTATGTTCTAGTTCAAGAGGTAAGTGACATGCTTTTCCATAAACCATCTTATACGGGGACATACCCATAGGATTTTTATATGCCCATAATGCATCATTCAGTTTTTTGGACCAATTCTTTCTAGACCTATTGACAGTCTTTTGCAAAATTAATTTGAGCTCTCTATTGCTCAATTCTACCTGACCACTAGACTGCGGGTGATATGGAGATGCAATCCTATGATTAACATCGTATTTAGCAAGCATCTTACGGAAAGCACCATGAATAGAGTGTGAACCACCATCAGTCATTAAGTATCTAAGGACTCCAAACCTCGGAAAAATAACTTCCTTAAGCATTTTAATAGAAGTGTTATGATCAGCACTACTAGTTGGAATAGCTTCTACCCACTTAGTAACATAATCAACAACAACTAAGATATGAGTGTAACCATTAGAGGCAGGAAAAGGTCCCATATAATCAAAGCCCCAAACATCAAATGGCTCAATAACAAGTGAATAATTCATAGGCATTTCTTGTCGTCTACTGATATTACCAATTCTTTGACATTCATCGCAAGATAAAACAAACATACGGGCATCCTTGAAGAGAGTAGGCCAATAAAAACCGGATTGCAATACCTTATGTGCAGTTCTATCTCCAGCGTCATGTCCTCCATAAGCTTCGGAATGACACTTGCGCAAGATCTGTTCCTGTTCATGCTCAGGTACACAACATCTAATAACACCATCTACTCCTTCTTTATAAAGATGTGGGTCATCCCAAAAGTAATGCCGCAAGTCATAGAAAAACTTTTTCTTTTGTTGGTATGTGAAGCTAGGCGGTATAAATTTAGCAACAATATAATTAGCATAATCAGCATACCAAGGAGTGCTACGAGAAGTACTTATGACATTTAATTGCTCATTAGGAAAGCTGTCATCAATAGGTAGTGGGTCATCAAGAACATTCTCTAGCCTAGACAAGTTGTCTGCAACGGGGTTCTCAGCTCCTTTTCTATCAACAATATGTAAATCAAATTCTTGAAGCAAGAGAACCCATATAATGAGTCTAGGTTTTGCATCTTTATTTTCCATAAGATATTTAAGAGCAGCATGATCTATATAAATAGTTACTCTAGAATCAACAATATAGGGTCTGAATTTATCACAAGCAAATACAACCGCTAAAAGTTCCTTTTCGGTAGTAGCATAATTTCTTTGAGCATTGTCTAGAGTCTTACTATCATAATGGATAGCATTCAATTTCTTATCAACTCTTTGCCCTAGAACAACACCTACAATATAATCACTAGCATCACACATAATTTCAAAGTGTAAATTCCAATCAGGTGGCTGAACAATAGGTGCACAGACTAATGCTTTCTTAAGTATTTCAAATGCTTCTACACAATCATCATCAAAGACAAATGGTACATCTTTTTGTAATAAATTAGTCAGAGGCCGAGAGATTTTTGAGAAGTCCTTGATGAACCTCCTATAAAATCCGTCGTGAGCAAGGAAACTTCTTATACCTTTGATGTCCTTGGGACATGGCATCGTTTCAGTAGCATCAACCTTGGCTTTATCAACTTCAATACCCCTTTCAGAAACTTTGTGCCACAAGACAATACCTTCATTAACCATAAAGTGGCACTTTTCCCAATTCAAGACAAGATTAGTTTCTTCACATCTCTGCAAAACTCGAGCAAGATTGCTCAAGCAATAATCAAAAGAGGAACCATAGACGGAAAAGTCCTCCATGAAAACTTCACAAATTTTCTCGCAAAAGTCAGAGAATATAGCCATCATGCATCTTTGAAAGGTAGTAGGTGCATTACATAAACCAAAAGGCATACGTCTATAAGCAAAAGTACCAAAAGGGCATGTAAAAGTAGTCTTTGATTGGTCTTTAGCCGACACAGTTATTTGAGAAAAACCAGAGTAACCATCTAGAAAGCAATAATGTGTATGTTTGCATAGTCTTTCTAGCATTTGATCAATAAAAGGTAAGGGGTAATGGTCTTTCTTAGTAGCCTTATTTAATTTACGGAAATCAATTACCATCCTATAACCTGTGAATCTTTATCATTAGGGACAACAGTAATACCTCCCTTCTTAGGGACACAATGGACAGGACTTACCCACTGACTATCAGCAACGGGATAAATTATACCTGCCTCCAGAAGCTTGAGTATTTCTTTTCTTACCACTTCTTTCATTTTAGGATTCAAACGTCGTTGAGGATCACAAACTGGTTTGGCATCAGCTTCCAAATTTATTTTATGTTGACATAGAGTGGGACTGATGCCCTTAAGATCATCCAGAGTATATCCAATAGCGGCACGATGCTTCTTTAGAGTTTTCAATAATCTTTCTTCTTCATGCTCTGAAAGGTTAACACTAATAATAACAGGATATATTTTCTGTTCATCAAGATAAGCATATTTAAGATTATCAGGCAACGGTTTAAGTTCAAACACGGGATCACCCTTGGGTGGAGGAGGATCCCCTAGGTTTCAACAGCAAATTGTGTTGCGAAATAGGTTCTGTTTAAAGAATACTTCATCTATTTCCCTTCTTTCATTCATGAACATATCATTTTCATGGTCCAGCAAATAGTGTTCTAAAGGATCACTAGGAGGTACAGCTATAGAAGCAAGACCAATAATTTCATCCTTACTAGGCAATTCTTCCTCACGATGTTGTTTGCTAAATTTAGAGAAATTAAACTCATGAACCATATCATCCAAGCCAACAGTAACAACATTCTTTTTCCAATCTATCGTAGCATTAACAGTACGCAAGAAGGGTCTACCAAATATAATGGAACAAAAACTATCTTATGGAGAACCAAGAACAAGAAAATCAGCGGGATATTTGGTTTTCCCACACAAGACTTCAACATCTCTAACAATTCCCATTGGAGATATAGTATCTCTATTAGCAAGTTTAATTGTAACATCAATATCTTCTAACTCACCAGGTGCAATCTCATGCATAATTTCTTTGTATAAGCCAATGGGTATAACACTAGCACTG
Source organism: Aegilops speltoides (assembly GCA_021437245.1). Taxonomy (NCBI): domain Eukaryota; kingdom Viridiplantae; phylum Streptophyta; class Magnoliopsida; order Poales; family Poaceae; genus Aegilops; species Aegilops speltoides. Next base: position 5,832,040 of record CM038146.1, on the reverse strand, counting down.
GCACCCATATCACACAAGCCATGATAACAATGATCTCCTATTTTAACAGAAATAACAGCCACGCCTACCATAGGTCTATGTTTATCTCTGTCACAGGGTTTAGCAAATCTAGCAGTTTCACCAGTGAATTGAATAACATGCCCATCAATATTATCAGACAAGAGATCTTTAACAATAGCAATATTGGGTTCTACTTTGACTTGCTCAGGAGGTGTATAAGTCATAGTATTGCTTTTACGAACAATAGTTGAAGCTTTAGCATGATCCTTCATTCTAACAGGGAAAAAAGGTTTCTCAACATAAGAAGTAGGAACAATAGGATCATTATAAGTGACAATCTTTTCTTCAACTTTAATAGGTGCAGCTACTTTTACTTCTATGGGAGGATGATATTTAAACCACTTCTCCTTGGGGAGATCAACATAAGTAGCAAAAGATTCACAGAAAGAAGCTACTATCTCAGAGTCAAGTCCATATTTAGTGCTAAACTTACGGAAAATATCGGTATCCATAAAAGATTTAACACAATCAAACTTAGGTGTCATACTTGACTCCTTACCTTCGTAGAGGTCCCAATCTTCAGAGTTGCATTTAATTCTATCCAATAAATTAAATCCAAATTCAATAGACTTCATCATAAAAGAGCCAGCACAAGAAGTATCGAGCATGGTGCGATTATTATCAGAAAGCCGAGCATAAAAATTCTGGAGAATTGTCAATTTTGAGAGCTCATGATTGGGGCATGAATATAACATTGATTTAAGCCTCCCCCAAGCTTGAGCGATGCTTTCTCCTTCGCGGGGCCAAAAATTATATATATAATTGTGATCACGATGAACAAGATGCATAGGGTAATACTTTTGATGAAATTCCAATTTCAATCTTTTATAGTTCCATGATCTCGTATCATTACATAGCATATACCATGTCAATGCGTCTCCCTCCAAAGATAAAGGGAAAGCCTTCCTCTTAACGGCATCATCGGGTACACCTGCAAGCTTAAATAGTCCACAAATATCATCCACAAAGCGTAGATGTTCATCAGGATGCTTTGTTCCATCTCCTGCGAAAGTGTTAGCTAGCAGTTTTTCCATCATACCCGAAGGAATCTGAAAACCAGTTTCATTTTCAATAGGTTCAGTAGGTTCAGTAGGTTGAGGAGCAACTCTTGGCTCAACTGGACGGGGTGAAGATACCCCAAACAAGCCCCTCAAGCAATTACCTTCCATAGTAACAAGTGACAGAAAATTTCAGCACACTAAATAATTTTTTCCTTACCAAATTCCACCTACCAAAGGCGCTTCACTCCCTGGCAACGGCGTCAGAAAAGAGTCTCGATGACCCACAAGTATAGGGGATCTATCGTAGTCATTTCGATAAGTAAGAGTGTCAAACCCAACGAGGAGCAGAAGGAAATGATAAGCGGTTTTCAGCAAGGTATTCTCTGCAAGTACTGAAATAAGTGGTAACAGATAGTTTTGTGATAAGACAAATGGTAACGAGCAACAAGTAACAAAAGTAAATAAAGTGCAGCAAGGTGGCCCAATCCTTTTTGTAGCAAAGGACAAGCCTGGACAAACTCTTATAATAGGAAAAGCGCTCCCAAGGACACATGGGAATATCGTCAAGCTAGTTTTCATCACGCTCATATGATTCGTGTTCGGTACTTTGATAATTTGATATGTGGGTGGACCGGTGCTTGGGTACTACCCTTATTTGGACAAGCATCCCACTTATGATTAACCTCTATTGCAAGAATCCGCAACTACAACAAAAGTATTAAGGTAAACCTAACCATACCATGAAACATGTGGATCCAAATCAGCCCCTTACGAAGCAACGCATAAACTAGGGTTTAAGCTTCTGTCACTCTAGCAACCCATCATCTACTTATTACTTCCCAATGCCGTCCTCTAGGCCCAAATAATGGTGAAGTGTTATGTAGTCGACGTTCACAAAACACCACTAGAGGTTATACAACATACATCTTATCAAAATATCGAACGAATACCAAATTCACATGACTACTAATAGCAAGACTTCTCCCTTGTCCTCAGGAACAAACGTAACTACTCACAAAGCATATTCCTGTTCATAATCAGAGGGGTAATATTGTGCATAAAGGATCTGAACATATGATCTTCCACCAAATAAACCAGCTAGCATCAACTACAACGAGTAATCAACACTACTAGTGACCTACTAGCACCAATCCCAGACTTGGAGACAAGAATTAGATACAAGAGATGAACTAGGGTTTGGAGATGAGATGGTGGTGGTGAATATGTTGATGGAGATTGCCCTCTCCCGATGAGAGGAGTGGTGGTGATGATGATGGTGATGATTTCACCCTCCCGGAGGAAAATGTCCGCGGCAGAACAGCTCTGTCGGAGCCCTAGATTGGTTCCGCCAAGGTTCCGCCTCGTGGCGGCGGAGTCTCGTCCCGAAAGGTTCTCTTCTATTTTTTCTCATCGAAAGACTTCATATGGGAGAAGATGGGCGTCGGAGAGCCACCAGGGGGCCCACGAGCTAGGGGGGCGCGCCCCCCACCTTCGTGAGCAGGGTGTGGGCCCCCTGGCCTTCATCTTTGGCGACGGTTTTTCTTTATTTATTTTAAGGTGTTCCATGGAGTTTCAGGACTTTTGGAGTTGCACAGAATAGTCCTTCAATATTTGCTCCTTTTCCAGCCCAGAATTCCAGCTGCCGGCATTCTCCCTCTTCATGTAAACCTTGTAAAATAAGAGAGAATAGCCATAAGTATTGTGACATAACGTGAAATAACAGCCCAAAATGCAATAAGTATTTACATAAAAGCATGATGCAAAATGGACGTATCAATGTGTGGTTATTGGTGTGCTCTCGACCGGCTCTAGACGAATAAGATTCTTCGGCCATAGCAGCAACCAACCCTTGCAGCTTCCAATCCGCGGCGGGGTCTCGTCGTCCTCTCCCACATGTTGTACTGGAGGAGGCAAATCCTCATGCCCCGATTTCACACAAGGCAAGTTAACCCTGAAGTGCCCAGCGGGGATCGGCTGGTTGTGGAACGTGGGTTGCAAGGGGTTCATTATCACCCCCTTTCCCACGTCCACCTTCTGGCCTTTGATCAAGTAGAGTATGGTGCACGGGGTTTCTTCGGCCTGCAAACATATGTCTGTGGCGTAAAACATCCGAAAGGCAACGAAAATGGAATATTCTTCTTGGTGCGACATGTAATTATCGTGAGGGCGTCAAGCTCAGCCAAAGATGAAGGCCCACCTAGCGCGCCAGAGACTGAGGATGGGCTGCTATGAGCACGAGCGAGTGCGAGAGGAGGTTCGGTTGCGTGAGCAAGTGATGGTGCGGTGGTATTGATGTTCACGAAGTTGCTCCCGACGAAACTGGGCAACAGGAAATCATGTACCATCTTCTCTGGATTATCCTTCGTCTAGTTGATGATAGATGGAACCAAGTTAGTAGCAAAATTATTTCTGCAGGCAGTTAGAGCTACATTGACTGCCTGCTGTAGCAACTCATTTTTCTCCTCGGCTATTTTTTTTGCGGCCTTGACTGCTTTTTTTCTCGACCGCAAGCTTCACCTTCTCGTCGATGTCTGCTTGACTAAACTTCTTTTTCTGCTTCTTGGCCTCCGGGCCCTCGTTGTAAAACACCTTCTACGTGGCACCGTCTCCAGCACCGTGCACACGACCATATTGCGGCCGCTGGTCCAAAGGGAGTCCCTTAAGTTCGTTCAAGGCCTGGTTGAGAGGGGTGTCCCACTTGGGCCTCATCGGAGAAGTAGGGCTTTCGGCTGCAAGCTGGTGTTGCTTCTCCTGCAGAAGGAGCGTAGATCTGGAGCTAAATGTAAGCTAGTAAAAGAATAATTACCAGTAGTCTGATCAATTTCCTTGTGATCTGGTCCGTGTAAAAAACATTCTTTTCCTTGTCCCACTTGTAGCTGGCCCTGATGAAGTCACGCTCCAAGGGGTTGGTGATGTTCGCGAAGGGGTCTGGGAGACCCGCGGCTTCATGTTCCGCGTCCTCCTTATCCCATATGGGCCTTTTACCGAGGTAGCCACAGCTTCCGAGGCGATGTTTCCCCGTGTTCCTTTGCTGAAGGCTCTTGAATTTTGCAGCCTTAGCCTTGGCTGCCTCGGTAGCGCAAGTATCCTTGAACTATTCGAACTCCTCTTCCGTAGGTGTCGGATTTTCCTCCAGAATCTTGGACAGGGGTTCCTTAGCCTCAATAGCTCTTTTAGTCATCCCTTTCCAGGAGGCCAAATCATTGTTGAACATGCCCATGGCGTGATTATTAATCTTTTTCATCTTCGGATCATCCCACGGTTGTTCTATGTTATCATCCCGGTCGGGGAACATGAATCTCTTGTGCAACTTCGTCAGGAGCAACTGTGTCAAATGTTCTTTACTCCTTAATTCATTGTCGTTGATGCTCGCGCATTCCCATAGGATGCATCCTACTTGGTTCCCATAGCACTTGCGAGGTTCTTCCGGCTCTAATGGCTCAAAATTTCCAGGTGCCATCTTTGTGATCACCCTCGTCCAATCCTTAGTTTGTTAGGTTTTTGTATCCTCTGCTTCTTCTTCTTCTTCATTTCGGTAGAGGCATCAGCGCCGGTACCTTCCCCGCTGGTATCTTCCCCGCCGGTACCTTCCCAGCCGGTCTCGGCGCCGCCATCGGTCGCGGTGCCGCCATCGGTGCCGGCGCCGTCGGTGTTGATGTCAGCGCTAGTACCATCATCGAGGTCGACCTGCAAACCTTGACTTTGCTTAGCAGTCGAATAGTCGAGGTACTCTTGTTCACCCTCATAATCCATCTTGTCTGCATCCTGGTCAGAAGGCCCAGTTTCTTCGTTGTTCGACATGTTTCCTATGATTAAGTCTCCTTGTCTAATTCTAAGACTACGAAAAAAAGTGAGAGACATAAAAAAGAAATTTATGTTTGCCGGAATGTCGTTTCCACACAACTCCCAGCACTCGATATGCCTACCATCTAGCACAAATCATGCCAAAATTCACGGAAAATTTTGGCATGACCTTTGCTAAAAAATGGACATATCGAGCGCCTGAAATTCATCGGAATGGAAATGAATCAACATTCCGGCATAACATAGGCCACTTGGATCATTTACCCTGCACATAATCATCATGTCCAAATGACATGTCCAAATTTCAAATATGACATGTCCAAAACATCACATGTCCACATATCATATGTCCACTTCAAATTTGCATATAAAAGGAAGAAAAATATATAACTTGAAGAAAAAACCTAGATCAATTCATAACTAAATATATAACCTAATTAACCATCTGCCCTAACTAAAACCTAATTAAATTAACCAAAGAACCCTAGCTACCAGAGAGAGGAGGTGCGGTGGGGGGCTTACAGAGGGTGCAGGCCCGACGACGCCGAGGTTGGGACGGGGTCGGGGTCAAGTGCAGGGCAGTGCCGGGTTGGGGTCGGGTCGGGGCCGTGGGCGCGCTGGACGGGCAGGGGTCGGGGCCGGGCGGAGCCGCGCGCCGGGGTCGAGGTCGAGTCGAGGCGAGTCAGGGTCATGGCGAGGGTAACGGCCTGAGAGGAAGGCTCCGGCGCGACGGGGAAGAGAGTGGGCATTTGGGAGAGAAGAGGCGGGACGAAGAGAGGAGTGGGGATTTTGGAGGTTATGTGGGAATAGCAGTAGCGCGTTTAGGAGAAACGCGCTATAGCTACTACAGGTAGCTATAGCGGTTTTCTTAGAAAGCGCTACTGCTGTCTTGACTAGCTATAGCTCTTTTCTCACAAACGCGCTGCTGCTATAACTAGTACCTATATAACAGTTTTCCTGTTTGTTTCCTTCTCTTTTCTTTTCCTTTATTTTCTCTCACTTATCTTCTTCAAAAGCAGTGAACGAAGGGAAGGCGTATATTGCATCATTTGACAGTTAAGTATGTATATAAAATAGGAACATATATATTACATCATTGGACCCATGCATAATAATGGCTAAGTAGGTATACAAAATAGGAACATATATATTACATCATTTGACCGATAACATACGATTCCTCAGCGTTGACATTTTCGTTTTTGAGTCAGCTTCTTTCGCTTCTTGTTCGTTGAAGAATAATTGAGCCCCTCATTATGACTTTGCCTTTCCCATGGAGTATGATTTTTCTTAGGTAATGTAGTATTGATTCTTCTTTTGACGTATACTTCATCATCATCGTCATCTTCCCTCATTTGGTTGTCGTACTGATCGTAGTCTTCCTCGTTGGCGACTCCATCCATTCCAATGATGTTCCTTTTGCCTCTCCTCGCGACAACACGACTGGGATTGCGCGGGTCGGTTATGAAGAAGCATTGTGTCACGTGCTTAGCTTGTACCCATGGCTCGTTTTTTGCGATAGCGTTCACGGTAGCGCTCTTGGCGTTGGGTATAGTCGTGGTAATGAAATTCCGGTTTTCTCTTTCGACATTCTGAGCCCATCTCACATGGAACATCGTTGTGTTGTGCAGTCCAGAGTAGTCAAGCTCCCAGATCTCCTCGACCCTTCCATAAAATCTTTCAGTTGCACCATTGTCGCTGTCGGTCATGCATTCCATCGTCACCCCTGAGTTCTGATCATCACTATCCATATCTTTGGCCTCTGTGTAGAACGTGTATCCGTTGATATCGTATGCCTGATAGGTTACGAGGTTGGGCGAGGGGCTATGTGCTAAGGCGTATATGAGCAATCCGTCCTTAGAGCCCTCCTCCGGGGGATTAGCAATAATATGCTCTTTGAACCAATGCAGGAAAGTGGAGTTGTGCTCTCTAGTAACTTCGGCGTTCGTCCTGCATACCCCTCGATCATGATACTTCTTTGCGATAATTTTTTCTGCAGTTCCATGAAAGGATCTACCTCGTCTAGGTGTTGTAGCACTACCAAGTTTGCTCTGTCAAAGTCGCTACTTTGATCTAAGAATACCACGTGCAGTTTACTGCGACCGTTGTAGTGACCTTCTCCTTCGAGCCTCCCATCGTGCTTGTTAACGGGCAAACCAACACTAACACTAGGCGGCTGGTCTGCGCCATATAGAAAATTCTCGCAGAAAGAGATGCACTCTTGTGTCACATAGCCCTGGACGATGCTTCCATCCGGACAGGACATGTTACAAACGAATCCTTTGACGATCCCATTCATCCTCTCAAACGGCATCATGTTGTGCAGGAATGACGACCCCAGGTCTATTATGTCATCCACAATATGGACACACAGATGCACCATCACGTCAAAGAATGCGGGCGGGAAGTACATCTCAAGCTCATTCAGTATCACAACGATCTCTTCTTATAGCCTTCGGAGCTGCTTCACACTGATCGACTTTCGAGAGACGACGTCGAAAACGTTGCAGAGACCAATAAGCGTGTCACGGACGTGCTTGTCCATTATCCCTCTAAGGGCAATAGGTAGTATCTGCGTCATCATCATATGACAGTCATGGGACTTCATCCCGCTGAACCTTTTCTTGTCTGTGTCTAGATATCTAGTTATCTTGCCACAGTAACCGGAACTAACTTTGACTCCGGTAAGGCACTTAAAGAATAGATCGATCTCAGCCTGACTTAGGGTGAAGCAAGAAGGGGGGCAATAATCCTCTTTCTTTATTTTCTTGCCCTTATTCTCCCGCGCCTTTGTCTCTGTCTCTGTCTCGTCTGACTTTTTATGGGGCGGCATGTGCAGATCTTCCCTGATATTCAAATCTTGCAAGTCTTTTCTTGCCTTCGGCCCATCCTTGGTCTTATCCGGCATGTTCATCAGTGTCGCGAGCAAGCTCTCAAGGACATTCTTACAGATATGCATTTGATCAAGGCAATGAGGTGTATCGAGTTTGTGCTAGTACTCCAAGTCCTAGAACACAGACCTTGTCTTCCATACCTTCAGCAGCGGCTCTGGCGCCTTTTTCATTCTCTTTCCCAGCGCGGGGCACTCCTTCCAGTTTTTCAACAGCTCATCGACTTTGGTGCCGCTCTGCTTATGTGGAGGTCTTCGATGATCAGCGTGACCATTGAATTGATCTCCACGGTTTCTCCACTGGTCGTCCTGTTCGAGCCATTGTCGATGCCCATGTACCCAATTTTCCCAGACCCGCCATCTTTCCTTGATGTTAGCTGTTGAGACATCGTATCATCCATGCACCGCGTGCATCCGCAATATCCATGGCACACCTGGCCTGCGACATATCCGTAACCGAGATAGTCGTGCACCATCGTGATCAGCGCGGCTCTCATGTAGAAATACTCGCCTTTGCTGGCATCCCATGTCTTGGCCGGTGTTTTCCATAACATGTCTAACTCCTTTTGAAGTCGCCCCAGATAAAAATTAATATTATTTCCTTGTTGTTTCGGCCCATGAATCAACATTCTCAAGTGAATGTACTTCGACTTCATGCACAACTAGGGGGGTTGTACATCCATACAAACACGGGCCATGTGCTATGGTTGGTGTTCTGGTTGCCAAACGGATTCATGCCATCGGTACAAGCGTCGAGCATGATGTTCCTTGCATCACATTTGAAATACCAATAGAAGTTGTTCAACGCTCTCCACTAGCTTCCATCCTTGACGTATCTCAGCTTCGGATCATCTCCATCACCGGGCTTCTTCCTCTCCGCGTGCCAGCGCATTAGCTTTGCTTCCTTGGGATCTACGAAATACCGCTGGAGACGGGGAGTGATCGGTAAGTACCATACAACTTTCTGGGGACATTTCTTCCCGCCCTTCTTGTATCGAGAAGCATTGCACACCAGACAGCTTGTTTTTTTCGCGTGCTCCTTCCGATAAATTATGCAATCTTTGATGCATGCATGGTATCTAACATGCGGCAGATCAATAGGGCACACGATCCTCTTGGCCTCATCAACACTAGTAGGACATAGATTCCCCACGGGAAGAACATCCTTTAGGTACTTGAGATGCTCATCGAGGCTAGTGTCGGTCCATTTGTTTTTAGCCTTTGTCTTCAGGAGTTGGAGCGTGAAACTCAAGCGGATCACCTCAGGATTGCAACCATCATACAATGGAGTGTTCGAGTCTACCACTAGTTGCTCCAACTTAGCCTCCTCTCTAGAAGCAGCTCTCTCAGTACTCGTCTCCTTGCAAAGCAGTGCTTGAACATGAGGGTCCCGCACGATTGAACTTAGTACCGACGAACTCTGCTACGTGGAGTCCACGTTCTCTCCGCCGCCATGTACGACCCCTTCTCCTCCGCCATGTCCGGCCCCTTCTCCTCCGCCATGTCCGGCCTCTTCCCCGTCACCATAATTGATCATCTCTTCGTCTTGCCCCATGCCGTCATTGCCTGCCCCGTCGGCAGCCTCAACATCTTTGTCCTCATCTTCAATTATCCACCGAGTACAGCCATCCATGAATCGGCGTCCTCAACATTTTCGTCCTCATCTTCAATTATCCACCGAGTATAGCCATCCATGAAACCCATGAGAAGGTGTGCTTCGACACGACCATCGCCATAGGGGTCGAGCCAAACTATTCCTTTGCATTTTCTACACGGACATAAAACCTCTGTCCGGTTATTTTCTTTCATGTCATGCACCGCCGACCGCAACCACCTGTCCACCATCGTTCCACTGACCATCGTGAACGTCTGCACGGTAATAATAAACAAATTGATTAGAAAAATGCGTGCATGCATCAAAGTCATACAAAAATTCGGCATGACCTTCCCTAAAAATAGGACATATATAGATCTAGAGTTTGCCCGGAACTCGGCAAAACGGAAATAAATCGACATTTCAGCAAAACATAGGCAACTCAAAAGCACAATTTGGCGTCAACTCATGCCACACACTCAATTTCCACCATGTCTCCCAATTATCATATCACACACACATAAACATATTTCCATTTTGCAAAAGCATGAAATTTTAATCACATCTATCTCTTGATTGAGCACACACGGTGGAGATGATGATGTAGGGAGATCAAAACTGCACAAAGCTCTTCTTGACAAAGATAGATCTAGTTAGGGGGCAAATAGGTCACTTAACTAAATGCTACATCTACCTAGATAGCTAATTTGGGAGGAGACAACTTCAACTAGTGGAGGGGGAAGGAAAAAGAGAGAAGAGATGTATTAATGGAGGTGGTGTAGTTAGCTAGGAGTAATGAAGAGAGAGAAAGGTAGGTAGACGAGGGAGAGTAATGGTGGAGAAGTATTGAGGAAGAAGAAGAGTGTGAGAGGGAGGATGTGGGTTGTAGGGGAAAGGGAAGAGAGGAGATAAGGCAGGGGAGGACGGGTGGGGAAAAGGTGTGGTGGTGTGTTGCGGCTTAGCAGTAGCGCGGGAGGTAAAACGCGCTACTGATAAGAGCGTAGCAGCAGCGCGCTTTCCCCACACGCGCTACTGCTAAGCGGGGCCAACAGTGTGCCCAATTTCAAAATTAGCAGCAGCGACCTGAGTAAAAAGCTCAGTGTTGGTGGGTACTGTTGGTCGATATTTGTAGCAGCGTGGGTTATCCTGCACGCGCTACTGCTAAATATGTATCAGTAGCGAGTTTTGCTTACCCTCGCTACTGCTAATTAGCAGTAGCGCTTCTTTTTGAGCCGCGCTGCTGATAAGATTCTGTGTATAAGATTTTCCCTAGTAGTGGAAGCATGCTATACTTTGGTCTTAAAAGCCTGTGTGGATTAGATTTTATATGTGTAAAACATCTACACTGATGTCCTCCCCCAGGAACATAGGAGAGCAGAAAACAGAATAAATTTCACCAACTTTGGTTTGATTATAAAGAATTGGTTTCCATACACAACAACGGGCATGCATGGTTTTCAATCTAAACATGCGATGTTGTAGCAAATAATATTAATCATAAGGTATTCGTACGTTATGTTCTTGTTTGTGGAGGCATCCGTATAGAGGAGTCCATTCATATTTTAATCAGCAAAATAAACGAAAGATGAAAATGGATCGGCAGAATATTTCATTGATGTCTTTCCTTCTTGATTTGTTGGAACAGGTGGAGGCTTTCCACGTTTTTTGATGCTAGCCTTTCCTTGTTTTTTCTTTTTTAAACATGACGAATCCTTGTTTTGTTTCACTAATATTAAACATGTCACCCGTAAAAAAAACATTGGACGTGTTAGATGCGCTGCTGCCGGTGACACCATGCCTTCTCCCTGTCGGATGACTGTTGGTTTGCACCGCACAGGGAAGAGAGGAGGGCTTGCGATGGAGAATGACGAGGAGGGGTGCGCCTCCCAATCACCGATGTCGCAGACTTTGAGGTCGCTGCCCACGGGGAAAACAGCATGCCCACCGCCCGTGGGGTAAACCGCATGCCCAAGATCCCAGACGCAGTGGATGAGATCGAGGTCCTTTGCGCAGCGAAGGGAAACTTGGAAGAGCGGCAGCTGCAGACCACGCATCTCCCGCACACGCCGACGCGCTAGGAGGCCGCGCGCAGCAGCCTGCAGCCTCACCTCCGCCGACATGTGGCAGGTAGCGATCCAAGACGGAGACGGTGACGGCGACAGTGGGGACTGGACTTGGTGAAGAAGTACTCCCGCTAGTGCGGTCGATGCGAGATCAGAGCTGACCGGCGGTGGCTGCTGCAGCTGCAGCGGCTGCTGCGATGGAGCGCCGGGCACGGCGGAGGCCGCTAGGAGCAGTGGCCGCCACTGCAGCCAGGGCTGGGTGAAGGTGGCGATGGATGGCAGCTACTACAGTGGCCCGGAGAGTGTGGTGAAGGCCGCATGGTGCGGCGGCTGCCACGACAGCCACAACGGCGCGGGGGCGATGATGGGCGCCGAGGCGCTGGCGGAAGCCGGCGCCGCCACTATGGGGCGACGGCGGGCGGCGGCGGCTGCTGCGGCTGGGGCTGCAGCGTCAAATAACGCCGCGAGGCCTCGGATGCGGCGAGTACCACGGCAGGGCCGGCGGCCCGGTGGCGGGGTCAGCGGCAGGGGCGGCGGCGCCCCGTAGGGGATGGCCAGGTACAATCGGATCCCCTGGACGGCCGTGACGAGGTCGTTGAGGACCCAATGATATCCTCCGGGGTTTAGGTGGCGGGAGGTGGTGCGGTGGAGGGCACCGGCATCTTGGCGGCGGCGGCACCGGAGGATGCGACCAGCGGCGCGGGCAGGGAGGGCAGCGGCGAGGTGTAGATGGCCAGCGGCGCGGTGGTGACGGTCGGCAGCGAAAGCGACGGGGTGGGCGACGGGGAAGACATGATCGGAACTGAGCGCTCTGATACCAAATCGTTATGGCGCTGCTAGAAGGAGGGCGTGAGTTGGCCGGCCGGTGGCCTTTTTGCCCATGGCCGGGCAAGAGGGAAGGGATTTCCTTCTTAATTCTTACTTCATTAGATTGATACATCTCCTCTCTTTATATAAAGAGGTTTACTTGACTCCCAAGCAAGGCTTACTTGACCTGTAAGCAAGCGACCCTTATCTCTAATTAACCCTAAGACTAATGGGCCCATTAGGCCTATTACGTACTCTAACACAATACCTAGATCTATTCGTGTTTTTATGGCTAGCTAGGGGTGTTAAACGATAGTGCTTGTTGGGAGGCAAACCCAATTTTATTTTTTTTCTTTACTTTGTGCTCCTGTTTAGTAATAAATAATTCATATAGCTTCTGGTTAGATGTGGTTTTATGTTTTAATTAGTGTTTGTGCCAAGTAGAACCTTCGGGAAGACTTGGGTGAATTATTTGCGATCTTGCTGTAAAAAACAAAAACTTTTGCGCTCATGAGAATAGCTGTCATTTTTTACAGAAGAGTGCTTTTAGGTTAATTCTTTTTGCAGATGCTTAATAGAGAAACTTCTCACGTCCACCAATTTATTTCAGAATTTTTATAGTTACATAAGTATTCGAAAGTTACAGATCGCTACTTACTGTTTTCTTTTTGACAGATTCTGTTTTTCGTGTGTTGTTTGCTTATTTTGATGAATCTATGAGTAGTATCGGGGTGTATGAACCATAGTGAAGTTGGAATATAGTAGGTTTAACACCAATATAAATAAGAATGAGTAGTATCGGGGGTATGAACCATAGAGAAGTTGAAATACAGTAGGTTTAACACACAAGCGCTACAGCTAATTAGCGGTAGCACTGGACGGACAAACGCTACTGCTATTCTACTTAGCAGTAGCACTTGTGTGGACAATACTACTGCTAAGTAGGTATAGCAGTAGCGCGGTACAAACAGCTCTACTGCTGCGAGTTAGCTGTAGCGCCTTATTAGTAGCACCGCTGCCCACGCTACTACTAGGCCTACGACCCGCGCTACTGCTAGGGTTTTCCCTAGTAGTGCTAACATACCTCACGAAGTTCCGTTAAGTTTTGTATGATTGAAGTTTTCAAGTTTTAGGTGAAATATCAATATGAGGAGAATAAGGAGTGGCAACACCCTAAGATTGGGGATGCCCAAGGCACCCCAAGTTAATATTCAAGAAATACGCAATCAACTAAGCTTGGGGATGACCCGAAAGGCATCCCCTCTTTCATCTTCAACATTATCAGTAACTTGACTCGAAGCTATATTTTTATTTGTCACATGATATGTGTTTTGCTCGGAGCGTCATCATATTTTGTTGCTATTTTCTTACTGATATTTAGAGTAATGTTTTGCATCTTTTATTTCAACAAAAAATTCAAGTATAGCCTTTACCATGCTTATTTTGCAAGTCCATATGATGCTGTTTTTAAAGAGAAAGTTTGATGTTACGTTTTGAATATTTATGAATATTGAGAACATGATAAAATCTTGAAATTTTTACACGATGAGCTATAACACATTTTCTACAGTGTGGTACTTTTTTCGAATATTTGCAAGTAGAGAATTTTTGATCTTTTTGCATCCTTTACAGACTTTCCAGTTTAGACATATTGTTGTTATGTTTGTATTGTTTGGATCTGTTTGCTTGTTTAATAATTTTATTTGAGGATAGGAGTATTAATTATGCAGAGGCATTTAGTATGCAATGTTAAATATTAATTTTAGTGATTTTTTACACTAGAGAATGATAAGGTTTTGCATTAATTATACTAACTTATCTCACGAGTTCTTGTTGAGTTTTGTGTGGATGAAGTTTTTAAGATTTAGGGAAACCGTGATATAAAAGGAATTAAGGAGACACAAAAGCTCAAGATTGGGGATGTCCAAGGCATCCCAAGATAATATTCCAAGAAGTCTCAAGCATCTAATCTTGGCTATGCCCCGGTAGGTATCCCACATTTCTTCATCAACAATAATCAGTTAGCCTCGGTTAAGTATAAGTTTTTGCTTCTTCATATGATGTGTGCTATTGTTGCAATTTTATTTCATTTTATTTTTCTTGCTGTTTTAATAAAATACTTAGATCTAAAGGTTTTTAATGTGAGAGAGTCTTCAAATAGCAACCCATTTACTTAACTACTCGCTTGATCTTCACTTCTATCTTTTTGGAGTAGTTTGTCATTTACTCTTGTGCTTCACTTATATCCTATGAGTAAACTATTGAATGAATTTAATATCATGAAGTTGAAATTATATGCTCATATCATGCTTAGTAGCTTCACATTGGCTTTAGAAAGTGAAATCTATTGAAGCTTGACAATCATAATTAATATTGGTCATACAAGCAATACATGAATGATTAGTATAAGGAAGAGAATTTTCACATACAAATATATTATATTGGATATCTTCTATGATTGTGAATACCCATTAATTATTTTACAACTTGAGAAAATTAGTTGAAGTTGGACAAGGAAGACAACGTAATGACTTATGGTTGTGTATATTTGCATAGAAGTTATATTGTTACGGATCCTCCAACATGTGGTGTTTGCTTAGGGTCTTTTGCTAGCCAAAAATTCATACTAAGTAGAGATACTACTTGTGCATCCAAAAACCCTTAAACCCAGTTTCTTGCCATGAGTGTCCACCATATCTACCTATCGATTGAATAAGATCCTTCAAGTAAGTTCTCCTCGGTGCAAAAAACAATAAAAATTGCTCCTAAAATATATGTGATAATTTATTGCAAGGGAAAATAAGCATGTACAAAATTGTGATGTCAAAGAAATAAAAGTGACAGACTGCATAATAAAGTTCGGTAATATAACGTGATGTACCTTCGCATTAAGAGCTTATGCATCCAAAAATAAAAAGCGCATAACAACCTCTGCTTCCCTCTGCGAAGGGCCTATCTTTTACTTTTCATTATTTACTTTTATGCAAGAGTTAATAGTATGCATTCTCTTTTCAACCTCAATCATTCTCTAGTTGGCAAGCATAATGTGGTGGGGAAAGATCTTGGTACATATGGCCAGTCAAATATATTTGATCGTGAATTATTATTGTTGACAATTATCTCTATGATAAATGAGTTGGGAGGCAAAACATTAACCCCCTACCTTTCTCTGTGTTCGATGCATGTCATTTGTTCTAAAATATGCTCTGGGTACTAGCAATCATAGAAGAGTAAATGATGATTGAGTATTGGGAGCTCTTACTTAGACTTTGTTGAGAATAAGTTGAATTGCAATTGTTTGGTGACTAAGAACATAGGTTGTTAAGTTTCAAGAGTATGCATTGTTTGAACCATAACATGTGAATTGATTGCTACTTTATCATGATGAGTTTTACGAGAAAGAGTTGTTGTTATGATGCTAGGAGAAGTGATCAAAATAATAACTCATCAAACTTATGCACTATGCTAGCATTCACACTTCATAAATTATTTCTTTTAGCATTTACCTACTCGAGGATAAGCTTGGGGATGCTGATATGTCCAACGTATCTATAATTTATGAAGTATTCATGCCATGTTTGCAACAATTCTATATAGTTTTGGTATGATTTGAATGGAACTAACAAGGACTAATGTTTTTTTCAGCAAAACTACTATGGTGTTGTTTTTTGTGCAAAAATAAAAGTTCTCCAAATGTAGCGAACCTTTTTGATGATTTTTGTGGAAGAAGAGAAGCACTAGAAACTTTGTGAGAGGGCTAGAAGAGCCAAGGGCCCCACTACCTATCAGGGCATGCCAGGGGGGCTGGCTCGCCATGGTGGGTAGTGGGCCCCTCGAAGCCCATCTTGACGTGAGCCCGACCCCAAAAATTACTATTAATAGAGAAACCCCCAGAAATAACTTAAGAAGTTCGACTCCGCCGACGCATGCCTCTGTATCTTTGAAATATCATCCGGAGCCGTATTCCGGCACCCTGTTGGAGAGGGAAATCATCACCGGAGGCCATCTTCATCATCCGGCGGCCATCATGATGAGGAGGGAGTAGTTCACCCTCGAGGCTAGGGCTATGTACAAGTAGCTATGTGTTTGACCACTCTCTCACTCTCGTGTTCTTAATTTGGCAAGATCTTGATGTACCGTGAGCTTTGTTAATATAGTTGGATCATATGGTGTTTTTCTCTCTCTATCTTGTTGTCATGAATTGAGTTTTTACCTTTGAGGTTTCAATATTATTGGATTGAATACTTTTATGGATTTGAGAACACTTGATGTATGTCTTGCATGCGGACACCCATGGTGACAATAGGGTGTTCTGTTGATTTACTTGATGTATGTATTGGCACCCAAATCGCGGATTCCCGAGGTGACATTGGGGTAATCTATGCATAGGGGTTGATGCACGTTTTCGTCCTACTTTCTCCGGTAGAAATATTGGGGCACTCTTTGATTTTGTTTGTGTTGGATTGAATATTATGAATCTGAAGTTGTTTGATGCATATTGTATAATCAACTCATGGATACTTGTGGTGACATTGGAGTATCCAGGTGACATCACAGTTGGTGGATGTGTACCATATGGTGTTATTTTAGTATGAACACTTGGGCTGTTTGTGACACTTATAGGAATAGCTCAATAGATTGATCAGACATGATAACTTTGAGGTGGTTTCGCACCCTACAAACAATTTCATGTTATGTTCTCCGCTAGATAAGAACTTTGGAGTGACTCTTTGTCACACGTTCAGGGATTGCCATATGATTCAATTATGTTAGCATTGTTGAGAGATTGCACTAGTTTAAGTATGAACCCTAGGCCTTGTGTTTTAAGTATTGAAATACCGCTCGTGCTCCATTTTATGACTTGCTACCTTGCTGTTTTTATATTTTAGATTACAAAAACTTATATCTACTATCCATACTACATTTGTATCATCATCTTTTCGCCGAACTAGTACACCTATACAATATACCATTGTATTGAGTGTGTTGGGGACACAAGAGACTCTTTGTTATTTGATTCCGGAGTTGCTTGAGAGAGACCATCTTCATCCTATGCCTCCCACGGATTGATAAACCTTAGTTCATCCACTTCAGGGAAATTTGCCACTGGCCTACAAAACTCTGCGCTTGGAGGCACAACACGAGTCTACAAGAACAAGTTGTGTAGTAGACATCACTCGGCGTACCAAATTTGACTGAAAAGATTTGGTGCATGTCATTAAATTTGTTGACAATCTGACAGAGATAGCACAGCGTATGAATGCTAGATTTGGGATGGTATTAATTCTACCACTGGTGCACACATTGAACAAGACCAATTGTGTGCACAAAATGCTGGTACAAAGTCTTATTTTTATGTTGATGTTCATAAACTATATATAGCTTCAACGATATGTTATAATTGGTTTTTATTCTACATTGCAACAGAAATTGGCCGCTGCAGCTGTGCCTAAATCGATTTTCTGGCGCCGTCGAATTACACCTGTGCCTGCTAATAACACAAAGTGATTGCAATGTACTACATTTTCTGTAGAAATGGAACCATTCAAATTAACAAGTTCTCTCTTGTGGTGGCAATGCATCCACATTGGAAAATTGGAGACATTGTTCTACTCATGCTCTACCAAGTCACAGGAGGGTTCTTCCTTTTCATTTACGAGATGCCGAGTCGCCGTGATCAAGCTGCTTCCAGTAGATAGTTGTGGTTGTTGGCCCTCTACCTCTTAAAATGAACTAGTTGTACTATATTAAGTTTGTAGATATGGACCATATCGTTGTGAAAATTGTTAGGTTCATAATTGTTAAGTACCGTGTAACCTAGATCGGCCTTTTGTCGAATAGTGTCAGCACTATATATATGTTACTCAAATGATGTTTGCCAAGTTGTTAAATTTTCATGGAAACTATTAATATCGTACACAGTTCATTCAATTTAAGCATGTGCCAAGTAGAGTAGAGGATGTCCATGTTTTCCACGTGACGATCAGCACCGATGTCCAGAAGGCATTTTCATATTAATTGCCCATATTGCGAATTCAGATAATATACAGATAGGCCAACCCATACAGTGACATATTTGACATGCATGAACAAATCAATCGAGCATATGTATATATGCTCAAATTATTCGTCCAATGCCTAGTTCGATGAGTAATTTACAAACTATTAGCTCGCTAGGGCAGCCTCGACATCGGGGATCGCTGGTATTGCCTCGGGCGTAGCGCTCACCAGGGCTACCGCGACTGCCGGGTCTGCCACAATGACGTTCAGCGAGACGGCGATGGCTCTTGCCAGGGCTGCCAGCACAGCCCCCAGGCATGCCCCGGCGAAGTCCGGCGTTGCGCTCTCCTACATTTGGACATAAGCCTGCGCCTCGTGCGGCAGCAACCACTGCCGCAGTTGTCCTTGCGTCATCGCGGTTCCTGCTCCGCTACCTGCACCATCCGCATGCCTCTTCACCGAGCCATCAGTATCACCCAGTGGCGATCCCTGTCCGCTTCCAGGACAACCCTGGCTAACCCGGCGGCTTGCTCGTACCGTGTTCCCTGCTTCCTCTGGCCGTCGTCGGAAGAGGCGGCGGCATGGCCGTTGACCGCCAAGCCGACCATCGTGCCACCAGTCTCCATTCCACCATCGCCCAACTCCATTATGTCGTCGGCTGTTGGGGGTATGCCAGTATTTGTGGGTAAATAGCTCGCAAGGGGATCAGTAGTTAGTCGACGCCGCCAGCCATTATTTTGGATTTTATAGATAGCAGTTGGCTAGGGGGTTGAGGGTTTTACAATTTATCCCTGCGACTGCGCGGGAAGACTAAGTAGAGCACACAATTCCCGGCACACAATTGTATGTTGTGTCATGTGCGCCCACACATGTGTTAAAATAATGACACATATCTGTAACTTACAAATCATCACGCACTAGTACTCACACCATGCATCGTGTGCAATGCTACTAGCCATCGCAAACAACTCGCTTGCATTTTCAAAAAAAAAATCTACACACATAATCGCACACGAAACGACTATAGCAACTGTCTGCAAGGGTGGGACACCATAAATATCATGTGTTCGCTCTGTATCGTCTCTTTCCTCTCGTAGCCCCCAAATCCGGCCTTCTTCTCCCCACTGTCCTCGCCTCCACAAAATCCTCCATATAACACATGTCCTCAGAAACTCAAACCACCCTCTCCATCGCAGAAGGCGGGGGAGATGCATCTCATAAGCGCGCAGGAGCCTGTGACGGCGGTACGCGCTAATGAGGGTGCGACGGCCTTGGCGGCAAGCGCGGAAGAGTTGGCGGCTGCAGCAGATCGGTTTGGGGCATGCGTGGTTTTGTACGCGGAACGAGCGGTTGAGGCCGCGGCCTTGGCGGCACGCGATGATGAGTCCAACATTGCCTTGGAGTTGGCGACACAAGCGGATTTCGTTGTGGTATGGGCGACAACCTCCTTAGGGTCTGCTAGAGCTCTAGCAGCACACGCAGCAAATGCCTTTGCTGTTCACGACCACATAGAACATGTCCGTCAAGGCCGCGTCGTATGCGCGTGTTAGCCCGTGGACGGGATTTTCCCTGAGCCCGGAGCTACACTCATGGAGTAGGAGCAGACGAATGGTCGGCCTATGAAATGTTCAAGTACATGGCCGTCGCCGACCCGAATCTCGACCCTTCCTTCCGAGAGAGGATTCTTCTTCAATGCAGAAAATATTTCAACATCGCCGCACCAACAGGCCAGCTCCGTAACAATGCCGACCAGTAGTTGTTTATATTTTGCTGTTTTCTGAACCTGCTTGATCCGCCATTATGTTGTTTGGTTGATTATTTATGAGTACGAACGGCAATTTGTGCAATCATTTTCTGAATCATGTGCTTATTAGCATGAATTATATGTGTTATTGCCGGTCTGTGCTACTACACAACTCTGATTACTAACATGTTTGTCGGGTATCACACACATCTTATTATACCGAATCATTTGTGATTTTTTATCATCGCAAACAATTCACCAAAGTGACCTGTTTGCCTTGTATCACACATATATTATCACTTGTAAAGCGTTTGTGTTATTTTTTACCATCAGTTCATCTGAGCTGCCTTTAGACGCATCTTGTTAAGTTGAACTATTTTTGTTCTCCTGGCTCATCTAAATAGTTCATCCGAGTGAATTGTATGCCGTCTGTCGCACACACCTTGATCTGTCCGACCATTTCTGTTGTGTTGGCTAATCACAAACTGTTCATCCGGTTGAACTGTATGCCGTATATCGCACACACCTTCATATTGCTGACTGTTTCTGTTGTTATGCTCCTCGCAAACATTTAATTTGAATGAACTGTATGCCACGTATCACACACACAACTGTAATCTGAATCGTGTTTGATGTCTCCACATTCGCAAACCGTTTGTATCATTTTTGACGGTGTTCTTACAACACCGTTTGCGATTAATGCATCGCAAACAGTTTCGTTGAAGGGACTCTGATTATAGTGTCGCGTTGGCAGCATACTGTAGTAGTGAGGCGTTGCCGGAGAGGGCTCGCCGACCATGTGAGGAGGGGGGTGTGGAGGGTTTAGGCCTGGATTGCCTTGGGGGAAGAAAGAGTAAGTAGATGAACAGTGGACGTGGGAAGAAAAGGGTGGAGGAGGAAGAAGATGATTTGGCCGCTCAATCCTAATCGAACGGCTGCGAGCAAAAGTGACTTATGCGAAGAAAAAAAAATCAGATGCCTGACGTGTAGGCGCTCCCATATTTTGAACACGTCTACGTCCTGCAACGATCTAATCCTGTGCCACCTATATTCATCTATATATAACAACCGAAATGGGGTCACGAGCAAAGTAAGCAGCACTGCACTACCTTAGAGAATACTCGACTGTCATTGAGAGGATGGCGGTGGAAATACATCTCCCATGCTGCTTCGCTCTCAAATCGAAGCGTCATGAGAGCTACCTTCGTTATGTGCACGAGGAAGGAGACAAGACGACCTACGGGCAGCTGCAGCTCAACGGCGAGGACGCCGTCAACCCCTTCACCAGGTTCGATTCCGAGCCATCGCTGCTGCACGAAGGTATGGTTCACATTCGATGCCGCTACAACCGCAAGTACTGGGTGCCTCGTCAACGTGCCGGCGGCTGGTGGATCGCCGCGGACGCCCATGAGCCGGAAGAAGACCTCGACAGGGCCAACTGCACCCTCATCAAACCCATCATCAGTGTCACAGACTCCAAGTCCAAGGCCAACGATGACGATGCTACTACTGGAGCCGCCATGACCGTCAGGTTTCACAATTCATTATACTTATGATGAATACAGATACTAGTAGCTTACTGGGTTATTTATAGCTAGCATAAGAAATTAATTATACTTGTTCCTCTTGGTCTTGTGGTGAGATATCTCGATTGGTCACGCATTGGGTTGTGTGCAGGTTCCTCCACGCTGGCCATGGCAAAGACACGCGCATGACCTTCTCCATCGACCGCGGCACCACTGCCTGCATGCGCATCCTTGGGAGCGATGCCAAGGAAGAAGAAGAAGAAGATGGCGGTGACGACTTCACCGTCCTCAACCTCTCCAGCAGCCCCAGGAGGCTACCAAGGTTGGTGGTGTTCAAGGGCGACAACAACCTCTACTTGAGCGGGGTGACCATCAGTGGCCGCAACTACCTCCAGTTCTCGGCGCGCGACTCCGGCGACCCCACGGTGGCGCACGAGATAACCTACCCCGGCAACAACAACAGAATGCACGTGCGCAACATCCACCACAACATGATGTGGGGTTTTCGCAGCACCGATTCAGAGTGGGTCTTGGCCAACATCGCCCCTACTCAGGCGGGGGGGCTCAACTCCTTGTTCCTGGCCCTGGATGTCAAGGACTACTTCGCCCTCAGAAGCTCCTCCGCATGGACACGCTACTTCAGAAGGAGGACGAGTGGTAGCATCACCAACTGCCTCCACGGCGGCGCCACCAGCAGGGGCATCACCGCCGACGCGCGGATCAGGGTGGAGGAGCCCGTCCTCGACCGGGAGATCTACAACATCGAGTACATGCTGAACAACGTCAGGATCTATGACTCCAGCGTCATCACCATGGCCACCACGGCCGCCGTCAATGACACCTCCAAGGGGAACATCAAGACGCTCACTCTCGCCTACGAGGAGTCCGAGTTGAGCACCTGGGACGCCACCCTCGAGCTCAAGCTAGGGTACAACGCCAGGATCCGAGCCGGGTTCCCAAAGCTCGGCCTCGGTGCCACCGTCAACATCTCCGCCGAGTTTTTCGGGGCCTACAACTGGGCCGAGACCATGGAGAAGAAGGTGAGCCATGAGGTCGAGTA
Organism: Aegilops speltoides; assembly: GCA_021437245.1. Lineage (NCBI taxonomy): Eukaryota > Viridiplantae > Streptophyta > Magnoliopsida > Poales > Poaceae > Aegilops > Aegilops speltoides. The sequence continues at coordinate 5,809,491 of CM038146.1, read as the reverse complement.
CGAGGTCACCGTGCCGCCCAAGACCAAGGTAACCGTCAGCCTCATCGCCACCAGGAGCGCCATCGACGTCCCCTTCAACTACCAGCAGAGGGACGTCATGTCCACCGACGGAAAAGCTCGGGTTGTTAGCAGGACGGACGGCCTCTACACTGGCGTCAACAGCTACAACTTCAAGTTCCAGACCACGGAGGAGAAGCTCAAGCCAAGGCTTTTGGCCACCACCCCTCCTTGAGTTCTGTATACGTGTACATGTATGGGACGTCATAAATAAAGTCCATAAAACGAGTGCCGCGTCCCTTGTGCTGTACTAATAAAAAAATAAGAGGTAATAACACCAATGGTGCTTAAACTTGCCATGAATGTTCACTTTGGTGCCTAAACTTGAAAAATACACCGAACTGGTTCTAAAACTTGGCTGTATGGTTTAAATACGGTCCATATCATGTACACATACATATGTGTTGTTGAATAGTCATATCAGCATGGCAGAGGGCCCACCTGATGTGTGTGGAAAGACAGACTTGCAGTGTGTACGTCTATATGACCGTCTAGTCCCACCTGACAGTGCAGACCAAAAATAGAAAAAAGCAAGGAGCGCTCAGGACACGAACCGGAGACCTCGAGCAGGACAAGACTTATGCTAACCACATTGTCCAGGAAAATTGCTGTCCTCTTTGCATCATTAACTTTATCAGCACAATTACACCCGTGCGACCCATTTTTCTCATGTTAGTTGTTTTCCCTTTTTCAGAAATTATAAAAAAACATGTAAACCACAATAACAATAATAAATAAATATTAGATTTAAATATTCACAAAACTAAATATTACTTAAGAATTATTATAACATTTGAATATTTTTTAGAGCATTCACATATTAATTGTTAATATTTTCGAAATGTTAAATTAATTTTAACAATGTTCATATTTTCCAATAATATTCACGTGGTCCTTCTTTAGAAGGTTAGGATTTTTCACGTGGCCCTTCCACTTATGAGTTTTCTTTTTCCTTTGAAATTTGTAAAAAAAATTATAAATTACTTAATAGTACTAAATATAAATTTCGAATGTCCTTGCCCTATAAATAATAGGCAGACAAAAATAGCTTACTTCTAAAAAATGTTAATGTAATTTTCACAAATATGTACGTGCATTTTAATTATAAAAATGTATGTATAATTTAAAAGTGTTCATTTGAGGATCTATGACCCTGGGGGCACACTAGGACATTATTTTTTTTCATCGATATTTTAAATTTATTTTTATTTGAAAATATATCTTTTGACAAACACAAAAACATTTTTAAAATATGTGAACATGTTTTGAAACTAGAAATACATGTCCTAAAAGCATGAACATTTTATATATGACTTGAACATTTATGTAATTTCTAATAAAGAAAAAATAACACGTGGAAAATGGGCCTGAGAGAAGCTCATTTAAGTGGACCAGCTCACGCCGGTTGATAAAGCCTAGTGACGAATAACGAGAACAATTCTTACGCAGCTACGCTGAGTGAAGTGGTTAGTGTAGCCTTTTGACAGCGCAGGTTTCAAGTTCAAATCCTATGCGCGTGTTATTACCTCAAAAAATAATCCCAATGTTGTCTCCGCCTTTGAATTTTCTCATAAAAAGATTTCTCAAATTGAGAGCACGCTTTTTTGGCCGAAACGAGCGCAGGCATGTGCTAATTTTTTGTCTGATAGTGCATGTGGCTGTGGCATTAAATGCATTCACGCTGCTTCCTTGAGTTTGCTAAAAACATATCCATGTACATTCATTTCGGGTTTTCAAAATAGAAAAAAAAATCATATCTTTCAAACCGTGCGTCAAAATTCAAATCTGTTTTTACCGTTGTAATCCTCGCAACGAGATCTTTGAAACTACATCCCGCCTGGGCATGTTTCGATGAATTTTTTTTCGATGCCAACTTTTGTTCTATATGGTGCAACTCTATTACCACATGGTGCAAATTTAGTATTGCATCAAATATCACCGAACAATATCAAGGTAACCGAAGCTTTGAAAAATTCATTCACATCAAATGGCTTTTTTTCTCTAGAAATTAATTACACAATTATTGAGAAAACATATAATCACATAAACATGTTTAAAGTAAATATTGGATACGCTATTATCCGTAGAACCCACAACAACACTTGCAAATGTACAAATTCTGAATACACGTCAAGCACATGTGACACTTATCGAAGATAATAAACCATACTACCATGTGGCTCCAGGCTTTGCTCTGCTTTTGGCATTGCCACTGGGATCTCCTTCTCTGTATCGCCCTTTCCTGCACCTGTTGGGATCCCATTCATTGCTCGAAACTCAGAATTGATGCAACTGATTGTCAATGGAATGCAGCAACAGATCGGCCCGATTAGTAAAGAAATGGAAGCTCACCTGGCATAAGTGGGTGGTGCTAGAATATTGAATTGTTTCTTCCAAACCTGAGTGCTGGAACAACCAAACCAAGTTTTAAAGTCTTAGCTTGAATGAAAATACTAACAACAGATTAATCAATTTTTTCAGGTATAACATATAAAGCATTTTGATCGTGCAAGGAAGTAGTATAGCACCTAGAAAAAAAATGTGATGCAACTGACCATGAAGCAATGTCCATCTGTCACACATGATACTCAAGTTGCTTTCGAATTTTGACACCCACTTTCTATCTTGATTGTTAGGAAGATTTATGGTGGTAGCAGCTTCATTATATTATATCAGGATGACTGGTGTACGGAACACTATATAGATTAGCCTTTTATAATTATAACCATAAATTACATAAACAAATACTGAATTATGTTCTACTAGACATGGTAAGTAATAACATTATTGTTACAACAGCACTCAGGAATTTCATAGTAAATCTTGTTCAGACACGGTTGCATTGAAGAAAAAGTTACCATGTTAGTTCCTAACTCTAACAATGAAGATCGATAAAGTAAAGAGGAAAAAGATATACTATAATCTGTAGCAAACCATTTCCCATGTGAACCATTTCAGCTACATGCAAAAAAGTTAATTGAAGCCATGTTCTTAACTCAAAGAAAACTTACTCCTCTCCACCATCTTCCTCACAAAACAAAATGGAATCCCGATGATACATCTGTTTTGAGATTCAGGTGCACTGGGCAAACAATTGCCCTTGCAAATTCACAGTAAAAAATACAGAGGTAACAACTAAATCTAGAAGCAAAAATCATTAGTCAAAGTAGCAGGGAAATAAGTAAATACCGAGCTTCCTTCCATGGCACCCAACAACAAGACCCTTATAGGATCAATACCCAATGGAGATCGACATAACCAGGCTCGGAGGCGGAAGACGAAAAAAATTAAGGTGTGGCGAACTCTTAAGCATAATTTTTTTATGCAAAAGAGCAAAAGCAAATCTAACATCATCTCTAAGGTTGGGGACAAATCTATCAATTGGAATGCGAAGTCCTGGATCACCATTTATGTAATCTAGAAAAAAAAACAATTATACCTTCAGCTCCTAGAACCTCAACATTCTCTACCACTATAGCTTCAACGGAATCTGCAATCTGTTCTTCCACTTGTTCGGCTGGCATAAAATTTGCATTCTCTTCTTCTGAGGAATTCACTTGATCTTGATGGGTTACTTGGATTAGAGCCACTGCCACTATGAAGTACTTCAAATATATCTTGTCAAATCTGCAATTCACAACATTAAATTGTAACGAAAATCACTATACATTCCATATTAGAAGCTATTCTAAAATCTTAAATGCTAGTAAAATTCAAAAATATACCTCTCCCCTTTGCTAGCCCTTCCCCTTGTTTATTCTTGCCTTGCCGGTCGTGAAGGACGCGGAGCTGGCGACCGCCGCTTCGTGCTGCCGTCCACTAGGCCGCAGCCACAGCCGCCCTGTCGCTTGCTCGACATCCACCACCGCCCTCCGCGGCTCCGCCATTTACCACCGTCTCGCTGTCTGCCACTCCGCGTTTCACATACTTCTTCAACATTTTTCAAGTACCCATTCGATTTTTTAATACTTATTCAACATTTTTCAAAAACTTGTTCAACATTTCTAATACTTATTCAACATTTTTAAAATAATTCTTCAACATTTCTCACATACTCGTTCAACATTTCTTAATACTTACTCAATATTTTTTCTAATATGTTTCTGAAGAGTGTTGATATAGACCGTAGCTGGGCCGGCCCATCTGGGTTTTCCCCGACGCGAGCCTTCGCCCCTGTCTCGCTTACAGCGAGAAATAAGGCCCCCCTAGCGTAGCCAGCACTGGACCTCTTTTGCGAAGCGCTGGAATGGGCTGCCCGACGACCCAGTTTACTAGAGCCCTTCATTTCAGCCTCTGGAAGAGCAGCCCACGTGACAGATGGACCAGATTACACACAGTCCGGACCAGACGAGATCCAATGGCCAGAAACAGGCAGATCGTGAAAACGGATGGCCGAAAATGCAAATGCTCTGTTTATCCAAACTGTGAAGATAAATACCAGGGCATACTCTTTTTATCCAAAATATTATCTTCCTATTACTATTTATACGAAGCCTAAATATCAAAATTACTCATTACAGACATTTTCTATTTTTTGGGTTTGGAGGGTGTACGTACATAATGCAAGAAATTGAGCCAAATGTTAGCATCGTTACAAGTGGAAATGATTAGCTACATAAAGTAATCCATGTTCTTTTGTCATGCTGTGACCTCATATTAAAAATCTATTAATTTGCTTCAAGTTGAGCAGAGTATCTCGTATAAATAATAGAGTATGTGTTACACCTTTTCAAAGCTCGCAGAAACAACATCGTTCATTTGGTACTCCTTTTAGCAAGATTTTTTTTCTTTTGCGGGGAAGCAAGATTGTTGATCGTGATACCGTCCATCTGCATAGACACCACATACAATTTTATCAACTAGTGCATTGATTAGTAAGAAACTGTTACCACGACATACACATCAATTATGCTTCATCCCTATCCCAAGACAAAACATCCCATGCATCAGGTTAATTCTTTAGTGACCATCAATGAATAATAAAGAGTCATGGTGAAAAGCTGCGCAGTGAGGACAGTGAGGGAGATATTTTTTTCTTCTGAGAATCGAGTGAGGGGAGAGCTCAAGTGTAAGCAACGAGCAGGAGCGGCCAACCTGCCATGTAATAACATTGGCCCACCAAAGTCCAGCCCAGTCCGTTAACTGAAAAGAGCCCATGGTTCTATATCTGCACTTTGATCATCAGCAGCCCAAGCTTCACTTTGATCATCAGCAGTACAATCTAAATACAGTTGTCTCAAAAAAAATTATCTAAATACAATGTCTGAAAAATGCAAACAACGGTCATGTTGTTGGGCTTTGTGTGACCAAAAAGCTTGCTCGGAAGACATAAACCAAACGAACAACACATCGGAAAGATTCCGAAGCATTCTAACAAGTTACTGACTAGACTGCTAACTTGCCTACTGTCTACAGATATTATGAAATAACAGTACAAATAGGTTCTAAATACTAAAAGTCCACTTCACGACCCATGACCTAAACCCGTACAAGGCGCAACAACCGACTTACTACGTAGAGGGTTAATTTCAGCGTAACTGCGTAAGAAATGTCAGCGGGCCCAACAAACAAACACGGCACAATACTTCTTCAACATTTTTGAAACAGTCATTTCGCATTTTTTTTAACACTTATTCAACATTTTACAAATGCTTGTTCAACATTTTAATGTTTATTGCACATTTTTCAAAATACTTGTTCAACATTTTTCAAAATACTTGGTCAGCATTTTTTAAATAATTGTCCAATATTTTTTAATACTTATTCAACATTTTTCAAATACTTGTTTAACATATTCAAAGCTCAGAGAAACGTCATCGATCATTTGCTACCCCTTCTAACAACATCGGGAAAATGGACACAGAAAAATGCAAACAATGGTTAAGCTGTTGTAAGACATAAACCAAACAAACCACACATCGGAAAGATGCGCACGGAAAGATTCCGAAGCATTCTAACAAGTTACTGACTAGACTGCTAACTTGACTACTGTCTACGGATATTATGAGGTAACAGTACAAATGGGTTCTAAATACTAAAAGTCCGCTTCACGACCCATGAGGCCGTACAAGACGCAACAACCAACTTGCTACGTAGAGGGTTAATTTCAGCGTAAAAAATGTCAGCGGGCACAGCAAACAAACATGGTAGAAACCTACAGCAGAATGCCATTTCCACGTCTCGGCTGTCAAAAACCCACGACACGTGCACAACAGTCAACATCGTCAGTCAATAACCAATGTGTACAGTAAACATATCTCATACTCGTTTACGTCTTGAGGATCGACATCCTCGCTGAAAAGCCAATCAAGTCATATCTCACAATTGTGCACGATTGCAACAGTAAACATTGACTCATTTACGCACTCAACATATACAACAGTATCCAAAGATGAAAATCGTCTCAGCATCATTAGGAAAACAAACATCAGCGCAGCAATAGAAGAGCAATCAACTTGTAGTTTGTACTACGCACTACACATCATCAAATAGCCAACATATTCATTATCTTTCTGCTACAAAAGTACAAACTAAAAGTTCATTGACCCAATGCCTCGTCAGAGACAAATACCTATGTTTTATTTCCTCGTTTTTTTAATTTCCTTTTTTTCTTTATCATATTTTCTTTCTTTTTTTTGGTTTTCAGTTTTGTTTTGTTTCTTTTGGTTTCCTTCTCCATCTTTAGTTTTTAGTTTTTCCTTTTTCTTATGTTTGTTTTCAATTTTCCTCTATATTTTGGTGTATGTCAAAACATTTTTTAATAAGTGATCAACATTTTTCGTATACATGTTCAACATTGTCCGAACGCTTATTTGACATTTTGCAAATACCTGTTCAGAATTTTAAATACGCATTCAACATTAGCAAATACTTCTTCAACATTTTTCAAATAGTCATTCAACATTTTTTTAATACTTATTCAAAATTTTACATATGCTTGTTCAACATTTTAATGCTTATTCAACATTTTTTTCAAAAGACTTGTTCAACATTGTTCAAATAATTGCTCAAATTTCTTAATACTTATTCAACATTTATAAATACTTGTTCAACATTTTAAATATTTATTACACATTTTTCAAATACTTCTACAACATTTTTCAAATACTCGCTCAATTTTTTAATACTTATTCAACATTCTCCAAATAATTTTTCAACATTTCTAATACTTGTTCAACATCTTTTAAATAATTGTTCAACATTTTTCACATACTCGTTCAACATTTCTTAATAATTATTTAATTTTTAAAAATGTTTTGTTGGAGGGTATTTTTTCAATATGCATATGTATAAATAAAAAGAAAAGTACGAAAATAAAGAAAATGATAAAATAAAACAATAATATGTATATGTACTATTTATACAATGCCTAAATGTCAAAATTACTCTCTTTTTTGCAGGGGTAAAGGGAGTTTATTGCATAGATAAAGAGTTACAGTCGAAAGGCCACAAATCCTCGATACATGGGGGAACCGTGCCAAGCCAAACAGCCGTAGCTCGCTCGGAGCGGCTATACTTAGCCAAGCGGTCGGCAACTCTATTTTGAAATCTACTAATCTTTTGAGGAAAAAACTCCCTAGTACCTAAAAGGGCCTTGATCTCCAGGACAATTTGTCCATATGCCGAGCGAAGGAGTGCACCATTTGTCAAGCTAGACAGCGCTTCCGAGGAGTCTGTTTGCACCACCACCGGCAAGTCAGAGTGTTGTATTGCTAGGGCCATCCCCTGCATAATCGCATGCAGTTCTGCCTCGAGTGGGTCATTGCAGTAGAAGATGAAGCGGTAAGCTGCCATTAGGATCTCGCCTTTGTCATTCCGAAGCACCATACCGACTAGTAAGAAATGATAAGCATTGTTACAAGAGGAAATGATAAGCTACATAAAGTACTGGTGCATTGACTAGTAAGAAACTGTTACCACTACATACAAATCAATTATGCTTCATCCCTACCCCAAGAGAAAACATCCCATGCATCAGCTTAATTCTTTACGGACCATCAATCAATAATGAAGAGTCATGGTGAAAAGCTGTGCAGTGAGGACAGTGAGGTCGAGCTTTTTTTTTTTTTTTTGAGAATCGAGTGAGGGGAGAGCTCAAGTGCAAGCAGCGAGCAGGAGCAGCCAATGGTCATGTTGAAAAGAGTCATGGTGAAAAGATGAACACAGAAAAATGCAAACAATGGTCATGTTGTTGGGCTTGCTCGGAAGACATAAACCAAATGAACCACACATGGGAAAGATGCGCACTGAAAGATTCTGAAGCACTCTAACAAGTTACTGACTAGACTGCTAACTTGACTACTGTCTACAGATATTATGAAAAAATAGTACAAATAGGTTCTAAATACTAAAAGTATGCTTCACGATCCATGACGTAAAACCATACAAGATGCAACAACCGACTTACTACGTAGAGGGTTAGTTTCAGCGTCAACCATGTCAGCGGCCACAGCAAACAACACATGGCGGAAACCTACAGCGGAATGTCCGCGGCCTCAACCAGCCGGCAAAACGAGCGGCAGTATGTGAAGTAGTCACCGCCAGTAAAGTAGAGATCCTGTGCCTGCAGGAAACCAAGATCGACGTCTGGACCCCAACCATCGTCAGAGAAATTGGGGGTTCTGCACTGCCTGAATGCATTGTCCTCCCTGCAATCGGCTCCCGCGGCGGAGCAGCCATCTTCTGGAACAGCGAGCTGGCCACCATTGCCTCTCATGCTGTCGGTGAGTTCGCGATCACTGCAAAGACGACGCTACTCCAGCAATCCTCGAGCTTCTGGCTAACGACTGTATACGGACCAACCGAAGACAGTAGGAAACCTGATTTCCTCAACGAGTTAGCTAGAACGGCACTCCCTCCTAGTGATCCATGGCTCATCAACGGCGATTTTAACCTCATCTACGAGGCGAGAGACAAAAACAACCACCACCTCAACCGCAGGCTCATGGGCATGTTCAGACAGGCCATTGACAACGCCGGCCTAAAAGAAATCAAATGCAAGAACCGCCGATACACCTGGAGTAACGAGCGCGAGAACCCGACCCTCGTTAGCATCGACAAGTTTTTCTGCACTAGTAGTTGGGATGATCTCTTCCCCTCAAGTGTGCTGATGGCAGCATTTACAGCAGTGTCGGATCACTGCCCGCTCCTCCTGGCCGATGCTGCCACCCCTCGCCGCCGTGCAAAATTCAAATTTGAGAGTTTCTGGCCGCTCTTCCCGCGCTTCCATGAGACGGTCACTCACGCTTGGAGCCAGCCAGTCCAAAGCACCTGTGCTTTCCACCGGCTTGCAACCAAGATGGCGCGCACGGCCAAGGACTTGAAAGTTTGGAGCTCCTCCTTCTTTAGTGACGCCAAGCTCCAATTCCACATAGCTAGCGAGATCATCCTACGCTTAGACATAGCTCAAGAATCCCGCAACCTCTCCACGCCGGAATTTAATCTCCGACGGCTCCTCAAGCAAAGGCTGCTCGGCCTCGCGGCGATCGAGCGCGCGCGAAAGTGCCAAGCTTCCAGGCTGACCTGGATCAAACTGGGAGACGCGGGAACCAAGTTCTTCCATGCAAAGATTCAAGCGCGACGCAGAAAGAACTTCATCCACAGCCTGAGGACTGGCAACGGCATTGTCACATCACATGAGGACAAGGAGACAGTCATTTTCGAGCATTTCAACTCCATCCTCGGCTCCAAGGGGGACTGCCATAGGGCCATCAACTGGAGCCAACTGCAGCTGCCCTATGTTCGAGGTGGCGGCCTCGACAACCCCTTCTCCGAAGAAGAAGTATGGGAGGCGATCAAGGCCTCTCCGACGGAAAAAGCTCCGGGCCCGGATGGATTCATCGGCACTTTCTTCCATAGCTGCTGGCAAACAATCAAGCACGACATCATGGGAGCCTTCCACCAATTCTACTCCATCGCCGGCGACGGCCTAGACGCCCTCAACTCTACAATGGTAGTGTTGATCCCGAAAAAGGATGGGGAAGAATCAGTCTCTGATTTCAGGACAATTAGCTTAATCCACTCCATCGCAAAACTGTTTACCAAAGTCCTCTCCTTGCGGCTGTCAAAAGTCATCAGCACCATCATCTCGCCGGCACAATCTGCCTTCCTAGCAAAGAAGAGCACACACGACAGCTATCTCTACGTCCAAAATGCAGTTAGAAGCCTGCACCGCAGAAGAACACCGGCGCTCCTTCTCAAACTAGACATAGCAAAGGCATTCGACAATGTTTCGTGGGAATACCTACTGCAACTCCTACAAGCCCTAGGCTTCCCAGCTCGATGGCACGACTGGATAGCCATGCTACTGAGGACGTCGACCTCCTCTTTTTTAATAAACGGTGCAGCGGGAAAGAAAATTTGGCTTCGTCGGGGACTTAGACAGGGCGACCCACTGTCCCCGCTACTCTTCATCATCGCCATAGACCCGCTCCACAGGCTTCTCCAGCGTGCCCTGGAGCTTGTCCAGCTCGACCCGATCCCAGGAAGAGACCTTACCTTGCGTGTAAGCTTATACGCAGACGACGCCATCATTTTTGCCAACCCAGTAAAAGAGGAGATTGATACACTGATGAGCATCATCCACGACTTCGGACTTGCGTCAGGGCTGAAAGTAAACCTGCAGAAATCTTCGGTGGCTGCAATTAGATGCGAGCAAGTTAACCTGTAGCAGGTGCTCCAGAACTTTGTTGGGCAACAAACCCAGTTCCCCCTTCGATACCTTGGGCTCCCAGTGACACTGTCCAGGCTTCGCATAGTACACCTACAATTCATCCTCGACCGAATCAGAGCTCGACTGGCAGGCTGGAAAGGGCGACTGCTAACCATCGCGGGACGGAGGGTACTCGTCAGAAGTGTCCTGTCAGCACTCCCCACCTTTGCCCTGACAGTGCTGAAGGTGCCAAAGAAGCTTCTCGCTGAGATAGACAAGATCAAAAGGCGTTTCCTCTGGGCTCAAGACGAGAAGATCAGTGGCGGCAAATGCAAAGTAAGCTGGCCAGAGGTTTGCACTCCGATCGACAACGGCGGCCTTGGCATCTCCAACTTGCAACGATTCAGCCGCGCACTCAGGCTCCGGTGGTTGTGGTTCTCCTGGCTCACACCAGACAGGCCCTGGGTGGGCATGCAACTGCCCTGTGATCAAGGAGACAGAGAGCTCTTCAACGCCTCAACCATAGTGACGCTTGGGGATGGAAAAACGACCAGCTTCTGGGACAGCTCCTGGACTGGTGCAGACACACTCAAAATGGAGTTCCCTCCTCTGTACAAGCGCTCGAAGAGGAAGAACAGAACGGTCCATGGAGCACTCCATGATGGCACCTGGGTTGCAGACCTAGCCCATGGCCAAACACAGCAGCTATGGCCGGAGGTGATCAGACTGAATAGGTGGATCATCTCCAAGAACATAAGCCTATGTGATCAGCAGCAAGACACAATCAAATGGAAACACACGGCCTCAGGTTTCTTCTCCACCAGCTCGGCATACAACTGCCAGTTCCAAGGGATGCTCCGGACAAACTTCAGAACAATGCTCTGGCAAGTCTGGGCACCAGCAAGGCTCAAATTTACAGTCTGGGTGCTGATCAAAAACAGGCTGTGGTGCAACGACCGTCTCCAAAGACGAGGCTGGCTGAACGAATACTTTCGCCAACTATGTCTCAGAAATCTCGAGACCTCACAACATCTGTTTTGGCACTGCCCATTCTCTTCAACAATCTGGGAGAGAACCGCGCAACGGCATGGATGTAGCTCCATGCACCCATCGAACTGGCAGCAGAAAGCAGTTGACATCATCACTGAGATGGTGAATGGAGCGAGAGCTGAACACAAAAAAGTAGTTAAGACAATGATCGTTTTGATCCTTGGGGACATCTGGCATCAGAGAAACGAATGCACTTTCAGGCAAAAGAGTGCAAGCATGACTGAAGTTTTGGCAAGCATCACAAGGACTGTGGAACTGTGGTGCCAAGCAGGAGCAACACACCTGGAGCACCCTTTCTGGGATCCTCCATGAGAGAACAACCCGCTGTGATCTAGCAACGGCTAGTTTTTTCTGGCCTGTTTTTTGCCTTCTTCCTTTTTAATCCTTGATCGCAGGATCGAACTCCACCTTGTGTTTTTCCCGCCTGCTCCCTGCTATTGAATCAATATATACCAGCCATCAGCTGGCCCGTTAAAAAAAAAACCGTCTCGGCTGTCAAAAACCCACTGCCTAGTACTGCAGTGAAAGTAGCATGAATGGCACAACAAAATGAGTGTGACTGATCGGACGGGCGGATTTTTTGACGTAAAACCGGACGGATTTCATTCAAGTTTTAATATAATTTACATAAACCGGTCATATTTCGACCGATTTACCAAAAACTATTAAAAAACGCTAAACTCTATACTGGACGACCACCTCGTAAGTGTGGCCGCCTATCCTGTTGCACCGCCGTCGGCGTCCATGCGCTCGTCATCGTCAGTCCAATGGCGCAACGATGTTGGAGGTCCACGACAGCCATGTCCGGCGGCTGCCTGATGCTCGCGGAAGAGCCAATTCAATCTGTTGCGCATGCAGCTTTTGCATGGAGTAGTAGTACTAGCTACGTAAATCATGAAATCATCATCTACCAGCCAACGGACGTCCCACGCTTGACCTAATATATATATAACACATCATGCTAATCCATGAAGAAAGCAGCGCTAAAATGCTAGGTAAAGAACAAAGCAGCGCTAAAATGCTAATCCATCCAGTCTCATGGGCAAGCATATCCTATACACAACTAGGAAGGGGACTCAAGCTTGTTACTCCCTCCTTTACGGTTCAGGTTTAGAGGGCTTATCTCATTTTTCTTCGGTTTTACCAATTTAAAGAGCTCATCTCCATCTCCTATTAAGATTCTGGGGCATTAAATCTTTTGCATGGAAGAATTAATAAGGAACTCACCTACGTTCCTACTCATTTACTAGTAGTGGCCAACCACGTGTGCACTGCAATTAATCCAAATTAATGCATCAGTTTTATTTGGGTAGAGCGGCCACGATCGGCCACGGCATGCATAGAGCGGCCACGATCGTCAAGTCACCATGTTGTCCACAACTCCTCGCTCTCGCGCCGTCTCCCCACTACTGATGGTGTCCAGTTTTCGGCTGCTTGGTCATTATCACATCAGGAATCAAGGTTTGCTTATTGCGATCTAGAGAAACACAAAATTGATGGTTCTAACTTGCCATACATGTTACATAACTCCTATGTTTAATTTTGTTATTTGCTAGATTTATTAGTGTGGTTGGTTTTGAGTCAATTTCGTTCATGTCGTGATATGAGAGTCTCCCTTCCACTCCATCATCATCTCGGATTGGATGGGAGGACACGGTGTATACCTAGCCATGGGACACCCGGTCCGACGTAAAAAAGCCTGGCTTGACCCAGCCAGATCTTGCCCATGGGCCAGGACTGGGCTTGAGATCTAGGCCCGATGACCGGGCCGGGTCGGGTTTGGGCCTAGCATATTTGCGACTTAGAGAATGCCCGGCCCGATGACCCGAAGCCTGGTGGGCTTTTCCACTGATGGGTCGGGCCTGGTCCCGAGATCTAGGCCCAATGGCCAGGCCGGGCCCGAGGCCTAGGTTTTTTGTAGCAGGCTTTGTTAGGCCCGGCATGTAGCACGGCCCAGCCCGACATATGGCCAGGTATAACACGGTGGGACATAAGCATATCGTGATTACTCTTCTAGATTATCGGTGATGGATACTTGAAGTTAGTTTATGTTATCCTGGAGATCTCCCGACAGTTTAAACATGTGCGCTCCCTGTAGTCTGCCTAGTGATACAGGTGTCTGATACATTGATTCTTGAACTTTTTAAAAATATAGAGAACGTTAAGTAAATTCATGAACATTTTTATAACTCAGGAACCAAATTTAAAAGCGATAACATATTTTAGAAGTTCAAAAACATGTTTTGAACTTCGTAAATATTTTGGAAACTCTAGACCATGTTTTTGAACTTGCAAACATTTTATAAAACTTATGAAAATTTATAGAATCCATAACCAAAATCGTGGACACTTTCTTAAAGTAATGAACATATTGAAAATTTCATGAAATTTTTAATAATTGTTGAAATTTTTTAAAGTCGATAATATATAAATTCATGAAAAATTTTAGCTCAGAATGTTTTTCAAGACAAACATGTTTGGACCTTTATGAACATTTTGTAAACGTCTGAACTTTTTCATAAAACTAATGAAGATATTTCAAAATTTCATGCACATTTTGTACATGCAAACATTCTTATAATAATTTGGACTTATCTTAAATACATGATATCTTAAATTCGAAAACAATTTTTGAACTCACGAATAATTTGAACATTTTTTGGAACTCGTGAACATATTATAGAAATTCAAGAACATAGTTTGAACTTCCTGAATATTCATAAAATTCTTGTACCTAATTTGAACTCACGATTCTTTTGAAATCATCAAAAAACTAACTCCATGAACCCTTTTAAAATCCAGTGAACATATTTAAAATTTCTTGAACACTTTTTAAGCTTCCAATCATTTTTTAACTTCATGAGGATATTTTTATAATAGACAACTTTTTTGTATTAATGAACATTGAAATTCCAACCTGATTAAATTTTTACAAATGGGGAAGCAAATTTTTTTACATTAAAACAACTAGACCACAAAGAAGAACATACTTAAACAGCTCAGGCCAAGACCATTTCTTAACGCTTAGAGACTGGGAGCTAACACGCTTTCATCCCCGATGCCAACGTAAAATCACATTTGTGTCCACACATCAGAAGAGAATTATTGCTAGGCCCCACGCCAGCTGTTTTTGCAGTACGTCGAACAATGGCAGCAATTGTCCTTGTACGTTTGACCCCGGTTGCTGCTGATGACGATGACCTAAACAAGACGTCGCACGTACTTGAATTTGTGTCTCTGCCTTACTGGTCTAACAAGTTTCACGTGAGCTCATTAAATCTTAGAAATGACCGTCTGGCCACATGCACACCATGGGAGACATCGACAATGACGAAGTGCCGTGGGAGGAAGTTTTACATCATGGAGTGTAGGCGGACGTTATCCATCGCTCTATACACACTTTTTACTATCACCTGAGAAAACTTGATTCCCGTCACTATCTTACTGGTCCAGCAAGTGAAATCTCCATAAATCTTACAAAATGCAAATATCTTCCCTCAGAAAAAAGAGAAATAATATATATATTTTTAAGCATTGCAACATTACAAGACTCCTTAAGTTTTTACAAAATGGGGAAGAAATATTTTTGAACATTAAAACAACTAGACCACAGCCCTCAGACATGTGTGCCCATTCAAAGAAGAACATACTTAAGCAGCTCAGGACAAGACCATTTCTTAACGCTTAGAGACTGGGAGCGAACGCGCTTTCATCCCTGATGCCAATGTGAAATAAGATTTGTGTCCACACATCAGAAGAGAATTATTGCTAGGCCCCATGCAACCTATTTGTGCAGTACGCCGAATAATGGCAGCAGTTGTCCTTGTACGTTTGACGCCGTTTGCTGCTGATGACGATGAACTAAATAATATGCCACGCGTACTTGAATTTCTGTCTCTGCCTCGCTGGTCGAACAAGTTTCACGTGAGCTCATTAAATCTTAGAAATGACCGACTAGCCACATGCACACCATGGAGACATCGATGATGACGAAGTGTCGTGGGAGGAAGTTTTACATCATCGAGTGTAGGCCTAGGTTATCCAGCACTCTATACATAGTTGTGTTCATGCTGACGACGTTAATTTTATTACCCAGGACAAATTTAAATTCCTCTCACTATCTTACTGGTCCAACAAGTGAAATCTCCATCATACACAATGAGAATCTTTTCTCTCTAAAAAAGGAGAGAAATAATATGTTTTTAATCATTACAACTATTAGAAGATTTTGAATTTTACAAAATGGGGAAGCAATTTTTTGAACATTAAAAAAATTAGACCACAATTCACACACATCATGCCCATTGAAAGAAGAACGTACTTGAGCAGCTCAGGCCAGTACAATTTCTTATCGCCTAGAGATTGGGAGGGAGCACACCTTCTTCCCCGATGCCAATGTGAAATAAGATTTATACCAGCACATTAGAAGAGCATTATTACTTGGCCCCGCGCCACCTATTTGTGTAGTACGTCGTACAATGGCAATTATTGTCTCTGTACGTTTGATCCTAGTTCCTCTAGATGATGATGACCTTTATAAAATATCGCATGTACCTGAATTTGTGTCTTGGCCTTGATGGTGGAACAAGTTTCACGTTGGTTCATTAAATCTTAGAAAATGACCGCCTGGCCACATGCGCACCATGGGAGACACTGACCGTGACCAAGTGCTGTGGGAGGAAATTTCACATCATGAAGTGCATGCCAAGGTTATCCGGCGCTCAGTACACAGTTGTGCTTATGATGACGACTATAACCTAGGACAAACAAGATTTCCTATCACTATCATACAAGTCCAACGAGTGAAATCTCCATAAATCATACAAAATGACAAATCTTTTCCATAGGAGAAAGAGAGAAGTAATTTTTTGTAATGATTACGACTATTAAAGGACTCCGTAAATTTTACAAAATGGTGAAGCAACTTTTTTGAACATTAAAACAACTAGAGCACAGTCCTCACACATTGTGCCCATTCAAAGAAGAACATACTTGAGCAGCTCAGGCCAAGACCATTTCTAGGAGGGAACACGCTTTCATCCCCGATGCCCATTAGAAACCAGATTTGTGCCAGCACATCAGAAGAGCATTATTGCTTGGCCTCGCGCCACCTGTTTGTTCAGTACGCCGGGCAATGGCAGTAATAGTCCTTGTACATTTGATCCTGCTCCAGCAGATGACCATCAATTTATAAGACATCACACGTACTTGAATTTGTGTCTCTGCCTTACGGGTCCAACAAGTTTCACGTGGGCTCATTAAATCTTAGAAAACGACTGCCTAGCCACATGCACACATTGGGAGACACCGACACTCACGAACTATCATGGGAGGAAGTTCCACATCATGGAGTGCATGTCAAGGTTATTCGTCGCTCTATACACAGTTGTTCTTATGATGACCATTTTAATACTATGTCCTATGAAAAATTTGAATTAGTATCACTATCGTACTAGTCCAACGGTTGAAATCTCCATAAATCATACAAAATGAGAATATTTTCTCTCAGAAAAAAGAGAGAATAATATTTTTTTAGTCACTGCAACTATTAGAAGACTCCTTAAATTTTACAAAATGGGGAAGCAATTTTTTTGAATGTTAAAACAAATAGACACAATTCACACACATTGTACCCATTCAAAGAAGAAGTACTAGATCAGCTCAGCCCAATACAATGTCTTATCGCCAAGAGAGTGGCAAGGAACACACCTTCATCACCGATGCCAATGTGAAATCAGATTTGTGCCAGCACATCATAATAGCATTATTGCATGGCCCCGCGCTACATGTTTGCGTAGTACACCGTACAATGGCGGTAATTGTCCTTGTATGTTTGATCCTGGCTCATGCAGATGACAATGACCTTAATAAAATGATGCACATACTTGAATTTGGGTCTCTGCCTTACTAGTAGAACAATTTTCACGTGGGCTCACTAAATCTTAGAAAACGACCGCCTGGCCACATGCACACCTTGGGAGACACCGACGAAAACAAAGTGTCGTGGGAGGAAGTCACATCATGGAGTGCAGGCCAAGGTTATCCGTCGCTCAGTGCACAACTGTGCTTATGATGACCATCTTAATACTTGAATTCGTATCACTATCAAACAGGTCCAACAAGTGTGATATCCATAAATAAAACAAAATGACAATCTTTTCCCTCATAAAAAAGAGAGAAGTTATATCTTTTAATCATTGCAACTATTAGAAGGCTCCTTAAATTTTACAAAATGTGGAAGCAATTGTTTGAACATTCAAGCAAATAGAACACAATCCTCACACATTGTGCCCTTTGAAAGAAGAACATGGTTGAGTAGCTCAGGACAAGACCATTTCTTATCGCCTAGAGAGTGGGAAGGTACCCCCTTCATCCCGATGCCAATGTGAAATCAGATTTTTGCCAGCACATCAGAAGAGCATTATTGTTTGGCCCTGCGCCACCTTTTGTGCAGTACGCCAGAAAATGGCAGTAATTGTCCATGTACATTTGATCCCGGCTCCTCCAGATGAAGATGACCTTATTAAGGCATCACATGTACTTGAATTTGTGTATTTGCCTCACTAGTACAACAAGTTTCACGTGGGTTCATTAAATCAAAGAAAACGACGCCTGGCCACATGCACACCTTGGAGCCACCGACGATGACGGGGTGGTTTGGGAGGAAGTTTCACAACCTGGAGTGCAGCCCAAGGTTATTCGTCGCCCTATACAAAGTTGAGCTTATGATGCCATCTTAATATTATCACCTAGAACAAATATGAATTCCTATCACTATCTTACTGGTCCAACGAGTGAAATCTCCATATATCATACAAAATAAGAATCTTTAATCTCAGAAAAAAGAGAGAAATAATATGTTTTTAATCATTACGACTATTAGAGAACTCCTTAAATTTTACAAAATGGGGAAGCAATTTTTTTGAACGTTAAAACAAATAGACCACAATTCACACACATCGTGCCCATTCAAAGAAGAACGTACTTGATCAGCTCAGCCCAATACCATGTCTTATCGCCTAGAGAGTGGCAAAGAACACACCTTCATCCCCGATGCCAATGTCAAATCAGTTTTCTGCCAACACGGCATAAAAGCATTATTACTTGGCCCTGCGCCACATGTTTGTGCAGTACGCTGTACAATGGCAGTAGTTGTCCTTGTATGTTTGATCCTGGCTCATGCAGATGATGATGAACTTAATAAAATGATGCACGTACTTGAATTCGGGTCTCCGCCTCACTAGTGGAACAATTTTCACGTGGGCTCATTAAATCTTAGAAAATGACCGCACAGCCATATGCACACCTTGGGAGACACCGACAAAAACAAAAGTGTCATGGGAGGAAGTCACATCATGGAGTGCAGGCCAAGGTTATCCATCGCTTCATGCACAATTGTGATTATGATGGTCATCTTAATACTTGAATTCATATCACTATCAAACAGGTCCAACAAGTGCGATATCCATAAATAAAACAAAATGACAATCTTTTGCCTTCGAAAAAAGAGAGAAGTAATTGTCCTTGTACATGTGATCCCCGCTCGTCCAGTTGAAGATGGCCTTATTAAGATATCACACGTACTTGAATTTGTGTATTTGCCTCACTAGTGCAACAAGTTGCGCGTGGGCTCATTAAATCTTAGAAAAAACCCGCCTAGCCACATGCTCACCTTTGGAGTCACCGATGATGACGAAGTGTCATGGGAGGAAGTTTCACGTCATGGAGTGCAGGCCAAGGTTATTCGTCGCTATATACAAAGTTGTGCTTACGATGACCAACTTAATACTATCACCTACAACAAATTAGAATTCCTATCACTATCTTACTGGTCCAACGAGTGAAATCACCGTAAATCATACAAAATTAGAATCTATACTCTCAGAAAAAAGAGAGAAATATTACATTTTTAAACATTAAAACTATTAATAGACTACTTCAATTTTACAATATCGGGAAGCAACTTTTTTGAACTTTAAAACAAATAGACCACAATTCACACACATCAAGCCCATTCAAGGAAGAACGTACTTGATCAGCTCAGCCCAATACCATGTCTTATCGCCTAGAGCGTGGCAAGGAACACACCTTCATCCTCGATGCAAATGTGAAATCAGATTTGTGCCAGCACATCATAAAAGCATTATTGCTTGCCCCGCGCTACATGTTTGTCCAGTACGCCATACAATAGCAGTAATATTCCGTGTATGTTTGATCCTGGCTCATGCAGATGATGATGACCTCAATAAAATGATGCACGCATTTGAATTTGGGTCTCTGCCTCACTAGTGCAACAATTTTCACGTGGGCTCATTAAATCTTAGAAAATGACAGTCTGGCCACATGCACACCTTGGGAAAGACCGACGATAACAAAGTGTCATGGGAGGAAGTCACATCATGGAGTGCACGCCAAGGTCATCCGTTGCTCTATGCACAATTGTGCTTATGATGACCATCTTAATACTTGAATTGCTATCACTATCAAACAGGTCCAACAAGTGTGATATCCATAAATAAAACAAAATGAAAATCTTTTCCCTCGGGTAAAATAGAGAAGTAATGTCTTTTAATCATTGCAACTATTAGAAGGCTCCTTAAATTTTACGAAATGTGGAAGCAATTGTTTGAACATAAAACAAATAGAGCACAATCCTCACACATTGAGCCCATTCAAAGAAGAACATAGTTGAGCAACTCGGGCCAAGACCATTTCTTATCACTTAGAGAGTGGGAGGGTACCCCCTTCAGCCCTGATGCCAATGTGAAATCAGATTTTTTTTTTCCAGCACATCAGAAGAGCATTATTGCTTGACCCAGCGCCACTTGTTTGTGCATTACGCCAGACAATGGCAGTAATTGTCCATGTACATTTGATCCCGGCTCCTCGAGATGAAGATGACCTTATTAAGACATCACACGTACTTCAATTTCTGTATTTGACTCAAGTACAACAAGTTTCACGTGGGCTCATTAAATCTTAGAAAACGACCGCCTAGCCACATGCACACCTTGGGAGTCACCGACGATGACGATGTGTCATGGATGTAGGTTTCACATCGTGGATTGCAGGCCCAGGTTATTCGTCGCTCTATACAAAGTTGTGCTTATGATGACCATCTTAATACTATTACCTACAACAAATTTGAATTCCTATCACTATCTTTCTGGTCAAATGAGTGAAATCTCCATAAATCATACAGAATTTGAATCTTTGCTCTCATAAAAAAGAGAGAAATAATACATTTTTAATCATTACAACTATTAGAAGACTCCTTAAATTTTACAAAATGGGGAAGGAATTTTTTTGAATGTTAAAACAAATAAAACACAATTCACACACATCGTGGCCATTCAAAGAAGAACGTACTTGATCAGCTCAACCCAATACCATGTCTCATCACCTAGAGAGTGGCAAGGAACACACCTTGATCCCCGATGCCAATGTGAATATGATATGTGCCAACACATCATAAAAGCATTATTTCTTGGCCCCACGCTACATGTTTGTGCAGTACACCATACAATGGCAGTAATTGTCCTTGTATGTTTGATCCTGGCTCATGCAGATGGCGATGAACTTAATAAAAGAACGCACATACTTGAATTTGGGTCTCTGCCTCACAAGTGGAACAATTTTCACGTGGGCTCATTAAATCTTAGAAAATGACCACCTGGCCACATGCACACCTTGGGAGACACCGAGGATAACAAAGTGTTGTCGGAAGAAGTCACATCATGGAGTGCAGGCCAAGGTTATTCGTCGCTCAGTGCACGATTATGCTTATGATGACCATCTTAATACTTAAATTCCTATCACAATCAAACAGGTTCAACAATTGCGATATCCATAAATAAAACAAAATGACAATCATTTCCCTCAGAAAAAAGAGAGAAGTAATATCTTTTAATCATTGCAACTATTAGATGGCTCCTTAAATTTTACAAAATGTGGAAGCAATTGTTTGAACATTAAAACAGACAGAGCACAATCCTCACACATTGTACCCATTCAAAGAAGAACATGGTTGAGCACCTCAGGCCAAGATCATTTCTTATCGCTTAGAGAGTGGGAGGGTACCCCCTTCATCTCCTATGCCAATGTGAAATCAGATTTTTGCCAACAGATCAGGAGAGCATTATTGCTTGACCCTGCGCCACATGTTTGTGCAGTACACCGGACAATAGCAGTAATTGTCCATGTACATTTGATCTTGGCTCCTCCAGATGAATATGTCCTTATTAAGACATCATACGTACTTGAATTTGTGTATTTGCCTCAATAGTACAACGAGTTTCACGTGGGCTCATTAAATATTAGAAAACGACCGCCTAGCCACATGCACACCTCCGGGGTCACCGACGATGACGAAGTGTCATGGGAGGAAGTTTCACATCATGGAGTGCAAGCCAAGGTTATTGGGCGCTCTATACAAAGTTGTGCATATGATGACCATCTTAATACTATCACCTAGAACAAATTTGAATTCTTATCACTATCTTATTGCTCCAACGAGTGAAATCTCCATAAATCATACAAAATTAGAATCTTTACTCTTAGAAAAAAGAGAGAAATCATAATTTTTAATCATTACAACTATAAGAAGACTCCTTAAATTTTACAAAATGTGGAAGCAATTTTTTTGAACTTTAAGTAACAAATAGACCACAATTCACACACATCGTGCCCATTCAAAGAAGAACGTACTTGAGCAGCTCAACCCAATACCCTGTCTTATAGCCTAGAGAGTGGCAAGGAACACACCTCCATCCCTGATGCCAATGTGATATCAGATTTGTGCCAGCACATCATAGAAGCATTATTACTTGGCCCCACGCCACATGTTTGTGCAGTATGTCGTACAATGGCAGATGTATAGAACTAATCAAACTTTGGCATCTCAATGTCGAGGGTTGACCTACAACAGCAAATTGCATAGCAAACTAGATAGCATGTGGTGACCTACAATAGCAAATCACATAACAAACTAGATAGCTTGTGGTGACCTACAATAGAAAATTTCATAACAAACTAGATATGTTAGTCTATAGAAATTGTACAGTACGAACGGCGATGATCTTGCTTGAGTGGGTCATTAAGGAATAAGCCTTTGTAAACAGACCAATCATCACCGGATGATAGTTATAACAATCTCAGATCCGCCACCGGAGATATCATATCCATTCATAATATATTGTATCCATTTTATCCATTCATCCACCCATCCATCAAAGAGATATCATATCCATCATATATATAAACCAATCATCTACTCCATCTATCAAAAGAAATTTTCTAGCTCAGATCCGCCATCGGAGGGAGACGCGCTTGGGCAGGGGAAGAAGATTCGCGAGTGAAAGAGAGGAGATCTCACCTCCTTTGCCGGAGGGGGGGGGGGGGAAGAAGAAGGGTGTTAGATGTGAGTTCGTAGTGAATCTGACTTACTTGTTTTTACTGGACATGGCAGTTTTTGCTGGCGTTGGCCTAATGGATTGTTGGCGTTGACCTAATGGGCCAAGACATAGAAAACATTAGCACACATAAAAAAACTCAGAAAATTTCTATGTCCTGCAAGAAATAATACACGCCAGCGGTATGGTAGTAGTAATGTCGTACCAAATTTTCCGACGCCAGCACTATTTGAAAAAAAAATAGTGTTGGCGTTGATGAAAAACGGCGTGCCACGGACGAAGTTGTGGCTAGCCATTTTCCGCTGGTGATAGAATCACATTCACAGCAAGTCGGTCTTGGCCGACGCGACTCAGTCGGCTCACAGTCGCCTTTTACACTGTCGGCGCAGGGAATCACCTCCTCTGGGAGATTCAGCACCTACTCAATTCCTGGATTGGTCTTTAGAACACGTTGATCGGTACCATGATTAGGAATTGCCCACTCGGCAACATGACAATCGTTAACATGGTCTAATGAACCCTCCGAGGCTCTCTTTTCGTGCTTCTTTATTCATGGGCTACTAAACTCTAATACACATGTTTCTTCAGGCTATAAATTTTGTTTCCATTTTCAATGTTCTATGCTTCCATTAAAGATGAATCATATCTATATAGCATATTTTCATGGTTCCTGCAAATTGTTATTCTGAATCACACTTCAACTGCTCAACGAATATTACTTTGTGCTTCAGCCATGCCCGTGTTGCTTCATTTAATAAAGTTATTATCCTATATTTTTCTTGCAGCGATTTTTTTTTGTTTCAACAATATCTATGTATGCTATCATTGTTTCTCATTGATGCTTCCATGGAAAACACAGAGGATGCTTCTATTTTTTTTTCTTATACATGTCTCCATGGTAGTTAATTCATGCTTCAAGCATTACCAGTGTGGATTATTAGTTATGGAGCTTCTAAATTGCAATACATATGCTTATTCAGCCTACAGCGTTTGCTTCCATAGGTTACCAAAATTATATAAATTTTGTATGTTGGTGACACAAAATATGCTTCCATTACAAAACATGCATCCCAATCTGAATTTTTTTTGCTTCAAGTATGTATTGTGTGCTTATTTTATCGTACATGCATTTTGCTTCAATCACTACCTATGTGCTTTAAGTACTATTGATTATGCTTCTTAGAGTGATTTTCTTCTGTATATACATCAGTCTACATCTCATTCAAGCCATGCTTCTTTGTATCTAGCATAATGCCCGTGATGTTCCAATGATGCCGACTGTACCCAGGCCAAGATGCAGCACCTTGTTGACGACAAGGAGCTCACAATGCATGTGAGCTTGTCCAAGATCGATCCGTTCAACACGAGATGCAAACTATAGGAAGGGAATCGTGTCTAGTCTATGAAACATACGATGTAAACTTATAAGCACTGTACTACTAGGCATTAGCACCTTGAAAGAAACAAATTAGTAGCACACGATGACGTTTTATGAACAGACAAAGTGTCGGTGTCAAAACTGGCAGATCTCGTGTAGGGGGGGCAAGCTGTGTGTCTAAGACTCAATGGTAACAAGGGACGATGGGACACAATGTTTACCGAGGTTCGTGCCCTCTTAAAGGAGGTAAACCCTACGTCCTGCTTGATTGTATTCGATGAGTATAGGAGTTACAATAGTTGATCTACCTCGAGATCGTAATGGCTAAACCCTAGCTGTCTAGCCTATGATCATTCTGATAGCCTCTACGGACTAAACCCTTGGTTTATATAGACACCGGATGGACATAGGGTTGTTCAGAGTCGGTTTACAAGGGAAGGAAATATTATATCCGGACACCAATCTTGCTATATATCAGTGGTCTGATGGAAACAATATATCAGTGGTCTGATTCCTAGTGTTTCCCTTTGCTATATGTGGTGAGAAATAGAGAAGGGAGCAGAATGGAGACATGAGATATTAGTAAACCACATTGCACTCCTTTGTTTTCCCAAAATATGTAAATCGTAGTTTATGCAGGAATGAAATCAGATGCGGGGGATGGTAAAAACACAAGTGAGCTGGCATTCTGGGTTCGCTATAAATAGGAGGCCGACCGTGCGTACATTGGAAGCACAAACAGGCAAAAAGGTGACCAAGAAGGAGATGGCGATGCTCCTCCTTGCCCTTGGCCAAGAACTGCAATGGCAGCTCCTCCTGGCCCTCCTCACCGTGGTTTTCCTTGTTGTGATTGCGAGGAACTCGTCCTCGTCCAAGGCCAAGCAAGGGCTCAAGCACAAACTCCCACCGGGCCCGGCGAAGTTGCCAGTCCTGGGCAACCTGCACCAGGTGGGCGGGCTTCCGCACCGGAGCCTGCAGGAGCTAGCTCGGCGGCACGGGCCAGTGATGCTGCTGTGGCTGGGCACGGTGAGGACGGTGGTGGTGTCTTCGGCGGAGGCTGCGAAGGCGGTGCTGAAGACGCACGACGTAGATTGCTGCAGCCGGCCGGCGTTCCCAGGACCCAAACAGCTGAGTTACGACCTCAAGAACCTGTTGTTCGCGCCTTATGGCGTGTACTGGCGCGAGATGCGGAAGCTCTTCCTGGTGGAGCTCCTCAGCATGCGCCGCGTCAGGGCTGCCGCGTATGCACGGGAGCAGCAGGTTGCCAAACTTGTGAGCAACCTGAGCCGCCTGGGCGGCAAACCGGTGGCCTTGAACGAGCATATCTTTGGCCTCACGGACGGCATCATCGGCACGGTAGCGTTCGGCAGCGTATACGGGGCTGACCAGTTCCCGCACAAGGGGCGCTTCCAGGAGGTGCTGGACGAGGCCATGGACATGATGGCCAGCTTCTCTGCCGAGGACTTCTTCCCCGGCACCGGCGGCCGTCTCGTGGACCTCCTAACAGGCCTCTTGGGCCGCCGCGAGAGGGTCTTCAAGGAGCTGGACGCCTTCTTCGAGCTTATTATTGAGCAGCACCTGGAGCCGGCACGCCCTGTTGGAGTTAAACACGAGTGTATGTGACCGTGTCCGGTTCAGTGCATGTTTACATATACGCGTCCGAGTAGGTCTCTCCATAGTCACCGAGTAGGATTTAGATAGGCTAGCTTAGCTTCTTTAAATACCTGGGTACCCCTACGTAATCTGTACCACAACCGTGAGTTGAGAAGCAATAAAGAAATATACGAGGAACGACACGTTCCTCAGGCCATCAACCAGCGATCTCTGTGCATACGTACGTTTGAGTTCCGGCTGCTGTGTACGTGTGTTTGCTAATCGATCAGGATAGATTGAGCTGGCTTTGGAGGAGCATCGCATCAAGGATTGAAGGCTAGCTTTATACTGCGGTGTGTCTCGGCGTAAAAGTAATTCGTCGAGTTCGTCAGCGAAGCCGTCTGTCATCGCTGCTCGTCGTCGGTCGCTGCTGCCGCCGGAAAGTACTCGTGTCGGGTCTGGGCCAACAATTGGTATCTAGAGCAAGGTTGATCTTCTAGTAACGGGAGATCATGTCGGACGACGAGAAGACCAAGCAGCTGGTGGAGTACTCCGGTGCAGCTAAAGTAATTGCTGCTCCGGCGAGTTCGTCGTATCCACGGTTTGATCGCGAGAACTTCGGGGTCTGGAAGGCCCTCATGGAGTGTGGTCTCCGCGCCAACGAGCTATGGGACGCGGTGGATCCCGGAGGCGACGCGTTCAAGAAGGAGGGAGCCGAGCACCGGAAGGATCGGCA
The DNA here is from genome assembly GCA_021437245.1 of Aegilops speltoides. Classification (NCBI taxonomy): domain Eukaryota; kingdom Viridiplantae; phylum Streptophyta; class Magnoliopsida; order Poales; family Poaceae; genus Aegilops; species Aegilops speltoides. The sequence goes on along the minus strand of CM038146.1, from coordinate 5,782,615 downwards.
GGCGGCGTCGGCGATTTACTCGGTGATGCCGATGGATGTCCTCCAACACCTAATCGCCAAAGAAACGGCGAAGGAGGTGTGGGATACTTTGAAGCTCATGTTCGAGGGACACACCCGCGTCAAGCAAGCCAATCTCCAAACTCTGCTAAGGAACTACGAGACTTTGGTCATGGGCGACAATGAGTCCGTGGATGCGTTTGCTTCACGGGTGGCTACTCTCGTCAATCGGATCCGCGCGCTTGGAGAAAACCTCACGGAGGCCTCGGTTGTCCGGCGGTTCTTGCGCGCGGCCCCTCCCAGGTACCTGCAAATTGTCACGGCGATCGAGCAGTGTGTCGATCTCGCGACTCTCTCCATCGACGATCTTGTCGGACGGTACAAGGCTCATGATGAGCGTATGCGGTACAGTCTTGGGGACGGAAAGAACGACGAACTTGTGATGCTCACAAAGGCGCAGTGGATCGCCCTGGAAAAGCGAGGCGGATCCATAAGCAGTAGCAAGAAGAAGGGGAAGCAGCGTTCGACGAGAAAGAACTTCGCCGACTCGGACGACGACTCAGACGATGAGGCTGCACCTGCACCACCGAGGAGGAAGTTTGACATCAGGAAAGTGAGGTGTTATAACTGTGGCCTCCTTGGTCACTTCAAGGCTGACTGCGAGGAAGCACCGCGCGCGAAGGCGCTCATGGCCCAGCATGGTGACGACGGTGACATGATGTTGATGACTGAACTCGTGGACGAGAAGGATCCAGTTCCTCGAGCGCCGGCTAAAGAAATTGTCGCGCTCATGCAAGAAAAAGTTTGCCATCAATATTATGGTTCGGAAACTCGTGTCGAAGCTACGGATGCAGGGATGATTCGAAATTTATGTCGATGTTACAGGCATAAGTGCCAACTTTGTTGGAGCGGATGCAGCAATAGCTGCGTGTGCTCGACCATGGAGAAGTAATCTTTGTGCTGTTCAGAGGTCCGTAGGTGGCCACAAAAATAGCACTGGACATGGTGTCTCGCTGAGTAGGCCGAAAGCACCGGCCGCAGGCACCAAAGCTGGATCCCTTGTGCGGAGTAAGGGCGCCTCGCACCCAGCAGCGAGTGCTGCACAAGGAGCCTCCAAGACAGCTACGTGTGGTGGCCTAGCCACAAGAGAAGGCTCGCATGGTGGGCTACAAACAAGTCCAGCAGGAGGGCTTGGTGGCTCACGTGGTAGCTAGGGCCATCTATACCTAGTGACGTTGCAAGTGATCCGGAGATATGCAAGGTCCATTACCAACGCATGTACGTACAGTTTTGCCATGCTTGGCCACTATAATGCAAGAAGATGGGAGCGGCAAGGTAACGTCCGTGCCGGGGATGAAAGTCTAGCTTTGCCAAAAGCAATGTGCGGCAACAAGCGGTGAGTTACTCCTGAAGGTACAAGGAGCCATGCAAATAATGTCGTCTCCGAAGGCACGAGAGACGAGGACAACGCCACCTACACCTGTACTGCTACAACCGGTGTTACACCCATATTCGGAGAAGACTCTTCGGACGATTGACCCGGCAAAGGTGAAAAGGAGTGGGCGACGGTGTCTAGCAAGCGCCGAGGAACCGGCGAAATTTGTGGACGCAAATACGGAGGAGTGTTGGCGTCATGCTATAAAAGAAGAGTTGGGGTCGATCCATGACAATAATTCATGGGAGCTTGTGGATCTTCCCAACAATGAAAATGGTATAGAGCTCAAGTGGGAATTCAAGGTCAAGAAAGATGTTGAAGGGTGCATGGAGCACAAAGCGAGGTTTGTCGCCAAAGAGTATGCGCAAGAGAAAGGTGTGGATTTCGAAGAAGTGTTCATTCCCATTGCAAAGATGGAGTCGGTGAAGTTACTCATCGCTCTCATGCTCAGAATCATGGAAAGTACATCACATGGATGTAAACTCCGCGTTTACGAATGGCGAGATAGAAGGAGATGTGTATGTGAATCAACCTCCAGGTTTCATCAAAGAGGAGAAGAGCACAAGGTACTGAAGTTACACAAAATCTTGTATGGGCTACGGCAAGGACCTCGAGTGGAACATCAAACTTGATCGGACATTTATTTCTCTTGGATTTGAGAAAGCCCCACTAGAGCATGCAATGTACAAGAGAGGTGAAGGAAGGATCGTCTACTAGTTGGCATCTCGTCGACGATCTATTGATAACTGGAGCAGATGAAGAGGTGATTGCAAAGTTCAAGCTACAGATGAAAGAGTTTTTCAAGATGGATGATCTCGGTTTTTGAGTTGCAACCTCGGGACAGAGGTACATCAAAAGCCTGAGGGGATCACACTATGCCGGGAGGCATATGCAAGGAAAATCTTGGAAAGCCGTGGCATGAAAGATTGCAATCACATTGTCGCTTCAATGGAACCTCGTCTTGTGCTGAGCAAGAAGGAGATGGTGAAACTACTTGGGTATAGTGGTAGTCACAAGGAAGGGATTGTCGATGACCGTAAGAGTACCTCGGACATGGCATTTTTTCTTGGTGGAAGCATAGTAAGCTGGCTATCACAAAGACAAAAAGTGGTGACATCGACTTCAAGTGAAGAGGTGTATCAAGGTGTGTGGCTAGGAAGGCTATATGGTGATCTCATGGATCGAGATCCGGAACCGGTGGTGCTCAACGTTGACAGCGAGTCTACGCCTTTTCTACGTGAGGATCCAGTGCGGCATGATAGGAGCAAGCACATTGATACGATGTATCACTATGTGAAGGACGGCGTAGAAGAAGGTAAGACGGAGGTCAACTACATTCGCACCGATGATCAACTGGCGGACATGCTAACCAAGGCTTTGGATCGAGAGGAGTTCTTGGAGATGCAAAGAAGGATCGGCGTCGGAGCTGTGACGTGACGGGACGGCGTCGTGTTTAGGGGGGTGATTGTTGGAGTTAAACACGAGTGTATGTGACCGTGTCCGGTTCAGTGCATGTTTACATATCTGGCGTCCGAGTAGGTCTCTCCATAGTCATCGAGTAGGATTTAGATAGGCTAGCTTAGCTTCTTTAAATACCTGGGTACCCCTCGTAATCTGTACCACAACCGTGAGTTGAGAAGCAATAAAGAAATATCGAGGAACGACACGTTCCTCAGGCCATCAACCAGCGATCTCTGTGCATACGTCGTTTGAGTTCCGGCTGCTGTGTGCGTGTGTTTGCTAATCGATCAGGATAGATTGAGCTGGCTTTGGAGGAGCATCGCATCAAGGATTGAAGGCTAGCTTTATACTGCGGTGTGTCTCGGCGTAAAAGTAATTCGTCGAGTTCGTCAGCGAAGCTTCGTCTGTCATCGCCGCGTTAAATCGTCGGTCGCTGCCGTCGCCGGAAAGTACTCGGTGTCGGGTCTGGGCCAACAATTGGTATCTAGAGCAAGGTTGATCTTCTAGTAACGGGAGATCATGTCGGACGACGAGAAGACCAAGCAGCTGGTGGAGTACTCCGGTGCAGCTAAAGTAATTGCTGCTCCGGCGAGTTCGTCGTATCCACGGTTTGATCGCGAGAACTTCGGGGTCTGGAAGGCCCTCATGGAGTGTGGTCTCCGCGCCAACGAGCTATGGGACGCGGTGGATCCCGGAGGCGACGCGTTCAAGAAGGAGGGAGCCGAGCACCGGAAGGATCGGCAGGCGGCGTCGGCGATTTACTCGGTGATGCCGATGGATGTCCTCCAACACCTAATCGCCAAAGAAACGGCGAAGGAGATGTGGGATACTTTGAAGCTCATGTTCGAGGGACACACCCGCGTCAAGCAAGCCAATCTCCAAACTCTGCTAAGGAACTACGAGACTTTGGTCATGGGCGACAATGAGTCCGTGGATGCGTTTGCTTCACGGGTGGCTACTCGTCAATCGGATCCGCGCTTGGAGAAAACCTCACGGAGGCCTCGGTTGTCCGGCGGTTCTTGCGCTGCCCCTCCAGTACCTGCAAATTGTCACGGCGATCGAGCAGTGTGTCGATCTCGCGACTCTCTCCATCGACGATCTTGTCGGACGGTACAAGGCTCATGATGAGCGTATGCGGTACAGTCTTGGGGACGGAAAGAACGACGAACTTGTGATGCTCACAAAGCGCGATGGATCGCCACGAAAAGCGGGCGGATCCATAAGCAGTAGCAAGAAGAAGGGAAGCAGCGTTGACGAGAAAGAACTTCGCCGACTCGGACGACGACTCAGACGATGAGGCTGCACCTGCACCACCGAGGAGGAAGTTTGACATCAGGAAAGTGAGGTGTTATAACTGTGGCCTCCTTGGTCACTTCAAGGCTGACTGCGAGGAAGCACCGAAGCAGAAGACGCTCATGGCCCAACATGGTGGCGACGGTGACATGATGTTGATGACTGAACTCGTGGACGAGAAGGATCCAGTTCCTCGAGCGCCGGCTAAAGAAATTGTCGCGCTCATGCAAGAAAAAGTTTGCCATCAATATTATGGTTCGGAAACTCGTGTCGAAGCTACAGATGCAGGGGATGATTCCGAAATTTATGTCGATGTTACAGGCATAAGTGCCAACTTTGTTGGAGCGGATGCAGCAATAGCTGCGTGTGCTCGACCATGGAGAAGTAATCTTTGTGCTGTTCAGAGGTCCGTGGGTGGCCACAAAATAGCACTGGACATGGTGTCTCGCTGAGTAGGCCGAAAGCACCGGCCGCAGGCACCAAAGCTGGATCCCTTGTGCGGAGTAAGGGCGCCTCGCACCCAGCAGCGAGTGCTGCACAAGGAGCCTCCAAGACAGCTACGTGTGGTGGCCTAGCCACAAGAGAAGGCTCGCATGGTGGGCTACAAACAAGTCCAGCAGGAGGGCTTGGTGGCTCACGTGGTAAGCTAGGGCCATCTATACCTAGTGACGTTGCAAGTGATCCAGGAGATATGCAAGGTCCATTACCAACGCATGTACGTACAGTTTTGCCATGCTTGGCCACTATAATGCAAGAAGATGGGAACGGCAAGGTAACGTCCGTACCCGGGGATGAAAGTCTAGCTTTGCCAAAAGCAATGTGCGAAGCAAACGGTGAGTTACTCCTGAAGGTACAAGGAGCCATGCAAATAATGTCGTCTCCGAAGGCACGAGAGACGAGGACAACGCCACCTACACCTGTACTGCTACAACCGGTGTTACACCCATATTCGGAGAAGACTCTTCGGACGATTGACCCGGCAAAGGTGAAAAGGAGTGGGCGACGGTGTCTAGCAAGCGCCGAGGAACCGGCGAAATTTGTGGACGCAAATACGGAGGAGTGTTGGCGTCATGCTATAAAAGAAGAGTTGGGGTCGATCCATGACAATAATTCATGGGAGCTTGTGGATCTTCCCAACAATGAAAATGGTATAGAGCTCAAGTGGGAATTCAAGGTCAAGAAAGATGTTGAAGGGTGCATGGAGCACAAAGCGAGGTTTGTCGCCAAAGAGTATGCGCAAGAGAAAGGTGTGGATTTCGAAGAAGTGTTCATTCCCATTGCAAAGATGGAGTCGGTGAAGTTACTCATCGCTCTCATGCTCAGGAATCATGGAAAGTACATCACATGGATGTAAACTCCGCGTTTCTGAATGGCGAGATAGAAGGAGATGTGTATGTGAATCAACCTCCAGGTTTCATCAAAGAGGGAGAAGAGCACAAGGTACTGAAGTTACACAAAATCTTGTATGGGCTACGGCAAGGACCTCAGGAGTGGAACATCAAACTTGATCGGACATTTATTTCTCTTGGATTTGAGAAAGCCCCACTAGAGCATGCAATGTACAAGAGAGGTGAAGGAAGGGATCGTCTACTAGTTGGCATCTACGTCGACGATCTATTGATAACTGGAGCAGATGAAGAGGTGATTGCAAAGTTCAAGCTACAGATGAAAGAGTTTTTCAAGATGGATGATCTCGGTTTTTGAGTTGCAACCTCGGGACAGAGGTACATCAAAAGCCCGAGGGGATCACACTATGCCGGAGGCATATGCAAGGAAGGTACTGGAAAGCCGTGGCATGAAAGATTGCAATCACATTGTCGCTTCAATGGAACCTCGTCTTGTGCTGAGCAAGAAGGAGATGGTGAAACTACTTGGGTATAGTGGTAGTCACAAGGAAGGGATTGTCGATGACCGTAAGAGTACCTCGGACATGGCATTTTTTCTTGGTGGAAGCATAGTAAGCTGGCTATCACAAAGACAAAAAGTGGTGACATCGACTTCAAGTGAAGAGGTGTATCAAGGTGTGTGGCTAGGAAGGCTATATGGTGATCTCATGGATCGAGATCCGGAACCGGTGGTGCTCAACGTTGACAGCGAGTCTACGCCTTTTCTACGTGAGGATCCAGTGCGGCATGATAGGAGCAAGCACATTGATACGATGTATCACTATGTGAAGGACGGCGTAGAAGAAGGTAAGACGGAGGTCAACTACATTCGCACCGATGATCAACTGGCGGACATGCTAACCAAGGCTTTGGATCGAGAGGAGTTCTTGGAGATGCAAAGAAGGATCGGCGTCGGAGCTGTGACGTGACGGGACGGCGTCGTGTTTAGGGGGGTGATTGTTGGAGTTAAACACGAGTGTATGTGACCGTGTCCGGTTCAGTGCATGTTTACATATCTGGCGTCCGAGTAGGTCTCTCCATAGTCATCGAGTAGGATTTAGATAGGCTAGCTTAGCTTCTTTAAATACCTGGGTACCCCTCGTAATCTGTACCACAACCGTGAGTTGAGAAGCAATAAAGAAATATACGAGGAACGACACGTTCCTCGGGCCATCAACCAGCGATCTCTGTGCATACGTGCGTTTGAGTTCGGCTGCTGTGTGCGTGTGTTTGCTAATCGATCAGGATAGATTGAGCTGGCTTTGGAGGAGCATCGCATCAAGGATTGAAGGCTAGCTTTATACTGCGGTGTGTCTCGGCGTAAAAGTAATTCGTCGAGTTCGCCAGTGAAGCTTCGTCTCATCATCGCGTGCGTTAAATCGTCGGTCGCTGCCGTCGCCGGAAAGTACTCGGTGTCGGGTCTGGGCCAACAATTGGTATCTAGAGCAAGGTTGATCTTCTAGTAACGGGAGATCATGTCGGACGACGAGAAGACCAAGCAGCTGGTGGAGTACTCCGGTGCAGCTAAAGTAATTGCTGCTCCGGCGAGTTCGTCGTATCCACGGTTTGATCGCGAGAACTTGGGTCCGGAAGGCCCTCATGGAGTGTGGTCTCCGCGCCAACGAGCTATGGGACGCGGTGGATCCCGGAGGCGACGCGTTCAAGAAGGAGGAGCCGAGCACCGGAAGGATCGGCAGGCGGCGTCGGCGATTTACTCGGTGATGCCGATGGATGTCCTCAACACCTAATCGCCAAAGAAACGGCGAAGGAGATGTGGGATACTTTGAAGCTCATGTTCGAGGACACACCGCGTCAAGCAAGCCAATCTCCAAACTCGCTAAGGAACTACGAGACTTTGGTCATGGGCGACAATGAGTCCGTGGATGCGTTTGCTTCACGGGTGGCTACTCGTCAATCGGATCCGCGCTTGGAGAAAACCTCACGGAGGCCTCGGTTGTCCGGCGGTTCTTGCGCTGCCCCTCCAGTACCTGCAAATTGTCACGGCGATCGAGCGGTGTGTCGATCTCGCGACTCTCTCCATCGGCGATCTTGTCGGACGGTACAAGGCTCATGATGAGCGTATGCGGTACAGTCTTGGGGACGGAAAGAACGACGAACTTGTGATGCTCACAAAGCGCGATGGATCGCCTGAAAAGCGAGGCGGATCCATAAGCAGTAGCAAGAAGAAGGGAAGCAGCGTTGACGAGAAAGAACTTCGCCGACTCGGACGACGACTCGAGACGATGAGGCTGCACCTGCACCACCGAGGAGGAAGTTTGACATCGGAAAGTGAGGTGTTATAACTGTGGCCTCCTTGGTCACTTCAAGGCTGACTGCGAGGAAGCACCGAAGTAGAAGGCGCTCATGGCCCAGCATGGTGACGACGGTGACATGATGTTGATGACTGAACTCGTGGACGAGAAGGATCCAGTTCCTCGAGCGCCGGCTAAAGAAATTGTCGCGCTCATGCAAGAAAAAGTTTGCCATCAATATTATGGTTCGGAAACTTCGTGTCGAAGCTACGGATGCAGGGGATGATTCCAAATTTATGTCGATGTTACAGGCATAAGTGCCAACTTTGTTGGAGCGGATGCAGCAATAGCTGCGTGTGCTCGACCATGGAGAAGTAATCTTTGTGCTGTTCAGAGGTCCGTGGGTGGCCACAAAATAGCACTGGACATGGTGTCTCGCTGAGTAGGCCGAAAGCACCGGCGCAGCACCAAAGCTGGATCCCTTGTGCGGAGTAAGGGCGCCTCGCACCCAGCAGCGAGTGCTGCACAAGGAGCCTCAAGACAGCTACGTGTGGTGGCCTAGCCACAAGAGAAGGCTCGCATGGTGGGCTACAAACAAGTCCAGCAGGAGGGCTTGGTGGCTCACGTGGTAAGCTAGGGCCATCTATACCTAGTGACGTTGCAAGTGATCCGGAGATATGCAAGGTCCATTACCAACGCATGTACATACAGTTTTGCCATGCTTGGCCACTATAATGCAAGAAGATGGGAGCGGCAAGGTAACGTCCGTGCCGGGGATGAAAGTCTAGCTTTGCCAAAAGCAATGTGCGAAACAAGCGGTGAGTTACTCCTGAAGGTACAAGGAGCCATGCAAATAATGTCGTCTCCGAAGGCACGAGAGGCGAGGACAACGCCACCTACACTGTATTGCTACAACCGTGTTACACCCATATTCGGAGAAGACTCTTGGACGATTGACCCGCAAAGGTGAAAAGGAGGGGCGACGGTGTCTAGCAAGCGCCGAGGAACCGGCGAAATTTGTGGACGCAAATACGGAGGAGTGTTGGCGTCATGCTATAAAAGAAGAGTTGGGGTCGATCCATGACAATAATTCATGGGAGCTTGTGGATCTTCCCAACAATGAAAATGGTATAGAGCTCAAGTGGGAATTCAAGGTCAAGAAAGATGTTGAAGGGTGCATGGAGCACAAAGCGAGGTTTGTCGCCAAAGAGTATGCGCAAGAGAAAGGTGTGGATTTCGAAGAAGTGTTCATTCCCATTGCAAAGATGGAGTCGGTGAAGTTACTCATCGCTCTCGCGGCTCAGGAATCATGGAAAGTACATCACATGGATGTAAACTCCGCGTTTCTGAATGGCGAGATAGAAGGAGATGTGTATGTGAATCAACCTCCAGGTTTCATCAAAGAGGGAGAAGAGCACAAGGTACTGAAGTTACACAAAATCTTGTATGGGCTACGGCAAGGACCTCAGGAGTGGAACATCAAACTTGATCGGACATTTATTTCTCTTGGATTTGAGAAAGCCCCACTAGAGCATGCAATGTACAAGAGAGGTGAAGGAAGGATCGTCTACTAGTTGGCATCTCGTCGACGATCTATTGATAACTGGAGCAGATGAAGAGGTGATTGCAAAGTTCAAGCTACAGATGAAAGAGTTTTTCAAGATGGATGATCTCGGTTTTTGAGTTGCAACCTCGGGACAGAGGTACATCAAAAGCCCGAGGGGATCACACTATGCCGGAGGCATATGCAAGGAAAGTCTTGGAAAGCCGTGGCATGAAAGATTGCAATCACATTGTCGCTTCAATGGAACCTCGTCTTGTGCTGAGCAAGAAGGAGATGGTGAAACTACTTGGGTATAGTGGTAGTCACAAGGAAGGGATTGTCGATGACCGTAAGAGTACCTCGGACATGGCATTTTTTCTTGGTGGAAGCATAGTAAGCTGGCTATCACAAAGACAAAAAGTGGTGACATCGACTTCAAGTGAAGAGGTGTATCAAGGTGTGTGGCTAGGAAGGCTATATGGTGATCTCATGGATCGAGATCCGGAACCGGTGGTGCTCAACGTTGACAGCGAGTCTACGCCTTTTCTACGTGAGGATCCAGTGCGGCATGATAGGAGCAAGCACATTGATACGATGTATCACTATGTGAAGGACGGCGAGAAGAAGGTAAGGCGGAGGTCAACTACATTCGCACCGATGATCAATCTGGCGGACATGCTAACCAAGGCTTTGGATCGAGAGGAGTTCTTGGAGATGCAAAGAAGGATCGGCGTCGGAGCTGTGGCGTGACGGGACGGCGTCGTGTTTAGGGGGGTGATTGTTGGAGTTAAACACGAGTGTATGTGACCGTGTCCGGTTCAGTGCATGTTTACATATACGCGTCCGAGTAGGTCTCTCCATAGTCATCGAGTAGGATTTAGATAGGCTAGCTTAGCTTCTTTAAATACCTGGGTACCCCTCGTAATCTGTACCACAACCGTGAGTTGAGAAGCAATAAAGAAATATACGAGGAACGACACGTTCCTCGGGCCATCAACCAGCGATCTCTGTGCATACGTGCGTTTGAGTTCCGGCTGCTGTGTACGTGTGTTTGCTAATCGATCAGGATAGATTGAGCTGGCTTTGGAGGAGCATCGCATCAAGGATTGAAGGCTAGCTTTATACTGCGGTGTGTCTCGGCGTAAAAGTAATTCGTCGAGTTAAATCAGCGAAGCTTAAATCATCATCGCTGTCGTTAAATCGTCGGTCGCTGCCGTCGCCGGAAAGTACTCGTGTCGGGTCTGGGCCAACAATTGGTATCTAGAGCAAGGTTGATCTTCTAGTAACGGGAGATCATGTCGGACGACGAAGACCAAGCAGCTGGTGGAGTACTCGGTGCAGCTAAAGTAATTGCTGCTCCGGCGAGTTCGTCGTATCCACGGTTTGATCGCGAGAACTTCGGGTGCGGAAGGCCCTCATGGAGTGTGGTCTCCGCGCCAACGAGCTATGGGACGCGGTGGATCCCGGAGGCGACGCGTTCAAGAAGGAGGGAGCCGAGCACCGGAAGGATCGGCAGGCGGCGTCGGCGATTTACTCGGTGATGCCGATGGATGTCCTCCAACACCTAATCGCCAAAGAAACGGCGAAGGAGATGTGGGATACTTTGAAGCTCATGTTCGAGGACACACCGCGTCAAGCAAGCCAATCTCCAAACTCTGCTAAGGAACTACGAGACTTTGGTCATGGGCGACAATGAGTCCGTGGATGCGTTTGCTTCACGGGTGGCTACTCTCGTCAATCGGATCCGCGCGCTTGGAGAAAACCTCACGGAGGCCTCGGTTGTCCGGCGGTTCTTGCGCGCGGCCCCTCCAAGGTACCTGCAAATTGTCACGGCGATCGAGCGGTGTGTCGATCTCGCGACTCTCTCCATCGGCGATCTTGTCGGACGGTACAAGGCTCATGATGAGCGTATGCGGTACAGTCTTGGGGACGGAAAGAACGACGAACTTGTGATGCTCACAAAGCGCGATGGATCGCCTCGAAAAGCGAGGCGGATCCATAAGCGTAGCAAGAAGAAGGGAAGCAGCGTTGACGAGAAAGAACTTCGCCGACTCGGACGACGACTCGACGATGAGGCTGCACCTGCACCACCGAGGAGGAAGTTTGACATCAGGAAAGTGAGGTGTTATAACTGTGGCCTCCTTGGTCACTTCAAGGCTGACTGCGAGGAAGCACCGAAGCAGAAGGCGCTCATGGCCCAGCATGGTGACGACGGTGACATGATGTTGATGACTGAACTCGTGGACGAGAAGGATCCAGTTCCTCGAGCGCCGGCTAAAGAAATTGTCGCGCTCATGCAAGAAAAAGTTTGCCATCAATATTATGGTTCGGAAACTCGTGTCGAAGCTACAGATGCAGGGGATGATTCCGAAATTTATGTCGATGTTACAGGCATAAGTGCCAACTTTGCTGGAGCGGATGCAGCAATAGCTGCGTGTGCTCGACCATGGAGAAGTAATCTTTGTGCTGTTCAGAGGTCCGTAGGTGGCCACAAAAATAGCACTGGACATGGTGTCTCGCTGAGTAGGCCGAAAGCACCGGCCGCAGGCACCAAAGCTGGATCCCTTGTGCGGAGTAAGGGCGCCTCGCACCCAGCAGCGAGTGCTGCACAAGGAGCCTCCAAGACAGCTACGTGTGGTGGCCTAGCCACAAGAGAAGGCTCGCATGGTGGGCTACAAACAAGTCCAGCAGGAGGGCTTGGTGGCTCACGTGGTAAGCTAGGGCCATCTATACCTAGTGACGTTGCAAGTGATCCAGGAGATATGCAAGGTCCATTACCAACGCATGTACATACAGTTTTGCCATGCTTGGCCACTATAATGCAAGAAGATGGGAGCGGCAAGGTAACGTCCGTGCCGGGATGAAAGTCTAGCTTTGCCAAAAGCAATGTGCGAAACAAGCGGTGAGTTACTCCTGAAGGTACAAGGAGCCATGCAAATAATGTCGTCTCCGAAGGCACGAGAGCGAGGACAACGCCACCTACACTGTATTGCTACAACCGTGTTACACCCATATTCGGAGAAGACTCTTGGACGATTGACCCGCAAAGGTGAAAAGGTGGGCGACGGTGTCTAGCAAGCGCCGAGGAACCGGCGAAATTTGTGGACGCAAATACGGAGGAGTGTTGGCGTCATGCTATAAAAGAAGAGTTGGGGTCGATCCATGACAATAATTCATGGGAGCTTGTGGATCTTCCCAACAATGAAAATGGTATAGAGCTCAAGTGGGAATTCAAGGTCAAGAAAGATGTTGAAGGGTGCATGGAGCACAAAGCGAGGTTTGTCGCCAAAGAGTATGCGCAAGAGAAAGGTGTGGATTTCGAAGAAGTGTTCATTCCCATTGCAAAGATGGAGTCGGTGAAGTTACTCATCGCTCTCATGCTCAGGAATCATGGAAAGTACATCACATGGATGTAAACTCCGCGTTCTGAATGGCGAGATAGAAGGAGATGTGTATGTGAATCAACCTCCAGGTTTCATCAAAGAGGGAGAAGAGCACAAGGTACTGAAGTTACACAAAATCTTGTATGGGCTACGGCAAGGACCTCGAGTGGAACATCAAACTTGATCGGACATTTATTTCTCTTGGATTTGAGAAAGCCCCACTAGAGCATGCAATGTACAAGAGAGGTGAAGGAAGGATCGTCTACTAGTTGGCATCTCGTCGACGATCTATTGATAACTGGAGCAGATGAAGAGGTGATTGCAAAGTTCAAGCTACAGATGAAAGAGTTTTTCAAGATGGATGATCTCGGTTTTTGAGTTGCAACCTCGGGACAGAGGTACATCAAAAGCCCGAGGGGATCACACTATGCCGGGAGGCATATGCAAGGAAGGTCTTGGAAAGCCGTGGCATGAAAGATTGCAATCACATTGTCGCTTCAATGGAACCTCGTCTTGTGCTGAGCAAGAAGGAGATGGTGAAACTACTTGGGTATAGTGGTAGTCACAAGGAAGGGATTGTCGATGACCGTAAGAGTACCTCGGACATGGCATTTTTTCTTGGTGGAAGCATAGTAAGCTGGCTATCACAAAGACAAAAAGTGGTGACATCGACTTCAAGTGAAGAGGTGTATCAAGGTGTGTGGCTAGGAAGGCTATATGGTGATCTCATGGATCGAGATCCGGAACCGGTGGTGCTCAACGTTGACAGCGAGTCTACGCCTTTTCTACGTGAGGATCCAGTGCGGCATGATAGGAGCAAGCACATTGATACGATGTATCACTATGTGAAGGACGGCGTAGAAGAAGGTAAGACGGAGGTCAACTACATTCGCACCGATGATCAACTGGCGGACATGCTAACCAAGGCTTTGGATCGAGAGGAGTTCTTGGAGATGCAAAGAAGGATCGGCGTCGGAGCTGTGACGTGACGGGACGGCGTCGTGTTTAGGGGGGTGATTGTTGGAGTTAAACACGAGTGTATGTGACCGTGTCCGGTTCAGTGCATGTTTACATATACGCGTCCGAGTAGGTCTCTCCATAGTCATCGAGTAGGATTTAGATAGGCTAGCTTAGCTTCTTTAAATACCTGGGTACCCCTACGTAATCTGTACCACAACCGTGAGTTGAGAAGCAATAAAGAAATATACGAGGAACGACACGTTCCTCAGGCCATCAACCAGCGATCTCTGTGCATACGTACGTTTGAGTTCCGGCTGCTGTGTACGTGTGTTTGCTAATCGATCAGGATAGATTGAGCTGGCTTTGGAGGAGCATCGCATCAAGGATTGAAGGCTAGCTTTATACTGCGGTGTGTCTCGGCGTAAAAGTAATTCGTCGAGTTCGTCAGCGAGCTTCGTCTGTCATCGTCGTTCGTCGTCGGTCGCTGCCGTCGCCGGAAAGTACTCGGTGTCGGGTCTGGGCCAACAATTGGTATCTAGAGCAAGGTTGATCTTCTAGTAATGGGAGATCATGTCGGACGACGAGAAGACCAAGCAGCTGGTGGAGTACTCCGGTGCAGCTAAAGTAATTGCTGCTCCGGCGAGTTCGTCGTATCCACGGTTTGATCGCGAGAACTTCGGGGTCTGGAAGGCCCTCATGGAGTGTGGTCTCCGCGCCAACGAGCTATGGGACGCGGTGGATCCCGGAGGCGACGCGTTCAAGAAGGAGGGAGCCGAGCACCGGAAGGATCGGCAGGCGGCGTCGGCGATTTACTCGGTGATGCCGATGGATGTCCTCCAACACCTAATCGCCAAAGAAACGGCGAAGGAGATGTGGGATACTTTGAAGCTCATGTTCGAGGGACACACCCGCGTCAAGCAAGCCAATCTCCAAACTCTGCTAAGGAACTACGAGACTTTGGTCATGGGCGACAATGAGTCCGTGGATGCGTTTGCTTCACGGGTGGCTACTCTCGTCAATCGGATCCGCGCGCTTGGAGAAAACCTCACAGAGGCCTCGGTTGTCCGGCGGTTCTTGCGCTGCCCTCCTGTACCTGCAAATTGTCACGGCGATCGAGCGGTGTGTCGATCTCGCGACTCTCTCCATCGACGATCTTGTCGGACGGTACAAGGCTCATGATGAGCGTATGCGGTACAGTCTTGGGGACGGAAAGAACGACGAACTTGTGATGCTCACAAAGGCGCAGTGGATCGCCCTCGAAAAGCGAGGCGGATCCATAAGCGAGTAGCAAGAAGAAGGGAAGCAGCGTCGACGAGAAAGAACTTCGCCGACTCGGACGACGACTCGAACGATGAGGCTGCACCTGCACCACCGAGGAGGAAGTTTGACATCGGAAAGTGAGGTGTTATAACTGTGGCCTCCTTGGTCACTTCAAGGCTGACTGCGAGGAAGCACCAAGCGAAGACGCCATGGCCCAGCATGGTGACGACGGTGACATGATGTTGATGACTGAACTCGTGGGCGAGAAGGATCCAGTTCCTCGGCGCCGCTAAAGAAATTGTCGCGCTCATGCAAGAAAAAGTTTGCCATCAATATTATGGTTCGAAACTCGTGTCGAAGCTACGGATGCGGGGATGATTCCAAATTTATGTCGATGTTACAGGCATAAGTGCCAACTTTGTTGGAGCGGATGCAGCAATAGCTGCGTGTGCTCGACCATGGAGAAGTAATCTTTGTGCTGTTCAGAGGTCCGTAGGTGGCCACAAAAATAGCACTGGACATGGTGTCTCGCTGAGTAGGCCGAAAGCACCGGCCGCAGGCACCAAAGCTGGATCCCTTGTGCGGAGTAAGGGCGCCGCACCCAGCAGCGAGTGCTGCACAAGGAGCCTCCAAGACAGCTACGTGTGGTGGCCTAGCCACAAGAGAAGGCTCGCATGGTGGGCTACAAACAAGTCCAGCAGGAGGGCTTGGTGGCTCACGTGGTAAGCTAGGGCCATCTATACCTAGTGACGTTGCAAGTGATCCAGGAGATATGCAAGGTCCATTACCAACGCATGTACATACAGTTTTGCCATGCTTGGCCACTATAATGCAAGAAGATGGGAACGGCAAGGTAACGTCCGTACCCGGGGATGAAAGTCTAGCTTTGCCAAAAGCAATGTGCGAAGCAAACGGTGAGTTACTCCTGAAGGTACAAGGAGCCATGCAAATAATGTCGTCTCCGAAGGCACGAGAGACGAGGACAACGCCACCTACACCTGTACTGCTACAACCGGTGTTACACCCATATTCGGAGAAGACTCTTCGGACGATTGACCCGGCAAAGGTGAAAAGGAGGGCGACGGTGTCTAGCAAGCGCCGAGGAACCGGCGAAATTTGTGGACGCAAATACGGAGGAGTGTTACGTCATGCTATAAAAGAAGAGTTGGGGTCGATCCATGACAATAATTCATGGGAGCTTGTGGATCTTCCCAACAATGAAAATGGTATAGAGCTCAAGTGGGAATTCAAGGTCAAGAAAGATGTTGAAGGGTGCATGGAGCACAAAGCGAGGTTTGTCGCCAAAGAGTATGCGCAAGAGAAAGGTGTGGATTTCGAAGAAGTGTTCATTCCCATTGCAAAGATGGAGTCGGTGAAGTTACTCATCGCTCTCGCGGCTCAGGAATCATGGAAAGTACATCACATGGATGTAAACTCCGCGTTTCTGAATGGCGAGATAGAAGGAGATGTGTATGTGAATCAACCTCCGGGTTTCATCAAAGAGGGAGAAGAGCACAAGGTACTGAAGTTACACAAAATCTTGTATGGGCTACGGCAAGGACCTCAGGAGTGGAACATCAAACTTGATCGGACATTTATTTCTCTTGGATTTGAGAAAGCCCCACTAGAGCATGCAATGTACAAGAGAGGTGAAGGAAGGGATCGTCTACTAGTTGGCATCTACGTCGACGATCTATTGATAACTGGAGCAGATGAAGAGGTGATTGCAAAGTTCAAGCTACAGATGAAAGAGTTTTTCAAGATGGATGATCTCGGTTTTTTGAGTTGCAACCTCAGGACAGAGGTACATCAAAAGCCTGAGGGGATCACACTATGCCAGGAGGCATATGCAAGGAAGGTACTGGAAAGCCGTGGCATGAAAGATTGCAATCACATTGTCGCTTCAATGGAACCTCGTCTTGTGCTGAGCAAGAAGGAGATGGTGAAACTACTTGGGTATAGTGGTAGTCACAAGGAAGGGATTGTCGATGACCGTAAGAGTACCTCGGACATGGCATTTTTTCTTGGTGGAAGCATAGTAAGCTGGCTATCACAAAGACAAAAAGTGGTGACATCGACTTCAAGTGAAGA
The DNA here is from genome assembly GCA_021437245.1 of Aegilops speltoides. Taxonomy (NCBI): domain Eukaryota; kingdom Viridiplantae; phylum Streptophyta; class Magnoliopsida; order Poales; family Poaceae; genus Aegilops; species Aegilops speltoides. The sequence continues at coordinate 5,765,555 of CM038146.1, read as the reverse complement.
GGTGTATCAAGGTGTGTGGCTAGGAAGGCTATATGGTGATCTCATGGATCGAGATCCGAACCGTGGTGCTCAACGTTGACAGCGAGTCACGCCTTTTCTACGTGAGGATCCAGTGCGGCATGATAGGAGCAAGCACATTGATACGATGTATCACTATGTGAAGGACGGCGTAGAAGAAGGTAAGACGGAGGTCAACTACATTCGCACCGATGATCAACTGGCGGACATGCTAACCAAGGCTTTGGATCGAGAGGAGTTCTTGGAGATGCAAAGAAGGATCGGCGTCGGAGCTGTGACGTGACGGGACGGCGTCGTGTTTAGGGGGGTGATTGTTGGAGTTAAACACGAGTGTATGTGACCGTGTCCGGTTCAGTGCATGTTTACATATCTGGCGTCCGAGTAGGTCTCTCCATAGTCATCGAGTAGGATTTAGATAGGCTAGCTTAGCTTCTTTAAATACCTGGGTACCCTACATAATCTGTACCACAACCGTGAGTTGAGAAGCAATAAAGAAATATACGAGGAACGACACGTTCCTCAGGCCATCAACCAGCGATCTCTGTGCATACGTACGTTTGAGTTCCGGCTGCTGTGTACGTGTGTTTGCTAATCGATCAGGATAGATTGAGCTGGCTTTGGAGGAGCATCGCATCAAGGATTGAAGGCTAGCTTTATACTGCGGTGTGTCTCGGCGTAAAAGTAATTCGTCGAGTTCGTCAGCGAGCTTCGTCTGTCATCGTCGTTCGTCATCGGTCGCTGCCATCGCCGGAAAGTACTCGGTGTCGGGTCTGGGCCAACACGCCCCAAGCCGGACAACGGCGGGGACCTCGTCGATGTCCTCATCGGCCTGTGGAAGGAGCAGCATAGCACAGTGCGCTTCACCAAGGATCACGTCAAGGCCATCATCCTGGTACGCAATTCAGTTGGATGTACTCTATATATTCTGGTACAGATCAATGTGTATATATATATATATATATATATATATATTATACTGTATATATTCTGGTACGTATGTATGCGTGCAGGGCACGTTTATTGGCGCCATAGACACGAGCTCCGTGACGATGCTGTGGGCAATGTCCGAGTTGATACGGAAGCCGCGCGTACTCAGCAAGGTGCAAGACGAGATCAGGGCAATGGTGGGCGGCAACCATTTTTGGAGGGTGGAAGAAGACCACGTCCCCAATCTCACCTACCTCAAGATGGTGGTCAAGGAGACTCTGCGGCTGCACCCACCGGCCACCCTGCTTGTGCCGAGGGAGACCATGAAGCCCCTCGAGATCGGAGGCTACAACGTGCCTGCCAAGACGCGGATCCTCGTCAATGCATGGGCCATCGGCAGGGACCCCCTGAGCTGGGGCTCCGACTCAGAGGAGTTCAACCCGGACAGGTTCCATGGCAGTGACATCGACTTCAACGGCGCCCACTTCCAGCTCCTACCTTTTGGCGCCGGCCGGAGGATATGTCCTGGCCTAGCCATGGGGGTCATGAACGTGGAGTTCACGCTTGCCAACCTGCTATACTGCTTCGATTGGGCGCTCCCAGAAGGGATGCCGCCCAAGAATGTGAGCATGGAAGAGGCCGGCGCCCTCACTTTCCATCGGAAGGCGCCGCTGATTCTCGTGCCCACGCCGCAGGGTGGCTCTTCCGCAAATATGCATATCACCTCTCTAGCTTCCAATCATGTGTTGAATTAATATTAATGCACCTTAAGTTTAGCTATTTGGTGCTTTTTCATCTTGGTGGTACCAATAAAAAATTAAAACAAGAGATGTAATGTGTTTACTATGTACTAGCAAAAGAGCCCGTGCGTTGCAACGGGAGAAAAAACATAACACACACTCTAAACTCAACAACCGTCACTCAAGACCATAATAGGTCCATCTCCTTTATTTTTAGAGGCATCATATTTGTGTTGCAACGGGAGAAAAATAATAGCATGGCCCTAGTCTAATAAGCAAGGCTCGCAGGTACACCTTGTGAACATAAACAAAAGAAAGACACAAAAAATCAGCCATCAGGAAGTTGAAACCTCTACAGTTCAAGGTTGCAGCTGGGAGGAAGCCTTGTTAGCTAGAGGCTCATAAACATAGCATAATCGGCATGCAATAATGGAAAGTAGTAACAAAATTAGTCGTGTGTACAAAACGGCTTGATAATAAAGTTTCTTGCATCCGAGCTATGGATTTCGCAGCATGGCAAAGCAGAAGCCAATTACGTATCACACATTCAAGCATCAACAAAAAAAAGTCGAAATCATGAGACTACACTTTGCAAGAGATGATTGCATAATTATGCAAATGTTCAAAACAAATCTAAAAAAGTATGGACAACTTTCTTTATACATATTCTGAATTTAGTCCTTGAATTGAGGCTTAACTATTAAAAGCATGTCAGGTGGGGTTGAAAATACCAGACATTATCTGGAATTATCATCAGTATCACAAAGTGGAGGTTTGACCCTAGGATCACGACTCATGTACCATGAGTTATTTATAAAAGGCTTCCTCTACATAGAAACATATTTCCCTCACAATCTCCCAACATGGTCCGTTTGAGAGCTAGGTCCTCCATCTCTACAAATAATTCAATCTGTGAACAATCATTTCGGAACAGAGCAACAAAACAATGCAGTGTTTCATTATGAGGCTTCTCGGCCTTATATAAGTAATGTTATAGAAAACTATTATTAGAAATGAAGAGATTACTCCGGCTAAATCCAACAACTATAGATTCATCATGCAGAAAATAAGTAAATTTAACACATTGAGTATATTATATAGCCCTAAGGGAACAAATTTACATGATACTATTAAGGAGCATATCTTTCCATGCCTCATGTTGGGCCTCTTCATGCTTATAAACAGGCTGTGCTGGCCAAGGAAAGTACTCGCCAGTTCTGACACTCTATTAACCTCCAGAGCAGAATTCCACTTTAATTACTTTTATCATAATTTATCCAGCTAAGTCCATCTTTGGGTAAATTATGATAATTAAGTGGATCATCAAGAAAAGGATTCAGGTGTATTAGACGAAGCATGACTATACCTCAGCTCACCATCACATGTCGAATTTATTCTACAGCGGGAACATTGGATAATAGCCGGTGTTAAATTAGTTGCCACCATTGCAGGAACACCATGCTCAAATTCACGTGAAATTAAGTATGGCCCAAAACTTGTTACTCCAAAGCCAACATCCAGAAAAACTCTAGTGCGAGAGCCAGATGGTACCATCTTGGGAAATAGAGAAACATGTGCTTCAAATGAGATTCAACAATGGTAGAGGTGTTAGCAGTGGAAGCTGATGTAGTCCGCTACTTGTCTTTTTCATGTCCCTATTAAGCAGTGATGCGTGTAAGACCCATATGTTTTAAGTTAAGGTTTTAGTCGAACACTACACAAAAACTACTCATTTGCTTTCCTGTTTTAAGTAATTTAAAGTTACCTTTACTGTTTCTAAAAAGATTTGAGTAATTTATAATATAATCAAAGCAAACCTTAAATATTTGATCCAGGTATTGACTTGCTCTATGTATAAACTGGCTTCCTCCTCCAGGAAATGTAAATTTACCTTTAGCCTTTGTAATCCAATTCTGCCCTCCTTTGTTAGCAACCAACCATGTATGAGGTACATTGCTAAACCACACCTGCAATTCACAGAATTACATTGCAGAAATTCCTTTACATGGATGCTGCATTTATAAAATAGCCAAATCAGCTAGTTCAATTCATATCGCTGAATTTACTTCTGCAAAAGATTGTATGTAATACCTGCTTCCTTCCTCTTGTCGAGCCTTCTTCTATGTCTCGTCCTTGAAGCAGAACTTGTCTATGTCGACGATGGTCCTACAAAAGAGCCAGTGCGTTGCAACATGCGAAAACTGCGGGATGGAGAACTGGCTATGCCATAAATCTGAGAGATTCCAAGGGAGGGGGCAACACCAGTTACCATAAACCAGGTGACAATGAACGTGACTGTTTCCTTAATTTCCTTCAAACAAAGAAGAGAAGCGTTTGGTCTTGTATGGAAAAAATAGAAACAAAAAGCCTTTAAGGATAAGAGAAAAGAAGACATACATACAAAGATATAGCACATACTTCCATTTTGTGAATCACAAGTAAACATTATCCCAGGCCTCATACTGCCACCAAAGCCACTATAAGATATTGTTGAGCACTCCAGTGTCTTTATAGCAGTACATAGTCGTGTCACTCACACAGAGGGATGAGTGTAATGGCACGGATACCTCCAGTGAACAATGTATGTGGATTAAGCTTCGGTTTAACTGAAACTGCATGCCTACTACCCACTAATCAATGATTGTTTGCATGGAGTCCTAAAGCTACCTGCATAAGTGAAACACGCTTTATAAGTAAACTACGACCAGGAGATCTCTTGTACAATCAACAAAAGGCAAGAAAAAATTCAGAGCAAAGAAAAAGGATTTAGTATTAAAAGGAGATTAATATTAGTTTTGTGACCTAGTTTTGCGGAAAAATCAGAACACTTGATTAAGTTCTCATGGTATATAGCCAAGTAACCAACATTCAGAGCTACAAAATCTTTTCTATCAAAGGAACTTCAATCAGGACCAACATGCATCTTACTTCTATATGATCCCACAAGTTACAGTGAAGTTAACAATTTCACAAAGGGCTATCTATTATAACACATGTTACAGGTTTCTTTCTGCATGAACATGGTGTGCCAGCGTAACCGAGTCGGCAAATGGTTAGAGAGAAACGACAACTTATGACTGAGCAAACGCTTCGTGGATGATAGCATGAGCTTCAACTAACATCCTGCAACCATAAGTAACCAACTCTTTTCCTCGTCAACATGACAATTCTGCCATGAGAGTTGAGATCCCAGAAAATAGGCAGTATTAAGATGCAGATTATTCAATGAATCACTACACTGTAGTTTGTGTCCCTGTGCAGAACGAACAATGAAATTTATGTAAAATGAAATCCTATTAACCTAATCAACCGAATTGCATTTACTGAACATGAGAGCTTATTCTTGGAATTTTTCAGAAAGGAGAACAGACACCATCAACAATAGGTTATTTACAAAATCTTCAAAGCACGAATGATGACATAATTTCTAAATTTATAAACGAATCAAATAGAAAAAAAAACTTGTACACATTTAAACGGATAGCTCTGTCAATGCATTTATGTTTTTGTTCAGTTTTAGAAGATCAACTCATTGGAGGAAGCTAAAGGGACCAACGTCTTGCTTACCTTGAAACTTAGCTGGAATGCTAGACAAATCCAATCCGGTGAGGTCCGTCTTTAATTGCCTCCAATTGAAGATTCTGGCAGCTCTCCATGGAATCATTAATCTACATTATCCTCTAGGAACCTTGCCACATGCATCATATGGGAATTTCGTCAAGCACTTAGCGAGTACTGCACAACCAAATAAAAACGTTGATAAGTATCATTACAATATTTTGCATTGCTGCCGAGGAAAACGCGACAACTTCCTAGGCTGATTTGTGGTTTCCTCCTCCCAGAGTTGCCGGTCATCCTTGGCATCTGTCTCCGCGTACTGACGACAAGCAGTATTTTTTGTCATATACCTATATAAACTGATTTTCTGCAGAAAATTTTGGATGTACAGATGTACACCGATGACCTGTGCTGCATCTGATGGGGAAGCAACAGTGTGAGGCGACAATGGAGGAAGCGAAGCAGGGAGAGTAGAGGCACCTGTTTGGAGGGCGGCCAAACTTGGAGCAGGTCTCCGGCGAGATGGGGATGGCGTGGAGGGGGTCTGGACGCCGGCGGGTCCTTGGCCGGAGGCGCTCGTGCATCGGGCAGCCACCTTTGCCGGCGGCGCTCGGGAATCGGGTGGCCATGGCCGTCTCTCTGCGCGCCCGACGACAAGGCGAGGTTGGGGTGGCCGGGAACGGGTAGATCGGAGGCGGGGCAACTTGATCCGGTAGTTGTGGTCAAAGAACCGGTGGCGGACGACGTTCTCCGGCGACGGCGGCGCGGATCCGAGGCCATGGCATGCTCCTGTTCGTCCTGGGGACAGAGAGGTCGGGGGATGAGCGAGGTGAGAGGAGACAAATGAAGAGAGGAGGGAGCAGGGCACGGCGGCACTCATCTCCGGCGAGGATCCGGTCACCGGCGAGTCGCGAGGTCGAGGCGGCGGCGCGCTCGGGAGCTCGGCCTCGAGGGCGTGGCTGCGGGTGCGGCGTACGGGCGGCGCTCTACCGGCTTGGGGTCAGATGTTTTCTAACTTGGACTGCGGGTACAATTTTCGAAAAACAGGAGGACCTTTTTGCAAAACTGGCACGACGGACCGCCGAAACCCAATTCTCTTTATTATTAGGTAAAGATATATATGTAATATAAATTTTATCCACAACCGGGTGTAGTAACCCCTAAGTAATTGTCCTCCACGTGTCGCTCTCTGTAGCAGAAAACTTATCGGGTAAGTGGAGACAAAAGGATCCGGTATGCTCTAACTAACAACTATATAAACCGGTTAATATTTTATTCACAGCCAAATCGAGAAAGGTTGTTAAAGCATTTACAACCACAGACAGCAAATTCGGACACCCGGACGCACCTGAGTGGCATCCGGACGATATTTGCGGGCAACGATCGATCATACCTCATATGCCACGGCCGTGTTCCTCATATCCAGAACTCCAAAACCATGCAATGCTACATATAAACATAATCAACACGTGGTTCATCGGATCACCATTTCATCGTCGCACAAAAGGACCATAGTTCATCGGCCAACAGTGCAAATCCATACTACGAGCTACTTAAAACATAGATAAAATGGGGAAGGGCAGAGGAAATCACCATTTCCTCACGGAAACTTTCCCCATCAGGTCGCCGCGTGGATGTACCCCTCCTTCATATAGGCGTCGGCTTGCGGTAGTGCGTCGTTATTGGAGCTGGAGGTGGAGCTGTCCATCATGTTGGAGTCCTTGGAGCACGCTTGCATGAGAGCCTCTGGAGCACGCGGTCCCTCTCCTTTTTGCATGGTGGGCCACCTTCGCCTTGGTCACCGCCTCGTTGTTTGCCTAGTGCTCAGAAAGCTCGATGGTGAGTCGGAGCGCCTTGGCATTCTTGCAGTAGTGGCGCCACATATCTGTCTCTGCCCGCGTGAGAAAGCGGCGGAGAACCGACGCGACGAGCCCAGCCTCAGGACCAACCGGAGTGCTCGCGCGTGCCTGACACGTGGTCAATGCCTCCCCCACCACCACTCTATCTGTGACCCCAATGTTGCTCATGGCGGGCTGCTCATGCCTCTGACGCGGGCATCCTCGTGTGCGCCGGTGCCGGCACGGGAACAAGGACTCAACAGTGCCCGGGTAGGTACTTTCCAGAGCAGATGGAACCTGCATTGGTGGTGGTCGTTCGCGTACCTGACGGGTATCGAGAGCTGAGGAAGAGGAGCCGCCGATGTTGCTGCCGCCTTGGTCGAGCCGCTGCCTTATCAATGCCATGCAGAGGGCAACCTCCTGGACATCGCCGGGCTCTGCGTTGCGCAGTAGGCTTGACTAGTCATTAGACACATTGGATTCTCCTCCGGTGCTAGCGCTGCTAACGTCGCCGGCCATCGATTCAGATTGGAGGGGTTTGAAACTGAAGTGGATGGAGTAGGGAGTGAAGTGGAGTGTGGATTAACTGTTGTCTAGAGCTTTACGGATAACATATTTGTGGGGCACTGGTGTGCCTAGCTTGGCCAAGCTGACGTGACGGACGCGCCAGGCTGCGCTCAGGCCACCCCATATCTACCCTACATTTAGGCTGGATATGAAGGGGGCCGAACAGCCCAGACACTTGATGCCGGTTTAAGGCACCCGACTGGGTCTTTTTTTTACTGGTCAGTGACCGCACCGTCCGTCCGGGCGTTTGGGGATGGTTTGGGTTGGCCGGTTTGGGGGACGGTTTGGGTTGGCCGGCGATAGATGCTCTTAGCCGGGTACTAACTGCACCAGCACATCTGGTTGAATGGATAATTGCTAGTCACATGCATGCTCTTCCAAAATTGTTTCCATGCATAAAAGGGGCTATGACACCAGGGCATGTCCTGAGGTTTTGGGGGCCAGGGCAAAAACAAAAACTAGGGGCCTTTAGTATAGACAATATAGCAATAATAATGGATATATGAAATGTTACTGATAAACACTTAAACACATGAAAAATAATCTATATATGAAATAATTATACGTGTTACTTTTTAAAAAAATTAACATTCCTCGATGTGAAGTAACTTATCTTGATGTCTATCTAATCAAATAATTTCTTCTTGATGCTTAATTTTACCAAAACATTTAAACTCTCTTGGGTCACTGATGTTGATCTCAAATAGTTCCTCAATAATTGCATATTTGTAAACCTTCTTTCAACCGATGCGACAGTTATATGCACTGCAAATAAGATGATAAACAGCAGATGCATTATAACAAAAATCGACTTCTCTGACATGTTGAATATCACCATACTAGACATTACACCATCTGACAAACTAAAATTTATAATCTTTAGTTCAGAAAAAAGGAAGATCATCAACTCTAGCAGATTTTACTTGTGCACCTGTTTGTTGAAATAATTATACTGTGAGGGCGACTTACATTTTTATCACCGATATTTATGTCAATATTGTCCTCTTGTCTAGATTCAGAATTCCAATCAATTTGTTCCTCTTCCTCAACAACAATGGTGAATTCACCATTTCGGATCAAGAAGGACCAGCATTATTCTTGAAATTTTCGCAAAAGCGTCTCCCTGATTGTATCAACTCATTTTCAGCGCGCTGGAAGTAAATACAATTGATATCAAAGGTTGATCAATGCTAGCTACCCACCATTTATGCTATGGATAAATTACTTAATCAATAGAATCGTATAGGGATTAGAGACGCCCAGGAATAGAGATCTGCAATAGGAGTAATAATATACCATGGATGAATCGGATCATCTTTTTTCTTCTCGACTTGGATTGGATCGTCCTTGGTCGTAGTAGGGCGTTCAGCCATGACCATGTGGATTTGCATGCATGTCCAACACCTGGAGTCGGGACAGAAAGCGGCATCGCGTACCGAGTATTGACTCCATCTTGCGATCGGGGCGCCTGGGAATACAAATCTGCATCGGCGAGACGACAAACTGCTGGTCTAAACTAGGAAAGAAATTATGGGAGAAAAATACGCCGTTGGGTCAGTAGATTACTAAGAAGAATCGCTAGGTTTGCGTGTGTCCACGCCTGACTACCTCCCTAACCCACGGCCCGTAGTTTGTTTACCAATGGCCCATAGGCTACCTGCAGACCTGGGGAGGGCAACCTGAATTTTGGGGGCCCGGGTGTGCCTTTAATTCATAGTTTATGTACACTCAAGGAAGGAGTATGTAGACTGGAGTAATGTTTTTGGAAAGTATGGAGTGTATAGTGCCCTCCCTCCCACAATGTAAGAGCGTTTTTGACACTATTATAGTGTAAAAAACACACTTACATTATACTATGGAATGAAGGGATTATGTTATAACGTTTAAGAAAGTATGGAGTATTTTCTTTTTAATTGCGAAAGTATTTTTTTTAAGAATGGAGTATATCATCTTATACAAAAGCTAATATATAGTATGAATTATGGAATATCTCATAAAATGATGTATCTATGCTGGCGGCCGGACACCGGCGAGGACGGAGTAAATTGACGGCAAGTGTTGCGTACCAATTTGAGCGACATATATGACTTTTTTTAGTACGTTTAAAATATATACATGAAGTAGTACGTAGTATATGCTACACAAAATTAGTACGTAGTCCTAGAAAATGAAGCATGGATGGAGTGTACCGCAGTGATGGTTACAAGTAGGTCGCTGTTAAATTCAGGAACTCCCAAGTCTGTGATTTATGCTCAAATGCTGCCTAAGGTGGATAAGAAGACCCGAAAACTACATCGTTATTTGCTAGGAAACCACCGTAGATTTCTATGAAGAACAAAAGAATGTTATGCATACTAGCATGAAGAAAGGATTATATTTGTGTACAGAAAAGGACTGCAGCCAAAAATGAAGTTGAAAACGTAGTTCCCATTCATTTGTCCAAACTATGGTATAGGAGAAGCAATACACTCTTAGTTCATAAAGTATGTAGTATATCCCAGAGAAATTATATGAAGTACTTACTACCAAAGAGGTATGGAGTACGTATACAAGATAGTGTATAGTATATAGACAAGAAGTAGTATGGAGTATATACATACGGGTAGTATGAAGTATATATGCTGGGTTATTGGTTTTTGGGTAGCCAAACAGTCATGTCGCCTGAGGTAGTGTTGAGTATGTAGAAAAAAAATGTATTGAATATTAACAAAACAGAGTATGTGAGTATCGAAAATCCGCAACTACGCTCACTGTAATCTCGCTGGTTCAATTGTGTCGGGATTCAATCTGCTATATTAGCTTCGTACATATTGGGTGAATTTTACTGTGTATATATAGCTCTCCAGCAATTTCGGTATTAAATGATGTATAGTGTCGTACCTGTTCTCACTTCTGACATAGGGTGACATAGGGTGCATGCATCCTACTCGACTGCTATGCCCAACAACCACAACTTCAATTGAATGCATCACGCTCCTCAACCTCCCACCTACTCCTCTTCTCCACAGACGGTGGTTGCTCACTCTTTTTTTTCTATAGTATAAAACAATCAAGAGTTCAAGCTCCCTGCAGTGAATTGCATTCATGATTTTTAGTGGAAAAGACTTTTTCATTTTCATTTTCATGATTCATTGCAGCGTCTCCATGTGCTCCTCGTCCGCCTCCATGTATGTATGGACTATATACACAAGAATATTATGGAATACGAAGTACATGTAACACGCTGATATTTAGAAATGTCCATAGCTGACCTGATGCAGTCCCCCGTCTCAAATTTTAAAGCTCATCTTGAGGAACGAGGCAACAAGTATACTATTATGTAAGCGTTTTTTTCTATTGGTGTAAGCGTATGGTAACAGCCTGACAACGAAATAAATGATGTCTCATTCTCACGTCTCAGAATTGAAGCATGCGACCACGTTCACCAGATCATGACCGATAAATTTCAACATCAATTAAATATCTATTCATCATGCACTCATGTTGATGCTTGCCACTCGTGGACGCCGGAGAAACCATTAGTCAACAAGAAACTCCAATGGCAAAGGACGAAAAATTAAAAGAACACTGATTGATGACGTTGGTGTACATGCATGCATCCACGCATACCTAACTCCATCCCCAGATGTTGTAGTCTGAAGGATCATCAGAGAAGCCAATTAGCAAAAAGCAACAATGGTGAAGGCTAGAGAAAACCTATTACTTGAACACCGGCACCCGTTATGAGTGGCAGTCAGTGGACTTATACACCGCCAACCCTTAATCAGCGGCAGCCAAGGGAGCAACGATGGGGGTTACCGGTGGTAGGTGTGTGAGTGTGCGTCACTAGTAGAAAACGGAGCTTTAAAACCGGTTCGTAAGGGCCTTTAGTGCCGGTTCTGCAACCGGCACTAAAGGGTGGAGACTAAAGGTCCCCCCTTTAGTACCGGTTCGGCACGAACCGCCACTAAAGGCCCACCACGTGGCGTGAGCTCGCGTCGTGGTATGGGGGACCTTTAGTACCGATTGGTGTTACCAAGCGGTACTAAAGATATAGTTTTTCTGATTTTTTTTTGAAAATTTTGTAAAAAATATTTGATTTTTTTTCGATTTTTAATTTTCTGAATTATTTGATGATTTAGTCTCTAATCACACCTCTTAACTGCTCAAGTGTGTATCACTCATTTCAAATCGTCTAACTTCCCGGCCGGTTACCCATCCTCTCACTCCCCCAGCCTGAGCATGCTCAGGGCCGGTCCTGAGATTTTGGGGGCCCAGGGCGAAGTTAGAACTGAGGCCCCCTTAATGTAGACATCGAAATATAATGCATATGAGATGTTCCTTCATTCGATATCTAGATTATCTCAAATTCTTATATCATAAATATTCATAATATTTTTTTATAAATACTACTAAATCTATAGCAGATAAATTAAATATGGGCTCATGATCACTCACATAATTTCGTGTGTGTCGACTTCGGCAGCATATCTTCTATAGGACCTTCATCCTCTTGATTAATAATAGTCTGCTTTTCCAGCAAATATCATCGACTCGTTCAGATCACTTGAATGGCTCATATTCCTCTTGAAAACATTATTAGCGGATCATATTTGCAATTGGATCAAATCATCCCTATATATGAAGCAAACAATTAGTATGTGAAAAGCACCATAAATAAAAAAAAGTAATTAGATCAAATCAACAAATCTTAACAATTATCACGTCAAACTCGCAAACAACGCCTGATAATGCCCTTTCACACCAATAGAGACACAACATTGATACTATTCATAAACCTGTATCAGTTTCTATGGGAAAAAAATGCTACGGCCTGGTTACCTCATCCGGCGTTCGTGAGGAAGGGCCAACGGGGGATGTGGCGCGGTTGCCTGGGCACCGGTGACACCTCACTGGGCGATGAGGAAGAGGTACAGGCACAAAGTCGCCGGCAACCATGCAGATGATTAATTGAGCAGACTTTGTACAGGCGATGGGGAGAAAACTGATATTCGGCAATATCGTCGTGCGAGCGCCGCCGCATTCGTTTGCTTGAATCGTGAACTCCTCGATCCGTGCGTGGATATGCGTTATTTTTTTTCTCCTTTTGAGGGATGTGGATATGCGTTATTAATCCACGACTAACAACAACCCTGCTAATTACTACTTGGGCTAGGCCCAATCGTTTCCTACGCTGTGAAGAGTACGCTGCCACCCTGAAGAAGGAAGGTCTGTGCACCCCTGGAGTTTCGCCCCTAATTACAGATTTCCGTAAACTCCCCGATGGATACATGCATACGTACCTGGGGGTGGGGGCCCCTTGGAGTTTGGGGGCCCGGGGCGGCCGCCCCCCCTGCCCCTCCCCAGGGCCGGCCCTGAGCATGCTTAACTTCGGAGTTCTATTCCCCCTACTTTCCAAGTCTGCACTTATTGTTTTCCTGACAAATGTAAGTTGTCAATCCTATTAACCCTCAGCAGTTTAGCTTGAGCATTAGGTCACACGTTTTACCATTTGAGTTTGGAACTATTATTCTAAAAAACCGTTAGTAACACTAATATTTCTTGAATAAGTTTGACCACAGTTTGACCATAGTTTGACCAGATTTAATCATAGTTTGACCAAATTTGATCAAAATTCAAAAATTTGAAATAATTATTTAGTAACACTAATATTCTTCAATAATTATGTAGCAACGTTAATACTTCTTGAATAATTAGTTTGACCAGATTTAACCAAAATTTAAAAAAAAACTGAAATTTGAGCATATCTTTTTTTCCTTTTGGAATTTGAGGATTCTAAAAAATTGCAAACAGGCCATAGGGTTCGTGACTCTTATATTTGGTGAAAATTTGTGTACAACATACAGTATACTCTTATGTTTCAGCTTTGCTAAATCTTATGTGACTGAGATTTAACAATATCTCATTCAGGTTCGTGACTGTTGGATTTAGCCACATCAAGATTTATGTGCATGGGCGCGCGTATACCTCGCTTCACGCAAGTTGTGCAACAGCTCACGAATGGGCCGGCTCAGGTATGTTCCAGGTAAGTTCATCTTTTCTACTGTTCTTTTTCCTAAGTTCGTTATTTTTTATTTTATTATTATTATTTTATGAAATATTGTGAGTACATATTTTTCAAAACATAACAATAGAAATAAAGTAAATCGTGAATTTAGGAAAAAAAATTAGGTGAATTTAATAAAATGTAAAACAATTATTAGTTTTATTCAGAAACAAATGCTGATAGCATACTAAGAAAAATGCTTGTGACGTTAAGAAAACGTGTTTAAAAAAATGTATGTGACTTTATCAAAAATGTTAAACATATATATAAATTCATAAAATGTATATGAAAAATATATAGCCTAAAATTATTTGTGGCATTTTAAAATGTTCACGCATTTCTGAAAAATGTATGAGACATTATAAAAATTGCAATCATCTATTCGATTTTTTTAAATGTATATGAAATAAATGTTTCAGATGTATATGAAATATGTACAATGCTTATGAAAAAGTAGACATCAAACATGTATTTGAAGTGATTATTAATCACTATATTTGAAATGCTAATCATGTATGAAAAAATAAACATGTATAAAAATGTACTTCATCCATAGGAAGATGGAGAGATCAAAACATTTCTTAAAAAAATTAATTGTTTATTTAAACAATGTTTAACATGTAAAAAAAATGTTTCACATGTACATGAAAATGAACATACAAAACCGAGGGAAAACGATACAAGCAAAGTATAGATAGAAAAAAAAACAATCGAAAAGGTTCTAAAATTGATGACTAATGTAAAACATAAAAAGAAAGAAAAGCAAAAACCCAAAGAAAACCGGTGAAAAAGAAGGATGATGAAGAAAACCAAAGAGCTCCAAACTAAAATAATACCCCTCTATGAAATTGAAAGGGGTTCATCTCTACTTCTAAAATGGGGATAAAGATATATGGCCAGATAGCAATCCCGATTTCATTTTGAAATCTGCCACTCAAAGATACAAATAACAGCTGGTATCGTAAAAGTTGAGGACGGTGCATCTATCGTGTACTGTGAGGTGCACCATTTTCCGAAATCTAAGCAAGGCTTTTGCTTCCTCTAAAGCTATTGGAAAAACTCCGGTAAAAATTAGCAAGATTACTCAAGTCGCTAAAAAAAAGGGTGCAACCTCTAATAGTAACAACGAAGATCTTAAAACGATTAGTATTCACCCTGATTTTATTGAAGTGATAAGAGATCCTAGTGGCAAGAATGAATTACTCAAGCTTGTTCCTAGAAGTATTGTTGTTCAAAATTTATATGTTAATTCCTTGAAGAATTCTAAGTGTTTGATTAAAGTGATGGAAAATGAAGATGGCAACACTTAGATCTTTGCATTATGCCTTGCTAGGGGCGTAAAATGATAGCGCTTGTTGGGAGGCAACACAATGAATAAAATTTATTTTTGTCTTTTTCTTTATGTTCTTGAGTGTTTGCACAATTATGCTACTGTTATAGTTGTGTTTTTTATGTCTTAATTAGTGTTTTTGCCGAGCAAAACCTTTGGGATCATGTTCGGTGATAGTTGATTTGATCTTGTTGCAAAACATAAATTTTGCGTGCCAGAAAAATAATGGTTTAAAATCACAGAAGCATGATAAAATTCTGAAATTTTTACAAGATCGATATACAAATTTCCTACATTCTCCTAATTTTTTTAGAATTTTTGGAGTTACAGAAGTATTTGTAGTTTTCATATTGCTACAGACTGTTCTGTTTTTGACCGATTCTATCTTCTTTGCGTTGTGTGCTTATTTAGATGAATCTATGGTTTGTATTGGAGGGTATAAGCTATAGCAAAGTTGGAATACAGTAGACATAATTGAAAAAATAAAATATGAATGATTTTGCAACAATACTTATAGTAGTGATTTGGTTTCTTATAGTAACGGATCTCACGAAGATTTTGTTGACTTTTGTGTGATTGAAGTTTTCAAGTTTTGGGTGAGATCACGATGGATGAAGGAATAAGGAGTAAGAAGAGCCTAAGCTTGGGGATGCCCCATGGCATCCCAAGCTATTATCTAAAAGAGAAGCAAGCAACTGAGCTTGGGGATGCCCCGAGTGGCATCCCCTCTTTCTTCTAACGACTATCGGTATTTTACTTCGAGCAATATTTTTATTCGTCACATATCATGAGTTTTGCTTGGAGCGTCTTGTATGATATGAGTCTTTGCTTGTGTTTCTTTTCATTTGAAGTCATGAATCCTATTTGAGGGAGCCAAAATTATGCTATGACTTGTTAGAATTGCTCTCTATGCTTCACTTAAATCTTTTTGAGCTATGAAATTGCTCTAGTGCTTCACTTATATCTTTTTTAGCATGGTGTGCTTTAGTATTTTTGAAGAAATGCTCTCATGCTTCACTTAGATTTATTTGAGAGTTAGTAATTTTTTTAATGAAATTCTCTGTGCTTCACTTAAATTATTTTGAGAGAAGAAAAATTTTATGCTCATGTTCTTAACTTAGATTTGTTTGAGCTATCAAAAGCAACATATGAAATTAGTCCCAAAGTGATAGATACTCAAGAGGGACATAATAAAAACCTTCATGAAGATTATTGGACAAAATAAACTTGATTCCTTGTAATAGTTTTGTGATATGTTGATATAATATGTGAGTCATGTTGATGAGTAATTATGCTTTAGTAAGAATATTGGTGTTAAGGTTTGTGATTCTCTATTCAAGAACGAAAGTCAATAATTATGCAGTGCATTATTCGGTGTTAGTTATGCTTAATGCTCATTTATGAGATTTTCCGTTTCTTGGTTGGATGCTTCCCAATCTTTTGCTAGCCTTCACTCGCACTAAGTATGATCACTACTTGTGCATCCAAAATCCTTGAACCCAGTTTTGCCACATGAGTCCACTATACCTACCTATATGTGGTTTTTTCGGGCCGTTCTAAGAAAATTTGTATGTGCCATGTCTAATTTCAAAATAAATTTCTCTTTTGTGTGCTTGTACCGCTCATGAAATGGTAGGGGGTGGCTGATATATTTCCATGCTAGATGTGTTAATCTCAAGATGAGTATTTATTCACTTGTTATTGTTAGAAATGCCCAGTCCCGGAATGAAAAATGAATTTACTTTATGTTGTCAAATAATAAATTCCTTGGAAAGTGTTGGTATGGACGGCACCGGTGGATTCGGTTAGCCGTGGAATGTGAAAGTTTGGTGGAAAAAGGAATAAACTTTATTTTATGTTTGGGAACCGCCTATGATATATCTAGCATAGAAAGTATTGGGAACTACTCGATCTTTTTCGTTGACAGGAAAAGCATGCCACCCAAAATGTTTTATCTCTATCTTTTTGGCTTTGAGCTCTAGCACCTCTACAAATCTCTACTTCCCTCTGCGAAGGGCCTTTCTTTTACTTTATGCAATTTTTATTTTTATTTTGAGTCTCCATCTTCTCTTATAAAGCACCAACTAAGGGGCACTATGATCGTACTTGAGCATTTGGTGTAGCTAATATGTGAGCGTGTTTCATGAATGGATCAATGATTGAGCATAATGGGCTAGGGATAACTTGCTTTAGTGTTGATATTTTGAAAGACATGGTTGCTTGTGGATATGCTTGAGTATTGAAATCTTCATGTCAAAACTAGACTATTGCTTTGAATCATATAAAAGCTCATATGTCGATGCTAAAAAGAAAATAATATGTGATGAACATGTTAGGCAGCATTCCACATCAAAAATTCTGTATTGTCATTTACCTACTCGAGGACGAGCAGGAATTAAGCTTGGGGATGCTGATACGTCTCCAATGTATCTATAATTTTTTATTGTGCCATGTTGTTATATTATCATTTTTGGATGTTTTACAATCATTTTATAGCAACTTTATATCATTTTTTGGGACTAATATATTGACATACTGCCCAGTGCCAGTTGCTGTTTTTTGATTGTTTTTTATTCGCAGAAAATCAATACCAAATGGAGTCCAAACGCAGCGAAACTTTTTGAAGAATTTTTGGGCCACAAGACACATGATGGCCCAAGGAAGCACCTGAGGGGGGCTCCAAGGGGAGCACAACCCACCAGGGCGCGCTTGGGGGCCCAGGCGCGCCCAGGTGGGTTGTGCCCACCTCGGTCGCCTCCCGCACCGCCTCTTTGCTCTGTAAATACCCCGGATACCCAAAAACCCTAGGAGTGTCCACAAAAATCAATTCCAACCACCGCAATTTCCAGAAACAACAGATCCTGTCTAGACACCATCACGGAGGGGTTCATCATCCTCATTAGTGTCTCTCCGATGATGCGTGAGTAGTTCATTGTAGACCTATGGATATGTAGTCAATAGCTAGATGGCTTCCTCTCTCTCTCTCTTTTGATTCTCAATACAATGGTCTTTTGGCGATCTATTGGATGTAAATCTTTTTGCGGTGTGTTTGTTGGGATTCGATGAACTTTGAGTTTATGATCAGATCTATGTTTTTGCGGTGTGTTTGTTGGGCATGCAATTGCAGTCTGGTGTGTAGGCATGCAGTTCCAGTCGAGGGCGACACATGCAATTGCAGGACTGTTGTTGGACATGCAATTGCCCCCTCTCCGACAAAAACACAAGGCCAATTGTAGTCGGGATGTGGGCATGCAATTTAAGTCGAGGGCGACTCTTGTAGTTGCAAGCCTGGTATCACACATGCAACTCCCCCTCTCTCTCCTACCGCCCACTTTACAAAATAAATGTTAGTTGCAGTTGGTTGTGTGGGCATGCAATTGCATTCCAGGGTTACACTTGCAGTTGGATGCCTAGTGAAGACATGCAACCGCCCTTCCCTCGACAAAAGACTAATAAATTGCAGTCAAGGGTGACACTTACAATTCTTCCTAATAGAAGGCATCCAAGAAAATGTTTCCAAAGCAACAAAAAGAGAAAATATAAATAAATAAAAAATAAAAAAGTAAATTATTTAGAAAGCAAATAAAAAGAAGAAAATATAAACAAAAATGAAACAACAAAAATGGTAAAAAGTACAAATGCAATATTAAATCAATGTCACGAGGACACCGATCTTTTGTTATTAAAAATCACTTACAAAAAAAAGAGGTAGGAAAGTAAAATAGAAAACACAAACATAAAACCATAAAAAGCCAGGCCATCACATATCCCTACCCACGCATAAAATAGAAGACACTGATTAGACATGAGAGAGAAAACAAAACAAACAAAAAACTAAGATATAAATAAAAGAGCGGGCGACACTTGCAGTTGAGGTCCAATTGCTGGCGAATCGACTAAGACTTGACTAATTCTTGGTCGACTGAGAATTGCAAATCCACATAAAATAGATACTTTTTGAATTAGATATTTCCATCTAGACTTCTTTTAGACATACAACTGTAGTTGGCGACAATTATAGTTGTGTGCAGTTGGAGTCGGGGACGACACATACAGTAGTGTGTCTAGTAGTAGAATGCAACTGGCCCCTCCCCAGATAAGATACCACCAAATTTTGTCGCATTGAAGACATGTAGTTGTAGTCCCCAACCCCTCTGGCGGAAAATACTGCTGAGTTTAAGACATGCAGCTGTCGGGGCAATAGTTGCATTTGAGTGCCTATTGATAGACAAGGAACTTCCTCCTGCCCCCATGAAAAAGAACACTCCATCACCGGTTGCATGTGGGTGTAGATGTGAGTGGGTGGACGGACATGCAACATATTGTCATTTTTTCATTCGAGGTTAAAATATAAAACTTAAAAGAAAACATAGGTGTGCATTATATTGCATGTGGATGGACATGTAACTGGTAGATTGATTAAAGAAATGACAAAATTAAATGTAAAAAGTTGAGAGTTAATTAAAAGACAAAAACCACAATAATAGTTTAAGAATGAAGAGAACTCAGGCATGTGTGCCTGAGGTAAAAATAAATGACACATTGTCGTTGAAAGTTAAAGTGAAAAGAAAAATAAAAAATCACACAAAAAGACCGAGCAGAAACAAACAGACGCAAAAAATGCACAAACATGTAGCTCTTAAGCAAGTGCAGCAAACAAACCACACGCCCATCCAGCCATGCGTTACTTTGCCTCATTTTATACAAAAAATATTTTGGGCAATCGTGTCGCTCGAAATGTGAAACTGGCACACTAAAACATTAAAGAGAATACATAAAAAGCGGTACAAAACGAAAATAATGACTTATTGGAATTTTTCTTCATGCACGTTTCACATTGAAAAAGATAGTGCAACTAGACAAAAAAAGAAGAAAAGAAGAAGTGAAAAGCAAAAACAAGAATACAGAAGCAATGATAGATGATATATTTTAGTAGATACATAAAATTATGAAGAAGAAAAAAAATAAAAAGTAGAAGTGGAATAAACACATAAATTAGGCAACAACAAAAAAGCAGAAATTTTCAAGTAAAAAAGGACGTCCACTTGCACACAAGGAAAAACAACGTGCTACAAAGAAAGTACGTAGAGAGGAATGTATGTGACCGGACCCCTTCCCCTCCCTAAGTCACGGGCAGTAATGGTGACAACCCTCTTCTATCTCTCTCTTCTGTTGTCATAGTTTACAAAAGAAGAAACAGAACAAAAAGCAAACAACCAAAATGGGCTGAACGCCTGCCCAGCCCACTGGCAAACCCCTGGCCCCGCCACAACAAAAAGAGAGCACGGACCAAACAATGAAACGGGAAAGAAAAACAGGCCAGATGCACGCTTTAGCAGGCCAAATTGAGTCAAACAAGCTGAGCTGCGGGAATCTTGAAGGAACGACAATCCAACGGTTGAGGCGTCGACTGAGACTTCGCGAAGTCTCAGTCGACTGATTTTTAGCAGCTCCAATTATATATACTACACTTACCAAGGCTAATGTAAAACTTTACGTAACCTTACCAACAATAAATCCCGCCAATTTTAACTGGGCCGAGCCCCACCTTCCCGTGATCCCGACCACAAATTGTTATTCGGCCTATTACGTTAAATTAGGTAAGACTAGCCATCAAGCTGTACAGCTGCAGGCCTATTACGTTAAATTAGGTAAGACTAGCCATCAAGCCGTGCAGCTGCATGGGCTAGCGACTTGAGTGCAAAAACATGGTGTTTAATATATATACTTTGCAAAAAGAATAAAGGTTGGATAGCATTCGTAATTTTTAATTATAAGTGTACTTTTCAAGATCATGATCACATTGTTTAGCCTTTCAATTAATGCACAACCATAATTAGTGAAAAATGCATAATTTTGATGTATGTCCATTACAAAATGGGAAAATAACTCCCTGTAGTATTTTTGAAAATATCAAAAACCATCTAAGTTGGGAAAATTATTGGCAAAACTGATACTTGATGAAAAATGGAAAGATATAGATTGGTTAATATCTTGGTAAAACAACACATTTTTTGCCATGGTAAATTTTGTCATTTACTCTTTTTTTATGCTGCAGCTTGGTCGACTTACATATAACATTTGCTCAATCCCTGAGAAATAACAATTTAAAATATTCTAATGCAGTACGAATTAGGAATACAATGTGATTTATATAAGCTATTTGACAAAAATCAATACAAAGGGTTTCTGTAGGTCATTATCAAAGCTAGAAAATATTTTTTGCATTATATAGGTCATGATTAATGTTAGAAAATATTTATTTTGCAAATTGCCTACTTCAAAAATTTATGTTATATATTTGCATATACCTAATGAATTGGGGAAATACATACTGCGAAGCTTTTGTGTGGGATATATCATGAAGCTAATACACATAAAAATTGAAACATTGAAGTAGGTTAAATAACTACTCATAAATTCAATGTTTATCTTTTCCCCTTTTGGCTACAATCACAGACTAAAACTCACCGTATCCAGGGGGGAGGAAGTTTTTTTTTTCTTTGAGGATCAGGTGGGAGGAAGTTGGCTGCCAAGGAAGACAACAAAAGACAACAGAAAAAATCATCCACTGTATTATATCCTAAAGATAGTAAAAAATAACTTTTTTTCCTTCAGGGTACATCCCAAAACTCTTTATTTTTTTATGGTCCAAATTAAATCCTCTTTCCTGGGTAGTCCGAATTAACTCTATTGTTTTTGAAAAAAAAATATTATGCATCACGTATCAGGTGTACGCATGCAGTGTATTGTGACCGAATTCTGGCTATAATCCAGGTTCCCCAGAACGAGGCCCACCTCGCCGACGATAAGCTCCGCGCCTTGGTTGTGGCAGTGGAGCTTGGGGATCCCCAGTGTCGGGTTGGTGATGATGCGCCCTGCGAGAGGGTAGAAGTGGTTTAGCAGGGACGGCAAGGACCCGTCGAAGACCGCGACGACCGCGCCGAAGTCCCCGGCAGCCAGCTTTGGAAGCTTGGGCTTGGGGTAGAGGCACACTATGGAGGCTTGTACGCTGTTCGGGTAAAGCTCGAGGTTGGAGACGGCGGCCACGTGCGGCTCGATGGAGGGGTCTGAGGCCTTCACGAGGCGGTGGCTCAACACGCGGATGGGCAGGCTGCCAGAGTCGTAAGAAGGCACCGCCATGGCCGCCATTGATCGGTGCGTACGTAGATGCTCAACAAGGGCGCTAGCTAGCTGCTTGAGTAGTTGAGTAGGAGTTGTGAGTTTATGCACCCATGCATGGTCACTATATATAGGGAAACGTTTGCGTACGGTCGACCGGCTGAGCGTTCGGCCGGTCCTGCACGTCCGTTCGATCAAAACAGATAGTACGTCTCGAGACGAACGACACATCGCTGCTTTTCTTGTGGGCCCGCAAACCGCTCTTCCTCTGCCTTATCTCCTCCCCCATATCGTTCTCATCCACAAACGCTTCTCTTCTTCATCTACTTTACCTGAGCTATCCCCTCCTCTTCTTTGTCTCTCTCGCCGTCCTCTCCTCCGGTGGGCTGCTGCAACCGGCACGGTCCGTGGCCCTAGAGCGGAGTTCGGTGATGCTGCAACGGGAGTCCAGCGATGCTGGAACCAGTAGCCATGGTTGCTACAACCAGCAGCTGCCGGAGGTGGAGACGGGGGGATCCGGTGCTGCAACCAGAGATAGTTTTTTGCTGGAACCACATGGCAAAAAAGCTACAACCACCATGGACCGATGCTGGAACCAGATGGTGTCGAAATCATTTTGCTGGGACCGGCAAAAAAATTGCTGGAACCGGCAAGAATTTTTGTTACTACGGGGGGGCAACTGCTACGACGGGCGAGTGGTGGTGATCTTTTTGCTGGAATTGGCGGCGCTAACTGCAGGAGCCAGCTTCTTGGGGAGCTGCAATGATCATGGGCGGGACTACAATCAAGGAAGATGGTGACCCATTTTGTTTTGCGGTGATTTTTTGCTGCAACGGCGAACAGCGAAGTGTTCTTATTTTTTGCTGGAACTGTGATTTTGTTTTGCTAGCACCCGCTATTATTTTTGCTGCCACCAGCGATGAACCAGATTTTTTGCTGATTATGTTTTTTTTGCCAGCACACGGTGATGCATGCCGACGACGGCCAGCGAGGGACGGCGGCGGTCGTGACGATGGGATGCTGCAACCACGGTGACGTATGCTCGAACCAGCAGTGCAAGAGCTGCAATCGTCAATAGAAAGGAGTCTACAGGATCCAACATAAGTCATGATGTAATTCCGGTGGCCATGCGGCGAGGGGCGGCTAGCAAGCTATGCCACAACGGCGTGGTGGAGATGTGGTGAGGGGCTGGGGACTCCAGCGCTGCAGGACGGTTGGACTGGTGCTCGCGGCAAGGCGGACAACACGCTCGATGATGAGGCGGAGGCGAGTCGAGGAAGAAGGATGGGGCGGGTCGCGTTGACTTTATCTAACGGCCAGATGCGGGCCAATCGGACGGTGGGTGGCCGACCGGCCGAAATTTTGGGCCGGTGCGCCGGCGCCCAGTACTCGCCCTATATATATAGAGGAGTAGTAGCCATGGTGTTCGTTCCAGGTATCGTGTTGGACTTAAACACGCGATAATATATACTAGTACACTTACCAAGGCTAATGTAAAATTTTACGTAACCTTACCACAATAAATCCCGCCAATTTTAACTGGGCCGAGCCCCACCTTTCCGTGACCTCAATCACAAATTGACATTCGGCCTAATACTTAAATTAGGTAAGACTAGCCCGAAATCACTAATTAAGAAGTACTCCTTGCGGAGATCACTCCAACTTCCCCAGGTTGCGACAAGTGGCGTGCTGCATGTGCGCCACGTGTCGCAACTTGTGAGTTTTTCCTTTTTTTCGTAGATCCGTTTATTCAAAACGTTTTATCTCTTAAACCGTGCGTCCAAATCTCGAACCGCTTTCGCCATTTAATTCCTCGCGTCGAGATCTTCAAAACTAGATCCCATGTTGATAGGTTTTGACAAAAAAAAATTCACGAAAAAACCGGACGAAAAAAATTGACGAAAAAACCGAACCGGAAACACGGGTTTTTTCCATTTCCGAAAGAGGCACGCCCGTGCCTCTGACGAAATCACAACCGTGCCTCTCGCGAAAGAAAAAAAAAACAGAAAACGCGTTTTTTTCCTTTTCCGAAAGAGGCACGCTCGTGCCTCTCGCGGAAGCACAATCGTGCCTTTGACAGAAGCAAAACCGTGCCTCTCGCGAAAAAAAAACAGAAAACACGTTTTTTCCCTTTCCGAAAGCGGCACGCCCGTGCCTCTCCCGAAAGCACAACCATGCCTCTCGCGGAAGCAAAACCGTGCCTCTCGCGAAAGAAAAAAAACAGAAAACGCGTTTTTTTCCCTTTCCGAAAGAGGCACGCCCGTGCCTCTCGAGAAAGCACAACCGTGCCTCTCGCGGAAGGAAAACCGTGCCTCTCGCGAAAGAAAAAAAAAAGAAAAACGCGTTTTTTTGTTTCTAAGAGGCACGGCCGTGCCTCTCGCGAAAGCACAACTGTGCCTCTCGCGAAAACAAAATCGTGACTCTCGCGAAAAAAATTTGAAATTTTTTGCGCAATTTTTTTTTCAAATTTTTGGTTAGTCGAAAAGTTAGGGAAGACCGGTAGAAAAGCAAACCGAAAAAAAAAACGTTTAAGAAGCCGAAAACGCGTGCGTAAAAACAGAAAAAAAAACAAAATTCGGAGGGAGCACCCAGAGCCCGACATGTGGCGAATGGCTGTTAGCGCGCCAAGTGGCGTTGATCGTTGCGAATCTCCCGAAGGAGCGCTCGTTAATTAGTTGCTCCCAGACTAGCCACCAAACCGTGCAGCTGCACGGGCTAGCGACTTGAGTGTAAAAACTTGGGTATTTAATATATATACTTTGGAGAAAGAATAAACGTTGGATAACATTCATAATTTTTAATTATAAGTGTACTTTTCGAGATCATGATCACATTGTTTAGCCTTTCAATTAATGCACAACCATAATTAGTGGCAAAAATGCATAATTTTGATGTATGTCCATTACAAAATGGGAAAATAATTGCCTGTAGTATTTTTGAAAATATCAAAAACAATCTAAGTTGGGAAAATTATTGGCAAAAATGATACTTGATGAAAAATGGAAAGATATAGATTGATTAATATCTTGGTAAAAAACACATTTTTTGCAATGGTAAATTTTGCCATTTACTCTTTTTTTATGCTGCAGCTTGGTCGACTTAGAAATAACATTTGCTCAATCCCTGAGAAGTAACAATTTAAAATATTCTAATGCAGTATGGATTAAAAATACAATGTCATTTATATAAGCAATTTGAAAAAAAATCAATACAAATGGTTTCTATAGGTCATTATCGAAGCTAGAAAATATTTTTTGCATCATATAGGTCATAATGAATGTTAGAAAATGTTCATTTTGCAAAGTGCGTGCTTAAAAGTTTTATTTTATATATTTTGCATATACCTAAGGAATTGGGGAAATACATATTGCGAAGCTTTTGTGTGAGATATATCATGAAGCTAATACACATAAAAATTGAAACATTGAAGTAGGTTAAATAACTACTCATAAATTCAATGTTTATCTTTTCTCCTTTTGGCTACAATCACAGACTAAACCACACCGCATCCAAGTGGGAGGACGTTTGTTTTTTTTAGGATCAGGTGTGAGGAAGTTGGCTGCCGGGGAAGACAACAGAAGACAATAGAAAAAAGCATCCACTGTATTATATCCTAAAGAGAGTAAAAAATAACTTTTTTTCCTTCAGGGTGCATCCCAAAACTCTTTATTTTTGGGAAACACTAATGCCCACACGCGTAGACCCGTGTCTGTTTGTAGGTGCACGAATCTTGGTATGTTTGTGGTGCCACGTATGACTGGGTTGGTGTGTGGACATTCACCCGGTCGCCCACACATCCATTCCATCACACGGAGGGTCCAGTGTGTGGGTGTTTAGCAGTTCGTCCACACGCCAATTTTTACTCACACACAAGGGTTGGTGTGTGGGCATTTGCCATCTCGCCCACACGCGTATCCTCTCCCACACCCAAGATGCCAGTTGCCATGTGTTTTGCAGTGTACATGGCAACTTCCCTAGTGTGCTTGCAAGCAGATGGCAACTTTCTCCTTTTTTTTACGTGTTTTGCAGGGTACACGGCAACTGCCCTAGTTTGCTTGTAAGCAGATGACAACTCTCTCTTTACCCGAACATGTTGTTTTGTCATGTCTTTTTTAGCATTACACGGCAATTGTCTAGTTTTAGTAGGTGGCAACTCCTAAGGTTTTCAAATCATGCCAACTGTTGTAAATCAGACCATACATGGTAACTGTTTACAGTTAGTAGGTGGCAACCTCTAAAGTTTCCAATCATGGCAACTATAGTAAATCAGACCATACATGACAACAGCTGCAGTTGTCCGAAATGGCATCTCGCACTTGACCTGAGATGGCAACTGCAGTTGTCCGACATGGCAACTGTAGTTCAGCGACATGGCAACTGCAGTTAACGGACATTGAAGAGGGTCCGAACCATGGCAACTGTGGGGACGCATGCTGACTGTCATGCGGGGCGTGCAGGACGGTGAGGTAGGTGGCTGAGAGAGGTCGTGTGGCAGTTATCCATTTTTCCCACACGTAGACGTGTAAGAGGGACCGCAAAGGAAAAAAAGGCGTGTGGGCGCTAGTTGTTTTGCCCACACGTAGGCTTGTGGGCGGTCCTCTTAGACACCACACAAAACGTGTGGCCAGACCCCTTAACGCCCACAGTGTGGCAGTTATCGCCGTCCTTATTTTTTATGGTCCAAATTAAATCTTTTTTCTTGGGTAGTCCGAATTTACTATTGTTGTTGAAAAAAAAAATCTTATGCATCACGTATCAGGTGTACGCATGCAGTGTATTGTCACCGAATTCTGTACAAATACGCATGCAGATTCCCTTGATATGAATTGCTAGTAGTACATCACGCTAATTGGATCCATCCATGGGAGTCGTGTTAGTATTGGGGTCTTTTTTTATTGTTTTTCTTGGTGGCTGGCCGTAACGTCTCTATGACACTTTTTCTTTTTCTTTTGACTTGCACATGGACATGTTTCTATAACGTAATATTATAGCACTGTTGCGTGAAACATTTAGATTTCTTTTAATCCTATAGCTATATATTAAACAAGGGAAACGGTTGGGACCGGCGCACCGGCGGAAGATTGGGCCGGTCTCCTTCTTCCTCGCGCAGCTTCCACATCTCGCGCAGCTTCCCGGGCGCGCGCCGCCCCTCTTCTTCTCCCCCCTCCTTCCCCATCCCTTCCCCCTCCCTCCCTTCCCCTGCCCGCCCCCCGGTCACCGCACCACGCCTCCCCTCTCCCCGCTCGAAGCTCGCCATGGCTCTGCGCGGTGACCATCCCATCTCGCCGGCGACCGAGGGGGGGGGGTGACCACGGGAGATGCTGCAACCGGGGCGACGGGGTGCTACCACGGCGACGCTGATGCAACCCAGCTGGAGGCAGGGTGTGTGTGGCGATGACCGAGGTGACCGTGGGCTGCAACCACGGCTTTTCTACCGCCGGTAGCCGGTTGAAGCTTTTTCTATATACGGTTGAAGCTTTTTTGTCAATGTTTGCAACTTTTTCTCTGGTCGCAGGTCTGGTTGAAGCTTTTTTTCTTAACGGATGAAGCTTTTTTATACACGATTGAAGCTTTTCCAAACCACAGTGGAAGCTTTTCTGAAAACGATGAAAACTTTTTTCGTTCTTTTGTATTTGCTACAACCACGTCATTTTTTGCTGCAATCGGCAACCACAGAAGCTACATCCAGTTAACAATTTTGCTACAATGACGACGGCGGGCTGCAGCGGTAAGCTTTTTTTGCTGGAAGCGATAAACTTTTTTGCTACAACCGGTGTCGTTTTTTGTTGGAACTAGCAAGAGCCTCGAGTGGGCACACGGCGAGGTACAACGCGAGCACAACAACAGGTGCTGCGGCCGGCGGCCGGTGCCACCGGAGATGCGGCCATCTCCCCGGGAGCTGCAAGCCTGCAACCACGGGGTGCAACCATGGGCGCACGCTGCTGCATCCACAGAGGGGAGAAACGCACGAAGGCGGCATAGGTGAGGGCGGCGACCAACGGCGAGGGCGGCGACCGGCGGCGACGACGGCGAGGCAGCGAGCCGGCAGCAGGAGAGGAGGTGCGGCGGCGCGCAGGGGGTGGGTAGTGAGTGGGGCGGGGGAGGAGGAGTGGGGGATTCGCAAGGGGCGAGGAAGACGATGACCCAGTCCAGATCGAGCGGTTACGCAGCCTCCGTGTTAGTCAGATCGAACGGCTGGCGCTGAACCGGCCGAAACGTTTCGGCCGGCGCACCGGCGCCTATCAGCGCCCATTAAACAATCCTACAATTATCATTGTTGTTTCTGCATGATTAATATGAAGCCTCGTATGATGCTTTCGGTTAATAAATTAATTACGTAGATGTGGCATTGTCCTTAGACACGAGTCCTGCCGTGCTCGGATATGAATCAGTCATCAAGTCGTGTAGGTTGAGCCTAACAACTCCTCAACGTATATATCAAGATTGAAGAAAAGAGACAACAGGTGCATGTCATCTATAGCCATCAAATCTCATGTCCCTAACAAACCAATATGTAATTGGATGGTTAGGAGAAAAGTTCTAAACTTTTTTTTTTTGACTTGGAACCACTCGATTCCATTACTCAACTGGCGCAGCAACATCGCCGGCCATAAGAACAGTTACATCATTCGGCACAGCGTCCACCCACAGCCGGTGAGTTTCCTGGCCCTTACTCCCCATAGCTGCTATTGCATGGGCTACTTTATTACAATCACGAGGAGCAAACAAGAAAGAAACCTTATTAAAACTAAGACGAATGAACTGACGAATGTCTCGGTAGATAATGCCTTCAGGAGCACGATCGTAAGTTGTACTTTGTAGAGCCTTCAGAAGAGTTCTACAATCTGATTCAATTACCACACTGGAAATACCCCAAGCTGCTGCAGCCGATACTGCCTGAAGGCACGGTTCGGCCTCCGTCTGAATAGCACTGCTCGCATACCTGATTCTTCCCGCCCCTGCTCCACACGCGTCGCCTGCGCTGTCACGGATAACGAAACCCCATCCACCAGTACCACTAGGACCATGAAAGGCCCCGTCGATATTGATCTTCAGCAAATCATCAGCGGGCCTAGTCCATCTGCAAGCCGTTCTGACAGGCATCTCCGTCCGCATCTTTTTATTATATTGCAGTGATTCCACCGCCCAAGCCCTCGCATGTGCTGCCGTAGCTTCTACTGAAACCACCTTTTCATTTGCATTTAGTCTGTTCCTCCTATCCCACCACTTCCAGAGCATGCATGCAATCATCACCTGGTCCTCTTCACGAAGCGTGAGTAGTAGTTGCACTGTTTGTGTAGAATTCTTGCATGCCTCTAATTGCTGCCTGACAGTCTCCATATCCGCTTCTCTCCAAAGCTTTTTTACTTCTTTGCATTTGACAAACAAATGGCATCCATCCTCATCTAATCTCCGGCAACAAAGACATAGGGATTCACATTCAATACCTTTCCGCTTGATGTTCCTCTTCAGCGGTAAACTGTTATGCGCTAAACGCCAGATAAACTGTTG
This sequence comes from Aegilops speltoides, assembly GCA_021437245.1. Taxonomy (NCBI): domain Eukaryota; kingdom Viridiplantae; phylum Streptophyta; class Magnoliopsida; order Poales; family Poaceae; genus Aegilops; species Aegilops speltoides. Next base: position 5,735,897 of record CM038146.1, on the reverse strand, counting down.
CACCTTGGGCTGGGTAGGCATCGTCCATATTTTCTTCCAGTCTATGTCTCCCTGCGTTGGTTCAGAGGCCTCTGCTACAGCTTGGCTATCCCGACCCCGGATGTACAACTGGTACGCGGACTTGACTGAAAATTAACCCTTCCCATCATAGTGCCAAGCATAGTAATCCTCAAAGTCCTCTCGGATTGGTGTAGCAAGAATAATATTAGCATCATCCGCTATGAATGTATCACGCACCAGAGTTTCATCCCATGTCATCGTTGTTGGATCTATGAGTTCAGAAACTTTAGTAAGAAGGCAGCTACCCCGAGTAGTCCAGGGTTGTCTCGTTCCATCCCTAGCAATCCAGGGATCAGTCCAGATTTTGATATTAGTCCCATGGCCGACCCTCCATATGATCCCTTCTTTCAACAATGCAACACCCTTCAGAATACTACGCCAGGTATACGAAATTCCTGGTCTAGGTTCAGCATCCAAAATAGACGTGGACGGGAAATACCTCGCTTTAAGTACTTGAGCGCACAGCGAATCCGGGACAGTAAGCATACGCCACGCCTGCCGCGCCAACATGGCCATGTTAAATCCATGCAGATCACGGAATCCCAGACCTCCCTTGTTCTTCGGCCTTGTCAACATTTCCCAACTTAACCAATGGACTTTGTTCATCTTTTCTTGCTGTCCCCACCAGTATCTACATATCATAGAACCCATCTGTTCACACAGAGACTTAACAACTTTGTTAAGTCGAAGCATGACATTCCGAAAGTAGGTATGGCTTGGGCGCAGGCCTTAATTAGCACATCCTTTGCTGCCCTTGAGAGCAATCTTTCTATCCATCCTTGTATACGTTTCCATATCCTATCCTTGAGGTATTCAAAATTTTGTGACCTCGCTGCCCCCACATATACTGGAAGTCCCAAATACTTCTCAGTTTTTGATTCTGCATGGATATGCAGCACCTCTAGCACCCTTCGCCGATCAGCTTGCTTTGTGTTCTTACTAAACAATACCGAAGCCTTGTCAAAATTTATTGTCTGCCCCGAACAATTCTCATAGAGTTCTAGAACATTCTGCAGCGTTGTGGCACTTTCACCATTGGCTTTCATTAGTACCAGCGAATCATCTGCAAATAACAAATGGTTGAGACTTGGAGCAGCATTACATAATTTAATTCCCTTCAAATGTGCCATCCCTATCAGCCTTATTTAGTAGTGAAGAAAAACCTTCAGCACATAGAAGAAAAAGATATGGAGATAGGGGATCGCCTTGACGTATCCCTCTCTGTGGGATAATCACATCCGTATAATCACCATTCACTTTCACCCTGTATGAGACCGAAGAGATGCACAACATGATTCTTTCAATCCATCTTCTATCAAAACCCATTCTCTCCATTATTTTCTCCAAGAAATTCCACTCCACCCTATCATAAGCCTTGCTCATGTCCAACTTGACTGATGCAAAACCTTCTTTCCCACTTCTTTTATTCTGCAAGTAGCGTGTACACTCATAAGCTAGCAAGATATTATCCGTGATTAGCCGCCCGGGAACAAACGCACTCTGATTTGGAGAAATAATTTCATCAAGGATCTGATTGAGCCTATTTGCGAGTACCTTTGACACTAGTTTGTAAACCACATTACACAAACTTATAGGCCTCAAGTCTTTCATATTTTCCGGGTTCTTGACTTTAGGAATGAGGACCACACACGTGTCATTCCAACCTTGTGGCATAGGACCTCCATTTAACACACTTAGTACCTCATGCACAACTTTTTCACCAACGATATCCCAACAATTCTTATAGAACAAAGAGGGCATGCCATCCGGACCGGGCGCTTTGAGATCCCCAATACTATCAAGCGCACTCAACACTTCTTTTTCAGTGAACTCCTTGCAAAGCAATTCGTTCAAAACTTGACATGCCGTTCATACTTTTCTTGATTTATTTCATGCCTTTCGGCGCCAACGTGCGTGTAGCGAGAGACAACGTTTTCATCGACTATGAAGTAATCTTTGATAACTTCATTGATTTTAAGATGGTGTGCCAGTTCAGTCTCTTAAAATGCTCATAGAGATATTGTACATGCGCTTATAGAGGTGAGAGTATGTACGTATGTCCAAAACTTTGAGAGAAAAAAAAATCTCATGTTGCTGGATGCATGAGTCTATTTGAATGGATGGTTGATCGATTCTAGTACAACGAAGAAGTGATGAAAAATACATTCCGTTTCGTAGATCACCTAGCAACGACTACAAGCACTGAAGCAAGCCGAAGACGCGCCATCATCATCACCTCTTTTCCTTCGCCGGAGAAGGCAAAACTTGTTGTAGTGGGCAGTTGAGAAGTCGTCGTGCTAAAGTCTCATAGGACCAGCGCACCAGAAACAACCGCCACCGATGAAGAGACGCGCAAATTGAAGGATCCAACCTGAAGACGCACGAACATAAATAAACGAAGAGCGGATCCACCAAAGACAACCACAGGCCGAATCATGCGAGTTACGCCGGAGACACGCCTCCAAATGCCCTCTAATAAATCTAGAAGCACCACCGGATGGGGGCTAGGGGCTCGTGGGGGCTGGAGCTAAGGCGGGACGCAAGGCTTGCCGCAAGGGAGAAGGGCAAAGGGTTCAAAAGTGCGATGGATGTGCGGGTCCGGGAAGGCGGCCAGAGGCGGAGCGTGACACGAAACATAGGAGGGGTCGATGTTTACAATTAATGCCGAGCAGCCATATTCAAGTATAAGTAAATAATATGGTCTTTCTGATTTTGTAAACGTAGAATAATTAGAAAAGTGCTGAATTCTAAGTACTAACATACATATCATGGGCGGCTGGCAGGAAGGAGCGAAGAACTAGAAACTTTTTAGGAAAAATAACTGGAGATTATTTTAGTGTCCAAAACAAATTGAAGAGGAAGGTACGAGTTTTTTTCCTGTGGGTTGGGGAGCCTTTTTATAGGTGCAAAAAAGATTGTAGAGCTATTTTAGCTGTTGAACTTAGGGAGAGATTGGAGGTTTGGTATTGCTTCCTACGTCTCGGCTACCGGGGGCACTGCCGAGAACGTCAAACCCCAGCCCACAACATAGCAAAAAAGGAGCTCATCACAGGCTGTCGTAGAATTAGGGCATGTAAAAAAGTGGGAAGAAATAGATATATGGGCCACATACCCTGTTAATTATTATCTGCAGTTTTGGAAGACCGGACCATTGGTCACCAAGAGGATCCGTCAGTGTTAGGCGGCAACGGTCTGGGAGGGCGGTGGCACCCGTAACGAAATTAAATCCATTACGACCGGTCTATTTACCATCATTTGCCACAGAGAGGCTGCGGGCAATTAGCGACCGGAGCGCACGATAATTTAATTTGCACGCTCGCTCAGTTTAGCGCCACTGATTAAACATGGGTGTCGGTGCTCAACTCCAATAACTCCTGCTGAATAACGGGTGTCGGTGTTCTCTGATGATCTAGATCCTTCAAACTACCTCGGTCCTTGTTTAATTGACTCCTTAGTATTTTGTGCCAAATTTTGACTATGGAGTTAATTAATAAGATGTTAATGCATGTCACAAAAAATTAGTACTCCCTCCATTTTTACATACAAGCCCACTATCAAAATTATAATTTGTAGCTATATAAGGCCACTAACGCTAACCGAGACAAAATTGATGGGTTTGCCTCGTACTAGCAACCGAGGACATTAATATCTCTTGCATGCATGCGGTGTGAGAAGGTTGATTTGCATGCACAACATTAATTAACCAATGAGGACTGAGTGGGTTGGCTTGTCTAGTGTTAAAAAGAGAACTACATATTAATTAACACATCAAACGAGGAAAAAAGCTAGCTTGCAACATTAGTTTAAGTAGGCATTAATTTTTACGTTGGTACCTGTAATAGGGGTTTGTGGCCTTGTATACAAAAATGGAGGGAGTATCATTCAAACTATGTTCAAATACGAATCTAGCGATATAATTTTTTATGACATGCATTCACATTTTGACAATTAAATCTATGGTCCAATTTTAACAGAAAATACGAAGGGGACCAATAAACCAAGACAGCGGTAGTACTTGGCATGTCTTGCCAAAGATATTCAAATCTGCGGTGACTTGGGGTGAAACAGAAATTCCATGCGACCGCCGATCCAGCCAGAAAGGTTGTCGCTGGACGTTCCGTAGATATAGCATTATGATTGCGCTGGTAGCTAGTCCCATTAGATTACACTGACTGCCGCTGCATAACGGGTGCCCGTGTTCAACTCCCCTGACTGCCGCTGATTAACGGGTGTCGGTGTCTCTGATGATCTAGATCCTTCATAGTACTACAACATCTGGGGACGGAGTTAGTATATGTGGACGCATGCATATACACCAACGTCATCAACCAGTGTTCTTTTAATTTTTCGTCCTTTGCCATTGCAGTTTCTTGTTGACTACTGGTTTCTCCGGTGTCCACGAGTGGCAGGCATCAAGCACGGAGGCGCCATCGTTTGCAAGGCTTGCACTGGTACTACCTGCTGTAGCGGAGATTTTTAATTAATGTTGCACTTTATCGGTCATGATCCGGTGAACAAGGTCGCCTGCTTCAATGCTGAGACGTAAGAATGAGACATCATTTATTTCCTTGTCAGGCTGCTAGCATACTCTTACACCAATAAAAGAAAAAGCAAACGTTCACATAATACTATATTTGTTGCCTAGTCCCTCAAGATGAGCTTTAAAAATCTGAGATGGGGGAGTACATCAGGTCAGCTATGAACATTTGTAAACTACAAAAATTATTTCACCTGTCACCATTTACCTTGGTTCTTGAGATTTTTTAACTGAGCCCTATAAATCGGAAGAGAGGTACTACCTCAGTCCGGGTTTCTTAGTCCCCCTCGTATTTTGGGTCAAACTTCGACCATAGATTTAACTAGCAAAATATAATTTATATGTAACAAAAACAATGGCAATGGAAACTTCTTACAAATATGAATCTACCAAAATAATTTTCATGACATGTAACTTATAGTTATTAATCAAATTTAAGGTCAAAGTTAGCACGAAATACAAAGGGGACTAATAAACCCTGGCGGAGATAGTAGTACTAATACATCAGCCACGTGATCCTAATAGACACAACAAGTCAAAAGTCAGATCTGGTTTATTAGGCTGCTGCCAATGCATGTGTGCTTAGATGAGGTGCTAAGCACATTAAATAGTTTAGCAACTATACTCCTCAATGCATAGGTGCTTAGCTTATGGTTGCTAAGCTTGCTTCATTTAATGCTTTAGCAACTAAAACACTTCATGTATTGGTGGACTTCCTTCCTTTAAATGTTTTGCCCAGGTTCACGCGCTTAGCATTGTTTCTTCCTGGGTTCACCACACTCATCTCTCTCCTCTTAAATAACTTGCCACATCATATTTTTTTGCCTACGTGGAAGGCTTAGCACCTGTACAATGTGGAGCATTGGGAGGGGCCTTAGTCCCCCTCGTATTAAACTCTGGTTTCTTGTTGTATTGGATACAAAGTTAGCAGAGGCGCCTGCGGCCGTTTAGTGGATTTTAGTCGACGCGAGAAGAGTTTCATGTCACTGAGTGAGGGGATGGGTCGGGACATGGGCTGGGATAAAAGAGTTTGGTTTCGTAGAGAATTCACGGAGAAGGGAGGTCATCGAGTAAATATTTGCATTGGACAGGCTATCGATTAATACGGAAGAAAGAGAATATATACTGAAACCAAAATCCAGAACGTGTCGTCGGTACGGGGCATGTCTTGGCAAAGATATTCAAATCTGCGGTGACTTGGGGTGAAACCGAAATTCCATGTGACCGCGGATCGAGCCCGAAAGGTTGTCGCTCGACGTTCCATAGATATAGCATTATGATTGCACACACACATATATAGATTAACGTTTGACTGTGTTCTCTGAAGATGTAGATCCTTCATACTATTGCAACATCTGGGGATGGAGTTAGTATGCGTGGATGCATGCATATACCACCAACATCATCAATCTGTGTTCTTTTAATTTTTTGTCCTTTGCCATTGTAGTTTCTTGTTGGCTACTGGTTTCTCCGACGTCCAAGAGTGGCAGGCATCAACCGCGGAGGCACCATCGTTTGCACGGGTTGCACTGGTAGCTGCTGCGGCACATGAGTGCATGCACATGAATAGATATTTAATTGATGTTGCAATTTATCGGTCATGATCCGGTGAACGTGATTGCATGCTTCAATTATGAGACGTGAGAATGAGACATCAACCGTGGAGTCGCCATCGTTTGCATGGTTGCACTGGTATTAGCTGCTGTGGCGGAACAGAATGCTCCTGTAGAGATATTTAATTATTGTTGCACTTTATCGTGCATGATCCGGTGAACAATGTCGCATGCTCCAATGCTGAGACGTGAGAATGAGACATCATTTATTTCCTTGTCAGGCTGTTACACCAATAGAGAAAAAGCAAATGCTTACATTCTTGCAAAAACGTCTTATATTGTGGGACGGATCGTTCCTCAAGATGAGCTCTACAAATCTGAGATGGGGGAATGCATCAGGTCATCTGTGAACATTTGTAAATATCTGTGTGTTAAATGTATTTCATACTGCATACTGTTCTTGTTTATATAGTCCATACCATTATTAGAAAATGGGCCATTTATCCCGGTTTCATAGGGCCTTTAGTCCCGGTTCTGGAACCGGGACTAATGTGTCGAGACTAATGCCCAACACCTTTAGTCCCGGTTCGCTTACGAACCGGGGTAGATGGTGCTCCACGTGGCCGTTGCGGCGAGTCCGGGCAGGAGGGCCTTTAGTCCCGGTTGGTAACACCAACCGGGCCAAATGGCATCCACGCGTCAGCAGCTCAGGATCTGGGGTTTTCGTTTTTTTAATGTGTGTGTGTGTGGGGGGGGGGGGGGGGGGTTAGGGGTTTGGAGGTTAATTATTTAGGGGTTCCATATGTTGTGTTAGCTAATAGCTAGATAGAAGTGACCTCTCTTATCTCAGTGCTTGGTCAACGCTAGCTACCACACATATAGAGAGAACTCGACACGCTAGCTAGTAAGAAAATGTAGGAACCATTAAGTACACAAGATCGTCATGATGAACATATACAGAGAGAAGTGATCGACCTCTCTTTCTCCATGAGATTGGTCGAACAACAAGTTTCTGTATATCTATCCGACGCTACTAGCTACATATATATATATATATATATATATATATATATATATATATATATATATATATATATATATATATATATATATATATATATATATACACACACACACACACACACACAATATAAGATCTCTTACAAACCGTGTCCCTAACATCTAAGGTCTATTTGAACTTCCACATGCAATTCTCCGTCTTTATTTATGACGCCAATTCCTCTTGAATTGCTCGTATGCGATCATGTGGTAGGAGTTCATCCCTCATCTTCCACATCTAATTTAAAGAAGTGGGTCAATACATGTATATGAATGAAACTCAACACAAATGATGGTAATAAAATAAAATTATGAATATTATTGTTTACGTACATCAAAATCTTTTTTGGAGTAGCCCCCCCTGCACGCGCGCTAAGATTTCGTTGAGTTGTATATGAACTCGCAGATGTAGTATCCACAAAAATCATTCGCGGATTCCTGCCACAAGACCATTACAAGAAATAGAGTTCAATCAAACTGATAATCAAGTATGCTTAATGGTTTTGATGAAACTAGCTAGAATCAATGGGAGATGCGCGGAACTAGCTATTAGTACTTACATTCGGGTGTGTAAATCGCAGCTCCTTCGATAGTGGCGGAGCAATAGCGGTGAACTATTTCCAAACCCTACCAGACAAAGAGAATAATTACTTGACATCAGGAAATGAACAAAGTTGCCGATATGGTGCGATAATGATCGATTGAACTTACCTCTAGAGCATATCAGTCATGTTCGCATACTCCTCAGGATTTTTTCTTTTAGAGTCCCAGACAATTTCTATTCCAGTTTCAAGCTTAATCTCTAGCAAAATAAAGTGAAAGTTGCGCACACATGCATAACTCATCAATTACATTATTATAATTAACCTCGAGTAAGGGAAACTGAATATGCACAAGACAATAACACTCACTTGAAGTTGTAAGGAAAGAGCAAGTTGTCTGCGGTCTCTTTGACTTTGGGTTTGACCGTGTATTCATGTATGATATTTGGGTTAATGAACCCAATGTCATAGATATCTGCTTTCCTTCATTCGACGATCATGAACCTGCATAATATAGTGAGAATAATTATATATACGTGCAATGAAAGAGCTGAGCTATATATAGAGACTTAATTACAGAAGTAGTACTTACAAACAGTAGCAAGTCACGAGTGTTTTTTCGAGGTCCTTTTGATTGTATAACTAGAATAAATCGTCAAATTCAATATTCAAAATATCCATTCCAATGAGGTCGTGCTCATGTTTAATTCTCATCGTCAAAGTATGCCTCCCAGACTGCCTGCATCTTTCGATGTACCAGTCATGGAGTCTTCGCATCACCGTTGTTAGAGGTGGATGATCAGGTTTGACGAGAGGCCTCCCGTACTCGAATCTGAATTCGTCCACCTCCATGAATTCAATGGGTACATCATCAGGCAGGTATTCACCAAGATTGGTACCGGGCACCATCCCCGGATGATTAGCGACGATATCGCTAGACACCTTGAGCGGGGGGCACGTTTGCTTCGCCTATTCGCCGAGCTGGGGAATTTGTTTACCACTTCTTCGTGCTGCTAACCTTGCATCACTGCTCAAACTTCCCGACAGCTCCGCTTCCTTATATGTCTTCTTAATAGTGCGCTCATAGTTGGAATCCGGCAAAGGCGGCGGTGGTCGCTTCAGGGCATCGATAGTCTTCTTCAGTTTCACCGGATCTATTGTTTCCTTTGGAGGTGGAGGTTTCGATGCAAAAAAGTCCCTCACTTGGGCATGACTAATGTCCTCGTTTTCCTTGTCAGTCTTCTCATAAGGTAACTTTGCCGGAGCCTTGAGAGATGGACCGTATTTGAACTGCTTTGCTCCTTTGCTTCTACTACTACAAGCCGCCGGAGCGGCGGACTCTCCCTTCCGTCGTTGCTGACGCGGCAGAGTCAGCTGACATGCCGGAGGAGGCAGAGTGCTCCGACGCGCCGAAGGAGGCGGAGGAGGAGCCGTAGCGCCCTCACACGCCGGAGGAGGCGGACTGCTCATCGGAGGAGGCGAAGAAGGAGCCTGAGTGCCTTCATGTGCCGGAGGAGGAGGCGGAGGAGGAGGAGGAGTGCCCTGACTCGCCGGAGGAGGAGGAGGAGGTGAAGGCGTCCAGTTTGGAAGCTTGATGTACTCCTTCTGCCATAGACATGGAGTCTTCAGAGCAAGACCCAGCTGAATCTCCCCTTGACATGTAGGGTAGTCAAGCTCGAGCTCCTCAAATCCCTCCATTATTTCATCCGCCATCACAACAGCATAGCCCTCTGGAATCGGACGGCAGTGAAAAGTTCCGTCGGGTTGAGGAGGTGGAACAGTGCCGACAGCCGCCTTCAAGGTGATGTTTTGCCATTTCGTCATAAGCTGACAATGTTGAGCATCCGTGATAGCATCCACGGGGTAGCTAGGAGCCGTGAAGTCAAGCTACTGAACGACCTCCGTGGAAGCCACACTGCTTCTCCGCTGAGATGGCAGGGTAGCTTCGTGCCGCTGAGTTGGTTGGTTGGCAGCTCGCTGGCTCTCCTCTAGCTTCAGTACTATTGCTTTAAGATTCTGTATATCGCTCAGCTCCTGTTTCCACTTCCTCTCCTGGGTTTTGTAACCGGCTGCGTTGGGAAACCTAATCTTCCATGAAACGGAGCCTTGCGTGCCTCGTATTCATCCAGGTTGCTCAGGATTCCCGAGGGCGTCAGTCAGCTCGTCATTCTCTCTGTCCGGAATGAACGTCCCTTCCCGCACTGCCTTGATTGCTGCCTAAAGGTTCATGATGGGTGTTGCAAGTTGCTCGTCCGTCCAACGGCACTTCCCTATTTTAGGGTCCAAAGTTCCCCCAACCCCGAAGAACCAAGTCCTCAAACGGTTAGGCCAGTTCAATGTCTCTGGTTCGACCCCTTTATTAATCAGGTCCTGCTCAGCTTTGTCCCACGACGGTCGGGCTTTGAGGTAGCCGCCTAACCCCGTGCGGTGGTGCCACTGCTTCTTTGCAGCATTTATCTTGTTTATCTCTAACATCTTCTTAATCTTGTCCGATGTCTTGTAGGCCACAAATGCGGACCAGTGATCTCTTATCTTTTGAAATCCACCGACGAATTCTGGAGTCTTCTTTTTGTCGACAAACATTGATTTCAACACATTCTTCCACCTCCTGAATAGCTCTGCCATGTTCTTAAGAGCATATGACTTGACCAGTGGCTCTATAACTGGCTTATTCGGATCCTCCTCTAGCGGTAGGGTGAAATTTGCTTTCAGCGAGGTCCAAAGATTATTTTTCTCTCTATCGGTGACATAAGAAACTTGAGGGTCTTCTTTCTTAGGCTTATTCCATAGCTGGAGGCTGATCAGGATGTTGTCCCTAACAACAGCTCCGCACAGGGCAGAAAATGCATCCTTGGTCCGCTCGGGTTCAATCGGTTGGCATCGTCCGCGATTGCTGTGATTGTGAACCTTTCATCCACGCACAACCTTTTCTTCGGGCTTCGTCTCGTTAGGAAGTTTGGCTCGATCCGGGGGCTATAAAAGAAGAAAGAAGAGTTAATATATGTACATACCAAAACAATTAGTGCATCAATTAGCTAGTCAGCACATGCTTAATTAATATATGTATACCTTGCCAGACTTTGCAACAGTTGATGCCGACTCCGTTCGGTCACCGGAGCCATCATCATGGTCTCCTTCTTCCACCGGCATTCGGTCGCCGGAGCCATCATTATCATGACTTTCCTCCTCCGTTGTTTGATCATCGTAGCCTACTTCCTCTCCTTCCAGACCATCGGTGTCGTTGAGATACGACAAGACATCACGTCTGTCACGGATTATGTCCCCCAATATCTCTTCTTGTTCGAAGTCTCTTTGTTGATCCATAGTTTCTGCAAATATTACAACATGGCAATTAATATACAAACATGAGATATGGATATATTAATAACAAACATAGACCTAGCTATCTAATCACAACAAGGAATATTAATTAGTGGCCTCGACGCTTCTACGGTTTGGGGTGGCCTCGACAACGCTTCTAGGGTTTGGGGTGGCCTCAACAACGCTCTTTTAACTTGGTAAATTTGGGTGGCCTCGATGCTTCTAGGGTTTGGGGTGGCCTCGGCAACGCTTCTAGGGTTTTGCCTGGACCGCCTCTCTGATGAATATCCGATGTCTGGACCGCCTCTCTCATGAATGTCAAACAAGGGATTTAACAAGATGGCTCCATTCTAGATGTGCAGAAAATGGTCCCTATTTTTCCTGATCTCAGCTACCCATCTATATGTCACGTTGTCTAGTGTCAAAGCATTCAAGAAAGCCATTTCTTCATCATTAGCCGGAAATAAGAGACGCATGATGGTATGAAGCTCCCCAAAGTTATTTTGGAACGGAGTCGTGATATGATAATTCGCTTTTTTGTACGAAGTTCAGCAAGAGCCTTTCGAATATCGCTACTTGGAAGGCCTTTGCTGAACTTCATACCAAAAAGCAAATTATCCTATCAGGACCCCGTTCCAAATTAATTCTGGTGAGCTTCATACCATCATGCGCCTGTTACTTCCGGCTAATTATGAAACCATGGATTTCTTCAATACTTTGACACAAGAGAACGTGCACATATAGAATGGTAGATGAGATCAGGAAAAATATGGATCAACTTAATTATGCACATCTATAATGGGGGCATTCTTGATAAATCTATTATAAATCTTGAGAGAGTTTGACGGGTAGGGGCGGGAGGGGGTAGGAGATCGACAAAGTTTTTTTTCTAGGGTTTGGGTGTCCTCGAGAGTTGGTCGAGCGAGAGGGGGTTGATCGACATCCCCCTCTCGACCCCTCGGCGATCCTCGACCCTCGACCTTCGACCCCTCGACGACCCTGAACCCTTGACCCCTCGGCGACCCTCGACCCTCTACCCTAGTTCCTGACCCTCGACCGCTTGGCGATCGTTGACACTCTCGTTCCTGATAAAAACTAAGAAGAGGAAGAAGAAAAAAAAAGAGGAGGAGAAGAAGAAGAAAATTTCTATTTTTTGCTTCTTCTCCTCTATTCCTTCTTCTCCTTTTTTTCTTCTTCTACCTCTTCTTATTTTTTTTCTCCTCTTCTTCTCCTTCTTCTCCTTCTTCCTCTTCTTATTTTCCTTTTTCCTCTCCTTCTTTTTCTTTTTCTTCCTTCTTCCTTCTTCCTCTTTTCTTCTTTTTCCTTATTTCCCTTTTTCCTCCCCACTAACCTAAAATGCACTAACAGTACAACTAACGACAGCGACGTTTCTTGCATACATATGAACAAATCGACGAGCGGATCGACAACTATAAAAACATCATATGATCATCTATGAACAATAAAAATATCATATGATCATCTATAAACAAAAAAAATCATATGATCATCTATGAACAAAAAAAATACATATCCATTTACCAAAAACTATATCAACAAAAAAATGCAATTTGCGTCGGCCACGACAACGGTGGTGGTGGCGGGGGGGGGAGGGCAAGTGCGCGGTGGCTCATTGGGGGCAGCGTCGGCGATAAGGAGCGGGCAGTGACGGCGAGGTCGGGGCCGGGCTGAGGCAGAGGGGTGCGCGGGGCAGGGCAGGGGCCGGCGCGGGGAGGCGACAGCAAGGTCAGGGAGGCATCAGTGACGGCGAGGTCGGGGAGGCATCGGCGATGGCGACGGCGACGAGGAGCGGGCGGCGACGGCGAGTGCGGGGCCGGGCTGAGGCAGAGGCGTGCGCGGGGCAGGGAAGGGGCCGGCGTTGGGAGGCGACAGCGAGGTCGGGGAGGCGTCGGCGACGGCGAGGTCGGGGAGGCATCGGCAATGGCGACACGACTAGGAGTGGGTGGCGACGGCGACAGCGACGAGGAGAGCAGCCTGGCGGCGTCGGGGCGCAGGGGAGTTGGCGTCGGAGGAGAATGTGGAAAAATTCCTAAGTGTTGGTTATATAGGAAAGCCTTTGGTCCCGGTTTGTGGCACCAACCGGGACCAATGCACCCCTTTAGTCCCGGTTGGTGCCACCAACCGGGACCAAAGGTCAGTTTTGAGGAGCCCAAAGGGCGGGAAACAGGGACTTTTGGTCCCAGTTGGTGGCTAAAGGGGGGCATTGGTCCCGGTTGGTACCACGAACCGGTACCAATGCACCCCTTTGGTCCCGGTTGGTGCCACCAACCGGAACCAAAGGCCTTGTGCTGCCCGCGGCCAAAAGTATAGTCCCACCTCGCTAGTTGAGAGAGCTCGAGAGTGGTTTATAAGCGCTGTTGCGCCCACCCTCTCGAGCTCCTCTCAACTGCAGGCTTTCGGACCTAATCTGTCAGTATGTGCCCGTGGGCCTACTGGGCCTACTATGGCCTGAATCCTGGCCCATGGTTGGGTTTCTAGTCATATTCAGGCCGTGGTGGCCCAGTATGTGGTTCTTTTTTTATTTTTTTCCAGTTTTTTGCTTTTCTTTTTTTCTTCATTTATTTTATTTTGTTTCAACTTATAGCAAAATACTTGCTAGTTTTTCAGTGATTCTTTTTTTCTTTTAGGTAATAGAAATTATAAACTTTCTGTTAGTGCCGTTAGTTTTCCAATTTGTTAGTTAAATTTTAATTTTTTTGAAATTGGTGTGAATCACTAGTTTTTGAATAACTTTACTATAAAAATAGATTTTTCCGTGATTCTTTTTCCTGCTATTTATTATTACTGTGTTTTATCATCATATTCAAAAACAAATTTTGTTATTTTAGTTTCTAACAAAAAAAGTCTTTATGATATGCCATTAAAGTTTCTAACAAAAATTCTTTATGAAAATTGTTTTTGCTTTTAATGTTTTGAATAGAAAATACTATGATAATTTTAGTTGCATACATTTTATATAATTTTAGTTTCAATAATACTAGAGTTTTATAAAAGTTTTGTAGGTTATTCCTTTTGCTATTGGAGTTTTATAAAAGCTTTTTAGTTGATTCTTTTTGCTATTGAAGAATATTATAGTTTTTGTTTTAGTTGATCATAACAGAATATTTAATTGATTATTTTTAGTTCATTCTTTTTGCTATTAGTTTATTCATTTTGATATTAGTTCATTCTTTAAGCTAAATGACCCTTAAATTGAAAAGCCCTACATGTGAACTCTGGAAATGTTGAAAGTTGCATAGTATCATCATTTCACCCACATAGAATGTGCTAAAAAGTTGAGAGGGTTACGACAAAAACTAGATGCACTTCGTGTACAAAATGGACAATCTCTTTCGAACTATCAGGGTTTTGGAAGAAAACTCATCCGTTACAAAGGGATTTCATTTTTTTGAACTTATTTCAACTCCAGAGTTTTTTGTGTTCAAAATGCACCATTCAAAGCCACATCATTAATTTTCAACCCTTTTTGACTTCATTTGGTATTTTCATGCATTTACTGTTTTTTGAGCTAAATGACCCTTAAATTGAAAAGCACTACAAATGAACTCTGGAAAGGTTGAAAGTTGGCATGGTATCATCATTTCACCCACATAGCATGTGCTAAAAAGTTGAGAGAGCTATGGCAAAAACTGGATGCACTTCGTGTACAAAATGGACAATCTCTTTCGAAGTATCAAGGTTTCAGACGGAAACTCATCTGTTACAAAAGGTATTTCATTTCTTCACATGTAACTGAAGTGATATTCTAGATCAAAGGCATCATCATAATAGTTGTGGAGAGTAAGTCTTCACTTTTTCTTCGCTTGTGTCCTTTGCTTATTGCGCCGTAACCATGGATAAACTTTATCATTTGACAGGGTGCTTGGGTCAGCCTTGACTTTGAAGGGAGGAATGCCATGAAACTTTTCATAATCTTCTGACATGTCTGTCTTGCCCTCCAATCCCAGGATGTCTCTTTTTCCTGAAAGAACTATGTGGCGCTTTGGCTCATCGTATGGTGTATTAGATTCCTTATCTTTTCTTTTTCTCGGTTTGGTAGACATGTCCTTCACATAGAAAACCTGCGCCACATCATTGGCTAGGACGAATGGTTTGTCTGTGTACCCAAGATTGTTCAGATCCACTGTTGTCATTCCGTACTATGGGTCTACCTGTACCCCGCCTCCTGACAGATTGACCCATTTGCACTTAAACAAAGGGACCTTAAAATCATGTCCATAGCCAAGTTACCATATGTCCACTATGTAACCATAATATGTGTCATTTCCCCTCTTGGTTGCTGCATCAAAGCGGACACCACTGTTTTGGTTGAAGATGGTTTCCTGGCCAACGAGTATAACTCATCAGAAACAGTGTTGTCACCCCTGAGACGTGTTTGCAACCAACTGCCAAAAGTCCTGATGTGTTCACATGTAATCCAGTCGTCACACTACTCCGGGTGTTTGGAGCGTAGAATGTTCTTGTGTCCATCGAAATACGGGGTCACCAAGGTGGAATTCTGTAAAACAGTGTAGTCTGCTTGAGACCAAGAATGCCCGTCCCTACATATTATTGAGTCCCCTCCTAGCGTGCCTTTTCCACTAAGTCTCCCCTCATACCGCGATTGAGGGAGACCAATCTTCTTAAGGTCAGGATTGAAGTCAAGACAAAACCCAATGACATCCTCTGTTTGATGGCCCATGGAGATGGTTCCTTCTGGCCTAGCATGGTTACGGACATATTTCTTTAGGACTCCCATGAACCTCTCAAAGGGGAACATATTGGGAAGAAATACAGGGCCCAGAATCACAATCTCGTCAACTAGATGAACTAGGACGTGCGTCATGATATCGAAGAAAGATGGTGGGAACACCAGCTCGAAACTAACAAGACATTTTGCCACATCACTCCTTAACCTTGGTAGGATTTCTGGATCGATCACCTTCTCAGAGATTGCATTGAGGAATGAACATACCTTCACAATGGCTAATCTAACGCTTTTCGGTAGAAGCCCCCTCAATGTAACTGCAAGCAGTTGCGTCATAATTACGTGGTAGTCATGAGACTTTAGGTTCTGGAACTTTTTCTCTGCCATAATTATTATTCCCTTTATATTCGACGAGAAGCCAGATGGGACCTTCATACTGAGAAGGCATTCAAAGAAGATTTCCTTCTCTTCTTTGGTCAGAGCGTAGCTGGCAGGACCTTCATACTGCTTTCGAGGCATGTCGTCTTTTTCATTCACACGTTGTTGGTCCTCACGTGCCTCCGGTGTATCTTTTGTCTTCCCATACACGCCCAAGAAGCCTAGCAGGTTCACGCAAAGATTCTTTGTCACATGCATCACGTTGACTGAAGAGCGGATCTCTAGGTCTTTCTAGTAGGGTAGGTCCCAAAATATAGATTTCTTCTTCCACATGGGTGCGCGTCCGTCAGCGTCATTCGGAACAGATAGTCCACTGGGACTGATACGTCCATTTGCATCATGTTTTCTTACTGATATTTATGTTTTTTATGGTATAGCAATGCTTTTTGGAGTAATTCTAATACATTTTCCCTGATAATATGCAAGGTATGCACCAAGGGGGAGAATTTTGGCAGCTGGAAATGTGGACCTGAAAAAGCTACGTCAGGCTAGCTATTCTGCACAACTCCAAATGAGCTGAAACTCCCCGAGGATTTTTTATGTAATATTTAATAAATATTGGAGCAAATAAGTACCAAAGAAGGGCCACCAGGTGGGCATAACCCACCTGGGCGCGCCCTGGTGGGTGCTGCCCTCCTCGACCCACTTCCGGGGCCCATCTTCTGGTATATAAGTCATTTTGACCTGAAAAAAAATCAGAGGAGGACATTCGGGACGAAATGCCGCCGCCTCGAGGCGGAACTTGGGCAGGAGCACTTTTGCTCTCCGGCGAAGCGATTCCGCCGGGGGGAACTTCCCTCCCGGAGGGTGAAATCATTGTCATCATCATCACCAACAACTCTCCCATCTTGGGGAGGGCTATCTTCATCAACATCTTCACAGCACCAACTCCTCTCAAACCCTAGTTCATATCTTGTGTTCAATCTTTGTATCAGAACTATAGATTGGTGCTTGTGGGTGACTAGTAGTGTCTATTACATCTTGTAGTTGATTACTATATGGTTGATTTGGTGGAAGATTATATTTTCAGATCCATTATGCTATTTAATACCCCTCTGATCTTGAGCATGTTTATAATTTATGAGTAGTTACTTTCGTTTTTGAGGTCATGTGAGAAATCATATTGCAAGTAATCATGTGAACTTGACAGGTGTTCGATATTTTGATGATATGTATGTCGACAACATGACACTTCACCATATTTGGGCCTAAGGGAATGCATTGTGGAGTAGTTATTAGATGGTGGGTTGCAAGAGTGACAGAAGCTTAAACCCCAGTTTATGCGTTATTCTGTAAGGGACCGATTGGATCCAAAAGTTTAATGCTATGGTTAGAATTTATTCTTAATACTTTTCTCATAGTTGCAAATGCTTGCGAGAGGGTTAATCATAAGTGGGAGGTTTGTTCAAGTAAGAATAGCACATAAGCTCCGGTCGACCCACATTTCAAATTATCAACCGAACACGAATTAAGCCAACATGATGAAAGTGACTAGATTAAATTCCCGTGTACCCTCAAGAACACTTTGCTTATCATCAGAAACCATTTTGGCCTCTCCTTTGCCTCAAAAGGATTGGGCTACCTTGCTGCACTTTTATTACTACTATCTTTACTTGCTCGTTACAAATTATCTTGCTATCAAACTACTCCGCTACTTACAATTTTGGCACTTGCAGACAATACCTTGATCAAAACTAGTTGTCATTTCCTTCTACTGCTCGTTGGGTTCGACACTCTTACTTATCGAAAAGGGTACAATGGGCCCATATACTTGTTGGTCATCAAGGCTATTTTTTGGCGCCGTTGCCAGGGAGTGAAGCACTCTCGATAAGGAAACATTATCACTACATGCTGAAATTTATTGTCACTTTGTACTATGGAAAACAATCCTTTGAGGGGTTTGTTCGGGGTATATTTGGCTCGACCGGAACCACAATTAGTTGCCCTCAACCTTCTGCACCTACTAAAAATATTGAATATGAAATTCCTTCGGGTATGTTAGAGAAACTGCTAGCTAATCCTTATGCAGGAGATGGAACCGAACATCCTGATATGCACTTGATATATGTTGATGAAAGTTGAGTATTGTTTAAGCTTGCAGGTTTGCCCAGAGATGAAGAAAATAAGAAGGTTTTCCCATTATATTTGAAGGGAAAAGCATTGACATGGTATAGTCTATGCGATGATATTGGATCTTGGAACTAGAACCGTTTGAAATTGGAATTTCATCAGGAATTTTATCCTATGCATCTAGTTCATCGTGATCGGAATTATATATATAATTTTTGCGTCGTGAAGGAGAAAGTATCGCTCTAGCTTAGGGAGGCTTAAGTCAATGTTTTATTCATTCTCCAATAATGAGCTCTCAAGAGAAAATTTTATTTAGAATTTTTATGCCCAGCTTTCTCGTAATGATCAATCCATGCTCGATACTTCTTGTACTGGTTCTTTTATGAAGAAGACTATTGAATTCCGATGGGATCTTTTAGAAAGAATTAAGTGCTACTCTGAAGATTGGGCAATTGACTCTGAGATAGTAACTTCCTTTTGTGAATCTTTTGCTACTCATGTTGATCTCCCTAAGGAGAAGTGGTTTAAATATCACCCACCAACTATAGAAGTTAAAGAACCAAAAGACATAAAATAGATAGAGTAGATAGAATCTTTTTTCAACAACAACCTCTGCTTAAGCACAATTTGCCTATTGAAACTCTAGGAGGTCCTCCTCCACCTAAAGGTGATCCTATGTTTGAATTAAAACAATTGCCATACACTCGGAAATATGCTAAACTTGATGAAAAGAAGATATATCCTGTTATTATTAGTGCTAAACTTTCAGAACATGAAGAAAAAAGATTACTGAAAGTTCTAAGGAAGCATAGGGCTGCTATTGGATATACTCTTGATGATCTTAAGGGCATTAGTCCCAGTCTATGTCAGCACAAGATTAATGTGGAACCTGATGCTAAACCCGCTGTTGATCACCAACATCAATTAAATCCAAAAATGAAAGAAGTGGTAAGAACGGAAATAATGAAACTTCTGGAAGCAGGTATAATCTATCCTATAGCTGATAGTAGATGGGTGAGTCCTGTTCATTGTATCCCTAAGAAAGGAGGTATTACTGTTGTTCCTAATGATAAGAATGAGCTTATTCCACAAAGAATTGTCACGGGCTATAGAATGGTAATTTATAATAGAAAATTAAATAAAGCTACTAGAAAAGATCATCACCCTCTGTTGGAAATATGCCCTAGAGGCAATAATAAAAGTATTATTATATTTCCTTGTTCATGATAATTGTCTTTTATTCATGCTATAACTGTATTATCCGGAAATCATACTACACGTGTGAATACATAGACCACAATATGTCCCTAGTGAGCCTCTAGTTGACTAGCTCGTTGTGATCAACAGATAGTCATGGTTTCCTGGCTATGGACATTGGATGTCGTTGATAACGGGATCACATCATTAGGAGAATGATGTGATGGACAAGACCCAATCCTAAGCCTAGCACTAAGATCGTGTAGTTCGTTTGCTAGAGCTTTTCCAATGTCAAGTATCTCTTCCTTAGACCATGAGATTGTGCAACTCCCGGATACCGTAGGAATGCTTTGGGTGTACCAAACGTCACGACGTAACTGGGTGGCTATAAAGGTGCATTACAGGTATCTCCGAAAGTATCTGTTGGGTTGGCACGAATCGAGACTGGGATTTGTCACTCCGTGTAAACGGAGAGGTATCTCTGGGCCCACTCGGTAGGACATCATCATATGCGCAATGTGACCAAGGAGTTGATCACGGGATGATGTGTTACGGAACGAGTAAAGAGACTTGCCGGTAACGAGATTGAACAAGGTATAAGGATACCGACGATCGAATCTCGGGCAAGTATAATACCGCTAGACAAAGGGAATTGTATACGGGATTGATTAAGTCCTTGACATCGTGGTTCATCCGATGAGATCATCGTGGAACATGTGGGAGCCATCATGGGTATCCAGATCCTGCTGTTGGTTATTGACCGGAGAACGTCTCGGTCATGTCTACATGTCTCCCGAACCCGTAGGGTCTACACACTTAAGGTTCGATGACACTAGGGTTATAAAGGAAGTTTGCATGTGGTTACCGAATGTTGTTCGGAGTCCCGGATGAGATCCCGGACGTCACGAGGAGTTCCGGAATGGTCCGGAGGTAAAGATTTATATATGGGAAGTCCTATTTTGACCACCGGAAAATGTTCGGGATTTTTCGGTATTGTACCGGGAAGGTTCTAGAAGGTTTGGAGTGGGGCCCACCTGCATGGGGGACCCACATGAACGTGGGTAGTGGGGAAAGGCCCCACACCCCTGGTCAAGCGCACCAAGATCCCCCTTAGAAGGAATAAGATCATATCCCAAAGGGATAAGATCAAGATCCCTAAAAAGGGGGGATAGCAATCGGTGGGGAAGGAAATGATGGGATTTCTTTCCTCCCACCTTTGCCAACGCCCCAATGGACTTGGTGAAGGAAATATGCCCTAGAGGCAATAATAAAGTTATTATTTATTTCCTTATATCATGATAAATGTTTATCATTCATGCTAGAATTGTATTAACCGGAAACATGATACATGTGTGAATGCATAGACAAAACATTATGTCACTAGTATGCCTCTACTAGACTAGCTTGTTAATCAAAGATGGTTATGTTTCCTGACCATGAACAAAGAGTTGTTATTTGATTAACAAGGTCACATCATTAGTAGAATGATCTGATTGACATGACCCATTCCATTAGCTTAGCACACGATCGTTTAGTATGTTGCTACTGCTTTTATCCATGACTTATACATGTTCCTGTAACTATGAGATTATGCAACTCCCGTTTGCCGGAGGAGCACTTTGGGTACTACCAAACGTCACAACGTAACTGGGTGATTATAAAGGAGTACTACAGGTGTCTCCAAAGGCAGATGTTGGGTTGGCGTATTTCGAGATTAGGTTTTGTCACTCCGATTGTCGGAGAGGTATCTCTGGGCCCTCTCGGTAATGCACATCACTTAAGCCTTGCAAGCATTACAACTAATGAGTTAGTTGCGAGATGATGTATTACGGAACGAGTAAAGAGACTTGCCGTAACGAGATTGAACTAGGTATTGGATACCGCGATCGAATCTCGGGCAAGTAACATACCGATGACAAAGGAACAACGATGTTGTTATGCGGTCGACCGATAAAGATCTTCGTAGAATATGTAGGAACCAATATGGGCATCCAGGTCCGCTGTTGGTTATTGACCGTGAATAGTTCTAGGTCATGTCTACATTGTTCTCGAACCGTAGGGTCCGCACGCTTAAGGTTTCGATGGCGGTTATTATGAGTTTATATATTTTGATGTACCAAGGAGTTCGAGTCCCGGATGTGATCACGGACATGACGAGGAGTCTCGGAATGGTCGAGACATAAAGATTGATATATTGGAAGCCTATGTTTGGAGTTCGAATGGTTCCGGCGAAAACGGAATTTATCGAGTACCGGAGGTTACGGAACCCCCGGAAGTAAATGGGCCTCGGTGGGCCTCGAGGGAGAAGAGGAGGGCCGGCCAGGAGGTGGCCAGCGCCTCTCCCCCAGTCCGAATAGGACAAGGAGGGGGCGGCCTTCCTCTCTTTCCTCCCCAATCCTATTCCAACTAGGAAGAGGGGAGTCCTACTCCCGTAGGAGTAGGACTCCTCCCAGCGCCTCCTCTAGGCCGGCCGGCCTCCCCCTCCCTCCTTTATATACGGGGCAGGGGGCACCTTGGAACACACAAGTTTGATCTTTAGATCGTTCCTTAGCCGTGTCGGTGCCCCCTCCACCATATTCCACCTCGGTTATACCGTCGCGAAGCTTAAGCGAAGCCTGCGCCGTGAAACATCAAGATCGTCACCACGCCGTCGTCTTGACGGAACTCTCCTCGACACTCGGCTGGATCGAGTACGAGGGACGTCATCGAGCTGTACGTGTGTCAAGAACTCGGGCGTCGGAGTAACGGCGCCGGATCGGTCGGATCGCGAGGAGAACGTACGACTACTTCCTCTACGTTGTGATCGCTTCCGCTTCGGTCTACAAGGGTATGTAGACAACACTCTCCCCTCTCATTGCTATGCATCACCATGATCTTGCGTGTGCGTAGGAAATTTTTGAAATTACTCGTTCCCCAACAGTGGTATCGAGCCTAGGTTTTTCTATGGTTTGATGTTTTGCACGAGTAGAACACAAGTGAGTTGTGGGCGATACAAGTCATACTACCTACCAGCATGTCATACTTTGGTTCAGCGGTATTGTGAGATGAAGCGGCCTGACCGACATTACGCCAGACGCTTACGCGAGACTGGTTTCACCGCTGTGAGCACTCGTTGCTTAAAGGTGACTGGTGGGTGCTGTCTCTCTCACTTTAGTTGAACCGAGTGTGGCTACGCCCGGTCCTTGAGAAGGTTAAAACGGAGTCTATTTGACAAAGTATCGTTGTGATTTTGATGCGTAGGTGAGACTGGATCTTGCTTAAGCCCGTAGCAGCCACGTAAAATTTGCAACAACAAAGTAGAGGACGTCTAACTTGTTTTTGCAGGGCATGTTGTGATGTGATATGGTCAAGACGTGATGCTATATTTTATTGTATGAGATGATCATGTTTTGTAACCGAAGTTATCGGCAACTGGCTGGAGCCATATGGTTGTCGCTTTATTGTATGCAATGCAATCGCCCTGTAATGCTTTACTTTATCACTAAGCGGTAGCGATAGTCGTAGTAGCATAAGTTTGGCGAGACGACAACGATGCTGCGATGAAGATCATGGTGTCGCGCCGGTGACGAAGGTGATCATGGTGGTGCAACAAGATGGAGATCATGAAGCACAAGATGATGATGACCATATCATATCACTTATATTGATTTGCATGTGATGTTTATCCTTTTATGCATCTTATCTTGCTTTGATTGACGGTAGCATTATAAGATGATCTCTCACTAAATTATCAAGAAGTGTTCTCCCAGTATGCACCGTTGCCAAAGTTAAATCGTGCCCGGACACCACGTGATGATCGGGTGTGATAAGCTCTCGTCCATCTACAACGGGTGCAAGCCAGTTTTGCACACGCAGAATACTCGGGTTATACTTGACGAGCCTAGCATATGCAGATATGGCCTCGGAACACGGAGACCGAAAGGTCGGCGTGAATCATATAGTAGATATGATCAACATAAGATGTTCACCTTTGAAAACTACTCCATCTCACGTGATGATCGGTTATGGTTTAGTTGATTTGGGTCACGTGATCACTTAGATGACTAGAGATGTCTATCTAAGTGGGAGTTCTTAAGTAATATGATTAATTGAACTTAAATTTATCATGAACTTAGTCCTGGTAGTATATTGCAAATTATGTTGTAAGATCAATAGCTTGCGTTATTGCTTTCATATGTTTATTTTGATATGTTCCTAGAAAATTGTGTTGAAAAATGTTAGTAGCAATGATGCGGATTTGATCCGTGATCTGAGGTTTATCCTCATTGCTGCACGAAAGAATTATGTCCTTAATGCACGCTAGGTGATGGACCTATTGCAGGAGCGGATCGACGTTATGAGCGTTTGGCTAGCTCAATATGATGACTACTTGATAGTTTTGTGCACCATGCTTTATGGCTTAGAATCGGGACTTCAAAGATGTTTTGAACATCATGGACCATATGAGATGTTCCAGAATTGAAGTTAATATTTCAAGCAAATACCGAGTTGAGAGATATGAAGTCTCCAACAAGTTCTATAGCTAAAAGATGGAGGAGAATCGCTCAACTAGTGAGCATGTGCTCAGATTGTGCAGGTACTTCAATCGCTTGAATCAAGTGGGAGTTAATCTTCCAGATAAGATAGTGATTGACAGAATTCTCTAGTCACCATCACCAAGTTAGTAGAACTTCGTGATGAACTATAGTATGCAAGGGATGACAAAAATGATTCCCGGGCTCTTCGTGATGTTGAAATCGACGAAGGTAGAAATCAAGAAAGAGCATCAAGTGTTGATGGTTGACAAGATCACTAGTTTCAAGAAAAGGGCAAAGGGAAAGAAAGGGGAACTTCAAGTAGATTGACAAGCAAGTTGTCACTCCCACGAAGAAGCCCAAAGCTGAACCAAAGCCTGAAACTGAGTGCTTACACTGCAAAGGAAATGGTCACTGGAAGCGGAACTGCCCTAAATATTTGGTGGATAAGAAGGATGGCAAAGTGAAAAGGGTATATTTGATATACAGGTGTTTGATGTGTGCTTTACTAGTGTTTATAGCAACCCCTCGGTATTTGGAACTGGTTCAGTTACTAAGAGTAGTAACTCGAAACGGGAGTTGCAGAATAAACAGAAACTAGTTAAGAGTGAAGTGACGATGTGTGTTGAAAGTAGTTTCAAGATTGATATAATCATCATCGCACACTCCCTATACTTTCGGGATTAGTGTTGAACCTAAATAAATGTTATTTGGTGTTTGCGTTGAGCATGAATATGATTTGATCATGTTTATTGCAATACGGTTATTCATTTAAGTAAGAGAATAAAACTATTATTCTTTACATGAATAAAACCTTATATGGTTACACACCCAATGAAAATGGTTCATGGGATCTCGATCGTAGTGATACACATATTCATAATATTGAAACCAAAAGATGCAAAGTTAATAATGATAGTGCAACTTATTTGTGGCACTGCCGTTTAGGTCATATTGGTGTAAAGCGCATAAAGAAACTCCATGCTGATGGGATTTTGGAATCACTTGATTATGAATCACTTGATGCTTGCGAACCGTGCCTTTTGGGCAAGATGACTAAAACTCCGTTCTCCGGAACAATGGAACAAGCTACTGACTTATTGGAAATAATACATACCGATGTATGCGATCCAATGAGTGTTGATGCTCGTGGCAAGTATCGTTATTTTCTGACCTTCACAGATGATTTGAGCAGATATGGGTATATCTACTTGATGAAACATAAGTCTGAAATAGTTGAAAGGTTCAAAGAATTTCAGAGTGAAGTGGAAAAATCATCGTGACAAGAAAATAAGGTTTCTACGATCTGATTGCGAGACAAATATTTGAGTTCTGAGTTTGGTCTTCAATTAAAACAATGTGAAATAGTTTCACAAATTCATGCCACCTGGAACACCACTTCATAATGGTGTGTCCGAACGTCATAACCGTACTTTATTGGATATAGTGCAATCTATGATGTTTATTACTGATTTACCAATATCGTTTTGGGATCATGCATTAGAGACAGCTGCATTCACGTTAAATTGGGCACCATCTAAATCCGTTGAGACGACACTATTATGAACTGTGGTTTAGCAAGAAACCAAAGTTGTCGTTTCTTAAAGTTTGGGGCTGCGATGCTTATGTGAAAAAGTTTCATCTGATAAGCTCGAACCCAAATCGAGAAGTGCGTCTTCATAGAATACCCAAAGGAAATTGTTGGGTACACCTTCTATCACAGATCTGAAGGCAAGATATTCGTTGCTTAAGATGGATCCTTTCTAGAGAAGGAGTTTCTCTCGAAAGAAGTGAGTGGGAGAAAAGTAGAACTTGATAAGGTAATTGTACCTTCTCCATTACTTGAAAGTAGTTTGTCGCGAAACGGTTTACGAGACATCTACACCAAGTAGTGAGGAAGTTGATGATGTTGATCATGAAACTTCAGATCAAGTTACTCTGAAACTCGTAGATCGACCAGAGTAAGATCCGCACTGAGTGGTGCGGTAATCCTATTCGGAAATCATGCTACTAGATCATGATGAACCTACGAACTATGAAGAAGCGATGGTGAGCCCAGATTCCATAAAATGGCTTGAGGCCATGAAATCTGAGATATGATCCATGTATTAGAACAAAGTATGGACTTTGATGGATTTGCCCGATGATCGGCAAACCAAAGAAAATAAATGGATCTTCAAGAGGAAGACGGACGTTGATAGTAGTGTTACTATCTACAAAGCTCGACTTGTTGCAAAAGGTTTTCGACAAAGTTCAAGATGTTGACTACAATGAGATTTTCTCAAGCTGTAGCGATGCTTAAGTCTGTCCGAATCATGTTAGCAATTGCCACAATTTATGAAATTTGGCAAATGGATGTAAAACTGCATTCTGAATGGTTTTCTGGAGGAAGAGTTGTATATGATGCAACCAGAAGTGTTTTTCGATCCGAAGGGAGCTAACAAAGTGTGCAAGCTCCAGCGATCCATCTATGGACTGGTGCAAGCATCTCGGAGTTGGAATATATGCTTTGATGAGTTGATCAAAGCATATAGTTTTGCATGAACTTATGGTGAAGCCTGTATTTACTAGAAAGTGAGTGGGAGCACTACAGCATTTCGATAAGTATATGTGAATGACATATTGTAGATCGGAAATAATGTAGAATTATTCTCAAAGCATAAAGGAGTGTTTGAAAGAAGTTTTTCAAAGAAAGACCTCGGTGAAGCTGCTTACATATTGAGCATCAAGATCTATAGAGATAGATCAAGGCGCTTGATAAGTTTTTCAATGAAGTACATACCTTGACAAGATTTTGAAGTAGTTCAAAATGGAACAGTCAAAGAAAGAGTTCTTGACTGTGTTACAAGGTATGAAATTGAGTAAGACTCAAAACCCGACCACGGCAGAAGATAGAAAGAGAATGAAAGTCATTCCCTATGCCTTGGCCATAGGTTCTATAAAGTATGCCATGCTGTATACCAGATCTATTGTATACCCTGCACTGATTTTGGCAAGGGAGTACAATAGTGATCTAGGAGTAGATCATTTGGACAGCGGTCAAAATTATCCTTAGTAGAATAAGGATATGTTTCTCGATTATGGAAGTGACAAAGGTTAAATGCGTAAAGGGTTACGTCGATACAAGTTTTGACACTGATCTGGATGACTCTAAGTCTCGATCTAGATACATATTGAAAGTGGGAGCAATTAGCTAGAGTAGCTTCGTGCAGAGCATTGTAGACATAGAAAATTGCAAAATACATAACGGATCTGAATGTGAAAGACCCGTTGACTAAACTTCTCTCACGAGCAAAACATGATCATACCTTTGAACTCTTTGGGTGTTAATCACATAGCGATGTGAACTAGATTATTGACTCTAGTAAACCCTTTGGGTGTTGGTCACATGACGATGTAAACTATGGGTGTTAATCATATCTGAGATATGATTATTGGTGTTCAATCACATGGCGATGTGAACTAGATTATTGACTCTAGTGCAAGTGGGAGACTGAAGGAAATATGCCCTAGAGGCAATAATAAAGTTATTATTTATTTCCTTATATCATGATAAATGTTTATCATTCATGCTAGAATTGTATTAACCGGAAACATGATACATGTGTGAATGCATAGACAAAACATTATGTCACTAGTATGCCTCTACTAGACTAGCTTGTTAATCAAAGATGGTTATGTTTCCTGACCATGAACAAAGAGTTGTTATTTGATTAACAAGGTCACATCATTAGTAGAATGATCTGATTGACATGACCCATTCCATTAGCTTAGCACACGATCGTTTAGTATGTTGCTACTGCTTTTATCCATGACTTATACATGTTCCTGTAACTATGAGATTATGCAACTCCCGTTTGCCGGAGGAGCACTTTGGGTACTACCAAACGTCACAACGTAACTGGGTGATTATAAAGGAGTACTACAGGTGTCTCCAAAGGCAGATGTTGGGTTGGCGTATTTCGAGATTAGGTTTTGTCACTCCGATTGTCGGAGAGGTATCTCTGGGCCCTCTCGGTAATGCACATCACTTAAGCCTTGCAAGCATTACAACTAATGAGTTAGTTGCGAGATGATGTATTACGGAACGAGTAAAGAGACTTGCGATAACGAGATTGAACTAGGTATTGGATACCGCGATCGAATCTCGGGCAAGTAACATACCGATGACAAAGGGAACAACGTATGTTGTTATGCGGTCGACCGATAAAGATCTTCGTAGAATATGTAGGAACCAATATGGGCATCCAGGTCCGCTGTTGGTTATTGACCGTGAATAGTTCTAGGTCATGTCTACATTGTTCTCGAACCGTAGGGTCCGCACGCTTAAGGTTTCGATGATGGTTATTATGAGTTTATATATTTTGATGTACCGAAGGAGTTCGAGTCCGGATGTGATCACGGACATGACGAGGAGTCTCGGAATGGTCGAGACATAAAGATTGATATATTGGAAGCCTATGTTTGGAGTTCGGAATGGTTCGGCGAAAACGGGAATTTACCGGAGTACCGGGAGGTTACCGGAACCCCCCCAGGAAGTAAATGGGCCTCGGTGGGCCTCGAGGGAGAAGAGGAGGGGCGGCCAGGAGGTGGCAGCCCCCTCTCCCCCAGTCCGAATAGGACAAGGAGGCGGCGCCCTTCCTCTTTCCCTCCCCAATCCTATTCCAACTAGGAAGAGGGGAGTCCTACTCCCTGAGGAGTAGGACTCCTCCGCGCGCCTCCTCTAGGCCGGCCGGCCTCCCCTCCCTCCTTTATATCACGGGGCAGGGGGCACCTTGGAACACACAAGTTTGATCTTTAGATCGTTCCTTAGCCGTGTCGCGTGCCCCCTCCACCATATTCCACCTCGGTTATACCGTCGCGAAGCTTAAGCGAAGCCCTGCGCCGTGAAAACATCAAGATCGTCACCACGCGCCGTCGTCTTGTGGAACTCTCCCTCGACACTCGGCTGGATCGAGTCGAGGGGCGTCATCGAGCTGTCGTGTGTCAAGAACTCGGGGCGTCGAGTAACGGCGCGGATCGGTCGGATCGCGAGGAGAACGTCGACTACTTCCTCTACGTTGTGATCGCTTCCGCTTGGGTCTACAAGGGTATGTAGACAACACTCTCCCCTCTCGTTGCTATGCATCACCATGATCTTGCGTGTGCGTAGGAAATTTTTTGAAATTACTACGTTCCCCAACACTTGGAGGGCAAGAAACCAGCCCCCTCCACCCCTATATATAGTGGGGAGGCACATGGGAGCTTCACCCTTGCCCCTGGCGCAGCCCTCCCTCTCCCAAGTGCTCCTCCTCTCTCGCGGTGCTTGGCGAAGCCCTGCAGGATTGCCACGCTCCTCCACCACCACCACGCCGTTGTGCTGCTGCTGGATGGAGTCTTCCTCAACCTCTCCCTCTCTCCTTGCTGGA
Organism: Aegilops speltoides; assembly: GCA_021437245.1. Classification (NCBI taxonomy): domain Eukaryota; kingdom Viridiplantae; phylum Streptophyta; class Magnoliopsida; order Poales; family Poaceae; genus Aegilops; species Aegilops speltoides. Next base: position 5,706,490 of record CM038146.1, on the reverse strand, counting down.
TCAAGGCTTGGGACACGTCACCGGGCTGTACGTGTGTTGAACGCGGAGGTGCCGTGCGTTCGGCACTTGATCATCGGTGATTTGAATCACGACGAGTACGACTCCATCAACCCCGTTCACTTGAACGCTTCCGCTTAGCGATCTACAAGGGTACGTAGATGCACTCTCCTTTCTACTCGTTGCTGATCTCTCCATAGATAGATCTTGGTGATACGTAGGAAATTTTTTTAATTTCTGCTACGTTCCCCAACACCCTCTGCATTTTATCGATCAAATGTTAGAAACATTATCCAAGCACACACATTTTTGTTTCCTTGATGGATACTTTGGCTTTTCACAAATACCTGTTTTACAATCTGATCAAGAAAAGACCACTTTTACTTGTCCTTTTGGACTATTTGCTTATAGATGTATGCCTTTCGGTTTATGTAATGCAGGTTCTACCTTTCAAAGATGTATGACTGCTATCTTCTCTAATTTTTGTGAAAAGATTATTGAGGTTTTCATGGATGACTTCTCCATTTCTGGGAAGTCTTTTGATGATTGTTCAAGCAATCTTGATCGAGTTTTGCACAGATGTGAACAAACAAATCTTGTCTTGAATTGGGAGAAGTGACACTTTATGGTTAATGAAAGTATTGTCTTGGGCCATAAAATATCTGAAAGAGGCATTGAGGTGGACAAAGCCAAGGTTGATGCAATTGAGAAAATGACATGTCCTAAAGATGTCAAAGGTATTCCTAGTTTCCTTGGTCATGCTGGTTTCTATAGGAGGTTTATGAAAGACTTTTCTAAAATTTCTATGCCTCTTACTAATCTTTTCGAAAAGGATTTCCCTTTGTGTTTGATGATGATTGTATGAAAGCCTTTGAAACACTAAAGAAAGCCTTAATTACTGCACCTGTTGTTCAACCACCTGATTGGAACTTGCCTTTTGAGATTATGTGTGATGCTAGTGATCATGCTATTGGTGCTGCTCTAGGACAAAGAGTTGATAAGAAATTAAATGTTATTCACTATGCTAGTAAAACTCTAGACAATGCTTAACGAAACTATGCTGCTACTGAAAAAGAATTCTTAGCAATGGTATTTTCTTGTGATAAATTCAGATCTTACATTGTTGATTCTAAAGTAATTGTTCACACCGATCATGCTGCTATAAAATATCTTATGGAAAAGAAAGATGCTAAACCTAGACTCATTAGGTTGGTTCTTATGCTTCAAGAATTTGATTTGCATATCACTGATAGGAAAGGAGCAGAGAACCCCATGGCTGATAACTTGTCTAGACATGAAAATATTCTAGATGACCCACAACCAATCAATGATAGCTTCCCTGATGAACAACTAGCTGCAATAAATGTTTCTCATAGTACACCTTGTTATGCTTACTATGCTAATTATATTGTTGCTAAATACATACCACCTAGCTTCACATGCCAACAAAAGAAAAAATTCTTCTATGATTTAAGACATTACTTTTGGGATGACCCACATCTTTACAAAGAAGGACTAGATGGTATTATGAGACGTTGTGTACCTAAGCATGTACAGGAACAAATCCTACAGAAATGTCACTCTGAAGCTTATGGAGGACATCACGCGGGAGACAGAACCGCTCATAACGTATTGTATCTAGTTTTATTGGCCTACTCTCTTCAAGGATGCCCGTAAGTTTTTCTCATCTTGTGATGAATGCCAAAGAATAGGTAATATCGGCAAGCGTTAAGAAATGCTTATGAATTATTCACTTGCTGTTGAACCATTTGATGTTTGGGGATTTGACTTTATGGGACCTTTTCCTTCCTCTAATGGGTATACACATATCTTGGTTGCTGTTGATTATGTTACTAAGTGGATAGAAGCTATTCCTGTTGGGGAACGTAGTAATTTCAAAAAAAATTCCTACGCACACGCAAGATCATGGTGATGCATAGCAACGAGAGGGGAGAGTGTTGTCTACATACCCTTGTAGACCGAAGCGGAAGCGATCACAACGTAGAGGAAGTAGTCGTACGTTCTCCTCGCGATCCGACCGATCCCGGCGCCGTTACTCCGGCGCCCCCGAGTTCTTGACACACGTACAACTCGATGACGCCCTTCAGACTCGATCCAGCCGAGTGTCGAGGAGAGTTCCGTCAAGACGACGGCGTGGTGACGATCTTGATGTTCTACCGGCGCAGGGCTTCGCCTAAGCTTCGCGACGATATGACCGAGGTGGAATATGGTGGAGGGGGGCACCGCACACGGCTAAGGAACGATCCGTAGATCAAACTTGTGTGTCTATGGGGTGCCCCTACCCCCGTATATAAAGGAGGGAGGGAGGAGGAGGCCGGCCTAGGGAGGAGGCGCGCCATAGGGGAGTCCTACTCCCACCGGGAGTAGGATTCCCCTTTCCTAGTCCAACTAGGGATCCTTCCATGTATTAGGAGTAGGAGACTAGGAAGGGGAAGAGAGAAGGGAAGGAAGGAGGGGGTGCGGCCCCCCCCCCTAGCCCAATTCGGACTAGGGCAAGGGGGGGCGCGCGGCCTGCCTAGGGCAGCCCCTCTCTCTTTCCCGTATGGCCCATAAGGCCCAATACTTCTCCCGGCGAATTCCCGTAACTCTCCGTACTCCGATAAATACCGAATGACTCGGAACCTTTCCGAACTCGAATATAGTCGTCCAATATATCGATCTTTACGTCTCGACCATTTCGAGACTCCTCGTCATGTCCCCGATCTCATCCGGGACTCGAACTCCTTCGGTACATCAAAACTCATAAACTCATAATATAATTGTCATCGAAACCTTAGCGTGCGGACCCTACGGTTCGAGAACAATGTAGACATGGCCGAGACACGTCTCGGTCAATAACCAATAGCGGGACCTGGATGCCCATATTGGTTCCTACATATTCTACGAAGATCTTTATCGGTCAGACCGCATAACAACATACGTTGTTCCCTTTGTCATCGGTATGTTACTTGCCCGAGATTCGATCGTCGGTATCCAATACCTAGTTCAATCTCGTTACCGGCAAGTCTCTTTACTCGTTCCGTAATACATCATCTCACAACTAACTCATTAGTTGTAATGCTTGCAAGGCTTAAGTGATGTGCATTACCGAGAGGGCCCAGAGATACCTCTCCGACAATCGGAGTGACAAATCCTAATCTTGAAATACGCCAACTCAACATCTGCCTTTGGAGACACCTGTAGTACTCCTTTATAATCACCCAGTTACGTTGTGACGTTTGGTAGTACCCAAAGTGTTCCTCCGGCAAACGGGAGTTGCATAATCTCATAGTTATAGGAACATGTATAAGTCATGGATAAAAGCAATAGCAACATACTAAACGATCGGGTGCTAAGCTAATGGAATGGGTCATGTCAATCAGATCATTCAACTAATGATGTGACCTTGTTAATCAAATAATAACTCCTTGTTCATGGTTAGGAAACATAACCATCTTTGATTAACAAGCTAGTCAAGTAGAGGCATACTAGTGACACTATGTTTGTCTATGTATTCACACATGTATTATGTTTCCGGTTAATACAATTCTAGCATGAATAATAAACATTTATCATGAAATAAGGAAATAAATAATAACTTTATTATTGCCTCTAGGGTATATTTCCTTCAGTCTCCCACTTGCACTAGAGTCAATAATCTAGATCACCATGTGATTAACATCGATAGTTCACATCATCATGTGATTAACACCCATAGTTCACATCGCCATGTGACCAACTCCCAAAGGGTTTACTAGATTCAGTAATCTAGTTCACATCGCTATGTGATTAACACCCAAAGAGTACTAAGGTGTGATCATGTTTTGCTTGTGAGAGAATCTTAGTCAACGGGTCTATCATATTCAGAGCCGTATGTATTTTGCAAATATTCTATGTCTACAATGCTCTGCACGGAGCTACTCTAGCTAATTGCTCCCACTTTCAATATGTATCCAGATTAAGACTTAGAGTCATCTAGATCGGTGTCAAAACTTGCATCGACGTAACCCTTTACGACGAACCTTTTGTCACTTCCATAATCGAGAAACATATCCTTATTCCACTAAGGATAATTTTGACCGCTGTCCAGTGATCTACTCCTAGATCACTATTGTACTCCTTGCCAAACTCGGTCAGGGTATACAATAGATCTGGTACACAGCATGGCATACTTTATAGAACCTATGGCCAAGGCATAGGGAATGACTTTCATTCTCTTTCTATCTTCTGCCGTGGTCGGGTTTTGAGTCTTACTCAATTTCACACCTTGTAACACAGGCAAGAACTCTTTCTTTGACTGTTCCATTTTGAACTACTTCAAAATCTTGTCAAGGTATGTACTCATTGAAAAAACTTATCAAGCGTCTTGATCTATCTCTATAGATCTTGATGCTCAATATGTAAGCAGCTTTACCGAGGTCTTTCTTTGAAAAACTCCTCTTAAACACTCCTTTATGCTTTGCAGAATAATTCTACATTATTTCCGATCTACAATATGTCATTCACATATACTTATCAGAAATGTTGTAGTGCTCCCACTCACTTTCTAGTAAATACAGGCTTCACCGTAAGTCTGTATAAAACTATATGCTTTGATCAACTCATCAAAGCGTATATTCCAACTCCGAGATGCTTGCACCAGTCCATAGATGGATCGCTGGAGCTTGCACACTTTGTTAGCTTCTTTAGGATCGACAAAACCTCTTGGTTGCATCACATACAACTCTTCTTCAATAACTCCATTAAGGAATGCAGTTTTGTTTATCCATTTGCCAGATTTCATAAAATGCGGCAATTGCTAACATGATTCGGACAGACTTTTAAGCATCGATCTGAGTGAGAAAATCTCATTGTATTCAACATCTTGAACTTTGTCAAAACCTTTTTCGACAAGTCTAGCTTTGTAGATAGTAATACTACTATCAATGTCTGTCTTCCTCTTGAAGATCCATTTATTTTCTATGGTTTGCCGATCATCGGGCAAATCCATCAAAGTCCATACTTTGTTTTCATACATGGATCATATCTCAGATTTCATGGCCTCAAACCATTTTGCGGAATCTGGGCTCATCATCGCTTCCTCATAGTTCGTAGGTTTGTCATGTTCAAGTAACACGACCTCCAGAACAGGATTACCGTACCACTCTGGTGCGGATCTCACTCTATTTTACCTACGAGGTTCGGTAGTAACTTGATCTGAAGTTACATGATCATCATCATTAGCTTCCTCACTAATTGGTATAGTAGTCACAAGAACAGATTTCTGTGATGAACTACTTTCCAATAGGGGAACAGGTACAGTTACCTCATCAAGTTCTACTTTCCTCCCACTCACTTCTTTCGAGAGAAACTCCTTCTCTAGAAAGGATCCATCTTAAGCAACGAATACCTTGCCTTCGGATCTGTGATAGAAGGTGTACCCAACAATTTCCTTTGGGTATTCTATGAAGACGATTCTCGATTTGGGTTCCAGCTTATCAGGATGAAACTTTTTCACATAAGCATCGCAACTCCAAACTTTTAAGAAACGACAACTTGGGTTTCTTGCTAAACCACAGTTCATATAGTGTCGTCTCAACGGATTTAGATGGTGCCCAATTTAACGTGAATGCAGCTGTCTCTAATGCATGATCCCAAAACGATATTGGTAAATCAGTAAGAAACATCATAGATTGCACTTTATCCAATAAAGTGCGGTTACGATGTTTGGACACACCATAACATTGTGGTGTTCCAGGTGGCGTGAGCTGTGAAAATATTCCACATTGTTTTAATTGAAGACCAAACTCGTAACTCAAATATTCGTCTCCGCGATCAAATCGTAGAAACCTTATTTTCTTATCACGATGATTTTTCCACTTCACTCTGAAATTCTTTGAACCTTTCAACTATTTCAGACTTATGTTTCATCAAGTAGATATACCCATATCTGCTCAAATCATGTGTGAAGGTCGAAAATAACGATACCCCATGAGCCTTAACACTCATTGGATCGCATACATCAAGATGTATTATTTCCAATAAGTCAGTTGCTCGCTCCATTGTTCGGAGAACGGAGTCTTAGTCATCTTGCCCATGAGGCATGGTTCATAAGTGCCAAGTGATTCATAATCAAGTGACTCCAAAAGTCCATCAAGATGGAGTTTCTTCATGCGCTTTACACGATATGACCTAAACGGCAACCACAAATAAGTTGCACTATCATTATCAACTCTGCATCTTTTGGTTTCAATATTATGAATATGTGTATCACTACAATCGAGATCCAATGAACCATTTTCATTGGGTGTGTAACCATATAAGGTTTTATTCATGTAAATGTAACAACAGTTTATTCTCTTACTTAAATGAATAACCGTATTGCAATAAACACGATCAAATCATATTCATGCTTAACGCAAACACCAAATAACATTTATTTAGGTTCAACACTAACCCTGAAAGTATAGGGAGTGTGCGATGATGATCATATCAATCTTGAAACTACTTTCAACATACATCGTCACTTCACCCTTAACTAGTTTCGCTTTTATTCGCAACTCCGTTTGAGTTACTGCTCTTAGCAACTGAACCAGTACCAAATACCGAGGGGTTGCTATAAACACTAGTAAAGCACACATCAAACACCTGTATATCAAATATACCTTTTTTACTTTGCCATCCTTCTTACCCACCAAATATGTAGGGCATTCCTGCTTCCAGTGACCATTTCCTTTGCGATTAAGCACTTTCGGTTTGAGCGTTGGTTCAGCTTTGGGCTTCTTCGTGGGAGTGACAACTTGCTTGTCAATCTACTTGAAGTTCCCCTTTCTTTCCCTTTGCCCTTTTCTTGAAACTAGTGATCTTGTCAACCATCAACACTTGATGCTCTTTCTTGATTTCTACCTTCGTCGATTTCAACATCACGAAGAGCTCGGGAATCATTTTCGTCATCCTTGCATACTATAGTTCATCACGAAGTTCTACTAACTTGGTGATGGTGACTAGAGAATTCTGTCAATCACTATCTTATCTGGAAGATTAACTCCCACTTGATTCAAGCGATTGTAGTACCCAGACAATCTGAGCACATGCTCACTAGTTGAGCGATTCTCCTCCATCTTTTAGCTATAGAACTTGTTGGAGACTTCATATCTCTCAACTCGGGTATTTGTTTGAAATATTAACTTCAACTCCTGGAACATCTCATATGGTCCATGATGTTCAAAACATCTTTGAAGTCCCGATTCTAAGCCATAAAGCATGGTGCACAAAACTATCAAGTAGTCATCATATTGAGCTAGCCAAACGTTCATAACGTCTGCATCTGCTCCTGCAATAGGTTTGTCACTTAGCGGTGCATCAAGGACATAATTCTTCTGTGCAGCAATGAGGATAAACCTCATATCACGGATCAAATCTGCAATATTGCTACTAACATTTTTCAACACAGTTTTCTCTAGGAACATATCAAAACAAACATATGAGAGCAACAACGCAAGCTATCGATCTTACAACATAATTTGCAAAATACTACCAGGACTAAGTTCATGATAAATTTAAGTTCAATTAATCATATTACTTTAGAACTCCCACTTAGACAGACATCTCTCTAGTCATCTAAGTGATCACGTGATCCAAATCAACTAAACCATAACCGATCATCACGTGAGATGGAGTAGTTTTCAATGGTGAACATCTTATGTTGATCATATCTACTATATGATTCACGCTCGACCTTTCGGTCTCCGTGTTCCGAGGCCATATCTGCATATGCTAGGCTCGTCAAGTATAACCTGAGTATTCTGCGTGTGCAAAACTGGCTTGCACCCGTTGTAGATGGACGTAGAGCTTATCACACCCGATCATCACGTGGTGTCTAGGCACGACGAACTTTGGCAACGGTGCATACTCGGGGAGAACACTTCTTGATAATTTAGTGAGAGATCATCTTATAATGCTACCGTCAATCAAAGCAAGATAAGATGCATAAAAGATAAACATCACATGCAAATCAATATAAGTGATATGATATGGTCATCATCGTCTTGTGCTTCGTGATCTCCATCTCCGCAGCACCATCATGATCACCATCGTCACCGCGCGACACCTTGATCTCCATCGTAGCATCGTTGTCGCTCACGCCACCTATTGCTTCTCGACTATCGCTACCGCTTAGTGATAAAGTAAAGCAATTACAGAAGCGTTGCATTTCATACAATAAAGCGACAACCATATGGCTCCAGCCATTGCCGATAACCGGTTACAAAACATGATCATCTCATACAATAAAATATAGCATCACGTCTTGACCATATCACATCACAACATGCCCTGCAAAAACAAGTTAGACGTCCTCTACTTTGTTGTTGCAAATTTTACGTGGCTGCTACGGGCTTAAGCAAGAACCAGTCTCACCTACGCATCAAAACCACAACGATACTTCGTCAAATAGACTCCGTTTTAACCTTCTCAAGGACCGGGCGTAGCCACACTCGGTTCAACTAAAGTGAGAGAGACAGACACCCACCAGTCACCTTTAAGCAACGAGTGCTCGTAGCGGTGAAACCAGTCTCGCGTAAGCGTACGCGTAATGTCGGTCCGGGCCGCTTCATCTCACAATACCGCTGAACCAAAGTATGACATGCTGGTAGGTAGTATGACTTGTATCGCCCACAACTCACTTGTGTTCTACTCGTGCAAAACATCAAACCATAAAAACCTGGCTCTGATACCACTGTTGGGGAACGTAGTAATTTCAAAAAATTTCCTACGCACACGCAAGATCATGGTGATGCATAGCAACGAGAGGGGAGAGTGTTGTCTACGTACCCTTGTAGACCGAAGCGGAAGCGATCACAACGTAGAGGAAGTAGTCGTACGTTCTCCTCGCGATCCGACCGATCCCGGCGCCGTTACTCCGGCGCCCCCGAGTTCTTGACACACGTACAGCTCGATGGCGTCCTTCAGACTCGATCCAGCCGAGTGTCGAGGAGAGTTCCGTCGGCCTGACGACGCGTGGTGACAATCTTGATGTTCTACGGCAGGGGCTTCGCCTAAGCTTGTGACGATATGACCGAGGTGGAATATGGTGGAGGGGGCACCGCACACGGCTAAGGAACGATCCGTAGATCAAACTTGTGTGTCTATGGGGTGCCCCTACCCCGTATATAAAGGAGGGAGGGAGGAGGAGGCCGGCCTAGGGAGGAGGCGCCATAGGGGAGTCCTACTCCCACCGGAGTAGGATTCCCTTTCCTAGTCCAACTAGGATCCTTCCATGTATTAGGAGTAGGAGACTAGGAAGGGAAGAGAGAAGGGAAGGAAGGAGGGTGCGGCCTCCCCTAGCCCAATTCGGACTAGGGCAAGGGGGGGCGCGCGGCCTGCCTAGGGCAGCCCCTCTCTCTTTCCCGTATGGCCCATAAGGCCCAATACTTCTCCCCGGCGAATTCCCGTAACTCTCCGGTACTCCGATAAATACCCGAATGACTCGGAACCTTTCCGAACTCCGAATATAGTCGTCCAATATATCGATCTTTACGTCTCGACCATTTCGAGACTCCTCGTCATGTCCCCGATCTCATCCGGGACTCGGAACTCCTTCGGTACATCAAAACTCATAAACTCATAATATAATTGTCATCGAAACCTTAAGTGTGCGGACCCTACGGTTCGAGAACAATGTAGACATGGCCGAGACACGTCTCCGGTCAATAACCAATAGCGGGACCTGGATGCCCATATTGGTTCCTACATATTCTACGAAGATCTTTATCGGTCAGACCGCATAACAACATACGTTGTTCCCTTTGTCATCGGTATGTTACTTGCCCGAGATTCGATCGTCGGTATCCAATACCTAGTTCAATCTTGTTACCGCAAGTCTCTTTACTCGTTCCGTAATACATCATCTCACAACTAACTCATTAGTTGTAATGCTTGCAAGGCTTAAGTGATGTGCATTACCGAGAGGGCCCAGAGATACCTCTCCGACAATCGGAGTGACAAATCCTAATCTTGAAATCGCCAACTCAACATCTGCCTTTGGAGACACCTGTAGTACTCCTTTATAATCACCCGATTCGTTGTGACGTTTGGTAGTACCAAAGTGTTCCTCCGCAAGCGGAGTTGCATAATCTCATAGTTATAGGAACATGTATAAGTCATGGATAAAAGCAATAGCAACATACTAAGCGATCGGGTGCTAAGCTAATGGAATGGGTCATGTCAATCAGATCATTCAACTAATGATGTGACCTTGTTAATCAAATAACAACTCCTTGTTCATGGTTAGGAAACATAACCATCTTTGATTAACAAGCTAGTCAAGTAGAGGCATACTAGTGACACTATGTTTGTCTATGTATTCACACATGTATTATGTTTCCGGTTAATACAATTCTAGCATGAATAATAAACATTTATCATGAAATAAGGAAATAAATAATAACTTTATTATTGCCTCTAGGGTATATTTCCTTCAATTCCAACCAGTAGTGCTGATCACAACACCTCTATTAAAATGCTTAAGGAAGTTATTTTTCCAAGGTTTGGAGTCCCTAGATATTTATGACTGATGGTGGTTCACACTTTATTCATGGTGCTTTCTGTAAAATGCTTGCTAAGTATGATGTTAACCATAGAATTGTGTCAACTTATCATCTTCAGTCTAGTGGTCAACTTGAACTTAGCAATAGAGAAATAAAACTAATCTTACAAAAGACCGTCAATAGGTCCCGGAAGAATTGGTCTAAGAAATTAGATGATGCACTTTGGGCTCATATACAGCATATAAAAATCCTATGGGTATGTCTCCATATAAAATGGTTTATGGAAAAGCTGGTCATTTATTTCTTGAGTTAGAACACAAGGCATTTTGGGTAACAAAAGAACTCAATTATGACTTCAAACTTGCTGGGGAAAATAGGTTATTTGATATTAGCTCATTAGATGAATGGAGAACCTAGGCTTATGAAAATGCTAAGTTATTCAAAGAAAAAGTTAAAACATGGCATGGCAAAAGAGTCCAAAAGCATGAGTTCAAAGTTGGAGAATATGTTCTTTTGTACAACTCTCGTTTCAGATTCTCTGCAGGAAACTCCTCTCCAAATGGGAAGGACCCCATGTCATTGAGGAGTTCTATCGATTCGGAGCTATCAAAATAAATAATGCCGAAGGGACTAACACAAAGGTTGTCAATGGGCAACAAATAAAAGTCTATATCGCAGGTACGCCCATTAATGTTGGGAGCAATGTTATCCAAACTTTGACACCGGAAGAACACATAAAGAAACCTTCTAGAACACCCTAGAATCATCAAAAAAGGGAGGTATGTGATACAGTAAGTAAACGGACTCCGAAAAATCAGCAAAAATAATTTTTTTCAGTTTTGGAATATTTAAAAAATTAGGAAAATAAGAAATTTCCAGGAAAGTGATCCTGGTGGGCACGATACACCAGGGCGCGCCAGGAAGCCAGGCATGCTTGGCGCACCCAGGTGGGTTGTGCTCACCTCGGGTTCTTTCCGGTCTCCGTTCTTCTTGGTCCCCAAGAAAAAAAATCTATATATACCTCCCAAACCTATTAACCTCCGTATCGCGGAGAAATCTCCTGTTTTCTTTTCTCTCTATTTTCCTGTCAGATCTGAAATTATGTCATTCCAAGAGTCGGAGGGTCAGAGTTATGTTGCAGACTTTATCCCAAACCCCAAGGTCTATGGGGATGCGGATCCCTATGGCTGGACATTGGAGGAAGAAGAAGACCATGATCCTGAGAAGGAAGAGACAAGTTCAGATGAGGATGAAGTTCCATTGCCCCAACCTGGGGACATGCACCTTGAATTTAAGAAGTCAATTCTCCCCAACAAAGCAAAGATGCCTAAGATCTAGTTTATCCCTTTTCATATCTTGCAGGAAAATAAGCAAGATTTACGTAAAAAAGTGTTGGAGCTTGAGTGGGAGGTTTGTGAACTAAAAGATGAGAATTCCATCCTCAAGCGCAAGAAAAGAAAGGAAGGAAACCTACTACTTCATCACTGCTAGCTCTTGAGCATGGGTTGGTTTTCCCTTGATGAGGAAAGGGTGATGCAGCAAAGTAGCGTAAGTATTTACCTCAGTTTTTGAGAACCAAGGTACCAATCCAGTAGGAGGCTACACTCAAATCCCTCGTACCTGCACAAACAAATAAGATCCTTGCAACCAACGTGATAAAGGGGTTGTCAATCCCTTCACTACCGCTTGCAAAAGTGAGATCTGATAGAGATAATAAGATAAATATTTTTGGTATTTTTATGATATAGATTTGAAAGTAAAGATTGCAAGATAAAATAGATCGCAAACTTATATGACGGAAAATAGACCCAGGGTCCATAGGTTTCACTAGTGGCTTCTCTCAAGATAGCATAAGTATTACGGTGGGTGAACAAATTACTGTCGAGGAATTGATAGAAAAGTGCATAGTTATGAGAATATCTAGGCATGATCATGTATATAGGCATCACGTCCGTGACAAGTAGATCGAAGCGATTCTGCATCTACTATTATTACTCCACACATCGACCGCTATCCAGCATGCATCTAGAGTATTAAGTTCATAAGAATAGAGTAACGCATTAGGCAAGATGACATGATGTAGAGGGATAAACTCAAGCAATATGATATAAACCCCATCTTTTTATACACGATGGCAACAATACAATACGTGCCTTGCTGCCCTAACATCCTTTGGGAAAGGACACGGAAGATTGAACCCAAAGCTAAGAACTTCTCCCATTGCAAGAAAGATCCATCTAGTAGGCCAAACCAAACTGATAATTCGAAGAGACTTGCAAAGATAACAAATCATACATAAAAGAATTCAGAGGAGATTTAAATATTGTTCATAGATAATCTTGATCATAAACCCACAATTCATCGGATCTCGACAAACACACCGCAAAAAGAATTACATCGAATAGATCTCTAAGAAGATCGAGGAGAACTTTGTATTGAGATCCAAAGAGAGGGAAGAAGCCATCTAGCTAATAACTATGGACGCGATGGTCTGAGGTAAACTACTCACACTTCATCGGAGAAGCTATGGTGTGGATGTAGAAGCCCTCCGTGATCGATTCCCCCTCCGGCGGAGCGCTGGAAAAGGCCCCAGGTTGGGATCTCACGGGTACAGATGGTTGCGGCGGTGGAAATAGGGTTTCCTGGTGCTCTAGGATGTTTTCAGGGTATATGAGTATATATAGGCGAAATAAGTCGGTTAGGGGAGCCACGAGGTGCCCACGAGGTGGGGGCGCACCTACCCCCCTGGGCGCGCCTTCCTGCCTCGTGGCCGCCTTGTTGCTTCCTTGGTGTCCACTCCAAGTCTCCTGGATTGTGTTTGTTCCAAAAATGACTCTCCCGAAGGTTTCATTCCGTTTGGACTCCGTTTGATATTCCTTTTCAGCGAAACACTAAAATAGGCAAAAAAACAGCAATTTGGACTGGGCCTCCGGTTAATAGGTTGGTCCCAAAAATAGTATAAAAGTGTATAATAAAGCCCATTAAACATCCAAAACAGATAATATAATAGCATGGAACAACCAAAAATTATAGATACGTTGGAGGCGTATCAAGCATCCCCAAGCTTAATTCCTGCTCGTCCTCGAGTAGGTAAATGATAAAAATAAAATTTTTGATGTGGAATGCTACCTAGCATAATTCTCAATGTAATTTTCTTTATTGTGGCATGAATGTTCAGATCAAAAAGATTCAAGACAAAAGTTTAATGTTGACATAAGAGTAATAATACATCAAGCATACTAACAAAGTAATCATGTCTTCTCAAAAAAACATGGCCAAAGAAAGTTATCCCTACAAAAACATATAGTCTGGCTATGCTCTATCTTGATCACACAAAATATTTAAATCATGCACAACCCCGGTTTTAGCCAAGCAATTGTTTCACACTTTAGTATTCTCAAACTTTTTCAATCTTCACGCAATACATGAGCGTGAGCCATGGACATAGCACTATAGGTGGAATAGGATGGTGGTTGTGGAGAAGACAAAAAGGGAGAAGATAGTCTCACATCAACTAGGCGTATCAATGGGCTATGGAGATGCCCATTAATAGATATCAATATGAGTGAGTAGGGATTGCCATGCAACGGATGCACTAGAGCGATAAGTGTATGAAAGCTCATCAAAAGAAAGTAAGTGGGTGTGCATCCAACTTGCTTGCTCACGAAGACCTAGGGCAATTTGAGAAAGCCCATCATTGGAATATACAAGCTAAGTTCTATAATGAAAAATTCCCACTAGCATATGAAGGTGACAACATGGAGTGTGCCAAATTTTGGGATAGATATACATTAAAATGAACTGACATCTGAGAATCAGCAATATATCAAAATGAACGCAACAATAAAAAATTAAATATACCATTGACACAATGGTAAACTGACATATACTCCTAACAGATTTCATACAGCACGAAATAGTTAAACATTGTGGCTACTCCATTTCTTGCTTTCTCCTGATGTTGTTTTCTTTACAAATTTTGAGGACTTGTGCTCTTGGTTGTGCTTTTTGCCAGCAGAGCCTTCTTGCCTGCCTCTCAAGCCAATACAGAGATATCAGTTATGCAACAGGTGCTTTTCAAGTTGCTGAAACATCAGAGGCGCTAAAGGATCATGTAGCAGACCAACAATGTAGGTTACGTTGTACTCCCTCTGTAAAGAAATATAAGGGCATTTAGATCACTATAGTAGTGATCTAAACGCTCTTATCAACTATGGATACTCGGACTAATTACAGAGCATTTACAAAGTGAGTACATTTCTTTAATTTCTTTGAATTAATTAGGCAACTGGGATTATGCAAGACTCACAAAAATCAACTATGGATACCAACAGACAATGTAAAGTGCAAGAGCCTACTATTTTTTTGTTCATAATCATTAAAAGGAGCAACTCGAATGTCTGCTGATATTAGATAATAGTATATAGGAATCCACACGGTTAACTCCGACAAGTTCCACTTCACATGCCACGATACATAAATGTAGAACAGGCGTCGACCACATCACATGCCGCAGCATACACAATGGAAGAACCTGCAGACTACATAGTGGGACACTTTGAGAATCCACCGCACCATACAAAATAGAACAACTTCCCTACACCGACTAGCCATGTCCGCATCTCAACAACCCAAATTTAACTCTGGATACCTGCAGAACATCAATATCATGTCAGTCAAACCAATTTGTCATGCTCACTCACAGAAAAACAAATTTTGTACGATCCCCAAAAATAAACATTAACTTTTCCCTAGTACAAATTATACAAAAAATATATCCAGAGCTCAATCATCCCATCATTATTAGACAAATTGATACCACAAACAGAGAACAACAGTAATAGAGCATTTAGTTTGTACTAGCACCTGTATGGTGACATATTTTCAAGATTCTTGCTATGTAAATGCGTATGATCGCAGTAGAAACCTATCATCTGAGGCAAAAAAAAACTGGAACTTCCAAGATTGTCAAATTATTCCAGATTTGCTTTTGTGTGCCAAGCCATATGTGAGGCTCAGAGTACAAAGAAAAAATGTCTGGTATGTCTATACAAATGCATGCTTCTTGGAAATGTAAAAATAGACTGCACCATCTTGTAAATTGGGTAACCAAGCAAAAATAAAGACATATGAACAGAGAAAATTACGTAAGTTGTTTGACCAAGATAGCATGTTGGCAGATCTAAATGCCCTTAGTTGATAAGAGCGTTTAGATCACTACTATAGTGATCTAAATGCCCTTATAGTAGTGATCTGGTACTTTGAACACACTATCGCCCGTTTCCTCCCAACTCCCTTGCCTGCAACCAAAAGAAGCCCAAAACCATATGACAATTCGAAGAGAAGTTGAGTCAAGGATAGTAAATGAAGCCACATATATCACCAGGTCCAAAAAACATGATGAAATTATTTACATGTTCAGAGAAAATGTATTTATCGAGAATTATTTTTGAGTGAGCTTTGAACCAGTTATGACTAAAAGGCCAGCTAAAATTTGCATGGATTGGGAAACCAGAGTTCCAAAACAAGCATTACATAGTACTATGTGAAATTAATGAACTAGTACTACTTCGATAAAACTAGAGCACATGATAAATTTAATCTTGCAAGGAAAAACAGTGAAAAACAAAACAGATAACAAGCTTTAAGCCGCCTCCAGATGTTCCAACTGTTTAATTATTTTAAAAGGTTTAACTATCTCTTACTACAGCCATTTCCACTTTCCAGTTTTTAGAAACCCTCTGAAGAAAAGATCATTAGAAGAGCACATAATTATATTTAGCCTTTAGCAATTGGCAGACATCAAAGGAATATTTTGTATTCCTGTTCTAGCTTTAATGGAGCCCTATAATAATAAGAAATCAGATCACCAATAAGATCACCAGACCAACAAAGAAACAAACAACACAATGTATTCTTATATATCTAGTTCAATTCGTAATCACAAGAACAACCGCAATCACGCATCAAAAGTAACTGGAATGAATAGAAGCGAAACAAACTAATTAGATCTTTTTTTACTTGACCAATGTAGATAGGGGGTATTACCTACAGTATAGAAATTCGTGAAGGGATAAAAGGTGTTTGTATACATGTTATTTCTTTTAACAATATGTTTGATCTGCATTGAGTCAAGTTGGATCGTGAAGTTGCCAATCATCATAGTGAGAACAATCACATTTGTGTCCTCATCATACCCCGCGAAAAGTACATAATGTGTTCCCCTTGGAAGCATTCCCTTCAGTGGAATAGTTTTCTGCAGCAACACCTATCCAACAACACCATCAGAGTCAAATTTTCTCTCCCATAATTGGACAATCCTTCCTGACAAAACAGCGAGGCCAACTCCACCATCCTCCATCCGTAGAGCTGAAAACACATGTCTTCAATATGATAGTCTGCCGGCTTCTCGATCACATCGAGGCTCTGAATTTTGAAATCGAACACAAGGATATCACCTCCAGAAATCAACCAGCAAAGTGCATTCCGGACTAGGATGCTGGGCCTAAACACAGAAATTTCATTTCTTATCGCAGTCATGGAAACATCTCCCCAAACACTAGGCGCCGAGTCATAGACAGAACAAAATGCATGTGCACCAATGCCGGTAGACCAAAACCAATTTAATCGGGCTGAGAAGCAATCTCCGTGAACATGCCCATCTTCTGTATCAGCACACAACACCATACCATGCCAGTTATAGAAAGGCCGCATAAAGTCGTCGTTCACCCACGGTGGAAAAGCCACGTTGTGCTGTTGGCCGGTGAGGGGGTCCCACACGACGGTCTTGCGCTCCTGCTTACTGACTAGGATAGCAAGGCCGTGGCGGCAGCCCGTGTATTCTCGACGGTTGTTGTAGGGCAGGGAGAAGCAAGCTGCAGTTATACAGTCGGGCGATTCCATGATGGGAATGAAGCGGTCAACATACCCTTCGAAGAAGCCGAGCAAAGGAGGTTTCCGGTGGTGCTTGCGGAAGAGTTTGAGAAACACTGGGTCGGAGAGGATGCTGCCCCAGAGCTTGCATATGGCAGATGCGCGGGGGAGTCAGGATGGCTTCGGAGGGAGGCGGAGGAGGACCTCGACGAGGAGGTTGTCATCATCGAGCACCTGCACTAGTAGAAAACAGGGCATTTTTCCCAGTTCGTCAGGGCCTTTAGTCCCGGCTCATGAACCGGGACTAATGGGTCGTTACTAATACCTCCCCCTTTAGTCCCGGTTCTTACACGAACCGGGACAGATGGGCATCCACGTGGCCGCTGCGGGCAGCCCAGGCAAGGGGGCCTTTGGTCCCGGTTGGTGACATAAACCGGGACCAAAAGGCTTCCACGCGTCAGCAGCTGGCTGGAGCTGAGGTTTTTCTTTTTTAAAAAAAAGTGGCTGGTTTAGGGGTTTTGGGGGTTATTTTTAGGTTGTTATTAGCTAGCTAATAGAGAGAAGTGTCCTCTCTTATATCTTCGTCCTTGGTTTACCAACGCTACTGCTATGTTCATTTCACCCGCAGATATATAATAACTCATGCATGCTCGCATCATACATCATCATATATAATAACAAGTCATACTCATCATGCATCATCATACAACTTCTACTCGTTATTAATAATAAGTCATACGATCATCATCCTCACAGTCATCGAACCCAACCCTACATAATTGTTCTTAGCACATGATCATCAGTATCAGGTAGGACCTAAACACCCTTAAGGTGAAATAGCATAAAACAATATAGACCCTGACTCTCCATTATGAAGAATGGAGATCATCCTGTATCCAATTCTTGCGCTTCGCTGCCTTTTGCTTCCAAGAAGCTCCTTACGACTGTCCATACATTTTTTCCGTTCTTTGATTGTCATGTCTCCACTTCTTTTAGAAATCCGGTATGGACAGTTCAGATTCGTAGGAAGACCTGGTTGTATGTTCAAAACATGAAGGCTACCGTGCGTATACATCAGATGAGGCACACAATCATTCGGGATTATCTGTTGAAAAACATAGTAATAACTTCGTAGTTAGCAATGATGTACTAGTTTTAGAAGTATGCAAAAAGATGCACGGATGTCGTAATAGTAAAAAATCTTACCAGGGTATCTCCATGGTAGTTACCGTAGTTCAACACGTGCACTAGTGGCACGTATTGACCATAATGTTGAGGAGTTGATTGTAGACATTGTAATTCTCAAGATCAGTACAAAATGCGATCAAATGATTTTTCTCCTTATAAGTTAATTCGGAGCCATCGATGTAGTGGGTTTTGTCCACCATCTTCCGCACATTCTTTGAAGAATGGAAATAAGCTGTCAACTATTTTGAAATAAACAATATAAATTACTTAATAACCATGTTAAGCTCACATGGGGCAAGAATTGGAGGTGTATCCACAAGGACCCAAATCTCCATATTGTCTTGCTCGATTGTAGGATCACCAAGATCCATGGTGACAAGCATACCCTCATCAAAACCATACATCTTGCAAAGTGCTTCCCAATTTTTGCAACCAAAATGGGTTACACTCTCAGCGTTGTACAACTTTACTTTAAAATCCACACCATGATGGGTCCTTAGGAGATTTTTTTTGGTTTCCATACTTTCATGGTCTTCAAAACCCATCCTCTCCAAGACATAGCGTGTTGCATAGCATGGGATAAGCTAGTCGAATAGGAAAAGATGAAAAATACACGTTAAAATAGTTGAAGTCGTGCTTAATTACGAAAAAAACTATTGTCGTCGTTGCGTACCGTATGAACATCTAAGGTCTCCTCGAGCTTAATGCTGAAGCGCCGATCTTCGTCCAGCTCAATGAACCTGTGCACATACCTCGGTCGTCGTGGCACCATTTGCACTCCCCCGGGCGGTTTTCGTCGTCCGAGTACGACATTTCCGGCCTATGTTCACAATTCAAATATTAAACTTGTACAATTAAATATATGTACTAAAAAACCTAAATTAGATCATTATTATTAATCACGGATTGACTATCGGTGATGGTACGTAGCTCCTCATTTCATTCCCGAGTGCATTATTACGGCGTTGATGATGGAGGGGGCTCCTAGATTTCTGCATAGTGCTCTCCAATTTTAGCATTCAAAGTAGGAGTACTTTTCCAATATGAGCATTCAATAAGCAAAATCAAATCATAAAATAAAGTAGTATTCAAATTAGCATGCATTCAATTATAAGCAAAAGTATATCATCTCTTGTGTCCGTACATCGTCAAATATTATCACTAATACTCCTCGAATACTATCATACATATAGCATCACTAATACAGCTAGAACCGTAGCGCCCAACGGGTATCGTCGCGGGTGGTGGACACCCAAAGATGAGGAACCATCACAGGATCATAGCTCCAGTGAGATCCCTGAAGAACCTGCCAGGTATTGTCGAACCTGCCCTCCAATGCAACCATGTAGCGACGGACGTGCTCGTCCTCCTCGCTGACACGGTGACGTACCACCTGCGTGTTGTCCGGAAGCCTCGGCACCGTCACTGGCCCACGCGACCGCCACCAAACAAAAATCGGGTCAACAACGGGCTGCTTCCTCACCAACCTACGTCCCCCGGAAGGTAGCAACTCCCAATACCAGCCCGACGGAGCCCAGTCCTGAACATGGCCCTGATCAAACAGGCCTCCACCGCCGAGTCGACGACGACGAGGATGCGGGATAGGCATCGCCGACGTCGATGCGGGAGCTACTTCTATATATAGTTAAATAAAATAGTTTATTAAATCAACTAGCTAGTTCAACTATATATGAAGCACTTACTATAAATAAAATAAAGTAGCACTTACTAAAAATAAACTAGTTTAACTATAGTTCTAATATTTTTCTAACTAATTATATTAAACACTTTCTCTTCTTAGTTTTTCCTTTTTCCTCTATTCTAAATATGAACATATTCATAAATGACTTATATCATTCACAATTTTCCTATACATACACAATAAATTGACAAAAATTATTATGAACAAAAAAATCATTAAAATTCTATGAACAAAACTACAACAGAAAAAATCATAAAAATTCTATGAACAGAAAAAATCATAAAAATTTGACATCTAAATTACTTACACAATATGAAAAAATTTGACATCTAAATTACAACAAAAAAATCATAAAAATTTGACATCTAAATTACAACAGAAAAAAATCATAAAAAATCTAACACAATATGAACAAATTAATTACACAATATGAAAAAATCTAACAGAAAAATCTATGAACTACACCTCTAAATTACTACACATCTAACAAAAAAATCTATGAACTACAAAAAAATCTAACAAAATCTAACTCAATTAACTACTACTAACATCAAATTAAATTAGTTGCTCATGGCGACGGTGTCGGGGACGGCGACGCGACGTCTTGATCTTGGCGGGCGGGCGGCGCAGAACGGCAGGGCGGGCGGGCGGGCGGGCGGGCGGCGGGCGGGGGGGCGGGCGGGCGGGCGGGCGGCGGGTGCGGCGACGGCGAGGCCAATGCGTCATGGGCGAAGCGGCGACAGGCGTCGATCGAGGCGGCACGGGCGACAACGGCGACGGCAAGGCGGATACGGCAGGCAGACTGACGGCGTCGGGCGGGCAGGGAAGAACGAACTAAACCAAAATTTCACGAGTGCTGCTTATATAGACAAAGCATTGGTCCCGGTTCGTGAGACCAACCGGGACCAATGCACTCCTTTAGTCCCGGTTGGTGCCACCAACCGGGAGGCCTTTAGTCCCGGTTGGTGGCACAAACCGGGACTAAAGGGGGGGTCATTGGTCCCGGTTGGTACCACCAACCGGTACCAAAGCCGTCCTTTAGTCCCGGTTGGTGCCACCAACCGGGACTAAAGGCCTGTGCTGCTTGCGTCACGGCAAGACGAAAGTTTAGTCCCACCTCGCTAGCTGAGGGAGCTCGAGGGTGGTTTATAAGCCCCAGTCCCGCCACCCTCTCGAGCTCCTCTCTACTACAGGCTTACGGGCCTAAAATCACTCTCTGTGCTTGTGGGCCTATTGGGCCTACTGCGGGCCTGCATCCTGGCCCTAGTAATGGGTTTCTAGTCGTATGCAGGCCGTGATGGCCCTGTAGGTGGCAAATTTTTTTTCCCAGTTTTTTTGCTTTCTTTTTTGTTTATAATTACTTATTTATTTTCTTTTACGATAATTCTTTTTGCAATTAAAGTTTGTAACAAAATTCTAATTACTTATTTATTTTCTTTTATGATAATTCTTTTTGCTTTTAATGTTTTGAACAGAATTCTAATTACTTATTTATTTTCTTTTATGATAATTCTTTTTGCTATTAAAGTTTGTGACAAAATTCTAATTACTTATTTATTTTCTTTTATGATAATTCTTTTTTGCTTTTAATGTTTTGAACATAATTCTAATTACTTATTTATTTTCCTTTATGATAATTCTTTTTGCTATTAAAGTTTGTAACAAAATTCTAATTACTTATTTATTTTCTTTTATGATAATTCTTTTTGCTTTTAATGTTTTGAACAAAATTCTAATTACTTATTTATTTTCTTTTATGATAATTCTTTTTGCTTTTAATGTTTTGAACAGAATTCTAATTACTTATTTATTTTCTTTTATGATAATTCTTTTTGCTATTAAAGTTTGTAACAAAATTCTAATTACTTATTTTTTTTCTTATGATAATTCTTTTTGCTTTTAATGTTTTGAACATAATTCTAATTACTTATTTATTTTCTTTTATTATAATTCTTTTTGCTGTTAAAGTTTGTAACAAAATTCTAATTACTTATTTATTTTCTTTTATGATAATTCTTTTTGCTTTTAATGTTTTGAACAAAATTCTAATTACTTATTTATTTTCTTTTATGATAATTCTTTTTGCTTTTAATGTTTTGAACAGAATTCTAATGTCTTATTTATTTTATTTTATGATAATTCTTTTTGCTATTAAAGTTTGTAACAAAATTCTATATAATTTTAGTTTCAATAACACTAGAGGTTTATAAAAGCTTTTTAGTTGATTCCTTTAGTACCAGTTCTAAGGCTGTTACAAAGGCATTTTATTTGGTACAGGTTTTAAGGCTTGTGCCTCACGAGTTCCTTTTAGTACTGGTTCGTGGCATGAACCGGTAAAAGAGTTTTTTAGTTGATTTTTTATTCAGCTGTTTTTTAGTCCCACCTCGCCAAGCGAGAGGCACTCGCAGCGGTTTATAAGCCCTGAGTGTAGAGACGATGAAGGGAGAAGCGCAGTGCTCAGCCGCATGTTGGCCTGAAGCTAAGCAACGTGCAGGTGAGCATTGCGCCTCTCTTTCATTTTGGCATGGTATATATAGGCATATCATTGGTCCCGGTTGGTGGCATGAACCGGTTGGTGGCATGAATAGTTAAAGTTTGAATTCTTTGAAAAATTTTGTGAATCACAAGTTTGTGATTAACTTTACTAAAAAAATGAGCATAGATGCACCTACAGAGAGAATTCAACCTAAATTCATAATAAATTTCTATGAATTTCAGAGAAATTCAGTATGAATTTAGGTCAAATTCCCTGTATAAGGGCATCTATTTTCACTTTGAGAGGAGCTCAACAAGGCAGAGAGGGAGGGGCTTATAAACCGGTGTGAGCGCCCTTCGGTTGGCGAGGTGGGACTAAACTCTGACCGCAACGAGGACCAACCCTTTAGTCCCGGTTTGTGGCACAAACCGGGACTAATGGTCCGCCTGTTGTCCCGGTTCAAGCCACCAACCGGGACCAATGGTGGTGGGCCAGGAGCAAGGTCCAGACGAACCGGGTCCAATGACCCACGTGGCCCGGCCGGCCCCCGTGGCTCACGAACCGGGTCCAATGCTTCCATGGGTCCCGGTTCTGGACTGAACCGGGACTAATGGACTGACCCGGCCTGAACCTTTGCCCACTTTTCTACTAGTGCTGGGACACAGAACCGGCCAGAGGCACAGAACCCGCAGCCTCCTGCCGTCCACACGCAGCGAGCGGGTAATGGGATCGACCCTGACAAGAGAAGAAATTGTAATCAATCAACTGGTTTCAACAGGTTTCTCAAATGATCTAACACACATATGTACATCCATCCAGCACATAGCAAGTAGCAGACTCACACATATGAACATCCAGCACATAGCAAGTAGCAGACTCGCACATATTTAAATCGATCCATCCAGCACAGCATAGCATACACAAAGTAGGGCCCACACAAATATGCATATCCCATTCAGCATGGCATACAAGTAAGTACGCACTGTGCAAGATGAAGAGGCCAAGAGGGAGAGGAATCTTACCCTTGGCCTTGGGGAATCTCAGCATCATCTGGATCCATCCTCCTCTCTCTCCACCGCTGCAGCAGGGGACGAATCTAGCTAGGGTTTTCTATACTAGCGGAAAATTAATTATAAGAAGAAAAAAGAAGGAATAGATGGAGATGGAGAATCTAGATAGGGTTTTCTATAATAGCGAAAAATTAATTATAAGAAGAAAAAAGAAGGAATAGATGGAGATGGAGAATCTAGCTAGGGTTTTCTAGATTAGATGGAGATGGAGAGGAAGAGGAAGGACTTGGAATCGCCGGCGGCTGCCCTCCAATGGCAGGACGGGGCGGCAGGGTGAGGAAGGGGCTGACCTCCAATCGCGGGCGGACGGTGCAGCGGGAGCCGGGTGATGTCACCGGCGGCTCCGCTCCAACTCTCTGAGAGTGAAGGGAGTGAGAGCGGACAGTGGGGACTGAGGAACGAGGAGTGAGACTGAGGAGAGTGATGGGAGAGCTGTAATATTGGCCGGCCCATCCACGTCCAGCCCAATCAGTTTGTGCCGGCCTGTTAACAACTCAAAAGAGCCCATTGGTTCTATCTGCTATGTGGTGAGAGCAAAGCCCATGTGCTCATAGTTTCTCTTTTCTAAATATATGTATTCATAGTTTCATAATACCAGTATCAATCACCTTAATTCTGGTAAACAAATCATTTTGTGGGTGTTTTTCTTTTTCTTCTGCACGGATGGCTAATAAATAAATTGTGAAAAAAAAATGTCGAGAAGGAATGTATGTACGTAAGTTTGCTTAGCAAAGACAACATTACAATCAATAGTTTAAGCGAATCAACCTGTGGTTGAGTTGGTTAGGTGGACAGTGGTATCCCCAACCCACCAGGGTTCAAATCCTGGTGCTCGCATTATTCCTGAATTTATTTCAGGATTTCAGGCGATGCGCTTTCAGTGGGAGGAGCCTCGCCCGGAGATGTCTGATCTGGATCGGGACGCCTTGTAGCCTTCATCCCCGACTAGGTGTGCTTCACCGTACCGATTTGGGTCACCAGGCTTGCCGATCCTCGATGCGGACGGAGCTGGACATGAGGATTCAGATCAGGAGAAATCCTTAGTCGACCTTTCGGCCGAGGCAACGGCGACGCCCGAGGGCGCCGCTTTCTTCTCCATGGAGATGCTTGCCAGATTTGCTTCTACTTCTACCGCGTCATTTGTCTCCCGGGCGAAAGCCCTAACTGCGGTGAGTGGCGACTGCGCCTTCAGCACCGTTCTCTTCTTGAAGGCGTCGCCTTGGGAGCTGTGTGACTATGGACACCATTGGCTGGGCGTTGGTGACGATCTGGATTAGGAGGTGGAGCGGTGTTTCATCATACGCATCGATGCCGACGGATCTCGGCAGCGTTGCGCAGTGGAGTCCCGACATCCGATGCGGGTTGATGGACTCGCGCTGGAGGAAGGCGCTGTCTGGCGTCGTGGTGGAGTCGGCGACAGGCCTGGCAAAGTCGACGCGTCAGTGTCTGCTCTGAAGACGGCAGCGGCCACCTCAGAGAGTGCACCGGACCGGTCAGTGCCCCACACCCGGCAAGTGTCTTGGTTGGGGCCTCCGGCTTTAGATGCTAGGCTTTTGTGCGAAGTTTTTTTGGTATTCGGCTCGGACTATCGGTACCCCTTCATCTAATGGACAAAAGTAGCGACAAATGTTGCTGAGATGGTGGTTTCAGACTTACTGATGTATTATTTTGTAAGGTCTTTGTGAATAATTAATAAAGCGGCTGCATGCATCGCGTAGATACACAGGCCAGGGGTCAATCCTCCTTTTCAAAAAGAAGTACTATGATTGAATTGAATTATTCTCTTTTTTCGATGGAGATTGAATTGCACTATACAACGTATGCTGTTGAACGAATGCATAGACAGTTAGGCTGCGCGGCTCGTTTTCCCTGACCTAGCCGCCGCCTCGTGAAGGCGACTAGGGAGCCGATCCTCTACCTCCAATCTCCGAGGCGGTTCATGGATGGTTGTCTACGCAGGTGACAGCTGGAAGAAGGTGCATCCCGTGTTGGGTTGGTGGTTCGAGGCTGATAGTTATGATTTCCTCCTCCAGCGTCGTAGTCGTGCGGGGGTGTTAGTTCTGGAATTCGATGACGTGCCCGGGGAAACGTTGTCCCGGTCTGATTCTTTCAACGGCAATGAGTTTGCTTCACGAACACTATTTTGGAGGTCTGTAAAACTACAGATCCACGATATGAAGCCGCGTCGAACTCGGGTGAAGTGGTGATTTGTCTCCTTTTCAATGGTGAAGAGGGACATGTGCTAGGTTTTTTGCGTAGGATCAGGCCCGTTGAAGGGGCTGTGCGAGCTGTGCGCTCGCACAGGGCTCCCAATTTGGGTCCATGTACATGTAACAGGGCATGTAAATATTTCAGTTTGGGCCAGCTTTACCTCGCCGCCGGAAACACTCCTTTTGGGCTTCTTGGACCTGGTCGACTCAACTGGTTCGCTGGCCGCTCTCGTCCAGGAGTGTGCATCCGTGGAAAGACGAAACGGCAACAACGATACATAAGGGATTTCCTGCGATCCTGCCTATCCTACGCTAGTTCACTTCGATTGAATCGGCGCCGATTGCTTTGCAGATCGGCAACGCGACAGGTGAGAGCCAGCAGCACGCCGGAACTGCAAGGGAGACACTGCCGCGCCGGCTGACACCGCCACCATGCCGCGCCGGCTGACACCGCCACCATGCCGCGCCGTCCGGACCTCCGCAGACAACAAGGCAAAACGTTGAACCAACTGGTGCCCTACCGCAGTGCTGCTGCTCCCCTGTTCTCTAATTTTCATGCGAAGGGCGAAGTTCTGTTAAGACTTCTGAATTCATCAATCATCATGTACAGCAGTTCACTAGTATTTTTTGGAACATTGTTTGCAGGCCTGATTATTTGCCTAGTTGTTGAAGTTGTCACGCCTTCATGATCTTCAATAGTTACTCGTCCAAAATAAAATCAAGGTTCGATATATTTCTATTCTACTATCTATACAAGTCACAAGCCTATAATTCATGGAGTTCAAAACTTCAAACGCATTTATATTATTTTTGAGTCAATTACACCACCGGTGCCACAACTTGACGCGAAAAGTCAGTTTAGTGCTACAACTTGTGACATACATTGAATTGGTGCTATAACTTGGTTTTGATGTGCATATACGGTGCAAATCACGTTTCTATACAAACATGATGCTGATTAGGCACGCCGATGTGTGCGACTGGACGACGTGTGTCTGCTATTTGAGCAAGAAAAACCATCGGTATATTTTTTTCTCATGAAAAAGCACCTGGTAGCGACCCATATTTTTCTTGCATATGGGGCCTATTGTGCAAAAGTTGTCATCCAGGTATTCGATCACGTGACCTGAGGCCGAACAAGTACACCCAACATCATTACTTGTAAGTACGCTGGAGTCCCAGCGACCCATTTACCGCCGGCCAAACAAATACACCCAACACCATTACTTGTGATTAACTGATACAAAAAGCATACAGCCGTTCTGACTTCAGTGGGCTGGAGTCCCAGCGACCCATTTTACACCGTTATTTTTGTTAAAGAAAATACATGTAAATTGTAACCGCGCGTTAAAGTAAAATAAATTTAAAAATAACAGCGAAAACTTTCATATACTAATATTTTTTAACTCATGAACATTCTAAACTTTTATTAGCATTTATTGAAATAAAATATATATTTTATAAATTCCTAAAAAAAAGTAACGTTGTTGGGTGGTGTGGTGGCCACTCACACATGGTGGCATGTGCTACATATCGCTGCATGTAATCCCAGCCAACTATTTTTACATTATATGAATATATGTTTTTAAAGCATGAAGACTTTTATATACTACGTGAATATTTTAAAACTCATTTAAGAATTTATGAAAATATATAGTAAAATAAAAAACTTTCTTAAAGCATGAACACTTTTATACACAACATGATTATTTTTAATAGTAAACATTTTTAAACTCTTATAAACACTTACTTTAAGCATGAAACTTTTGTAGTACATTACATAAATATTTGGATGAAACTGTGACCAATTTTAAACTTATATAAGAATTTACCAAATATATGTTCTTATTCAATATGCAAATTATTACATGAACAATTTTGTACTTTATTATTTGATATATGGATGAATACTAAATCCATACACGATTGTTTTATACATATATATCATTTATAACACACTATTATATTTTACATATATTCTATAAATTTTTGAAAAGAGAAGTGCAAAATGAGATGTAGGCTGCAACCTACTTAGCAGTCAAAAAATATACAGCAGCAGCATGCAGTTATTAATAAATGTGGCTGATTGTCAGGTGGTTATACTTGCGCTGTTGCTAGCTACAGGGCAGTTGTTTGAGTCCCTCACGTACCAATTTTTCATTTATTTGTGGGAGGCTGACAAGTGGACCCTTGCAGCCATGGCATAGTAATTTTCGTGAGAACAATATTTCGAGGTTTATTTTTTGCAAAAAAGCAGGCCACACGTCCACTTTGCCGCTAGTCGCTGACAGCAGGCCCCGTGCCATGTTTGCGTGCCTAATCAGTATCCTGTTTGTATAGAAATGTGATTTGCACCGTATATGTACGTCAAAGCCAAGTTATGGCACCAGTTCAATGTATGCCGCAAGTTTTAGCACTAAACTGATTTTTCATGCCAAGTTGTGGCACCGGTGGTGTAATTGACTCATTATTTTTGTTTGGTTCATAAACAGAAACAAACATGCATTCTAGAAATAGGAAGTATGATTCTGGTGCCGAAAAACATAGGAATTAACAAAAAACTAGAAGCAGCTCTCAATCTCAAAGGGGTGCTCTTGAAAAATTGTTGTCAAAGAATCCCAAACTAATTCTGAAAAAGAAACTCCATATTCTAATATTGATGATTGTCATGGTGATAGATGCAGTAGAGGTTGAGGTTGCCGCTGCAGGAATTCATGAAGGTGATGATGATCATGGTAGAGCATGAGGTTAGTTTATTGCTTTTAGTTTTTGCATTGATACTTGAGAAAATTCTAAATATTGTGCGACATAACACAAATTTAAATTATATAATTATAAATGAGATTATGCTTGACTTTTTTCTCTCCAAATTTTAAGGCCCCGTTGCGCTTTTCGTACCGGGGCACCGGATTCCTGGAGACGGCCCTGCGTAGGATTATCCTATCTTTTCAGGTGTTTATGTGGCTTGTAACTGAATCTATATTTTTTTAATGAGACGCATATTACTATGCACAAAAGAAGAGAAACTATAACTGCGCTGAAAAAAAAGAAATGTGCCAATATTTTGATTTTGACAGCAGTGATGATCTAAAGCAACATTTTCTTATGTGCACACAGCCCCAGGTGCTAAGGTGTGGCTGGAAGATCATCGCCGCCGCGGCGGTCACCGGTTGGCTCTCTCACCAGAATGTTGCAGCCTGTTTTCCTGGAGGACCGCTTACTGGGAAAATGTCGGAAATAGCAAGTCCAACATCGCGATGAGGATGCTGCCCTAGCGCTTGCATACTGCAGATGCGCGGGGGAGCAAGGATGGCTTCGGGGGAGGCAGAGGAGGATCTCAATGAGGAGGTTATCGTCATTGAGCACCTCAGACACCGGGCCGGCCGGAGGCACGGAACGCCGAAGCCACCTGCCGTCCACACACAGCGAGCGGGTAATGTGGTTGACCCTGAACATAAAAGAAAGTGTAATCAATCTACTGGTTTCTCCCATGATCCAACACACATATATACATCCATCCAGCACATAGCAAGTAGTACACTCACACATATGTACATCCAGCACAGCATAGCATACACAAAGTAAGTAGGTGCACCAAAAAAATATGTACATCCATCTTGCTATAAAGTAGTGCACTCACGAATACGCACTAAAAGTAAATACTAATACATAAAGTACTGCAATGACGAATATGCACATCCATGAATCCATCGAGCATAGCATAAGCAAAAAACAAAACCTACCCTTGGCCCTGGGGAATCTCAGCATCTGGATCCATCGTCTCTTCTCCTCTCTCTCCACCGCTGCAGCAGGGGAGGAATATTAGAGCTTGATTAGGAGGGGAAAATCTGGCTAGGGTTTTCTATACTAGCGAAAAAATAATTATAAGAAGAAAAAAGAAGGAATAAGTAGTAGATTAGATGGAGATGGAGATGGAGATGGAGATGGGGAGGAAGGACCGGAGACGGGGACGAGGCGGCGGGGTGAGGTCGCCGGCGGCTCCGCTCCTCCGCTAGCTGAGTGAGAGTGGAGACTGGGGACTGAGGAACGAGAGGAGGAGTGTGAGGGAAGAGGTTCTAATATTGGCCAGTCCAGTCCAGCCCAATCAGTGCCGGCCTGGGGACGAATGAGAGCCCATGGCTCTATCTGCTATGTGCTGAGAGCAAAGCCCATGTGCTCATAGTTTCTCTCTTCTAAAAGAAACGTATTCATCATAGTTTCAAAATACCAGTATCACCTTGGTTCTGCTATGTGGTGTTTTTCTTTTTCTTTTGCACGGATGGCTAATAAATAAAGTGTGAAAATAATGTCAGGATGAAATGTATGCATGTTTGGTTGATAAAGACAACAAAACAATCAATACTTTAAAATTCTTGTTGTTTGTGCAGGATTATATTGTACTGAGCAAAATCAACAATGCACAGCAGTACTATGACTGAATTGAACTATTCAACGTATGCTGTTGAAGGAATGCATGAACTGTCAAAACGAATAGAAGCACTCTGTCAAAGAAAACTGAAACTGTGCTAATTAAAAGAAACATCACTCCCAATATTTTGATTTTGACAGCAACAACAATCAATCTAAAGCAGCAATTTCTTATGTGCACATAGCCCCAGGTGCTAAGGTGCGGCTGCAAGATCATCGTCGCCGCGGCGGTACGGTCTCGTTTTTCCTGAAGCACGGACTTATTGGACAAATGTCGGAAATGGCAAATCCAAGATCTAAAAAATATCTTCAATGTAACTCAGGAAAAGAAAAATCTCTACGACAGATCCAAAATAGGACTTGTCTCCTCCAAGAATCAGTAATTTTCCCCGATCAAACAAAAACTCAAATGCTCCTTTGGACTTGTCTCCTCCAGGAAAGAGCCAAGTGAGGATAAACATTCTTAGTTTCTTTAAAGTAGGCAACTGGGGCTAGATTTCTGCTCTAACTAGGCAGTAAAAGTGGGCATTGTCTACCTCTGCTGCAACTGGTGATGTGAGAAAGCATTCTCTGCCTCTGCTGCAACTAGCAAGGCTCACAAGACTTCACAAAGAAGCTGTGCAAAGAGCCAGAGTCCTGCTTCTTGTCCATCCACCTTGCTAGTACCTCACATCATAAAGCCAAGCATTAACCAAACCAACTCCACGAGTCACTGGTCAGGCACGCAAATTGACTGATGCCTGCTCATCTTACACAATATAAAAGAGTACGAGTTCGCACGATTAAATCCGACAAGTTCCACTTCATAGGCCACGCTACATGTCAGCCTCAACCACTACACAGAGGAGACATCTCAGCCTCAACCACTTGACATGACACAGCATACATAGCGGAAGAACCTACATACTACTCCCTCCATCCGGAATTACTTGTCGCAGAAATGGATAAAAATGGATGTATCTAGAATTAAAATACG
Organism: Aegilops speltoides; assembly: GCA_021437245.1. Classification (NCBI taxonomy): domain Eukaryota; kingdom Viridiplantae; phylum Streptophyta; class Magnoliopsida; order Poales; family Poaceae; genus Aegilops; species Aegilops speltoides. The sequence goes on along the minus strand of CM038146.1, from coordinate 5,675,044 downwards.
TCTAGATACATCAATTCCTTCGACAAGTAATTTGGGACGGAGGGAGTACATAGTAGGATATTTTAAGCATCAATTGCATTAAAAAAGAACTTCCCCACACCACTAGCCATGCCGGATTGAACCCTTAATACCTGAAGAGCAACCAATGTCATCTCAGAAAAACAAATTGCTAATACTCACTGACAGAAGAGCCAAATTTAGTATGATCCCCCCAAACAAACATTGATTTCCCATAGCTCAAATTATACCAAAAAAAAAATCCAAAAGAGAATCATCCAAATTTAGTACCATCATGTTCGAAACTAAAAGATCAGTGATTTGACGCCTATCATCTGAGGTAAAAAAAAACTGGACTTCCAAGATTGTCAACTCAGTAGGGATTTACTTTTTGTCTCAAGCCCATGTGAGAGGCTCAGAGAACAACACTGCCACACGGCAACTCAACGAAGATGTATAGTGACCAATGGATATATTTTTTAAACGGTTTTTTGGACTTTTCCTATATACATCGTATTGTTGTGTTATTTTAAGTTGAACATATTTTTTATATTTTAGCAAATAATCGCATTTTTTATAAGAGCTCTTTTACGGTGATTGGAGAGTTACGGATTGTAATTCCGTGTAACTCTCCCACTGATTATTTTCCACCGTTGATTTCAACCTGTAAATTAAAAAAATAAGTTTAATCAATAAGGGTATTATGGTCATGTGTGATTTTCTTAGTACTCCGCTGGCCAAATCCCCGAATCTGTCTAACCATCTCGCGAGAGGGAGGCACCGGCGCGAGGAGGTAGGAGACGGCAGCGCAGGAGCGAGGACCTGGAGGCGAAGACGCCGGCGCGAGGTCTAGGAGGCGAAGTCCCGGCTGGTCTTGGTCGTAGTGGCCGCTCCCCCACATACGTCCCCGCCGATGCCGCGTGAGATTCTGGAGGGGACGTCGCCGCCGCGAGGTATTGGAGATCCCGGCTGCACTTGGTCGTAGAACAGAGGTATCTCTTCCTCCCATCCTTCCCTCCTCACACCTTGTGCTGGCGGTAGAGACATGGAGCAACTGCACGTTGCAGCACCTTGAAATAAAATTCAATTAGCAGTTAGGGTTCTGATTGGTAGTGGATACGCCAACCTCCGCACTCACTAAGCGCATGATTAGCGGCTAGCCTGCGTCCTCGATGCCTGCAATGATGATGATGCTGCTGACTGTTAGCATGCTGTTGCTGCTACGTTTTTTACATGCACGAATCATGAACACAAAACTCTAAGGAAAAAGGGATATGATATGAATTTTTTCCAGCAAAGAATCATTTGGTTTGTCACACAAACATACAAGTAGAAATTGCAGCCTTAAAGTTTCAAGAATCAACAGTTAACTGTGTAAGCTTATGGTCATACTCCTGTATCATATACGTACACAAGTTCAGGCCATACATGTATAAATTCTGTTAACCGTCAAGCCTTATTCAGTAATGAGATCTTGAATTTTGGATTACTTGTAACAGCATGTTCAAACAACTGAAATCTTGCTGCAGCATACACATACAAGTTCAGGTCATACATGTAAACTATGGCTTGGAACAACTTAGCTAGTGCTAATAACAGTTTCATAGTTCAGTTGCATGTGTTTGTTTTGAAGTTTAGAAGAGACACATGTTCAGAGTTCAGAAATTTCTTACACCATGTAGCATTCCCCAGTGGCATTTGCTGCTTATAAACTACAGAGAATACTGGTAATAAATCCCACTAAGCATAGGTAGTAGAGAGGATCAAAATTCAGACATATGATAAACTACAGAGATTCTGCAATTTCTGAAGAGTAGTCAAATATTAATCCCTCCGTCCCATAATGTAAGGTGTTTTTTGACACTAGTTTAGTGTCAGTGTGGTGTCAAAAAAGGTTTTACATTATGGGACAGAGGGAGTAGTTGATATGATAATGTTTTCATAACTATGAAGAGCGTGTTATATGCTGTTTAGAGATTGTATAGCTGGAGTGTCCTAACAATTCTAGAAGACACTATGCACTGGTTTTGTGTGTCATAAATTCATAATCTGTACTATCAGTCTTCTTAGTGAAAAAATGGAGACTACATTTCCATGGTACTCACATGTTATTACCATTCTTGCATTAAGATGTACTCCCTCCGTTCCAAAATAGATGACTCAACTTTGTGCTAACTTTAGTACAAAGTTTGGTCATTTATTTTGGAACGGAGGGAGTACTACATAAAACCAAGGCTAATTTGTTTGACTTCCAAGTCCTTACTTTGCCATGACAAATCTGCTTGGCCACAGTTCATGTTATTTGCCAAAGCAAGTGAAACTCTTACTATTTTCTATAAAACTGAAGTGTTCTCATCGAAATCTTCTCCAATGCACGCAGGACTTTCGTGTAGGAGAAAGCGAGATGTTCATAGTCCACGGTAGTCGTCAGAGTTTGTGTATTCCCTACGGCAGCAAAAATAACGTCAATTAAGGCAGCCACCGGTTCAAACAGTGAGCATCCGGTACTCTGTTTTCAGCACTCTATAGTTTAAACTCGCTGTGTTTAGTCAAGCAAATCCTTTCTCTGTGGAATCAAGTCTACCAGATTTAGTATTGACCTTTTCTTCTATCTTTGTATACATGACGGTAGTCATCAAGGAAATTTTACACAACTGTACAACCAACAGAGCAAAGGATGCCATAATACTGATTTTATCATTTCCACCATGATTTTCTCTCTTAATCAGCCATGCTTTCCTGCACATCACATAAAATTAAGTGTACTTAGGATTGATTTAGTGCAGTTGCAATAGTTTTGCACCTGGGGTATCATGCGGTAGCCAGCTCTATTCTTCTTTATTTTCTATGCAATTGATGATTCAGTTTAGTTCATCGTTAGGGTACTATAATCAATGTTTAGTAATAAATTTTAGTGATTGTCAAACTTGATTTTCTGGCTGCAGGTTTATTGTCTGTCTTGGGTGTTCATTGTAGCAGTAGTGTGAGTACTGGACAGCCTTCTGCCACCGTCGGTTACGTCCGACTCGCCAGCGAGCCGCCATCGTCTACCTCGTGCCTCGCCGGACAGTGCAGTCATCAAACTCTGTCTCACCGGGCAGCCACCGCCGTCTACCTCTGCTTTGTAGTTAATTGTGTGCTAGCAATTCCTCCGGAAAACTTGTTAGGTTATTCTAACTCTGCCATGTATCCATGATCTTGTTTTCTGAATATGTAATTTTTTAGTGATTTTCATTTTCATTTTATTTATCATAGCACTCCCATGATCTATTTCATTTTCTAGTGTATATTATTAAATTTTATTTTCCCTAATGGCCATAGCGTGAGAGAAGACTACTAGCGGGCTGGGGGATGTTCACTGCTTTGGGCGTTGCACTGAAGAAGTTTTGCCAAAAAGAAATAAAACTAGAAGAAAAATTCAAATTTAGGAGCATTTTTGGTAAAAATTGTTAAAAAAAAGTTTCCATAAAAACTATCAAAAATTCACATATTCAATTTGGGAAAGTTTCTAGAAGTTTTCATGAATAGAAAAAAAGAAGCAAAATTCAAATACAGGACCATTTTGGCTCAATATTTACCCCGAAAACAAGATTTCAAAAAGAAAAATTCCACACTATTCTTAGCTCATTCAATCTGGGAAAGTTTCAAGGAGTTCTTCCAAACAGAAAAAAAAATAGAAGGAAAAAAATAAAATTTTCAGGAAGAAAAAAAAAATCAAAATTTGGCATGAAAAATCTCAAAAAATCCACACTACCCTTATATTTAGTCTAGGAAGATTTCAAGAAGCTTTCTCGCACAGGAAAAAAACTAAAAGCAAAATTCAAGTTGAGGAGCATTGTTGGCTCAAAAATTGGGTAGAATATTTTTTTCTAGGAAAAATATCCAAAAATAAAAGTTCCCAGAAAAATTCCACGAATACCGATTTAGGAGATGTTAGTTAAACTTCACTATAGAACTTGGCTTTGTAACAATCAGTTTGATGCAAATAGAACCAATAATGTAGATCAGGTTCATGTGGATGTTAGCTCTATGCTGGTTATGGGTCTGAATGGGTCATAGCGGTACTTGTGGACCAAGATGACCCATAGTGGTAGTTATGGGTTGGAATGACTTGTGGTGGTAGTTGCGTGTCGGGACTATCATTCAAGGTAGTTGAGGGTCCGGATGACCGGTGATGGTACTTGTGGATCCACACGTCCCAAAGTGGTAGTTGTGGGTCCGTATGACCCCTAGTGATAGTTCTATGTTGGTGGTATCTGTAAGGGTAGTCAAGAGACCGTATGGCCCATAGTTCTAGTACTGGTTCTGACAACCCATATTGCTAGTCGTGGATTCGGATTACTCATATTAGTAGTTGTGCGTTTGGACAACCCATAGTGCTAGTAGAATTGATGACTCATGGTGCTAATTGTGGGCCAGTATGGTTCATTGTGCTAGTCATGGTCTGGATGACCCGTAGCGGACCACAAGTACCACAAGTACCAATGTTTGTTGTCCGTGCCAAGTACCATTCTTACTCATACGGGTCCACAAATACTGATCTTAGTCATCCAAACCCACTACTATCAATCTTAGTCGTACTGACCCACAAGTACCGAACCATAAGTATCGGTCTTGTTCGTACTGGCCCATAAGTAGCGATCTCAGTTGTCCAGAATCATAAGTATCGGTCTTGCTTGTTCGGACCCTCACTGAAAAAATTATACTTTCTATTTTTAATCCAAAAAATATCTTTTTCCTTCACTAAAAAAACCTTTTCCCCTTCACTAAAAAAAATATAATCCAGTCACTTTTTCCAAATTTTCGGCCCTTGGCAGCCGGGCACCTACATCAATCACGAAAAAGAAACTCCAGCCCCCACGATCTTATCCCCCACGTAGTGATCACTCCACCCCGCGCATTCTCCTGCTCCTATCCCCTCCCCTATTATCGCCCCACCAAATCGGAGCTCCTCCGATCCATCCGTCCCAGTCTGGTTGAACGCCGCCCCCTTCTCATCTGCGGGATCCCGGCCGCCGCCTCACCCACGACCCTCTCCTCCGCTGCCAAGTCTGCTCGAACGCCGCCGCCCTCCTCATTGGCGGGATCGGAGCCGCCGGCCACCGCCCACCTCGCATGAAGGATCCGATGCCACTGCTCTTCTACGGCGATCCATCACCGGCCACCGTTGGTGCATCACCTGCTTCGCCTGACTGAAGAATCCTTGCGGCGTTTCGAAGAAGCTGTGGGTGGAAATTCCGGAACCGCTGCGCCGACTGTGGTTGGTGTGATGACTGATGCCGGCGATGGGTCCGCTGGCAATTCGATATGCGAGTATGTCGCTGCCAACTCGAGAGGTGTGTTCACAGGATGATTCATATCATGCTTGAAAATGCACAATCTTGCCTGCTAAATCTGGATAACCATAATCTAATTATTCCAAATGAATGCTAATTTTGACCCTATAAGGGCCTCACGACTGATTCCAAATTTGTTTGTGAGGTTGTATGCCAAGGATATTAGATCATAGACATTTGCTATTTCGATGATTTGTATCCTGCCTCTCCACTGTATCATGTATGTAACTTGTTCTATATCTACAAAAGTTACTTGCTGTAAAATAGACTGTAGATGCTGTAAAATAGACAGTATATTGACCAGGACATGAGAATAAACAAGTGTTATTTTACTCCTTGGTTTTGCAGCGAAAAATGGAATATATGTCAATCTTGTAAAAGATGTTCCGGATGCTTTTGAGGGAAATTATTTGGTGAAATATTGATTGCGACGGTTTTGGAACTAAGTGACAGCAAAAGAATTGGAGTAAAGCTGGAGGTTCTCATTTCCCCGATAGTAGTCGTGTTACCATGTAGTTACAGATGATGGAAATATATCATGTGGGAGTATATACTTTCTTATACCGTAAACTAAAATCATGTGGTTCTCTATATGTAGGATTTTGTTCCTTTCCATGTCAAAAAAAAAAGGATCTTGTTCCTTGCGTTCTTCTGTCATTTGACAATGAGCAGATATCAATCTAGAGAGGCAGTGAATGGAACTCTAGATACTCAGCCTCCTATTGGTCTTTTCCACAACAGGGAAATAGATTGGTCCTGGTTTTGGCCATTAACAGCAGCTGCACTAGGAATTAGTCTATGATGCTTTTAGTTCAGTTTTACTAGTCTAGGGTTATTGGTATTTGCTGCACTAGCTCTACTTAGTTTAACCGTTAAATCTGCTTTGTAGCAATTATAATGTTGGTTTCATCATGATTTGACAAAAATTGTGCCTTTTGTTTATATAAAAAATATGGATTTTTCCTTTCATTTGCATCATGATTTTTTTCTTCATTCGTGACATGTTGAGCTTTGTTCACATACTTTTCAGTCCAGTTGCCATTGACATTCCCACTGCGACGTTTGAAGATCTGAAACAAGGTGAGCAAGAAGTGGATATTGAAAATCTAGAGTTGAAGTAGCTTCAGCACGAGGTTGTTGAACAGATGGATAGTGTAGGACTCCGCAGAACCATCTAGCAATCAGTTATTTGGCTCTGTGACAATTTCAGGCAGAGATAGTGCTTTAGGAGACGATACAAAGAATTGCAGCTTATGTAAGTTGTAAGTCATGGTCTTGTGGATATCTTGATGTACACGAGTGAGCATATACTCATTTTGTTAGGGAGATGAACAAGCATGATTCTGGAAATTATTCGTTCAGGAGACAAAGTTTGCTATGTATCTGTTAATTATGGTTCATCATATTACGGTGGTGCTATGCCCTCAAAATACAGAGAAGAACTCTTGTTTTATCAGTATTTTTGGGTACAGTTCCTCTGTTAGTGTTTAGTTCAAGAGATGCCCAAGCCTAGCAAGGCACAATGTCAGCTCAGTTTTAGAAGAGAGGAGTAACACACAACTGAACATCACACTGCATGAAATTTCTCATTGCATGAAATTTCTTTTTTTTACTGCATGAAATTTCCAATCTTGGTATGCACACAAGTTGAGAACATCACACTGCATGAAATTTCTTTTTTTTTTACTGCATGAAATTTCTCATTGGATTGAGACAGTTGCATGTCAAACTGGCAACACACATTACACAGATCGATTACACCTTACTCTGAACAAAAATGGCAGCAAAAAAGACAAGTTACAAAACACCACTGGCAACCTCCTGGGCACAATTATATTTCTTCTTAAATCAAGATAATTACCTTATGCTGAAAAAAATGGCAGCGAAAAAGACAAGATACAAAACACCACAGGGAACCTCCTGGGCACTTCTATTTCTTCTCAAATCAAGATAATTAGCAATCCAGTTGCTGTAACTCATGCTCTTTTTCTCAATCTTATCCTTCTAGCCTCCCGGTTAAAAGAGCAAAATCAGCAAAACAGGGCGCACATGGTCATAGCCGTCGAATATGAAACCAAGAAAATAATATTAAATCAAAACAGGATCACCTGGCGCGCCTGGGCAGTTCACACTTTTCACATTATCAAAACCAAGTCGCAAATGAAATCTAGTTTTCTACAGATGACTCCAGGGGGAGACGGATCATAATCTAAAACACATTGTCAGCCCATTTGAGAGGCGGTGATCGCTGCCTGGAGCATGGCTTGAGCTTCAGCTTGAAGAGGATCAGCAACTCACTGCAGGTTGCCACTTGCCTACTCCAGTGGCCAGCAACAGTCCACAATCAGTATGGATTGTAAAGCCCAATCCTCCTGTGTGTGACGCCTCTCTGAACGAGCCATATGTGTTGATCTTCAGAACATCTTCTGGTGGTGGAGACTATCTCTGAATTTTTGTAACACTTCAGTTTGCTTTCTAGTAGCAATGGTGCATGTGCACATGCACATATAGACTAATGTTAATTTATCTACATATATAATAGTTATATTGACCATAGTGATTACTTTTTTGCTGCCGTTAGAATTGATTCACATACGTGATACATACCAAGATTACACAGTTCACAAAATTGAATCTTTGGAGACTGCCCTCATAAACAATTCAGCAACCTTACCTTAACAACATTGTAGCAGCACCTGTTAGTGCAAAATGTCAAGATCAACCATGCCAAGAAAGTGGAAATAAAGAGGAATTATATAACTATCAAATCATATTTATAGTACTAGCTGTTATGAGAAATATATATGCTTCGGCTGACCTGATAACCAAGATAAGAGCAAAAAGATTAATCAACACTTGACGGAGTGTCGATGATGGGCAAACCGGATGCAAAGTAAAAAAAAATCATTTTTATTTTCAGAGTGCCCTCCTCTTTTCTTTGTTAGCTCCATGCATGACATCATTTGTGCCAGCTTTTTCCTAAATAACCATTATCTATGTACGTATTCCATATATAAATGAAAGATTATGCATGTATCATGGTGTCTCAGTGGGTAATTTCACATGGATCTAATCCTAGAACATGTAGATTATTTAAAAAAAATTTAAAAATGAAGGAATAGCCATAAAACAAATTATGTATGACGAGCTATTTGGGTAAGATAAAGATCTGAAAACTGGCCATAGGGCACTGGCTTGTCCCTGATGTAGGACAGGCTAGACCATCCACAACTCTATCTTTTCACTAAATTCAACTTGACTTGGTTTGAAAGACACAATCATATCCCACACGAACACTTACAATCCTTTCTAACTATAGTCATATTTTATCCTACAACTTTTCTAATAGATATGTACATGCAGTGGCATGCTTTATTTGACCATCTACAGTTCACAAAATTTTCAACCAGTTACAAAGACCCAAAAGTTTAGGTAAATCTGTGTGTGGAAAGTCATTAACCACAAAATGAAGCATCGTCAACTACTTGGAAAGCAGGGATCATAGAAAATTGACAACATTATGTTCACTTCTTTCAGCCTTCTGGTAGCATGAAGTACATATAAGGCAAAGAAGAAATGGAATAACAGATCCGTACCCTCTGAAAAACAGTTATGATCAAATTCATCCATGAACACTTTATGGCAATCATCATCTTGAGATTCCTACAGAGAATAACAATTACGATGCTGTATTATTTATGAACCACATGCCAAATTGAATAGGGAAAAGACCACCTTTCAGCCAATAGGGCAAGTAGAAGGATTGCTCCTAGTAAGGGAAACATTGACTACATTTGTGCGCTCAATACTTAGTGGCTCAGCACCAGATGATCATTACACATGATCACATGATCAAATGAATGCCATAACTGCAAATACACGACAAGTAGGAAATGAATGCAAGTTCTGCAAAGGCAGTTAAAACTGAGAATCAATATAAAGTCTGAATCTCCTAGTAACTGTTTTTTACAGCACAAAGGTTCTGAACCCAAGTTTGGTAATCCACATAGCACTAAGAGTTCATACAAAAGGTTATAAGCTATGGTGTTTGCGAGATATCCATAAATTTCTTCTAGTGGTACAAGCCCAGGAAATAGCATTTGCCACAAATAATATGAGGGGGATGAATTGGCACGTTGGTTCTCTAATGCACAATACAACTAGCAAGAGAAATTAATCGAAATCACCGGGACGAGCTCCTTAGAAGGAAGGGGGAGGGAGGGGGTGTTGGGGAACGTTGCAGAAAATTAAAATTTTTCCTACGGTTTCACCAAGATCCATCTATGAGTTCATCTAAGCAACGAGTAACGGGAGAGAGTTTGCATCTACATACCACTTGTAGATCGCATGCGGAAGCTTGCTTGGTGATGATGGAGTCGTACTCGAACGTGATTCAGATCACCGATGCCAAGTGCTGAACGGACAGCACCTCCGCGTTCAACACACGTGACGGGACGAGCGGCGTCTCCTCCTTCTTGATCCAGCAAGGGGAAGGAGAGGTTGAGGAAGACGGCACCACCGGCAGCACGACGGCGTGGTGATGGTGGTGATGCAAGATACTCGGCAGAGGCTTCACCGAGCTCTACGGAGGAGGAGATGTGTTGGGAGGGAGGGCTGCGCCTTGGGAGATGTGTACAGCAGCCCCTCCCCCCTTTATATAGGCCCCAGGGGTGGCGGCCCCTAGAGATCCAATCTCAAGGGGGCGGCGGCAAGGGGTGGAGTGCCCCCAAGCCAAAGGGCGCCCCACCCCTAGGGTTTCAACCCTAGGCGCGGGGTGGGCCTGAGGCGCACCAGCCCCTGTGGGCTGGTTCCTTCCCCTATGGCCCATGGGGCCCTCCGGATGGGTGGCCCCACCGGTGGACCCAGGACCCTTCCGGTGGTCCCAGCTTTGCCAGTAACCCCAAACTTTCCCGATGGCGAAACACCACTTCCTATATATTATTCTTTACCTCCGGACCCTTCCGAACTCCTCGTGACGTCCGGGATCTCATCCGGACTCAAACAACATTCGTATTCACATACTAGTCTTCCTACTAACCCTAGCGCCACCGAACCTTAAGTGTGTAGACCCTACGGGTTCGGAGACACGCAGACATGACCGAGACGACTCTCGGGCAATAACCAACAGCGGATCTGGATACCCATGTTGGCTCCCACATGCTCCTCGATGATTTCATCGGTTGAACCACGATGTCGAGGATTCTATCAAACCACGTATGCAATTCCCTTTGTCAATCGATGCGTTACTTGCCCGAGACTCGATCGTCGGTATCCCAATACCTCGTTCAGTCTCGTTACCGACAAGTCACTTTACTCGTACCGTAATGCATGATCCCGTGACCAACACCTTGGTCACATTGAGCTCATTATGATGATGCATTACCGAGTGGGCCCAGAGATACCTCTCCGTCATACGGAGTGACAAATCCCGCTCGATCCATGTCAACCCAACAGATACTTTTGGAGATACCTGTAATGCACCTTTATAGTCACCCGATTCGTTGTGACGTTTGATACACCCAAGGCACTCCTACGGTAACCGGAGTTGCACGATCTCATGGTCGAAGGAATAGATACTTGACATTGGCAAAGCTTCTAGCAAACGAACTATACGATCTTTTATGCTATGCTTATGATTGGGTCTTGTCCATCACATCATTCTCCTAATGATGTGATCCCGTTATCAACGACATCCAATGTCCATAGTCGAAACCATGACCACCTATTGATCACAACGGGCTAGTCAACTAGAGGCTCACTAGGGACATATTGGGGTCTAAGTGTTCACACGTGTATTATGATTTCCGGATAACACGGTTATAGCATGAACAAAAGACAATTATCATGAACATTGAAATATAATAATACTTTTATTATTGCCTCTAGGGCATATTTCCAACAGTCTCCCACTTGCACTAGAGTCACTAATCTAGTTACATTGTGATGAATCGAACACCCATAGAGTTACGGTGTTGATCATGTTTTGCACGCGAGAGAGGTTTAGTCAGCGGATCTGCGACATTCAGATCCGTGTGCACTTTGCAAATCTCTATGTCTCCATCTTGAACATTTTCACGGATGGAGTTGAAACGACGCTTGATGTGCCTGGTCTTCTTGTGAAACCTGGCTCCTTTGCAAGGGCAATAGCTCCAGTGTTGTCACGAAGAGTTTGATCGGCCCCGACGCATTGGGTATGACTCTAGGTCGGTGATGAACTCCTTCACCCATATTGCTTCATCGCTGCCTCCGAGGCTGCCATGTACTCCGCTTCACACGTAGATCCCGCCACGACGCTCTGCTTGCAGCTGCACCAGCTCTCGCTCCACCATTCAACATATACACGTATCCGGTTTGTGACTTAGAGTCATCGGATCTGAGTCGAAGCTAAGCGTCGACGTAACCCTTTACGACGAGCTCTTCGTCTCCTCCATAAACGAGAAACATTTCCTTTGTCCTTTTCAGGTACTTCAGGATATTCTTGACCGCTGTCCAGTGTTCCTTGCCGGGATTACTTTGGTATCTTGCAACCAAACTTACGGCCAGGTTTACATCGGTCTGGTACACAAGATGGCATACATAATAGATCCTATGGCTGAAGCATAGGGATGACACTCATCTCTTCTTTATCTTTTGTCGTGGTCGGTGGTCGAGCTGAGCTCGGTTCACACCTCGTAACATAGGCAAGAACCCTTCTTGGACTGATCCATTTTGAACCTCTTCAAAATCTTATCAAGGTATGTGCTTTGTGAAAGACCTATGAGGCGTCTCGATCTATCCCTATAGATCTTGATGCCTAATATATAAGCAGCTTCTCCAAGGTCCTTCATTGAAAAACACTTGTTCAAGTAGGCCTTAATGCTGTCCAAGAGTTTTGTATCATTTCCCATCAAGAGTATGTCATCTACATATAATAGGAGAAATGCTACAGAGCTCCCACTCACTTTCTTGTAAACACAGCTTCTCCATAAGTCTGCGTAAACCCAAACGCTTTGATCATCTCATCAAAGCGAATGTTCCAACTCCGAGATGCTTGCACCAGCCCATAAATGGATCGCTGGAGCTTGCATACTTTGCTAGCATTCTGAGGATCGACAAAACCTTCCGGCTGCATCATATACAGCTCTTCCTTAAGATGTCCATTAAGGAATGCCGTTTTGACGTCCATCTGCCATATCTCATAATCATAGTATGCGGCAATTGCTAACATGATTCGGACGGACTTAAGCTTCGCTACGGGAGAGAATGTCTCGTCGTAGTCAATCCCTTGAACTTGTCGATAACCCTTAGCGACAAGTCGAGCTTTATAGATGGTAACATTTCCATCCGCGTCCGTCTTCTTCTTAAAAATCCATTTATTTTCTATCGCTCGCCGATCATCGGGCAAGTCTGTCAAAGTCCATACTTTGTTTTCATACATGGATTCTATCTCGGATTTCATGGCCTCAAGCCATTTGTTGGAATCCGGCCCGCCATTGCTTCTTCATAGTTCAAGGTTCATTGTTGTCTAGCAACATGATTTCCATGACAGGGTTGCCGTACCACTCAGTGCGGAACGTGTCCTTGTGGACCTTGAAGTTCAGTAGTAACTTGATCCGAGTATCTTGATCATCATCAATGATTTCCTCTTGATGGGTGTGGGCATTACAGAATGGTTTCTGCGCGGCACCACTTTCCGCTCGAGAGGTAGTACTTCATCGAGTTCTACTTTCCTCCCACTTACTTCTTTCGAGAGAAACTCTTTCTCTAGAAAGCATCCGTTCTTAGCAACAAATACTTTGCCTTCGGACCTTAAGTAGAAGGTATACCCAACAGTTTCCTTAGGGTATCCTATGAATACGCATTTTTTTCGACTTGGGTTCGAGCTTTTCAGGTTGAAGTTTCTTGACATAAGCATCGCATCCCCAAACTTTCAGAAACGACAGCTTAGGTTTCTTCCCAAACCATAATTCATACGGTGTCGTCTCAACGGATTTAGACGGTGCCCTATTTAAAGTGAATGTAGCTGTCTCTAGAGCGTATCCCCAAAATGATAGCGGTAAATCGGTAAGAGACATCATAGACCGCACCATATCCAATAGAGTGCGATTACGACGTTCGGACACACCGTTTCGCTGAGGTGTTCCAGGCGGCGTGAGTTGTGAAACGATTCCACATTTTCTTAAGTGTGTGCCAAATTCGTGACTTAAATATTCTCCTCCACGATCTGATCGTAGGAACTTTATCTTTCGGTCACGTTGATTCTCCACCTCACTCTGAAATTCCTTGAACTTTTCAAAGGTCTCAGACTTGTGTTTCATTAAGTAGACATACCCATATCTACTCAAGTCGTCAGTGAGAGTGAGAACATAACGATATCCTCCGCGAGCCTCAACGCTCATTGGACCGCACACATCGGTATGTATGATTTCCAACAAGTTGGTTGCTCGCTCCATTGTTCCGAGAACGGAGTCTTGGTCATTTGCCTAAGAGGCAAGGTTCGCATGTGTCAAACGATTCATAATCAAGAGACTCTAAAGTCCATCAGCATGGAGCTTCTTCATGCGCTTGACACCAATGTGACCAAGGCGGCAGTGCCACAAGTATGTGGGACTATCGTTATCAACTTTACATCTTTTCGCATCCACACTATGAACATGTGTAATATTACGCTCGAGATTCATTAAGAATAAACCATTGACCATCGGAGCATGACCATAAAACATATCTCTCATATAAATCGAACAACCATTATTCTCCGACTTAAATGAGTAGCCATCTCGTATCAAACGAGATCCAGATACAATGTTCATGCTCAAACTTGGCACTAAATAACAATTATTAAGGTTCAAAACTAATCCCGTAGGTAAATGTAGAGGCAGCGTGCGACGGCGATCACATCGACTCGAACCATTCCCGACGCCAAGATCGTCACCTCGTCCTTCGCCAGGTCTCCGTTTATTCCGCAGCTCTGCTGTGAGTTACAAATATGAGCAACGGCACCGGTATCAAATACCGGGAGTTACTACGAGTCTTCGGTAAGGTACACATCAATTACATGTATATCAAATATACCTTTGGTGTTGCGGCCTTCTTATCCGCTAAGTATTTGGGGCAGTTCCGCTTCAAAGGACCCTTCCCTTGCAATAAAAGCACTCGGTCTCGTGCTTGGGTCCATTCTTTGACTTCTTCCGGCAACAGACTTACGGGCGCGGCAACATCCTTGCCGTCCTTCTTGAAGTTCTTCTTACCCTTGCCCTTCTTGAACTTAGTGGTCTTATTGACCATCAACACTTGATGCTCCTTTCGATTTCAGCCTCTGCTGACTTTAGCATTGAGAACACTTCAGAATGGTCTTTACCATCCCTGCATGTTGTAGTTCATCACAAAGCTCTTGAAGCTTGGTGGGAGCGATCGAGGATTCTGTCAATGACCGCCTCATCTGGAGGTTAATGTTCAACTGGGTCATACGAAGTGCAACCTGCACATCTTCGAGATGTGCTCACCGACGAACTGTTTTCCTCCATCTTACAACTGTAGAACTTGTCAGAGACATCATATCTCTCGACCCGGGCATGAGCTTGGAAAACTAGTTTCAGCTCTTCGAACATCTCATATGCTCCGTGATGCTCAAAACGCTTTTGGAGCCCCGGTTCTAAGCTGTAGAGCATACCGCACTGAACGAGGGAGTAATCATCAGAACGAGTCTGCCAGACGTTCAAATCGTCTTGCAGCGCTGGGAGAACAGGTGGATCACCTAACGGTGCTTCTAGGACATACTGTTTCTTGGCAGCTATGAGGATGATCTCGTGTTCGGACCCGATCCGTATAGTTGCTGCCATCATCTTTCAGCTTGGTTTTCTAGGAACGTTGAAGTTCATGTTGACATTAGCGTTGGCCATTGATCTACAAGACATATTTGCAAAGGTTTTAGACTAAGTTCATGATAATAAAGTTCTTAATCAAAATTACGAACTCCCACTTAGATTAGACATCCTCTAGTCATCTAAGTGTTACACGATCCGAGTCGACTAGCCCGTGTCCGATCATCACGTGAGACGGACTAGTCATCATCGGTGAACATCTTCATGTTGATCGTATCTTCCATACGACTCGTGTTCGACCTTTCGGTCTCCGTGTTCCGAGGCCATGTCTGCACATGCTAGGCTCGTCAAGTTAACCCTAAGTGTTTTCATTGTGTAAATCTGTCTTACACCGTTGTATGTGAACGTAAGGATCCATCACACCCGATCATCACGTGGTGCTTAGAAACGACGAACTGTAGCAACGGTGCACAGTTAGGGGAGAACACTTCTTGAAATTTTTATAAGGGATCATCTTATTTACTACCGTCGTCCTAAGTAAACAAGATGTAAAAACATAATAAACATCACATGCAATTATATATAGTTGTGACATGATATGGCCAATATCATCAAGCTCCATTGATCTCCATCTTCGGGCTCCATGATCACCTTGTCACCGCTTGACACCATGATCTCCATCATCATGATCTCCATCATCGTGTCTTCATGAAGTTGTCGCAACGACTACTTCTACTTCTATGACTAACGCGTTTAGTAATGAAGTAAAGTAGTTTACATGGCGTTCTTCAATGACACGCAGGTCATACAAAAATAAAGACAACTCCTATGGCTCTGCCGGTTGTCATACTCATCGACATGCAAGTCGTGAATCCTATTACAAGAACATGATCTCATACATCACAATTCAACATTCATCACAACTTCGGCCATATCACATCACATGATCAATCGCTGCAAAAACAAGTTAGACGTCCTCTAGTTGTTGTTGCATCTTTTACGTGGCTGCGATTGGGTTCTAGCAAGAACGTTTTCTTACCTACGAATCACCACAACGTGATTTTGTCAACTTCTATTTACCCTTCATAAGGGCCCTGTTCATCGAATCCGCTGCAACTAAAGTGGGAGAGACAGACACCCGCCAGCCACCTTATGCAACTAGTGCATGTCAGTCGGTGGAACCGGTCTCACGTAAGCGTACGTGTAAGGTTGGTCCGGGCCGCTTCATCCCACAATACCGTTGAGCAAGAAAAGACTAGTAGGGGCAAGTAAGATGACAAGATCAACGCCCACAACAAATTTGTGTTCTACTCGTGCATTAGAGAACTACGCATAGACCTAGCTCATGATGCCACCGTTGGGGAACGCTGCGAAAATTAAAATTTTTCCTACGGTTTCACCAAGATCCATCTATGAGTTCATCTAAGCAACGAGTAACGGAGAGAGTTTGCATCTACATACCACTTGTAGATCGCGTGCGAAGCTTGCTTGGTGATGATGGAGTCGTACTCGAACGTGATTCAGATCACCGATGCCAAGTGCTGAACGGACAGCACCTCCGCGCTCAACACACGTGCGGGACGAGCGACGTCTCCTCCTTCTTGATCCAGCAAGGGGAAGGAGAGGTTGAGGAAGACGGCACCACCGCAAGACGACGGCGTGGTGATAGTGGTGATGCAAGATTCTCGGCGAGGCTTCACGAGCTCTACGGAGGAGGAGATGTGTTGGGAGGGAGGGCTGCGCCTTGGGAGATGTGTACAGCAGCCCCCCCCCCTTTATATAGGCCCCAGGGTGGCGGCCCCTAGAGATCCAATCTCAAGGGGCGGCGGCAGGGGGTGGAGTGCCCCTGCCGGTGGGCGCCCACCCCTAGGGTTTCAACCCTAGGCGCGGGGTGGGCCTGGGGGCGCACCAGCCCCTGTGGGCTGGTTCCTTCCCCTATGGCCCATGGGGCCCTCCGGGATGGGTGGCCCCACCGGTGGACCCGGGACCCTTCCGGTGGTCCCGTGCTTTGCTGCAGAACCCCAAACTTTCCCGATGGTCAAACACCACTTCCTATATATTATTCTTTACCTCCGGACCCTTCCGAACTCCTCGTGACGTCCGGGATCTCATCCGGACTCGAACAACATTCGGTATTCACATACTAGTCTTCCTACTAACCCTAGCGCCACCGAACCTTATGTGTAGACCCTACGGGTTGGGAGACACGCAGACATGACCGAGACGACTCTCGGGCAATAACCAACAGCGGATCTGGATACCCATGTTGGCTCCCACATGCTCCTCGATGATTTCATCGGTTGAACCACGATGTCGAGGATTCTATCAAACCTCGTATGCAATTCCTTTGTCAATCGATGCGTTACTTGCCCGAGACTCGATCGTCGGTATCCCAATACCTCGCTCGGTCTCGTTACCGACAAGTCACTTTACTCGCATCGTAATGCATGATCCCGTGACCAACACCTTGGTCACATTGAGCTCATTATGATGATGCATTACCGAGTGGGCCCAGAGATACCTCTCCGTCATACGGAGTGACAAATCCGATCTCGATCCATGTCAACCCAATGATACTTTTGGAGATACCGTAATGCACCTTTATAGTCACCCGATTACGCCAGACGCTTTGATACACCCAAGGCACTCCTACGGTAACCGGAGTTGCACGATCTCATGGTCGAAGGAATAGATACTTGACATTGGCAAAGCTTCTAGCAAACGAACTATACGATCTTTTATGCTATGCTTATGATTGGGTCTTGTCCATCACATCATTCTCCTAATGATGTGATCCCGTTATCAACGACATCCAATGTCCATAGTCGAAACCATGACCATCTATTGATCACAACGGGCTAGTCAACTAGAGGCTCACTAGGGACATATTGGGGTCTAAGTGTTCACACGTGTATTATGATTTCCGGATAACACAGTTATAGCATGAACAAAAGACAATTATCATGAACATTGAAATATAATAATACTTTTATTATTGCCTCTAGGGCATATTTCCAACAGGGGGGGGGGATACCTTTTTACTGCGGCGAGCTTCAGCTGGGCTCCTCCACTGGTCGTAATCCATTTTACCTGATCCACAGATGCAAAGAAAAGAATGTCAAGAACTCCCCAATCAAACCACGCTGGCAACTAGCAAGGGGGGATGCGCTCATCTAATCGATGACGACGGGCGACATTTGGGTGATGGACGCTGCAGCGATGAGGAAGAGGCTGGCGCGCGCGCGGAAGGAATACGGCCGGGCGCATGCGGGAGGTTGCTGGACGGGAGTATTCCAGGCGGGGAGCCATCACGTCATCACTGCGTACGACGCCAGAATCGGCCGGCGAGGGCTGCCAGCTGGGCGGGACTCGGCTCACGCGCCCGTCAGAGGTGGACTTGGGTCGGGCTGGCTAGCCTTGGCGGGGCAGATTCGGCGACGAAGGGTTCACATGGGCGGGGCTCTTGGCGGGCAGATCCGCGACGGAGGACTAGCGCGGGCGGGCTTGACGGCGGTGCCCATGCAGAGGATGGATTAGCGGGAGAGGAGGCGGCAAGGGGATAAGAGGCTCTAACAAGGGAATTTTGTATTCACAATGAGAGGAGACGATCGGATCGGCGGACCATATTGCCACGGGAATTTTACAATGACGAATTTACCCTTTGAAACACTCATTGATCCCACCAAAATTTTGTACCGGTCCCACAGTTATACGTAATTTTCTGTAATTTTAGTTTCGTAACTCCTCGTAACTCCTATTTTCCCGCCGTTAGATCAGGCTGGATGGACGGCTCTTAAAATCGCCAACCACCATAACAGTTGTCTTTTTATAAACATCAAACTTATATATATATATATATATATATATATATATATATATATATATATATATATATATATATATATATATATTTAGTTTAAATTTCTTGCTTTTTTCCAAACTATTTATTTTCTTGATAAAAAAACTCCTTGCTTTTGTTATGCCTTTAAGCTTTTTCTGTTGTTATGTTTTTAACCTTTTCCTTATCCGTACTTATCCATCCGTAGTTTTTGAACTTCCAAGTTTTTGAAGTTATATTTCTTCGGCCAAGCTTAATGAGGAAGTTAAATTAAAATATATTTTATATAACCTAAGCAATATTGATGAAGAAAAAATACTTAGAAAGTTAAATACTCCCGCTGTAAACTAATTTCGAGTTCAACTTTCCATGATACTAGCCTGTGCGAATGCACGGGTTGACGACTAGTGTTATTAATCAGGTGTCGAACAGAACATTATTGTTCAAAGTAAAACATTTGTTCTCTTGGAGTACGATAAACTAATTTATTTCATTTTCATCGGATAGATCATTAAATCTTTCATCTACAGGTTCATCAATTACATTAGATGCAACAACTTTCATTCATCAGCCTTGTTTTGCACGAGCATGAGATCTATCACTGCGGTGGCGGCGGCGGCGGCGGCCTCCTAAACAACCTTCGGCAGCAGCATTTCATTGTTTCGGTACGGCATGTAGAACTGAAACTGTGACCACCATCATCATAGCCTAAAGATTTGCAATGATAGTGGCACCTCGAAGCATTGCAGTGCAGCATTGAATAGCACTCCCAACCCTCATCTACAAATGCAATACACTTCAGTGTCAGTAATTCAGTTTAGCCTGTATACAAGGATAAAACAAGAATATAGCTAGCTTGCTTGATATTTTTTTTTTTTTGGTTTTTCCATGTTTGGAAATCGTAGAGTAAAACAAGGATATTGTTGCATACCTTCATTTGCATGAGAAGATGGCAACGAAGAGGAGATCATCATGACGACCAAGAGAGCAACCGCCATGATGTAGACAATCATCCTTTTATTACTATTGATGAGCGCCATACGACAAGAAGAAACTACTTCTACTTACCTTGCTTCTTCCTTCTCATATGTGGGATCCACGCTACCAAGCTCCATTGCATGTATTTATATAGAGCCACCCACCAAGTTGTGGATATCGATCGATTACTTGTTGCATTTATGTGTATCTTGAAATTAATGTTCACATATCCTTGTACTGACATACTCTGACCTTTGTATACACTACATTTATTTCATATTCTTTTGTGTGGTATTTAATGCCAGGGTTTTTATAGGAGCAAAGCATGAATTGGATCTCACATATTAGTTATATCCTACATTTATTTCCCCACACTAATTGTTGCTAGCAAAATAATATTACAAGAGATTACATATCCTATAAAGTTCAGATAAATGTCACATCTCTTGTACTTGGTTTTCTATGATTTATATCAGCACTAGTGTGGGATATCCATCTGTATCTTCCATTTATTTCAAGTTTCACGTAGTAACCATGGCAACATACGGGCTGTAATAACCTCGGGCCGAAAACAAGCCAAAACACTACATGGGCCAGTAATGGGCCGAATAACTTTGTGCTTTTAAAAATGCCTAAAACACAACATGGGCCACAAACTGGTTAAAAGTACAACAGCCCCTAATGGGCCCAAAAACATAAGGGGGCTGCCGAAATTCATCATGGGATTACTGCAATCCACATGCATAATGTGTCATTAATGGGTCAAATGTTACCATGGGCTTCAAACAACATAAATGTTTGATGTGTCTTTAATGGGCCGAATGGAACCACGGGCTGAAAATGACCTAGTGGCAGATCAGGCCGCTAGCGGGTCAAAAGTTCTTAAGGGCCAAAAATGGGCCCAATAAGACACGACTCTTAACATGCCAAAACATAGCATGGGCCAAAAACGGCCCAAATAGAGCATGGGTCATTAATGGGCCGAAAGCTTTTATGTGTTCTAGATGGGCCAAAAGAACATGTCGTGAACGGGCCAAGAGGTACAACTGGCCACATATGGGTCGAAAGACATCATGGGTCACATGTGAGATTAAAATATCAACGGGCTGAAATCATATTGGGTGGCCCATTAGGGGCTAATGGGTTGAATTCAGATAGGTCCTAACGGCTTGTGTGCACTCAGGCCGTAAATGGGCTCTATGCAAACATGCAGTTAACAGGACTATAATGGGCCGGCCTGCCATCTTTGATCAATTCAATTGGGCCTTAAGCAAGCCTTAGACTGGGTCGTCCTTTTTAGCTAAAAAGGGCCAAGGGAAAGAAAGGGAACTTCAAGAAGAATGGCAAACAAGTTGTCACTCTCGTGAAGAATCCCAAAGCTGGACTAAGCCTGAAACAAATCGCGCAGCGGGAGCCAGGTGATGTCGCCAACGGCTCCGCTCCAACTCTAAGAGTGATGGAAGTGGGGAATAAGGAACGAGCGGAGTGAGACTGACGAGAGTGATGGGAGAGCTATAATATTGGCCGGCCCATCCACGTCCAGCCCGATCAGTTTGTGTCGGCCTGTTAACAACTCAAAATAGCCTATTGGTTCTATCGGCTATGCGGTGAGAGCAAAGCCCATGTGCTCATAGTTCCTCTTTTCTAAATAAATGTATTCATAGTTTCACCTTAATTCTGCTAAACAAATCCTTTTGTGGGTGTTTCTCTTTTTCTTTTGCACGGATAGCTAATAAATAAAGTGTGAATAAAAAGGTCTGGATGGAATGTATGTATGTTTGGTTAACAAAGACAACATTACAATCAATACTTTAAAGTTCTTGTTCTTTGTGCAGGATTATGTTGTAGTAACGGACAAAATGAACAATGCACAATAGTACTATGACTGAATCGATCTAGACTAGCACAACTCGGCTGGGTACGTCCTCGCGCCGCCCCGCTAGGGCGACACGGGGGCGATCTCGTGGCACCGCCACTAGGCTTCCCCGCGTCCCCTCCACTCCTCGCCATTGCCAAAGGCTGGCGTCGGGCAGGCCTTGGACGCAGCCAAGTAAGGTGGCAGCGGGGAACTTCTCGCGCTCGGGCAGGCGCCTGGATCCGATCCGCCTGATCCGTTCGGAGGAGCTTGCCTCTACGTGGTCAGCTGGTGCGGCTATCCGGGGTAAGCCTATGGATCGGACCTTGCTTTTCCATCTGATCCTTCCGGCCGTTCAAGACACCGGCGGTTGGGCTCGCCCGGAGATGCCTGATCTGGATTGGGACGCCTTGTATCCTTTGTCCCCTACTAGGTGTGCTTCACCGTACGGATCTGGGTCGCAAGACTTGCCGATCCTCGATGCGGACTGAGCTGGAGGTGAGGATTCAGATCGGGAGAAATCCCTAGTATTCATTTTCTTAATATATGGTGAACATTTTGTTAAATGTGTGATTAACTTTTTGTATGACACGATGAACATTTTTATAAATGCATGGTGATTTTTTTTGTAATATACAGTGAACATTCTCTTAATATACGATCAACCTTTTTCTAATACACTGTGAAGTTTTCATATAACACCAAAAAATGATAAGAAAAAGAAATAAACAAAAAGGAAAAAATGAAAGGTAAAAGGAACAAAAAACCATAACAGAACCATAGAAAACCTGACAAAACATTGGAAATGCGGAAGCAAAAACAGCACAGAAAAAAAAACAAAAACAAAAGCAGGAAACAGCAAAGGAAAGGAGCAGCAAACGAGTAAACAGACGAATCCCGCACGTGGGCCGGCCCAACCAACGCTTGCCTCAGCGAAGGCACGACGTTTGCACACTAAGTGTCATATAGGATCCACTGCTATAGACGACCATGTTTGGCATGTGGCGTGCGCCCTAGCCAAAGAATATTGGCCCATCCAAGTCCAGCCCAATTTATTTGTTAACTAAAACGAGCCCATGGTTCTAATATTGCTGCTGTGGTGAAACCGTGGAACCAAAGCCCATGTATTCAAAAAGTTTTTCTTTGCTAAAAAAAGTATTCATTGTTTCTCTCTTCTAAAAAATGTTTATCCATAGTTCCATACCACTGTCACTTTCGTTCTGCTAAAAAGAAAACCTCACTTCGTGTGTTACACAAAAGGAGAAAAGGTAGTGTGATTTTTCTTTTTTTGCACAGATGGCTAATAAATAAAGCGTACAAAATTGTTTCATGGAAAGTATGTACCGTTTACTCAAGAGCAAAGCAATAGAGTATTTATTCCAGGTTTGGCAGCAGCAGCAGTTAAACAATACTACTAGGTTTCACTCTGGTCATCAGCAACAAAAATCTAAACTCGGTGCAGCAAAAAGCTAAATTGCGAGCAGAAATCCAAAGATCCCGAAGACGGTCAGCAGTAGAAAGCTAAAGATGAAATACGCAAACGGAATTGAAAAATATGAGCAAAGAACCGGAGGAGCGCATACAATGTAGTGGAGTATCCAATTGCCGAGCTTGATTCCAAGACATCATAACACAAAGATTCCGAAGCAACTAGCAAGTCACTAACTAAACTGACTACGACTAGCCACAGATACTAGGAAGTAGTAATAGCACAAGTAGGATTCTGCAAGTTCACTTCAATATACAAGGAGGAACAACCAACCCACTACAGAGGGTTAACTTCAGCCTCGACCATGTGAGGGGCCACAACAGAGAAAGATGGTATACTAGTCATTTTCTTGTCTCGGTAACTCGAAGAGAACTCCCACTGCCTGCATGCCAATCAATATCATTAGTCGAAACCAATTTGAACGTGACACACTTACTGAAAAGCCGACGAAGTTATATCTTAGAATTCTGCATGATTGCAACAATAGACATCAACTTGCAGTACAAACTAACAGATCATTGACACACAATCATAGTTTGAAATAGCCGGCTACGAAGCTATAGCCCGCTATAGCCTTTTCAGCAGAGTGCCGCTAAATGGTCGTCTTCATAAATAGCCCACTTTAGCCCGCTATAGCTCCACTATAGCTGATTTGGAGGCCCGCTGCTATTTTCCATAGCCCGCTATTTAAAACATTGCACACCATGCCAACGTCAGAGTACACTGTGAATCTTACTAATTGTCTAGTCATTCGAGATCTACTTCCCATATCAAGGGCATATGAGAGGCTCATGGACGACAAAGTATGTAACTCACCGACATGCTTCTCTAGAATACAAGAACTGGGCAGTTTGAAATTTACTAAGTTCATGCTGTAGAGAGCTCAAACAATAGGTCACGCATTATCCTATTATATAACCAAACAAAAGGATATAACACAGCAAGAAAAAAAATGAGACAACGTCAGATCACCTGATTCAACCAACATAGCACGTTAGCAAACCTCATGTGTTTATATTTTAAGCTCCACCGTCTCCACCAGCAATGCCTCTGACTACAAGATGACAACCATTAGACATATGATGAGAAGCACTAAGCCACAAATGTGCCAATCTATAAACTATTTCACGTATCAAATGATTTCACTATACTATTTTCCTGTAGTTATTGGCAGTTTCCACATGTTAGAAAACCCAAGCTGAATAGATCATTACAAGTATAAAACTGTAGTTAGCATTTAGAAATAAAAAACAAAATCACCACATACTCACTGGAACGACAAAGAAAGAAACAATTAAATCTATTCTTACATAATCACATGAACAATATTATAGAAATAACATATCAAACTATAGAATTGATAACAGGAAAAACAAAGTAATTGGACTTTTTCTCATTGCGAAATGTACGTAATGTTGTTTGTGGATAATAGAAGTATGTTTAGGAATAAAAGCCATCATAGGTTATGTAACCTATGTCAATGATATGTCTAATCTGCTTCGAGTCAATGTGTAGCATTAATTTGCCAACTGCTGAAGAGACGAAGAAACAGACTTCTCAATGTATTCTTACATATCTACACAATCGGTCCTTAATCACGTGAACAAATATTACATCAATCACGTGCGAAAAGTAACTGAAATGAATGCCAGCAAAACAAACTATTACCAGCGGTATAGACATTTGTATAGGGAGAAAAGATGGCATAACACATGCCCTTTGTTTTCTGAATACGTTTGAGCTGCATAGTATCAAGATTGAGCATGAAAACTCCAATCATCGTGGACAGAACAACCACATTTGTGTCCTCATCATATCCCATTATCCGTACCCTTGTGATGTAACTTAGCCTTTTCCGTGGAAAGAGTTCCTCCAACTGAATGTTTTTCTGCAGCAGCACCCATTCGATGACACCATCACAGTTCAATTTCCTCTCCCATAACTTGATGGTAAGTTTTGATAAAACAGAAAAACCAAGTCCACTCTCCTTTGTCCGTAAGAGCTGGAAAGTGTAGTGGTCTGAACTAATATGGGCGTCTGCCGGCTTCTCAATCACACGAAGACTTTGCCTTTCAAAATCAAATGCAAGGACATCACCTCGATCAAGCAACCAGTAAAGTGCATTCCCAACAAGGACGCTTGGTCTTAAATAATTTATGCTCTCTATAGACGCCAGATGGACAACATCTCCCCATACACGCGTCGCTGATTCATAGAGGCAAGCGAATATATGTGCGTCCCAGTTGCAAATCAAAACCATCTTCTGTGTCAGTGCACAACATCCCGCCATACCATCCACACAATTTTTTATCATTGTCGAGTCCTAGTGGTAAATCCATGCAGTGTCGTTGGTCAGTGAGCGGATCCACCACGACAACCTGACGCCGAAACTGGTTGATCAGGACGGCGAGCCCGTGCCGGCAGCCCTGGAAGTCCCATTGCTCATAGTAGGCGTAGGGTATGCTGATCTCGGGCAAGGAGAAGCGGGCGGCAGGGATGCGGTCGGGCGGGTCTAGTATGGGACGGAATAAGCGCGTGCTGCCAACAATCCCCTGAAAGAAGCCGAGCAGAGGAGGTTTCCGGTGGTGCCTGCGAAAGCGGCGGAGGAACTCGGGGTTGGAGAGAAGGATGCGCCAGCGCCTGCATACAGCGGACGCGCGAGGGAGCGATGATGGCTGAGGAGGGAGGCGGATGAGGATCTCTCGGAGGAGGTCCTCGTCGTCCAGCGGTGGCGGCGTCGCCGGCGAGGAACGGGAACGGCGGCGGCCCATAGTTGAGTCTACAGCTAGGGTTCCTACACGCAAGGAGAGGAAGAGAATCATCAGCAGATGCATGCCCAACTGAAATCGGGGCAGAAGCAATAGGAATTAGAGGCGCTCACCGTTCTGCCGTGCCGGAGCGCCGCCGTCGGTCGTCGGGAAGGGCTAGGGTTAGGGCGAACAGACAGGGGCTGGAGGAACGCGACTGAGGACTGGACGAGCGTGCCTGCTGCTTTTTTCCTTCTCTTTCTATTGCGGGCCGACTAAACCATGGCCCAGTAAGCTGGCTGATGCTTTATGCTCCCTATTTTTGGCAACAACTTGAGTTGAGTGTAAGTTTGTCTCAAAAAATAAATTGTAGGTGATTCTAAAAAAAACTAAAACCTGCGTGTAAGTGCATATACAATTTTTTTTGCAAATAAGTGCATCATATACTTTTAGTTATAAAACTAACAGAATATAGAATATGCGGCATTTTTCTATTTACATTTTTTTGCCTGCACTTATGAAACACAAAAGAAGAAATAAGAAGCGTGAGACACCACAAAAGCCATCCGCCGTCCCCAAAAAGCTAGGGTTTCCCCGCCTCCCGCCGGCGCTGGCACTGGTCCACCCCGTCTCCGGTCGCCTTAGGGCCATGAGGGTGGAGTGGATCTCGGCCCTTGCCGGTGGGAGGGCTCCGTTTTTAGATCGTTTTTAGACTTTTGTTAGAGTTTGTGTTCTGCTCAGGAAGGTGAGACGGTGACGGCTCCCTGAAGAAGGAACAAAGGTCTCCCCGACTAGTCCCCATTCCGTCGATGAGTCTAGCATCGTCGGTGGGCGTGTAGAGGTATGTTTCCGGCGGATCTGTCTTTGGTGGATTTGCTCGGATTTGTTCCTCGTTCGTTTGTTCTTGTGTTTTCAGGTTGGATTCTTCTGATCTACATTCTTCATCGGCGGCGGTTGTTGTTACGATGCGTTGGTACTATGGGTCCTTAGCACGACGACTTGCCGACTGTCTACTATAATAACAAGGTCTGCCTGACTACAGCAAGGGAGGGACAATGACAATAGTGCGCATTCGGCTCGCTTCAGTGCTTGTAGTCGTTGCTAGGTCGTCATCTACGGATCTGGACGTAATTTTTATTATTTCTAGTGTTCTTTGTACTACCATTATCGAGGATGAATAGATTGAATGTTATTCCCCGAAAAAGAAAGAAACACGGAAGAAGAAAAGGACTATTTTCCTCACAGCTCTCTCGGCCCCATATCTCATTCATCTGGTCACTTAAATAATAGATACAAGACTACGCACGCACCTCGGCCATCACACCCGGCCACCACGTCTCCACACTAGTTGCTCCACTATAACCAACTATATCTACATGGACTAACCTATGATCTTATCTTCTCCTAGAATCTCTTTAGGGTCCAAAGACAAGTACGTGCATGCAGCTAACTACTCCACGCATGCAGCTAACACCCTCACAAACAGACCAATTCCCTTGGCTTGAACGTACTGATCCATCGCCGCATCGCACGATCTTTCCGTGTCTTGCTTCAACCCATCCACGCGCTTGCCGTATCACACGACCTTGCCGTGTCATCCGACTCAACCTGAACCAACCCATCATGCTCCAGCCTTGTCGCGTCTTGCCGACTCTCATGGCATCGCCGTATCACACGACACAGTTGGCATCTCGTCACGCTCGCCGCATCGCACGGCACCCGACATCTCGCCTCCTCTACGCATCATCGCTGAAACTTTGCCGAACTAGCTACTCTCTAAACTATGCTACATGCACAACAAAAGCAAACTAAAATGTTGATGCAATAATATCAAGATTACCGCTAACACCGCTGCAGCAGGGGAGGAATATTATGTTAGGGTTTGATCAGGACGCTGGGGTTGTAGTAGAGAAAATTAAGAAGAGAAAAGAAGACGGGAATAACTAGGGAAAATTATGAAGGGTTGCTCCTCCTTTTTTGACGTGTGCCCTTTTTTCTTTTCCGTGATATATATACCCTTTTTTTCCAGAACCGCCATCAAGGCATTTTATTCATATTGGCGGATCACATCTGATTGTAACACATCAATCAAAAAAGTCTGGGGTTACACGGAAAGACAAAAATACTAATTCTAGACTTAGAGATTCCTTACCACATGTGTGAGCAGCAAAATTTTCTTCACGTCCTGTCCATCTCAACTCAAACCCCTGAAAGTTTTGGAGAAAGGTACACATCTCCTCCACCAGTTGGCCCCCGATCGAACGACCATCTTCCTGTTGCCAAGCTGACACCACTGCTTGACAGTCCGTCTCAATCACAATACGTGAATAGCCTTTCTCTACAGCACATATCAGTGCATCCCGGCATGTTGTTAGTTCCAGAACGAAAGGCTCGTACATAGCATTATACCTCTGATACTGCCCAAACTGAAACTGACCCTCGTGTTTCCGTATGACCACAACTGTACCTGTGCAGCCATTGATACTGTCTGTTGCACCGTCTTTTTTTTTTTTTGAGACAGTCCACGAGGCTTTTTATTAATTGTGATCAATGTTTACATCCACAAACGAAAGATTACCGGGGTTGCCTAACCACACATGGCGACCAACCCCCAACTTTAAAGCATGCCTCGCTAGCCTGTGAGCCTCGAAATTCGAGCTCCTATATTCATGCACAAAACTACAAGCTTCAAACGTAGAACTTTGTTCTATGATCTCATGTAGGATTGCTCCATAACTTGTCGGGCTTCTATTCTTGATGTCATCCACTACAACCTGACAATCCGACGCCACATGTAGTCTCTTCAAATTCAGATCTTCAGCAAGGGCCAGACCTTCACGGATCGACAAAGCTTCAAGAGTAGGAGGGTCGTGTACTCCCTTGATAACGATGGCCGATGCTCCCTGGAAAACTCCATTGTGATCCCGGCATAGAGCTGCGCAACTCCTCGTCCTCTATTCTGCGACACGGCAGCATCAACATTTATCTTGAAAGACAAAACCGGAGGCTTGATCCATTGGCGCGGCCGATGAGGTCTCCCTGGATCGTCCCTCGCTGGTTTCTCAAGGGCTTTCAAATCTGCTAGGTAAGAACAAATGAAGCTGTTAGTTGCTTGTGGACTCTGGAAGACATCTTCATAGATCGCTTTCCGTCTGACTCTCCAAACCGCCCATAAGGTGACCACCATTAGCACAAAGTCCTGCTGTGATAGCTTATCATGCAGTGCAAAAAGCCAGTTCCTTGCATTTGGATCACTATTAATGCTCATCTGCTCCACTAGACCCTCATCAGACAAAGCCCATATGCATCTTGACATGGTACACTCTAGAAGTGCGTGTCTCCAAGAATCGTCCCTCCCACATAATGCACACACCTTTGTTGTCGACATATTTCGGTGATGAAGGAGATCCATCGAGGGGATCGACTGCCGTGCCAAACGCCAAAGGAAAACCCGGAGCTTCGATGGAACTTTAATATGCCAAAGATCAGTCCACGCCTTACTACTGGCTTCCATTGAGGAAGCCCCTGAAATTTCCTCCAACCAATTCACCCGGTGCTCCCTTGTGTTCATTACCATTCTATAAGCTGATCTGACACTGAATTTTCCGTTCCTCTCCGCAGACCATGCCCAGAAGTCTTCAATCACCCGGGTGCAAAGTGGTATTATTGGATTATCTAGAATTATCATGCACTGAGTGGAGATTGGAGAAAAGACCGCGATACTCTTGAGCACCTACCGGCTGGACGCACATGCACAATGTCAAGTAAGTCCAATTATATACCTGGCAGTTCAAGTACAGTAATATGTTTTATAGTTCTTTTTTTTCCTTTGTGCAAATTTTAATTATCTTATTAACGGCTGGGGGAAAAAAAATCTTAAATCTCTACTCCTAATGTCTCAGTTGGTAGGTCGCGTTCCGGGTTTTATTTTCGTCCCACCATTTTCGTCCGGTTTTTTTTCGCTGGTTTTTTTTCGTCCTCCCCCACGCACTCTCGATCCCCTCGACGCACGCTTCTGTCGCCCCTCCTCTCGATCCACCCCTTTCGCTGTGTTTTCTCTTTCCCTCGTATCCCGCTCCGCCGCCTCCCGCCTTCCTCCGCCGCCACCGCCTTCCTCCGCCGCCTCCCGCCTTCCTCCGCCGCCGCCGCCTTCCTCCGCCGTCGCCGCCCCTCGCCCTGCCTGCCTGCCTTGGTTTTTGGGCATCCCACTCCTCCGCTGCCATATGCCGCCTCCGCCAAGATCCGAGGCCCCCCCACTTGGGGGCGCCGCCGCCATAGAACCTCGGGGAAGGGCGGGGCAGGGCGCAGTCTTCCTCCTCCGCCGCCATCTGGTCCCCCTCCGCTCCCATCTGCCGCCGCCGCGGAAACGTGGGACGCCGCTGCCGCTGCCTCGGATCACCAGGATGCCGCCATCGCAGATCACCAGGACGCCGCCGGATCTTCACACGCCATCGGCTCGGATCTTCACACGCCGCTGGCGTGGCCGTGACGACTGGTGAGCACGCTCAGCCCCCATTCCTGCCACAGGTCTTCACAATCGAGGCTTCCTCCTCATTCCTGTCTCTAATCTTTCATTCAACTACTCGAAGTAAACAAACCATTTATTCTCTTCTGTTTGTAGATGAAGAAAAGTTGCTGCTCTTCTTAGTTATCTCTGAACCACCGATTCTGTACAGTGTGTGCTGCATAGAATTGCAGGCTCTGTTTGAATGTGTTCCGGCAAAGGAGCATATTGTCTTGTTTGGGGTGCAGCCACTAAATATACTGACATATTTCGTGGTTTGCGTACTCCTCATTTACGCTTGGTTTGTTAACTGAAGAAATGGTTTCAGGCTTCGCCTTGGTAGTGCACCTCCAGACAGAACTTGGCAAGCTTTGTAAAAGAGTGAATATGAGCAGTCAATCAGGAAATATGCCAAGGAACCAAAGAATGTAATTAGGCCGGAACAGTTTGGTATACGTTATCGGAAGAGCAGACTAAACGCAGAGGAGAGTGAATCCATGCAGGAGATTGTTTTGCGGTGTTCACCGAGTCTTGCGTACTTTATTGCTGAATAATGTCACCATTTGTAAGTACATCATAGACTATGGACCTAATGGTGTTCCGATTTGTTAATGCAGGGGAAGCTAGAGGCAGAGAACCGTCGGTCGTGCATATGTCAGTGACGGTCGTTGATCAGGTTGTTGCGCGCGAATGACAACAATTGGTTCATAACGAACCAATATGTAGGACATGCCGTTCGACCTTCTTATAGAAGTGAACAATCATTTCCAGAGCATTGTATTAGCTGGACTTTTTATGAGGTATGAGCAAGTTGAGAGTTTCCATTGGGTATATTTTCTGAGTTCCTAAATATGATCAGTGGGCCGGCGCCGAAGTCCATCTTGACAGGTAGGTAGATTTGAGATAATTTGTATGTCTCAAGGTTGTTATCTGGTTCATTAGTGTGCTGAGGCTCTGTAGATCAAAACAGAGCCATGAGGGTTGCTATGAGCAAACTATGTCGAGGGAATTGAACAACTGTAGCTCACCTTACTGGTGGATCTGTTGTTAATATTTATTATTTCACTGCTCCAAGTTCTTTTGTTAGATATGTTGTGTGATTATACTGTGTATGTTTATTTGAGGAAAATGACAATTGATTGCAAGTGAAGTCTTGGGTATGTTTAGCTGAAATTTGCTGAAGTGAGCACTCGTGGGTAGTAACAGTGAAACCATCGTGTATTTGCCCAAGTGTTCAGTCTTGGAAATTGTTTGTGAAATGGTTAGAACTAAAAGATCGCCTTCATTTAATATTGTTTTTGAGAGTAATGTTTTTAGAAACTTCAGACTAATGGAAATGTGGTTTCTCAGACCTAGCACAGCTGACGACAAGAAGCAGAGGGAGGGAGGCTATCGTGTTGAAGAAGACGTCGTCGCCCCGACAATGGAAATGTGGTTTCTCGGACCTAGCCGGAAGGAGGCCGATGGCTTCCCGTTGTAGAAACGCGATGCTGAAGCGACAACACGCCAGGTTCTATCTGTACACCATTTTTCTATTACCAGTAATTACTCGAGTATGTGAACAAAATCTGGTGTGAACAAAATCTGAACTGTAAGTTGCGATATTTGCTATGTCTATAAGTTTACAAATAGAAAGGCGCCAATTCAATTGATTGTCAGATTTAGAATAGTACGTGTTCACTAGCTTCTATCTCAATCTGGTTTTTATGTTGTTTGTGTTTGAATTAATTAGCACTTTGACCATCGTGTTTGTTCAGCCTTCAAGGTGATTAGCACTCAGCAAACTACTGGAAAGATGTTGGTACCTTGTTTTTTCAAGCTTTGAAGACATGCACATTCAAGAATAGGTATGGCTACATGCTTTCTATATCTGTCAGCTTCATAAATCATTTTGGAGGGGTGCCTCTTGTTGGAGAGATCTGGTATGCATATTTAACCAAAGAAAACATAAATTTTTGATATAATAAAGATTGATGAAAATTTGGACTTTAGACTGTATCAGAGACAATTTTAATGATAAATTATAGGAAGTTTGTATCTTGGGGACATCTTCATGCCGACTTACGTTTAATATTAAGATATGTCCCCTCATGTGCCAGTTTTTGTTAGAATTAGTTCATGATCTGTTCTTAGTTCCAGCATGTTTTTTCACCTTTCTGTAGAGTTTTGAGTATAACTTAAAGTTCTAGATGCTTATAAGCTTCTGAGTTAACTCAAGCTCACTTGATGGTTCTAAAAAAATTCTGCAAAAATATGACCATGACAACAAGATAAATGGAGGTTCAGAGGCAGAGTGGATGCCTGCACCAACAACTTTATAAATTAAACTACGTTTTGCTAGATGACTCAAATTTTTGAACGCGAGCATTATGTTTTGGGAATGCAGTTAACAATAGAATCAAGTGAAGCTGAAAGTAAGAGATCTACTGTTCAATATGGAATTTAATTCCTTTCTTGCAAAAGCACTAGAGATGAGTGAGGAGATTATTCAATATTGGATTTAATTCCATTCTTGTACCCATGGTTGATCTATTGTTCCATACTGCAAGCATTCACCCGATCAGGTTTCTATTCATTTTTGTTAGATCCATCGATGAAGAAAACAACACATTTCAAGATATGATGGTTTTGGTACTTCAAGTTTTGCTGTACTCTGTCATTTGCCTTTGTGGGAACGACACTGCTCTATTGCTTGCTTATTTAAGATCATGGCAATCATTTTATCTAGCCTATGTGTTTCTAATTTTCTCCCCTTATTGTTGCAGGTTAGAGTGCAGCTTTCAGATAACTTCTTTCTTTGGGATAGATAAAATGCTATGACTAGATATAGAAGAGGCTCAAATGGTAATGTTATCAGTGTTTGCCCCTTCCATGATTTATGTGTAGCATGTAGACTATCAGCGACAATTTGAGCCTCTTTGTGAAGTAGTTTTGTACGGTATTGCTTCAAGTCAAGAAAATGAATGGCCACAAGTGGGGTGTTGACTGACAATCCAAAGATAGTTTAACCGAAGAGGTATTTTATTTACTATCCAAATGAATTGTGCAGTAGTAGAATAGTTGTGACGCCTCTATACCAATTCTACAATTGAAGATGTATTTTATTTACTATCTCCTCTAACTAGATATTTTTGTGGTTTGCCTGACCAAAATTCTATTTTCTTTTCAGAATTATGTTATCTATCTTGCGCCAAATTAACCACTTCTTTCTGAACTGTAGAGTCCATTATGTTCAATTTTATTATCATAGTAAATATTTTTTTCTATTTTAATCATGATACCATGACAATGTGAACTAGGTATGCAAGATTATTTTCTCTGACTACTATTCTGTCATCCATTGTTATTGTGAATATGTTGTTGGAGTCAATCTTTGACAGATATAAATCAGCATTCGATCAGCTACAGAGGAATGTGTAGTCGGAGAAGGTGCAACATTTCGGTGAGCAGCAGGTTGTGTCGTCGTGGTGGTCACCCTCGGCTACGATGGTGTGCACTCCTTGGCACCAGGAATCGGCCTGGGATGCCATGGAGTGGAGAGGAGGGGGCGGGCGACATCGTGGAGAGGAGGGGATGTGGCATTGATAGCATGGTGCAAGCTAAATGATGTGGCATCGATGGGAGGTGACAGTGAGAGGCTATGGTGAGCAGGGCAGGCCGGGGTAATGAAATGTGAGCCTGACCGCCGCGTCATACGATGAGTGGAGAGGGTGAATTGCTTTTTTAGGATTAGAAGAGAAGGAGGAGTTGTTTGTTTTTAAGGGAAAACCGGTTGTTTGATATGATAGAAATGTCATATAATTTTTTATATAGTGAAAAATATAATTACCTACAAATGATTTACAGGTGAGCCTACATGTTATTATTCAAATTGGGATGCGACTCACTCCACTAAAAAGCACGATGTCGCTCATTTTGACTAAAAACGGTCACCTACTTGCATCTAAGAGCTGACCAATGAATATACATTGTGTATGAGATTTGTTTAATATATGTTTATATATTCACCTTTGTATATCTGATACTTTGAAAATGTTGATTGACAAAGTCACTATCATAACTATTTTGGACCGAACTAAAAACTCATCGAATTTTAGAGAATTGTTCTTCATGATAATTCAAAAGGTGCATTTCTATATATTTTATTTTTGCATATTACATGAGAAAGATGAAGATGAATTATGTCAACGTTTAAAAAGAAATCCAATGACAAGGGCCAAGGCGATGATGTTGGAAGAAGGCAAAAATTCACCAAGTTTAGTATATGTACGCAATAAAAAATTTAAAAGGCCCAGAGCAACGCACGAGATTCTACTGGTTGTTGTTACAAATTGTTTAGGCCCTAGACCTCAAGTAGCAGCTCTAATGGGAAGGGAATAAAGTGAACTATTAGTTGCTATTGATGTTACATTTAAACCTTTGCGATTGCTAGACAGTAGAAATAATTGAAAATATTCTCTTCTTTGCTTTCCAATTGGTAGTATTCAAGATAACAAGAAATCCAATATTGTTGTTTCTTGTGAAGTGTAGTTCACTTTTTTCCCTTCCTGTTAGAGCTGCTACTTGAGATCCAGAGCCTAAACAACTTCTGACCATAGACTGCCCAGAGTTATCATATTTGATCTTTAAGTGCAATCCTTCAGTTGTTCTATTGCATCTCCGAGCCATATTAGCATACATTTCCAATCAACAATTGACTACTGGGTCAGTTATTACTATCTCTGAGAAATTCTTTCTTAATTTGTCCTATGAACAATTAAATTCATTATTGGCCATGAAATTCACTGCAAAATTGCTGCGCAGTTTTTATTTCAGAGATACATGTGAACTTTTTTTGTTTATTACTTTTGCTGAATATGAGTAGTTCATTTGAGATCCCTCTAACAAAACACGATAAGAAAGGGGAAGAATTAACCTACAGGGAGGCATGATCAAGGTCGTTGTTCATGCATGTTTGATGGCATTGTTCCAGGCGCCCACTGACTGTGTATGCCTGTTACCTATGGTGCCGTTGTTGCTTCCCTCGGTCGGGCGTGGTCCACCAGCCACTACTTGTAGGCAATAGCATTAGGCCGGCAACTATCGCGGATCAAGGGTACAAATCAACCAGACTAGGAGAGGGGATGGTGGTCTACGTAGTGGCAGGCAGAGGAAGCGATGGCTGACACCAAGGCTGGGAGAGGAGCCAGCAGATGACGCTATGGCGGGACAAGAGGAGCAGTGGCGGGGAGAGAAAGCGGGACTATGCCATGTGAGTTGCTGAAGTTGCGCCTTGTGAGGTGGGGATAAGGGATGTGTGTTGTGCATGTGTAGTGAGAGGCGTGGAGTAGCTTTTCCTTTTTGAGGGAGGTTGTTTATTTGTCTAGAATAGATTAGCTTCTTTTCCTTTCTCCCTTATGAACTGAGAGGAGTGGTTATTATGCCACGAGAGAAGTGTCAAATATTCTAGAAATAGCAACTATTGTTCTAAAGATAATAGCCAAACAAGTGGTCTAGAGAATGTCTTATGTTGCTACAAAGCATGATGTGACTCACTCCGCACATGCATACCATGTATATATTTTGGACTCACTCTACATCACATTTGGTAGAGAATAAAGCTATGAGATATTGAAATTACTGAGATTTTCAAGGGACTTCAATAACGCACTTGAAATAGCATTTCACAACCTATATTCTCTGTTGGCTGATATTCCAACGAGCACAGACAAGTATATTTATCTATTTTATTTTTATAATCAAGATACATGCAATTATTTTATCATCACTATATTTATATTCTAGATAATAATAATTTATTCGTTACAAGAGTGTGTTGGGTTATTTTGTACTGCCGCCGTTTCTAAATATAAGTCTATATAGATATTTCTATACGAACTAAATACGGATGTATATAGACATATTTTAGAGTGTAGATTCACTCATTATGCTCCGCAAATAGTCTGTATTGGAATCTCTAAAAAAACTTATATTTAAGAACGGAGGAAGTATATGATTTTATGCTCTTCATGTATATGTTGACAAATTACATTTTTAATACATTGCAACTAAAAAGAAATAATGTAGATGCAAGTGAAGTGGGAAAAAGGAAATACATTGCATCAAGTATATTTGTCGACTGTTACTGGAAATCTTTTCTACACATATGAAATTTGAAGGGCATCATGTTTCAATATGCAATCAACAAAAATATTAGAAGGCCCGTGGCAACGCACGGGCATTATACTAGTTGTAGTAGAAGCTCAGTTTATGGACTTAAAATGGAAAAATATCAGCCATAAATTTTAGTTCCCCACTCATCCGGCTTCCGGCGACTTGGC
The DNA here is from genome assembly GCA_021437245.1 of Aegilops speltoides. NCBI lineage: Eukaryota > Viridiplantae > Streptophyta > Magnoliopsida > Poales > Poaceae > Aegilops > Aegilops speltoides. The sequence goes on along the minus strand of CM038146.1, from coordinate 5,638,180 downwards.
AAGATTATAAATGAAGTGATAATTGATCGCTTTGGGGCCATGAAAGAACTTAGAAAAATATTTTTAAAAGGTACTTGTCTTAACATATCTGTTTATTGGAGAATTATACTTAATATGTTACTAAGTGGTTTTGTTTCTTTTGTTCTGTAGGCTATCAAAGCTCTAATGTTGCATTTTGTCAGCATCCTTGGTACTTATTTTCATAATTTGATGCTCTGCTATTGCTCCATATTCTATGATCAGCTAATATTTCAAGTGAACCTCTTATATTTGGATTTCTGGTAAGCATATGCACTCTTATATCATATTCTATGTAGATTTTATTCTTATGTGTGTTACTATTATGTATATCTCTCCCTAATAATAAAGCACGGATTGGGTCTCCGGGTTCACCGTCATAATACGCTTTCTTCCTGTGAATTTACGCTTTCAGTTTTCACAAGCCGCTAACGAGGTGGTACTAAATTAATGTACATGTCCGATTTTTCTTTCCGGCACGTTCATGGGCCAGATGGGTCAAGCTGGGCCTGCCTTTCTTTTCCCTTGTTCGTTGGAAGAATTGATCTACGAAACAAAATTTATCTCAATTGGAGTTCGATCCCAAGAAGCTGGGTTCGCCGTGGAATAGTCCCACCTCGATTCTTTACTCCAAGTTTGATTGGTTTATATACGTTTTGAAATTGACTATCAGCAAGCCTCGAGGACCCCAAAAGCAAAGGGAAGGAAGGAATAAATCGAGAAAAGGGAGGGGCATGCAACGGGTGCACAGCTGTGATTGCGGGGCAGCAGATGAACGAAGTGGCGGTGCGGCGCTGAGCAGGGCGCTGCAAGGCCTCCAAAGGAAAGAAGATGGGCGGCGCGAGCGGGGCGAGGGTTAGTTGGGGAGGAGTGGGGAGAGAGAGCCGAGCCACTGTGCCTGCTCGCCGAGGCCGGCGGCGATGAAAGCCCACACCAGCAAGCCCCGGCACCGGCCCTTCCTCTCGACCCTGGTGCTGCCCGGCGGGTCAGCGGCGAGCGAGGTGCTAGCAAAGGGTGTTGTTTCTCCCGTTTACGCACACATCTGGTCAGCGTCAGCGGCAGAGACGGCAAAGAAGCGGTCACGTGAATGCAGCATCATCCGCACAAGAACGGCGATTGGTTTCGTCTAAACCGGAGACGGCAAAGAAGTGCTCCGAGGAAACGTTCATTTTGTTGGCCTAAGTGCAATTTTGACCGTGTCTTTTGCAGCATCGTCTTCTTCCAGTATGCATGGCAATAATGTAACACAGACCTCCCAAATCACGACAACTAGCTGATACTTTTTTATAAAGTCATGGAGCTATTACTATACAACGCAAATGTTATATTGGTTAACCTCTTTTGATGCAAAGCATGCCCTGCTTAATAAATTATGTAGCTGCAGGCACAAGTTTGCCGCATTGTCATTCATCGCGGAGACCATTATATATGTTTCTTATCATGGGATGGGTGAGGTGAGCAACAATGCATGCATGTTTCCTCTAAAAAAAAACATTATGTTTCCTCTACAAAAACAATGCATGCATGTTGCCACATTTTCTGTTCTTTTTTCTTTACAAGAAAACGGTCACAATAATTTAATCTGCTATTGCAACGGGAGATATAATGGTGTATCGATCGAAAGGCCCAACAACATCTGAATGATGCCACCCGGCAATGGCAGGAAGGTGCGCACCGAGGTCTAGTAATAATTCATATCAATTGTACGGGCGTGGCTAATTTACGCGAATTCAGGTGGGTGAGATTAGTTAGTGTGGGCCCCATGATTGAATTAGGGAGGGGGTGATTAGTTAGTGTGGGTCCACCCTTGAATTCATCGGGGAGAGAAATTAATTAGGATGAGGAGAGATTTACGTGGCTTCGTCCCCAGATGCGTTGCGGAGCGTACCAATGCTCGCAGGCAAGGAAGTCTTTTTCCAATTGTACATTAAGAAGTATGCTGCAGATACAATGCTTTTGATAAAGGCCTCCTAATATTCAAATCTTAAAGGCATTATTTGTAAGTTGCCGTGAAAAAAATCTCACTAAAAGGGTTCATTAGGCCATCTCCAGAGCTATTTGAGTTAATTGCATGCCATGTCTGGGTAATTGCTTTGTGTCAAACTCTCCTTCCTTATTTATGTATCATGCCCTCGTATATAATTCCTTTGCAACATATTATTATCTCCTTCTTTTTTAAAGGAACTCTTCTTCCTTATTTATGCCCACGTAATAACCTCTGCAAGGTGTGTTCTCTCCTTCTTTTTTTAGGAGCTCACCTTCCTTATTTATGCCCAAGGATTACACGCTGGTATTACATGGTCATTATCCTCTCCTTCACTTTTCATTTTGTGAAACTCTCTTTCCATATTTTATTCCCGCTAATGACGCCACTCTTTTTCCTTATTTATGCCCGCTGATCATGCCACACATCTTTGTCAGCCATCTTTGTTACCATTAATTATCCAGACTGCTTATTGATTTTGAATCGGAAACTTGGTAGAACGGATTGCAAAGGAGCGAGGTGGTACTAATTTATAAAGAAACAAACCTTTTGTTTGCATTCTGATGCATTAGTGACGTACAACGTTGGGAGTTCGACCCACATGGAGATGCTCATTTTTGCCTAATCTCGGTTACACGTTATATTTTTTGACTGGGCCGCATCTTGATTTATCTCTTCCAAGTATCCAACTAATAAAATTCTAATGACAGATAAAAAAATCAACAAGTATGCGGGAGGTGCCCTCACAACCCTGCCAGGCTCGTTTGTCGGCGGTACACACCGAGGTGGCGAGACCTCACCAATATAGCTGGCCAAACGGGCCGGCCCGGCCCGGCACGGCACGGCCCATCCTAATCGTGCCTGGCACGGCCCGGCCCGCCGAGGCACGATTATTATACGGGCCGTGCCGTGCCAGCCCGCGTGCTGCAGCCCAGGCACGGGCGTTTTTAGCCTATTTTTACCTGTTGGGCCACATAAAAAAAAAGATAATCGGGCCGTGCCGTGCCGGCCCGCGTGCTCGCCCTTCAGGCCCAGGCACGGCCCCTGGCGTGCCGCGTGCCGGGCCTAGACCGTTTAGCACGTGCTACCGGGCCGACCCAGCTATCCTGGCCCGTTTGGCCACCTATACTCACCAACCGCCGCCATTGGCCCAAAGCTCGAGCTTTCCTTGCCTTCTCCCTCCATCCCTTGCTTGAACGCCAGCCAAGCTCTGCTCCGGCGAGCCCTTTGGTCGGAGCCACGTTGTTGCTCGCCCGCTCCTCCTTCTCACTTCCCTAGCGCCGATTCAAGCACATAAACTCTGCTCCGGCGAGCCCTGGTCGAGCATGTTCATACTCCGAGCCCTTTGGTCGGAGCCACGTTGTTGCTCGCCCGCTCCTCCTTCTCACTTCCCTAGCGCCGATTCAAGCACATAAACTCTGCTCCGGCGAGCCCTGGTCGAGCATGTTCATACTTCTCTTCCTCCGAGCCACAAGCATCCTGCTCCTCCTCTTCACTCCCCTCCCTTTTCTTTCTTGAGTTCTCCTTTTTTTATGGTGCAGCGATATACCACCATACAAAAGACCCACATCTTACCCTCGTTTGTTTATTCTTGAGGCTGGTTTGTTTATTCTTGAGGCTGCTTATTTTCTCATTCAAGTTGGGCGTATATAAATTGATGGTCTTTGATGAAAAGAGGCGATGTGGGACAAAATGAAATCATGGGTTTGAACTCCCTAACCATTGTCAGCTATTTTATAGGCTCCCGAATCAACTCAATGGAAAAAACATCGTAGCCCAACTCGGTCCGCGGCTACGCGCACCTGGCTGCAGCATAAGATATGGCTCATTTATTGTCAAACCTTCGTTTTAAACGAAGTTGGCCAATAGTTCTCATGGCTAGCCCAGCCCACTCACATCTAGAAGACCAAGGTACGAGTTCAGCTTCTGCAATATTTTTTTTATCTCGTTTTACAGAACGTATTTTTCTTCTTACGGGATGGCATTGGTGGGATGGGCTGGTTCGTGCGTTCGCTGCAGCCTGGGCGGACGTACACGCCGGCTGATGGCCCATAAAAATAAAAGTGAACGATCGTGAGGTTGTACATGAAAATAATACCACCTCGGGCAAACCATATGAAACAAACTGAAAGCGTAAAATCACGGACAAAAAAAGTGTATTGTGACGGTGAACCCGGAGACCCAATCCGTGCTTTATTATTAGGGAGAGATATCTGTAATTAAAAGAAAACACAGTTTTACATTATTGTGCAGAGTTTTGGTATCTAAGTTAAGAATGAATAATGAGAATAGCTTCACTGTAATAGTTCTCCCTAGATTTTTTGGTAATTCAACTCATCCAGTAGCATGATAGTTTTGTCATTTTAATCGTTTACCTGTGTAATTTGATTATTAGGAGATTTATATTCACGATACTAGCAAAGGGGTAGACATTAGGCAGAAGAAGATAGAAGGTACTATGTAAAGGATAAAGAACTAATATCTTAATTTTTTAAGAGGACCTAACGAGTTAGTTTCTGACTAAATGACTTTACATTAGCTACTATTTTCAAAAAAGGATGCCATGTTGAAATAGAGGTTGTAGACCCGTGAGAAGGTGTGTGATATTTTTTTCTCTGGTTGCAATGCATGGGCATGTTTTCTAGGCGGAAGAAGATATAAGGTACTATTCAAAGGATGAAGAATTAATATCTTTCATTTTTTAAGAGGAACTAATGAGTTAGTATCTGACTAAATGACTTTAGATTAGCTACTATTTTTAAAAAAAATATCATTTTGAAATAGTGGTTGTAGACCCATGGGAAGGTGTGTGATATTTTTTCCCCGTTGCAACGCACGGGCATGTTTCCTAGTTACTACTTGATATGCACACATGTGATGGACATATGGGACACCGGGTCATTTTTGTCCTGGGTCCGCCCCTGCAGGAGGCACATGCTTCACCCGTGATATATATACCTGGGACGTATATATAGCATGCTTTTAACGGACGTATTTTTTTCCTGCACGGACGGTATTAAGGAAGGTACGGACGTTGGATTTTTTGGAGATTAAAGAAAATCTATCTGTACATTGGATTGAAAAAAAAGTACATGTTTGGGAACGTGCCTAATTAATCCTCGCCCGATCCACATTCTCAATCGCATGGAAGAAAGGGCGGCGGCCATGGCACCACTCTCGCTCCCCGATGACATCCTTCTCGAGATCCTCGTCCGCGTCAAGGACCCGGCTGCTCTCTTCCGCTGCACCATGGCGTGCAACCATTGGCGCCGTCTTGTCGTTGACCCCTCCTTCCTCCGGCGCCGCTGGCCAGAGGACGCGTCCTCCTCCTTCATCGGCTTTTTCACAGGGGAACGCCGCCGCCCCTACCTGAGACAGGATCCGCCGCCGGAGCCCTGGTTCGTCCCTGTGCGGCGCTCGCCTATGGGCCCTTGCTGCCGCACACTCGCCTCCATCGTGTCCACTACCCGCGCCGACCTCTTTAAATATGCGGTGCCGATCGTCTCGCGCCACAATCTCCTCTTGGTGCGCCTCGAAGTGCTCACCGCCAGCGGGACTGTCACGCCAAACCAGACCATCCTCCAGATGGCGGTATGCGGCGTGCTTGTTGGTACGTGCGACAGGCTCCCTCCTCTCGAGTTTAGCTCTAATTTCATCGATTACAACTCGATCGGCTACGCCATTCTAACCGCTGCGGATTGGCCTTTCTTCAAAGTGGTAATCATCGGCTCCAGCTATCGTTTCCTCAAGTATGATCTTCATGTGTTCTCGTCGGACAAAGCGAGCTGGAGCGTGAGCACCAATTGCTTCGGTGGTAATGCGCCACCAAAAGGCTACTGGTCATTTAGCGACGCCATTGTGCGTCGTGGCACGGCAACACTGGCTATTATATTATGGAGAATGCTCATACATCATTAATCTAAACGCCCAGACCGACCACATCTCCTTGACTAAGCTTCCTTCTACAATGAATTCCAAAGACAGGTGCCTTAGTCTAACCATGAACGGGAAGCTATCGCTGCTTTGTATGTCAAGGATACCTCCCGGACTAAATATGTGGGAGCAACAAGAGAATCAAGAAAATATGAACTCTGCATCACAATGGTTATGATACGATACGAAAAAGGGTTCCCCGCTTTATATTATAAAGCACAACCACAACCACAACAACGAGCATCCGATACAAACACACGCCACACTGACCCAAGGCAAGATACATAAATGCCGGGCACCGACACACAACCTCAACGACACAAAGCATCTAAAAGATAAGTAAAAAAAGATCCGCTAAGAGTCGACCGAGACCACCACCAAGGAGCGATCGTCCGGGAGGATGCGCGACGGACACGCCGGACCGAGGACTCCAAGACGGTGCCTCCAGGAAGGGCACGACGAAGAACGCCGCCACCGTCTGATCCGAAGATCAAGTTTTCACCCGGAGTAAGATGGAGGGAGAAGAAGCACCACGACGGAGCCTGCAAGGAGGAACACGATGTCCACGGACGCCGTCACCGTCGACCAGATCGGGACTAGGTAGGTGATGAACCCCGGTGCTTCAGCTCCCCCGCCGCCACCCCGGTCCACCAACACCCACAACCATGCCGCCTGAGCGGCCATGGTTGCCTGCCCGCATTCGAGTCGTGCGATCCGCTCAGGACCAACGCGACTCCCACCGCCAGGGCTGCCTCCCCGCCATGAGACTTTCCTGAGGCCCCCAAAGGCCACGCCTTTGTCAAGATCCACAACCCCGACCACCTCCAGAACCGCCGCCAGCCAAGCTGCCTCGAGAAGGGCCGCGACCACATCGATCCAGGGAAGGGGAAGGCGGAGAAGTGGCACAAGGCCACGACCGACACCCGTGTCGGCTCCAACTCCCCCCTCCCCCCCCCCCAAACCGAGTTTCGCCCCCGCTTCGAAGGCCCGGAGCATCAGGAGGCATCAGCCGTCGCCAGAAGCCAGAGAGGGAGGGTTGCGGAGCCGTCGCCGTCGCCGCCTGAAGACGCCACCAAGGGATCCACCCGAGCCGAGCGCCACCACCCAGTCGCGAGGGCCCGACTAGGTGGGAGCAACCCACCACCTCCGCTGCCGAGCCCTCCCCCCCCCCCACACACACACACACACCAGAGCACCACGGCGAGAGGGCCGCCCGCGACCCGGTCAACCGCGACCCGTGGCGCCGGAGGCGATGCCGAAGCACTGCCGGAAGCACCGCCACCGACTCCACCACCGGCCCGCACCACCACCATGCCGCCCGCCGCACGTCGAACGCCACCATCGCCCGGCCTGCTCGGCGCCGCGCCACGCCACGCCGCACCGAAGTCGCGCCCAGCTGCGAGATCTGGCCCGCCATACCCCACAAGCCGAAGGAGCCTCGCCGCCGCCCGGCGACGCCAGAGCCGCCCGCGCCCTTAAGCGTCGGCGAGGAGGAGGAGGAGTGCGGCGGGGATCTGGAGCCCTCCCCGGCGCCTCGCGGGTGGCGGCGGGGGAGGGAGGGAGGGAGGGAGTCTCGTCGTTTGAGAGAGAAGTGTGGTACATTGCTTATTGGTGACAACGACAAACGTATTTTTACTGCAGACCTCGAAACAGGAACAATGAAGGAGGCAGAGGATTGGCCTCGCCAGCACCACATCTTTCCCTGGGAGGTCATTGCCTTGGAGATTAATTGGCCTGGGATATTTGTTTCTCGGCTTACCAGGTACAGCTAGTTGGCCATTCTTAACGAACTTTTGGTTTCCGTTGAAAAGTATGCTGAAAAAAAAAGAATCGATGAACTTCCAATGTTCTTGTGCAATTTGCATTTGCATTTGATACAAATAATGTATTAACTATGTTTCCTGTTTGGTTAGGGCATCTCCAGCCGCGCCCCCAACAGGCCCTCCCCAGGCGATTTTGCCGCGCCGGCGCCGAAAAAAGGCCCCAGTCGCGCCCCCAGAAACCCGTTTTTCGCCGGCTCGGGCCAAAACTGGTGCCGGCGGACCCAGGCCGAACCCGGCGCCCTGGGGGGCGCTTGGGGAGCCGCGCAGCGAAAAAGCGCGTGGCCCGCGACCGGAGGCGACCGAGGCCTTTCCGCCGCTTCCTTGACACTTTTCGCTTCTCTCCGCGCTCGGCTTCCTCCCGCCATTCTCCCCCTTTCTCCCGCCAAACCCCGCTCGGCTTCCGCCGCCATGCCGCCGAAGAAGTACTCCATGCCACGCTCGGCAGCGACCGCGATCGCGCGTGACTCCAACCGGCAGAGAAGCCGAGGGCGCTGCCATCGGCCACCGGGCCTGTCGAACGCCGAGTGGAGGGTGGAAGTTCAGCGGCGAGAAGCAGTCACCGCCGACAGGCGGAACAGGGCCATAGCCAAGAAGGCCCGCGACAACGCGGCGCGTGCGGCGGCGTCTTCCTCGTCGGCCGAGGCGGGGATGAATCCACCCGTCGTCAGCCAGGCCCAGTACGCGCCATGGGGACAGCAAGGCGCCGGATCTCCATGGGGTTCATCGTCGCCCACGCCGGCGGCGGCGCCAGCGCGCGCGGTTCAACCCAAACGTGACCTTCCCCATGGTCACCCGCTTCGCCGCGCCGCCGCCCGCCGCGTCGCGTCAAGTACCCCATACAACTACTCGCCGCCCGCCGCCTACGCGACCACACCAACGCCCCATCTCTACCGTGGTCCGCTGCCCTTCTCGCACCTCGGCGACGCCGACGACACGGGAGCCGACATGGACGACATCATCGCGACAGGGTCGGCCGCGGCCGCCTCGTCTCCCGGGTTCGCCACCCAGGACGAGGTAGTGGACCTCAACGGCGACATGGAGGCCGAGCTCGGCTACGTCTACGGCGACGATGCGCAGGAACCCGAGGAGGAGGAGGAGGACGAGGAGGAGGAGGAGGAGGCGGCTCCTGTTCCGACGAAGGGGCGCCAGAAAAAGAAGCGGGCCGCTAGGTCGGGCGAACCGCGCATCAAGTGGACGTCCAAGGAGGAGGAATGCCTCGCCGAAGCGTGGAAAGTCGTCTGCCTCGACCCAACCACCGCGCGAACCGAGCTTCGAGACGTCTCGGGACCGCATTGGCGAAGTTCGACGAAGCGGAAGCTCGTCGACCCTACTTCAAAGGCGTCTACATGCAGCGCGGTCCAAGGCGATGGCGAACCATTGGGGCGATCCAGTTGGCGGCAACAAATGGCATGGAATCGCCGAGGAGGTCGCGGCTCGGCCGGAGAGCGGCGCCAGATTGAGGATCAGTACGCACGCTATTCGCCCACACATCTTCGTCCCCTCGCGCCGCTCGCCAACTCTCCGTCCGTCACAAGAGCTGCTGCGTATGTTCGCCATGTACCGGGCGACAACCAAGACGCCGACTTCAAACACCTCCACGTCTACAAGCGCATTGACAAGTGCGAGAAGTGGGCGGAAGTCCGGCATGCCCTCGACAAGGCCAAGGAGACATACAAGCCGGACGCGACGACTCCGGGCGCGTCGGAGGGGAGGCCGGACGGCCACAAATTGGCCAAGAAGGGGAAAAACGCCGACGCGGCAACCACACGAGTGCAGGAGTCCATCGAACATTGCCTCGCCGGCGCCCAGGCCCGGGCCGTCCTACGCGAAGAGAAGACCGAGGCGCGGTGGTCGGCGCTAATGAAGAACAACGCCATCAAACTCGACCTGCTCCGGACGAACGTCGCCGCGAAGAAGAGGAACACCGACATGGCTTTCCTGATGGGCGGGGCGGACATGCTCCAGAGCAACGACGAGAAGCTCAAGGCGTGGTACCTGGTGCAGCGCGGCCTCATCCTGAACGAGCTGCCGACGGCAACGCCGACGATGCCCACGGCCACACGGACGCCAAGCCCGAGCGAAGCCTCTACATCGCCGCCCAGCAGTGTCGAAGCCGCGCCGACGCAGCCCAACACCGAAGCAGCTCCGACACCGCCGAGCTCGCGCACGCCGACTCCGCCAACACCTGGGACCAACCCCGCCGAGTGAACCGACCCCGCCGAGGCGGCGGCGCTCTGTTTTTTTGTAACGCCAGACTACGCCCGATCGCCGGATTTGCGGCGTCTTTTGAGAGCGGGAACGACCAAGTTTGAATTTACCGCGTCCTGGGCCGGCGCGTGGGTGCGTGACTGGAAGCTAGCTCGCCCCCAGGGGCCGAACTAGCGCCGGCACGCCCCCAGGAGGCTCAATTTAGTCGCCCTGGGGGGCCGAACGGCTGGAGATGCCCTTAGGAACTCCACATATATCCTCTCAGGAAAGAGACAGCTGCAGGAAAGGTAAGGCTGGCGGCGGCATATCGAAGAAGACGAAGCATGGGTGAGGAGCGGATGCAACGACATGTGATACACCTGATGCGTGGGTGTGCTGAGGCGGGAAAGGAGATAACAACCTTGAAAACACGTTCAAGGGCCACTGCATCAGGTGGGTTGTATTGTACCATCCACCATGTTAGCCAAAGCACCCATGTAGAAATCGCGGTCGAGAAAACACCTCCCCAAACACCAGATGCCGAGTCGTAGACAGAACAAAATGCCTGTGTATTGTATCCACCGCAGCAGACCAAAACCAATTTAAACGGGCTCGAGAGGCAATCTCCACTCACATGCCCGTCAACGGCATCAGCGCACAACACCGCGCCATGCCACATACAGAAACTCTCTGTAAAGGCGTCGTCTAGTCCTGGTGGAAAAGCCACGTTGTGCTGTTGGCTAGTGAGGGGGTCCCACACGACGGCCTGGCGCACCTGCTCGTTGATTACAACAGCAAGGCCGTGGCGGCAGCCCATGTATTCTCCATGGTTGGTGTATGGTGTGCTTCTCTTGGGCAGGGAGAAGCAGTCCGCGGTGATACGGTCGGGCGAGTCCATGATGGAAGTGAAGCGGTCAGCATACCCTTGAAAGAAGCCGAGCAGAGGAGGCTTCCGGTGGTGCTTGCGGAAGCGTTTGCGGAACTGGGTATCGGAGAGGATGCTGCCCCAGCGCTTGCATACGGTAGACGCACGGGGGAGCGAGGACGGATTCGGGGGGAGGCGGAGGAGGATCTCGATGAGAAGGTTGTCGTCACCGAGCACCTCAGACACGGGGCCGGCCTGCAGCACAGAACGCCGCAGCATCCTGCCGTCCACCAACGGCGGTCCCGTAATGTGATCGACGGACTGGTTTCTTCTGTAAGGGCAGATGCAAAAACATCCAACACACATATGAACAATCATGGTCTGTACAGCATTGCATAGCATACAACAAGTAATCAATGGACGCATATATATATAATATAGCGCAAAAATAAAGAGGGAGAGGATCTGGATGGGGAATCTTACCCTTGGCCTTGGGAAATCTCAGCGTCATCTGGATCCATCCTCTCTCCTCCTCTCTCCCCACTGCTGCAGGTGGCAGGGGAGGAAATCTGGCCGGCTAGGGTTTACTAACAAGCGGAAGAAGAAAGGGTGGCCTGTTTTTTTTTTTTTTTTTTTGAGAAGATGAAAGGGTGGCCTGATTTGTAAGCAGAGCCTGCCCTGTAACATTGGCCCATCCAAGCCCAGCCTAATCTGTTGCTAAACTGAAAAAGAGCCCATGGTTCTACAGCCAAATCTGAACCAAAGCCCATGTACTCATATCATAGTTTCATAATTCGTCTTCTGAAAAATTAAAACAGTATCACCTTCGTTCTGCTAGACAGGAAATATGTGTGCTTTTTTTTATTGTGCTGCTGATGATCTTTGTCTGGACGGAATGTTTGTATGTTTGGTTAACAAATCCAAACAATTCCAAAAGACGGCAAAGCAGCCGAGAATATATTCCGGGTTTGGAAGCAGCAGCAGTTCAACAACGCTTCACTTTGATCATCAGCAGCAGAAATCCGAATTGTTCTAAATGCAGCCATGGGTATTGGCCATCAATCAGTAGCAGAAATCCGAAGCCGGAATACACCAAAAAAAGAAATGCCAACAAAGATCACGTAGTTGAGTTTTGCTTGACCAAATCAGCTTGCTCAGTGCTCACAAGACATGAAGCAAATGAATCACACGCAGATTCCAAAGCAACTAGCAAGACACTAACCAAACTGATAACTTGGCTACTGGCTGCACATATTAGGGAATAATACTGCAGACAAGTTTGCAAATTAAGTACTCCCTCCGTTCCTAAATACTTGTCTTTCTAGAGATTTCAACAAGTGACTACATACGAAGCAAAATGAGTGAATCTATACTCTAAAATATGTCTATATACATCTGTATGTGTAGTCCATTTGAAATCTCTAGAAAGACAAATATTTAGGAACGGAGGGAGTACTACACAACTAAAGCCTACTAGCCCACTCCACAGGCCATGGCGTACAACGGTACAAGATGGAACAACCAAGATACTACAGAGAGTGTCAATTTCAGCGTCAGATCAATGTCAGCAGCCACAGCAAACAAACAAGGTAGAACCTACAGCAGATAGTTAATTCCACAGAACAACGAAAGAGAGAGAGAGAGAGAGATAAAGTTACATCACCTGTTCGACCAACATAGCCATTGGCAGACCTCATGTATTCACATGTTCAGCCACACCATCTCCACCAGCAACGCCCCTGACTACAAGCAGAAGATACTCCCTCCGTCCGGAAATACTTGTCATCAAAATGGATAAAAAGAGATGTATCTAGACGTATTTTAATTCTAGATACATTCCTTTTTATCCATTTTGATGACAAGTATTTTCGGACGGAGGGAGTACCCAATAAATGTGAAAGCTGAATCAATATCATGAGGATGTATCTCGAGTGGGGAAAAGACCAGCTTTTGTGACAAGGGTAGGAAAATGTAAATGAAGCCACATATATACATTGCCATGTGCAAGGGAGAATGATAATAATAAATTATCAAGTAATGAAGGACATGCTACGGGCTTATGACAGTTCAGATATTCGTAGAAGATTTATCCATGTTGAATTATTCTTGGTGAATTTGTTCCAGTTATGTCAAATGGGCGAAAACAAAGATGCTCAAGTTGAGAAAGTTGACTCGTAGAATGAACATTAAGTAGTACTCCCTCTGTAAAGAAATATAAGAGCGTTTAGATCAGAAGTGATCTAAACGCTCTTATGTTTCTTTACAGAGGCATTACTATTATGTATTTATGATTATTACCTATAGATCAATCTAGATAAATAGTACTAAATATGCTAGTCGAATAATTACTTTTACAAGTGAAGATATTGACTGAATGAATAGAACATGCTTTGAGTTCTCAAATGTGCCAATCGAACAATCATATCACATATTGGGTCAATACAAGCACATACTGATAGCATTACTTTTACGCATATAGTGATGACTACTCTAGTTGTGATTTTTTTTATAGCTTTAGTGTACTTCCGTAATAAAAAAATGATTACAAATATCATAACCACCACCCTGACAAAGAAACGAACTACTGAATTTACTATCAAATATCTAGTCAACCCTCAAGCACACTGGTGATATTGCAGCACAATGTACCAGAAGTAATTAGAATGGAACTCAGCAAAAGTGACTGGACTTTGTTACATACATGCAATTCTGAAACATGATATTACCTGTAGTATAGAAATTTGTATAGGGATAATATATTATGATATCCTCAAGCATGAACTACAACACATGGTGACCGGATCTTGGGATTGGCAAGTGACACAGGTGGGCGACAATGATTTCCTGGTGGTTTTCTCTTCCGCTGATCTGCTTCACATGGCGAAAACGAGTGGGAAACTTTTTCTGTCAATCAATGACATCACGGCATCGGTTCGGGATATGCTTCACGAGGAGGTGCTGCCAATGGCCATGCCAGAGATTTGGGTTCGGTTGCACGGCATCCCAAAGAAACACAAGCGTGAGGATCGCATAAGGGAAGGGTTCCGGATGCTTGGTCGCCCGATTGTGGTGGATGAATTGTCCCTCATCAGGATGGGGCCTGTGAGGATGAAGTTAGCATGCAAGGCTCCGGAGAAACTGAATGGATTTGTGGAAGTGTGGTTCAATCATGAAGGTTACCAGATCAAGGTGGAGCGCGAGGTTCTGCCCAAGTGTGGGGGAGATCGTGTGATGAATGGTTCTGATCCTCCCAACCCCCCGCCAAATGACTCTGCGGGTCACGGTGGAGCCCGGCCATCGGGTAGCGCTCCGCCTAAAGGGGCCGTCCCTGGTAATGAACCTCAGGGAGAGGACCGTGCGCCCGCCAAGGCTTCTGGCGGCGACACCACGATGCAGGATACGGGCGAAGAAGGGGATGACAGCCAACAGGACTACTCTATTGACACGGAGACTTGGGACAAGCTGGGAGCGGTGTCCACTGATTCGGGGGCCTTGGGTGTGGCGACCCAGGACACAGCGGTGAGTGTGCCACCCCTGGCTAGATCCCTGACGCTATCCTTTGACGAGTACGGATCCAACATCCCGGCACTGGCAAGGGCTCAGACGGAGACTCAAGAGGTGGTTGGGGCCATCGTGGTTGCGGACCCGTTGTCTTCCCTTCCTGTGGCTCCGGGGACCGGCAACGACCTGACCCCTGCCAACAAGCGTGGTTCCAACAGTGCGGGACGTCAGGCTAAGAAGACGGCTGGGCGGAAGCCGACCCCCAAGACAGTGGCGATGGTGGCGGTGGCGACGCTGGGTGGCGAGCTGGGGGAGGCGTTGGGCAAGGCAGACGTGGGCAGCAAGGCAAGACGTTCCAAGGCTACTCTGATGACACCGCGGGCCCCTAGCGCCCGCGCCAAGGCCAAGCTGGGAGAATTGACGTTGCTGGAAAGCGCTAAACTGCGGCTCGCTGACAAGAACCTGGAGGCTACAAGTAATCCCCTACCATATTACCGTATCTTGAATGCTTTTACGGACGATCAGCTTGCTAGCATTCTGGACGATAGTGGCGTGGCGATTAGCGCCCCTTGTAGCGAGATTATTTCTATGGTTCGTGCACGGGAGGAAGCTCAGGCCATGCTTGCGGCTGCGGCTGCTCGTGGGGACGATCAGAACCAGCGAGCCATCGTTCCGGGTGCGGATGGCAGCGAGGCAGTGCCCGAGGAGGAAACAGAGGATAGGGAGGCCTCTGTTTTTCCTTCTTCTAGTTGGATGCCGGCTAGGAGGCGCGTGGCAAAAGCGGTGACATCCAGGGGGTGCCCCTGCGCAATTGTATCATTTAAATGCGTTATCTTTTTTGGAACATTCGGGGTTGTGGCCACGGGGGGCGGCATACACAACTCAAGGAGTATATTGCCAGAGAGAGGATTGACGTGGTAGCCCTACAGGAAGCGATCAAAGCTGACTTCTCGTTCCGTGATCTTCTGGCTTTTGATCCTTTACAGCGTTTCTCTTGGCACTGGATGCCCTCAGCGGGCCACTCGGGTGGTACTTAATGGGCTGTAATAATAATATCTGTGGTGTATTGCAATGGGATGTTGGTGTATTTTTTCTTTCTGTTACCATTAGACACCGCGTCTCGGGCCTTTCGCGGGTAGTGGTGTGCGTTTATGGGCCGGCAGATCACTCGCGATCGGCTGTTTTCTTACAGGAATTAACTAATTTGGTAGGGGCCGAACGAGCTATCAATTTGCCCCTGGTTGTTGGTGGGGACTTCAATCTTATCCGCTTGGGGGCGGACAAAAGCAACGCCAACATTGACAGGACTCGGGTGTCCATGTTCAATGCGGCCATAGCGGCATCGGCGTTGCGTGAGGCCGCTCGAACCGGTGCGAGATATACCTGGACAAACAAGCAGTTGTGCCGGGTCCGGAGCGTGTTGGATAGGGTATTTTTTACCCGTGAATGGGAGGTTTTATTTCCCCTATGCAATCTGGTGGCTGAAACTAGAATTGGCTCGGACCATGTACCGTTGATATTTTCTTCTGGGGAGGAATATATCAGGCGAAGCCCCCGTTTCTATTTTGAAACGGCTTGGTTTGAGTCCGAGGGGTTTGCCCAGATGGTGTCGGATCGTTGGGATACGATCTGCCACCAACTTGGTTTGCAGCGGGGACCGGCAGAGCGCTGGAACTTGGCGGCAAGCAAACTCCGGGCTTTCCTGCGTGGTTGGAGGGCTAACCACGGCAGCGATTCCAAGCGAGAGCGGGCCCAAATTGTTGAGGCAATTGCCGCACTAGACTTGGAGGCCGACCGACGCTCCTTCCCGGAGAGTGAATGGGCCTTTCGTTACGACTTGGAGCGCCAAGTTCTTGCCATACTCCGGGCCGAAGAGGAGTACTGGCGCCGCAGGGGCGGGATCAAGTGGGTCATGAAAGGAGACGCTAATACCGGCAATTTTCATGCTTACGCTAACGGTAGAAAACGGAAAAGTACGATTCTTAGATTACAATTTGATCATGGACTCTTACTTTCCAACGAGCACATCGTGGCTCACATTTATGAGTTCTTCATCGGGCTGTTGGGAACGGCCGAGGAGAAAACTCTTTGCCTCCGGGACGACCTTTGGGACCCTGCTGATCGGGTCTCACAGGAGAAGAACGATGGGCTCGTCCTCTCTTTCCTTCCGGAGGAAATAGATCGTGCCGTTCACGATATGAAAACGGGCATGGCGCCCGGACCGGATGGGTGGCCGGTGGAATTTTTCAAGAAATTCTGGTCTAAGCTCAAATATCTTTTCTATGACTTAGTGAACGGCTTTGCGCTAGGTACCGTGGACCTATCTCGTCTCAACTACATGGCTATTAGTCTGATACCTAAGGTTAAAGGGGCCGACGACATCAAGCAGTTTCGGCCTATTACTCTAATTAATGTCCCTTTCAAGATTTGTGCAAAAGCATACGCCTCCCGCTTGGCGCCCGTCGCTCAATGAGTGATTAGCCCTAGCCAATCCGGTTTCCTCAAGAAGCGTAATATTCTTGAAGGGCCGTTAGCGCTTCTCGAAATCGTTCATGAGCTCAAACGTACCAAGTCTAGAGGTGTTCTCCTTAAGTTAGATTTTGAGAAAGCTTACGATCGCGTGAACTGGGAGTTCGTGCGGGAGGTCCTCATCAAAAAGGGTTTTGATGTGGGCTTTGTCCACCGTATCATGCACCTTGCGAGTACTGGACACACGGCTGTGACTATCAATGGTGTAATGGGCAAATTCTTTCGCAACAAACACGGCCTTAGGCAGGGAGATCCTAGCTCTCCCTTGATCTTCAATTTTGTTGCGGACGCTTTGGCGGCTTTGATCAGCAAAGCCAGGGCTGCGGGGCATATCAAAGGGTTGATCTCCCACCTCATCCCCGGCGGAGTGACTCATCTGCAATGCGCGGATGACACGATGTTGCTTTTCGAGCCAGACGACCATAGCATTGCAACAATTAAGTTGCTTTTGATTGCTTTTGAGATTCTTTCGGGTCTAAAGATTAATTTCCTCAAAAGCGAAGTGGTCACCATAGGGATGGATGATCACGAAGGTCGGAGAGTCGCAAACTTGCTCAGTTGTAAGATTGGGAAGTTTCCGATCAAATACTTGGGTCTACCGATAAACCACAAAAGCTTGACGATTGCTGACTGGGCGCCACTTTACGGCAAAGTGGTGAACCAGGTTAGTCTGTGGAGAGGTAGGTTCATGTCCTCTGCTGCTAGGTTAATTTTGACCAATTCTAGCTTATCTTCGTTGCATATCTTTATGATGGGTATGTTCCTCCTAGCAGATGGAGTGCATGCTAAGCTTGACACGCCTCGCGCCCGGTTCTTTTGGGAAGGAACTGGGACAAAGCGCAAATACCATCTGGTTAAGTGGGCTGCGGTCTGTCGCCCTAAGAAGTTCGGTGGTCTGAGGATCACGAATTCGAAGCTGATGAACATTGCACTACTTACCAAATGGTGGTGGCGCCTTGCCCAAAACGAGAAGGGTCTCTGGGCTGATATTCTCCAGGCCAAGTATTTCCCGGATGGCAACCTCTTTAAGGCCAAGTCCAAAGGATCGTCCTTTTGGAATGGCATTCAAGCGGTTAGGCCAGCGTTTGCGGTTGGGGCCCAGTTTGCAGTCAACAACGGCGTCGCTACTGCCGTGTCACGGCGTGGGGAAATGGCCATGATCGGGCCGGCACGGAGAGAATCTTGGGGTGGTTTGGGTCGGGGCCGTGTTCGGGGGTGTAGCTATGGGCTAGGCTATGACAACTAGGTGAAAAGGTCCACCGGTAAAACCCCGTCCGGCGAAAGTCAAAGGGCTAGATCTGCCAGTCGACTATGTCAGGGTTAGACGGGACGGGGTACCTGGGGGAGGGGGGGTAGCAAGGCCGCCAGGTGTTGCGGTGGAACCTGCTATGTTTGTGGAAGCGTGGTGGCAGGCACAAGCACCAGGCACGCGGCTTCAGTGTGTGCCCTCCATCATGGGGTCGCTGCCGCCGTGTCACAGAATGGGGAAACGACCATGATTGGGCCCACACGGAGGGAATCTCGAGGTGGGTTGGGCCGGGACCGTGTTCGGGCGTGCAGCTATGGGCTGGGCTATGACAATTCGGTGAAAAGTCCCCCCCCCCCCGTCCGGTGAAAGTCAAAGCGCTAGTCTGCCGGTCGACTGTGTCAGGGTTAGACGGGACGGGTACCTGGGGGTGGGTAGCAAGGCCGCCAGGTATTGCGGTGGACCTGCTACGTTTGTGGAAGCGTGGTGGCAGGCGCAAGCACCAGGCATGAGGCTCCGGTGTGTGCCCTTCCTCATGGGGGTTGCTGCTGCCGTGTCATAGAGTGGGGAAACGATCACGATCGAGACGACACGGAGGGAATCTTGTGGTGGGTTGGACCGAGACCATGTTCGGAGGTGTAGCTATGGGCTGGGCTATGACAAATCGGTGAAAACATCCACCCGCGTCCGATGAAAGTCAAAGGGCTAGATCCGCCGGTCGACTGTGTCAAGGTTAGACGGGACTGGGTACCTGGGGGGTAGCAAGGCCGCCAGGTGTTGTGGTGGGTCCTCCTGCGCTTATGGAAGCGTGGTGGCAAGCGCAAGCACCCGTCACACGGCTCCGGGGTATGCCACCCCTAACGGGCGTCACTGCCGCCATGTCACGGAGTGGGGAAACGACCACATCAGGCCGACACGGAGGGAATCTATGGGTGGGTTGGGCCAGGACTGCAATGCCGCATTGAGGGAGACTTTTCTCCCTGGCCAAATCTTCGTATTCCGTGGCTCAACACTGCGTGCCAATTCGATCGGCCATCTGGAGTAGATCGACAGCTACGCCCCTGGTCATCAGATCAGTTTTGGAAACCTAAACTATGTCGCTGATATCCGAGGAGACTTGATCTTCCAAGGGTTCGCGGCCTCGACCACAGCTCTGGCCTTAGATCCGAAACACATCACCGAGTCCAAAGAGGGGAGTTTAGAGCCCGTTGGACTCTCCGTAGCCATAGAGCTTACAATGACAGATGGACTAATGTCCTGGCAGCCGAGGAATACGGCCTCGAGCGCCCTACTAAGAATTACCCAAAGCGCAGGCTGCTATCTCAATTCGACGACGAGACCCCGAAACCTATACCGACATCGCGTAACGCTGCGGACGGAACTGACCGACCACCTCGTGGCCGGGACAGAGCGACAACTCAAGCTGAACACCAGACCGCACCACCTCGCGATAGAGGTAGAGAGACAACGGCTGCAGGATACACGTATGACCTGCGACAGAACCTGGACAATAGAGCCAGTCATACCAGAGAAATCTATGGATCAAGGGGGTGTGCACTAGCGCGAGAAGACGACCATCAAGCCTGGCGCGACAAGCACAACCTCACCCAGGCCGAAAACCACATACGGACTTCAACCAAACTGCGTCGTGAAGTCGCCGATACAGAGGCGCCGCACACCCCCTATGCTTCACCGATGAGGTGATGGAGCACCAGTTCCAAGAAGGGTTTAAACCCGTGAACACCGAATCATACGATGGCACAACAAATCCCGCAGTATGGATTGAAGATTTTCTTCTCCACATCCACATGGCTCGCGGTGATGACTTACATGCCATCAAGTACCTCCCTCTAAAACTTAAGGGACCAGCACTGCACTGGCTGAACAGCCTCCTAGAAAACTCTATTGGTAACGAAGACTTGGAGGACGCCTTCAAAGACAACTTCCAAGGTACATATCACTACAAGAAATATGTCAACTTGTGACCACCACTATTGGTCACTGAAAGGTCACAAATTTCCATTTACGACCTTTTTGTGACCAAAAACAGAAGGTCAAAAGCTGGCGGTCGTAAACTGACTATAGCGACCTTTAACAAAAGGTCGTTGATCCTATGACCTTCTGCTTTTGGTCGCTAGCTCTCTCCCGTGCCATGTCGGATCCTATCGACCAGCAAAATTGCATTTAATTGAAAAGGTCGTTGGTTAAAATCAGCCCGGTCCAATTGGGGGTTTTACATGTGCCGAGCCCATTAATTCAGCCTATTTGTGTTTTTTCCATCAATTTTTTGTTGGGTTCATGGGCCTGGCCCATTTTATTTTCTAGGACGTAGCCTTCTATAATTCATTTCTTTTTGGGGCCTCGGCCCTTTTTCAATCCAGTCTATTTTGGGCCTCCACAACATGCATTTAGAAGCTTGACATCACAAGGACAGATAGCTATTCCAGCTTACATCTCAGCATGTACGTATGTATCCAAACCATTTCATTTCTTTCAACACAAAGGATTCTTTCAACAGCCACAACAGTAAACAGTAGATACATTCAACAGAGACTGAATTAACATAGAAATGAAGCAACAAAGGGCAGACCGAGTATAGGAACTACAGCTACATGGGACTACAGGTACCATTTCTATTTCTACATGCTTGCAAGAGAGGGAGGGACTACCAAGGAGCTAAACTAACAGCGGCCGAGCTAAACTAACAGCGATCATCCATCATTAATCAGTGACAGCAGCAATGAGTGGCAGCGGCGACGTTCGAGAGACACCCTCCTCCTGCTGCTGCTTGGTGTGCCTGCTACTGCTTGGTTTGCTGCATCACTAGCTGCCCTGCACACAACAAGAATTTTAGCTTTACATAAGGTTTACAAGAACAGGACCCTGATACATGAGATTGACATTCACAAGCTATTTGCATTTATATTTAGAACTGTGTCACACCATTTACATTACTAGTTATGTATTGACATACTTATCTAAAAGAACATATGTAGAAACATATGAATTTTATTTCTGAATACCATTACAGAAGTACTAAAAAAAGAAGAGCTCATTACACAAGAATCCAGGAAGAACCCATCAATTCTACGCCGGAGCAAGAGATGTGCAGGCAAATCAAATAGTAGATTCGAGCAAGAAGGATGTACTACCTGAAATGGGAAATGAGGAGGCCGATCCGACAAGTCCCACCCAAGCTGTGGAAGGAGCAGCGGCAGCGGCTGCAGAAGGACTCGACGGACCAGACGCCATCGTGGACCTGGTAGGTGATGATGAGGTGGTAGTGGTGGAAGCCGCTGCCGAGGCCGACTGCGCCTGCGGCGTCCTCGTCGTCCTCCAAGGTGATGACGACGGCCGGGTCGGCGTTGAGCCGGTGGTCGTGGTTCTGATAAAAACTACAGGAAACTTGATTACTTGTCAATACTGTGCAGTCACACTTTCAGAAAACCTGTCTATGTATATACAAACTTGAAAGATTAGCCCTGCAAAGGTTCAGTGGATCCAAATAAACATGCACATCAGAAAACTAGAGGAACAGACCATCAACACGTATATACCTAGTCAATAAAATATGCATGCAAAGTCGTACTGATGTATACATGCTCTCACATCAGAATTCAGAAACATCAGAGTCTCGCTGCATCTCAAAATCAAGCTGATCTAACATGTAGGCACTGATTAACAGATCCAATAATACTAATGCAATTGTAATCATACGGCAGAACAGATCGTTCAACATTTCCAGTGAAAGCATTGTACATAGCAAAACAAACTGAAACCCAATAAGACACTATTATAGTACAGGACGGTGGCGTCTATTGCCCATCTGGAAAACAAGGTGACATAGTGCAGGTTCAAAAGTTTCCTATCAATCATGATATGTTTGTACAATGGTTGGTGTATGCTGAGATCGGCACTCTATGACGTATAACAGATGCTGTATAATAGAGAAGAACGGCAAAAAAAAAATTGGTGGCATTGAGCTGTTGATAGAAGTATGCAAAAAAGCTACTCAGTTGCTAGCAAGATGAATCAACAAGAACTATGAAGGTTGGAGTCTAGAAAGGTATTCCCAGTTACAAATAGACTACGACAGCAGTTAAGCTATGCATCATTCTTGGCGCTGGATCTCATCCCTGTCATTTTTAGCAATCACTGCACGTGGAAGAAGTAAAGCATGTCAGTTGTACTGATTTTCAAACACACAAAAATGAAGGAGCAAAAGGCAGCCAAAATATAACTGCAGGGCCCTCTTAACACATAATGTTTGTGCCTAATCTGTTAATCAGCTTTTGCATGATCAAGGAGATTTTACTACTCCCTCCGTCCCATAATATAAGAAATTGCTTGCACATAATGCTTGGAGATTTATAGTGGATTAATACATTTGTCCTGTTTAGTGGAGTCCTTAAACAAGCAATGACATTTTATCAATGTTGAACAAGCAACTCCAGTATAAATTTGAACAAGCAATGGTATTTGTCAATGCTGGAGATACTGTCAAACTGTAATCACAAAGCTTGTCAATGCTTGTTAATGCTTGTTAATGCTTGAGATAAATTTGTCAATGCTGGAGATAAATTTGTCAATGGTATTTGTCAATGCTGGAGATAAATTTGAACAAGCAACTCCAGTATTTGTCAATGCTTGTTAATTCTACTGCTGAAGCCTGCCTAAATGCAGGAAGGCATCACGATTCAGATAGTCCATTAATCAAACGGGTGGATTCGTCAGACGAAAATGTGGATTGTCAAGGAAGGAAGGGAGGGAGGAGGGGGCGGACCTGGGTGGGGAAGTATCGGATGACGTTGGCCTGGTTCCCGCACCAGAGCGCGGCGGTGCCCTCCTCGCAGAGGACGCGGGCGAAGGCGTCGGTGATCCCACGGTAGGGCCGCGTGAGGGCGCCCCGGCGCAGCATCTTGGCCTGGTTCTACAGCAGCAACCTGACGCACGCGCTCCACCGGTGCCTCCCCCGTCTTGGCCAACACCGCCGCCGCGCCGCCCATGGCGAAGTCTGCCGCCGACCTGGCGGGCGACCTGGCGGATGTAGTCGTCCCTGTCGAAGATGTAGTCATCCCCGTTGTCCCTGTCGAGGATGGAGCGCTCAGACCCACCAGATGGAGCGCTCGAACCTGCCAGGATGTAGTCGTCCCTGTCGACGAGGATGGAGCGCTCGGGCGTGGCGGATCCGGCCCCATTCCCGTCGGCGAAGTCGCGGTTGGCATCGGGGGGGCTTGAGAGAGAAGGCGAGGTGAGGGAAGGGAGAGGATGGCGGCGGCAGCGTGTGGATCTAGGAGAAAGAGGAGGGGACGATGAGTGGTGTGCGGGGCAGAGAGTGGACCGGCGAATCCCGCCGGGGGAGGGGATGGATCAGGGTGGGTGGGAGAGAGAGGCGGCGGCGGAATGGGGAAGGAGGGGACGGCGACGGGGGGCCGTCGTCGTCGATCTGGATTGGGTGAGGGATTGGGGTGGGTGGCGGATCTGCAGCGAAAGAATGGAGGCAGGGGAGGGAGGAATGAGAGAAAGAATGGAGGCGGGGGGGTGGGTGGAAAATGTCCATGAGGACAGACCTAGGGTTTCGGCTCGGGTGGGTTTGGGCCGTTGGATCCGGAAGCATCCTACGGTGGTTGATGCGTGATCCGCGTGATATGCCCATGGTCCAATCAGAACGCAGCAAACCATTTGATGACCTTATGACCATATAAATTGGTCGTGATCGATTTAAGATAAAAAAATTCATTCATTTTTCAGTGCTCAAAATGAGTTTTTTTTGTGAAAGTCTATTCAAATATTTGTTTAAATGATCTCATATTGTGCACAATGGTGCATCTTGGAATTCCAAACAATGTTGCCTAAGGGAGTTTTCATTTTTCATGGACGAAAAAATTCATTTTCCATTTTTGAGTGCCCAAAATGAGTTTTTTTATGAAGGACCTATAATATATTTGCTGCAAAATCGTACTAAATCAATTTTCTAAAATACTAGGACATATTTAATGCACAATTGACCAAATGGTTGGGTGTAAAAAGTTTTGATCCACCTCTCGTGAAAAAGACAAATTTCCGCCGATTCAGCTAGAAGCGGGTCAAATTTGAACTACAGTTGCCTCATAGTTTGCTATTTATTTTTTACAAAAATCATTTCTAGGTACATAAGTATCTATTTAATAAGAGAAACACCAAAAGTTTTCCAAGATTCAACCACTAGCTAGGAATGGTCAAGCCCGTCATTTTGACCGCATTTTGAAACGGGCATAAAAAATTAAAAAAAATCAAAAAATTGGGAAACCTTTGCATTGTGTCATTATATGTGGCCAAGTTCCCAAGAAAAATAACAAACTTGTAATACGGCAATTATTTTTAAAAATTGTTCTCAGAAATGAGCTATCATCTCTGAAGATTCATGGCTTTCAAGC
The DNA here is from genome assembly GCA_021437245.1 of Aegilops speltoides. Lineage (NCBI taxonomy): Eukaryota > Viridiplantae > Streptophyta > Magnoliopsida > Poales > Poaceae > Aegilops > Aegilops speltoides. The sequence goes on along the minus strand of CM038146.1, from coordinate 5,613,678 downwards.
CAAATGATCAATCTTATGGCCACATTCGTGGCATAGTTTGTTTAAATAATCTCATATTGTGCACAAGGGTGCATATTGGAATGGCAAACAATGTTGCCTAAGGAAGTTTTCATTTTCATTGGACGAAAAAACCATTTTTCATTTTCCGAGTGCCCGAAAGGAGGTTTTTTTGTGAAGGAACTACCAAATAATTGTTGCAAAATTGGACCAAATCAATTTTATAAAATACTAGGACATATTTAATGCACAATTGACCAAATGGTTGGGTCTAAAAAGTTTTGATCCACCTCTCGTGAAAAAGACAAATTTCCGCCGATTCAGTTGGAAGCGGGTCAAATTTGAACTGCAGCTGCCTCATAGTTTGCTATTTATTTTTTCCAAAAATCATTTCTAGGTACATAAGTACCTATTTAATCATAGAAACACCAAAAAAATTCCAAGATTCAACCACTAGCTAGGAACGGTCAAGCCCGCCGTTTTGACCGCATTTTGAAACGGGCATAAAAAATTCAAAAAAAATCTGAAAATTGGAAAACCTTCGCATTGTGTCATTATATGTGACCAAGTTTCCAGGAAAAATAATAAACTTGTAATATAGTAATTATTTTAAAAAAGTGTTCTTAGAAATGAGCTATCAAGTGTGAAGATTCATGGCTTTCATGCCAAATGATCAATCTTATGGCCACATTCATGGCATAGTTTGTTCAAATGATCTCATATTGTGCACAAGAGTGCATATTGGAATAGCAAACAATGTTGCCTAAGGAAGTTTTCATTTTCGTTGGACGAAAAAACCATTTTCCATTTTTCGAGTGCCCGAAAGGAGGTTTTTTTGTGAAGGAACTACCAAATAATTGTTGCAAAATTGGACCAAATAATTTTTATAAAATACTAGGCCATATTTAATGCACAATTGACAAATTGGTCTGGTGTAAACTTTTTTGATCCACCTCTCGTGAAAAAGACAAATTTCTGCTGATTCAGTTGGAAGCGGGTCAAATTTGAACTGCAGCTGCCTCATAGTTTGCTATTTATTTTTTCCAAAAATCATTTCTAGTTACATAAGGACCTATTTAATCATAAATACATGGTTTGGTGGCGATACGTCGAGGTTTGGGCGGTGGCCGAGGGCCCCAACTCTAGAGCGCCAGAACTCATGCCCGCAGCGTGGTCACCAGCGTGACCGTGGCGTTATGCCATGTGTTCTGGGCGGCCTAGGCATGTCTAGTGGGTTGGTCACTCCCAGGTTGGTGCTAGGAAGAAAATTACAACATAAGATTCTCACGAGGAGACCAATCGATGCTCAAACATGAATTAGCAGCCAAGTGTTTGATTAGCGGTGCGGAAATGTACATGGCTAATGGGCGTGAGTTTTGGTGAGGATGATCAGTTACTAAGAAGACCGTTTTCACAAATTTTCAGCTCAAAAGGAGGAGCCTAGGTGGTACTTGCTTTGCAAACCACCACACCGGACATAAATACGAATGTTGAAGCTCGGCTCAAAATAATGAATGGATTGAGCTGGCATTTGGTGAAGGATGGTTATTTGGGCATAGGAAAGCACAGAGAAAATGGATACTATTTGGACATGCCAAAGTGGTACTTCCTTCACAAACTGTTACTCTGAATGAATAGGAAAATGAATATTTTTAATTATTTTTGAACTAGGCAAGGAAGGTTTTACATATTTGACGAAGATATGACCCAAAGAATTTATGAGATTTTTTGGGGAATTTTGGAAATGACAGAAATATAGGTTGCTTCACAACCTAGGGCAAAAACTGCCACATGGACATGACACATAGGCAAAACTGATGAGGTGGCGCCTAGTCATAGCAATAAGTACCAATGCATCCACGTTCACAACCTCATGACCATTTATATTGGTCGTAATCAGGTAGAAATAAGGTCATTGGCGCCTCTTGTCTGCTTTGTGACCATTTGGTGTAAGCAATTTCAGGGTTTGAGCCCTTCCAAGCGAAATGGCCGTGAATTTACGACCAATTCAGCTGGGGTCACTAAGAGAAGGTCATAAGTTGACATATTTCTTGTAGTGTATGTTCGGCTCCCAGACGACGATGACCTTAGTCACATAATCTAGCAACCCAGCGAATCAGCCTGGAAGCTCTGGACCAGGTTCTTAATAAAAAAGAACCAGAATGTGGATTGTCCGGACGCTGAAGCCCTCGCGGCCTTCAAACACAGCGTCCGAGATGAGTGGCTCGCCTGACACCTCGACCAAGAGAAGCCGAAGTCCATGGCATCCCTCACCGCACTTATGACCCGCTTTTGCGAGGGAGAAGATAGCTGGCTAGCTCATAGAAGCAATAGTACCAGTGACCCAGGCACCTCTGAAGCCAGGGACGGCAATGGCAAGCCATGACACAACAAGCACAAGCGTCGAAACGATTTGACCTTGTGTTCATCTTGTGTTTCTCTTGATTTGCCCTTCTTTCCCTCCTCCAAGTGTGAAAAGATCGGCCATTAGGCTTCCATCCTATATCAATGGATCTCCGACGTGCGTGTGCGTCTGTTGCTGATGTTGATTGCTTCGGTGGTGGAGGCAAGGAGCTTGTCCGGGGGAAACCCCTGGACATCCGTGGCGGTCAAAATCTTAACTACAACACATGCAAAAGAGGCCTTATGTTTTACTTTGGAAAGATGAAGTTTTTGTTATTATATGAACCTCATTTTGAAGCCAAACTTTGTGTGGGTTTATGAATTCTCTTGCTAAAATTAAAACCAAACATGATTAGGAATCATCTCAATTCTTAAATCCGTGTGGCGGGAAACATGTTTTCTAGTTTCTATGACATATGATTATTTACATTTACCAGTTAAATATATGGTCAAGCTTTGACCTAAAATAGGAGGCCTGGCTCTGAAGATTCAAAAACTACTGCAAGGGATTATGAGAAACCACAAGTGTAGCAAAACGCAGGGATCTATCTCGTAGGATTTACGGCATTTGTATTATTGTATATATGATGCTTCTTCAACTACCTCCACCCTGCAACTCATGAGATGCCGAGTAGTTAACAGGCTTCGAACTGCAGCATATTCATGAGTAATGTAACACTAAATTCTTGTTTCTTGTACACAGGATTATGAAGTAATGACTTAACCGAACAATGCATTCATGAGTAATGTAACACTAAATTCATGTTTCTTGTACATGATTATGAAGTAAAGGCTGAACCGAGAAATTGGTTGTGTTTTCCCTGAAGAATCTCTTGGTGACTTGTAGCTGCAAGTGGTAAATCCGAAACAGGAAACAGAATTCTATATAATTCAAATCAAGATAAATTTTGATGGTGCATAAATTTCAACAGACTGTAAGCAGTACTGATGCATTAGGGAAGGAGCAAGCTACTACTGTTGCTGAAATGCCTGAAGAAGTTCAGATAGCGGGGCCGTAGCTGAATTGGAGTCAAGTAGTCAGCAGGCAACCAAGTCTGTGATGAATGGGTTTTGCTTTATCCCAACTGCTGGCTGTAGTCGTACGTCTTCACGGCCCGACTGATCAAGCACCGAAACTACGGCACCTCCGAGTTCTAGCACAAGTTCAGCTCGATGATGTCCCTCGAACTCCGATCCAGCCGAGTGTCGAGGGAGAGTTCCGTCAGCACGACGGCGTGGTGACGATCTTGATGTTCTACCGTCGTAGGGCTTCGCCTAAGCACCGCTACAATATTATCGAGGAGGACTATGGTGGAGGGGGCACCGCACACGGCTAAGAGATCAAGAGATCAATTGTTGTGTCTATGGGGTGCCCCCTCCCCGTATATAAAGGAGTGGAGGAGGGGGCCGGCCAAGGGGGGTGGCGCGCCCTAGGGGGGAGTCCAACTCCCACCGGGAGTAGGACTCCCCCTTTCCTATTAGGAGAGGGGGAGGGAAGGAAGAGGAAGGAGGGAGGAAGGAAAGGGGGGGCGGCCCCCCTCCCAATTCGGATTGGGCTTGGGGGGGCTTCCCTTGCTCCTTTCCCCTCCTTTCCACTATCACGCCCAATATGCGACCCTATCCAAAAGGAACTCGAAGGTCCCACCAAGGATAGACCCGCATATTGAAACGCTTTTGCAAGGTGGATATCATTACATCAACATTACATAATAAGTAGGGATACATACATAAGGCATACAATGCCACACGAATACAACATCATCTTACATAAGAGCACCATCCGACTACGGATGACTCACAAACAGAAACTCAAACGACATCCACCACTGCTAGCCCAGGCTGCCGACACGAACCTATCCCCGATCGAAGAAGAAGCGTAAGAAGAACTCCAAAACAAGCAAACATCGCTCTCGCGTCATGATCATCGCATAACCTGTACCTGCAATTGTTGTTGTAGTAATCAGGAGCCACGAGGACTCGGGAATCCCATTACCATGGGTATCAAGACTAGCAAAGCTTAATGGGAAAGGAAGGGGTAAAGTGGTGAGGTTGCAGCAGCGACTAAGCAAGTATGGTGGCTAACATATGCAAATAAGAGCGAGAAGAGAAGCAAAGGAACGGTCGTGAAGCTAGCAATGATCAAGAGGTGATCCTGAACACCTACTTACGTCAAACATAACCCGAAACCGTGTTCACTTCCGGACTCCGAGAAGAGACCATCATGGCTACACACGGTTGATGCATTTTAATTCGGATCGGTGTCAAGTTATCTACAACCGGACATTAACAAATTCCCATCTGCCACATAACCGCGGGCACGGCTCTCGAAAGTTTAAACCCTGCAGGGGTGTCCCAACTTAGCCCATGATAAGCTCTCGTGATCAACGAATGATATACCTTCTCCCAGGAAGACCCGATCAGTCTCGGAATCCCGGTTTACAAGACATTTCGACAATGGTAAAACAAGACCAGCAAAGCCACCCGATGCGCCGACAGTCCCGATAGGAGCTGCACATATCTCGTTCTCAGGGCAACACCGGATAGGTCAGCCTACGAGTAAAACCAGACCTTGAGTTGCCCCGAGGTGGCCCCGCAGTCTGCCCGGTTCAGACCAACACTTAGACAAGCACTGGCCCGGGGGGGCTAAAATAAAGATGACCCTTGGGTTAATTACTCCCAAGGGAAAGGTAGGTGGTGGTGAGGCAAATGGTAAAACCAAGGTTGGGCCTTGCTGGAGGAGTTTTATTCAAAGTGAACTGTCAAGGGGGTCCCATAAATCACCCGACCGCGTAAGGAACGCAAAATCCGGGAACATAACACCGGTATGATGGAAACTAGGGCGGCAAGAGTGGAACAAAACACCAGGCATAAGGCCGAGCCTTCCACCCTTTACCAAATATATAGATGCATTAATTAAATAAAAGATATTGTGATATCCCAACAAAACCCTGTCCACCATGGAGCAATCTTTAACTTCACCTGCAACTAACAACGCTATAAGAGGGGCTGAGCAAAGCGGTAACATAGCCAAGCAATGGTTTGCTAGGAAGGGTGTCAAAGGTTAGAGGTTCATGGCAATTTGGGAGGCTTGAACAGCAAATGATAGGAAGCGCAGCATAGCGAAAGAACGAAGCAACTAGCATAGCAATGATAGTAGTGAGATCCAGGGTAGCGGTCATCTTGCCTGAAATCCCGCAAGGAAGAAGAATGAGTCCATGAAGAAGATGAAGCCACGAAGAGGAACCAAGCGTAGACGAACGAATCCTCACGATCGCAACGAAACGGGAACTATCGAGAAGAAGCACACAACATGGTAAACACACCACACATAGACAAGACATGATGCACAACAAGCATGATGCATGACAAAGCTACATGAAGCTACTCATGGCAAGACATGATGCTAACAAGAACAACACATCAAGACAAGTTTAAATGAGGCCGGAAACAACATATAACAATTCCGGTAAGTCCTCATATGCATATTTCGAAATTGGTCCAGAACTGAATAAACCTTATGTTCAAGTTGTTGAACAGCAAGTTAAGATGCACCACGATGATCTACACGAGATTCTAGTCAAGTTACATATAAAGTTCATTTAATTCGGAGCTACGGCCTAGAAGATATGAGCAAAACAAGTCAAACAAAATGCATACAAACATCAAGCAAACACCTCAAAACAAGGATGCAACATGATAATATGAAGCTACATGCAAAAACAAGCAAGTTTCATATAGAGCACACTCAAAACGGAGCAACGGTGCAACACATACACTCTATACAAGTCATAACAACAATCTGTCCATAACAGCAACTAGGTACAAGCATCAAACCAACAGGCTACAGCATCTCAACGTAATAACAGAAGGCATGGGCATGAAGTACAGGTAAATCATAACAAAACATGAACACTGAGCTAGCTCCAGAAATCACTAGAACATGCTCCAAGAGACATGGAAAGATTGCAAATAATAACAGTTTCAGGCTTATCAGGAAATAACATCAGGTTGCAATGTTTAGAGCTATCAAACAACATGTTACAGGAACATATCATGGCAAACAAAGGCATGGAATGAATCTACTAATTGCATAGAACAAAAGTCCCTTACTGACTATGAGCCAAAAAGGATCAGAAGAAATGATGGCAACCATGTAAACATAGCAAGTTATATGACAGATTCAAACATAGCAGAAACAACAATAAGTAGGCATGTTGGTGAGCTTGAACCACTCACCACAGAGCAATACATGGCATGGAAAGGCAACCAACAGTAAGAAGATATGTTTGAGAAGCTAAGCATGTCAAGAACAAGTTCATAGGGTACATGGATCACTAGAAAAACACATGGCCAAAACTGAACTTCATGTTAACAGGTTGACAGCAACATTATTTAGTAAGTTTGGAGCAAGCTAACAACATGATACAGCAGGCTATAAATGCAACCAGGGGCATGAATGGATAGAGCAAGACATGTATAACAAAACATATTTATTAAACATCTTCAGATTATGCACGAAATGACTTGTAGAAGCAGGTTTACATGGCATCACAAAATAACAGAATCAGTCAGGAAAACAGCAACAGCAAGTATCCTACTTAACAAGCTCGATGCACTCAGCACACAACTCACAAAAATACAAGGATGTCACCTATGGAAAGATGGCATGGCATAGATCAAAACATATGGAGGCATCAACCTCATAGGATGCACACATCAATCATGGCAAAAATGACAAATGAGCATGTTACAACAGTTCCAGCAGATTAACATCACATAGCACTCTTCCAACAGTATTTCGGGCATCAAGATGAGCTCAAATGAAAATGATGCAATGGAATGAAATGAAGTACTCATTGAGACGAACAATTTGACATATTACACGCACAAAATGAAGCAGTATGCACAGAGTTATGATGCGATGAACATGGCATGAAAATATCACAGATTCGGGGACTTAGTGGAATTTTCACCTCGCGATAAAAACAACGCGGATCGGGTCGGAGACGAAGCGGGTCGCGGATGAAGCGGGTCGCGGATCCACGACCCGGCAGCGGAGAGCTCCGGCGAGGCCGACGGAGTCCGGCGAGCTCCGGGGCGGCGGAGACCAGATCCCGCGGCACGGGTGGCGGATCCGGCCGGCGGGGTCCTTCCCCGGCCGGGATCTCGCCGGCGGCGAGTGAGGCGAAGGGCGGCGGGCATGGAGCGGCTCGAGTGGAGGGCGAGGCCCGGCGGCGACGCGGGCGCGCGAGGCGGCGCGCACCCGGCGGACGGAGGGAGCCCGGCGGCGGCGGGTTTGACGGGCGACGGCAGCGAGGGAGCCTCGGCGCGCGGAGGGAGCCCGGCGGCGCGGAGGGACAGCGAGGCGGTCGGCGGCGAGGGCGGCGGCGGCGGCGCGGCGCCGGCGGCAGCAGCGCTGCAGACGGGAGGCGGCGCGGCGGGGCCCGATGGGCTTTCAGGCGGGCCCTTCGGGACTGGGCGGGCAGGGCGGTGATGTGGCGCTGGCGGCGCCACGTGGCGCGACGCCGATGGCTGCGGGCGGCGGCGGTTTCGTCCGGTTGCGGCGGACGTGTCCGGCGGCGAGAGAGGAAAAGATCTAGGGTTTGCACCGCGAATTTGGAAGGGAAGGCACCTATTTATAGGTAGAGGGAGCTAGGAGAGTCCAAATGAGGAGCGGTTTTCGCCCACACGATCGTGATCGAACGACCGAGAGCATGGAGATGACTTAGATGGGTTTTGGGCCACTTTGGAAGGGGTGTTGGGCTGCAAACAAAAGAGGCCTTTGCGGTTACCCGGTTAACCATTGGAGTATCAAACGACCTCCAAATGGCACGAAACTTGACAGGCGGTCTACCGGTGCTATACCAAGGCCGCTTGGCAAACCTCGGGCCATTTCGAGAAATTTTAACACCCACTCACAACAGGAGACAAAAGGAGAACGCCGGATGACATAGGAGCGCCGGATTGCAAAACGGACAACGGGGAAAATGCTCGGATGCATAAAATGAACACGTATGCAAAATGAGATGCACATGATGACATGGAAAAATGCAACATGCAATCAAATAACATGGCAACGACGGCGAATAACTGGCAAACACCTGGCGCATCGGATCCGGGGCGTTACATCCACTAAGGCCCAATAAGGCCCATATACCTCCCGGGGGGTTCCGATAACCTCCCGGAGCTCCGGTATTTTCCCAATCTCACCCGGAACCTTTCCGGTGTCCAAATATATTCGTTCAATATATCGATCTTTATGTCTCGACCATTTCGAGACTCCTCGTCATGTCCGTGATCACATCCGGGTCTCCGAATAACCTTCGATACATCAAAAACTCATAAACTCATAATATTACTGTCATCGAAACCTTAAGCGTGCGGACCCTACGGGTTCGAGAACTATGTAGACATGACCGAGACACGTTTCCGATCAATAACCAATAGCGGAACCTGGATGCTCATATTAGCTCCTACATATTCTACGAAGATCTTTATCGGTCAAACCGCATAACAACATACGTTGTTCCCTTTGTCATCGATATGTTACTTGCCCGAGATTCGATCGTCGGTATCCCAATACCTAGTTCAATCTCGTTACCGACAAGTCTCTTTACTCGTTATGTAATGCTTCATTCCGTAACTAACTCATTACTTACATTGCTTGCAAGGCTTATAGTGATGTGCATTATCGAGAGGGCCCAGAGATACCTCTCCGACAATCGGAGTGACAAAACCTAATCTCGAAATACGCCAACTTAACATGTACCTTTGGAGACACCTGTAGAGCTCCTTTATAATCACCCAGTTACCTTGTGACGTTTGGCAGCACACAAAGTGTTCCTCCGATAAACGGGAGTTACATAATCTCATAGTTGTAGGAACATGTATAAGTCATGAAGAAAGCAATAGCAACATACTAAACGATCAAGTGCTAAGCTAACGGAATGGGTCATGTTAATCACATCATTCTACTAATGATGCTCATGTCTATGGTTAGGAAACATAACCATCTTTGATTAATGAGCTAGTCAAGTAGAGGCATACTAGTGACATTATGTTTGTCTATGTATTCACACATGTATCGTGTTTCCGGTTAATACAATTCTAGCATGAATAATAAACATTTATCATGATATAAGGAAATAAATAATAACTTTATTATTGCCTCTAGGGCATATTTCCTTCAAATGCACACTCCCCTAAGGCAACCAGTAAAACAAGGGGATGGAGCAGACCTCCTATGGGTTTTGTGAAACTAAATGTTGATGTTTCCTTTTATCATGATCTGCTTAGGAGCACGGCAGGGGCTGTCCTCAGAGATGACAAAGGAAGGTTCATTGTTGGCGGAAATTGGAGGATTGATTGGTGTGTTGATGTATTAACAGCAGAAGCACTAGCTCTAAGGTTTGGCTTAATCCTTTCACAGAAGCATGGTTGCAATCGCCTTATTGTTAACTCTGATAATATGGAAGTGATTGACACAATGAAAAATGGAGGACAATCAGCGGGTGCGGCAGCGGCAGTGTTCGACGATTGCTATTTTTGGCATGTGATTTTTTTGTTACTAGGTTTGAACATTGTAATAGGGAAGCAAATAAGGTTGCTCATGAACTTGCTAGACTAGCAAAATTTTCAAAGACTAGGGATTGGTGTGAGGAGCATATGGAGGATATTGTATCTTTTCTTATTGATGATGTAACTCTTATTTCCAATTAATAAAGTGTGATGTTTATTTAAAAAAAAAAACTGCTGGCTGTAGCTGGGGATTCAGCGACCAACTCTGTAACCTGCTAAGATAATATACAGTTCTTCCTGCCCATCCACCTTACATCACAGAGTCAAGCATCAACCCAAGCAACTCCACGAGTCGCTAACCACACATGCAACTTGACTAATGTCTGCTGGTCTCAGATAAAAATATACAAGACTTCACATGACAAGTCAGGTACATAGAAGAGCAATCTCAGCATCAACCACATCACATGCCACCGGCATACATAATAGAAGAAACTACGTACAGACACACAGTTTGAAGAACTTCAGTTCACTACACCAACTAGCCAGGGCTGGCATCTCAGCAACATAGAAGAACTTCCCTACGCCAACTAGCCATGGCTGCATCTCAGCAACCCGACTTTAACTCTTCATACCTGCACAACACATCCCAGTCAAACAAATTTGTAATGCTCTCTCACAGCAAAACAAATTTTGTATGATCCCCAAAAATAAGCATTAACATTGACAGTAAATGTCCAAAGCTGAATCATCCCATTCCCAGTACACAAGCTAATTGAACATATAAACCCTCCTAGACTCGTAGTCACAACCGTTGCCTCCACGTCGCCTTTAAATCGCTATGCCACCGCCTGTTAATTCGCTGCCCCACCGAGGGCATTTTTGTCATTTCACGCATCAGAGTATAAAACGGAGTCGCTCTATTGGAGAAGACCTAGCTGTCGCTCGCCCCGCGCGAGAGCGACCTAACCCGCGTCCTCCCGAGCCCCCCTTGCCGCCGCCACCCCTCACCTCTGCCCCGTGCCGGATGTTGGCGCCGCCTCCTCGCAGCGCCGCTTCTTCTTCTACCTCGAGCTCCCTCACAAAACTCTCTTGTGGTTTCTCTCTATCTTCTTCTCTCAAGAACACAAGAACACACACATACACATGAAACTCTACACACACACACACACACACCTCACCGTGGAGGAACCAGCTTTGCTTTGTTCTCCCGGTGAGACACACATATGCTACATCTTTTTTCCCTCAGCCCTCTCGGCCTCCGTTTCATTCAATCAATGCAATACTTATATACATCAGCTAGCACGGCCAGGAGCCAACTCCATGATCCGTTTCCTATGCTCACGTTTAGGACGTGTCTAACTACTCCACTATTACAGCTGCATGCAACCTCCATCTGCTACATACACGTACTAATTAACTTGACCAAATCACTCGGCCATACCTCAACTAACCATGCACTAACTAACTAGATAATATCCCAGTACATGCATGCACCACCGCAGCTTCACACCACAACGGCATCTCGCCAAGCTGCCGCATCACACGGCCCTCAGCATCTCCCATGCAGATACATGACCATGACAAGATTAAAACTAACACCGGATCCGCCTGCCGCCGCCACCACCGCTCTCCTCTGCCCCATGTCGGACCCTAACTCCTAGCCACCTCCTCCTCCTCTCCATCAGCGGCTCACCCACAGCCCCTTCTCCACCCACGGCCAATGGTTGGAGAGGCGGGGTCTTCTCGCTGGGGTGGAGGAGCAGGGGAGGGCCCGGAGGCCGGCGGTGGGGGAGTCCCCGACGCTACCTCCTGGCCTCCTCCTCCTCCTCTCCATCAGCGGCCAGTGGTTGGGGAGGCGGGGTCCTCACAACGCCACCAGCTGAGCGTAGGGAGAAGCGAGCGGCAGCCGGCAGGGAGAGCCATGGAACCAGCAAGGAAGATAGATCGGCACGCCTCAGTTTTCGCTCGTCTCGGAGTATCCAGTTTCCCTCTATCGTGATTATCCTTTCCCTTTCTCTTACAGGATCACCCAGGCTGCTGCTGGTTGTTTGTCTCGCGGATTCTTAGCTTATCCAGCGCGTGCATCTTTAATCAACAAGGTGAGATATTTGTTCAATGCCTTGCTTGCCTGTAACCTTTTTTGATGAAAGGCCTATGAACTGATTCCTTCTTTATTCTTCATTTTCTTTCTTGTGCAGTAAAGATTCGGTTCTTTATTGGTGCTTGCTCCTTCGGGCCTGTATTTAACTAGCAAGGTGGGATGCCCGCTCCTTCATGTCGTCCTCTCTTTAACCAGTAAGGTGGGATGCCTTTTGATTGCCTTGCTCCTCCTGTGTTTTCTGAAATGTCTATGAGCTTCATTGATGAGTTTTCAGTTTAGGAGTTCTTGTGGCCTCTTGATTCGTGAGTACGTTCATGTTGAGAAATTATTGTAATAAGGAGGGACACAATAAATATTTGTTAGCTAGGTTATTTGTAGAAATATGAGTGCCACGTTGTGGACCAATTACTGATTTTTGTTATTGGAGTTTGGCTTAGTATTCATATGGAGAAATATCACTGCCACGTTGCAATATGGTGCTCATGCTAAAAATGATATTTGAAATTGCATGTTCTTTGATGATGTTGTAATACCATAATGTTCTCAAATTATATATATTTTGTTTCTGATTTTGCAACCGGAACAATATATGTTCTGCCTTTAGTAATATGTACACCCACTATTTATTTCCAGCAAGACATGATAACTATTGCTCTTCAGATTGCTTCAGTGAACTGATAAATTGTGGACAAAGCTAGGTTCAGGACCTTGATTTAGAAATGGACTTTTTCAACCATAGACAATTTTTCTTCCTAAAAAAGAATTCAAATGCAGCTACTGTCAGCTCTAAACAGGGATTTGAAATCTTTTCATTTCTGACGTTTGATCAGAAGTTATCAAGTTTGATCAAGTTATCTGAATTTAAGCTTCAACTTATGCCTGAATTGCAGGTCATGAGTATGGGACTGGCTGTGGAAGTGTATATTTGGTGGAAGGATTATTTGGTGGAACTGGCTGTGGAAATGTATCCCTCAAAGGTATCCTTCTAACACGAGCAATGAACATTTTTTGCCATGAATTATGGTACCATTATTGCTTCTTGGTTAAAAAAATTCAGTAGAGGGTTGTAGCTATTTGGAGTGCAGAATTATTAAGTAAAGAGCAAGGATTCCAATTGGTCATACATGAAGTGATACTCTTGCAAGAGCTATGCAATAAATTTGATTTAATTACGGTTTCACCACATTATGAAAAGGGTACAACCTACCAATCTTAAGAGCATTAATGTAACAACTTTTTGTAGCTTAGAAATCCAATGGAAACTAATAAGGTAAATATGCTCCTTTCTTGCAGACTTGCAGTTCTGTTTTATTCATTATTCTGCTGCAAGCTCTTGGGTGTGTATTGTATATAAGTACATTGTCTTTGCTTCTAGGTGCATGGGACAAAATTGCTGAATGATTTTGGCATCTCCTGATTTTCCTTCTCCATGGTTTGCCATGTTCTGTGGTCTGAATTTAGTTTTTTTTTTCTTGGTCTAAATTCTGTGCAAATTGATGGAGCCCACATTGTTTGCAAATTCGGTTTGCCTTTTCCTTTAAAGATTTGTACTGCTCTATTTTTTTAATTGTCGAGGCAACAAAATACCCCTTATGTCATGTATGCTTCTTTGATAGCAGTTTATTAAGTTCTTATACCATAATATTTCTGATATAACAAAATGGTGAACAGTGCCATTCTGCAAAATAAAATGTCTGCACACAAAAAGGGCCCTGAACAATTTCTGGAATTTTTGTGTTCCTTTATTTGTTACTCCTCTGCACTACATCAATTTTTTCCAGGATCGTTTTGCTTTCAAGACTGATGCGTGTGTTCTTTCTCCTATATATAGGAAGAAGAAAGTATTCGCTCCAGACCAAGATGTCTAGCTTGCCTGTGTGCTGTAACATTAATCAGTGCATCGGGCCCAACGTTCTATGCGCTGAATGGATTTGCTGCGGACATGACGAACAAGCCTGTCATACAAAAGCTGTGTGCAGAAATTGTGGTGGCGGCGGTGCTATAATAATATGTAAGAGCTTTGTGTTGCCTTGGTCTATTTCTATGTTATTACGTCTTCCTGAGTTCCATGCCTTGACCCTTGATTAGTCTGATGAGTAGACTTCCACCTTCAACAATGTGTTATTATGAATTGTGCTTGTGAAGACTTGCGGTTGACATTTGTTGGGGTGGAGGCCAATCAGTCAGGTTCTCCACCCATTTCCTGGCACTGGATCCAGCGGGAGGAGATTCCTAAGGCATTTGATTCTTGTGGGATTCCCACACCTTGCAGGATCAGCAGGTTATTGGCACCTTCTCAGTCCCTCTGCAGTCACCCACATGACCCAGGTAAGCTCAATCCCTTTTCCTCATAGCTGATTCCTGTTATGTGCTACCCTGTTGGATGTGGAGGTCTTCCCATGTTCCATCTGATGGCTTGCCTGGATGATGCGATTTAATGTGTTTTATGTGGTGTTGGTGCTGAGACGAAGTTTGAGGTTGATCTGATCTATACCTATTAAGTGTGACTTCATTCATAGATTTGGGTTTTCTGGATGTGGATGTTTGTTTTCTACTGTTCGGATGTGGAATTCTGTAGACGTGATCATGCCATGAGTGACCATTGGACGTTGCCTCCATGTTTTACTGCGTTTTATTTATGTGATGTTTGCTTTGAGATAAAGTTTGAGGTCAACCTGATGTGTACCTATGCTTTGTTAATACGTTCATAGGTTTGGTTCCTCTGGTGGTGGAGTTTTTTTTTTGTTCTATTCGGATGTGGGTTTCTGTAGACATGATCACATGATAATGCCATGCGTGACTATGGGCCACTACCAATAAGAGGCTCTAATCTTCCCTCCTGTTCTTCACCGATCTTTTCTTCTCTAATTAGCTTCACTGATATGTGCTTAGTTATAAGTTTATGTCTACTATATAAATCTTAAGTAAAGTGAAATATGGTGGTTAAGGAGTAGTGTTTGACTGTTTGTACATTTTTTCCTTATTGTATGGCCTGTGAGTGAGGTCAAGCAGCGAGAACTGGACTGTTAGTTGGCGTACAATGTCCCAATTTCCCTAATTTATTTGGGTCTTTTTAACAAACTCTCGGAGTGGTGATTGAGGTGTTCACAAAAAATATAAATTCAAATACTCTTTTTTCAGCATACCCCTGCCAAACGGAAATGGTTCAACAACATTTTAAACGTACCATTTGAATTTGTAGTCAGGTAAGGAAGTAAAAAGAGGCTTTTGTTAGTTTTGCTTTTACACAGGGAAATTTCGAGAAGCATACTGTCCAATTTTTCGAGTCAGTGAATAAATAGAGTACTTGTCCACACAAAAATGAATAAATAGTCCTCTGTTATATACTTATTCATATTCTGTCTTTTCTCAGGAGCATGATACAAATTGAAAGGCTTTTCTGTACCAGGCCAAATCAACTACTTGCATATGGATGAAACTTCCATTCTATTTTACGTGTGACCGACGTGGATTCTAACAATTGATCCAGCGTATATGTTATCATAGCAGAATAAGAGGTATGATTCCATCACTGTTATCTCAGTTTGATCAAGAAACTAAAACTAACCCACACCATCCACTCATGGTTATTTTATTATTTTGTTTCCCTTTGTAGATGCGCTCCAACCAGTGGATTTTTCACCCAAGATGCTTCTGCAAGAAATGTGGCAAACAACTGTAATGGACCGCACCAGGTAGTGAAGCTGCACATCAGTTGTCCTGGGCAACAACAGTTCTCGCCTTTCGTACAACTTCAGGATAGCATGGGCATTGGGCAGCTACTCTGCTTTCCTCTGGTTGTTCGTGTGGGTAAACACATGAATGATCATTCATGTACGCGCCCGATGCTTTCAGTCTAGGAGATCAAGAAATAATAGTGATTATTTACGCATGCTCTCAGTTTTGTTGGACTCTTTGTACTACTGATTTAATATCTCCATGGTATTTTTTGAAGCTTTTTTATTTTTTGTTTCGTACAGTCAAGGTATCATATCAAGATTAAACCAATCGTTATCACAATTGGTTTTCACCGTGATTCATCTACTTAGTTAAGCCATATCTTAATGAACTTGCTTTCTGTTTGTTCTCCATCATTGGAACCTTGATGATTTATCTCATTTGAACTGCATAATCTAACCCCTCTGATTTTACATGTACTTGTAGGGAAGATAGACCCGTGTGGTCATTAGGTGCCGGAGCCAGGAGCACAAGGGCAGCACCGCACTGAGGTCAGTGCCTCCACAGCTCTCTGGTTTTTAATTTTGTTACTCATCTATGTTCAAAGTGATTCTAATGTATGCCTTGGTCTGCTTTGTTCAATTCCACAGGAATTTCTTGCCATGGGCACGACCAGTATTTACTATGCAAGCAGACAATTGTTGTTACATTCCTGCCAACTATATGAATCTGTGTATGTATGGTACTTCCAAACTTGAAATGTTTGTTTGGAAGTTACTTTAGTTCTTTGTGGTGGATTCACATCTTCTCACATGTACCATCCTCTTAGACTTTTAGATTTCCAAAGAAACCAAATGAAGATATGGTGGCCTGGTCTCAATAGTACAACTTAAAGCCTTCCATGCTTTATATTTTCTCTGAAATTTGCTCTTGAAGAATCATGTATCTATGTTAGATCCCGTGAGAAAAGGTGGCTTCCAAGCAGAGGATGGGCAGTGTTGGCCATAGTTGGTTTTCGACATGGGTGTCTAAATATTCTCACAATACTTGGCTTCCTCTCGCCCTTTGCGCCATTGGCGCAACGAGTCATCTAGTACTACAAACGGAGAACAACAATAAGGGAACATTTAGTTTGTACTGGCACCTATATGCTTACATGTTTTCAAGATTTTTGCTACATAACTACGTACAATCGCAGTAGAAACTAAGAGATCGGTGACTCACCGCCTATCATCTGAGGCAAAAAAACTGAACTTCCAAGATTGTCAACTAATTCCAGATTTGCTTTTGTGTGCCAAGCCATATGTAAGGCTCAGACTAAGGAGAAATGGCTGGTATCTCTACCCAAAGGCATGCTTCTTGAAAATGTAAGCGTAGACTATGCACCATCTTGTAAGTTGGGTAACCAAGAAAAAAATATATATATAAAGAGAAAATTACCAATGTTGTTTGACCAAGATAGCATGTTAGCAGATCTAGTGTGTTCAAAGTTCCTCCCAACTCCCCTGCCTACAAGCAAAAGAAGCCCAAACCATATGAAAATTCGAAGAGAAGTTGAGTCAAGGATAGTAAATGAAGCCAAATATACCGCTAGGACCGAAAAAGAATGGCAAAATTGTTTACATGTTCAGAGAAAATGCATTTATCCAGAATTATTGCCGAGTGAGTTTTGTGCCAGTTGTGACCATAAGGCCAAAATAAAATATGCACGGCTTGGAAAACCAGAGTTCCATAACAAGTATTACATAGTACTACGTGAAATTAATGGACTAGTACCACTCTTCAATTAAAAATAGACCACATGGTATTATGAATTGACAATTTCTATGAAGATCAATCAAGTTAAATTTTAAACTTGCAAGGAAAAAAGTAGTGAATAAGAAAACATAACAAGCTTTAAGCCGCCTCTAGATGTTTCATTTTCTTAATTACTTCAGATGGTTTCACTACTGCAGCTATTGCCACTTTCCAATTTTTAGAACACCTCTGATAAAAAGATCATTACAAGCACATAATTGTATTTACCCTTTAGCAATGGCCAGGCATCAAAGTAATATTTGTGTTCCTGTTCTAGCTTTTATGGAGCTCTATTAACAAGAAATTGGATAACCATAAGATGAGCAGATCAACAGAGGAACAATCCTAATAACAGGAACAATGTTACCGCAATAACGTACCAAAAGTAACTAGAACGAATACGAGCAAAACAAACTAAATGGACTTTTTGCTTGTGCAATGTAGATAGGGCGTATTACCTGCAGTATAGAAATTCCTGTAGGGATAAAAGGTGTCAAGACATATGTTGTTTCTTTTAACAATATGTTTGATCTGCATCGAGTCAACTTGGAGTGTGAAGTTGCCGGTTATAGTAGTGAGAACAATCACATTTGCGTCCTCATCATACCCGACGAAAAGTGCAGAATCCATTCTCCTTGGAACCGTACCGTCGAGTGGAATGGTTTTCTGCAGCAGCACCCATTCAAAAACACCATCGCTGTTAGATTTCCTCTCCCATACTTTGATAGTCAGGTCCAACAAAATAGCAAGGCCTAGTCCATCATTCTCCATCCGTAAGAGCTGAAAATACCAGTCGTCGGTACCATGGTTTTCTACCGGCTTTTCGATCAGACCAAGACTTTGCATTTCGAAATCAAACACAAGGACATCACCTCCAGAAATCAACAAGCAAAGTGCATTCCCGACAAGGGTGCTGGGCCTTCTTAACCTAGATATTCCAGCTGTTATCGTCATCGTCGAGAAAATATCTCCCCAAACACCAGACGCCGAGTCGTAGACAGAACAAAATGCCGGTGTATTGTACTCAGTGCAAACCAAAACCAATTTAAACGGGCTCGAGAAACAATCTCCGTGGACATGCCCATCTTCGCATCGACGCACAATACAGTGCCATGCCAGCCACAGAACTCCCCATTGAGGCACTGTTGAACCCTGGTGGAAAAGCCACGATCGCTCTTCACCGGTGAGGGATCCCACACGACGGTCTCGCCCTTATGCATGTTGATTAGGAGAGAGAGGCCATGGCGGCAACCCATGTATGCTTCATCTTCGTGGTAGGGTATTCTGCTCTTGGGCAGGGAGAAGCGGGCAACAGGGATGCGGTCGGTGAGTCCATGGCAGGAATGAAGTTTTAGCATACCCTCTGAAGAAGCCGAGCAGAGGAGGTTTCCGTGGTGCTTGCGAAGCGTTTGAGGAACTGGGGTCGAGAGGATGCTGCCCCAGCGCTTGCATATGACAGACGCACGGGGGAGCGAGGACGGCTTCGGAGGGAGGCGGACGAGGATCTCGATGAGGAGGTTGTCGTCGCCAAGCACCTTGGACACCGAGCCGGCCAGTGGCACAGAACGGCGCCACCTCTTCCCGTCCACACGCGGCGAGCTGGGAATGGGATCGGCCCTGGGATGAAAAGAAATGTAATCAATTGACACACATATGCACATCAGGGAAGTTGCAAATTAAACATCCAACATACATATGCACATCCATGATCAATAGAATAGCATAGCATACAACGAGTAATAATGAATCAACTGGCTTCTACCATACACAAAGTAAGTGGCGTACTCACAAATATGTTACATCCATCCAGCATATATAATAGCATACACAAAGTAATGCAGAGAGAAAGGAACTGGATTGGGAATCTTACACTTGGCCTTGGGGAACCTCAGCAGCAGCATCCATCAGAAGCACCTATCTCTCCACAGCTGCAGCAAGGGAGGATTGTTAGGGTTTGATTAGGAGGGGGAAATCTAGCTAGGGTTTACTTTTACTACTAGGGAAAAATTAAGAGAAAAGAAGAAGGGAGTTACTAGTTCAGATGGAGAGCGAGAGGAACGAGTAGATTGGGCTGCCAGACCTCGAATCGCCGGTGGGTGGCTGCCGGAAACAGGGGCGGTGTGGTGAGGTCGCCGGCGGCTCCGCTCCTCCTTTCTCCGGTCCGCAGCTCTTTTTTTTTTTAGAAACTTCTCCGGTCCGCAACTGAGAGTGGGAGTGGGGAACAACGACTATAGTAAGCATAATTTGTTTTTTTATTTTGTGAGATAATTTCATTTTTGGAAACCATGGTTTTTAGGAAAATCATGATGTTTATTGAAGCATAAATATTTTCTTTCCATTTTTTTAATTTTGTGAGACCCGATTTTAAAAAAACATGAATATCCTAATATTTCTAAATTTTCATTTTTTTATTTTACTATTATTTCATGTAATATATTTCAAGGAGTTGTTTTTGCACAGTTTATATTTCTCAAAAATACCCCCCCTCCCCCACCCCCTGTTTCTTTCAATTTTGTCAAATTCATAAATCCCATTTTGATCATTGTTTGACCAAATAACTTGACTTTGGGAACCATTTTTTAGTTTCTTTATATGCCAAGCATGTTATTATGCTTCTTCCAATTGATCAACCAGCAACACAGCAAGATTCACAAACTACTTAACCAGTACAGAGTTTCAACTACTCCCTCCGTTCCAAATTACTCGTCGTGGTTTTAGTTCAAATTTGAACTAAAACCACGATGAGTAATTTGGAACGGAGGGAGTATTTTACTTAAATTCTTGTTTTCCGTGTAGTATTATGTTGTAATGAACTAATTGACCATACACAGTAGTACTATGAGTGAATTGATCTCTTTTCTATTTTGCGATGGAGACTGAATTGAGCTATTCAACGTATGAACAAGAAAAAAGTAATCTACAAGGTCAGGTCAAGTGCAGGACACAACATTGTGAGTGTGATTTCTGTGCACTGCAAGAAAATGGAGCATGGAGCAGGGCCTGATTCAAAGGTCAAACCGTATAGAACTGAAACTGTGCCAAAAAAAACTGAACATCACGGCCAAACATTTTGATTTTGACAGCAGCAACGATCTAAGGCAGCATTTTCCTTATGCGCATGTAGCCCCAGGCACCAAGGTGCGGTCGGAAGAAAAACATCGCCGTGGCCCTCTTGCCAGGCGGCAGCGATATTTTGTTTTTCCTAGAGAACCAACTTTGATGTACGAGTGTCGAAAATGGCAAGTCAAGATCTGAAAATATCTTCAGTGTAACTCAGGACAAGAAAAATCTCCATGGCAGATCCAGAATAGGACTAGCATTTAACAAAAAATCAGTAATTTTCTCCAGTCAAACAAAGTTCAAACAAAAACTCACAACACTCTTTTGATTAAGAGCCAAGCCATAAAACTCTTTGAAGTTCAAACAAAAACTGACAACATTTTTCTGATTTGTCTCCAAGGAAGAGCCAAGTCAGTCTCACCCAACTGGGCAAACATCTCATTGTATCTTGGCCTTCAATTCTGAAATCAACTAAAGTTAATAAGCGTGACAAGTTATCGGTGATGAATATCCCAAGTGCATAAGCATCAAGCTGGAGATACTTTTCGAATTACTGAAAACAGCAGAGGTCCTAAAGGGCCATGTAGCAACCCAACAATGAAGATTAAACATTCTTAGTTTCTTTGATTGAAGTAGGCAACTGGGGCTCAGGTGTGTTCTCTACTAGGCAGTAAAACTGGGCATATACAAGCATTGTCTGCCTCTGCTGCAAGTGGTGATGTGAGCAGCATTATCACAGTTAGATCACTAGCAAGACTCACAAGATCAACTGTAGACAGATATATAGGGACTTACAAAGAAACTGTCTAAAGTGCCTACTGCTTCTTGTCCATCCACCTTGCTAGTACCTCACATCACAGAGGCAAGCACTAACCCAACCAACTCCATGAGTCACTAATCAGGCATGCAAACTGATCTTAGATAATATACAAGAGTAAAAGTTCGCACGAGTAAATCCATCAAGTTCCACTTGATACACAATAAAAGAAGAAAAACCTAATTACTACATAGAGGAGCAATCTCAGCGTCAACCGCTTCACATGCCACTTACATACATAACAGAAGAACCTACATACTACATAACTGGCCAGCTTGAGCGTCGATCACATGAAAATAGAAGAACTACCCCACACCAACTAGCCATGCTTGTGTCTCAGCAACCCGACTTTAACTCTTAATACCTGCTGAACAATCAATGTCATCTCAGTAAAACAAATTTCTAGTACTCTCTCACAGAAAAAAAAAATCGTATGATCCCCCAATATAAACATTAACTCTTAGACATAAGTCAAATTATACAAAAAAAAGTACCCAAAGTTGAATCATCCCAGCATTATAAGACAAACTAATACTACAAGATAGCACGTTAGCAGATCTTGTGTGATCACACTTCCTGATCCACCGCTTTCCACCCAACTCCCTTGACTACAAGCATAATAAGCCCAAAAGCAAATGAAAATAACGACAAGTTGAGTCAACGAAGAAGGATATGTGCAAACCACTATATACTCACTAGAGTATGGGAAACTAGCTTTTGTGGTGTGGACAGTAAAGAAAGCCACGTCTATTGCCAGGTCCAAAAATGAGTGGTAGGACTGTTTAAATGTTCAGCGAAAATAAATTTATCCAGAATTATTGTCGGAGCTTGTATCAGTTATGACCAACATCCCAAAACTAAATATGTATTACAAATTGATGATTAGTATCAAAGATCAATCAAGATAAATTTTAGTCTTGCAAGGAAACATAGTGAATGAGAAAACCTAACAAACTTTAAGCTTCGGATGTGCCAATTGGTTAACTATTCCACACAGTATGTGTTTCATCAATGAACATTAAGTAGTACTATTATGTATTTATGATTATTACCTAGATCAATCAAGATAAGTACTAGCTACTGAATTTGCTAGTCAAATACTACTTTACAGGTAAAGATATTGACCGAATGAATAGAACATGCTTTCAGTTCTCAAATGTGCCAATCGAACAACCATTTCACAAATTAGGTCAATATACAAGCACGTACTGATAGCATTACTTTTACGCATATAGTGATGACTAGGCAGCAATAACTCTAGTTATATGATTTTGTTAGAGTACTTCAGTAATAAACAATGATTGAAAATTATCATAACCACCACCACCCTGACAAAGAAACGAACTACTCAAATTACTATCACATATCTAGTCAACCCTCAAGCACACTAGTCATACTGCAGTAGAATGTACCAAAAATAATTAGAACAGAACTCAGCAAAAGTGACTGGACTTTGTTACGTATGCAATTCAGAAACAAGGTATTACCTGTAGTATAGAAATTGGTATAGGGATAACTAGCAGAAGAGCCCGTGCGTTGCAACGGGAGAAAAAAAACACACACTCTAAACCCAATAACCATAATATGTTCATGCCCTTTATTTTAGCGAGGCATCATTTTTGTGTTGCCGCTTATCCTCCTTCTCATCTTCAGTGGCCTTGGTGTTCACACAAACCAAAGTGTGTTTGAATGTTGTTTTTCTCCTGCCAGTTTGTTCAGAGGTGCTCATGTGTGGTTATCGATGTTTTCTTTCGTCTCTTTATGATTTTAGTGGTTGTTTATTTGCAATCCAGATCGTCATGATTTAAAGAAAAAAGGACGTGCCCTATAGGTTACAAGTTTGCTTTTAAAATAATATTTTAAAATATTTAATAGGTAAAAATAACATCATATTCAAATTCTACATAATTTTCTATTTAAATTTCATATATAACATGTTAAAATCAGAGTTACGATTTAATAGATATGGATAATTAAGAAAATATTTGTTTGACTTAAATATCTTCCAAAATAATATTTAAAAAATATTTAACAAACAAAATAACATCATATTCAGATTCTACACATTTTTCTAATCAATTTTCATATATAACATGTTAAAATCGGAGTTACGGTTTAAAAGATATGGATAATTTAGAAAAAACATGTGTTTAACTTGTATATGATCGGCGGGTGAATTATCTAATACATCAGGGGGGTTTCCGTAAAAACGTAAAATAACGGTTCGGTTATGACTTAAGTGTGTACTGCGGGTTAATTCATAGAAAACGCAGGGGGTTTTCTGCAAAAGTGCATGACGGACCGCCGAAACCCAATTTGCTTTATTATTAGGTAGAGATATATTCTGAAACTCCGAGGATCTCCTATACCAATATTTGTGAATTGCATCGTCTCAAGCTGCAGCATGAAGTCATCTGTATCCGAAGCAAGAAAGATCACATTTGTGTCCTCGTCATACCCTCGCACGAGGAACGCTGTTTGGGTTCGTGAAAAAAGCTCATCCAGTTGAACTGTTTTCTGTAGCACCCATGAGACAACACCATCAAAGTTAGATTTCCTTGCCCATAACTGAATGTTCTGTTCTGACATTGAAGTAACAGCCAGGGCAAGGGCACCATCATCTGTCCTCAAGGGCTGAATAGACGTGAAGTGGGAAACAGGGACATCTGTCGGCCTCTCGATAATACCAAGGCTCTGCCTTTCAGTATCAAACGCAAGGACGTCACCTCCATGTAGCAACGAGTAAACAACAGTGCCAATGAGGACGCCGGGCCTTGGAGACATAGGAGCCGTAGTCTCTATAGAGATCAAGTTTCCCCAAACACCAGAAGCCGAGTCGTAGACAACACCAATTGCGTCTGTGAAGCAGGCGCAGACCAAAACCAATTTGAATGGACTCGAGAAGCAATTGCCGTGCACATGTCCAGCTTCGGCGTCGACGCACAGTACCGTGCTATGCCATTGCAACCATCTTTCCGGACATAGCACCTTTGGAAAAGGCATGCGGCGCTGTTGTCCGGAGAGGGGATCCCACACGACGGTCTCACGCCGCGACTGGCTGATGAGGACGGCGAGGCCATGGCGGCAGCCCATGAAGTCCCAGCCTGATTTCTGCGGCACGGTCAAGCGCTCCGCGGGGATGCGGTCAGGCGGGTCTAGCAGGGGTCTGAACCAATATTTTAAATAGCACGCTATTTCGCCGTTATAACGCGGTTATAGCATATTTGAAAGGAAGACGTTACGTTTTGCCAAAATCGGACGCTACGCTGCTAATCGCGTAATTAGCGCGCTACACACGCTATAACGTTGTAACGTTGTAACATTACGACGTGCAGACCATGCAAAACTGAAATAAGCACAGCCCAGCAGGCCAAAACCAACCCACGACCACTAGCTTTCTCACTCCTTTTATCAGATTCTCCCAAGAGACCTAACCAGCAAGCCCAGGTGGCTGCCCCGGTGGCTGTTGATGTTAGAGACTCTTAAAACTATGGTTGTTGATGTTTCAGACTTAATATTTTTATGTGCTGGATTTGGCCCTTACGCATATATTGCTTGCTCCTATGAAAAAATTAGTTGCTTAAATACTTTATTTCTAGATATATTTGATTTTTTTTGCAAACGCTATTTTTAAATATAGCACGCTATTAGCGCGCTACAACTTGTGTAGCATTTAGAGGAGGGCCTCGCTATATTTTGTAGCGCGCTATTTAAAATATTGGTCTGAACACAAAGTTTTTCTCATCAGGCCTTGTGAAGAAGCCTAGCAGAGGAGGCTTCAGCCCGGTGGTCTTTGTCGGGCGGCGAAATTTGGGGTCGAGATTTACCAGTGCGCCAGGCCTTGGCAGACGAGGGAGGCGAAGGGAGGATGACGGCCATGAGGAGGCGGAGGAGGATCTCCCGGAGCAGGTCCTCGTTCTCCAACAAGCGGAGTGGATGCCGCTCATAATTGGGTGGTCCGAGTCGAGATCCCCTAATGGCGACGGTGAGCTAGGGTTCCTCCTACTCCTAATGGCCAAGGGAGGAAGAGGATCACCAAGGAATGCAAATTGGGTGGCGGGATCTCTCCTCGGAGAGAAAGCAAGAGGATTTAGGAGCGCTCACCGTTGCTCCCGGAGGAGCCGTGCCAGAGCGCCGCCGTCGGTCGCCGGGAGGAGCTCGGGGTAGGGCTGAACGCAGGAGTCTTGGGGGAGGTTGGGGCTGGGACGAACTACGGAGGCCGGGAGGCGGCGGCGCGGCGCGATCTGGTGCAGTGGTAGGGGCGGCCCGGCGCTGGTGCCGCGGGAACGACGGGCTGATACTGAAGGTTCGTTTTCCTTTTTTGCCCTTCCATGTGGCTTCTACTTGAGAAATTGCTTGCTGCTATGTACAAGGACACCAATGTCTTTTTAACTTTATTTCTTTGATTGACAAAGGGTGGATGCACACACATGCAAAAACATGCCGGCAAAATAGCAAAGTCATATAAGACCAAAGTTATGCATGGGCGAGGAAAAAAACCAAAGTTTTCAGATCTACAATCGGCAGACAAAACAATGAGCATATCTGCACCAAGTCGAGATCCCATTAGGCGATGATCAGCTAGGATTCCTCCTAATGGGAGGGGGGGATCACCAAGAAATGTAGACTAGACTCAAGTGGGAAGGGAGATCTTGAAGATTCAAGGTCCCCGCACCTCTCAGCGTCAAGATGGCAGCCAGAACCAAGGGGACCTAAATTTCTTAGATCGAGGCAGCGACTGCGGCGCGAGAAAACCCTTGAATCAAGGGAGGGCTTCTTGTTTTCTTAGGGGATTGAATGAAGGGAGAGTTGAGCTTAGTTAGTCCGCAGATTGTCTGTAAGCTATAACATGGCCCATGCTAACATTTTTTGAATTTGCGAATATGAAAACAGGAACAGACTTTAAAAGCATAAAAAAAGTTTGAATATTTGAAAAAAATATTATAAAAATATTACACAGAATTTCCAATTGCATAACTGGCTTTTCTGAATATGTGCAAATAATATTTAGAAATATTAAAAAAAATTGTGAACAATTCATGAAACTCTTTTTTTAAACTGTGTGCATTTTGGAATTGTGAAAAAGTATTTAAAAATTAAAGATTTGATGAAATTCCAAACTAAAATTTGAAACATGAACATTTCTTGAATTTGTGAACAAAATTTTGAAACCATGAACATTTTTTGAAATTCCTGAATGGTTTATGAATTTATGAACAAATTTGGAAACAAGATTGTTTTTAAAATTTTGAAATATATTTTATGAAAAAACAAAAAAATGAATTTATGAACAAAATGTGCCAACCGGAATATTTCTTGCAGTTTTGGACAATTTATGGTAAATTCAAATTTTTGGAAAATATACAAACATATTTTGCAAATAAAGAAAAATATACTTGAAAAAATAACTAACTTTCTGACATCCACCTTGTCGACCCGCAGTGTAGTCGCCTCGTCCATAATATCCTCCATTTGCACCCCTTTTTCGACGACCGCCGTAGTCGCCTGCAATCCCTTGTCATTGACCGGCGTATTCACCATGACTTGTGTACTAGACGAGTATGACTATCTAGATTCTGTCATAAAATCGTCATGGATATAAATGCGTGACAGAAAACGTGAGCTACTGTGATAAAGACGTATCATCACGGATGTGCGTGTGTGTGTGTGTTTTTTGTAGTGCTTGGCGACTTGTAGCTGCAAGTGGTAA
The DNA here is from genome assembly GCA_021437245.1 of Aegilops speltoides. Taxonomy (NCBI): domain Eukaryota; kingdom Viridiplantae; phylum Streptophyta; class Magnoliopsida; order Poales; family Poaceae; genus Aegilops; species Aegilops speltoides. Next base: position 5,586,594 of record CM038146.1, on the reverse strand, counting down.
ATCTGAAACAGGAAACAGAATTCTGTCTAATTCAAATCAATAGAAACTACAACGGTGGATCCAGAACTAGACTGTCAACAGTACTAATGCAACACGGACTTGGAAAGCTGCTATTGTTGCTGAAATGCCTGAAGAAGTTCAGATGGCAGAGGGCGTAGCTGAATTGCAGTCAAGTACTCAACATGCAACCAAATCGAATGGGCTGGCCAACATGCCCACTAGGTCAAGGAAGTTAACTGCTGGAATAGGTTAACAAGCCCACTAGGTCAAGATAATCCCGACGTGACTGGGAATCACACTAGAATAGGTTTTTGAGCCTGCCTTCAACATCAACAGTATGCTCAAAGAAAATTTTTGGATCCCTCTCCTTTTTGGTCATCATGATCCCAAGGGCGGTATCAGCATCACCCTTTGCAAGCAGTTTCATCTTCTCTCTGTAGCACATATTACAAAGTTTTCTCCTCCCAAAACTAGCCTTAGCATACGAACCATACTTGCTGACGAAGTTGTCAAAAATAATGTGTTTTCTGATCCCAGCTCCTGCCATAGCTAAGATCTCAAGCCTCTGATATTCCTTGATCTGATTATGAGACTGGAAAAACGTAACTTCGTCCGGTCTAGCAAGAACGTGACTATGATCATCGCTGAAATTGCTGACATACCAAATTGCACGCTCTTTGTCAAGTTTCATTCTTAAATGGGCTTCGCACAAGCATCGACTCTCCGGTCAGAGCCTACGGGTCCTCTCTTCCATGGTACAAAACTTGGCTTGTCGTTTTCCAGCCCTCAAACACAGATACCTCCTCAAGCGCATACTTCCCTCAACACCCTTCCCCCATTTCATCAAGTCCCTCCTAATGTTGAACCCATGTTCCTTCATGCATGTACCCGTTATAGAAATTGGATGCCTCCTCTTCTCACATGAACATCGTCGCCATCACCTTCCAACGCCTATCCAGTGAGTCTTGCTGACATTCATCATAGCCAATGTCAAAATTACACTCATCACCATCGGCATGCTCATCGTTCCCGCTAGGGCCACCAATGTGCCCTTGCAAAAAAAAGGCATAGAACCATGTATGTCAGTCAGTTGTCATAGGGCGACTCTCATATATAACCTCTTTTCAAAACTTATTTTGCTGGAGCTCTCATCATAAGATGCATCGACATCGCTTTGGTCACTGTCATCATCGACTATGTTCCGCTCATAGTACCCATCCACATCCATCTATACATGTTTAAATAAAGTCTTAGATCGATCCGAACACCACATAACATCATCGCAAATATAATCAGTTTCTCAATCAATTGCTTAACAGTAGGTCACACGATTTGATGCACTAAACTAATACCTAAAATAATTTGAGCTCATTTCAATGAGATAATGTAAAGTTTAAAAAACTGCAAATAAAATACCTACAGAACGTTCACGGTCACCAGGGCTCGCCTACCTCGTAGCCGCCTTCAGAGAGGACAGAAGCGTCGATGTTGGCCAGTAACAAAGGCGTGAGGGCGACGATGACGTCGTGGGGGTGATGACGACAACGCCATGTGGGCGATGATGGCGCGTTCTTGTTGGCTGGAGAAACATCATGAAGATTCGGGGTTGCCGGTGGCCAGGGCATGAGGGCAACGACGTCGGCAATAAAATTTGCCGGTCTGCCAAAGACCACAAGAGATGAAGGCGGAGGTGGGAACGGCAATGGCTAATAGAGTTTTGCCTGGGGCGGTGGGGAGTCGTAACCGGGGCGGGCAGGTGTCTATACGGCGTGTGAAATGACCCCTGCCCTTTATACGTTGGGGGGGGTTCACTACCGGAAACCAGCCCTAACCCGTCGGCCTACATGGAACTATGCCGACAGCCACATACAAGCCGTCGGCTTACAACGGCCGTCGGGCTACCCGGATCTAAGCCGACGGCAGCCATCGGCATAGATCGGCCGTCGATCTAGCTGCGGACACGCCGACAGCAGCCGTCGGCTTAGGTCAGCCGTCGGCATACAGGTGGGCCCAGCGACCCCGCCCGTGACCCGTGGCTAACGCCGTCAAGTCTATGCCGGCGGCGGTCGCATATCTCCGCATGCCACGTCACCGATCCATGGCGCGCAGATATGCCGACGGCGGCCGTCGGCATAGGCTCCACGTCACCGATCCGCGACACGAACCGTATCTATGCCGACGGCAATGCCGTCGGCATAGTATTTTTTTAACATAATTTTTTCCATGCTTCTTTATATGTTATTATATTAACTAACATGTAGCATATGCTTTTTTATGTATTATTATATGAATATATATGTAGTTTGTAATTTTTTCATAGATTATGAATATGTATATACAGTTTGTATTTTTTTCGAGCACGTTAATAATGTGCCGTCATGTTCTTTTGAATATAGGTCCTTATATTTTATTAAAATAAAAACAGCTATGTCGACAAAAGTTTTGTGGCGGTTGCAAACGCCCGCACCCGTCTCCGAGTGTGACCCCCTCACGTCCACGGTGTGTCCCCCTCACGGACGGCGCGCCGCCACCGCATCCGGAGGCGGAAACAACGCATCGGGTCTATCTGGAGGGACATTGCTCCCAAGTGTTTCTATGGATGATCTACCACAACCGGGTGGTGTTGTGGAGGGGAAAAGGACACGCCGGGTCTACGGAGGGATGTAGCTGTGGGTTTGGCCGGATGTTGCTGCCACGTGTCCCTCTGGGCTGACTGACACAACCGGGTGGGGAGGTCCACCGTCAAAGCCCGTCTGCAAAGTCAAGGGCTAGATCCCGTGGTCAAACTTCTGAGGTTAGGCGGGGCGGGGCCCTGGGGGTAGCAAGGCCACGGAGCGTAGCACCGCCCCTCATACATGCGGGATGGTGTTGTGGCTCGTCCGAAGAGGGGCACGCGTGTCCGGTGTGCCCTCACGGACGCGCGTCGCCGCCGGCTTTGGAGAAAACAGACGCGTCGGGTCTACGGAGGGATGTAGCTGTGGGTTTGGCCGGATGTTGCTGCCACGTGTCCCTCTGGCTGACCCGACACAACCGGGTGGGGAGGTCTGCTGGTCAAAGCCATCTGTGCAAAGTCAAAGGGCTAGATCCGTGGTCAAACGTTACAGGTTAGGCGGGACGGGGCCCCAGGGGTAGCAAGGCCACCGGAGCGTAGCACCGCCCTCATACATGCGGGGTGGTGTTGTGGCTCGTCCGAAGGGCGGCGCACGCGTGTCCGGTGTGCCCCCCGCACGGACGGCGTCGCCACGCCGCACTGGAGGGGGAAACAGACGCGTCGGGTCTACGGAGGGATCTTGCCGTGGGTCCGCCCGGATGTTGCTCCAAAGTGTTCCTATGGGCTGACCTAACACAACCGGGTGGGGAGGTCTGCTGGTCAAAGCCCGTCTGCAAAGTCAAAGGGCTAGATCCCGTGGTCAAACACTACAGGTTAGGCGGGGCCGGGGGCCTGGGGGTAGCAAGGCCACCAGGCGTAGCACCGCCCCTCATACATGCGGGGTGGTGTTGTGGCTCGTCCAAGAGGCGCACGCGTGTCCGGTGTGCCCCCCTCACGGACGGCGTCGCCGCCGGCACCTGGAGGGGGAAAAGGAGGCGTCGGGTCTACACGGAGGGGATCTTGCCGTGGGTCTGGCCCGGATGTTGCTGCCACGTGTCCCTCTGGGCTGACCTAACACAACCGGGTGGGGAGGTCCGCTGGTCAAAGCCCGTCCGTGCAAAGTCAAAGGGCTAGATCCCGTGGTCAAACGCTACAGGGTTAGGCGGGACGGGGGCCCTGGGGGGGTAGCAAGGCCACCGGAACGTAACACCGGCCCCTCATACATGCGGGATGGTGTTGTGGCTCGTCCGGAAGGGGCGCACGCGTGTCCGTGTCAGGTGTGCCCTCACGGACGGCGTCGCCGCCGCACTGGAGGGGGGAAGCAGACGCGTCGGGTCTACGGAGGGATCTTGCCGTGGGTCCGGCCCGGATGTTGCTCCAAAGTGTTCCTATGGGCTGACCTAACACAACCGGGTGGGGAGGTCCGCTGGTCAAAGCCCGTCCGTGCAAAGTCAAAGGGCTAGATCCCGTGGTCAAACGCTTCTGAGGTTAGGCGGGGCGGGGGCCCAGGGGTAGCAAGGCCACCGAGCGTAGCACCGCCCCTCATACATGCGGGGTGGTGTTGTGGCCTGTCCAAGAGGCGGCACGCGTGTCCGGTGTGCCCTCACGGACGCGCGCCGCCGCCGCACTGGAGGGGGGAAGCAGACGCGTCGGGTCTACGGAGGGATCTTGCCGTGGTCCGCCCGGATGTTGCTGCCACGTGTCCCTCTGGGCTGACCTAACACAACCGGGTGGGGAGGTCCGCTGGTCAAAGCCCGTCCATGCAAAGTCAAAGGGCTAGATCCCGTGGTCAAACGCTACAAGGTTAGGTGGGGCGGGGCCCAGGGGGTAGCAAGGCCACGGAGCGTAGCACCGCCCCTCATACATGCGGGGTGGTGTTGTGGCCTGTTGAAGAAGCGCACGCAGCGTGTCCGGTGTGCCCCCCTCACGGACGGCGTCGCCCACGCACTTGGAGGGGGAAACGGACACGTCGGGTCTACACGGAGGGATCTTGCCGTGGTCCGCCCGGATGTTGCTCCAAAGTGTTCCTATGGGCTGACCGACACAACCGGGTGGGGAGGTCCGTTGGTCAAAGCCCGTCCGTGCAAAGTCAAAGGCTAGATCCCGTGGTCAAACGCTTCTGGGTTAGGCGGGGCGGGGCCCCGGGGGTAGTAAGGCCACCGGAGCGTAGCACCGCCCCTCATACATGCGGGATGGTGTTGTGGCCTGTCCAAAGAGGCGGCACGCGTGTGCAGGTGTGCCCCCTCACGAGACGGCGTCGCCGCCTGGCAGGGGAGAAGCAGACGCGTCGGGTAAAAAATAATGTTCGCATGTAAAAAAAAGTATAAGAAAACATTAAAATATTTATAAAAAAATAAGAAAACATTACAAAATTTATACAAAATAAGAAAAAAATAATGTTCTCAAGTGTTCCTATGGGCCGACCTATCACAACCAGGTGAAAACGTCCATTGGTCAAAGATCGTCCGGTGAAAGTCAAAGGCGTAGATTTTCGGGTCAACTTGTCCAGGTTGGTGACCGGGGCCTTTGGGGGACAATGCCACCAGAGCATCGCGCCGAGTCCTCATACATGTCGAAAGATGTGGTGCCATGTCTAAAGAGGCAATACGCGACTCCGGTGTGAGGTTTGCCCTCATGAACGGCGATGCAATCGAAGTAATCCTTCTGCGGTTTTGGCGTTGCATGAATATTCCTGAACACTTGAAGCGTAATCAATTCATTAGATTTTTACACAGTGCAGACACATATGATATAATATGTGTGGCAATTTCTTATATTTTTGTAAGATGCAGGAGTATGTGAAAAAATCCCCCACCATGGTTTGTTCTTCGCATGTCTCGAGTGTGGTCGGGGCCTTTGGGGCTAGCTATGCCATCAAATCTTGCGCCAGTCCTCTTACATGTCCGGAAGTGTCTTTGTCAGTGCAAACAAACGACACACGGCTCGGAATGTTTCTGTGGGCTAGGATTAGGTCGGTCGGGGCCTTGGGGTATCAATGGTACCCAAACTTGCATTGTGTCTTAATATATGTATACAAGTGCGATGGAGGGTTGAAATAGCCAATGGAGGACCAGGCAACGATTTCATTTACAAACCGACACGTTCTCTCTCGATAGCTAGATACTAACTCGGAGATGCTGCAGTTTACAAGCGGCCTCCGTTCGAGCTTTTGCGCAACGCTCAAACTTTTACCACACCCTACAAGGGCATATGAAGACACTGTGCCCGGTCCCGGGGATTTCCGGCATCGTATGATTTTCCACTTCTGGACAAACCAAACATCATATATGATTTTACAAACCACTTCTGGACATCATTTCAGGTGGCCGTCGTGCAGATCTGCAATTCCCCGCATTGAAACCCTACGGATGCAGTAAATTTCTCAAATAATCCAGGCGGGCCCGAAAAATGCCATGTCCTGGGGCACGTGTCATAAAATGGCCCCCTTTGAGAGCATGAGAATTTTTAGGCCTCCCAGTGGTATGGCTCCTCCTCCTTTCGTTGCACTAGGCCTACGCATACTGCAAAGACATCATATATTATTTACAAACCACTTATTGACATCATTTCAGGTGGCCGCCGTGCAGATCTGCATTTTTCCACATTGAAGCCCTACAGATGCAGTAAATGTCTCAAATATTCCAGGCGGTCCAAAAAAATGCCATGCCCGGGAACGTGTCATGAAATGCCCCCCTTTGAGAGCACGAGAAGTTTCGAGGTCAACGGAGCAACGGGCAACACACTTTCTTCATAAACCGGACAGGTTCCCTCTCGATAGCCAGATACTAACTCGAAGATGGTGCAGTTTACAAGTGGCTGGATCCGGGATGCCGCTGTGATCCTCCTCTCCCCTCACAGATCACCGGCAGCCGAGTCTGCCGGACCTCGTCCTGCCGCGTCCATCCATGCGTCAGGATCCGCTCCTTCCGTCCACTCACAACCCTACCTCGTGGCTAGGGTTTCGATGGCCTCCACCTCTAGCGCTGCTCCGATGGCGGCGAGGCCAGAGGACGCCAGACCCTTCACCGGCGTGGACGCGGTTAGCACTTGCCCTCCTTCAGCGGTCCAAGAGAGTAAAAAAATTTAGAAGGAAAACAAAAGGGAGAACACAATTGCATGAGCTTGATTCCTATTGGTGGAAACGTTTGTGCCACGGATCGATGACGTGGCGCATATCCATCCATCTAGCTCTCCACCCCACATCCATCCAGCCATCCATCCATCCATCTAAAGAAAAGGCGAAAAAAAAGAGCCCACGAGATAGAGCCCACCCAACTCCACCGAACGCCTCCTCCCTCTCTGTCTCGCGACCTCGCTCCTCTCTCCCCCACGAACCCCTCTCCCTCGCCGCCGCCACCACCCACGCCGGCCTATTCCGGTGAGCTCCGTGACGGAAGCACTCCCGGAGCTCCCCAAGCTCCACGCCTCCTTCCTCCGTCCGAATCGGCGCTCCGCCCTCCATCGTCCCCGTGCTAGCTAGGGTTTGGCCGCCACCTCACCTCCCGGCGACGGCGAGGCCAGGCGGGCGGCGGGTCAGCACCGAGCTCCAGAGCCCCTCTCTCGATCCCAGCCCTCTCTCTCGATCCCGAGCCCCTATCTCTCGATCCCTTCTCTCTTTCGTCGCCTCACATCGCCGCCTCGGTCACGGCCGATTCCAGCCTACTCCGTGAGCTCTGTCCGAGCTAGCTACCCGGGCTCCCGTTGAGCCGCTCTACCTCCTCCACTCATTTGATTCGCTTCTCCCGCCGCCGTGGTCGCCCCCATCGGTTCTCCCTATCCAGGGTTTCGGTGGTGGGGAGAGGTTTGTCGTCGGCGTGCTCTTGCTCGTGGATCTAGTCGCCTGCGCAACCTCCCGTGCCTCCTTGTGCACCAGCGCCTCCTGGGTTTTGCCTGTGGTGCTACTGCCCCAGATCCGTCAGCCTCGACTACCTTATCGCCTGCCACCGTGCGACGGCGGTGATTTGGCCACACCGCAACCATGGTGGTGGCGTTGCTTATGGTAAGCTCCTCAATCCCTCTGCTCCCCTGCTCGTACTACTCTCTTCGGGCATGTCATGGTCGATTTGATGCTGCTCCGCGTGTCCTGTTAGTGCTTGGTGAAGGTTGGCTCACCTATTATTAGCTCAATTGATTACTGTGCTATCTTTATGGATTTGGCAATGTGGACTTTGGTCTACTTATGCTCCTGCTGCTTTACATGTTCATATTCTAGTTCTAGTTCATGTCTATGGACTGATTACAAGAAATTCTATGCTACTGTTGGTCTATCACTGCAATTATCTTGGTCTTATAGATGTTATTGTTCCTGTCATATAGCACATGCTAGTTTCTTTATTAGTTGGCTGCTGGTTCTATTTATTCATATGTACAAGTGCTATTGTTTCTTTGTTATCTTATAAAGCATATAGTCCTTCATTTGTATATAGCTGTAACTTTCTTATTGATCAACATATACTGATTCATCTCTTTACTGCAATTACTCTGTGTTGTTCATGATTTGCTCCTGTAGTGGTATAAAATTATAGTTTCTCTTTCAAGCTGGTATGTGTGTTTGATATATACTAGTCTTTATCTAAATACCATGTATTGGTATTTCTTGTATGGTTTAGTACATCATCTACTGGTGGTTTAGTTGTATATTGTATATAGTCCTCATGGTTGCATGTAGTGTTAACTCTTTCTTTGCTTTAGCTATTTCAAGTTTCAGATGATTTAGATGCATGCTTATACTCCTATCTATACCAGTCCATGTGTTGTGCTTGTGTACCTATATACGAATAGTACCCATGTGTAAGTGGGTGTATGTGTTCGCATACGCTTCTGGCAGATGTTTAGTAAATGTGCTATCAATGGCCTATTTATTCTTGCGAGTTATGGATGTATCTTTCCTTGCCAATTCCCTCTCTTAAATCTGATTTGAACAAATGCTACCTCGGTCTCTTCACTTTCTTTCTCTCTCATACTCTCACCGATAAGAACAGTGCTCCTTAATCTTGCCATGCCAATGATGGTGTCTGAGGCTCTCACCGTTACTTAACAACAGATGCTGCACTACTTGATCCAATGATGCAATAGTCCTAGCACTACTAGGTTGCCTGAGGACAATCCCTACTTCAAACCCTACCTCTGGGTTAGTTGGTTAGTAGTGGGTTAGTTGGATTTCATCTGAAAACTAACCCAAGCTTAATCGAGGGATCCCCTAATCATGGAGTTAGTGCTAATTTGAGTTGATCTTTGGGTTTAGCTTTGATCTATACTTTGCTGGCTTTACTTCTCCATTGGGTTATTCTTTACTGCCAATTGAACCTATTCCTTTTGGCCTTGCTGATTACTGTTCCATTGGCTCCATTTATGCAGTGTTGGCTCTCTTCTAATGTTTCTTTTATCAACTTAATCTGATTGGGGTTTGACTAATGTTTCCAAACTCCTAAGTGCTAGCTCCTACAGCAAAGGCATTTCCATAAGGGGAATGCTACATTTTAACCTTAATCAAGTTTTTCCTATTTGTTGTTTCTTGTTTTGCAGGTAGATGAACTAGAAGAAAGAAGCAGAAGATGAAGTAGATAGTTTAGTATAGGTTTAGTTAGGACTTTTCCTTTCTTCTTTTATTTCCTTTTCCTCTAGATGTAATTCTTGAATGCTTGTAGTTGACATTCATATTAATAAAGTCTATTGTTTATTATTTAGGCCAAATAATTGCAATGCTTCATTTATTATGAATATAGTTTCTTTTATTCAGTTTTTGCAATATCACTTGTCTTATTTATTAATGAATATATGGTTGCATCTATGCCTACAGCAAAGCCGTCGGCATAAATGCCACGTCACTGATCCGGGCCGCACCGTCCAAAACATATGCCGACGGCTGCCGTCGGCATACCTGCCACGTCAGCGATCCGCGGCACGCCGACCGCCGCCTAAAACCTGGTCGTCTTTATGCCTACAGCAAAGCCGTAGGCATAACTGAAAATCTATGCCGACGGCTTTGCCGTAGGCATAGCCCTGCTGCCAGGAGGAACCAGGCGATGACACGTGGTAGAGATATGACTACGGCAAAGCCGTCGGCATAGATTCATCTATGCCTACGGCTTTGCTGTAGGCATAGCCCTGCCACCAGGAGTACCAGGGGTTGCCACGTGGCATAGCTCTGCGACGTGGCATTGCGTGATTCGTCAGCGCTTTTGACGGCGCCGTCCGTTGCCGTCAGACAAAAAACACTGCCGACGGCTATACTATGCCGACGGCTGACGTCAGGCCGTCGGCATAGGCCCCTATGCCGACGGCTATACTATGCCGACGGTCTGACAAGACTACGCTGACGACATCTACGCCGACGGGCCTATGCCGACGGCAACCGTAGGCATAGATCTATGCCGACGGCTTAGGGGCCTATGCCGACGGCCCGTGGCCGTAGGCATAGACCGCGAGTCCGGTAGTGGTTGTACCGAAGCGCGCCTCGTGGTAGGTACGCATGCATGGTTAGAGGGCAACTCGTCGGTCCGTAGAAGCTCCTTCCATGCTTTTGGAACCGATGCTTGAGATCCGACACAAGAAAGGACATCTGATTTGGTCCGATAGATTGTTGTTGTTGTTCGCTGCTAAACATACTTGGCTACAGTAAAGTCATCCGCGTGGTGCATAAATGGAAGAATGGCACAAGAAACTCCAATAAAAACATGTTTTTTCGATTTTCATCATATATATCAGTTATAGCAATAACCGGAGGTTGATCAATTACATGCAACGACTTTATTCATCAACATTGCTTCACGCAAGCACGGGGTCTATCGGCAATATCAGTTTGGCGGTTCAGCCCAATCTGTTCCGCAACAACAATTATCATGGCTCTCGGGAAAATCGTCATCACATTTGGATCTGAATCTGGAAACACTGTCATTAAAACCTCTTTTTTCGCACTCAGAGTGGCATGACGATTCAGTGCAGTGTTGTAAGGCGTCGCATACCCACATATGAACCCCTTGCACACTAGTAGAAAAAGAGGCTTCCAGGCGCCCCCATTAGTCCCCAAAATAATAGAACCGGGACTAAAGGGGTCTTTAGTCGCGGTTCGGGAGGAGACCCGCGACCAACTATCTGAGCCCAAGGCTCGGTTGGCAGTGGCGGACGGGAGGGCTTTAGTCCCGGTTGGCACAACCAACCGGGACTAAAATCTCAAGTCAGCCCGAAGGCCTTTAGATCATGGTTGGCGAATGTGCCAACCGGGATTAAAGGTTAGACCTTTAGTCCCGGTTGAGTGCAGCAACCGCGACTAATGGCCCGAACCTTTAGTCGCGGTTGGCGAGGCCTCATTTTCAAACTCTACCCCCGATCGCCTTTTCGGTTTTAGAAAAACAAAAGAAAATTATGGAAATGTCAAAAAATAAAATAAAATAAGTTTTCCATGTGATATGTGGTCTAGTTGTTGGGAAAATTAACAAATATGAATTTCGACTTTATTTGCAAAATCTCTCTGAAATTCTTAAAATTGGCATAACTTTTGCATACGAACTCGGATGAAAAAGTTTTTTATATGAAAAATCATCTACTCGAAAAGTTACATCCGAATTTAATGGGGGGAACCCCGTTAAACATTTTTAGAATCCCCAAAAACCTAACAGAAAAAAAGATACGGGGCTTTTAAGTTCTGGAGAGGCAAAAAAATTCAAAAAATTTCAAATTGTGGTCAAACTATGGTCAAACAATGGTCAAACTAATTATTCTAGAATATTAGTGTTACTAAATAATTATTTCAGTTTTTTTAAATTTTGGTCAAATCTGGTCAAACTGTGGTCAAAAAATGGTCAAACTAATTATTCCAGAAATATTAGTGTTACTAAATAATTATTGTTTTTTAAAACAATAGTTTCAAACTCAAACAGTGAAATGTGTCACTTCATGCTCAAGCTAAATACCGAGGGTTAATAGAATTGACATCCTACTATTGTCGGAAAACAACAAGTGCAGACTTGGAAGCGAGGAGAATAGAACCCGAAGTTAAGCGTGCTCAGTGGGGAGTGGGAGGATGGGTGACCGTTCGGGAAGTTAGATGATTTGGAATTATGAGGGTGATTAGAGATTAGAGGATAAATTGAGCGTGATGAGGGTGGTGATTAGAGATTAGAGGTTAAAATAATTCAAAATTTGAAAATAAAAAAAATGAAAAAATTCAAAAAAATTGTAAAAAATTTAAACTCATGGAGGAGGCCTTTAGTCCCAGTTAGCCACGAGAACCGGACTAAAGCCTTTAATCATGATTCGTGAAGAGCGCGACTAAAGGGGGTCTTTAGTCGCTTATTTGGTCGCGGTTGCGCAGCCGCGACTAATGGCAGTTGCAAACCGCGACCAAAGGCCTTTTTTCCACCAGTGGCAGGATGAAAAAAATCAGTTAGCTCGTATGCAAAGATAGGACAAAAATATATACCTCTAGCTAGATTAATTGCTTTTGCACATTTGAAAACTGTCGAGTGAAACATGTACATTGTTGCATACCTGCACGACAGGATGGCAACCTAGAGGACGTCAACGCAACAACCAAGAGAGAAACCGCCAAGGTGTAGGCAATCATCCTTGCATTATTGATGAGAGCCATACTACGAAAAGAGACTACTTCTTCCTTCTCCTATGTGGTAACCTTGCTGCAAAGCTCTCCTTTGCGGATATTTATATAGAACCACCAACATCTTGGATATGGACCTACTACTTCTGGCATTTATGCATATCTCTAAATTAATGTTGATGTATCCTTTTTATATACACCATATTTATTTCATATTCCATATTTATGCATATCTCTAAATTAATGTTGATGCATTCTTGCATTTATGCACCCCTTTGTCGACGACCGCCGCAGTCGACTGCAATCCCTTGTCATTGACCGACGTATTCACCATGACTTGTGTACCGGACATGTTTGCGGTTGGGCATGCCGCGTTAGGTAGAGTATGAGTATCTAGATTCTGTCATAAAATCGTCATGGATATAAATGCGTGACAGAAAACGTCACCTACTGTGATAAAGACGTATCATCACAGATGTGTGTTGTTTTTCCTTTTTAGTGCTTGGCGACTAGTAGCTGCAAGGTGGTAAATCTGAAACACGAAACACAATTTCGTCTAATTCAAATCTACAACGGTGGATCCAGAAGTAGACTGCCAACAGTAATGCCCGAAGAAGTTCAGATAGCAGAGGGCATAGTTTTTTTTTTTTTTTTTGAGGCAAAGCAGAGGACAGGCAACCAAGTCGAATGGGCTGCCCAATAGGCCCACTAGGTCAAGGAAGTTACCTGGCAGGCCGTGAATTGGTTTTGTGAACCTTTCAATGCTTCACGTCCACATATTAATGATCTTTTCTCAAAAAAAAAACATATTAATGATCTTGATAAATGGTATTCACCAGATAAAAAATTATATTTCTAAACTGAAACGAAACACAACAAGATAGCACACAGTGATGAGTCAGCTTATAGAACTATAGTGGTAAATCATGGGAAATTTTAACTGAGGATGAAAACACATAGTACTGGACTTGCTTTCGAAAACTAATCCACGGTTTCTCAAGTTAAATACTCTTTGCGGAGCATGAGGGAAACACAACACAGGCCCATATAAATACATTGCACACATTCAGACAAGAAAAAAAAAAGAGCATCAAAACACTTAAATTTCCTTTTTTTTTTAAGCAGAACAGATGTTTTGACTTGTCTCCACAAATAAAGACCAAAGTAGGCAAAGACATGAGTGGTGCTAAAGCATCATATGTATGTAGCAGCCGAACAATGAAAGGTTAGACATCAAATGGTCTTTGTTCCTTTGAAGTAGGCAGCAGCTGGGCGCCTGTCAAGCACTGTCTTACTCACCGTTAGATCACTAGCCTGACTTAGAAGATCAATTATATATGTATGTACATCAGAGTCCAGGCATGCAACTTGACCAATGTCTGCTTATCTCAGATAATATACAAGACTTCTCACGATTAAACCGACAAGTCAGGTACATACAAGTAGAACGATCTGCATATACTACATAGAAGAGCAATCTCAGCATCAACCACATCACATCCCACGGCATACATAATAGAAGAAACTACAGACTACACAGCAAAGACAATTTGAGCATCAACTAGGCATGCCTGCATCTCAGCAAAATAGAAGAACTTCCCCACGCCAGCTAGCCATGACGGTGTCCCAGCAACCCGAATTTAACTCTTAATACCTGCAGAACAATCAATATCATCCCAGTCAAACAAATTTGTAATGCTCTCTCACAACAACACAAATTTTGTATGATCCCCAAAAATAAGCATTAACTTTGCCGTAGTGCAGATTATACAAAAAAAAATATCCAAAGCTGAATCGTCCCAGTACACAAGCTAATACTTCAAACGGAGAACAACAATAAGGGAACATTTAGTTTCTACTGGCACCTATATGCTTACATGTTTCAAGATTCTTGCTATATAACTACGTACGATAGCAGTAGAAATTACGAGATCGGTGACTCACCACCTATCATATGAGGCAAACAAACTGAACTTTTAAGATTGTCAACTAATTCCACATTTACTTTTGTACATATGGGAGGCTCAGAGTACAAATGGAAAATGGCACAAAGGCATGCTTCTTGAAAATTCATCTTGTAAATTGGCTAACAAAGCAAAAAAAAGATATATGAAAAGATAAAATTACCTAAGTTGTTTGACCAAGATAGCACGTTAGCAGATATAGCGTGTTCATGGTTCCAGACCCGCAACTTTCGTCCCAACTCTCCTGCCTACAAGCAAAAGAAACCCAAACCATATGAAAATTCTATATGAGAAGTTGAGTCCAGGATAGAAAATGAAGCCACATATATCACCAGGTCCAAAAAAAGAATGATAAAATTGTTTACATGTTCAGAGAAAATGCATTTATCCAGAATTATTGTCTAGTGAGTTCTATACCAGTTATGACAATAAGGCCGAAATAAAATATGCACGGATTGGGAAACCAGAGTTCCAAAACAAGCATTAAATAGTACTACGTGAAACTAATGAAATTGACGATTTCTATCAAGATCGATGAAGTTAAATTTTAATCTTGCAAGGAAAAATAGTGAATAAGAAAACATAACAAGCTTTAAGCCACCTCCAGATGTTCCAATTGCTTAATTACTTCAGATGGTTTCACTACTGCAGCTATTGCCATTTTCCAATTTTTAGAACCCCCTGATGAAAAGATCATTACAAGCACATAATTGTACTTAGCCTTTAGCGATGGTCAGGCATCGAAGCAATATTTGTATTCCTCTTCTAGCTTTAATGGAGCTCTATAATAATAAGAAACTAGAGAACCATAAGATGACCAGATCAACAGAGGAACAAATAAGGCAATGTATTTTTATATATCTAACTCAATCCTAATAACAGAAACAATGTTACCGCAAAAATGTACCGAAAGTAACTGGAATGAATACGAGCAAAACAAACTAATTGGACGTTTTTGCTTGTGCAATGTAGATAGGGGGTATTACCTGGAGTATAGAAATTCCTGTAGGGATAAAAGGTGTCATGACATATATTGTTTCTTTTAACAATATGTTTTATCTGCATCGAGTCAACTTGGAGTGTGAAGTTGCCGGTTATAGTAGTGAGAACAATCACATTTGCGTCCTCATCATACCCGACGAAAAGTGCAGAATCCATTCTCCTTGGAACCGTACCGTCGAGTGGAATGGTTTTCTGCAGCAGCACCCATTCGAAAACACCATCGCTGTTAGATTTCCTCTCCCATAATTTGATAGTCAGGTCCAACAAAATAGCAAGGCCTAGTCCATCATTCTCCATCCGTAAGAGCTGAAAATACCAGTCGTCGGTACCATGGTTTTCTACCGGCTTTTCGATCAGACCAAGACTTTGCATTTCGAAATCAAACACAAGGACATCACCTCCAGAAATCAACAAGCAAAGTGCATTCCCGACAAGGGTGCTGGGCCTTCTTAACCTAGATATTCCAGCTGTTATCGTCATCGTCGAGAAAATATCTCCCCAAACACCAGACGCCGAGTCGTAGACAGAACAAAATGCCGGTGTATTGTACTCAGCGCAAACCAAAACCAATTTAAACGGGCTCGAGAAACAATCTCCGTGGACATGCCCATCTTCGGCATCGACGCACAATACAGTGCCATGCCAGCCACAGTAACTCCCCATTGAGGCACTGTTGAACCCTGGTGGAAAAGCCACGATGCGCTCTTCACCGGTGAGGGGATCCCACACGACGGTCTCGCCCTTATGCATGTTGATTAGGAGAGAGAGGCCATGGCGGCAACCCATGTATGCTTCATCTTCGTGGTAGGGTATTCTGCTCTTGGGCAGGGAGAAGCGGGCAACAGGGATGCGGTCAGGTGAGTCCATGGCAGGAATGAAGTTTTTAGCATACCCTCTGAAGAAGCCGAGCAGAGGAGGTTTCCGGTGGTGCTTGCGGAAGCGTTTGAGGAACTGGGGGTCAGAGAGGATGCTGCCCCAGCGCTTGCATATGACAGACACACGGGGGAGCGAGGACGGCTTCGGAGGGAGGCGGACGAGGATCTCGATGAGGAGGTTGTCGTCGCTAAGCACCTTGGACACCGAGCCGGCCAGTGGCACAGAACGGCGCCACCTCTTCCCGTCCACACGCGGCGAGCTGGGAATGGGATCGGCCCTGGGATGAAACGAAATGTAATCAATTGACACACATATGCACATCAGGGAGTTGCAAATTAAACATCCAACATACATATGCACATCCATGATCAATAGAATAGCATAGCATACAACGAGCAATAATGAATCAACTGGTTTCTACCATACACAAAGTAAGTGGCGTACTCACAAATATGTTACATCCATCCAGCATATATAATAGCATACACAAAGTAATGCAGAGAGAAAGGAACTGGATTGGGAATCTTACCCTTGGCCTTGGGGAACCTCAGCAGCAGCATCCATCAGAAGCACCTATCTCTCCACAGCTGCAGCAGGGGAGGATTGTTAGGGTTTGATTAGGAGGGGGGAATCTAGCTAGGGTTTACTTTTACTACTAGGGAAAAATTAATTAAGAGAAAAGAAGAAGGGAGTTACTAGTTTAGATGGAGAGGGAGAGGAACGAGTAGATTGGGTTGCCAGACCTCGAATCGCCGGTGGGTGGCTGCCGGAGACGGGGCGGTGTGGTGAGGTCGCCGGCGGCTCCGCTCCTCCTTTCTCCGGTCCGCAGCTCTTTTTTTTTTAGAAACTTCTCCGGTCCGCAGCTGAGAGTGGGAGTGGGGAACAACGACTATAGTAAGCATAATTTGGTTTTTTTATTTTGTGAGATAATTTCATTTTTGGAAACCATGGTTTTTAGGAAAATCATGATGTTTATTGAAGCATAAATATTTTCTTTCCATTTTTTTAATTTTGTGAGACCCAATTTTAAAAAAACATGAATATCCTAATATTTCTAAATTTTCATTTTTTTATTTTACTATTATTTCATGTAATATATTTCAAGGAGTTGTTTTTGCACAGTTTATATTTCTCAAAAATACCCCCCCCCCACCCCCCGTTTCTTTCAATTTTGTCAAATTCATAAATCCCATTTTGATCATTGTTTGACCAAATAACTTGACTTTGGGAACCATTTTTTAGTTTCTTTATATGCCAAGCATGTTATTATGCTTCTTCCAATTGATCTACCAGCAACACAGCAAGATTCACAAACTACTTAACCAGTACAGAGTTTCAACTACTTTACTTAAATTCTTGTTTTTCTGTAGTATTATGTTGTAATGAACTAATTGACCATACACAGTAGTACTATGAGTGAATTGATCATTTTGCGATGGAGACTGAATTGAGCTATTCAACGTATGAACAAGAAAAAAGTAATCTACAAGGTCAGGTCAAGTGCAGGACACAACATTGTGAGTGTGATTTCTGTGCACTGCAAGAAAATGGAGCATGGAGCAGGGCCTGATTCAAAGGTCAAACCGTATAGAACTGAAACTGTGCCAAAAAAACTGAACATCACGACCAAACATTTTGATGTTGACAGCAGCAACGATCTAAGGCAGCATTTTCCTTATGCGCATGTAGCCCCAGGCACCAAGGTGCGGTCGGAAGAAAAACATCGCCGTGGCCCTCTTGCCAGGCGGCAGCGATATTTTGTTTTTCGTAGAGAACCAACTCTGATGAACGAGTGTCGAAAATGGCAAGTCAAGATCTGAAAAATATCTTCAGTGTAACTCAGGACAAGAAAAATCTCCATGGCAGATCCAGAATAGGACTAGCATTTAACAAAAAATCAGTAATTTTCTCCAGTCAAACAAATTTCAAACAAAAACTCACAACACTCTTTTGATTAAGACCCAAGCCATAAAACTCTTTGAAGTTCAAACAAAAACTGACAACATTTTTCTGATTTGTCTCCAAGGAAGAGCCAAGTCAGTCTCACCCAACTGGGCAAACATCTCATTGTATCTTGGCCTTCAATTCTGAAATCCAACTAAAGTTAGTAAGCACGACAAGTTATCGGTGATGAATATCCCAAGTGCATAAGCATCAAGCTGGAGATACTTTTCAAATTACTGAAAACAGCAGAGGTCCTAAAGGGCCATGTAGCAACCCAACAATGAAGATTAAACATTCTTAGTTTCTTTGATTGAAGTAGGCAACTGGGGCTCAGGTGTGTTCTCTACTAGGCAGTAAAACTGGGCATATACAAGCATTGTCTGCCTCTGCTGCAAGTGGTGATGTGAGCAGCATTGTCACAGTTAGATCACTAGCAAGACTCACAAGATCAACTGTAGACAGATATATAGGGACTTACAAAGAAACTGTCTAAAGTGCCTACTGCTTCTTGTCCATCCACCTTGCTAGTACCTCACATCACAGAGGCAAGCACTAACCCAACCAACTCCATGAGTCACTAATCAGGCATGCAAACTGATCTTAGATAATATACAAGAGTAAAATTTCGCACGAGTAAATCCATCAAGTTCCACTTGATACACAATAAAAGTAGAAAAACCTAATTACTACATAGAGGAGCAATCTCAGCGTCAACCGCTTCACATGCCACTTACATACATAACAGAAGAACCTACATACTACATAACTGGCCAGCTTGAGCGTCGATCACATGAAAATAGAAGAACTACCCCACACCAACTAGCCATGCTTGTGTCTCAGCAACCCGACTTTAACTCTTAATACCTGCTGAACAATCAATGTCATCTCAGTAAAACAAATTTCTAGTACTCTCTCACAGAAAAAAAATTGTATGATCCCCCAATATAAACATTAACTTAGACATAGGTCAAATTATACAAAAAAGTACCCAAAGTTGAATCATCCCAGCATTATAAGACAAACTAATACTACAAGATAGCACGTTAGCAGATCTTGTGTGATCACACTTCCTGATCCACCGCTTTCCACCCAACTCCCTTGACTACAAGCATAGTAAGCCCAAAAACAAATGAAAATAACGAGAAGTTGAGTCAAAGAAGAAGGAGATGTGCAAACCACTATATGCTCACTAGAGTATGGGAAACTAGCTTTTGTGGTGTGGACAGTAAAGAAAGCCACGTTTATTGCCAGGTCCAAAAATGAGTGGTAGGACTGTTTAAATGTTCAGCGAAAATAAATTTATCCAGAATTATTGTCGGAGCTTGTATCAGTTATGACCAACATCCCAAAACTAAATATGTATTACAAATTGATGATTAGTATCAAAGATCAATCAAGATAAATTTTAGTCTTGCAAGGAAACATAGTGAATGAGAAAACCTAACAAACTTTAAGCTTCTGGATGTGCCAATTGGTTAACTATTCCACACAGTATGTGTTTCATCAATGAACGTTAAGTAGTACTATTATGTATTTATGATTATTACCTAGATCAATCAAGATAAGTACTAGCTACTGAATTTGCTAGTCAAATACTACTTTACAGGTAAAGATATTGACCGAATGAATAGAACATGCTTTCAGTTCTCAAATGTGCCAATCGAACAACCATTTCACAAATTAGGTCGATATAGAAGCACATACTGATAGCATTACTTTTACGCATATAGTGATGACTAGGTAGCAATAACTCAGTTATATGATTTTGTGAGAGTACTTCAGTAGTAATAAACAATGATTGAAAAATATCACACCATCACACTGACAAAGAAATGAACTACTCAATTTACTATCAAAAATACAGCAGAATGTACCAGAAGTAATTAGAATGGAACTCAGCAGAAGTGACTGGACATTGTTACATATATGCAATTCAGAAACATGGTATTACCTGTAGTATAGAAATTGGTATAGGAATAATATATTCTGAAACTCCGAGGATCTCCTATACCAATATTTGTGAATTGCATCGTCTCAAGCTGCAGCATGAAGTCATCTGAATCCGAAGCAAGAAAGATCACATTTGTGTCCTCGTCATACCCTCGCACGAGGAACCCTGTTTGGGTTCGTGAAGAAAGCTCATCCAGTTGAACTGTTTTCTGTAGCACCCATGAGACAACACCATCAAAGTTAGATTTGCTTGCCCATAACTGAATGTTCTGTTCTGACATTGAAGTAACAGCCAGGGCAAGGGCACCATCATCTGTCCTCAAGGGCTGAATAGACGTGAAGTGGGAAACAGGGACATCTGTCGGCCTCTCGATAATACCAAGGCTCTGCCTTTCAGTATCAAACGCAAGGACGTCGCCTCCATGTAGCAACGAGTAAACAACAGTGCCAATGAGGACGCCGGGCCTTGGAGACATAGGAGCCGTAGTCTCTATCGCGATCAAGTTTCCCCAAACACCAGAAGCCGAGTCGTAGACAACACCAATTGCGTCTGTGAAGCAGGCGCAGACCAAAACCAATTTGAATGGACTCGAGAAGCAATTGCCGTGCACATGTCCAGCTTCGGTGTCGACGCACAGTGCCGTGCTATGCCATTGCAACCATCTTTCCGGACATAGCACCTTTGGAAAAGGCATGCGGCGCTGTTGTCCGGTGAGGGGATCCCACACGACGGTCTCACGCCGTGACTGGCTGATGAGGACGGCGAGGCCATGGCGGCAGCCCATGAAGTCCCAGCCTGATTTCTGCGGCACGGCGAAGCGCTCCGCGGGGATGCGGTCAGGCGGGTCTAGCAGGGGTCTGAACACAAAGTTTTTGTCATCACGCCTTGTGAAGAAGCCTAGCAGAGGAGGCTTCTGGTTCCGGTGGTGCTGGCGGAAGCGGCGGCGAAATTTGGGGTCGGAGACGACGCTGCGCCAGCGCGGGCAGACGAGGGAGGCGCGCGGGAGGGATGACGGCCGCGGAGGGAGGCGGAGGAGGATCTCCCGGAGCAGGTCCTCGTTGTCCAGCGGCGAGGAGTGGCGGCGGCTCATACTTGGGTGGTCCCGATCGAGATCCCCTCAGGCGATGGTGAGCTAGCTAGGGTTCCTGCTAATGGCCAAGGGAGGAAGAGGATCACCATGGAATGCAGATCAAACTGAAATTTGGTAGCCAGGTCTCTCTTCGGAGGGAAAGCAAGAAGCTTTAGGGGCGCTCACCGTTGCTCCTGGAGGAGCCGTGCCGGAGCGCCGCCGTCGGTCGCCGGGAGGAGCTCGGGGTAGGGGTGGGGCGAAGGAGCTCTGTGCAGATGCGATCTATGGAGTCCGGGGAGACGGCAGCAGGCAGTCGGGCGGAATGCGGTGCCGGCGGTAGCGGCAGCCGCCGGCGGGCTGGATGCGGTCCGGGAAGACGCACACGGGCTGAGACTGAGAGTGGGAGACTGGCGAGTGAGGAACGATTGGAGGAGACTCGTTCGAGCCTGCCCTGTAAAGTTGGCCCATCGAAGCCCGGCCCAATCTATAAATCAATTAGAAAAAGCCTTATCACCAATCTATCTTCTTACTCTTGCCACTCCTAAAAAACAACAGTCTTGCCTAAAGAAAACAACAGTATTCTTACTCTTAAGTACCCCCTGATAAAAACAATCTTCTCACAAAAAACCACTAAGATTTTTTTTCTGTTTTTTTATTTTACTACACTTTCTTTTAATATATTTCAAGGAGTTGTTTTTAGGCAATTCATTTTTCTCAAAATTAACAACCCACCACCCCCCCCTTCCTTTTAATTTTGTCCAATTTATGAATCCTATTTTGATCTCTTTTTCACCAAATAACTTGACTTCCAGAACCATTTTTTTAGTTTCTTTATATCTCCAAGCATTATACCATCCTATAATGCTTCTTCTTGTTCATCTACCAGCAACACAGCAAGATTCACAAACTACTTAACCAGTACGGAGTTTCAACTACTTTACTTGAGCTCTTGTTTTTTGTGCAGTAATACACAGTGGTACTATGAGTGAATTGATTTTTTTTTTTTTTTGCGATGGAGGCTGAACTGAGCTACTCGATGTATGCCGTTGAAGGCTGCAAGAACAAGAAAAAAAAAGTAATCCCGGTTGGCCCAATCAGAAAGGAAAACATCGCCATGGCAGTCACCGGCTTTTGTTTTTCCCGGAGAACCGACTTTGATGGACGAGTGTCGAAAATGGCAAGTCCAAGATCTGAAAAATATCTTCAGTGTAACTCGGGACAAGAAAAATCTCCATGGCAGATCCAGAATAAGACTAGCATTTAACAAAAATATCAGTAAGAGCCAAGCCACAAAACTCTTTGAAGTTCAAACAAAAACTGGCAACACTTCTTTGATCTGTCTCCTCCAAGAAAGAGCCAAGTCAGTCTCACCCAACGAGGCAAACATCTCCTCTGTGTGTCTAAGCCTTGCAATCCAGAAATCCAATTAAAGTTAATAACCATGACAAGTTACCGGTGGCGAATATCACAGTTAGATCAGAGGGTACTTTTGAAAGTACTGAAAACATCAGAGGTGCCAAAGGGTCACGTAGCAACCCAACAATGAAGGTTAAACATTCTTAGATTCTTTGATTGAAGTAGGCAACTGGGGCACACACAATCATTGTCTGCCTCTGCTGGCTGCAAGTGGTGATGTGAGCAGCATTATCACAGCACACTCTTATCACAGTTAGACCACTAGCAAGACACAGAGTTAGGGACTTCACAAAAAAAAAAAACTCTGTAAAGTGCCAGAGCCTACTGCTTCTTGCCCATGCACCTTGCATCACAGAGCAAAGCATTAACAGGACCTAAAAAATATAAGAACGTTTTTAACACTGGCATAGTGTCAAAAACGTTCTTATATTCTGGGACAGAGGGAGTAATATATATAGGAGTTCAGATGATTAAACCCGATAGGTTCACTTCACAGCCCGCGGTACCTAAAAGTAGAACAACCTACATACTACATAGAGTTGACATCTCAGCATTGAGCACACCACATGCCACAGCATACATAGTAGATGATCCAACAGACTGCATAGCGGGAGAGTTTAAGCGTCGACCACACCATACAAAATAGAAGAACTTCACCACACCAACTAGCCATGGCTGCATCTAAGCAAAATAGAAGAACTTCCCTACGCCAACTAGCCATGGCGGTGTCTCAGCAACCCGAATTTAACTCTTAATACCTGCAGAACAATCAATGTCATCACAGTGAAACAAATTTATAATGCTCTCTCACAGCAGAACAAATTTTGTATGATCCCCCCAAAAAAACATTAACTTTGCCGTAGTGCAGATTATACAAAAAAATATCCATAGCTGAATTATCCCAGTACACAAGCTAATACTACAAACGGAGAACAACAATAAGGGAACACTTAGCTTGTACTGGCACCAATATGATGATGTGTTTTCAAGATTCTTGCTATATAACTACCTACATACGATCACAGTAGAAACTATGATGATGTGTCACTCACCGCCTATCTTCTTGAGGCAAAACAAAATTGAACTTCCAAGATTGTCAACTCATTCCAGATTTACTTTTGTGTGCCAAGCTATATGTGAGGCTCAAATACAAAGGAAAAATGTATGGTATCTCTACCCAAGTGTGTGCGCCTTGAAAATGTAAGCATAGACTATGCACCATCTTATAAATTGGGTAACCACGAAAAAAAAGATATATGAAAAAAGAAAATTACCTAAATTGTTTGACCAGGATAACACATTAGCAGATCTAGTGTGTTCGCAGTTCCAGATCCGCCCCTTTCCACCCAACTCCCCTGCCTACAAGCAAAAGAAGCCCAAACCATATGAAAACTCAAAGAGAAGTTGAGTCAAGGATAGTAAATGAAGTCACATCTATCGCCAGGTGACCAGGTCCAAAGAAGAAAGGTAAAATTGTTTACATGTGCAGAGAAAGAAATCATCCAGAATTATTGTTGAATGAGCTTTGTACAAGTTATGACCATAAGGTCAGAACAACATGTGCACGGATTGAGAAACCAGAGTTCCAAAACAAGCATTAGATAGTATTACGTGAAATTAGTGAACTAGTGCTACTCTTCGACAAAAACTAGAGCACATGGTATTATGAATTGAAGATTTGTATCAAGATAGGTCAAGGTAAATTTTAATCTTGCAAGGAAAAATAGTGAATAAGAAAACATAACAAGCTTTAAGCCGCCTCTAGATGTTCCAATTGCTTAATTATTTTAGATGCTTTCACTATCTCTTACTGCAGCTTTCCATTTTTTAGAAACCCTCTGATGAAAAGATCATTACAAGCACATAATCGTATGTAGCCTTTAGCAATGGCCAGGCACCAAAGCAATATTTGTATTCCTGTTCTAGCTTTAATGGAGCCCTGTAATAATAAGAAATTAGATCACCACATACCAACAAAGAAACAACAACATAATGTATTCTTATATATCGTTCAATCCGTAATCAAGGGAACAATGTTACGGCAATCATGTATCGAAAGTAACTAGAATGAATACGAGTGAAACAAACTAATTGGACTTTTTTGCTTGTACAATGTAGATAGGGGGTATAACCTGCAGTATAGAAATTCGTGTAGGGATAAAAGGTGTTGTGCCACATGTTTTTTCTTTTACCGATACGTTTGATTTGCATGGAGTCAAGTTGGACCATGAAGTTGCCAATCATCGTAGTGAGAACAATCACATTTGTGTCCTCATCATACCCCACGAAAAGTACATAATTCATTCCCCTTGGAAGCATCCCCTCCAGTGGAATAGTTTTCTGCAGCAACACCCATCCAACAACACCATCACAGTTAAATTTTCTCTCCCATAATTGGACAACCAGTCCTGACAAAACAGCGAGGCCAAGTCCACCGTACTCCATCCGTAAGAGCTGAAAACACCTGTCGTCGACATGGTACTCTGCCGGCTTCTCGATCACATCAAAGCTCTGAATTTCGAAATCAAACACAAGGATATCACCTCCAGAAATCAACCAGCAAAGTGCATTCCCGACTAGGATGCTGGGCCTTGACACAGAAATTTCATTTCTTATCGCGGTCGAGGAAACATCTCCCCAAACACCAGACACCGAGTCATAGACAGAACAAAATGCCTCCGTATTGTATCCACCCCCATAGACCAGAACCAATTTAAACGGGCTCGAGAAGCAATCTCCGTGAACATGCCCATCTTCGGCATCAGCGCATAACACCGTGCCGTGCCAGGTACAAAAACACCCCATAAAGGCATCATCCACCCACGGTGGAAAAGCCACGCTGCGCTGTTGGCCGGTGAGGGGGTCCCACACGACGGTATTCCGCTCATGCTTGTTGATTACGACAGCAAGGCCATGGCGGCAGCCCATGTATTCTGCGTGCTCTTTGTAGGGCGTGCTCCTCTTGGGCAGGGAGAAGCGAGCGGCAGGGATGCGGTCGGGCGAGTCCATGATGGGAGCAAAGCGGTTAGCATACCCTTGGAAGAAGCCGAGCAGAGGAGGCTTCCGGTGGTGCTTGCGGAAGCGTTTGTGGAACACGGGGTCGGAGAGGATGCTGGCCCAGCGCTTGCATACGGCGGACGCGCGGGGCAGGGAGGACGGCTTTGGAGGAAGACGGACGAGGATCTCGATTAGGAGGTTGTCGTCGCCAAGCACCTTGGACACGGAGCCGGCACCTTTGAGCACAAAACGCCGCAGCCTCCTGCCGTCCACACGCGGCAAGCTGGGAATGGGGTTGGCCCTGGCACAAAAAAGAAATCTGATATATCGACACACATATTAAAATCAGGACAGTTGCCAGAATCAAACACACATATGCACATACATCCAGCATAGCATAGCATACGCAACGTAAGTAGTGTATTGTGCAAAAAGGAAGTGGGAGAGGAGATGGATGGGGAATCTTACCCTTGGCCCTGGGGAACCTCAGCTGGATCCATCATCTAGCTACCACAGCACCTTCTCTTCTTCTTTTTTTTTTCTTTTTTTCTTGTTTTTTTGAGGCAAGAATGAAGGGAGAGCTGAGCTGACTTAGTACGCAGACTGTCTGTAAGCTATAACATTGCCCATCCAAGCCCAGCCCAATCTGTCAGCTACAAAGAGCATGAAACAAAAGCAAAATACCATATTTTGAGCTTTTTTTTTTCTTGCACAGACAGCTAATAATAAGCAGCAGTTGAATAGCATTGCCAATTCACAGGCAACAGCAACATCACTATCTAAACTGCTAAATACAGCAGGACATAATGCAAGTGCACTTGACAGGCCACGACGTACATGTCAGCAGCCACAACAAACAAAGACCCTACTGAGAGAGCAGAAATATATGTGCTTTAAACTGAACAAGAGCAAGGCCATAAGTATTCATTCAGTCTTTATACAAATCCCAAATCAACAAACTACCTTATACTTCAGACGAGGGAGGGAGGCGGAGGAGGACCTCCCGGAGCAGGTCCGAGTCGAGATCCCCTCAGGGGATGGTGAGCGAGCTAGGGTTCCTCCTACTCCTAATGCCCAAGGGACGAAGAGAATCACCTCAGGCGAATGCAGACCAGACCGAAATTGGGTAGCAGGATCTCTCTTCCGAGAGAGAGAAGACAGAGGATTCAGGGGCGCTCACCGTTCCTCTCGGTCTCAGGGCAGCGCCGGAGCGCCTCCGTCGGTCGCCGGGAGGAGCTAGCTAGGGGTAGCACCCTAGGAGCTCGGTGGAGGTCGGGGCAAGGCCGGCCGAAGGAGACCGGGGGGGAGAGAGACGGCGGCGGGCGGACGGAATGCGGCGCCGAAGGGACGGGACACGGGAGGGGCGGCCGCCGGCGCTGGATGTGGTTGGGCTGAGACCGGAGGAGGGAGTGAGACTCTTCTTTTTATTTTTCGATTCTTTTTCCTTTTTTGCCCTTCCAAATCGAAATGGCTTCCACCTGAGTGAGAAATTGCTAGCTGCTGTGTACAAGGGTACCACTGTCTTTTCCACTAGCTGTGGTGATGTCATACACATTCTACAAGTATGGAAATGCCATATTTAGCATGTGGCAAGTCATATGTAAAGTGCTATTTAGATGGCACGAGAAAAAGGTTATATTTAAATAAGGGCAATTATAGAATGCCATAGCGTCAGGTGAAAGTAGGGAGGGTTGTTTTGCGCCTTTGCCGAATTCCCTTTTGAGATGGGATTTCAGCTATGCGGTCCAAAACAAACCTTGTGATGGTCGGTATCTATGTTCATACGAGAGCTGACCCGACAATTTTCATTTTTAACAGGATTCCATATTTTGCTTTACCTCATCCTCATTCACTAGTATTATTCATAGTTGCCTCCCTGATTCCACATCATCGACGCCTCTCACTCGTCATGTCCAACCGTCAGAGGAAGTGTTCCATCTTGCCATTAATTTTTTAGCTAGAGTTAATATCACGGAACCAGGGTAACTGGAGTCAAGGCTACAAAAAGACACACGTTTCATAAACACTTAATAATACAAATAAATTACGAAGGTCGAGCGGCAGGGATGCAACGCTCAGGACCGAACGATGGAGGTAAGATGAGGCATGACGAAGGGCAGATCGACACGGTCGCGGGGCTGATCAATACGTTGCCACACGAATGAAGTCAGGGAAGAGGCGCACGGCAAGATGTGAGTTTATTCCTTTCCCCTCTCCGTATTGATTCTCTTTGATGAATTGCCACAAGGGTATCATCATCTCGTTAAACTTGGTGAGGAAATCTTGTAAAGCGTGGAAAGTTGATATTCCAACATGGTCATTAGGCCCAAGTCTTTTTAAGGTGGAGATGTGAATTTTTAGCCAGGCGGCAAATGAAACAACTCTACTTTGACATGCGCTACTACAAGGTGTTTCAATTGGTGCAATGAGGAAGAGTGGGAGAAGGGGTTGTTGTTCCCAGGCATTTTCAACAAATAAGAGTTCAGCGATGATTCCAGACCACCACCGACGAAGGTTAATCGGTGACCAATCCTCTAACATTGTGGCCACCAGGAACGGGATCACAGTTATGGTCATAGATCCAATGGTTTCAAACCTCCGCCCCCACGGGGTTGCGGTCCTCATCATTGGCCAAGGTGCCGAACCACATGACATTTCTGATTGATTGAGCATACAGGAGCAAATCCAAAACAACTAACAACAACACAAGATTGCTACAACAGGATTATGAGCGTTGATATTTGATCCTCTCATCAAAATTCTAATATATTAGTAATATGCAGCCCCGTTTAGCAAGATAGGTCATCAAAATTACTATCTTTCAATATTCGTCATACCTAATAATAAATGGGATATTGCTTCTGACGGTACGCCACCGAAATTGCCTCCAAAGTTGCAAAATATTACCCAGTGATGCCACTTATAAGTAATAAAAAAATGTTTCACATAGAGGAATACCTGCCTGGGCCAGACTGTGCAATAGCAATCTTCTATACTGCGTTTTGCATGCTGGGAGAAGACACAACGCGCCTATTTGGGCCGGCCCGTGTCCTGGAGTCCTGTTTTTAAATTTTGTTTTCCTTTTTCGTCTTCCTTTTTTCTACTTTAAATAATTTGGAACTTCAAAGATATTCCGAAAATTAAAAATGGAAAATTTTAAATAAAATGTTTAATAATTCATAAATGTTTCTAGATTCAGAAAATATTCACGATTTTAAAAAATGTTCTCATATTCAAAAAATGTTCGCAATTTTTAAAACAAATATTAGAGAAACAAAAAAATGTTTATGATTTTCTTAAAGTTCATGTATTAAAATATGTGAATGAAATTGAACAAAATTTTGCCAATTCAAAAATGTTCATGAATTGTAAAATAACCTAAAAATTCAAAAACTGTTTGTAACTTACAAAAATAGTTTATTGATTAATGTTCGCTGGTTAAAAATGATCATGTATTTCAAAAATATTTGTTAAATCAAAAAAATGTTCATGAATTTCAGAAAGTTTTCCACCAATTTCCAACAAAATGTTCATTGATTCTAGAAACGTTCACCTATTGAAGAAAAATGTTTTAAAAATGTTCGTAGTTTTTTAAAAAGAAAACTGTTTATTCAAAAAATATTTACGATTTGTAGAAAATGTTCTCATATTCAAAAAATGTTCACAATTTTTGAAACAAATATTCGAGAAATCAAAAAATGTTTATGATTTTTTTTAAAGTTCATGTATTAAAATGTGTGAATGAAATTGAACAAAATTTCACCAATTCAAAAACTGTTTGTGACTTACAAAAATAGTTTATTGATTCATAAAATGATCGCTGATTGAAAAAATGATCATGGATTTCAGAAAATGTTCGTTAAATCAAAGAAATGTCCATGAATTTCAGAAAGTGTTCCACCAATTTCTAACAAAATGTTCTTTAATTCTAGAAATGTTCACCTATTGAAGAAAAATGTTTTTAAAATGTTCACGGTTTTTCTTAAAAAAATGTTTGCAAATAGTATAAATGTTAATGAATTCAGAAAATGTCCATGATTTTAGAAAATGTTCAAACATCTATAAAAATGTTTACAAATTTGAAAAATGTGCAGGATTTCAGATATGTTGACAAGTTTAAAAAATGTTCATGATTTTAAAAAATTGTTCACGATTTCTTGAAAATGAGAGTGATATTGTATCTCGAGCCGTCGGAGATTATGATTTTTCTTTTCTCTCATTGCAACGCACGGGCCGTTTTGCGAGTCCGTCATAAATACTGTAACTGGATATAGAAAGCACATAAAGATATTACTCCATCCGTTCGGAATTAGATGACGCGAGGGAAGGAAAATTAGTGAACAATTCAAGGGCAAAAACCAATCCAACAAAATAAGTGTGATGGCAAATGCTTTCCTCACCTGAACAAAAAGAAAACAAATGATGTACATACTGCTGCAGAGCAAAGTCTTTTTATTGTTTATTATCATCAGGGATATGTTTGCTTTCTACTTCCCCAAAAGGAATACATGCATACTCCAACAGCAGCAGTCTCAGCAGAACGAAATTAATCAATTGGTGCCAACAGGTCAATCTGTGCACTGACTAGAAGAAAACTACTACCACTCACTAAATACACACCAACAGATCAATCATGCTTCATCTCTATCTCAAGGGACACAAACATGAAAAACATACCATCCATCAGAAAAAACCTGCAGATTAACTTTTTACAGACCAACAATCAATGAATGATTTTTTGTACGGCGCAAAACGGAACCGACTGGCGGAAAAAAAACGGTGCATCATTGGTAGGAGCCGGCCTTCGCCAGCCGTCGACGGGGCGGCGGTCTCATTCGGCTCGGATGAAGGGGGAGGAGCTCATCTCGGTGGTGCTGTAGAAGGACTCCTCCTGGTAGTAGTTCTCGTCCTTCTCTTCCTCCCACTTGAGCACCTCCCGGATGTACTTGAAGGCCTCGTCCACCGTCTGCCGGTCGCGCCCCCGCGCCTGCCACACGAACAGCTTCCGCCCCGTGTGGTCGTTGTACGCCTCCTTGAACTTCATCGCCACATAGTAGTACGCCTGCTGGGCGAGAGACTGGTTGTTGCTCTGCGTCCGCACTGGGGAGAAGTCGCTGAACCACTCGCACGCCGTCAGCGGGGCGCGGCTGATCTTCTCCTCAAACAGGTCGTACTTGTTGAGCACCAGCACGAAAGGCGTGTCGCAAAAGCATGGTTGCCTGGTCCAACACAATACAAGTGACAAATGATGATGACTCGCATTTTCGAAATTTCCATTCTGAAGACCAGCACCCAGATTAGTAGTCATGGAAAAAGTTTTATATTACCTGATAGTAGCCTCAAATAACTCTTTGCTTTGCATCATCTTGTTCTGAAGATTGCCATTCACAGGGGTTCCCACTAGGTCATAGTCACTGAGTGCGACGCAGAATATCACCATGCGGACATCCTCAAACATTTCCACCCACTTGCAGCCATCATTCATGCCCTTGGCGCTGACTCTGATCAGCTGAAACCTGAGCAGCAAATCATATAAGATTTGAGTACGTGTGCACGGTCTACACGCTTCTTGCACAATGCATGAAGGAGGGTAAGAGATTAATTACTTGGTGAGAGGCTGGGAATGCGCCTCTGGGTTGTCGATGTAAGGTTCGGACATGGGGCTGCGATCATCAAGGGTGAACTCAATGAAAGACAACCCATTCCCCTGGGTAACTCCTTCAGCAAAGATCACATCTTTCTCTGAAGGTTCATACTCATTGCTTGATACCTCAATAGCCTGCAAGAATATGCCATGTATGAACAAATAAGTTGAATAACTTGAAAACAGAAAAACTGTACATGATCAGATTTTCGTATAACAAACAGAAAAACTTCCGACTACAGTTTTTCTGTGAACTAGAACATAAAAAGAATGGAAATCTTATATGTCACAGTCCAATATAAATACAAAATCCAGCAATCTGGAACGGAGAATAGAAATCCTTAGAAGATGGATTCAGCCCAAAAATAGACACATTGTGCTGAATATTTCAAATCGGTAACACTGAATATACAAGGTCAGCATATGTTCTGGAAGTCGTAAATTACTGTAACCCAAAAACGATAATCTAGTGAAATTCAGTTAAACGCTACAAGTTCATCTTAATATATAAGGCGAAAATAAGTTAATTTCAAAGCTCTGAATTCATACCCTGCTCAAGAAGTACTCAGCAACATCAGGGAGAAAATGTAACTCATCCTTTCTTTTATATGTTGCTTGTATGGCAGGATCCTTCCACATCTCCTCGACAAATGGAGCATATTCACGCGTTGCGGCAGGGAAGAATGCATCTAGATCGCCCATTGCTATGATATCCAAAAGCCAATCGGAGAATTTCTTCAGCCTTGCATTTATCGAGTATATACACGAATCTGGACCATTAGCTTTATTTTCATCTGCATAAAAGAACAGTTAAGTATAGAGCATATGTGCCTGAAGAAACCAACATGAGTAAAATGGCTTGACAAGGTTACCTTTTTGTGCTGCTTCATCCTCCGAATTTGTTTGATCCAATCTAGACAAAGCCTCTTCCTCAAAACGCTCACGGCCTTCTAGCAAAATTCCAAGATACTTGAACATATTGCTTTGGATCATTAATTTGATAGCATCAAGTTCATCTTGGGTGAACCTTGATCCATAGAGGTACTTAGCCTGAGACACAGAAGGAGAACACATATCAGCATGAAACTTGCAAGAACTGGCACAGGTTATAATTTATAACTTCTAAGTATGTACACAACTGCATGGTAGAGACAACACAACTCCACTGGATGAACCATGACTCGTGAAAACTCAGTAAAAAAAAACATAATTCTTATGATTGCACTATACGAACATCATAGCCCATCTCAGGTATAGCCTAGTTCAGGTTTGTGCGAGGGATCAGATAATACATACATGATACATGAGTCATTTGTGGTACAAGTAATTACTACTGGCTTTCAGAGGGCTGCTACATCACATAATTGCAGGGCATGACTGCAAGCAGTTCTAGGCATAAGTGGTGTGAAATCGGATCAGACCTGCTTAAATATAGTGCTTGTACTAGCACTAGGTGGTCCAAGAAGCAACCAATTTTGGATTCCTTTCTGATCCAAATAACCAGGGACAACTCTTGGTACAAAAGGGAATTTCATCCTTGGTTCCATTAGAGTCCCCAGGAGGCACTAGAAGTGAAAATAACTCACATGCAAAACGACTCAATACCTGGTCATAAAAAAA
Source organism: Aegilops speltoides (assembly GCA_021437245.1). NCBI lineage: Eukaryota > Viridiplantae > Streptophyta > Magnoliopsida > Poales > Poaceae > Aegilops > Aegilops speltoides. Next base: position 5,553,965 of record CM038146.1, on the reverse strand, counting down.
AGAAAACATTATTAGAAAAATAAGCACACCTAGATTAAGATTGCAAGGAGATAACAACAGGCTGTAATTCCCTTTAACAAGGATACTTACTGGCTCCCATATCTTTCCTTCTGATGTTGTTCTGTCCTTCTTCCTCATAACGACCATCGTCATAAACCCAGAAATGTGTATCACGTGGACACTGAACATGTGCAACCTGCAAGCATGAAGCGAATGATGTGAGAAAAGAGCTCTTCTAAGGCACATCGCTTGTCTCCGCAGGTACAGGGATTCTTTAAATCATGGGTGTGTATCCAAGATCGCTGAGCTAAAACAGAGCATAAGGTGGTTGTGCCGGTTACTGGTCCTAGCTACAGCAGGTAACTTCCATTCATCACTTAATATTTAATAGAACGCTCTACAGAATGACAAAACCATCACATTTATGAAAGAAAAAAGTCCTAATTTGTCGTGAACCGGGAAGTCTTAAAACAGATATGGCAGTCAACGTGTCACATGACAATTTAATGAAACAAATTGGTTGTTCCTTTTTCTTGTCGAAATTTGGTACTTATATCCAACTCCCTCTGTAAAGAAATATAAGAGCGTTTAGATCACTATTTTAGTGATCTAAACGCTCTTATATTTGTTTACGGAGGGAGTAGTAATGATTGCCTGGATCTTTGACTTTGGGGGTGGTAGCCGTTAAAACAACAGAGTTTATAATTTCAATTTCTGGAAACAAATGGCAAAATACATGGTATTTCAAGCCAACCAATATAATATATTGAGATTCAAACTGATGTGCTCACGTCTCAGGGTATCAAATAGTTTGCACTTCACGTGAAAAAATAGCTCATATCGCAGGGTATCAAATCACTGGTGCATAGAAAACAATTTACTATCTGTCGTCACTTCTTCATTGACTGATCTTGTGACTTCCTTAGCTGTCTACGTTAATGTCACATTATTAGCTTGATGAAAAAAGGATGCTTAAGTAAACGCAGCTATAGCGGAAAATAAATGCTATTGGAGAGCATAGATAAGAAGAGTCCAAAGACTAAATTATAGCTAGGGCAAAAGGGTGCTGAGCTAAAACAGAGCATACGGTACTAGTGCCGGTTACTGGTTCTAGCTACAGCAGGGAACTTCCATTCATGAATCAATATTTAACAAAGCGCTCTACTGAACGACAAAACCATTGCATTTTTGGGGAATACCTAATTTGTCGTGAACTAGGAAGTCCTAAAAAGCGATATGGCAGCTGTCCTGTCACATGGATCTCATTATTAGATTTAACAAAACAAGCTGGTTGGTCCTTTTTCTTGTCGGAATTTGATACATCCTACTAGTAATGATTGCATGGATCTCATTATTATCCTACTAGTAAATGCTATTGCAAAGCATAGACAGGAGTTCAGACACTAATTTATCCCTTCTGAATGCAGTGTGTTCTTATATTAGATCCAAGTGATGTGAGGCAAGAGCCCTTCGAAGGCACGTTGCTTGCCTCTGGAGGTGCAGGGACTCTTCAAGTCATGGCCACGTATCCACAGGCGCTGAACTAAAACAGAGCAAAAGGTGCTATTGCCGGTTACTAATCCTAGCTAGAGCAGGGAACTTCCATTCATGAATAAATATTTACTAGAGCCTCTACAGAACGACAAAACCGTTACATTTACGGGGAAATCCTAATTTGTCGTGAACTGGGAAGTCTTAAAATGGATATGGCATTTATCGTGTCACATGACAAACTGAAAATTTAACGAACGAACTGGTTGTTCCTTTTTCTTGTCGGAATCTGATACATCCGTAATGATTGCGTGGATCTCATTATTAGCCTTGAAGAAAAAGGATGCTCAGGTAAACGCGGCTGTAACGGAAAATAAATGCTATTCAAAGCATAGATAAGAGTTCGGACACTAAAAATTATCCCTTCTTAGAGCAGTGGGTTCTTATATCGTTATAGCCAGGCCAAAGGGGGCTTAACAGTTGTGCCGCACCTAAATCCTCCTGATTTCCCATAAAAGCACTATATCTATAAGCAACTTAGACGAATAAATAAAGACTTGCCAAATGGTGGGGTAACAGAAATGGAAGTATTTTTACCTTGAGAATTTTCAGCTCGCTTTTTGTAATTTCCCTTCCATTTATATAAACCTGGGTGTTGCCGTTGCTAGCCTTGGCGTGAAGCTTCCCGCTGAAATTGAGGTTGGAGCTAACAATCCTGTCTGGCTTTTGTCCATCCTATGATATGGAAAAGGAGGCAAATTATCAGCACAAAATTCAGCTCAACTTATACATAAGCTGTGCTCCTGATGGTTACTGAATTTACCTTTCCCCATAAGCCCGACTCCTTGTCGTACCAATATCTTCCAGGCTTGAGCTTCTGAGGTGGCCGCGAGCAGCTAAGCAAGTCGGTCAGCTCCTCCGGCCTCAACGGGCAGCCGTTCACGATAAGTTGCTCTGGCCGAAGCTGGTTCGCTTGACACTCCTTCTCGGCTTTCAGAATCTGCCTTACTTCCAACGGGCTGAGCAAGCGTGCGAGTGTCCTCGAGCTCTTCCCAAGCTTCGACCTCTTTGACTCGTCGATCGGCCCCCCAATGCAGCTGACGCACTTGCGCCCTTCGGGCATCGACCCCATCATCCTCAGCACGCAGTAGCCGCAGTACCTCGCGTCGCAGACGATGCAGGCCTCCTTGCTCTCCCATTTCCTCTTCCCACACCGGTTGCACGCCATCCTCCTCCGGCGCCGCCTCTTCTCCTGCTTGGTGACCGCCACGTACTGCTCCGACATGTCGTCGCCGCTCTCGCCGTACTTGCTGTCCGGCGTGAACCCGAAGGTCACCACGGGCGCCCTCCTCCCGTCCCGGCTCCCCGGCCCCGGCGAGCTCTGCGCCGAGGCGTGCGACCGGGACCGGGAGTCGTCGTCCTCGTCGTCGAACTCCCCGTTCTGCAGCACCGAGTTGACCGACTCCGAGCTGCCGCCCCCGCCGTCGCCGCCCTGCCTGGCGGCAGCCGCCGCAGGCTCCGCGCACCGGGCGATCCGGGACACCGGGAGGCGGATCGGCTCGACCACGGGCGCCACGGGAATCCCTCGCCCCCCGCTCCCGAGGGTCTGGGGCCCCGACGCCGGCTCCGCCGTGGGGATCTCGGCGGGGATCTCCACCGGGTCCACCCGGGGGAGGTCGTAGGGCACCGGCGGGCCGTCGTACACGAGCGCGATGGAGTAGTCGAGGTTGGGCGCCTCCTCCGGGACGGGGGCGCCGGGGGGCAGGATCCGCCGCATCATCTCCTGCCAGCTGCCGCCGTCCGCCGCCTCCGGCTCCGCCATGGCGCGGCGGATCTGGACGGCGCCGGAGCGCTAAAAGGTCGCGCCTTTACCCGTCAAAAACCCAATGCTTGGGATGGGGGCGCCGGCGGCGGCCGTGACGCTGGGCTGGGCTACGCCACGGCGCGGCGGAGGGGGAGGGATTGGGCTCGGGTAGGGGAAGTGGTGGCGAGAGGAAGAGGAAAGGTGGAGGAGGAGTTGCTGCCGCTGCTGCGCTGTGGAGTGGAGGAATCGATTTTTTTGGCAACTTGGTACATAGTACTTCTGAATGTGATTATGTGAATAACCCAACAACTGAAAAATGGATCTAAATATGAGGTCAGCTTTAGTTTCAGGTAGTATATATTGTAGTGTTAAAAAATGTCTTACATTATAAAATAGAGGGAGTAGTTTCTATTTTTAATTGATTAACTGAAACGATAAGGTTTTCTCAATCCAACCATCTAAAAAGAAGGGTTGTCACCATTGTCGACAAAAACCTTAGTAGTTGAATTGAATTTGATCGTATCATCGGCGTTTAGCAGAACGTCAAGGTGGCATCAGAGGCGTCCGAGGTGGTGCGAGCGATCCATGCTTCCGTTTCTTCATGGCCGAGCTCATGGCCCCAAGAGACGTGTGAGCCCGAGGCCTCCCTTGACCTTGGGGCTGCGGACCATGTTCCATTTAACAAAGCTGACAAATTAGTTTCATCTAGATCTTCAACTGGGGTCGTGGTTCTTTCGGCTTTTGATATTGAATTTGGGAGGGAGTGTTTATGTCATCTTGGGTCCTTCAAATATTGGGTGGGCGCTTTTGTGTTCGTGTGGATATAATGAACCTCTTCTTCATACTCTTTTGCGGTGGTGGTGTTATGGATATCCAACAACATCGATGGAAGGTCGACCCTTGGGGATCATGGTGATGTTGCCCTGAACATTTTTGCGTCAAAAGGTGAGGTTGTTGCCACTTTTACCACCCTTGGATGTATTCCTGATGTGGTAGTTCACTCTACGGCGATTCATGCTCCATCTCCATTGCATCAGCGTTTTCTGCGCCCGTTAGATGTTTATTAAGGAGGTGTCTCGGCTCGCGGTTTTTCGATACACACTATGTTACGACGATGACAACTTATTTTTCGGATTGTTGGTCCAACTTGACCTTAGCACAACAACTTCCCGGCCGCAGGGTACAATATCTGGTTGTCAACGGTGATGAAGCAGCGGAGTCGGCGACGCGTCTTCTGCTCACACTGGATATTGAGTATGTTTTGGCTCTCTAAGAACTTGGTTCTTGTTTTTCAATATGTCTTGTATTGATTGAAGTCCCAAAAAAATATTGTGGGCATGGGGTAGCAAGTTTGCATTCATGGGTGTCCTCTACCTGAAATTTGATTCCCTGTAACTACTTCCTTGAAGCAAGTGTAATCTGTTGTACCCTTCGTCCTCCATTTGGGGAAGTGACGAGTAATAGTTGAAGTGAAGCACGTGTGATTCACCTTCAAAGGGACTGTGCTTCGATGTCTTAAGGTACCTACCTCTATGCCTATGAGATGTGAGCCCAACAGATGGCTGGCCCACATGTCAGGGACCAAAAGGTTGATGCCTTTATGGCACTGAAGTTGCGTCCCCTTCAAAGTGCCACTTGTGCCTCCGCTTCAATATTTTCCTCTTCCCAAGAAGGGAAACCATGTAGGATAACTATTTGAATTTGTAACGCCTATGCGCCAAACTTTGAATTTTGTGAATATTAACGGTAATATGCGTCTGTTGCCGCGGTTGAAATGCTCTACGGCGTGAATGCGCTTTACTTTTGGACTGTTGGTTTTCCGACACAGTAGATCCGTGTTTGTATTGAAAGAAGAGTATATTTCAACAGTGGTTGAAATTTGCTCATGGTAATTGTTTCGGTTGTATGCAGGGGTGGACACATAGGATGGGGGCAAGCAGGGGCTATACACCCCCCCCCCCAAATTTTTTTTTCTCCATGCATCATACACGTATCGGCAGGGTGTGTGTACGTAAACCCGGGCATGGGCAACCCGGCCCGAGCCCGGCCTGAAAAACCCGGGCCGGGCCGGGCCGGGCTTGACATTCGGGCCGGGCTCGGGCTTTGTTTTGCAGCCCGAAAGATAGTTCGGGCCGGGCTCGGGCTTCAATTTTTCCGTATTTCGGGCCGGGCTTTCGGGCTTCGGGCCGGGCTTGCACGTGCGCGTACTAAAAAACAGCATTCAGGTCGGGCTTTCGGGCTTCGGGCTTGATTTCGGGCCGGGCTCAGGCTTGAAAATATGAAGTATTTCGGGCTTCGGGCCGGGCTCGGGCTTGAGAAATGAAGGTCGGGCTTTTACAAGCCCGGCCCGAAACCCGGCCCGGCCCGATGTTTGCCCAGGTTTATGTGTACGTATGTGGAGTATGGCTATTATCTCTCACCAAGCCACGACCCAGAAAGCCTATGTCACAAGGGCCAAATACAAGGGACCAACTAATCGAGGGGCACGAGCGCACGGGGGGCAGCCGTGTGGTGCGTCCGCCGCCATGTGTTGCGCTCTCGTAGCGCCTGCAAAAACATGTGCTTTTCTCATGCATTTTTGGGTTTTTTTATTTTTTCCCCGGGATTTTGGATTTGGATTTGTTTTTCCTAGGTTTTCTTGGTTTTCTTTTATTGTTTTGTTTTCCACGTGAAGCATACAAAGTATCCCTCTTATATTTTCACTTTCTTTGTTGTTTATGGAAAAACAGTTATCCAAACTTATTAAGATGAGATTTACTATAGTTGGTAGCACCCTTTCACGCCACACTAAGAACATGGGTGGAGATCAACGTTAAAAAAGCCCAAATATGGTAGTATTCATAGAAGACACACACCAACGGTGACAGCACGTAGTCGGGGCAAGATTGCGCAAGGGCGACCCGATCCATGTCCGAAGTGAAAACGACCGGCAGCGATGTGGGATTACGAGCTAACTTTGTCATCATCGCCGTTTTTATATCTCTCGTTAGCAGTACGTATAGTAGTATACCTGCCGACTACGCTGCCGCCGGCACATGTTGGTAGTACGAGGTTGGGAGGGTGTACGAGTGAAGTTACATTTTTTAGGACGAAATCACTGTTTTGACCTTATATGTGAAGATTAACACGAATTGACCTCGTTTGAAAAATATTTTCGAATCTGACCTTTTTTGGTCACGCCAACGTCCTTGGCGTTTGGATTGCACTGCAGACGCCACGATCAGTGGCGTTTAGCCTTGGCCCACACTTACATAGCTGGCACTGATGTGGCAAAGGCGAAACGCCATGAACCTTGGCGTTTGGGCAAACGCCATAGTGCTTGGCGTTTGGTAATACACACATAAATGTGTCCTTGTCTGGCGGGCCTAGCTAAAACTACCGAGTGCTGGCTGGTTAAATCTTTTGGGCAAGCTTGCATGTTAGTATCAAACTTGCGTTTTGGGTAAACGCCATATTCCTTGGGCGAGCTTGCATGTTAGTATTATTTCTTCTTTCCATGCAAACGATGTGCTCCATGCAAGAGTCCATGACACCTTGCACGTATTGAGAGCGGAACAGGAACTACGATTGCCTTCGTTGAATTATTACTCCTAGTCAAGCATGAACTGCACGGTTTCGGGCCATTAACTCGGTGCTGCTAATCGCCGGTAAAAATTCCAACCCGACTTTTTTGTCATTCAACATGGTGTTGTAAATCAAGACGTCTGAATTTCACAAATCGACATCAAATTACAGAAGGTTTGCAGGTGTTCAAACTCGTGCCACTTACGGGTCCGACCACACGATCTGACCCCAACCACTACTGGAATTTCCGTATACGCCGTTTGTCAGGCTCTTTGCCGAGAGCCAAAACACGGACACTCAACAAAGTAAACAACACCGAGAGCCACACTCGGCAAACCTTGCTTCACGGCAACTAGTTGACGTTGCCATCACGGGCTCACGGCGAACAAGCATCGCACGACAAACGACGCAGATGCCGAGAGCCACACACGGCAAAGAGGAGCCATGTGGCATCCCCGTTCACAATTGATGGCTCCGTCAGTTTCTTTCCACATTACCGAGAGCAGACGTGATTGGACACAGCCGTTCTAGAGCAATATGACCGGACGAGTGGGCGTCCACACAACACATCACAGGTGCCTTTCCTCTCCGTTCTAACCCTATTCGTTCCTCTCCACTCCCTCGCCGTCCAGACCAAGATCTCCACCATGCCCAAGTCTTGGTTTTCTGAGGTGTCGGCTTTGGATCTCCCTTCAGATCATGGCACCGCCGTCATCGTTCTTCGGACTCCTTGACCTCCACGGCCACCAACTCCTCCGAGATGAAGGAGATCGTCATCTTCTCTGACGACATGGAGGATTAGCCGACGGAGCAGTCACGCTTCCTCTCGGAGGCGGCAAGAACGAACCAGGAGTGCCAACGATAGATTGTCCACTACCTCGGTGGCCCCGGTGGCTTGTCGTCCTCGTGGAGCATCGTCGCGGCGGCAAGGCAGAAGTGGATAAACAAGGTGTGCCGCTCGGCCTTTGCAAAGTCCGACAAGGCGCCGACTAGGTCTGCGCTGACCATGGCGGGGATGGTCGCGTGTCATCGCGACTGCTTTGACGGGGAGCTTACAAAGATCAGCTAGGAGTGATCGCTCAGCGACACCCCCCCCCCTATCAGCAGGGGCAAGGCAGCCAAGGCACACCGACCAGGGTCGGCATTAGCCTAGGCGGCCCTCGGCACGACGCAGGAGAAAGCGAAACGGCTCGTTCGTGAGCGCCATGTGGCGATCGGACGGGGCTGCCGCACCCCGTGCCCTTCCGTCGCTGGAAGGACTACTCTGATGATGAATACGACGACGACGGCGACATGAACGACAATGGTGGTTCCACCGTAAATTACTCCCTCCGTCCCATAATGTAAGACCTTTTTTGACACCAGGAGTACTATCTCCGACCTGGTTTATTGGTCCCCTTCGTATTTTGTGCCAAATTTTGATCTTAAATTTAAATAACAAAATATTAGTGAATGCCACAAAAAATAATAATGTTGGAAACTATGTTCAAATAAGAATAGAAGGATATATTTTTTGTGACATGCATTAATATTTTCTTATTTAAATCTGTGATCAAAATTTAGCAATATACGACGAGGACCAATAAATCAGGACAGAGGTATTATGCGTGAACTTAAGTGAATTTTGTTGTCTTTGCAAATTCGTTCGGTTTAGCATGCAAAAAAACTGTTCGGTTTGTTAAATCACGTCCCTAAAGTATGCGAACATGATTGGATGGTTGGCTTTCATATTCTTGCATGCGGACTAGTCCGAACCAGTCCACTGACAAATACAATATTTTTTTCGGGAGTCAGTGTTGGTGATGTCTTACTAGTGTGTCGCACTCTGCAATGCAAATCATCCGTTGAATGTACTCTATCTAGCTAGCCAAGCTGTTAGTTAGCTTTTTTTTTTCTTACATGAGCTCTCAATTAGCTTTAGCTAAGCTAGGCTAGCACATATTTGTGTCTGACACCAAACGCCAAGGAGTATGGCGTTTGCCCAAACGCCAAGGTTCATGGCGTTTCGCCTGCGCCACATCAGCACTAGCTGTGTAAGTGTGGGCCAGGGCCAGACGCCATTGATCGTGGCGTCTCGAGTGCAATCCAAACGCCGAGGATGTAGGCGTGACCAAAAAAGGTCAGATTCAAAAGTATTTTCCAAACGAGGTCAATTCGTGCTAATCTACGCGTATAAGGTCAAAACAGAAATTTCATCCCATTTTTTACTGCTGCTACCTAACTAAGGACGACATCGCCGTACTGGGCCACCGGCGGACCGACCGACTGATCGACGGACGCCGCGTAGTTATGGCCTTTGGATCGGTGTCGCAGCAGCAGGCAGACCATGATCCACCGGCCATCCATCCACCCGCGCGCACGTAATATATTTTATTAATTATTCTCACAAGACCTTACAAAGTCATACAACAGCAAGACTAAAGCCACCGTCTAAGCAACAACTGTCGCTACACCTATCCAATTGATGAAGGGGCGCAGATAGTCCGAGCCTAATACCAAATGTACATCGCAGCCAAACCTAAACATCTAAGACCTGTGGTCCCAACCAGACGCCGCCGGTATGGGGCACCTACTAGTCCGGCGACTCCTCAACCAGACGCTGCCGGGTATGAGGCCGCCAGAGCCACCGCCACCAATCCATCTTGATGATGTATTGTTGCATGTACCGTGCTGTCTCTCTCGCCATCGACGCCACCACGACACCCGACAAGATCGCCCTCCTCTGCGCGAGTCCATCCTCCCACAAATAACTTCAATCCGCATTGCGCCACGCCGTCAAGATCCGTCGCCATTAGTGTGTAGGATGAAGCACCGCTCCACCAAAGAATCCGTCCTCTGGTCCCTCGATCACGTGTGTACCTCCAAGAATGACGCCCCCAAGGGAGGAACGACACCAGAGCGCCGCCGTCATCCGATCTGGAGTTTTCCTCGCCTTGAACTTCTTCATGGCGATGCCTTCAAGAAGGGAACGACGCAGATAGCGCCGCCACCGCCGGCCTTAGCAGTAGCCGAAGGCAAGTTTTCACCCAGATCAGTTCGAAGGGATCCAACTCGTGCGGGCCGCCGTCACCACCAAAGACCACCAGTGGACCACGAGTACCGGCATATCAGCGAGCCGGCGGCACCACCGCATCTAGATCGCCGGGCCGCCGTCATCCCCGCGTCGTCCGGGTCGAGACGGAGCCGCCATCACGCCTGAGGACCGCCGCCGCCGCACACGCCGGGCGCCGCCGAGCCCAGCGCCGCCACCGCTTGCGAAGCCAACCGCCCGAAACATCGGGCGCCACCGTGGAGCCATCCGATCGGGGAGGAAGACGCGCCGACCACCACCTCGTCGACCCGCCAGACGTCCGGCGTCCGCGCCACCACGGCGCCATCAGATTGGGATGAGGAGGAGCCAGCTTCGCCGCCCCACGCGACCACGCCGCCGCCACTGCAGCGGGAATCCCGCCCGGATCCGCTTTGCCGCCCGACCGCCCGAGCCGAGGGCCACCGCAAGGGCCGGCCGTCCGCGCCGCCAGATCCTCGCGAGGAGAGCCCGCCGCCGCCGCGCTGCTGGCTTTGCCCGGCGGCGTCGCATGGCGGCGGCGAGGGAGCAGGAAGGCGAGAAGGGGGAGCGGCGGTGGCGATCTAGGGTTCCGCCCGGGCCGCTCGCGTGAGCGGCACGGGGGCTTCTACTATGCGTCTCCCGCGCGCACGTAATATGGTGGCGTGTGGCAGCAGTAAATAAACCAGGTAAAAAACTCCCAGCACCAAACTATTATGATGTGTTTGGTAGGCTACATACAGCACAACCAGGCCCGAACATGATGAAAATGGGCTGCCTGCAAGCCGACCTGACTCGCATCGGTACGGAACTTAAAGCACCCCAGAGTCTGACTCGCTGGGAATGCTCGAATCGACCGTTTCCAGGGAGCCAGGCTGAGTTGGGCGGAAAAAGAAGACGCGACATAGGGCGCAGTACAGGGGGTGCGGGCGGAGATGGCGGGAGGGGAAAATCAGCCGAGGCGGGATTTTGCGAAATATACCCTCACCACCCCCATTTACTTGCTCACCCCTAACTATAGGACAAGCCCTCCTCTGTTATTAGCACCGACGACTCAGATCTGTGGCTGCAACGGTGGCTGCGACACTCCCCTGTAGCGGCAAGTGGTGGCATCGTCACTCCCCCTGCAATGCAACATCACTCCCAAAGAAGGCACCGCTTCTCCTTTCTTCTTCGACTCATCCCAGCCATTCTAGTACCGCCATGTCTCCCCCGACCTCAAAGCTGGTAAGCTACCCCTCCCCCTCCTGAGTTATGTGTTAGGTCGTCCAATAGGACCGTTTAGGGTTGATAGCGCCATCGACCGCATCATGGATGTCGCCTAGGTTGTGGATGAATGGATGAAGCTTCTAGTTTAGGCAACATCGCTAATAGTTGTGGTTGAGGCCTGGATCCTGTTGGTCCATAAGAGAGTCGTTCGCCGGAATGAGAAACCTCTCATCCGGTATGGTCCGATATTAATCCGGGATCAGGAGATGATAGCAAATCTGAAGTACATCTACAACTGCAACGAAACAGAGGCTCTGTGGATGCTTCGAATGAGAAGAGCACCTTTCGCCAGGCTTGTGCAGACGTTCAGGAGTAGGGGGCTGCTAGAAGATAGCATCCTCACCACTGTGGAAGAGAAAATGTGTAATGCCCGGATAATTATGCTACAGTAATCCCATGCTAATGATGGCACGTCACCGTGATTACTGTTGTTAACCTCACGATGATTCAATCACGTTCGAATTCAAAATTAAGTCAAACGACAAAAGATTAAAATGAAAAAGAAATAAAATAAAAGGGGCCACAACCCCGTGCTCGCCTGGGCCTCGGCCAACCGGCCCAGCCTAGCCGGCCACCCCACCCCCGCTGCCAAATACCGTGTCCATGGTAATGGACGTTCAGACTTGTATCCTGATCTATTACAACTAGAAATGGATACTTGAGATATGAGATGGATATATTGTCTCCGGGATTGCTTTCTCGTAGGGAGTCGAGGAAGGACCTCTGGCGTTAATGCTACAACATGCTTGTTGATTAATATGATATTATGTACTCTTCTGAATGCTGCAAGATGTTTGGAGCTGCTTGAAGATGCTAGCAAGGTTTTTGAGTCGCCGAGTCAAGCCAAGTCGCCGAGGCTGCGGCTAGTGGCTTCCTGGCTTGAGTCAGCGACTTGGCTTGATTAGTCGCCCCAAGTCGCCATGGCACAACAGTACATAAAGTAGCAGAGCACATAGATATACAGCAGCAGCGGAGCACATATACATCAGAGAAAATATACTACATCTAAGCGGAGCACATATAGAGCCCACCGTGCGCCATCTTTCATATACTACATCTAAGCAGAGCACATATAGAGCCCATCTTGTGCTCTATTTCCTTCGGTCCTCCTCCTTCCCCAGTTCCCACATGATCATATACATCAGCAGCAAGCCACGCGAGCCAGCGAGTCGCGCGACTAATCGCACCAAGTCGCAGGCGAGCCACGCGAGTCACACGACTTTCTTCCTGAGTTAAGTCGCCTGTGCGAGCCAGCCACGCCGCGACGACTTGGCGATTAGTCGGCGACTAATCGGCGATTAGTCAACGACTCAAAAACAGAGGATGCTAGTCTTCAATAGGCTAGGTCTGCCCCTCTATTCTGGCATTCTGCAGTTCAGTCCACAGATACATACCTTCCTTTGATACCAATGCATACTGAGTATAGATCTGATGCTTGCGAGTCTTTGGATGAGTACTCACGATTGCTTTGCTACCCCCTTCCCCCTTCTTTCTTCTTTCCGGTTGTTGCAACCAGATGGTGGATCCCAGGAGCCAGATGCCACCCCAGTCGACTACTACTACTACCAAGAGGGTGCCAGGTCTTCAGTGATGTATTGTTGCATGTACCGTGCCAGGTCTCTCTGCCATCGACGCCACCACGACACCCGACAGCATCGTCCTCCTGCGCGAGTCCATCCTCCCACAGCGAACTTCGAATCCGCATTGCGCCACGCCGTCAAGATCCGTCGCCATTAGTGTGTAGGATGAAGCACCGCTCCACCAAAGAATCCGTCCTCTGGTCCCTCGATCACGTGTGTACCTCCAAGAATGACGCCCCCAAGGGAGGAACGACACCAGAGCGCCGCCGTCATCCGATCTGGAGTTTTCCTCGCCTTGAACTTCTTCATGGCGATGCCTTCAAGAAGGGAACGACGCAGATAGCGCCGCCACCGCCGGCCTTAGCAGTAGCCGAAGGCAAGTTTTCACCCAGATCAGTTCGAAGGGATCCAACTCTCGTGCCCGGGCCGCCGTCACCACCAGCACCACCAGGCAGACCCTGGAGTACCGGCATATCAGCGAGCCGGCGGCACCACCGCATCTAGATCGCCGGGCCGCCGTCATCCCCCGCGTCGTCCGGGTCAGAGACGGAGCCGCCCACCGCGCACAGGGACCGCCGCCGCCTGCACACGCCGGAGCGCCGCCGAGAGCCCAGCGCCCGCCACCGCTTGCCGAAGCCAACCGCCCGAGCACTGGCGCCACCGTGGAGCCATCCGATCGGGGAGGAAGACGCGCGCCGACCACCCTCGTCGACCCCGCCGCACGTCCGAGCGTCGGCGCCACCACGGCGCCATCAGATTGGGATGAGGAGGAGCCCGCGCGCTCGCCGCCCCACGCGGACCACGCCGCCGCCACCAAGCAGGGGAATCCCGCCAGATCATCGGTTGCCTGACTGCCGCCGAGCCGAGGGCCACCGCAAGGGCCGGCCGTCCGCGCCGCCAGGATCCGCGCGGAGAGCCCGCCGCCGCCGCCGACGCTGCTGGCTTTGCCCGCGGCGTCGCATGGCGGCGGCGAGGGAGCAGGAAGGCGAAAAGGGGGAGCGGCGGTGGCGATCTAGGGTTCCGCCGGGCGCTCGCTTCGCGTGGCGGCACGGGCTTCTATCGTCTCCAGCGCGCACGTAATATGGTGGCGTGTGGCAGCAGTAAATAAACCAGTAAAAACTCCCGACCAAACTATTATGATGTGTTTGGTAGGCTACATACAGCACAACCAGGCCCGAACATGATGAAAATGGGCTGCCTGCAAGCCGACCTGACTCGCATCGCTACGGAACTTAAAGCACCCCAGAGTCTGACTCGCTGGGAATGCTCGAATCGACCGTTTCCAGGGAGCCAGGCTGAGTTGGGCGGAAAAAGAAGACGCGACATAGGGCGCAGTGCGGGCGGAGATGGCGGGAGGGGAAAATCAGCCGAGGCGGGATTTTGCGAAATATACCCTCACCACCCCCATTTACTTGCTCACCCCTAACTATAGGACAAGCCCTCCTCTGTTATTAGCACCGACGACTCAGATCTGTGGCTGCAACGGTGGCTGCGACACTCCCCTGTAGCGGCAAGTGGTGGCATCGTCACTCCCCTGCAGCGGCAACATCACTCCCCAGCAGTGGCAGCTGCTTCTCCCTTTCTTCTTCGACTCCGTCCAGCCATTCTAGTACCGCCATGTCTCCCCCGACCTCAAAGCTGGTAAGCTACCCCTCCCCCTCCTGAGTTATGTGTTAGGTCGTCCAATAGGACCGTTTAGGGTTGATAGCGCCATCGACCGCATCATGGATGTCGCCTAGGTTGTGGATGAATGGATGAAGCTTCTAGTTTAGGCAACATCGCTAATAGTTGTGGTTGAGGCCTGGATCCTGTTGGTCCATAAGAGAGTCGTTCGCCGGAATGAGAAACCTCTCATCCGGTATGGTCCGATATTAATCCGGGATCGGGAGATGATAGCAAATCAAGTACATCTACAATCGCAACGAAAACAGAGGCTCTGTGGATGCTTGAATGAGAAGAGCACCTTTCGCCAAAGCTTGTGCGGGCGTTCAGAGTAGGGGCTGCTAGAAGATAGCATCCTCACCACTGTGGAAGAGAAAATGTGTAATGCCCGGATAATTATGCTACAAAGAATCCCATGCTAATGATGGCACGCCACCGTGATTATCGTTGTTAACCTCACGATGATTCAATCACGTTCGAATTCAAAATTAAGTCAAACGACAAAAGATTAAAATGAAAAAGAAATAAAATAAAAGGGCCACAACCCGTGCTCGCTTTGGGCCTCGCCAACCGCCCAGCCTAGCCGCCACCCCACCCCTGCCAAAATACCGTGTCCATGGTAATGGACGTTCGACTTGTATCCTGATCTATTACAACTAGAAATGGATACTTGAGATATGAGATGGATATATTGTCTCCGGGATTGCTTTCTCGTAGGGAGTCGAGGAAGGACCTCTGGCGTTAATGCTACAACATGCTTGTTGATTAATATGATATTATGTACTCTTGAATCTTGCAAGATGTTTGGAGCTGCTTGAAGATGCTAGCAAGGTTTTTGAGTCGCCGAGTCAAGCCAAGTCGCCGAGGCTGCGGCTAGTGGCTTCTGGCTTGAGTCGTGACTTGGCTTGATTAGTCGCCCCAAGTCGCCATGGCACAACAAGACATAAAGTAGCAGAGCACATAGATATACAGCAGCAGCGAGCACATATACATCGAGAAAATATACTACATCTAAGCGGAGCACATATAGAGCCCACCGTGCGCCATCTTTCATATACTACATCTAAGCGAGCACATATAGAGCCCATCTTGTGCTCTATTTCCTTCAGTCCTCCTCCTTCCCCGTTCCCACATGATCATATACATCGGCAGCAAGCCACGCGAGCCAGCCGAGTCGCGCGACTAATCGCACCAAGTCGCAGCGAGCCACGCGAGTCACACGACTTTCTTCCCGAGTTAAATCGCTCAGGCGAGCCAGCCACGCCATGACGACTTGGCGATTAGTCGGCGACTAATCGGCGATTAGTCAACGACTCAAAAACAGAGGATGCTAGTCTTCAATAGGCTAGGTCTGCCCTCTATTCGGCATTCTGCAGATTCGATCCACGATACATACCTTCCTTTGATACCAATGCATCCGAGTATAGATCGATGCTTGCGAGTCTTTGGATGAGTACTCACGATTGCTTTGCTACCCCCTTCCCCCTTCTTTCTTCTTTCCGGTTGTTGCAACCAGATGGTGGATCCCAGGAGCCAGATGCCACCCCAGTCGACTACTACTACTACCAAGAGGGTGCCTACTACTACATGGAGACCGCCGACGACCAGGAGTAGTAGGAGGTCCCAGGCAGGAGGCCTTGCCTCTTCGTTCGTTGCTACTTTTGTGCTAGCCTTCTTAAGGCAAAACTTGTTTAACTTATGTTTGTACTCAGATATTGTTGCTTCTGCTGACTCGCTTATGTATCGAGATTATGTATTTGAGCCCTCGAGGCCCCTTGCTTGTAATATGAAGCTTGTTTATATTTTGATTTGTTTTTAGAGTTGTGTCATGATATTTTCCCGTGAGTCCCTTATCTTGATAGTACACGTTTGCGTGTATGATTAATGTACGGTCGAATCGGAGGCGTCACAAGTTGGTATCAGAGCCGACTGCCTGTAGGAACCCCCCTTCCAAACTCCTTGACCGAAGTTGAGCCTAGTCGTTGCAAAACTTTTACTAACATGACTGTGTGGCTTACGGACCCACATCGCCATTGGGTGGTATTAGGATCTTTTATTCATCGTCTATACTTTGGGACTCTGATCTCTCTTCTATTCGGGGTTAAATGGTTTTGCTAACTCTATCCTAGGTTCTCGTGATCACATCCATCCGGAGATTTGTATTACGTCTTTCTTGAATTGGGGGCGAGGATCTGCTTCACATTGTTCACGGACCGCATGATCCTTTTATCGAGGGCACCTTGCGTCGTCCCGTGCAGATTCCTCGCTCTAGTGGTTTTGTCCGACGTTGATGTAGCCTTTGCTATGTCTCGTTGTTGTATCCCTCCATGGAGAGCATACGTGTCGCCTAGTATGTCTAGGATGATTCGCTTGTCCGAACTCATACTAACAACATGTAATTTGCTCTATATATGTATAATTTGCTCTATATATGTATCTATATGTCTTTAAAGACTACTATTTTGTACATATTGTGCCTTTGCTCATTGTTCAAGTTACATCATGAATGACTCCATACACCCGCTCCACCCCTTGTTAAACCGCTCCCTGATGTTTTTAGCAGGATGGCTGACGATCCTCCACCTCCACCCTATATTGCTGCAATGATGCAGTAGTTTGAGCTGAATCGTCAGTTTATGACTGGGGTAATGGCCCAGTTTCCCAACCAGAATGCTCATCAACAGCCTGCCCCAATAACACTGCAAGAATTCATGCGCTTCAACCCGTCCATTTTCCACAACTCCACCAATCCTATGGATGATGATGATTGGCTTCGTGACATCCTGTTTGAGATGGAGTCAGCTAATGTTGCTCCTGCCAATTACGTCACCTTTGTGACATTCCACTTGAAGGGTCCAGCTGCTCAATGGCGGGAAAGCCCGCAGAGACTGTAACCACTTGGCAAGAATTTCAGTTAGCCTTCCGTGCATGGCACATCCCTCAAGGTTTGATGGACCAAAAGAAGGAGTTCCGCAAACTCTCATAGGGCACAATGACCGTTGATGAATATCAGAGGAAATTCCTTGAATTATCCCGCTATGCTGCTGATGACGTCTGCACTAACGCTCGCAAGCAGGAGAAATTCCGTGAAGGACTGCGTCCAAATATAAAGCTCGCACTTGACGTGTGAGCCCGAGGCCTCCCTTGACCTTGGGGATACAAACCATGTCCCATTTAAAAAAACTGACAAATTAGTTCCATCTAGATCTTCAACTGGGGCGGTGGTTCTTTCGGCTTTTGATGTTGGATTTGGGAGGGAGTGTTTGCGTCGTCTTGGGTCCTTCAAATATTGGGTGGGCGCTTTGTGTTCGTGTGGATATTCTTCTTCATGCTCTTTTGCAGTGGTGGTTTTATGAATATCCAGCGACATCGATGGAAGGTCGACCCTTCGGGATCATGGTAATGTTGCCCGGGCCATTTTTGCATCAAAGATGAGGTTGTTGCCACTTTTACCACCCTTGGGTGTATTCCTGATGCGATGGTTCGCTCTATGGCGGTGCATGGTGCCTCTCCATCGCATCGGCGTTTTCTGCACCCGTCACATGTTTTTATTAAGGAGGTGTTTCGGCTCGCGATTTTCCGATATACGCTGGGCTTCGACGATGACAAGTTCTTTTTCGGATTGTTGGTCCAACTTGACCTTAGCACGACAACTTAGCGGCCGCGGGGTACAATGTCTCATGGTCAATGATGATGTAGCAGCGGCGTCAGCGACGCGTCTTCTGCTCACACTGGATATTGAGTATGTTTGGCTCTCTAAGAACTTGGTTGTATTTTCTTGTTTTTCAAGATGTCTTGTATTGATTGAAGTCCTTCTAATATAAATCATGTTTTTATAGAAAAATATTGTGGGCATGGGGTAGTAAGTTTGCATTCATGGGTCTCCTCTAATTGAAATTTGATTCCTTGTAACTACTTCCTTGAAGCAAGTGTAATCCGTTGCACCCTTCGTCCTCTGTTTAGGGAAACGAAGAGTAATCGTTGAAGTGAAGCACGTGTGATCCACCTTCAAAGTGCCATTTGTGCCTCCGCTTCAATATTTTCCTCTTCGCAACAAGGAAAACCGTGTAGGATAACTATTTGAATTTGTAACGCCTATGCGCCAAACTTTGCCAAACTTTGTGTTTTGTGGATAGGGTAATATGCGTCTGTTACAGCGGTTGAAATGATGTACGGCGTGAATGCGCTTTATTTTTGGACTATTAGTTTTTTGACACGGCGAAACCGTGTTTGTATGGAAAGAAGACTATGTTTCAACGGTGGTTGAAATTTGCTCATGGTTTGACATAATTGTTTCGGTCATATGCTTATTGTGTGGAGACATAGGATGGGGCCGAGCAGGGGTACCCCTCCCCTAAAATTTCTCCGTGCATAGGGTGTGCGCGTATGTGGAGTATGGCTTATTGATTAGTCATCTGCTTATTATCTCTCACCAAGCCACGACCCACACACAAGGGCAAATACAAGGGACCAACTATTGAGTTTTTTTTTTCTTCTTTTCCCCGGGATTCTAGATTTGGATTTGCTTTTCCTAGTTTTTTTATTGTTTTGTTTTCCTCGTGTGAAGCGCATAGCGATGAAGCGCACCCTTTCACGCCACACTAAAAAAGAGGGTTGGGCCAAATATGGTACTCCCTTCGTCCGGAGATACATGTCATTAAAATGAATGAAAATGGATGTATCTACAACTAAAATACATATAGATACATCAATTTCAATGACAAGTATTTCCGGACGAAAGGAGTAGAAGAAGACACCAGGCGGTGACAGTAGTCGCGGCAAAGATTGCGCAAAGAGAGACCCGATCCATGACCGAAATGAAAACGACCGGCAGCGAGAAACCACACTGATGGAGTACTACTATATCAGTTTCTTTTTCTGCGTTGTGGGATTACGAGCTAACCTTCACCATCCACCGTCGTTTCCCTCCGTCCTAAAATAACATTTCAAGCTTAGTATAATTTTATATTAAAATTAATATAAAGTTGAGACACTTATTTTAAGCAGAGGGAGTACGTCAATCCTGCCTGCCTTCACTGCCTCTGCCACATGTAGTACATGTAGTACAGTACGAGGTTGGGAGGGTGGTAGTGGTGGAACAGCAAAACCAACAAGGTAAGCAGCTGTACAAGTAAAGTTAAATTTACTGCTAGCTAGCTGGACATGGTCGTACCGGACCACCGACCGACCGACCGACGCCGTGTAGTTATTGCCTTTGGATCGGTGTCGCAGCGGCAGCATGCAGACGATGCTCATCTCATGCTCCACCGGCCATCCATCCACCCGGGCGCATGTAAATAAATCTGGGCATGAGGCTGGCCATAGTGGGTAACATAAGTAGTATCATGCACTTAGGACTCGTAGACATGCTTATGTGGCAGGCAATTAAAAAAAAGAGATGGTTAGAGCATGGTTAATAGTACAGCCAACTGTTGGCTATAAGCCAGTGCCATGTCATTTACAGCCCATCTTATAGCTAACATGTATAATAGTATATCAAAAGAATGTACTATTTTTTTATTACGTGGCCCACATTTCATTCTCACAAAGTGCCTAGGAGCACGTGCTAGAGCTGGGTTTTCACGAAGAGCCCGCTTACTTTCTCTCTCCTCTTCTCTTTCCTCCAACTAAGCAAAAATATATTAATTTATTTCTTATAGCCCGCTGACTCAGCTCTATTGTACTTGCTCTTATAGTAACATAGCTAGATAGCGTAACATAATAAATGTGATGCTACTATGTGTCATGCATGACAATAAATGAGACCACATATGATACTAACCTACGATACTATGCACTATAGAGGTAGTAACATAGACTAGTAAGATATGCATGTTACTAGTCTAAGTTACTCCCCATTATGACCAGCCTGAGCAGTCTGGCTCGGCTACCCGGCCCGAATTTGGTTGTAAGAGCAATTCCAATGCGTCGATTCAAACGGATGGCGATTTTGTTTGTTTAGGCCGGCTGCCCGTGCGGCGTCCGCCTCATGTATGATTCGAGTCAGCATTGTGTTCAACGCGCCGATTCATATTTTGCCAACGTGGCCGTTTATCAACAAATATACACATATTTTGCATAGTTTCACAAGCAAACCAAAAAAAGGATAGTTTCACGATCAAAAAAATTTAGCATAGTTTACAAGCCGAATAAAAATTAAATTGTCTCAAATACATTTAAAAATATTGCATTATTGGTTGCCAACATGAGCCTTGCAGCTGAATGTGGGTTTCTCAATCACGCATTTGATGCTGAAATTGGGTGAACTGTGCAAATATTGCCGCTCCTCCTCCATGCTCAGGCACAACATTGTCACCCTGAAACTGAAATCCTTGATCGTAAATACGCTCAATGCGCTCATCCTCTACAATCGTATTGTGCATGATTACACAAGCAGTCATCACCTCTCACAACTTCTTGGTGCTCCAAGTTCTAGCAGGATACCGAACGATGCCCCATCGAGATTGCAGAACACCAAAGGCACGCTCCACATCCTTCATAGCACTCTCTTGCTCTTGGGCAAATCTCTTCCTTTCCCTTCCGACAGGGTTGGAGATTGTCTTCAGAATAGTGGTGCACCGAGGATAGATACCGTCACCTACGTAGTAATCTTTGTTGTAGTTGTGGTTGTTGATGTTAACATTGACCGGCGGGCTGTTGCCTTCGGCAAGCCTTGCAAATACCCGACGAGCGTTGAAGCATGTTGATATCATTGTGCGATCTGGCGATGCCAAAGAAAGAGTGCCAAATCTAGAGATCTTGTGAGGCCACTGCATCAAGTATGACAGTGCAAGCCTTGACATGGCCCCTATACTGCCCTTGCCAAGCAGAAGGGCAGTTCTTCCACTCCTAGTGCATGCAGTCTATGCTGCCAAGCATCCTTGGGAAGCCCCTGCTAGCATTCATCACCAACAAGCGGGTTGTATCTTCAGCAGTCGGCTTCCTCAAGTACTCGGGGCCAAACAAAATAATCACAGCCTTGCAGAACATGTACATGGACTCTAGGCATGTAGATTCGCTCATACGGACGTACTCATCAATGAGATCACCTGGCACTCCGTATGCAAGCATCCAGATAGCTGTAGTGCATTCCTGATAAGATGAGAAGCCAATCTTTCCAAACGCATCCTTTTTGCACTCAAAATAATTATCGTATCCGACCACCCCCTCTCTAATATAGTTGAAAGCATGCATAGTCATACGGAAATGCCGCCGGAATTTCTGATGTTTGAACATCGGGTTGGTTGTGTCAAAGTAGTACTTCCAAATAAGGAAATTGTCGCTCTCTCGGGTGCGATTCAACGCTGGAATGTGCCCCGGTATCGAGCCTCAGAACAACAACCGCTGCCTATTAAGGTGGTCATGGACCAACACAGCAGCCAACATCTCCTCATCATTGGATGAGGAATCGTCGGAGTTGCATAGAAAATTGTGGAAAAAGAACTCGCCGGCGGAGTCCATTTGTACCTTGAGGCAAACTGTCGAACAGTTTGTGAGTGTCAATGAAGAAGCTGGCCGGCGAAGAGATGTGCGCCTCCTCTGGACCAGGTGGCCGACCTCGCGACATCCGACGAGTGTGGCGGCGTCTGGCTAGCGCGGTGGCGTCAGACGAAGAAGCTGGTCGGTGCCGCGGGGGGTGACTTCGTGCTTGCGACGATGTTGGAGTGGGGGTGGGAAGCTGCAATGGCCCAGCGTCGAGGCGGTGGTGGCGGCGGCGTGGGAGGTGGCGACGTGTGGGGGAAGATTTGGATGCGCGGACTGCTAACCGAGAAACCGAAACCGGGCGATGGCGACGACGGGGTGGGGCGGGCGAGAGCTTGTTGTCAATAGGGATGGAAGAGAACGACCAATGTGCCACCGACTGGCGGGCTAGAGGGAGGAGTAGGCGCATGTCCACTTTGTGTCCACGCCGACGCAAATCAGGCTCATTATTGAGCCGGAAGTGGGTCGGCAGACAGACGAAAAGCGGACGCGCGTCCATTTGAGTCGACGCGTCGGACCAACGGACACGCGCGAACGAAATGGGTCGGCACGTTGGAGTTGCTCTAATATGGTGGTCGGTCTACTACTACTAGTGCAGCAGCAGTAATTAAGGACAGTATAACCGCACCTAAAGCAAGCCCTCTCAGCGCTTCACGTTTCTGGCCGTCAGATTTTGTGCCCAGATCATTCTCGGTCGTCCAATGTGTCTGCCCTCGAGCGTGGGCTGCTCCTGGGCCGGATGTCCTGAGGGGCCGCTATTCCCGAAGCCGAATCGAAGCCTTCTGGTTAGTCCACGCAAATTAAGGTACGATCCTAGACGGATGGCCATGATAGGCGTTAGGTATTTCCTCCCTTTCCACAAGTTTCAATTTCACTCCCCCCTCCCAGCCGCGTATTACCACTACAAGAAATATGTCAACTAGTGACCTTCTGTCAGTGACCCTGGAAGAATTGGTCATAGATCTATGACCATTTTAGACCAATTGGTCAAACGCTGTTCGGGGGGCTCCAAACCCTAAACAATAACGACCATTTTGGTCAGAAAGGTCGTAATTTCCTTACATGAAATGGTCATAAAGTAGATAGCATAGGTCCGCTGCCTTATTTCTAGCTGATCATGACCAATATAGATGGTCATAACCTTGTAAATTGTGGTGGGTTGCTATGACTAGGCGCCACCTCATCAGTTTTGCCTATGTGTCATGTCCATGTGGCAGTTTTTGCCCTAGGTTGTGAAGCAACCTATATTTCTGTCATTCCCAAAATTCCCAAAAAAATCTCATAAATTCTGTGGGTCATATCTTCGTCAAATATGTAAAAAACTTCCTTGTGTAGTTAAAAAATAATTCAAAAATATTCATTTTCCTATTCTGTTTAGAAAAACACTTTGTGAAGGAAGTACCACTTTGGCATGTCCAAATGGTATGCATTTTCTACAGTGATTTCCTCTACCCAAATAACCATCCTCCACCAAATGCCAGCTCAGTCCATTCATTATTTTGAGCCCGGCTTCAACATTTGTATTTATGTCTAGTGTGGTACTTTGCAAAGCAAGTACCACCTAGGCTCCTTTTTTTGAGCTGAAAATTTGTGAAGACGTTCTTCTTAGTAATTGATCATCCTCAGCCAAAACTCACACCCATTAGCCATGTGCATTTCCCGTACCGCTAATCAAACACTTGGAAGCTTATTCATGTTTGAGCATCGATCGGTCTCCTCGTGAGAATCTTATGTTATGATTTTCTTCCTAGCACCTACTTGGGGAGTGCCCAACCCACTAGACATGCCTAGGCAGCCTAGAACACATGGTAACGCCACGGTCACGCGGTGACCACGCGGCGGGCATGCGAGTTTACGCACTCTAGAGTTGGGGCCCTCGGCCACCGTCCAAACCTCGACGTATCGCCACCAAACCATGTATTTATGATTAAATAGGTACTTATGTAACTAAAAATTATTTTTGGAAAAAATAAATAGCAAACTATGAGGTAGCTGCAGTTCAAATTTGACCCGCTTCCAACTGAATCGACGGGAATTTGTCTTTTTCACCAGAGGTGGATCAAAACTTTTGACACCCAACCATTTTATCAATTGTGCATTAAATATGGCCTAGTATTTTATAAAATTGATTTTGTCCAATTTTGCAACAAATATATGGTAGGTCCTTCATAAAAAAACTCATTTCAGGCACTCGGAAAATGGAAAATGAATTTTCTGTGCAAAGAAAATGAAAACTTCCTTAGGCAACATTGTTTGCCATTCCAAGATGCACCCTTGTGCACAATATGAGATCATTTGAACAAACTATGCCATGAATGTGGCCATAAGATTGATCATTTGGCTTGAAAGCCATGAATCTTCACGCATGATAGCTCATTTCAGAGAACACCTTTTTAAAATAATTTCCGTATTACAAGTTTATTATTTTTCCTGGAAACGTGGTCACATATAATGACACAATGCGAAGGTTTTCCAATTTTTTGATTTGTTTTGAATTTTTATGCCCGTTTCAAAATGCGGTCAAAACGGCAGGCTTGACCATTCCTAGCTAGTGGTTGAATCTTGGAAAACTTTTGATGTTTCTCTAATTAAATAGATACTTATGTACCTATAAATGATTTTTTGAAAAAATAAAGAGCAAACTATGAGGCAGCTGCAATTCAAATTTGACCCGCTTCCAACTGAACCGGCAGAAATTTGTCTTTTTACCAAAGGTGGATCAAAACTTTTTACACCCAACCATTTGGTAAATTGTGCATTTAATATGTCCTAGTATTTGTGAAAAATGATTTGGTCCAATTTTGCAATAATTATTTGGTAGGTCCTTCACAAAAAAACCTCATTTCGGGCACTCGAAAAATGGAAAATGGCTCTTTTGTGCAATGTAAGTGAAAACTCCCTTAGGCAACATTGTTTGGAATTCCAAGATGCACCCTAGTTCACAATATGATATCGTTTGAACAAACTATGCGATGAATGTGGCCATAAGATTGATCATTTGGTTTGAAAGCCATGAATCTTCACGCATGATAGCTCGTTCCTGGGAACACTTTTTTAAAATAATTTCCGAATTACAAGTTTATTATTTTTCCTGGAAACTTGGTCACATAGAATGACAGAATTTGAAGGTTTTCCAATTTTTTGATTTTATTGAATTTTTTATGCCCGTTTCAAAATGCGGTCAAAACGGCGGGTTTGACCGTTCCTAGCTAGTGGTTGAATCTTGGAATTTTTTGGTGTTTGTCTGATTAAATAGATACTTATGTACCTAGAAATGAGTTTTGGAAAAAATAAAGAGCAAACTATGAGGCAGCTGCAGTTCAAATTTGACCCGCTTCCAACTGAATCGGCGGGAATTTGTCTTTCTCACGAGAGGTGGATCAAAACTTTTGACATCCAACCATTTGGTCAATTGTGCATTAAATATGGCCTAGTATTTTTGAAAAATGATTTGGTCCAATTTTGCAATAAATATATGGTAGGTCCTTCACAAAAAAACCTCATTTGGGGCACTCGAAAAATGGAAAATGGCTCTTTTGTGCAATGAAAGTGAACACTCCCTTTGGCAACATTGTTTGTAATTCCAAGATGCACCCTTTTGCACAATATGAGATCATTTGAACAAACTATGCCATGGATGTGGCCATAAGATTGATCATTTGGCTTGAAAGCCATGAATCTTCACGCATGATAGCTCATTTCTGAGAACACTTTTTAAAAATATTTTCCGTATTACAAGTTTATTATTTTTCCTGGAAACTTGGTCACATATAATGACACAATGCGAAGGTTTTTCAATTTTTTGATTTTTTTGAATTTTTTATGCCCGTTTCAAAATGCGGTCAAAACGGCGGGAATGACCGTCCCTAGCTAGTGGTTGAATGTTGGAATTTTTTTGGTGTTTCTCTGATTAAATAGATACTTTTGTACCTAAAAATGATTTTTTTGAAAAAATAAAGAGCAAACTATGAGGCAGCTGCAGTTCAAATTTGACCCGCTTCCAGCTGAACCGGCGAAATTTGTCTTTTTTCACGAGAGGTGGATGGACAAGTTTTGAGACACAAGTATTTGGTGAATTATACATAAAATATGGTCTAATATTTTCTAAAAATTCTGCAGTACAATTTTGCAACAAATATATTGTAGGTTCTTCAAAAAAAATCATTTTGGGCACTCAAAAATAGAAAATGGCTCTTTGTGCAATGAAAATGAAACCCCCAAAATCAACATTGTTTGTCATCCCAAGATACACACATGTGCACAATATTGATTCATTTTAAAAAACTATAAGCGGTTAATATGTTCAATGTTTGCCCTGAATAAGAGGATAAAACCTATAAGAAAAACAAAAGAAAAAATATTACACAACCTTAATTCTGATTGGTGGAATCAGCTATGGCATGGATCGATGACATGGCGGAGATCTGGCCATCCATACAGCCATCCACCCGTCCATCCAACCCACTGCAGCAGTCCCTCCCCGATCCAGATCCTACCCTAGCCTCCGCTTCTTTCCCCGATCCAGATCCAACCCACCTCTCCCCCTCCCCGCCGCCTCCCATCCACGCGCCGCAGCGCCAAAGCCCAAGCTGCTCTTCGCCGCCTCCAAATCTCTCTGCCTCCCCGCCACCTCCAAATCTCTCCGGGCGCTGCCGGCCCCAAGAAGGCCGCCAAGCTGCTCTCCACGGCACCCGCCGTCACCGTCGCCCGCTCCCCCAAAGCCCGCGCCGCCGGCCTCGTCGCCAGATTCTTGCAGCACCCCACCAGTCGCCGCCTTGCCCGAGAGCTCATACGTCTCCCCTCTGCTCCCGGCCTCGCCGTCCCTGTCGAGCAGCGAATCCTCCTGCCGCAAGACCCTGCCCGATTCTGGCGTCCTCCGGTGGCGCCCAACACACCACCGTGATTCCCTCCCTGCCGTCTTCCTCCCCCGCACGAGCCGCCTGAATCCTTCGCAGGTATGTTGTCCAGTATATGAGTGAATCGATGGGCGTGGTTGTGTGTATGTGTGTGTGACATCGAGGTTTCTTGCAGGTCGGTGGTGGCTGGGCTGGAGACGCTGCTGCCCCTGCACACCGCGGTGGCGTCGGTGCGCCTCAAGTCCTGCATTGCCATCGACTCCACCTGCTGGTGCTCCATTTCCCAAGGTACTAAACCTACCGTCAAGATCCCTCTTAGCTGCACCTTGCACCATATTAGAGGCCGCCAGCCAACAGATAGAATCTAGATAGCTTAACGTGATGGGCAATTGCAGCTTAACAGTACATATATCTAGCTTCATTGGTAGCAGCATCGTGTGGGGCATAGTCCATTGCACTCTCAAAGTCTTCTCCCCAGCTTAAATGCATTTACAGACCATGCATTAGTTTTATTTCCTCGGCAAATGTATTATGTGTTCGCAACTTGAAAACAACATGACAAATTGCAAGTATATGACGAACACGTAATATGATAACTACGACTAAATAACTGAACTTGCAGAGATGTTTCTCTGTTCCATTTCTTGGTTGTGTACAGACAACGACACCGAGCTAGCATTCAATTTAGGCTACAAATGTTTGCAGAAAACATTCAGTTGCATATAGGACGTGCCCCTCTTTTGTTCCTAGCATTGTTATATCCTAATATTTCTTTCATTTATTATCTAGGGAACCATATATGCAAGCTAGAGTTTAGGATATAGATTTTTGCAAAGTTTAAGTATGGAACTTTTGATAAGTTGTTAAGCATTTGGTAATCTCTACGACATGATGCACACAACCACAAATCTCCTTTGTGTGATGGAAACTGTCAGACTAAATAGATCATGTTCAGTGTTTCTTGTGTGTGTTTTCTACACACACACACACATGGTCCTTCCTTTTAAATCTCCTCGGCTGCTTACTAACATAGTGCTACACACGTACAGTAGTTGAGTAGTTTCAGACCTACAAGACACACAAGCAGAATGAATTGATGTGTTTATATGCCATGGAACTTACTTTACTTAAACATGTTACTGTTGTGTCATAGAAAATTTGATTTATATCTACTGTTTTGTCCAGATTAGAAATATGTGTGATGTGTGCTTTCGAAAACTAATGCTATATGTAGGCTTAAGAAACCGAACAAGGGAAACCATTATATCCCCTTGTTTTGTATACTGTAATTTATATCTACTAGCATTGTTGTGTGTGTCTGTATGAGTTAGAGCGCATTGCTTGTCTAACACATGTGCTGATGTCTTGTGAATCAGCTGGAGCTGCTCTCCTTCTACCTGATCGAGCTGAGCCTCGTGGACTACAAGATGCTTAGGGTTCACCCCCATCTCTGTTTCTATCTATCGCCATCCTACTTGTTGGCTCTTCAGCAACACCAGAGACCATTGTGTCTGGATTATGTAGGTGTTTCGTGGATCCGGGATCGTCTTCAATAATGTCGAATTCATTGAGCAGTGTTCCTGATGGCATGTTACCTTGAATAATAATGTTGACAGGAGCATTTTTGGTTGCACGTTTGTGACTTCTTGCTTGAATCGCAAAGTTTCAGATCAACGTGGGGTTCAATGTTTGCTGTCCATTCTTATTGTCTGTCTTAGATTGTTCCCGATTCACTGAATCAAGTTGCCTGACCTACCTATCAGGCAGGCTCACATAGCTGTAGCTGCCTTGTCCTTTGCAGTTGGACATTTGACGCCTAAGTGTCAGCCATTTTATTCTTACACCAACTTATGAAGGAGTATATTGTCTATGTGCTTGTGTGAATATATTGGGGTACATTTTTATCATGCTGCTGTAATATGTAGTGTAGTATCTATATAGTGCAGTATTCAAACTTGTATGCTGTTGTAGTTCAGTATTTATATTCAGTAATAGCTGTATCTTGCTGACCTATTTTCTAGGCCGCATGTTTTGTATTTTGCATGAGACATTCTCGCTGGAATGACATGATTTCGGTTTAATTCTTCTGACCAAACATGTGTTTTATGTTCAGTATTTATGTACTGCTCTTGGATTCGTTTTGATTTCTGCCGGGTGTTTCTGTTGCTGGCTCCACGAGTCCGGGTGGTAACGCTTCTCTCTGCCGGGTGTTATTACTCTGGTGGCCACCATTCCCCTCCCCTGGTTTAGCAGCAATAGCAGGTACCACCTCATCCCCATCTCACTTTGGCTAATCTACAGATCGTGTCTTGTTCTTGTACACTGTCTTGTCTCTAAAAAATGCATCTTTTTCTCAGAAATTTTACACTATATTGATTCTCAGACCAATGATAAGATGATGAAATTTCTTACTGCCCTTCAAGGTCAATTGTGCTGCCATCTATCTTGCTAGAAAATCTTAGTTAGTTTATGCATATAAATAGGTGTTGTTACCTATTTGCATCTGAGATTGCATAATATTGGAGGAACATGCTTAATTGGCTTGTGTACTTTTCACTAATGGACCGGTGTCTTATTTTGCAGTTTTCAAAGGTTGTAGGGAAGATCAAAGATGCCATCTCAGCCCTGGCAGTGTCAACAGTGGACGATGATAACGATGAAGTCACGGCGCGAAGCCCTCCTGAAGTGCCTTGAGACGGCTGCTCGGACTGGTTCCTGAACAGGAAGAAGGACTACAAGGACGTGAGGTTCTCCCAGGTCGTCTCCAACGCCGTCGACATGAAGCTCAGGGATGACCTTGAGAGGCTCAAGAAGATCAGATATAACCTCGCCGTTCCCTGTTATTTCCCCCCTTACTATTGGTTGATATATGACTATGTGTTAGATTCAACTACTAAAGATGCTTGCACTTCATATCATGACTAGCAGTTTGTGCCTTGCCTGGTAGTATACAGTTTAATTTGCTATTATTAGCTAGGGTTGTTGATAGACTTAATTTTCTGCTGGAAGTCAAATCTCCTAAACACTAGAATGCTTGAAATGTCAGGGTAGCAAGTACTAGCCCCGTGCTTCATTCTATTTACCGTTCTGGTGTCTGTGCATGTATGGGCTAGCTTTTTGTGTAGAATAGTGAGTTGATGCTTCTTTCTACAGAAATACAACATGTTAGCTCTATGGATGTTTATTTACCTACAACTTCTGCTAGCTCTAACCTGTGCTTCATTCAATTCAGTCAAATCTTTGGGGTGTTGATACACTACTGTGCAAGTTCTATGGTATGTGAGTTCCTTCTATTGCTGCAAGCATTGACACAATATGTCATGTGCAGGGAGCTCCGCATACGAGTCTCGTCCATCCTTGGCAGCAAGGAGCTGGGCCAAGTGAGCAAGCAGCGCTGCTGGTTACTTGGGGCCAGATCGAGTAAGATGGCGCACCATGGCGTGTGGCGGCCTATTTTGCATCCAAGAGCAGTACTGTTTATTTGAAATGAGATGTACTCGTCTACTGCCTAGTAAACAATACTGCCTAGTACTGTTTATTTTGCTTCCAAGAGCAGTACTGTTTATTTTGCTTCCATGGCATGTGGTGGCCTATTTTGAATGATTGTCATGTACTGTGATGTAGTGAGTTGTAGGTGTGAAATGAAATTTTATCTGCTGTTGTATGTGTCATTTTCCTCTAATGTGTCGTGTACATTTTACTTGAACATTAAATTCTCCAGTAAATGTTCTTACTGGACCTGATAGTGGCCACGACCCAAATATGCTTGTACTATTAAGATGCCATGGCCCAAAATAACCTGGGCTGAAAAGCTATTCAGAAGTACTATAAGCAGGCCTCGACTCAAATAGAAAATAGAAACAAAAAGGAAACAAACTATGTGGAAAGGTAAGGGCCCATGATAGAAAAGGCCCAAAAACATCAAGGAAAAAAAAATCGTAAATTGGCTGAATTGTTGGGCCTGGCCCATGTAAAACACCCAATCGGACCGGGCTGAATCTTGTTAGTGAACTTTTCAATTGGTCGCAATTTAGCCACGTCAGATTGCCACGTCGGACAGCCAGTGACCAAAACAAAATGTCATGGGTTCAACGACCTTCTATTTTGGTCATAAACGTCTATGACCTTCTCACAGAGAAGGTCGTTAATTTCAGTTTACGACCCCCAGCTTTTGACCTTCTGTTTTTGGTCACAAAAAGGTCGCAAATGAAAAACAATGACCTTTCAATGACCAATAGTCAAGGTCACAAGTTGACATATTTCTTGTAGTGTACGCATCTCCCGCGGCGGCGCCACACATGGCGATCTCCATCTCCTCCACCCGTCGGAGCTGCTGCTCTTTGAAGAGACACAATGGCGGCGCTGCTGCACGAGGGCCCCGCGTGAGCCCACTTTGCTCTCCACCTTCCTCCTTGCGCCGCCGTCTCAGCATGCGCCTAAGCGAGATTGCTGTGCAGACCATCGCAAGTCGTGATCCTACCATCAACTGCCTCGCCATGCGCACCCGGAAGAATCCCTCGAATCCTCCGCAAGTACGCACCACCGCGCCGGCCCCAAGATGTTCAACGCCGCCCGCGCACGACCTGGATCCCGGCACCTCCTGGGCCGACGGGTACAACAACGATGGCACTGAATCGTCTAACTCCGTTGCTGCGAGGGTGGTGCCTAGGTTCCCAGTAGTCGCAAACCTAGCGTCTACAAGTCGGACAACGAGCAGCAGTGGGCACGATGCTTCCAGCAGGCCCATTTTCTCAAGCAAACTCTCTTCCCGGTTAAGTTATCATATCCTTTGTTTCTTAAAACATTCCAGTTATTGATTTCCTTAACAGTTTACATTTCATGTGTTTGATATAATGGACAAGAGGAACTATTGTGCTAAATGGTCTTTAATTTCCCTGTGTGAGAGGTACACCATCGACTCACTATACTGATGCAATTAACATCCATAGTTCCTTCTTCAACTGATGTTCGTCTGGAACTTACCATACATCAGGTAGAAAATGTGTTGGCTCAAGATCATGGGGAGTGTTTACCATCATGATTTCCTTCCTCATATGCCACAAATTTATTTCTTGGTTTAGACCTGGGTAGTGATCATGCCTCCAAATATTTGTAAAAATTCCTATCATTTGATTGAAAAAATTGATGGGGCAGCAACGCACGCCATCGATGATCTAGTAAGTAAATAAAACGAGGTAAAAACTCTCAGCCCCAAGCAGCACTACTGATTAAAAATTAGCCACGGCGTACGAAAGTAAAAAGAGTGCATGAGCCGGAGGAGGGGAGTGCCTGCTCGGCACCTTCAGTGCCTCCGAAGGCAGCTGGCGCCTACGACAGCTCCTGGTGGGCCGGCCGACGAATGTGAACGCAGAAAAAATTGTAATATTGCGCGAAAAATATTTTTTATAAATGGCTCTCAGTGAATCAACTCGCGACCTCACACTCATCTTTGAGTTTGGCCAAAGGGTACACCTAGGGCGTGTTTGGTTGCAGTCTTGAATAGCACCCGCAACATCTACGAGTTGTTTGGTTGCCTGCATATGGACTTGCTGCATTAGGGGATCAACTTTGGCATGTTGTTTGGTTACCTGCATTGTCTCGACTCATGCAACTACACGCTGTTTGTTTGCCCGCATGAGGTATGATTAAGAGTTAGCACTTGCACTTAGCACACAGGGTTACGAGCTAGCAGAGGAAGGGGGAGAAGAAATGCAGTGTGCGTTGGACCAGGGCGACTGCGGTGGGTAGTGGTCGTGGCGCCGTGTCCGACATGACGAGCATGGAGTCGTGGACAAGCGACCCCGTCGGCGGCACCGCGAGCGACACCGTCGGCAAACTAGTTGCGGTGCTCATGCAAAGACAATGGACAGAGGAGGAGAATGCAGTGCTCACAACATGGTATCGTCAGTGCAGTGGACGAGAGAGAAGGCCGAGATGATCGACGCCGGGAACGACTCTAGTGTAGTAGGGCAAGAGAGAGGAGGCCAAGATGATCGACCCCGTCAGCGGCGCGGCGAACTGTAGTGTGCACGAAGGCAGAGGACACAAGAAAGCAGTGTGTGCGTCATTGCGGCGTCAGTGCAGTAGGAGGACGACACAGAGTAGGCTGAGATGAACAACGCTGGAAACGACTCTAGTGTAGTAGGACGTGGGCAAGGAGATCAAGGGGAAGAGCTTGGGCGCCGAGAGGAACGAATAGGAGAGCTCTGAGTAGAGGACATACGAGCTCGACATGGCAGCGTCAGTGCAGTAGACTGATGTTCATATAGGGATGAAGCTACGATCGTCGAATTCAAAAACTTACAACACGAATGTTGTGAAGGACTGCAAGATTAGGCTGCCGGTCAAAGGAAATTTCAAATGATCAATCGTGCGCGACGAATCTGACAAAATTCGGTCAGAATAGCTCCAAACGGGAACACGAGATTAAGAACTTACGGTCGACAAAACTATGAACCGATCGCCAGAATGAAACTGTACCATCGAGGTGCATCTTTTTCGTGTAGAGCTTACCTCGAATCGAAGCACCGTTGTGTAGATCAGAAAAAGGAGATTAGATAGAAGCTTACTGGAGGTTGAAGAAGACCTCACTTAATCACCTCGCATCTCTCCCGTCTCCACTCGTGCAAGGGCCCGCTCGCTTCTTTTCGCCTCGGCTTTGCTCGCAAACCGCCGATTCGAGTGTTTCAGAAGTCGAGCTCGGGCTGCTTTAAGAAGCGTGTGATGCAGGCCCAACAGTGAAAACGGGCAACCAAACAAGCCTCTTTCTTCCCGTGCGGGCCTGGTTGGGCCCAATGCGGGCAACCAAACACGCCCCTACTGGCTGCTAGTAATTCACTTCGGCGCGACTTGATTTAAGAACTAGCATAGCAACGCTACTTCCTCGCTTAGATTTTTGAATGATTCGAAAACATTAAAAAAGTGAATATATGGAAAAATGTGAACAAATTTGGAAGGTTGACGAACATGCATAAAAACTTCATGAAAATGAAAAAAATAGTGCACTATTTTTTTTAAAGTTCACAACAATGAAAAACGACAATGCGTTTGAAAAAAGTTCATTGAATTTGAAAAAAGTTCATTGAATTGAAAAAAAGCTAATCAACTGTTCAAAAAGTTCATCTAATTTGAATAGGAGTTCATTGAATTTCAATATTATTCATCAAATTTAAAAAAGTTTATCAAATTTGAAAACAAATTCATTGATTTTGAGAAAAGTTCATCAAATTTTACAAAAACTTCATTGAATTTAAAAATGGTTCTTCAAATTTTAATAAAAGTTCATCGAATTGAAAAAAGTTAATCCAATTTGAAGAATGTTCATCGAATGGAAAAAGTTCATCGAATTTGAAGAAAAATCATCATTTGTTAAAAATAGTTCACTAAAATTAAAAAATGTTCATTGTTTTTGAAAACAAAAGTTTATAAACTAGAAAACATTATCGATTTTGAAATAGTTCACGCATTTAAGAAAATAAAAAACGACAAAATCGATAAGGGAATAAACTAGGAAGAAGAAGAAGGGAAAACAAAAAACAAAAAATAGAAAAAAAGGAAAAGAAAGAAAGAAAAAGGGGAAGCACAGAATTAAGGAAGGAAAGAGTTGAAACTTAGCAAATCCCCCTTCCTGGCTCTCTATGAGACAGGTCGCCGGTTCGTTCTAAGTGAGCGTGCCTCTTTTTTGCGAAATCACTAGGTAAGGAGTACTCGTTGCAAAGATCACTCCAACTTTCCAGGTTGCGACAGGTGGCGCGCTGCATGTGCGCCACTTGTCGCAACCTGGGAGTTTTCACTTTTTTCGTAGATTCGTTTATTCAAAACGTTTTAATTCTTAAACCGTGCGTCCAAATCTTGAACCGCTTTCACTGTTGGATTCCTCGTGTCGAGATCTTCAAAACTAGATCCCGTGTTGATAGGTTTTGACGAAATTTTTTTCACGCAAAAATCGGACAAAAAACCGAACCGGGAGCATGGGTTTTTTCCCTTTCCGAAAGAGGCACGCCCGTGCCTCTGACGAAATCATAACCGTGCCTCTTGCGAAAGCAAAACCGTGACTCTTGTGAAAAAAAAAAACATTTTTTCCTGTTTCCGAGGAGGCACAGCCGTGACTCTCGCAAAAGCACAACCATGCCTCTCGCGGAAGCAGAACAGTGACTCTCGCGAAAGAAACAAAACAGAAAACAAGTTTTTTTTCATTTCCGAGAAGGCACGGCCATGACTCTCGCGAAAGCAAACTGTGCCTGTCGCGGAAGCAAAAAATGTGACTCTCGTGAAAAATAATAATCGAAAACACAATTTTTCCTGTTTCCGAGAGGCACGGCCTGACTCTCGCGAAAGCAAAACCGTGCCTCTCGCGGAAGCAAAACCGTGACTCGCGTGAAAGGAAAATAAAACATAAAACACGTTTTTTTCCGTTTCCGAGAGGCATGGCCGTGACTCTCGCAGAAGCAAAACCGTGACTCTCGCGAAAGGGAAAAACCTGTTTTTTGCGCAAAATTTTTTTGGGTCGAAAAGTTAGGGAAGACCGGTGGAAAACCAAAATGTCGAAAAAAACAAAAAAAATGCCTAAAGCCGAAAACGCGTGCGAAAAAAAAAGAACAAAATCCGGAGGAAGCGCTTAGAGCACGACACGTGGTGAATGATTGAGAGCGTGCCAAGTGGCGCTGATCGTTGCGAGGCTCCTGAAGGAGCGCTCGTTAGTTAGTTGCTCTCCCTTTTTTGCGTATCAAAATACATAGTAATGGGCCGGCCCGTCAGCTGAATTCTCAAGGAAAAATATATATTTTGGCGGACACACACTGCGCCAGGACTATATCCCGCCTGACGCGAGGCCTAAGCTAGTATCGCCTGAAGCTTTTCCCCTCCTACTGGGCCGGCCCGTGATGTGTTCGTTCGTTCCTTCGTTCGTTCGTTCGGGTGCCATTCGCTTGCTGTACAGTTGGTCTTTCTTTCTTCTTCTCTATCTATTATCTTTGGATTTATGTTTCAAAGGTTTTATGTTTCTCTATCAATTATCTTTGGATTTTTTTCCCTTTTTTCTTTCTTAATTTTTTTGTCTCTCAAACGTTTTTCTTCATTTTTAATGTCTCTCGAACGGTTTTCTTCATTTTTTGCTTTTCCTATTTCTTTAGGTTTCACTGGCTTTCTTTGTTTATTCATGTTACTCTCTCGTTTACTTTTTTTTATTTTTCCTTTTTATAAACACATGTCCACTTTTTCTGTGCACATCGAAACATTATTTTATAATTTTTTAAAAAACTTTCAGTACATGATTAACAATTTTTTAAGAATATATTTTGATGCCTAGTGTTTTCCATGCACATTGTACATTTTTCTTATACATTTGAAAAGTTCTTCTGATACAGATTTAACATCTTTTAAATACATGACTGATATTTTTTTCAAATATATATTTTGATGTCTAATCTTTTATATGCATTGTGCCTTTTCTGTATACAAAATGAACATTTCTTTTTCATGTTCATGGTATTTTTGCAAATACATCATTCCATATCTACATGTTTTCATGCATGTTTTAAATTTCCGTTTGCATTATTTTAATACATGTTCAAAATTCTTAAATATACAAGATTAACATTTTTTAAATATATGTGCCTGTTCTCCATATTTTTGTATACATCATAAACGTTTATTTAGATAGGTTTAACATTTTTCAAGTACATGATTAACATTTTTTTACAAAAATTTAATACGTGTTGATACATTTTTCTTCACATGCTATCAACATTTTTTTAGAAGTTGACTAACATATTTTTAACACTGCACAAACATTTTTCCAAATTTTGGTAATTGTTTATGGAATACTATATGTATTTTAGAATTATTTGAAAATATAAAAAAAAAAGGTAAAAAGGGAGAAGCCGCTTGTGGTGGGAGAATTCGATGCCATGTCACGGCGGTCGAGGGCGGCCACTCCACTCAGTGTGATGCCTTTGTGCGCTTTGTAGAATGAGTTGTCCAACGTTATGTGAGGCAAGATGCTTCACACAGACCTACACATGCGAAGTAGTTGTGGCTCGCCTAGCCCATCTAGAAAGAGTTGTGCGGACGAGGCTAGCCTGGCTTTGAACGAATGATAACCCAAAAGTATAGGGGATCACATAGTTTTCGAAGGAAGAGCATTCGATCCAAATTTATAGATTCAACACAAGGGGAGTCAAAGAATATTTGTAAGTATTAGCAGTTGAGTTGTCGATTCAGCCACACCAGGAGATTTATTATCTGCAACAAAGTTATCAGTAGCACAATAGTGTGATAATTTTGATAGCTGTGGTAACAATAGCAATAGTAACTGTAACAACAGTAGTATTTTTGTAGCAATTGTAACAATAGCAGCAACAGTAGTAATTTAGCAATATGAATATATGGAAAAACTCTTAGGCACTGATCAGTAATATCGTTAGATAATATTCATCATATAACAGTTATAACCTAGGGTGACACAGAACTAGCTCCAATTCATCGACATAATGTAGGTATGTATTCTATAAATAGTCATACATGCTTATGAAAAAAAACTTGCATGACATCTTTTGTCATACCCTCCCGTGGCAGTGGGGTCCATAAGGAAACTACGGGATATTAAGACATCGTTTTAATAGAGAATCGGGACAAAGCATTAATACATAGTGAATACATGAACTCCTCAAACTACGGTAATCACCAAAAAGAATCCTAATTGTTGTCACCTTAGGGTATGCAGATCCTAACACGTAGTAGGTGCATATGACTTGCAAGATCAGATCAAGAACATAGATATAATGGTGAAAACATGAATGGTTCATATCTGAATTCAAGGCACTTGGGCCCTAGTGACATGCATTAAGCATAGCAAAGTCATAACAACATCAATCTCAGAACATAGTGGATACTAGGGATCAAGCCCTAACAAAACTAACTCGATTACATGATCAATCTCATCCAACCTCTCACCGACCAGCGAGCCAACAAAGGAATTACTCACTCCCGGCGGTGAGCATCATTGAATTAGCGATGGAGGATGGCTGATGATGACGAAGACGGAAGATCCCCCTCTCCGGAGCCCCAACCGGACTCCAGATCTGGCCTCTCGATGAAGAACAGGAGGTGGCGATGGCTCCATATTGTAAAACACAATGAAACTTCCTCTCCTTTTTTCTCTCCAAAAATAGGATTTTATAGCGTCAGAATTAGGGTCAGCAGAGCCTCATGGGCCCCACTGCCCCCTTCCAGTGGGTCTTGGTTTTAATATTTTTTATTTATTTCAAAATAATTATCTAAAAAGTTTCGTCCAATTCCGAGAACTTTTATTTCTGCACAAAAATAACACCATGGTAATTCTGATGAAAACAACATCAGTCCGGGTTAGTTTCATTCAAATCATGCAAATTAGAGTCCAAAACAAGAGCAAAAGTGTTAGAAAAAGTAGATATGATAGAGACGTATCAACTCCCACAAGCTTAACCCATTGCTTGTCGTCAAGCATAAAGTTGATAAACTGAAAGTGATAAAGAAAAACTTTTACGAACTCTTTTGTTCTTGTGTATATATATATGCTTAAATAGTGATACGTCTCCAACGTATCTATAATTTTTGATTGTTCCATGATGTTATATTATCATTCTTGGATGTTTTACAATCATTTTATAGCAACTTTATATCATTTTTTGGGACTAACCTATTGACATAGTGCCCAATGCTAGTTGCTATTTTTTGCTTGTTTTTTACTTCGCAAAATATCAGTACCAAACGGAGTCCAAATGCCACGATTTGTTTTGGAGCAGAAGACAACTTGGGAGCCAATGAAGCACCTGGAGGGAGGAAAATGGGGACCACCACCCACCAGGGCACGCCAGAGGCCCCTCGTGCGCCCTGATGGATGATGGGGCCCATGGAGCTCTCCTCCACCACCTCTTCGCTTTATAAATTCTCAGATATTCCAGAAACTCTAAAGGAGTCGACGAAAAACAATCCAGCCGCCGCAAGTTCCAAAACAACGAGATCCAATCTAGAGCCCTATTCCGGCACTCCGCCGGAGGGACACACGATCATGGAGGGATTCATCATCCTCATCGGTGTTCCTCTGATGATGCGTAAGTAGTTCACCATAGACCTACTGGTCCGTAGGCAGTAGCTAGATGGGCTTCTTCTCTCTTTTTGATTCTCACTACAATGTTCTCCTCGATGTTCTTGGAGATCTATTTGATGTAATGAATTTTTCCTGTGTGTTCATTGGGATCCGATGAAGTTCGAGTTTATGATCATTTCTATGCATGAATATTATTTGAGTTCTTTGATCTCTTATATGCATGATTGTTATAGCCTCATATTTCCTCTCCGAATCTTTGGTTTAGTTAGGCCAACTACATTGATTTTTCTTGCAATGGGAAGGGTGCTTTGTGATGGGTTCGATCTTGTCCTCACCCAGTGACAGAAGGGGTAGCAAGGCACGCATGTATCGTTGCTATTAAGGATTAAAAGATGGGGTCTATTCCCACATGAATAGATATTGTCAACATCATGTCATAGTTCTTATTGCATTACTCTGTTTTTCCATGAACTTAATACACTAGATGCATGCTGGATAGCGGTCGATGTGTGGAGTAATAGTAGTAGATGCAGAATCATTTCAGTCTACTAATCTTGGACGTGATGGCTATATACATGATCATTTCCTTGGATATCGTCATGATTATTTAATCTTCTATCAATTGCTCAACAGTAATTTGTTTACCCACCGTATGCTATTTTCTCGAGAGAAGCCACTACTGAAATCTATGGTCCCTGGGTCTATATTTTATCATATTGTTTTCAGATCTATCTATACCTACTAATAAAGGGGCTATTGCTTCTTGCGACCGTCATTTTGTCCATTTTCGTCCGTTGTCATCGCTCGTCCCTACTAATAAAGGGTCTCACCGAGTTGATGCAATCAGCGCCACTGAGTTGATGCTTTCCTAAGCCCTAGTACATTTAGTCACACCGAGTTGTTCCAGTCGGTCCCACCGAGATTCCTAACGTTCACATTTTGAACTAAATCGGTCTCACCGAGTTCATCTATTCGGTCTGACCGAGTTGGGTCAAATGCGTGTAGCAGTTGGATTTTGTGTGGAGGCTATATATACCCCTCCACCCCTTTCTCCATTAGAGAGAAAGAGCCATCAGAACGTGCCTACACTTCCAGCTTACATTTTCTGAGAGAGAACCACCTACTCATGTGTTGAGATCAAGGTATACCAATCCTACCACAAGAATCTTGATTTCTAGCCTTCCCCAAGTTGCTTTCCATTTAAATCATCTTTCCACCATATCCAAATCTGTGAGAGAGAGTTGAGTGTTGGGGAGACTATCATTTGAAGCACAAGATCAAGGAGTTCATCATCAACACAACATCTATTACCTTTTAGAGAGTGGTGTCTCCTAGTTGGTTAGGTGTCGCTTGGGAGCCTCCGTCAAGATGTGGAGTTGAACCAAGAAGTTTGTAAGGGCAAGGAGATTGCCTACTTGAAAGTGCAACTAATCCCCGGGTGGTTTTGGTAATTAATAACAACATATATATCATTGAACTAATTAACTCTTGAGAATATTTCAGAAAGTTCAATTGATATGGGTATGGCAATGACCGATGATGTGGACCCTCAAAATGCTAAGGAAAACATTGGCAAAAGCTCAAGACTCCATTTTTGGTTTAGTGATCCAAGATCACATTGAGTCCATAGGAAAGCCAATACTATTAAAAGGGATGAGGTTATGATGATGATCTGGTTGCTCAAAGTGCTTAGTGATTTATCTCTCAAACTATCGACAATCTTTCATTCCAACATAAACCCATAAGTAATCTCGGTCCCACCGATTCCATAAACTCAGTCACACCGAGATGAACCACCTCACCATATACCCAAACCCTAAAATCTCGGATTTTCCGATTCCAAACTCGGTCATTCGAAAATGGTGTTGCCAACCTTCAGAACCTACGGACTCAAATCGGTGTCACCGAGATGAGAAAGTCGGTCCCACCGAGATTGGCAAACCCTAGACTTTGGAAGAATCGGACTAACCGAGATTGTATTTTCGGTCCCACGAAAATCCCAACGTTCACAAGATTTGAACTTTCGGTCTCACCGAGTTGTCAACTTCGGTCTGACCGAGATTGCTCAAATGTGTGTAACGATTGGATTTTGTGTGGAGGCTATAAATACCCCTCCACCTCCTCTTCATTCGTGGAGAGAGCCATCAGAAAGAACTACCACTCCTACCTTACATTTCTGAGAAGAAAACTACCTACCCTTGTGTTGAGATCAAGTTGTCTCACTCCTACCATATGAAACTTGATTTCTAGCCTTCCCAAGTTGCTTTCCACTCAATCCCTTCCTCCACCACAGCCAAATCAGTGAGGAGAGTTGAGTGTTGGGGAGATTATCATTTGAAGCACAAGAGCAAGGAGTTCATCATCACCAACACCATCTATTACCTTTTGGAGGTGGTGCCTCCTAGATTGGTTAGGTGTCGCTTGGGAGCCTCCGTCAAGATGTGGAGTTGAACCAAGAAGTTTGTAAGGGCAAGGAGATCGCCTACTTCGTGAAGATCTACCCCGTAAGGCTAGTCCTCCGTGGGCGTGAGGCCATGATGGCATAGACAAGGTTGCTTCTTCGTGGACCCTTCGTGGGTGGAGCCCTCCGTGGACTCTCGCAGCCGTTACCCTCCGTGGGTTGAAGTCTCCATCAACGTGGATTGACGATAGCACCACCTATCGGAACCACGAGAAAAATCTCCGTGTCTACAACTTGCGTTTGCTCTTCTCCTCCTCTTATTTACTACATGTGCAATTTACTTTCCGCTGCCACAACTCTAGAATTGCATGTGTAGGGTGATACTTGACTTGGTCATCTTTGTGAACTTGCTAAAAACTTGTCCTAATCAAAAGGCTAAACCTTTAAGTTGTCAAGTAGTCTAATCACCCCCCTCTAGACATACTTCCGATCCTACAAGTGGTATCAGAGCTTTGGTCTCCATTGGATTGGTTTTCCATTGCATTGGATTCCATAAACTTGGTTTCACAACCTAGGAGAGTATGGTGTCTAGTGAGGGTAATTTCCGTAGAGGTCCTTACTTTGATGGTTCAAACTTTGCTAGTTGGAAGCACAAAATGAAAATGCATATTCTTGGACATAACCCCGCCGCATGGGGCATTATTTGTGTTGGCTTGCAAGGTGAGTTCTTGAGGAAGGAAAAGTTCCGGATCGCGAAGCTCTGGCGATGAGTTGCGGATGTTCTGAACAATGCTC
Source organism: Aegilops speltoides (assembly GCA_021437245.1). NCBI lineage: Eukaryota > Viridiplantae > Streptophyta > Magnoliopsida > Poales > Poaceae > Aegilops > Aegilops speltoides. The sequence continues at coordinate 5,511,927 of CM038146.1, read as the reverse complement.
AAGCTTGTGACATTCTCTTCAATGCTTTGTGTCCCGAGGAGTTCAACAAGATCAGCCGTCTTGAGAATGCAAAAGAGATTTGGGATACTTTGGTGAAATGCACGAAGGTACCGAGTCGTGAAGGAATCAAAGCTAGATGTTCTTAAAGGTCGACTTGACAAGTTCAAGATGAAAGAAGGTGAAGGAGTCATTGAAAAGTACTCTAGGCTTGCTCTCATCACCAATGAGATGGCAGGCTTAGGAAGCGAAGAAATGACCGACCGATTCATCATCAAGAAGATCCTCGAGCTTTGGATGGAAAGTATGACACCGTGTGCACTTTGATCCAAATGATGCCAAACTACAAAGATCTCAAGCCTACGAAGTCATTGGAAGAATTGTTGCTCATGAGATGACACTTAAAGATAAGGAAGAGCTTCACAACAAGTCAAGTGGTGCTTACAAAGCTACAGTTGAAGCTCCCACATCCTCAAGTGACAAGCTAGTTTCCAATGAAGAGATAAGCCTAATGGTGAAGAACTTCAACAAGTTCTACAAGAGTAGAAGCAAGGAAAGAAGCTCAAAGTCTAGATCATATGATGAAAAGAGATCTTCTAGTCGTGATCGAATCTGCTACAATTGTGGAAGACCGGACACTACTCAAATGAGTGTTCGACTCCCCACAAGAGAAGAGAAGAATCTCCAAGAAGAAGAAGCTCAAGGAAGAGTCACCTCGAAAAGAGAGAAGGAGTAGAGATGATCGTTATGAGCGAAGATCCTCTCGGAGAAGCAAGGATTCGGAAAGGAAAGACAAGTCATCAAGGAGCTACACAAAAGAAAACATCAAGCTCATGTTGGTGAATGGGTTTCCGCTCCGACTCGACAATCACTCGAAAGAAGCTATCACTCCAACTCCGAATATAGTCAAGATGAAGGTGTTGCGGTCTTGCTCTCGTGTCCTCCAACTCCAACTCCTATGACATATTTGATTCACCAAATGAGGGAATTGGAAGATGCTTCATGGCAAAAGGCCCCAAGGTATCACATCCTGAGTTTATTGACTTTGATAGTGATGAGGATGACTTGCTTGGTGAAGATGAGCTTTTACATGACAAATCTAGTGAGCTTAGTAATGATGAACATGCTAATAGTCTTTATAGTCGAGAAGAGTCGAATGACAATGCTATGAAGGAGATTGAGCGTCTAACTAAAGAACTAAACACTCTTAAGTTAGCTCATGAAACAACTCAAGAAGATCATAGAGAGCTCCTAAGATCTCATGAGAAGCTACGCTCGAGAAGCTCAATCTAGAGCAAGAACATGAGTTTCTAAAAGCTATCAATGACGATCTTCGAAAGAAGAGTTCTTCATATCTTGCCAAACGACTTCTCTTGTCTAATTTCTTGCCACCGATTAAAACTAAGCATGACAAGCATAAGAAAAATTCTTCATCTAGTAGTAACAATAATCATGCTAAATCAAATGTTGTTACTTCTAGTAATTCTCTTGATTCCACTAACAATGTTTCAAGCCAAGTTTCACTTGAGCAAGAAAATAGTTTATTGAAAGGGATTATAGAAAGGTGTCTACAAGAGTCTTGCCTAAGCAAGAGCTTTGAGGAAATTGTTCGCAAACAAGGAAGACACCGAAGAATCAAGGAATTGGTTTTGAGCGAAAGTTCAACGCCGAGGGTGTTGAATGGGAAGAAGGTCAATATCCCACTCCAAAGTTTGTTTCTCAAGAAGAGAAGTATGATCCTACTTCTTCCAATGAGGAACAAGCTCAAGACGACCTTCCACCACAAGACCACAAGCTAAAAGGCAAGGACAAGCTTCAAGAGGAGATTGATGCATTCATTGAAGCACCCAAGGCCATGGTCAAGTGGGTTCCCAAGGCAACTTCAAGTTCTACTTCGACAAGCTCAACTACTACCCCAAGGATTCCCATCAAGATGATGTGGATCCCGAAGAAGAAGAACTAGAGAGTTCTTGAGGGTGACTCCGCCAACATACTTCACTCACATTCATTTTGGCAAAGAACTTGTGCAATCAACTTCCACATCTTGCACTAGTTCATGGAGTCACAAACCCTCTTGTTGGTAAGTCAAGGGACAAGGTAATCATTGCTTTCATGGACATCATCTATTGTGAACTTCAATCTATGTCCATGGAAATTCTTGTTTGTTCCTTGTGGGACTAACCCATGTAGGTATTGAAAGTGCCCGAATCCAAAGGATTGCTCCCAACTCTTGATGATCTACATCAACATTGAGCATCCACATCTTCAACATCTACATGAAGTCTTCAACGACAACCCAAGGTTAGTTTGACCCTTTAAAAGGGGTTCTCACATCAAGGGGGAGCTTTGCTCTAAAGAATTGAGCTAAAGCATCTTCTAATGACGTGAACACATTAATGCTTTATGGAAAAGTGGTAACCCCACTTGTGCTTAAACGATGAGTATGACCTATGATCAAATGTTCTCATTTGACTCCTAAGTCAATATACTCATATATAGATGACCTAGTCATCGCCAAATTGTGTGCTAGTTGTTAGAGTTTTGATTGTGCATGTTTGACACATATTTCATTTGCTATCTTATTGTGTGAGCATGTTGGATGCATGATTTAATCCATTCAAGGACATCCATTTGTTGCTTTGGTCTTATGGATTTTTCTTTTTGACCAAATGGATGGACAAGAATGCCTAAGGTCCTCCCCTAGCTATCTATGCTTTCTTGTCTCAAACTCTATTCATGCTTATATCACAAACTTTGAACAAGACTTTTTCGGACGACCGAGTGAGGAGCACTCGAGCCACCGATCCGTCAAAAGCCTAAATTCCAAAACCTTCTAAGTAATTTCGGTCAAACCAATATACTCAAATCGGACGGACCGAAATGACTTGGATTGATCTAGGTTTTCACCTCGGTGAAACCGAAGTTATAAATTCGGCGTGACGAAGTGTGTAATCGCACGCAGCTAACCATCTCGGTCCCACCGAAGTTTTCCATCTCGGTCCCACCGACACCGAAGGTATATATACCGAGGACAGCGCGTTGATTACTTCTTCAAAACGCCTCGCCCTCAAACCCTTCATTTGCCGTCGCCGTGGTCTTGGATCGTCTCCGCCGTCGCTTTGTCGCCCTCGCCATGAGTCTCCATCGTCGTCAGCGGTCAATCCCACCGCACCGCTGCCGCCGTGGTGAAGCTCCACCAGATTGGGTGAGTTACATCCTCTCGTGCCTCTCTTGCTGATTCTATGCACGATAGGTGTTGCCCAGCTTCTTGCCAAGATTGAAATCTTCCTATCCAAAAATTAGGTCTTAGAACAAAATTCGAGTGAAAATTTTAGGGTTAGGTTTCCGCGAACACATCTCGGTGTGACCGATTCTACATTCTCGGATCGACCGATTTGGCCTCTGGCCATTACCGCACTTTTCGGTGAAACCGAGTCGTGCCAATCGGTAAGACCGAAGTGAAGATTTAGTGAAACCCTAGTGGTCTCGGCTCGATCGAAACCCATTTCGGTCCAACCGAATGTGGTGTGTACGGTTAGGTTTAGACACTTGGATTCACGAATTTAAGATTGGTCGAGACCAAATGTATTCTGTGAAAACCTAAAACTAATGTTTGAACTCATTTATTTTGCAAAATCCTCTGCGGTTTGTGATAACTCTTCTATTCTGCCTATACCTATTCCATTCACAAAGTTGTCGGTCATGTCCGATGCAAGTGACAGCGAAATAGGTCCGAATCACCGATTAAGATTCGAGGCGGTGACAAGTCCCAAGCAAGCAGTTCTTGAGATGATGGAGAGAGGAGCACTCAAGTGGATTGCCTCCACCTGCCACGGGGCGGAAGAAGAGGAATTACGATGAGGAAGACTCGACTTTGTTGCAGATGAGGAGATTACTTCCAAGCCAAAGAGGCAAGTGGTTGCCAAGGGCTATCAAGGGCAACAGTCAAAGAAAGGCACCAGCAAGGTGAAGAAGTCCACAGTTGCGAAGAAACTGAGCATGGAAGAAGAGACCTCCAGCAAGATCAAGAAAACTTCCAAGAGGAAGAGGCTAGTTCATGATGAAGCTGATGATGATGATTCTGATGAGGAAGCACCTCAGCCTCCTCAGAAGCAGAAGTTGATGGGAGATGCCATCAGGGCAGGAGCACCCACAAAAGCTAAGCCATCAGCTCCAGCAAAGGCAGCCCAAGCCAAACCTCTTTGCCAAGCCAAAGAAGACTGTGAGAAACATACCGCTTCAGAGAAGAAGAAGGACAATGTGCCACTGCTGAATCAAGACGAGGCACATGTTTTGGTGAAGCTCGAGCGAAATTGCGAGCTCATAATGATGCTCATCCTCGAGCTGAAAATATGAAGGAAAGGAAGGACAAAGGTCTCGAGCTATGGAGGCAAGTTGATCCATACGCCACCAGAGAAGGACAGCTGTTGACTCACGGTTCCACACCGAGAGCAACAAGATTTTTATGAGACAGTGCTCATGGATAAGAAGCCAATTGTTGCTTGACACGAGATCGTTGATTTGGGAATACATCGACGATGAAGAGCACAGAGACTATTTCCCACATGTGCATGAGAGCTTCACCGCTTGTGGAGTTCTTGAGTTCATTGGACGAAATTGACCGCTTGGAATGACGAGATGATCATGCGCTTCTATGCCACCGCACACTTCTATCCAGATGGCGAAATTGTATGGATGATGAAGACGTAGATTCCATTCAACTGTTGAAGAATGGAGAGCGTTCTGAATGCACCATATCAAGGGACGATGATGTTGATGTCTATGGCATTCGAAGAAAAATCATGAGTCGATGAGGAACATGTACAATGAGGTACCGACAAGGATGTAGAGATATGGAAGCTTGGATCGGTCTACCATCTTGAGCAGGTCTCCCAACCACCAACACCATTCGAGGCATACTTTGATGCCAAAGTCGAGACCACCGCATGATAAGAGGATACTCTATCAACATGCTGCACATTCGGATCGAAGACACCTTTTAAGGTGATGGACACGATAGTAGAGACTATCAAGAGGACAAAGCAGCAGACTGAAGAGGTCGTGTGGGTTTGCTCCGCATATTCAGATGCTCATTAATGCCAAGTTTGGCACGGACACCTACCGTTGGATAGACCCCACTTGCCATTGCAGCCTGAACATGAAGATAACGAAGTTGTGATGGTCGAGGATGCTCCCACATCCGTGGAAGGACATGCTAAGACTGAAGCTGCCAAACAAGCAAAAGCTGAGAAGGAAGCAGCAAAAGCCCAAGAGCGTTGGAGAACAACTTCTTGAAGCCACTCGAGAATTGAGCTACGCTGGCCAGCATAGTGCGATCTCGGGAGAGCCTTGAGAGGATAGTTGAAGATAAGTTCCATGCTCGACGGGCGTCGATCAAGTGCAGTCACCGTCAACAAGCTTGAGGCGGACATTGAGGAAGCCAAGAGGGAGAAGGCAGAGCTCATGAGGGAGATGGAAGATGATCTAGTCCAGATGACTATGAGCAGCTGCTGCAGTGCCCACAAAGCCCAGATCACCGCTATTCCAAAGGATGACCCTGGGCTACTACATCAAGACCTCCTACAGCTCCATCGGTTCAAAGACCAGCTCTAGTGTCTACTCCTCCAGCTCCACAGACTTCAGCAGAAGCGTTTGCGATGCAGCTATCTCCACTCCATCAACGCAGCAGAGAGCCGCCAGCAGAGTCCCTAGTGACGATTAGCTCTATACCTTCGAACTTTTGGTAACTTGTTGCCAAAGGGGAGAAATTGTATAGATCATAGGACTTCGAGAGAGAGTGCTCGTTTTTGCTCTTTCGTTTGCGGTTTTCCTTGAGATACTTTTGAGTTCTTCGAGACATTTCGTGTGTTTGATACTACGTTTGCTCTATCTTTGATGAGTGCTTGATCATACTATGCTTGATGTGTGCTTGATGCTTATCATATTCTATCTATACCTTGTATGATCATTTACTCATGTCTTGGTGATTGGGTGCATGTTATTCATTCTTATCATTTTGTGCGCTCCACCAAGATGTATGTGACATGGAAGAGTAACCCATGATCCTAATCGATTGTGCATTTGCATTCAAACGCAAATCTTAAATAATGCACAAATTTAGGGGGAGCTCTTGCTTATCACATACTTCTCAAAGCGACGATGTTATTCATTGATTATATCATTTGTCGAAGCTTTGATCTATATGTTGTCATCAATTACCAAAAGGGGAGATTGAAAGTGCAACTAATCCCGGGTGGTTTTGGTAATTAATAACAACATATATATCATTGAACTAATTAACTCTTGAGAATATTTCGAAAGTTCATTGATATGGGTATGGCAATGACCGATGATGTGGACCCCTCAAAATGCTAAGGAAAACATTGGCAAAAGCTCAAGACTCCATTTTTGGTTTAGTGATCCAAGATCACATTGAGTCCATAGGAAAGCCAATACTATTAAAAGGGATGAGGTTATGATGATGATCTGGTTGCTCAAAGTGCTTAGTGATTTATCTCTCAAACTATCAGCAATCTTTCATTCCAACATAAACCCATAAGTAATCTCGGTCCCACCGATTCCATAAACTCACCACACCGAGATGAACCACCTCACCATATACCCAAACCCTAAAAATCTCGGATTTTCCGATTCCAAACTCGGTCATTCGAAAATGGTGTTGCCAACCTTCAGAACCTACGGACTCAAATCGGTGTCACCGAGATGAGAAAGTCGGTCCCACCGAGATTGGCAAACCCTAGACTTTGGAAGAATCGGACTAACCGAGATTGTATTTTCGGTCCCACCGAAAATCCCAACGTTCACAAGATTTGAACTTTCGGTCTCACCGAGTTGTCAACTTCGGTCTGACCGAGATTGCTCAAATGTGTGTAACGGTTGGATTTTGTGTGGAGGCTATAAATACCCCTCCACCTCCTCTTCATTCGTGGAGAGAGCCATCAGAAAGAACTACCACTCCTACCTTACATTTCTGAGAAGAAAACTACCTACCCTTGTGTTGAGATCAAGTTGTCTCACTCCTACCATATGAAACTTGATTTCTAGCCTTCCCAAGTTGCTTTCCACTCAATCCTTCCTCCACCACAGCCAAATCGGTGAGGAGAGTTGAGTGTTGGGGAGATTATCATTTGAAGCACAAGAGCAAGGAGTTCATCATCACCAACACCATCTATTACCTTTTGGAGGGTGGTGCCTCCTAGATTGGTTAGGTGTCGCTTGGGAGCCTCCGTCAAGATGTGGAGTTGAACCAAGAAGTTTGTAAGGGCAAGGAGATCGCCTACTTCGTGAAGATCTACCCGAGTAAGGCTAGTCCTCCGTGGACGTAGGCCATGATGGCATAGACAAGGTTGCTTCTTCGTGGACCCTTCGTGGGTGGAGCCCTCCGTGGACTCTCGCAGCCGTTACCCTCCGTGGGTTAAAGTCTCCATCAACGTGGATTGACGATAGCACCACCTATCGGAACCACGAGAAAAATCTCCGTGTCTACAACTTGCGTTTGCTCTTCTCCTCCTCTTATTTACTACATGTGCAATTTACTTTCCGCTGCCACAACTCTAGAATTGCATGTGTAGGGTGATACTTGACTTGGTCATCTTTATGAACTTGCTAAAAACTTGTCCTAATCAAAAGGCTAAACCTTTAAGTTGTCAAGTAGTCTAATCACCCCCCTCTAGACATACTTCCGATCCTACACTACTTTGTGAAGATCTACCCTAGTGAGGCAAGTCCTTCGTGGGCGATGGCCATGGTAGGATAGACAAGGTTGCTTCTTCATGGACACTTCATGGGTGGAGCCCTCCGTGGACTCGCGCATCCATTACCCTTTGTGGGTTGAAGTCTCCATCAACGTGGACGTACGATAGCACTACCTATTAGAACCACGCCAAAAATCTCCGTGCCATCATTGCGTTTGCCTTCTCCAAACCCTTCCCTTTACCTTCATATGCAATGATTTACTTTCCGCTACTACACTCTTAGAATTGCATGTGTAGGTTGATTGCTTGTCTTGTGCTAATCGCTAAAATCTGCCCACAACTAAAATTGGGAAAATGCTAGATTTTTATTTGGTCAAGTAGTCTAATCACCTCCCTCTAGACCTACTTTCGATCCTACAAGTGGTATCAGAGGTTTGGTCTCCATTTTCCATGATTTCCATAGCTTTGGTGATCATAGCCTTGGTTTCACAACCTAGGAGAGCATGGCGTCTAGCGAGGGAAATTACCACCGTAGAGGTCCTTACTTTGATGGTACTAATTTTGCTAGTTGGAAGCATAAGATGAAAAATGCATATTCTTGGTCATAACCCTGCCGTTTGGGCTATTGTGCATATTGGTTTGCAAGGTGATTTCTTCGAGGACGGAAAAGAACAGGATCGTGAAGCACTCGCGGAAGAGATGAAGATGTGCAATACAATGCTCAAGCTTGCAATATTCTCTTCAATGGATTGTGCCCCGAAGAACTCAACAAAATCAGCCGCCTTTGACAACGCGAAGGAAATTTGGGATACTTTGGTTGACATGCACGAAGGTACCGAGTCCGTCAAGGAATCCAAATTGGATGTGCTTCAAAGTCAACTTGACAAGTTCAAGAAGAATGATTGTTAATGACTCGCCGAGATGTACTCTAGGCTTGATCTCATCACAAATGAGATTGCCGGCTTAGGAAGCGAAGAGATGACCGAAAAATTCATCGTCAAGAAGATCCTAAGAGCCTTGGATGGAAATTATGATACCGTGTGCAACTTGATCCAAATGATGCCCAACTTCAAAGATCTCAAGCCAATGGAAGTCATTGGTAGAATTGTTGCTCATGAGATGTCACTCAAGGATAAGGAAGAGCTCCACAACAAGTCAAGTGGTGCTTACAAAGCTTCAAGTGATGCTCCTACAACATCAAGTGAAAAGCAAGTCTCTAGTGAAGAATTGGGCTTAATGGTGAAGAACTTCAACAAGTTCTACAAGAATAGAAGCAAAGAGAGAAGCTCCAAGTCAAGATCCTACAATCACAAAAGATCTTCTAGCCGTGATCGTAATTGCTACAATTGTGGAAGACCCAGACACTACTCCAATGAGTGTACGACTCCCTACAAGAAAAGAGAAGATTCACCAAAAAGGAGAAGTAGAAGAGATGAATTGCCACCAAGAGAGAGAAGGAGTAGAGATCATTGTTATGAACGAAGACCCTCTCGTAGAAGCAAGGATTCGGAAAGGAAGGGCAAATCATCAAAGAGCTACACAAGATGAGGACATCAAGCTCATGTTTGTGAATGGGTATCTGGTTCCGACTCCAGCAGCTACTCCGAGAGAAGCTATCATTCGGACTCCGAAGGTACTCAAGATGAAGGTGTTGACGGTCTTGCACTTGTGTCATCCAACTCCTGTGGCATATTTGACTCACCAAATGAAGGTATTGGAAGATGCTACATGGCTAAAGGCCCTAAGGTATCGCACCCCGAGTATGTTGATTTCAATAGTGATGAAGATGATTTGCTAGGTGATGATGATTTACTTGTTGATAACACTAGTGATGAAAACAATGATGACCTTGCTAATAATCATGCTTATCAAAATGAAACGAATGACAATGATAAGGAGAGTGAGCGTCTAACTAAAGAACTAAACACTCTTAAATTGGCTCATGAAACAACTCTAGAGGATCATAGAGAGCTCCTAAGGACTCATGAGAAGCTACGCTTTGAGAAGCTAAATTTAGAGCAAGAACATGGGTTCCTAAAAGCTATCAATGATGATCTTCGAAAGAAGAGTTCTTCTTACATTGCCAAGCGTTTACTCTTGTCTACTTATATGCCACAAGTAAAATCTAGTACTAAGAACAAGAGAGATTCTTCCTCTAGTAGTAACAATAACCAGGTTAAATACAATATTGTTGCTTCTAGTAGTTCTCTTGATTCCACTAATGATTCTCTTAGCCAAGTTACACTTGAGTAACAAAATAGCTTATTGAAGGGAATTATAGAGAAAGGTGTTTACGAGAGCCTTGCCGGAAGTAAGAAATTTGAGGAAATTGTAAGCAAGAAAGGAAGGCACTGGAAGAATCAAGGTGTTGGTTTTGAATGAAAGTTCAATGCCAATGGAGTTGAGTGGGAAGAAGATCAATACCCCAGGACAAAGTTTGTTCCTCAAAAAGAGAAGTATGACCCCACTTATTTCAAGGGAACACAAGCTCAAGATGATCTCCCACCACAAGACCACAAGCTAAAAGGCAAGGACAAGCTTCAACAGGAGATTAACTCATTTGAAGAAGCTCCTAAGGCCATGGTCAAGTGGGTTCCCAATGCTACATCAAGTTCCACTTCATCAAGTTCGACTACAACTCCAAGGATTCCCGTCAAGTTGATGTGGATCCCAAACAAGAAGAACTAGAGTGTTCTTGAGGGTGACTCCGCCAACATACTTCACTCATATTCATTTTGGCAAGGACATGTGCAATCAACTTTCATATCTTGCACTAGTCCTTGGAGTCACAAACCCTCTTGTTGGTAAGACAAGGGACAAGGTAACCTAATGCTTTCATGGACATCACCATATGTGTGTTTCAATCTATGTCCACGGATAACCTTGTATGTTCCTTGTGGGACTAGCCAATGTAGGTATTGAAAGTGCAACACTCCGATGGATTCTCCAAATGATCTACATCAACATTGAGCATCCACATCTTCAACATCTACATGAAGTCATCATCGACAAAACCCAAGGTTATTTCATCCCTCTTAGGGGGGATATCACATCTAGGGGGAGCTTTGCTCTAAAAATTGAGCTAAAGCAACTCTAATGGTGTGAACACAACAATGCTTAATGTAAAAGCGGTAACCCACTTGTGCTTAAATGATGACTATGACCTATGATAAAATGTTCTCATTTAACTCCTAAGTCAATATACTCATATATAGATGACCTAGTCAGCGCCAATTGCTTGATATATGCTAGAATTGTTAGTGCATGCTTTGACACATGTTCTATTTGCTATCTTATTGTGTGAGCATGTTGGTTGCATAATTTCTCCATCTGAGGACATCCATTTGAAGTTTTGACTGTTTGTTTTTGTTGGCCAAATGGATGGGCAAGAATGCCTAAGAACCTTCTCTAGCTATCTATGCTCTTCTTGTCTCAAATTATTTTCATGCTACATCACAAAATTTGAACAAGTCTTTTTTCGGACCCTCCGAGTGAGGAGCACTCGGAGCCATCGATCCGTCAAGGGCTGACTTCCAAAACCTCTTACTGAATTTCGGTCAGACCAACACATTCCTATTCGGTCCCATCAAAACCACTAAGTTGATATAGGTTGTCACCTCAGTGCCACAGATTAGAACATTTCGGTCTCACCGAGTTGCAGCAACTGCAAGCAGTTTTGCATCTCGGTGCCACTGAGCCGACAGCTAATGGGTATATATACTCCGTGGCCCGTCGTTTGGAAATTTCTTCAAACTCTCGAGCCCGCGTGCCCCCATCGCTGCTGCTCTTGGTCTCCGGATCATCGCCATCTCCACATGTGCGCCATTGTCGCAGGTCTCCGTCGCCGTCAATGGGAATTGTCTCTGCCGTTGCCGCCGTAGCGAGCCATCACCAAATTAGGGTATGGTTCGACCCCTTTGTGCAACTTCCATTCTCCGATTCAGTGCACAAAGTTAATGCCTGTATTCTTGCCACAATTGAAAGCTTCCTATCCACATGAAAACTCCTCTAGATTAGATTAGATGCAAAATCTTAGGGTTAGGTTTCCGCCGAACTCATCTCGGACTGACCGAAATGAAGTTTTTGGTCCCACCGATTGGCCCTGGCCATTGCACTAAGTACAACTCGGTCTGACCGAAACGTACTGACCGGTAAGGCCGAAAGCAATTTCTTAGTGAAACCCTAGCATCTCGGAGTCATCAAACTGCAACTCGGTCTGACCGAAACTGCATCTTTAGACTCTGTTAAGTGCTTTGGTGTCACCGAGATTATCACCATTACAAAAAAAGACACATCCATGACATTTTGGGCCGAACGAGTTTTTTTCCTGTCATACTTATGACACCTCTATGACGATAATTGTGACAAAACCCTGTATCGTCATAGATGTGTTGGGCTCCTACTTCTATGACAAAAAATCATGACAGCAAATGGGCTTTTCGTCCTGAGCAGGCTGGAGACGCAGCTGCATGACTTTCTTTGGGCCGCCCATGATGGAAAAAACCGTGGTAGAAGCGAGGGCGAGGAAAATTTTGGGAGTTCGATTCACGGTGGGTAGTCGGGGACCGAAGCGATCTGCGTTTCTCGTACACATACTGTGCGTGTGTGCGAGGCATTGGGCTCTAATCAACCCGAGATTACCTTTGGAGGCTACGCGTTCTCGAACCCGAAGCGATCGGCGATTCCTTCACTCTCTTTGCTAATCAAGCCGATCGATGTTGCCTCTGGATGAGCAGTGAGTGTTGCGGGGAGGGGGGGGGTTGGATGAGCAATGGCGTTGCGGGGGGGTTGGATGAATAGTGGCGGTGGGGTGGATGAACAGGACCCCGTGCCGTTGCCTCTAGATGAACAGGACCCCGATCGATCGAGCCGGTTGGGGCTGGATGAACAGGACCCCGTGGAGGGCTGGGTGAACAGGACGACCCCATGGAGGGCTGGATGAATAGTAGATGGTGGAGGGGTGGATGAAGAGTATCCCGTGGAGGGGTGGTTGAACAGGAGCCCGTGGAGGGGTGGTTGAACAGTAGCTAGTGGAGTAGCGCACGGTGGAGGCTGGATGAACAGGAGCCCGTGGAGGCTGGAGGAGGTCGACGGTGGATGAACAGTAGCCTGTGGAGGCTCGAGGAGGTCGACGGTGGAGATGAACAGTATCCCGTGGAGTCCCATTTTGCGGTACGCCACACCCCTCCCGATTAACAGGACCCCCGTTTTGACCGTAGCGCTCCAACACAAGTCCGTTTCGTCCGTTTGGCGGTACGCCACACCCCTCCCGATCAACAGGACCCTATTTTGACCGTAGGAGGTCCGTTTCCTCTGTATTGCGGTACGCCAGACCCCTCCCGATGAACAGGATCCTGTTTCGAACGTGGCCGGTCGAATACAAGGCCGTTTCCTCCGTTCTGTGGCACGCCAGGCCTCATTTCCATCGCTTGTTCCATCCGAGCCCTCCCGATGAACACGACGACGCATTCCGTGCCGAACCAGCCGGTTGGCTCCCCATGAACACGACGACGACGCAGTTTCTCCGTTCCGACCCAGCCATGTACACAAGCCCTGACCGTACGTATGCGTGAGTAGGCGTTCGAGACCCCGCTCGTATGTACGTACGAGGCCGTATTTTCATTCTTGCACCCTGGCCGTTGTACGTACGTGTACATGCTACGTGTGCGCCTCTACTACGACACGTGCGCGCCTCTACATCCAGTATGTACATACACGTTCGCGACCAGAATGACAACGCTACGTACGATTCGACCAGGTGGGTCCCGACTGTCAGGCACTTCCTTGCGTGTGAAGATGTAGCTGGTGGGTCCCAGCAGTCAGGGGGGCGAATCGGTTTTTTTTGCCCAGACGCACTTCCTTGTGTGCGAAGATGTAGCTGGTGTGTCCCAGCAGTCAGAGGGGAAACATTTTTTTTGCGAAATACAGTGGCCCGTTCGGTGGGTCCCTGCTGTCAGGTGGAGGATTAGTTATTTTGTGTGTAATAAGGAGGCACTTCCTTGCGGCCGCCGTGGACCCAGATGTTAGTCTCTCCACGTACAGTACTCTTCCGATGGAAGTCGTTCCTTGACCACGTTGACCACGCCGCGCCGAGAGAACCATGGCGGTGGACGACGACAAGGCCTAGGAAGGGGACGACATGGAGCCGGGGAAGACGCGGCAGTGGAAGCCTGCGCGGAGAGGAGTACGAGGGTTCACTGGTTTGGCTGCGGTGTGAGGCTTTCATCGCCGCAGAATAATAGGGGGTGTGGGTGAGTAGAGGGATGCCTGGCCAGCGGTGGGAGTAGTAGGGTGTGGTGAGGCCTCTGTGGCATCACAGCCGGCCACGGGAGGCAGGAGCACGTGGCACGACCGGCGCTGGTTTGGGCGGCTGTAGCAAGAAGACCAGAGGTTGAAGAAGCACTACGGCCGTTGGATGGACATTGTACGGCCACTGGAGCTAGAATCGTTCATATTAACTAAGTTGACAAAGCCCTCCGTCCCCATCAACTTAGTTGGCCCACAAGTCATCCTCCCACTATGGTGGGTCCCAGCTAGCAGGGGGTATTCATTTTTCTGTGCGTAATAAGGAGGCACTTCCTTGCGTGCGAAGATATAGCTGGTGGGTCCGACCTGTCAGCGCGGGGGACGTTTTTTTCACGAAATACAGGGGCCCTTCCGATGGGTCCTTGCTGTCAGGTGGAGGAATCATTATTTTGCGCGTAATAAGGAGGCATTTCCTTGTGTGCAGCCATGGACCCAGCTGTCAGCCTCTCCACGTATAGTCCACGTCCGATGGATGTCGTTCGTTGACCATGTTGACCAGGCCGTGCCGAGACCACCATGGCGGTGGACGACGACGAGGCCTAGGAAGGGAACGACATGGATCCGGGGAAGACTCGGCAATGGTTGCCCACGCGGTGGGTAGTGTCAGTGTCAAAATCGGCGGATCTCGGGTAGGGGGTCCCGATCTGTGCGTCAAGGCTGATGGTAACAAGAAGCAAGGGACACGGATGTTTACCCTGGTTCGGGCCCTCTCGATGGAGGTAAAACCCTACTTCCTGCATGATTAATATTGATGATATGGGTAGTACAAGAGTAGATCTACCACGAGATCGTAGAGGCTAAACCCTAGGAGCTAGCTTATGATGGTATGAATGTAATTGTGATCGGCCTTCTAAGGACCAACCTATCTGGTTTATATAGACACCGGAGAGGGCTAGGGTTTACATGGAGTTGGTTACAAGGAAGGAAACATATCCGGATCACCAAGCTTGCCTTCCACGCCAAGGAAAGTCCCATCCGGACACGGGCCGAAGTCTTGAGTCTTGTATCTTCACGCTTCAATATTCCGGACGTTGTACACAGTCTGGCTGTCCGGATACCCCCTAATCTAGGACTCTCTCAGTAGCCCCTGAACCAGGCTTCAATGACGATGAGTCCGGCGCGCAGTATTGTCTTCGGCATTGCAAGGTGGGTTCTTCCTCCGAATACTCCAAAGTACCTGTTACGACGAATAGTGTCCGGTCTCCAATCGATGTTGTGCTCCTCGGCTTGAGCGCCTCAGTAATGACCATCTCCACGTGTCGAGCGAATGCGAGGAGTCAAGGTATTTTTGCATTTACCACCCTCGATCCTCCGAGCCACCCGTCTATTTGAAGGGACAGGGGTCCTCAGATCCAAACCTCACTCTCCTCCCTTGAGCTAGCATCCTAGAGCGCTTCACGAAAAGCCATTCCAGCATGGCCGGCCGTCGCAGCTCTTCTGCTTGTCCTTCTCGCTCTAAGTCGGGGGATTGGGGAGAGTGCTCAGTTCCCCACAGCCATTTGGTGAAGTTGCAAACTCAAGGGTTTCTTCCACCGGCATTCATGGTCTCCGTCCGAGCTGGGATAGCTACTTACGACGGAGGGGAACAAGCGGAGGGATTTCCTAACCCGTCTCCGGAGGAGCGAATATGCCTCATCTCGCATCTGTTGAGGGGCGTCGGGTTCCCTATCCACCTATTTCTCCGCGGGCTCCTGGAGTTCTATGGCCTCCAGCTACACAATCTTACCCCAGCCTCCATTCTACACATAGCGGGGTATGTCGCCCTTTGCGAGCAGTTTTTAGGCTGCGAACCACACTTCGGATTGTGGAGGAAGTTGTTCTGCCTTGTCCCCCGCACCTAGGGAGAGCCCCTGTATCAAGTGGGCGGGGCCGAAGTATGGCGCATTGCCGAGACCGGATACCTGTCCGGCACTCCTGAGGATGCACCAGAAAACTGGCCTTCAGAGTGGTTCTATATAAACAACGTTCCTCTTTTGGATCCAGTCCGGAGGGGTCTCCCAAGTTCAGCAATGCCCCACCGAGGGCACGCCTGAGCTGGCGTCCTCGGGGCCCTCAAGAAGAGGACACAAGGGAGGTATTCCTCCTGATGAACAGGACAAAGCTGCTGGCCAAGTCCGGACTGACGATTGTTGAGGTCATGGCAATATGCATAAAGCGAGGAGTGCAGCCGCTCCAATATCGGGGGAAACCCATATGGCATTACAACGGGGAAGATGACGCCACCCGTTGTGGTCGTAAGGGTCCGGACTCCGCTGCCGCTTTGGCAAGGATATTGTCCGATTTGTACCAAGGGGAAGAGGAGGAGTTCCTTCGTATAAAAATGCGGGACGGATTCTCCATGTACAACCCCCAGAGTGGGTAAGTTGTCATTCTTTTCTCAGTTTCATTTACTCTACCGTACTTCTGCTAAGATTACTTGCATCAATGCCTCTGAGCAGGAACTAAGGAGGGCCGTGGAAGGAATCTCCAGCCCCTCCCCGCAACCAGAGGACCCTAGAAGGGCCCTAGATCCGGGACTCAAAGTAGATCCAGATATTACTGTGGAGCTTGTCGACGGAGTATTTTATCAGGCGAGCTGGGACGACGCCCTAGTGGCCATTATGGCCGACTCCCCTGGACTGCTTCCCACGTCGCGTGTAAGCTGAGCTAAAAAACCCTATCCTCCGAGGAGGACTTTCCCCAGGTATTGTAATTTTACCTTTGAGGCGTTGCTCTATTTGCAGAAACGACGGCCGGAGCGAGGGGCCGAGCCCCTAGGGACTCGTCAACCACGGGCGTCCGGATCGGGCAGGCTCAAAAGGAAGGCGGTGGGGCTGACACACCGCTGCAGCGGTACAGTCATAGCTTGTCCTGCTGTCATAGAATTTGAGATATGACAGCGCCCTTTGTGTCTGGCAGGAAGAAGAATAACCGGGCTATATCCGGAAACCCCACCAACCACACCTCCACCAGCCGGGTTCCAGAACCGGCTTTGGGGGCGGAGGCGGATACGGGGCCAGCACCGCATAGCTTCCCGACGGAGGGTACGAATATGTGTTCGGCCACGAACTCCGAAGTGGAGAGCGCCATGAACCACTGGCGCCGGAAGGCTGTGCTCTGGCACAACATCTTTTCTGAAGAGGATTTTAATGCCTTCAATTTGGCGGACGCATATGTCCGAGCCGCTCGAGGCGGGCTTGCCCAAGCGACAAGCCAGTATACCAAAGACATACGGGTAAGAGATTTTGATAAGTATGCCTAGCAGTAGCCCTGAGACTTAGAATAGTTGGGACAACTGTTTGAAGGATCGATATATCCGCAGGTCCTTGTGGACAAGAATGAGCAATTGGCGCCATGAAATGGAGGCCCGCAAGGCCCAATTATCGATCTTTGTAGCCAAGTTAGAGTGATCGAAAGGCCCTGCCGGTAATATTTGTCTCCATTATACACAGATGTGCTAGTTAGTAGATGGCTGGTGCGGTTAGTCTAACAGTAAGTTCTGCAGACAATCCTGGAGTGAATCCGTATGGCGTAGTGGGTGACGACTCGCATCTCCAACGACAACTAAAGTTCGGAGAGCGCATCCTTACGCAGGTGATGCAAGAGAAGAACAAGCTTCATGATGCCAATATTTGTCTGGACGTGGAATTGAAGGACGTCCACGCACAACTGGCGGACTCCGTGAAGGAGAACAAAAAACTTTGTCGCGACATTTATGGTAAGAATGCGAGCGAACTGTTTGATAGTTCGGCGAGGAAGTTTATTAAAAATATTTTTCCTTGCAGGAATGTTAACGGGTCGCCCTGAAGAGGATATGCCCTCATCTGCAGGTGATTTGCTGCTAGAACTGTCGTAGATGCACGAGCGTGCCCGGCAGGTGATGCACGTCGTTGCCCAAGCCTTGTGGCCATCAAGCCTACTGCCGAATGGTATGGGAGAGCTTGCGGACCTGCTCCAAGGAGCCTGGCGGCGCTTCCATCTATGGAAGATATCGGCCTGCCGGCAAGGAGCAAGGGAAGTCTAGGCGATGGTGAAGACGCGCTACACCAAGCTGGACCCTAACCATATGGCCGAAGTGGGACCGGCGGGGCCCGATGGGCAAGAAATTCCTGTGAGCCTAGTGTATGACCAGGTAGCATTAGCCGCTAAGTATTCTCAGCAAGATTGTAGGCTAGATAGCCTGTTAGATAGTATAGAGGAGGAATATAGTCATTCTCAGTGACTGTGTAAATTGATTGGCATAAGTAGCCTCTAGCTGGATTGAAATCATTTGTCATGGAAGACCTTTTAAGCTTGACCCCGGACACTATAGTCCGGGTGTGCCCAATACCCGCCGGTTATCGAAAACGGGGCATGCTTGGAGACCGGGCATAGGGGTCATAGGTGCTTGAGCAGACAAGTACCCAACTAGTTATGTTATATTGCATGGATAGCAAGAAACATCTTCTAGGGAGAATAGTTCCGTTAGGGGTTCCTTTCCCTGGGTATCCATGTGTCGATGCACATGTCCGGACTACGCGCGATGGCGCGGGATACAAAGCTTCTGGGGTTCTTTGTTGTAACCAACGAATACGTCCTTTGTTCACCGATCGAATATTCTCTTAAGGAAACTAGCTTTCGGCTTCACCAAGTCTGAGGTACACATCCGGCTCAACCGCCAGTAACAATCGCAGAGGTGCTCCCCTTATGCCCTAGCCGAATTAACGGGAACGTAGGGCATAAATACAAGAGCCAGGCAACCCAGCTTGGCCACGTCTTAAGTCATATCGATGCATATAATGGTGAAGAAAAGGCGCATATGGAGAAAGAATGCATATGTGATGGGCAAAAAGCCATTAAAGTAATTATGTCTAGCTTCCGAATAGGAAGCCCCCAGATACAGCTTGCACACATGGTACGACCGGGATAATCCGGGAATCCGTACTGTATTAAATTCTTTGTGTGAATAGAAAGAGGGTCGAGAAAGGGGAGAAACAGTGGTGGAGCATAATTTAAAAAGGAGGGGTGAGGATACGAACACTGCGTTCGGTGTTAGGCGTAGAATCTCCGGAGTCTAGCCGCGTTCCATGGGTTTGGCTCGAGTCTATTATCAGATGCATTACATAGGCGGTACGCTCCTCCGGTGAGAACTTTGTCGATGACGAAGGGACCTTCCCATCTGGGTTTGAGTTTGTCCTTCTTCTTCTCCGGTAGGCGTAGAACGAGCTCGCCAATATCGTAAGTTTTGGCCCGCACTTCTCTGCTATGATATCGCCGGGCCTGCTGCTGATAGAATGCGGAACGGGCTTTTGCGACATCGCACTCCTCCTCCAGGGCGTCCAAGTTGTCCTGACGATCTAACTCGGCTTCCTTCTCTTCATACATGCGTACGCGTGGCGAATCATGTATTATGTCGCAGGGTAGTACTGCTTCCGCACCGTACACCATAAAAAATGGTGTGTACCTGGTGGTTCGATTCAGTGTGGTCCGTAGCCCCCAGAGTACGGAGTCGAGCTCCTCTACCCAGTGCGTATCCGATTCTATTAAAGATCGCACTAATTTGGGTTTTATGCCGCTCATGATAAGACCATTTGCCCGTTCGACCTGGCCGTTTGTTTGCGGGTGGTAGACGGAAGCGTAGTCAAGCTTAATGCCCATTTTGCTGCACCAGGTTTTCACTTCATCGGCTATGAAATTTGAGCCATTATCAGTGATGATGCTAT
Source organism: Aegilops speltoides (assembly GCA_021437245.1). Taxonomy (NCBI): domain Eukaryota; kingdom Viridiplantae; phylum Streptophyta; class Magnoliopsida; order Poales; family Poaceae; genus Aegilops; species Aegilops speltoides. The sequence goes on along the minus strand of CM038146.1, from coordinate 5,492,228 downwards.
GGGGGACACCGTACCGGTGTACAACCCCGGATATGAAGTCTATTACTGGTCCGGATTCGGCCGTTTTATTTGGTTTGGCTTCAATCCATTTGGTGAATTTGTCTACCATGAACAATAGGTATTTTTTCTTATGGCTTCCCCCTTTAAGGGGTCCGACCATATCCAGCCCCCAGACCGCGAAGGGCCAAGTTATGGGGATTTTTTGGAGAGCGGTAGGGGGCATATGACTCTAATTGGCGAAGAGCTGGCAGCCGACGCAATGTTGGACAAGGTCCTGTGCGTCTTCTCAGGACGTCGGCCAATAGAAGCCTGTACGGAAGGCTTTGCTGACTAGCACTCGAGCTGCGGCGCGGTGTCCGCCTAGTCCGGCGTGAATTTCAGCCAGGACTTTCCGCCCTTCCTCTTCGGAGATGCACCTTTGGAGCACTCCGGTCGTGCTTTTCTTGTAGAGTTCCCCTTCGTGGACCTTATAAGCTTTAGAACACCGGACTATGTAGCGTGCTTCATTTTGGTCTTCGGGGAGCTCCTGCCTATTCAAGTAGGCCAAGAACGGCTCGTTCCACGAGGCAATTACGACCATTATTTCGTGGGCCGAAGGTGCTATTTCGGTGGCAGAGCCTCCGATTGTGTCGGATGGTTCGGAATCTGGGGGTGCATTCGGATCCATGCTGGTATTGCCGGACTCCCCTTCCCATACTACAGATGGCTTGAACAACCTTTCCAGGAATATATTAGGTGGGACAGGGTCGCGTTTGGCGCCGATGCGGGCAAGGATGTCCTTCGCTTGATTGTTTTCTCGAGCCACATGGTGGAATTCGAGCCCCTCGAACCGAGCTGACATTTTGAGGACGGCATTACGATAGGCCGCCATTTTAGGATCCTTGGCATCAAAGTATCCGTTTATTTGTGATATTGCGAGGTTCGAATCCCCACGCACTTCTAGGCATTGGATGCCCATAGAGACTGCCATTCGAAGACCATGTAACAGGGCCTCATATTCGGCCGCATTGTTGGAGTCTGTGTATAATATTTGTAGGACGTACTGGACCGTGTACCCGGTGGGAGATGTCAGGACTACCCCTGCTCCCACTCCGGCCAGCATTTTGGAGCCGTCAAAGTGCATGATCCAGTTGGAGTACGCGCCGTACTCTTTAGGGAGTTCGGCTTCTGTCCATTCGGCGACAAAGTCAGCCAATACTTGCGACTTAATGGCTTGTCGCGGTTTGTATGTTATGTCGAACGGCAGGAGTTCGATGGCCCATTTAGCAATCCGGCCCGTAGCATCACGATTATTAATTATGTCGTTGAGTGGTACTTCGGAGGCGACGGTAATCGAACACTCTTGAAAGTAGTGGCTTAGCTTCTGCGATGCCATGAAGACTGCGTATGCTATTTTTTGATAGTGTGGGTATCGGGATTTACATGGGGTGAGCACCGTGGATACGTAGTAAACCGACTTTTGAAGCGGGAATTTGTGTCCTTCCACCTCTCGTTCGACGACGAGCACTGCGCTTACCACTTGATGTGTTGCAGCTATGTATAGTAGCATAGGTTCGCCAATGTTTGGCGCTGTTAGGACTAGATTACTGGCCAATAAGGTCTTTATCTCATCGAGTCCGGTCGCGGCTGCGTCCGTCCATACAAAGTGTTCGGTGCGCCGAAGGAGGCGGAAAAGAGGCAACGCCTTTTCCCCTAGCCTGGATATAAAGCGGCTCAAAGTGGACACGCATCCTGCTAGTTTCTGGATGTGCTTGAGGTCTGTTGGTATGGCCAACTGCGACAGGGCTCGGATTTTTGCTGGATTTGCTTCTATTCCTCTATTGGAAACAATGAAGCCCAGGAGCTTCCCCGAAGGGACACCGAAAACACATTTTTCCGGATTCAACTTAATGTCGTATGTCCGGAGGTTATCGAATGTGAGCCTCAAGTCATCTATTAGGGTTTCAATGTGTCTGGTTTTTATGACAACGTCGTCCACATATGCTTCCACTGTTTTGCTGATTTGTTTCTCCGGGCATGTTTGAATCATGCTTTGATAGGTTGCGCCGGCATTCTTGAGCCCGAAGGGCATAGTATTGAAGCTAAAAGGGCCATATGGCGTTATGAAAGCTGTTGCAGCTTGGTCAGACTCTACCATCTTTATTTGATGGTATCCAGAGTATGCGTGGAGAAAACACAGCGAGTCGTGTCCAGCTGTGGCATGGATGATTTGATCGATGCGAGGGAGGGGAAAGGGATCCTTGGGGCAAGCCTCGCTAAGTTCTTTGAAGTCGACGCATAGGCGCCAGGATTTGTCCTTTTTTGGTACCATTACCAAATTCGCCAGCCAATCCGGGTGTTTAATATCTCTGATGAATCCGGCTTCAAGCAGCTTGGCTAGCTCCTCCCCCATGGCTTGCCATTTGGGTTCTGAAAATCACCTTAGGGTCTGTTTGACCGGTTTGTACCCCTTTTGTATATTGAGGTTGTGTTCAGCCAGTAGGCGTGGGATGCCTGGCATATCCGAAGGGTGCCAGGCAAAAATGTCCCAATTCTCATGTAAGAAATCTCGCAGTGCGGCGTTGAAAGGATCGATATGGTTGACTAGAGGGGGGGGGGGTGAATAGGCAACTAACAATTTTTAACCTTTTCTTTACCAAATTAAACTTTGCAACAAAATAGGTTGTCTAGATGTGCAACTAGGTGAGCAACCTATATGATGCAAGAAAGGCTACTACACAAGCAAGCAAGGGATGAAACAATAAGTAAGCTTGCAAGAGTAAAGGCACGAAATAACCAAGAGTGGAGCCGGTGGAGACGAGGATGTGTTACCGGAGTTCCTTCCTTTTAAGGGGAAGTACGTCTCCGTTAGAGCGGTGTGGAGGCACAATGCTCCCCAAGAGCCACTAGGGCCACCAGATTCTCCTCACGCCCTCACACAATGCGAGATGCCGTGATTCCACTATTGGTGCCCTTGAAGGCGGCGACCGAACCTATACAAGCAAGGTTGGGGCTATCTCCACAACAATCGGAGGCTCCCAACAAAAACAACACCATGAAGCTTCACCACGATGGAGTATGGCTTCGAGGTGACCTCAACTGTCTAGGGTGCTCAACACCCAAGAGTAACAAGATCCGCAAGGGATAAGTGGGGGGAATCAAATTTCTCTTGGTGGAAGTGTAGATCTGGGCCTTCTCAACCAATCCCGAGCAAATCAACAAGTTTGATTGGCTAGGGAGAGAGATGGGGCGAAAATGGAGCTTTGAGCAACAATGGAGCTTTGGGGGAAAGAGGTAGGTCAACAAGGAAGAAGAAGACCCCTTTATATAGAGGGGGAACACATCCAACCGTTACCCCACTGAGCAGCCCCGCACAGAGCGGTACTACTGCTGGGGAAGGGCGGTACTACACGAAGCCAGTAGTGCCGCCCCTCCTCCTCAGTACTACCGCTAAGGGGAAACCTGCACCATCGGCCCAGGCGGTACTACATGGAGTAGGAGCGGTACTACCGCTCGGTACATTACCGCTTCCACTATCACTGGTAGTGCCGCAAAACCCGACACGAAAAACGTCGTCCCGAATCGAGGCGGTAGTATGCGCGGTACTACAGCGGTACTACGGCGAGCCCCGAGCGGTACTACCGCTCGACGGAGCGGTATACTACCGAGAGCGGTACTACCGCTCGGCAGAGCGGTACTACATTTGTGGGGCTTCGCGGTACTACATCAGAGATCGCGGTACTACTACCGCAGAGACGAAGAGGGAACCGGAGAGAAGAGCAGCTCAAAGATCACGAAGGAAAGCGACGGGTGTGAGAGAGATGTGTACGTGTTGATTCCACCCAGTCTAGCCAAAGCGGATCCCCTCTTAATAGTATGGTGACTCCTACGGAACTAGTCCACCAACAACGAAACGCAGGAGTTACACCGTCTTGAGTAAAACCCCGAGGGGAGGGAATCGTCTCGTGCCAATGAATGCTTCTCTGAAAGAACTTAACGCACACGATTAGTCCGCATAAGCGTTGTCATCAATCACCAAAACCACTGAGGAATGAATATGCCCTTACAATCTCCCCCTTTTTGGTGGATTGATGACAACACAGGATTTGCATAGGCAAGATATATGTAAGCATACAAACCCCACGGTCCTAAAATGTAGATGGGCTCCCCCTAGATGTGTGCTAGCTTAGATAAGTGCTTTGGACTGCACAGAACACATACTAGGAACAAAGCTCCCCCTACATGTTAGAGACCGATAAACTAAGCATGGTGTATGAGAGCAGCATAGATGATATAACAAGATAAGAACGCAACTCATGAGCTAGATAGACATAGATAAAGTTACTGAAAAGGAAGGTAGCATATGTCTTACACCATATGATTCGAACTCGCGAACATGAACTTAAGTCTCACAGACAAACCAACCAAAGCAAATGCGAGGAAAACAAGACAAGACACGGATAAGAGACGACAAAGATGCAAATCCCTAAACTCTCTCCCCCTTTGGCATCGAGACACCAAAAAGGAGCGGGAGTGTTGCTACGGCTCCAGGTGAGAGACACACGCATCAGAGCCCAGCAGAATCATCGGCACCACCATCGTCAGTCTGGAAGTGCTCGGCCTCAAAATCAGTCCACGGGCAGTGCTGCTGAATCCACTCCTCCTCCTCACTAAGCTGGTCCTCAAATCCACTCTTGACTGTAGCACCCAACTAACGCATGAGCTCCTTGTGACGACCGCGAGCCTTCTTCTCAGCCACATGAGTCATGTACTGGCCGTGAGCTTCCATGCAGAACAGCTTCTTCATCTTGGTTTTGAGCTTCTTAGCCCACGAGGGCTCTGCCACAGAAGGTATGTAGTCATCATCCTCATCATCATCAGCGGCAGGCTCCTCCTCGGTCTCCATGGCAGCAGCAGACGAAGGACCTCCAGTCTTAGGGGCCGGAGTGCCCGTGTGATCCTTCTTCCTCAGACGCTTGACATCGTGAGAGATCAACTCTCTACACTCCAGAGGCACCTTAGGGTATACATGATCCCAAGCCTTCTCAATGAGTAACATGATGAACGGACCATAGATTGGGCACTTACGCTCAGAGATAGCAGACAGCAGCTCAGACCACATAACATGAGAGATATCCAAAGACTCTCCGGTGGGATTTTCCTTCTCACGCTGGTAGAACAGAAGCATATCCACAAGATAAGAGTGAACCTGGTCCAAATTCCCAATGCGAGGGAAAAGAGTCTCTCTGAAGATGCGGTGAAGGATATCCAGATAGGCAGGCAGCTCATAGGTTTCCTACGTGTCTCGGGTTGACCTTGAGTGCAGAGGGGCGAGAGAGCTTGCTTGTGGGTGCAATGGGTGCGGGCGTGAGGTCGAAGCCAACGGGGACTCAAGCCCTAGATCTTGCACCCCAATCAGTGCATGAACGCTTTCCACTTGATGTAAAGCAGCTTGCCATTGGTCATCCATGTGAGAGTCCCGCTTTCATCAGGTCCCAAGGTGAACTGTGGCATAGAATTGGGCCACAATATCAGCATCAAAGTCCTTGTTGAATTTCGAATCTCAATAATGTTCAGTTGAGTGCACATCCAAGTGCTTCACCAAAGTAGTCCGGATCTTGCTCCATATGGTCGATGTCGATGGAGTGGGCGTTGACATAGAAGTTCTTCTTTGCCTTGATGACATCGAAGAAGATAGCAAATGAAACCTGTTCGAGCGGACGGTTGACCAAAGTGGGGTCTTGGTCACATCATACGGAGTTCTTGACGGCGCCTTGCCCGAACTCTTTTGGCGGCATTTACGCACTTTGCCTTCTTTGGGCTTTGGCTTGACTCGGCTTCTTCGGAGTTGAGGTGGAGGTGGAGCACTTGAGGATCCTCCGCAGGCTCGGTAGTACGGTAGCGCTTGGACGTTGCTCGTCCGGGATTGACACGACGAGCCGGATGCTCAGGAACCTCATCACCTAGAACCACACAGCAGAACACGCAAACAACCAAAAAGCACAAGAATAAGCCACAAAACACGAGCAAAAGATCACTAACAAAGGCAGTAATACAGTGGAACTTGGTGAAGGGCGGTAGTACCATGATCTGATAGCGGTAGTACTACCTTAAGCGGTAGTACCGCTCCACGTAGAGCGGTAGTACCGCTCCAAGCGGTAGTACTGCCCTGGTGGGGCGGTAGTACCGCTCGGGGCGGGGAAACAGCAGTTTCCTACTACCGTGGTCAGATCCGGCACTACCGTCCAACCAAATTCAAACATACTCCAGCCAAACATCAATCCATACTGCCTAGAAGCATTCTCCATCCAACTCAAGCCTAGATTTGGCCAAAAATCTAGAGATGCAATCGCCATCGCCCTAAGATGCTAGATTGGAAACCTAGACAAAAGAACAAAAGAACAGGGCGATACCGGATCCATGGCAAGAGGACGAGGTGGGGATCGTTTCCACCGAACGGAATGGAGAGGGACGGCCCGATAGGAAATCACGGAGCCCTCATGGCGCCGATTGTTCGCAGAGAAAGAAGAAGCGGTGGTGGGGGCGTCCGAATGGGTATGGGGAGAAGAAACTCCCCTGCCCGATATAACTCCCCACCCCACGCCTCTCGGTAGTATCTTCTTAAGGCGGCGGTAGTACCGCTAGGAGCGGTAGTACCGCTCATGAAGCGAAGATAATACCGCCAAGAACCAAAACTGCCTCTAGACCCAAAAAAACGCACAAAACACGGGAAAGCAAAGATACTATACACAAAGATCAGCAAGAAGTCAGGAACACGAGTAACGAAAACGGAAACCACACCTTCAAGGCAACAAAACAAAAGAAAAAACGGGCTCTGGCCTCTCTCAAGAGAGGGCGGTGGCCGGAGCCACCTATGTTTGAGTCAATTGGTATGGCACCGCGAAGAATTATCCTTGGGCCCATGACCAAAACTCGTCTTTGAAGCACAAGTACCATAAAAAATGGCTAATGTGAAAGAGTTGATCGTTTTATGCATAATGGGGGGAGGGAGAGTTCATTGAGAGAACAACACTCCCCCTATGTCCATGCTTACATCTAAACTAGACAACAAGTTGAGTGTGGTGGGGGGTGCACGGGTTCAAGTCACATTGCTCAAATCGATGATATTTAGCTCATGCCTTAACTCGCGAAATCTTGCTTCATCCAATGGCTTCGTGAAAATATCTGCAAGGTTATCATGAGTGTTGACATACTTGAGCTCGATCTCCCTCACCTAATGTGATCCCGATGAAGTGATACCAATTTCAATGTGCTTTGTCTTGAAGTGTTGCACGGGTTGAGAGAAATCTTGATGGCACTTTCATTATCACACCAAAGAGGCACTTTGTCAAAATGACACCGTACTCCTTTAAAGTTTGCCTCATCCATAGAAGTTGAGCACAACAACTACCGCCGCCACATACTCGCTTCGTGGACGAGAGAGACACACAACTTTGCTTCTTGGAAGACCAACTTACCAAGGAGCAACCAAGAAATTGGCACCCTCCGGAAGTGGACTTCCTATCCACTTTGTCTCCATGTCGAATCTGTGAAACCTTCAAGCTTGAAGTTTGCTCCTCTTGGGTACCATAAGCCAAAGTTTGGGGTATGAGCCAAATATCGAAGATTCGCTGACCGCCACAAAGTGACTTTCCTTTGGTGCGGCTTGAAAACGCGATGCACACATCCCCACACTCAACATGATATCCGGTCTAGATGCACAAAGGTAAAGCAAGGAGCCAATCATGGAGCGATATACCTCTTGATCCACCGCTTTACCATTGGGATCGATGTCAAGTTGGCACTTGGTAGGCATTGGAGTAGATGCCGGCTTGACATCACTTAGCTTGAATCTTTTAAGCATGTCTTGAGTGTATTTGGCTTGGTTGATGAAGGTTCCTTCTCTTCTTTGTTTGATGTCAAAACCAAGGAAGAACTTCAACTCTCCCATAGATGACATCTTAAACTTGGAGGTCATGAGAGCGGCAAATTCCTCATTGAAAGCTTTGTTAGGAGAATCAAAGATAATATCATCAACATATAGTTGGCATACAAACAACTCCCCGTTGACCTTCTTAGTAAAAAGAGTGGGATCGATTAGCCCTACTTCAAATCCACGATCTTGTAGCAACTCGGTAAGGTGGTCATACCATGCACGTGGGGCTTGTTTAAGGCCATAGAGTGCCTTATCGAGTTGGTACACATGATCCGGGAAGTAGGGATCCTCGAACCCGGGGGGTTGCTTGACATAAACAAACTCATTAATAGGACCATTAAGAAAAGCACTTTTCACATCCATTTGTTGCAACTTAAAGTTGTGATGAGAAGCATAGGCAATCAACAAATGTATGGATTCAAGACGAGCAACGGGAGCAAAGGTTTCACCGTAGTCGATACCCTCGACTTGGGAGTAGCCTTGTGCTACCAATCTTGCCTTGTTGCGAATGATGTTCCCATGAGCATCTTGCTTGTTCTTAAAGATCCACTTGGTTCCAATGACATTGTGGTTCCCCGATGGCCTTGGCACCAATCTCCATACTTTGTTGTACTCGAAGTTGTTGAGTTCTTCATGCATGGCATTGAGCCAATCCGAGTCTTGGCGCCTCATAGACCTTTTGGGGTTCAACACAAGAGACAAATGCGTGATGTTCACAATAGTTTGCTAATTGTCTCGAGTGCTTACCCCTTTCTTAGGCTTCCAACTACATTTTCCATGAGATGCCCTTGGGAGGTGAGCTTGGAAGCAATCTTGTGTGTGACGCTCTAGTTCCTCCTCGGATGTGGAGGGAGGAGGGTTGACTTGATCATCTTGGGCGCCGCCTTGAGCTTGTTCTTGATGTTGAGCTAGTACTTGAGCTTGAGTTTGCTCTTGATCTTGAACTCGCCGAGGGGGAGAACTTGACCTTGGGCATCATTTGGAGGTTCTCCACCATCTTGAGGTTGATCTTGCCCTTGATCTTGTTCACAAGGTTGAGGGCCTTGACTTTGTTCTTGGGCGCGCAGGGTCTTGATGAGGTGATGGCTCTACTTGAGTAGAGCATTGTCCTTCTCCTTCGCCACAAGGGGTTCCTCAATGGGCAGGATTTGACCAATACCCATTCTTCTTATGGCTTGGGGAGGAATTTCATCACCTGCATCACAAGTACCACTTTGCTCCACTTGGGAGCCGTTATTTTCATCAAACTCCACGTTACACGTCTCCTCAATGAGTCCGGTGGACTTGTTGAGGACTCGGTAAGCATGAGAGTTTGTAGCATAACCAACAAATATGCCCTCATGAGCTCTAGCCTCAAATTTAGACAAACGAACACCTTTCTTGAGAATGAAACACTTACAACCGAACACCCGGAAGTACTTGAGGTTGGGCTTGTTGCCGATGAGTATCTCATAAGGAGTCTTGTTCAAGCCTTTGCGAAGATAGAGCCGATTGGATGCATGACATGCGGTGTTGATGGCTTCGGCCCAAAAGTTGTACGGAGACTTGAACTCCGCCATCATGGTCCTTGCCGCATCCATCAACGTTCGGTTTTTCCTCTCCGCAACACCATTTTGTTGAGGGGTATAAGGTGCTGCATATTGATGCTTGATCCCCTCATCACTAAGAAACTCATCCAAGGTGTAGTTCTTGAACTCGGTGCCGTTGTCGCTTCTTATTGTCAAGATCTTTGCATCATGTTGACGTTGAGCTTCGTTTGCAAAGTTGATGACAGTTTGTTGGGTCTCACTCTTCCTCTTGAAAAAGTATACCCAAGTGTACCTTGAATAATCATCCACAATCACCAAGCAATACTTTCTTCCTCCAAGACTATCAAAGGATGGAGGCCCGAAAAGATCCATGTGAAGGAGCTCCAAGGGTCTCTTTGAGTAGATGATGGTTGAAGGAGGGTGAGCCTTTCATGAAGCTTTCCTTCGATAAAAGCACTGCAAGCACGATCTTTGGCAAAACTAACATTTGTTAGTCCACGGACATGGTCCCCCTTGAGAAGACTTTGCAAAGATCTCATATTGACGTGGGCTAAACGGCGATGCCAAAGCCATCCCACGTCAACTTTAGCCATTAGGCATGTCGCGGTCTTAGTGGGTTGCTCCGAAAAGTTAACCACATAGAGACCGTTCTCGACATGCCCAACAAAGGCTACTTTAAGATTCTTGCTCCACAAGAGGTGTTGGAAATATGCCCTAGAGGCAATAATAAAAGTATTATTATATTTCAATGTTCATGATAATTGTCTTTTGTTCATGCTATAACTGTATTATCCGGAAATCGTAATACACGTGTGAACACTTAGACCCAATGAGTCCCTAGTGAGCCTCTAGTTGACTAGCTCGTTGTGATCAATAGATAGTCATGGTTTCCTGACTATGGACATTGGATGTCGTTGATAACGGGATCACATCATTAGGAGAATGATGTGATGGACAAGACCCAATCATAAGCATAGCATAAAAGATCGATAGTTCGTTTGCTAGAAGCTTTGCCAATGTCAAGTATCTCTTCCTTCGACCATGAGATCGTGTAACTCCGGTTACCGTAGGAGTGCCTTGGGTGTATCAAACGTCACAACGTAATCGGGTGACTATAAAGGTGCATTACGGTATCTCCGAAAGTATCTGTTGGGTTGACACGGATCGAGATCGGATTTGTCACTCCGTATGACGGAGAGGTATCTCTGGGCCCACTCGGTAATGCATCATCATAATGAGCTCAATGTGACCAAGGTGTTGTACGGGATCATGCATTACTGACGAGTAAAGTGACTTGCGATGTAACGAGACCGAACAAGGTATTGGGATACCGACGATCGAGTCTCGGGCAAGTAACGTACCGATTGACAAAGGGAATTGCATACAGGGTTTGATCGAATCCTCGACATCGTGGTTCAACCGATGAAATCATCGAGGAGCATGTGGGAGCCAACATGGGTATCCAGACCCCACTGTTGGTTATTGCCCGAGAGTCGTCTCGGTCATGTCTGCGTGTCTCCCGAACCCGTAGGGTCTACACACTTAAGGTTCGGTGACGCTAGGGTTAGTAGGAAGTCAAGTATGTGACTACCGAATGTTGTTCGGAGTCCAGGATGAGATCCCGGACGTCACGAGGAGTTCCGGAAGGGTCCGGAGGTAAAGAATAATATATAGGAAGTGGTGTTTCGGCCATCGGGAAAGTTTTGGGGTCTCCCGGTAAAGTACCGGGACCACCGGAAGGGTCCCGGGGGTCCACCGGGTGGGGCCACTGAAAGCACATTTGCTCCCTAGGTGGTTTTGGTAATTAATGACAACATACTTTGTGGTTGGACTAATGCTTTCATCAAGTATGTTTCAGGAAAGTCAATCACTCTGGTATGGCAAAAGGACTGAAGAGGTGAACCCCTAGGATGCTAAGGAAAGCATTGGCAAAAGCTCAAGACTCCATTTTGGTTTAGTGATCCAAGATCACATTGAGTCCATAGGAAAGCCAATACTATTAAAAGGGATGAGGTTATGATGATGATCTGGTTGCTCAAAGTGCTTAGTGATTTATCTCTCAAACTATCGCAATCTTTCATTCCAACATAAACCCATAAGTAATCTCGGTCCCACCGATTCCATAAACTCACCACACCGAGATGAACCACCTCACCATATACCCAAACCCTAAGAATCTCGGATTTTCCGATTCCAAACTCGGTCATTCGAAATTGGTGTTGCCAACCTTCAGAACCTACGGACTCAAATCGGTGTCACCGAGATGAGAAAGTCGGTCCCACCGAGATTGGCAAACCCTAGACTTTGGAAGAATCGGACTAACCGAGATTGTATTTTCGGTCCCACGAAAATCCCAACGCTCACAAGATTTGAACTTTCGGTCTCACCGAGTTGTCAACTTCGTCCGACCGAGATTGCTCAAATGTGTGTAACGGTTGGATTTTGTGTGGAGGCTATAAATACCCCTCCACCTCCTCTTCATTCGTGGAGAGAGCCATCAGAAAGAACTACCACTCCTACCTTACATTTCTGAGAAGAAAACCCTTGTGTTGAGATCAAGTTGCTTCACTCCTACCATATGAAACTTGATTTCTAGCCTTCCCAAGTTGCTTTCCACTCAATCCCTTCCTCCACCACAGCCAAATCAGTGAGGAGAGTTGAGTGTTGGGGAGATTATCATTTGAAGCACAAGAGCAAGGAGTTCATCATCACCAACACCATCTATTACCTTTTGGAGGGTGGTGCCTCCTAGATTGGTTAGGTGTCGCTTGGGAGCCTCCGTCAAGATGTGGAGTTGAACCAAGAAGTTTGTAAGGGCAAGGAGATCGCCTACTTCGTGAAGATCTACCCCGAGTAAGGCTAGTCCTCCGTGGACGTAGGCCATGATGGCATAGACAAGGTTGCTTCTTCGTGGACCCCTTGTGGGTGGAGCCCTCCGTGGACTCGCAGCCGTTACCCTCCGTGGGTTGAAGTCTCCATCAACGTGGATTGACGATAGCACCACCTATCGGAACCACGAGAAAAATCTCCGTGTCACCAAATTGCATTTGCTCTTCTCCATCTCTCCCTTACTACTTGTGCAATTTACTTTCCGCTGCTCATACTCTAGAATTGCATGTGTAGTATGTTGCTTGACTTGCTTGCATGATGCTTGACTCGATATCCATTGTGAACTTGCTAAAAACTTGTGTTAATCAGAAGACATAAACTTTTATCTTGTCGAGTTGTCTAATCACCCCCCCTCTAGACACTCTTGCCTTCAACGATCCTACAATTGGTATCAGAGCCTTGGTCTCCATTGCTTTGGTTTGCACACCATTGGAGGAAGATGGACGTGTCTACGGTTGGGAGTGTTAGTCATAGAGTGCCTATTCTTGACGGAGTATCCTATAACTCGTGGAGGATTGAAATGCTTGCTATCTTTAAGATGTACAACTTGCGCAAATATGTTGAAACCCCATATGTACCACCATTTGACCCCTTGCACCCTACTATGGATGAAGAGCTTGATTTGCTTCGTAATCTTAGAACTGTCAACCTTATCATTAGAGGTTTGCCTGATAACTTGCTTGAGCTTGTCACAAACTTTGAGTGCGCCTATGCTATGTGGAAGTTCTTGGAAGAACTTTATCCGGACTTCTCTTTGAGAGGTCTTGATGAAATTCTATACAAGACTGTTGAATTTGATATGATGCGCCCCAAAGATCCCAACTTTGATAAATGCTTCTTTGAGCTTCGTGATCTTATGAAAAGGAAGGGTGATCCCGGTTTTATCAATGTTCGAATTAGAAATGCTCTTGTATTGCATTCCGATGATTATCGTCACTCTGATAAAACTGATGCAAGTCGTTGTCACATTGACCTAGGTATTGATGATGAATTGTCTATGGGTCAATATGATGATGAGCATGAGCAGGATGGTGATTACTCCGATTCGGACACCGAGCTAGACAAGATCATGAAGAGTCTCAGTCTTATGGAAAATCTGAGAGACTACATATCCGGTGGAAAAGAGTGGATTCTTGATAGTGGATGCACCGATCACATGACCGGAGATGAAGACATGTTTCGAGAGCTTGCAAAGAACGATGGTCCACGCAAGTATGTGACTTTTGGAGACAACTCCAAGGGTAAGGTACTTGGCCTTGGTAAGGTGGCCATATCTCATGATAGCTCCATTAAAAATGTCATGCTTGTTGAATCACTTGGATATAATTTGCTTTCCGTGTCTAGATTAGCTGACTTTGGATTCAATGTGCTATTCACCAAAGTAGATTGCCAAGTTTTTCGTCGTGACAATCATAACATGGTCTTTACCGGCATTCGTAGAGGTGACCTATATGTCGTTGATTTCACTAAGAGAGCTCAACCTAGAACTTGCTTAATTGCTAAATCTGCTAAAGGTTGGCTTTGGCATAGAAGGCTTGGACATGTTGGTATGCGTAATCTAGATAAGCTAATCAAAGGTGATCACATTCTTGGTGTTAAAGATGTTTTCTTTGACAAAGATAGACTCTGTAGTGCATGTCAAGCAGGAAAACAAGTAGGTGGAAGTCATCCCGTGAAGAACATCATGACCACAAGGAGACCGCTTGAGCTTCTTCATATGGATCTCTTCGGTCCCAATGCTTACAAAAGCCTTGGTGGTAACTCCTTTGGTCTAGTTATTGTTGATGATTTTTCCAGATTTACGTGGGTATTTTTCCTCGATGACAAATCGCAGGTTCAGAAAATCTTCAAAACCTTTGCAAGAAAAGCCCAAAACCAATTCGAGGTGAAGATCAAGAAAGTTCGAAGTGACAATGGAACGGAGTTCAAGAACGCCCATGTGGATTCTTTTCTCGATGAGGAAGGGATTCTACATGAGTTCTCGGCTACATACACACCTCAACAAAATGGAGTTGTTGAGAGGAAGAACCGAACGCTCATTGAGATGGCGAGAACGATGCTTGATGAATACAAGACACCGAAACACTTTTGGGGTGAAGCCGTCGAGACAGCTTGTCATGCTATCAACAGGCTCTATCTTCACAAGCTCCTCGGCAAGACTTCATATGAGCTCCTCACTGGTAACAAACCCCAAGTGGGATACTTTCGTGTCTTTGGTTCAAAATGCTATATCCTTGATAAACATCGTCGGTCTAAATTTGCTCCTAAAACTCATGAAGGCTTTTTCCTCGGTTATGGATCAAACTCTCACACCTACCGTGTCTACAATAATTTCACCCGAAAGGTTGAAGAGACGGTAGACGTGAAGTTTGATGAATCTAATGGCTCGCAAGTAGAGCAAATGCCTATTGATGTAGGAGATAAGGACCCATCGGAAGCCATTCAAGATCTATCCATTGTAAAGATTCGTCCCATGGAAGTGAAGGAGAGTACCTCATCTACATATGTGGAGCCCCCTACCTCACGGAGAGATGAACCTCAAGGCAACATGGAGGCTTCCACAAGTGGAACTCACCAAGATGAGGAAGTGCGACAAGAAGATCCACCACAACCTCCTTCTCCACCACCTCAAGACAACACCTACAACAATGATGAAGAAGAAGATGAGGATGATGAGGAAGCTCAGCCTCGACCACGACAAAAGCTATCCCGAGTTCGAGCAAGAGTCAAGAAGGACCATCCCGTGGAACAAATGATGAATGACATCGACTCCGGGAGAATCACTCGCTCTAAAACTCGTTTAGCTAACTTTTGTGAGCATTACTCATTCATTTCTAGTCTTGAACCTATGAAGGTAGAAGAAGCGCTTGAAGACCCGGATTGGGTGAACGCTATGCACGAAGAGCTGCACAACTTCGAGAGGAACAACGTTTGGACTTTGGTAGAGAAGCCCAATGATGACCAAAATGTCATTGGAACCAAATGGGTGTTTCGGAACAAGCAAGATGAAGATGGACAAGTCATCCGCAACAAGGCTCGTCTCGTAGCTCAAGGTTACACACAAGTCGAAGGTATGGACTATGGTGAGACCTATGCCCCCGTTGCTAGACTTGAGTCCATTCGCATTCTTCTTGCTTATGCCAATCATCATGACATTACTCTCTATCAAATGGACATTAAAAGTGCTTTCTTAAATGGTGAAATTGAGGAGGAAGTTTATGTGAAACAACCTCCCGGATTTGTGAATCCTAAGAAACCTAATCATGTTTACAAGTTGCACAAAGCTCTTTATGGTCTTAAACAAGCTCCTAGAGCTTGGTACAAATGTTTGACTAGCTTTCTTCTTGAAAAAGGATTTGAGATTGGTAAAATAGACTCAACGCTGTTCACGAAAAGGGTTGATGGTGAACTATTTGTGTGCCAAATATATGTTGATGATATCATCTTTGGTTCAACTAACCCTCATTTTAGTGAGAAATTTGGAAAGCTTATGTCGGAGAAGTATGAGATGACCATGATGAGTGAACTCAAGTTCTTCCTTGGGTTGCAAATCAAGCAATCTAAGGAGGGTACTTTTGTCTCACAAACAAAGTACACAAAGGATCTCTTCAAGAAGTTCAACATGCAAGAGAGCAAAGGTATGAAAACCCCCATGCCTACTAGTGGACATAATGACTTAACTAAAGATGGAGAACCTGTTGATCAAAAAGTTTATCGATCCATGATTGGTTCTCTACTATATCTCTGTGCTTCTCGTCCTGACATAATGTTGAGTGTATGCATGTGTGCTCGATATCAAGCAGCCCCTAAAGAATGTCATCTTAAAGCTGTTAAAAGAATTGTGAGATATCTGATACATACACCTAACTTTGGTATTTGGTATCCTAAGAGGGCCTCTTTCGATCTTGTTGGCTATTCCGACTCGGACTATGCCGGAGACAAGATTGATAGAAAGTCAACTTCGGGTACGTGTCAATTCCTCGGTCGGTCTCTTGTATCTTGGTCATCCAAGAAACAAAATTCGGTATCTTTATCAACTGCCGAAGCAGAATATATTGCTGCTGGTTCGTGTTGTGCTCAGTTGCTATGGATGACACAAACGCTTAAGGATTATGGGATACATGCGAGACATGTTCCTTTGCTTTGTGACAATGAGAGTGCGATTAAGATTGGACACAATCCCGTGCAACACTCTCGCACGAAACACATTGAAGTTCGTCATCATTTTATTCGTGATCACATTGCTAAGGGAGACATTGATCTTAAACATGTTCGTACTGACAAACAGCTTGCAGATATCTTCACAAAACCACTTGATGAGAAAGTGTTTTGTCGCTTAAGGAGTGAGTTGAACATCATTGATGCTTCAAACTTGGAGTGAAAACTCCATTGATGCATGCAAGGCATGAGCCTAATTAACTAATCCTTGATATTTCTCTTATGATGATCATATGTCTTGGACACATTTGCCCCCTTGTATTGCATCTAACTCCTTGCAGGTACTTGGATGGTCTACATTCTACAAGATTACCACACACTCAAATCATGAGTAATCCTGTCATTGACCAAGTATCTAGCTCTTTGGGATGTTGAGTTCAAGGAACAAATTCTACATATCCTTTTTGACATCATATCCCTGTAGTACTTCACTCATGTCATCTTGGATACTCTTGAGTATTTCCTTGCTTGCCTAACCCATGTAGGAAGATGAACTATCCAATTGGAAATGGTGCTCCAACTTCACATTCTATGAGCATCTACATCAAGTTCACCTACATGAGCACACGCAACAACGAGCCCAAGGTATGTTTTTCACATCTTGAAGGAGCTTTGCTCAAAGACATGAGTACAAGCAGCTTCAAAAGATGTGATCACATCAAATGCTTAATCGAAAAATGGCAACCCCATTTTGAGCTTAAACGATGAGTATGACCTATGATCAAGTGTTCTCATTTGACTCCTAAGTCAATATACTCAAACATAGGTGACCTAGTCGCCGACCCCTGTTTAGATGAAGTACAGATGTTTTGGATTTTGCTATTGTTTCTTTTGATACTCTTGTTGAGTTTTACCTTAAAAAAAAAACTTCATCTAGCAACCTTTCTTTTAGTTTTATCTTTTTTTACTTCTATTTTTTCTGTTTTTGTGAATATCTTTTTGGCTCTGATCAATTCCCTGAAAATCATTTACAAATTCATTGCAAAACCTTTTGGAACAGTCCTTGCAAAGTGAGCTGAGTTATTTCTACATTTCCTTGGAATTAAATTCGGCGTCACCGATTTGATCACTTCGGTCTGACCGAAAGAGGATCTGCCCTAAGTCTCTGACTTTCGGACTCACCGATCCACCTCAATTCGGTGCCACCGATTTACATTCAACAGGATATCATCTTCTGCAGCTCAACTAAATGGTTTATTCTAAGTTTGCTCAGTTGTGATTCTTAAGGATCCCACTTCTTTCCTTCCATCTTTCCTGACCTTCCTGGTTGACTGTCCTTTTCGGCACTTGATGTCAAAGGGGGAGAAGATTTAGGGGGAGCTTAGGGGGAGATTGGAAGATAAGGGGAGAAGATTTAAAGGGAGAAGAAGAACAATCTTACCTTAAAGGAGGAAAGGATCACATCAAAGCTTTGCCATGTCCCATATTGGATATTACATTTGGCATTATTCTTTTGATTGTTGCTTCTCTTACTCTCACAATTGGTATCTTCTGAAAAGCACAATTGGTATCTTATGATAAGCAAAATCTCTCAGAGCTCATTGAAAATCTTTTAGTCTTGGGAGACATGTTAGCTGATTCAAGCTAGTGCTCAGCATGAGACACTCTTTATACATGTCATCCCTGGCTTGGTACTCTTGATGTTCTTGCTGTTGGTTGAAGGAATACTCTTGTGTTATCTAACCTTGTTTTCTCAAGCTTATTTCTTCAGGTGCAATGTCAAGGAACTTCAAGGTAAGCATATGCATCTTGCAGAATGTGCATGATGGTGACTTGCTTGTGAATACTTGTTTGCAGGAAATCACCATGCACATATGCATCATCACTCACTTATCCTCATCTACTCTGATGCATATAGCCAAGCTGCTTGTAGCACATCTTGCTTTTCTCTCTTGTGTGCTTGTGGTAGTCCAAAACCAAAATCTAAGATCTTGCACACTTGTAGGGGGAGCCTGTGTACTACTTGCTTGTCAAAGCTTTAATGATTATCCTGTCTTTCTTTTAGTAAGCTTTGATATCTTATTTTGTGTGTTGCCATCAATTACCAAAAAGGGGGAGATTGAAAGCACATTTGCTCCCTAGGTGGTTTTGGTAATTAATGACAACATACTTTGTGGTTGGACTAATGCTTTCATCAAGTATGTTTCAGGAAAGTCAATCACTCTGGTATGGCAAAAGGACTGAAGAGGTGAACCCCTAGGATGCTAAGGAAAGCATTGGCAAAAGCTCAAGACTCCATTTTTGGTTTAGTGATCCAAGATCACATTGAGTCCATAGGAAAGCCAATACTATTAAAAGGGGATGAGGTTATGATGATGATCTGGTTGCTCAAAGTGCTTAGTGATTTATCTCTCAAACTATCAGCAATCTTTCATTCCAACATAAACCCATAAGTAATCTCGGTCCCACCGATTCCATAAACTCAGTCACACCGAGATGAACCACCTCAGCCATATACCCAAACCCTAAGAATCTCGGATTTTCCGATTCCAAACTCGGTCATTCCGAAATTGGTGTTGCCAACCTTCTGTAACCTTCTGGACTCAAATCGGTGTCACCGAGATGAGAAAGTCGGTCCCACCGAGATTGGCAAACCCTAGACTTTGGAAGAATCGGACTAACCGAGATTGTATTTTCGATCCCACCGAAAATCCCAACGTTCACAAGATTTGAACTTTCGGTCTCACCGAGTTGTCAACTTCGGTCTGACCGAGATTGCTCAAATGTGTGTAACGGTTGGATTTTGTGTGGAAGCTATAAATACCCCTCCACCTCCTCTTCATTCATGGAGAGAGCCATCAGAAAGAACTACCACTCCTACCTTACATTTCTGAGAAGAAAACTACCTACCCTTGTGTTGAGATCAAGTTGCTTCACTCCTACCATATGAAACTTGATTTCTAGCCTTCCCAAGTTGCTTTCCACTCAATCCCTTCCTCCACCACAGCCAAATCAGTGAGGAGAGTTGAGTGTTGGGGAGATTATCATTTGAAGCACAAGAGCAAGGAGTTCATCATCACCAACACCATCTATTACCTTTTGGAGGGTGGTGCCTCCTAGATTGGTTAGGTGTCGCTTGGGAGCCTCCGTCAAGATGTGGAGTTGAACCAAGAAGTTTGTAAGGGCAAGGAGATCGCCTACTTCGTGAAGATCTACCCCGAGTAAGGCTAGTCCTCCGTGGACGTAGGCCATGATGGCATAGACAAGGTTGCTTCTTCGTGGACCCCTTGTGGGTGGAGCCCTCCGTGGACTCGCAGCCGTTACCCTCCGTGGGTTGAAGTCTCCATCAACGTGGATTGACGATAGCACCACCTATCGGAACCACGAGAAAAATCTCCGTGTCACCAAATTGCATTTGCTCTTCTCCATCTCTCCCTTACTACTTGTGCAATTTACTTTCCGCTGCTCATACTCTAGAATTGCATGTGTAGTATGTTGCTTGACTTGCTTGCATGATGCTTGACTCGATATCCATTGTGAACTTGCTAAAAACTTGTGTTAATCAGAAGACATAAACTTTTATCTTGTCGAGTTGTCTAATCACCCCCCCTCTAGACACTCTTGCCTTCAACGATCCTACAGCCACCTATCCCGGAGGGCCCCATGGGCCAAAGGGGGAAGGGAACCAGCCCACAGGGGGCTGGTGCAGCCCCCTAGGCCCACCCCCTGCGCCTAGGGTTGAAACCCTAGGGGTGGGGCGCCCACCGGCTTGGGGGCACTCCACCCCTTGGCGCCGCCTGGAGATTGGATCTCCAGGGGCCGCCACCTGAGGGGCTATATAAAGGGGGAGGAGGGGGCTGCTGTACCAACTCCCAAGGCACAGCCCTTCCCCTCCCCAACACATCTCCTCCTCCGTAAGAGCTCGTGAAGCTCGCCGAGTACTTCTTCTCCACCATCACCACGCCACAGCTGCGGTGGAGTTGTATTCTCAACCTCTCCTTCCCCTTGCTGGATCAAGAAGGAGGAGACGTCGCTCGTCCCGTACTTGTGTTGAACGCGGAGGTGCTGTCCGTTCAGCGCTTGGACATCGGTGATCTGAATCACGTTCGAGTACGACTTCATCATCACCTTGCAAGCTTCCGCACGCGATCTACAAGTGGTATGTAGATGCAATCTCTCTCCCGTTACTCGTTGCTTAGATGAACTCATAGATGGATCTTGGTGAAGCCGTAGGAAAAATTTTAATTTTCTAACGCTCCCCAACAAAGGGCATCATGAGCTAGGTCTATGCGTAGTTCTCTAATGCACGAGTAGAACACAATTTGTTGTGGGCGTTGATCTTGTCATCTTACTTGCCTCTACTAGTCTTTTCTTGCTCATCGGTATTGTGGGATGAAGCGGCCCGGACCAACCTTACACGTACGCTTACGTGAGACCGGTTCCACCGACTGACATGCACTAGTTGCATAAGGTGGCTGGCGGGTGTCTGTCTCTCCCACTTTAGTTGGAGCAGATTCGATGAACAAGGCCCTTATGAAGGGTAAATAGAAGTTGACAAAATCACGTTGTGGTGATTCGTAGGTAAGAAAACGTTCTTGCTAGAACCCAATCGCAGCCACGTAAAAGATGCAACAACAATTAGAGGACGTCTAACTTGTTTTTGCAGCGATTGATCATGTGATGTGATATGGCCAGAAGTTGTGATGAATGATGAATTGTGATGTATGAGATCATGTTCTTGTAATAGGATTCACGACTTGCATGTCGATGAGTATGACAACCGGCAGGAGCCATAGGAGTTGTCTTTATTTTTTGTATGACCTGCGTGTCATTGAAGAACGCCATGTAAACTACTTTACTTCATTGCTAAACGCGTTAGTCATAGAAGTAGAAGTAGTCGTTGGCGTGACAACTTCATGAAGACACGATGATGGAGATCATGATGATGGAGATCATGGTGTCAAGCCGGTGACAAGATGATCATGGAGCCCCGAAGATGGAGATCAATGGAGCTTGATGATATTGGCCATATCATGTCACAACTATATAATTGCATGTGATGTTTATTATGTTTTTACATCTTGTTTACTTAGGACGACGGTAGTAAATAAGATGATCCTTATAAAATTTCAAGAAGTGTTCTCCCTAACGTGCACCGTTGCTACAGTTCGTCGTTTCTAAGCACCACGTGATGATCGGGTGTGATGGATCCTTACGTTCACATACAACGGGTGTAAGACAGTTTTACACAAAAAAACACTTAGGGTTAACTTGACGAGCCTAGCATGTGCGGACATGGCCTCGAACACGGAGACCAAAAGGTCGAACACGAGTCGTATGGAAGATACGATCAACATGAAGATGTTCACCGACGATGACTAGTCCGTCTCACGTGATGATCGGACACGGGCTAGTCGACTCGGATCGTGTAACACTTAGATGACTAGAGGGATGTCTAATCTAAGTGGGAGTTCATAATTTTGATTAAGAACTTTATTATCATGAACTTAGTCTAAAACCTTTGCAAATATGTCTTGTAGATCAATGGCCAACGCTAATGTCAACATGAACTTCAGCGTTCCTAGAGAAAACCAAGCTGAAAGATGATGGCAGCAACTATACGGATCGGGTCCGAACCCGAGGATCATCCTCATAGCTGCCAGAAGCAATATGTCCTAGAAGGACCGCTAGGTGCCGCTCCCGTCCTAGAGAACCAAGACGTTATGAACGCTTGGCAAACTCGTGCTGATGATTACTCCCTCGTTCAGTGCGGCATGCTCTACAGCTTAGAACCGGGGCTCCAAAAGCGTTTTGAGCATCACGGAGCATATGAGATGTTCGAAGAGCTGAAACTAGTTTTCCAAGCTCATGCCCGGGTCGAGAGATATGATGTCTCCGACAAGTTCTACAGATTGTAAGATGGAGGAGAACAGTTACACAAGTGAACACATCCTCAAGATGTCCGGGTTGCACGCACGTATGACCCAGTTGAACATTAACCTCCCGATGAGGCGGTCATTGACAGAATCCTCCATCGCTCCCACCAAGCTACAAGAGCTTTGTGATGAACTACAACATGCGGGGATGGTAAAGACCATTCTGAAGTGTTCTCGATGTCAAGTCAGCAGAGGCTGAAATCAAGAAAGAACATCAAGTGTTGATGGTCAATAAGACCACTAAGTTCAAGAAGGGCAAGGGTAAGAAGAACTTCAAGAAGGACGGCAAAGATGTTGCCGCACCCGTAAGCCCGCTGCGGGAAGAAGTCAAAGAATGGACCCAAGCCCGAGACCGAGTGCTTTTATTGCAAGGGAAGGGCACCGAAGCGGAACTGCCCCAAATACTTAGCGGATAAGAAGGCCGCAACACCAAAGGTATATTTGATATACATGTAATTGATGTGTACCTTACCAAGACTCGTAGTAACTCCCGGTATTTGATACCGTGCCGTTGCTCACATATGTAACTCACAAGCAGAGCTGCGGAATAAACGGAGACCGGCGAAGGGCGAGGTGACGATCTTGCGTCGGGAATGGTTCCGTGGTCGATGTGATCGCCGTCGCACGCTGCCTCTACATTTACCTATGGGATTAGTTTTAAACCTCAATAATTGTTATTTAGTGCCAAGTTTGAGCATGAACATTGTATCTGGATCTCGTTTGATACGAGATGGCTACTCATTTAAGTCTGAGAATAATGGTTGTTCGATTTATATGAGAGATATGTTTTATGGTCATGCTCCGATGGTCAATGGTTTATTCTTAATGAATCTCGGCGTAATATTACACATGTTCATAGTGTGGATGCGAAAAGATGTAAAGTTGATAACGATAGTCCCACATACTTGTGGCACTGCCGCCTTGGTCACATTGGTGTCAAGCGCATGAAGAAGCTCCATGCTGATGGACTTTTGGAGTCTCTTGATTATGAATCGTTTGACACATGCGAACCATGCCTCTTAGGCAAAATGACCAAGACTCCGTTCTCCGGAACAATGGAGCGAGCATCCAACTTGTTGGAAATCATACATACTGATGTGTGCGGTCCAATGAGCGTTGAGGCTCGCGGAGGATATCGTTATGTTCTCACTCTCACTGATGACTTAAGTAGATATGGGTATGTCTACTTAATGAAACACAAGTCTGAGACCTTTGAAAAGTTCAAGGAATTTCAGAGTGAGGTGGAGAATCAACGTGACCGAAAGATAAAGTTCCTACGATCAGATCGTGGAGGAGAATATTGAAGTCACGAATTTGGCACACACTTAAGGAAATGTGGAATCGTTTCACAACTCACGCCGCTGAACACCTCAAATAAACGGTGTGTCCGAACGTCGAATCGCACTCTATTGGATATGGTGCGGTCTATGATGTCTCTTACCGATTTACCGCTATCATTTTGGGGATACGCTCTAGAGACAGCTACATTCACTTTAAATAGGGCACCGTCTAAATCCGTTGAGACGACACCGTATGAATTATGGTTTGGGAAGAAACCTAAGCTGTCGTTTCTAAAAGTTTGGGGATGCGATGCTTATGTCAAGAAACTTCAACCTGAAAAGCTCGAACCCAAGTCGGAAAAATGCGTATTCATAGGATACCCTAAGGAAACTGTCGGGTATACATTCTACTTAAGATCCGAAGGCAAGGTCTTTGTTGCCAAGAACGGATGCTTTCTGGAGAGAGTTTCTCTTGAAAGAAGTAAGTGGGAGGAAAGTAGAACTCGATGAAGTACTACCTCTCGAACAGGAAAGTGGTGCAGCGCAGGAAACCGTTCCTGTGGTGCCCACACCAACTGAAGAGGAAAACGTTGATGATGATCAAGGTACTTGGATCAAGTTACTCTTGAACTTCAAGGTCCACAAGGACACGCTCCGCACTGAGTGGTACGGCAACCTGTCATTGAAATCATGTTGTTAGACAACAATGAACCTTCGAACTATGAAGAAGCAATGGCGGGCCCGGATTCCAACAAATGGCTTGAGGCCATGAAATCCGAGATAGAATCCATGTATGAAAACAAAGTATGGACTTTGACACACTTGCCCGATGATCGGCGAGCGATAGAAAATAAATGGATTTTTAAGAAGAAGACGGACGCGGATGGTAATGTTACCATCTATAAAGCTCGACTTGTCTCTAAGGGTTATCGACAAGTTCAAGGGATTGACTACGACGAGACATTCTCTCCCGTAGCGAAGCTTAAGTCCGTCCGAATCATGTTAGCAATTGCCGCATACTATGATTATGAGATATGGCAGATGGACGCCAAAACGGCATTCCTTAATGGACATCTTAAGGAAGAGCTGTATATGATGCAGCCGAAGGTTTTGTCGATCCTCGAAACGCTAACAAAGTATGCAAGCTCCAATGATCCATTTATGGACTGGTGCAAGCATCTCGGAGTTGGAACATTCGCTTTGATAAGATGATCAAAGCGTTAGTTTATGCAGACTTATGGAGAAGCCTGCGTTTACAAGAAAGTGAGTGGGAGCTCAGTAGCATTTCTCCTATTATATGTAGATGACATACTCTTGATGGGAAATGATACAAAACTTCGGACAGCATTAAGGCCTACTTGAACAAGTGTTTTTCAATGAAGGACCTTGGAGAAGCTGCTTATATATTAGGCATCAAGATCTATAGAGATAGATCGAGACGCCTCATAGGTCTTTCACAAAGCACATACCTTGATAAGATTTTGAAGAGGTTCAAAATGGATCAGTCCAAGAAGGGTTCTTGCCTATGTTACAAGGTGTGAAATTGAGCTCAGCTCGACCACCAACCACGGCAAAAGATAAAGAAGAGATGAGTGTCATCCCTATGCTTCAGCCATAGGATCTATTATGTATGCCATGCTGTGTACTGGACCGATGTAAACCTTGCCGTAAGTTTGGTTGCAAGATACCAAAGTAACCCCGCAAGGAACACCGGACAGCGGTCAAGAATATCCTGAAGTACCGAAAAGGACAAAGGACATGTTTCTCGTTTATGGAGGAGACGAAGAGCTCGTCAGAAGGGTTACGCCGACGCTTAGCTTCGACTCAGATCTGGATGACTCTAAGTCACAAACCGGATACGTGTATATGTTGAATGGTGGAGCAATGGCTGGTGCAGCTGCAAGCGAGCGTCGTGGCGGGATCTACGTGTGAAGCGAGTACATGGCAGCCTCGGAGGCAGCGATGAAGCGATTTGGGTGAAGGAGTTCATCACCGACCTAGGAGTCATACCCAATGCGTCGGGCCGATCAAACTCTTCTGTGACAACACCGGAGCTATTGCCCTAGCCAAGGAGCCCAGTTTCCCAAGAAGACCAGGCACATCAAGCGCCGCTCAACTCC
The DNA here is from genome assembly GCA_021437245.1 of Aegilops speltoides. Taxonomy (NCBI): domain Eukaryota; kingdom Viridiplantae; phylum Streptophyta; class Magnoliopsida; order Poales; family Poaceae; genus Aegilops; species Aegilops speltoides. Next base: position 5,466,401 of record CM038146.1, on the reverse strand, counting down.
ATCCGTGAAAATGTTCAAGATGGAGACATAGAGATTTGCAAAGTGCACACGGATCTGAATGTCGCAGATCCGCTGACTAAACCTCTCTCGCGTGCAAAACATGATCAACACCGAACTCTATGGGTGTTCGATTCATCACAATGTAACTAGATTAGTGACTCTAGTGCAAGTGGGAGACTGTTGGAAATATGCCCTAGAGGCAATAATAAAAGTATTATTATATTTCAATGTTCATGATAATTGTCTTTTGTTCATGCTATAAGCAGTATTATCCGGAAATCGTAATACACGTGTGAACACTTAGACCCAATGAGTCCCTAGTGAGCCTCTAGTTGACTAGCTCACAGATCAATAGATAGTCATGGTTTCGACTATGGACATTGGATGTCGTTGATAACGGGATCACATCATTAGGAGAATGATGTGATGGACAAGACCCAATCATAAGCATAGCATAAAAGATCGTATAGTTCGTTTGCTAGAAGCTTTGCCAATGTCAAGTATCTCTTCCTTCGACCATGAGATCGTGTAACTCCGGTTACCGTAGGAGTGCCTTGGGTGTATCAAACGTCACAACGAATCGGGTGACTATAAAGGTGCATTACGGTATCTCCGAAAGTATCATTGGGTTGACACGGATCGAGATCGATTTGTCACTCCGTATGACGGAGAGGTATCTCTGGCCCACTCGGTAATGCATCATCATAATGAGCTTAATGTGACCAAGGTGTTGGCCACGGATCATGCATTACGGTGCGAGTAAAGTGACTTTCCGTAACGAGACTGAACAAGGTATTGGGATACCGACGATCGAGTCTCGCAAGTAACGCACCGATTGACAAAGGGAATTGCATACGTGGTTTGATCGAATCCTCGACATCGTGGTTCAACCGATGAAATCATCGAGGAGCATGTAGGAGCCAACATGGGTATCCGACCCGCTGTTGGTTATTGCCCGAGAGTCGTCTCGGTCATGTCTGCGTGTCTCCAACCCGTAGGGTCTACACACTTAAGGTTCGGTGACGCTTAGGGTTAGTAGGAAGTCAAGTATGTGACTACGAATGTTGTTCGAGTCCGAGATGAGATCCCTGACGTCACGAGGAGTTCGGAAGGGTCCGGAGGTAAAGAATAATATATAGGAAGTGGTGTTTCGCCATCGGAAAGTTTCGAGGTCTCCCTAAAAGTACCGGACCACCGGAAGGGTCCCGGGGTCCACCGGTGGGGCCACCTATCCGGAGGGCCCCATGGGCCAAGGGGAAGGAACCAGCCCAGGGGGCTGGTGCGCCCCAGGCCCACCCCGCGCCTAGGGTTGAAACCCTAGGGGTGGGCGCCCACCGGCTTGGGGGCACTCCACCCCTTGGCCGCCCCGGAGATTGGATCTCCAGGGCCGCCACCTCTAGGGGCCTATATAAAGGAAGGGGAGGAGGGGGCTGCTGTACCAACTCCCAGGCGCAGCCCTCCCTCCCCAACACATCTCCTCCTCCGTAAGAGCTCGGCCAAGCTCTGCTGAGATACTTCTTCTCCACCATCACCACGCCAGTTGTCTGCGGTGGAGTTGTCTTCCTCAACCTCTCCTTCCCCTTGCTGGATCAAGAAGGAGGAGACGTCGCTCGTCCCGTACGTGTGTTGAACGCGGAGGTGCTGTCCGTTCAGCGCTTGGACATCGGTGATCTGAATCACGTTCGAGTACGACTTCATCATCACCTTGCAAGCTTCCGCACGCGATCTACAAGTGGTATGTAGATGCAATCTCTCTCCCATTACTCGTTGCTTAGATGAACTCATAGATGGATCTTGGTGAAGCCGTAGGAAAATTTTTAATTTTCTGCAACGTTCCCCAACAAGAGGGCCACGGTATCAATATCAAAGAATGTAGCAAAGCCCATGAGTGCAAGTTGACGAACGGAAAGTAAATTGAATGCAAGGGACTCAACAAGCATGACTTTCTCGATCATTAGATCACGAGAAATGACAACCTTGCCGAGGCCCAGTACCTTAGAATGTGATGCATCACCCCACTCGACATTGGTGGGCATAGATGGAATCTCTTGCACGTCCACCACCAAGTCCTTGCTCCCGGTCATATGATTTTTTGCTCCACTATCGAGCAACCATGATCCCCACCGAAGCAAACACCTACACGAGATCAATGCTTGGTTTTAGGTACCCATTTAGTAATGGGTCCTTTGATGTTAGTAACAAGGGTCTTGGGAACCCAAATAGACCATTCAATGTACTCATAAGAAGAACCAACAAATCTAGCATAAACATGTCCATCACTAGCACGGCACAACACATATGAGGGGTTAAAGTCGCCGGCTTTGTTTGAGGAAATGTTCTTGCCCTTTTGGACATCAACTTCCTTCACTTTCTCCTTCTTCTTCTTAGAAGCACCCTCTCCCTCTGTCACGAATGATTGTTTGAGGGAAGGAGGACGATTGGCCTTGTTGTTCTTCTTCTTCTTGCTCTTGGACTTGGGTGCAAACCCAATTCCTTCTTTCCCAACAACTTCCTTTTGATTGCTCAAAAGGTCGTTGAGGTTTTTCTCACCTTGAATGCAAGTCACAAGGCCCTTCTCAAGTTGATCCTTCAACTTGGCATTTTCCTCCACAAGATGCACATGCTCACAACACGGGTTAGTAGCACATGCATTATCAATTAATACCATATGAGGAAAGGTGGCCTTTTCCTTGATTAGCTTAACTTGGAGTTGAGCATGAGACTCTTTGAGGTTGGCATGAGTACCCTTCAAGACTTTGTGGGCCTTGTCAAGTATCTCAAACTCCTCTTTGAGTCTAGCATGATCAACCCCAAGTTTAGCCTTCTCGGAGTTTAACACACGAGACATGACAAGAGCATGATCAAGATCTTTCTTTAACTTAGCGTGGTCATCATTGTGTGACTCCTCAAGAGTCAAACGATGCACACGGTCTTCCTCAAGAGCATTAGAGAGATCCGATATCTCATCGGCATAGTCACGACTATGACTTTCCATCTTGGAGATGGTTTCTTCGTGAGCCTCGATCATGTCATTGGCCTCACCAAGTTGTTCCAAGAGAGCAACAAAGTGCTTCTTGGACTTTCCCTTGAGCTTACTCATAAAAGACTCGAATTCATTCACTTCCTCATTAGACTCAACATGTCCATCAATGCAATCCTCCGAGGAGGGATGAGTAATGATGGTGGTTGTGATGTTGGGGGTTACCTTGTTTGAAGCTTTAGCCATGAGGCATCTAGCGGTGATGTTTTCGTTGGGTGATTCAAGAGAGACACCGGGGAGTAGCAATGGCAATGGACGCCATGGCCGTTGCTTCTTCATCTTCATCATCATCGTCATCCTCTTGGTATTCTTCTTGAACCACCAACCCACGAGTGGGAGTCTTCTTGGCGAAGTTGTTCTTGTTGGGGAAGGACTTGGCTTTGTCTTTTCGAATGAACTTGCCACCATTGTCTTCCCGCTTCTCGTAAGGACAATTCGCAACGAAATGGCTAACATTGCCACAGTTGAAGCAAGTTCTAACTCGTTGCTTGCCCTTGACGCCACTTGAGTTGTTCTTGTTGAAGTTGGGTCTTGAGCTCTTCTTGCTCCAAAATTGTCTTGAAGCAAGGGCCATGTGCTCATGGTAGTCAAACTTGGTGTCTTCGGGGTTGCTTTCTTCATCTTCCACTTCTTCCTCTTCTTCCATAGTAACCTTGGCCTTCAGAGCAAGGTTGGGCTTCTTAGCCCTTTGGGAATGAAGCACTGCATTGTCGGCGGTCTTATCCAAGATGTTCATTGCAATAAACTCATCCAATACTTCGCTAGAGGACATGGAGTGGAAGTCCGGTCTTTGGCGGATGACAGAGGACATGGCCTTGTTGTAAGGCATCATAGCCTTGAGAAACTTGCGCTTGATCCAGTTGTCATCCGTGTCCTTACTCCCATGATCTCGGAGTGCCACTGCAAGTTTGGTCACTCTTCGGAATAGCTCACGAGGTTCTTCATCCTCTTTCATTTCAAACTCATTGGCTTCATCTTGCACCACTTCATAGTTGGAGCGTTGAATGCTAGCACTTCCTCTGTACATACGCTCGACACACTTCCATGCATCTTTAGCCATGGAATGAGGTCATAGATGAGGAAGATCTTCGGGAAGGATAGCGTCTTGGATGATGAAGAGAGCACTCTCATTGAATTGATTGTCCACTTCTTCTCGAGGGGTGAAATTGCTCGGGTCATGAGGAAAGAAACCTTCTTCAATGATTCTCCAAAGGTTAGTGTTCACATGTTTTAAATGTCGCTTGAAGCGATAAACCCAAGAATCAAAATCTTCATTTTTCACATACTTAGGAGGAGGACCGCATGATTTAAATGAGTGGAGGAATCGGTCCTTTATAGATAGGAGGTTCCACATGGGCAAAGATGCGGTGCCATTTCTACCACTAGTCGAAGGACTCTTTTCATTGTTAGCTTCTCCTTGTCGGAGATAGCATCCGCCACCTTGTCAAGAGGGATCACCCACTTTCATAGGCGCGGTAGATAGTTTAAGTCCCTCTAGAAAATCATTAAACATGCTTTTAACCTCGGCCGTCATGGAGGTTTTCAATGTGTCTAAAGCCACATTGAATTCCTCACGAGAGACCGAGGTTCCCCCTTCGGCCGAAGACGAGATGGGATTCACACCGGAGTGTTCCTCCGCACCATCGTGGGTGTCAACCATACTCTTCGGACGGCAAAGTCCTTAATAAAGAGACGAGGCTCTAATACCAATTGAAAGGATCGATATGGTTGACTAGAGGGGGGGGGGGTGAATAGGCAACTAACAATTTTTAACCTTTTCTTTACCAAATTAAACTTTGCAACAAAATAGGTTGTCTAGATGTGCAACTAGGTGAGCAACCTATATGATGCAAGAAAGGCTACTACACAAGCAAGCAAGGGATGAAACAATAAGTAAGCTTGCAAGAGTAAAGGCATGAAATAACCAAGAGTGGAGCCGGTGGAGACGAGGATGTGTTATCTTGGAGTTCCTTCCTTTTAAGGAAGTACGTCTCTGTAGAGCGGTGTGGAGGCACAATGCTCCCCAAAAAGCCACTAGGGCCATCAGATTCTCCTCACGCCCTCACACAATGCGAGATGCCGTGATTCCACTATTGGTGCCCTTGAAGGCGGCATCAACCTATACAAGCAAGGTTGGGGCTATCTCCATAACAATCGGAGGCTCCCAACAACAACAACACCACGAAGCTTCACCACGATGGAGTATGGCTTCGAGGTGACCTCAACCGTCTAGGGTGCTCAACACCCAAGAGTAACAAGATCCACAAGGGATAAGTGGGGGGAATCAAATTTCTCTTGGTGGAAGTGTAGATCTGGGCCTTCTCAACCAATCCCGAGCAAATCAACAAGTTTGATTGGCTAGGGAGAGAGATCGGCGAAAATGGAGCTTTGAGCAACAATGGAGCTTTGGGGGAAAGAGGTAGGTCAACAAGGAAGAAGAAGACCCTTTATATAGTGGGGAACACATCCAACCGTTACCCCTAATCGAGCAGCCTCAGCAGAGAGCGGTACTACCATCGGGAAGGGCGGTACTACCGCTGAGCGCAGAGTGCCGCTCCCTCCTCAGCAGTACTACCGCTAAGGGGAAACCAGACCATCGGCCCCAGAGCGGTACTATCATGGAGTAGGAGCGGTACTACCGCTCGGGGTGGTACTACCGCTTCCACTACACCGGTAGTGCCGCAAAACCCGACACGAAAAACATCGTCCCGAATCGAGGCGGTAGTATGCGTGATACTACGGCGGTACTACGCCGAAGCCCCGAAGGGTACTATCGCTCGACGGAGCGATACTATCATGAGAGCAAGACTACCGCTCGGCAGAGCAAGACTACCGTTAGGGGCTTCAGCGGTACTATCATCAGAGATCGCGATACTACTACCGCACAGACGAAGAGGGAACCGAAGAGAAGAGCAGCTCCAAAGATGCGAAGGAAAGCGACGGTGTGAGAGAGATGTGTGCGTGTTGATTCCACCCGTCTAGCCAAAGCGGATCCCCTCTTAATAGTACAGTGACTCCTACGGAACTAGTCCACCAACAACGAAACGCAGGAGTTACACCGTCTTGAGTAAAACCCCGAGGGGAGGGAATCGTCTCGTGCCAATGAATGCTTCTCTGAAAGAACTTAACGCACACGATTAGTCCGCATAAGCGTTGTCATCAATCACCAAAACCACTGAGGAATGAATATGCCCTTACAGGCGTCCATCACGGGGTTCAATTGTGTTCCGATGGATGCTGTCTTCGTGGGATCCGTTGGGTGGACCTGGAATTTGACTATCTCGTTTGCCGGTTTAAATGAGGTGGACTTGAGTCGTTTGTCGAGTATTACGTCGTCCCTGTCCACGGTGGCCCGTAGTGTTGTTAACTCTTTGGCCGCTAGGGCCTCAGATAATGCTTCCAGGGCTAGTGCTATGGTTTTGTCAGCGTAGAGTGCGACGTCCGGATCACTGGCTAGAGTGATAATTCCGTTGGGCCCGAGCATTTTAAACTTCATGGGGCACAACTTGAAAGCGTGCAAACGCGTCCCGCCCTAGAAGGGCGTGGTATCCGCTGTTGAAAGGAGCCACTTGGAATGTAATTTCTTCGGACCTATAATTCTCCGGGATGCCGAATACCACATCGAGTGTGATTTTTCCCGTGCACCGTGCTTCCCAAGTAGGGATTATTCCCCTGAAGGTGGTGCCGCTTTGCTCAATGCGACCTTTATCAATCTCCATTTTGTTGAGCGTTTCTTCGTAGATCAAATTTAACCCGCTTCCGCCGTCCATAAGTACTTTGGTTAGCCGGAAGCCGTCCACGATTGGGCTAAGGACCAGAGCGACCGGCGCCCGGACAGTCTGGAATCGGGGTTCGTCACTGGCATTGAAAGTTATAGCCGTGTCGTTCCAGGGGTTTATCTTTGCCACATGGCAAATTTCCGTAGAGCTTAGGTGAGCTCTCTTGCACCTGTTGTTCGAGGCGAAAGTCTCGAAGACTGTTAGTATCGTATTGTGTCTGCGGGCAGGATATTGTTCCGCTTTATGGCTCGCAAGAAGATCCTCGCCGCTTTTTGCCACCTGTCGGAGTATCCAACATGCCCTAAGCCTATGAGTTGGCATTGTATCCGGCGTACTGTGGAGCTTACATGGCCCGTCGAGCCACTCTTCCAATACAGATCCCCGCCCTGGGGTGGGCTTCAGTTTCTTTGGGATTGGATCGGACGTCCTACGAGACTTCGTCCGTTTGGTTCGGACGAAGGTCTTGGTGAGGGCGGTACTATCCCAAAATTCTGTTTGGGTCTTCCAAGCACTCTCCATCGCATAGTACTTACGTACTATGATTGCCAAGTCCGCGAAACGTATTATTTTGCGGCGGCTTATAGCATTGAGGAGTCCTTCGTCCGTGCAGTTTTTGCAGAAGAGTGAGACCATGTTCTCCTCGCGGCAGTCCTTAACCTTGTTAAGCGCAAGGAGGAATCTAGCCCAGTAACGATGTACTATCTCCTGGGGCTCTTGCCTGATGCGGGAGAGACAGTTTAAGTCCAAACAAGTATTGTTAGCAGAATCCGGATTATGATCCAATCCAACGCCCAGGGGCGCCGGCGGTTCCGAGCCCAACAGTTCGGAATCCGGGTTGCTACCCGATTCCTTCGGCCCAATGTCCGATCCTAAGTCTGGGACCTGGGGCAGGTTGCCCTCTAAGCAGATCTTCGGCTCAAGGAGTTCGGCGATCTGAACATAATTCGTCCTCAAAGCTGGGGGACGATCCGCGTGTGGTTCTTCCACGATCGCAATCTCATGGGTGGCCGGCGGGGATCTGATGTCCCTTCGGTCGGGTTTAAGCCCAATCCGGTAGTAGCCCGTATTGACTCCCAGAGCGGCGATGCGATCCAAGAGTTCATTCAAGGAGGAGAGCTCCATTGGATCCATTTGTTCGGCAAGTTCCGGGCTGACCCGAAGGTTATGATTGATGACCCGAGAGGCCATCGTCGGCTCTGTCGCCGACGGGGCGGCCATGACAAAGTCGCCGAGCCGGAGCGTCTGGCCTACAGCCAGAGCTCCCTCCGAAGTAACACCGTCCTTGAAGACGAGTCGAGCCATCAAGCCTTACAACGACGCCACAGAGGAACTCTCAATGAAAGCACCAATGTCGGTGTCAAAACCGGCGGATCTCGGGTAGGGGGTCCCGATCTGTGCATCAAGGCTAATGGTAACAAGAAGCAAGGGACACAGATGTTTACCCAGGTTCGGGCCCTCTCGATGGAGGTAAAACCCTACTTCCTGCTTGATTAATATTGATGATATCGGTAGTACAAGAGTAGATCTACCACGAGATCGTAGAGGCTAAACCCTAGGAGCTAGCCTATGATGGTATGAATGTAATTGTGATCGGCCTTCTAAGGACCAACCTCTCCAGTTTATATAGACACCGAAGAGGGCTAGGGTTTACATGGAGTCGGTTACAAGGAAGGAAACATAATATCCGGGTCGCTAAGCTTGCCTTCCACGCCAAGGAAAGTCCCATCCGGACATGAGCCGAAGTCTTTAGTCTTGTATCTTCACGCTTCAATAGTTCGGACGTTGTACACAGTCCGGCTGTCCGGATACCCCCTAATCCAGGACTCCCTCAGGGAGTACGAGGGTTTACTGGTCCGGCTGCCGTCGTCGGAAAATAACAAGAGGTGTGGGTGAGTAGAGGAATGGCCAGGCCAGCAATGAAGTAGGGTGGGGCGGTGCGGCCTGTGCGGCGGCACAGCTAGCCATGGGAGGCGGGAGCAGGCAGTCCCACCGGAGCTAGTTTGGGCGGCTAGAGCAAGAAGATCAGATATTGAAGAAGCAGCACGGCCGTTGGATTAACATCCAACGGTCACTGCTGCTAGAATCGTTTGTGGACTAAGTTGACAAAGCCAAAGTACACGTCAACCTAGTAGACCCACAAGTCATCCTCCAAATATGTCCCAAACAGCATACAGCCCGAAATTTCTAGCCAGATTCAAATTAATTTTAAATCTAAATATACCTTAATTTAAATTCAATGAAATTTTTCCCGCACAAAAACAATGAAATTTAAAATATCAAAATCCGAAAGAAAACAATATTTTGGAACTAATTGCCTGTTTGCTGTATTTTTCATTTTACAGCCCATTTATTATTACTTATAGCACATTTCTTATTACTTATAGCCCATTTTCTGGGCAAAATGCATCCCTCCTCGTCTTGAAATATTTCCGGCCCAGCAGGGCGTAGAAAAGAAAGTAGGCCTACGTTGGTTATTCTGCAAAAAACAAAATAGTTGGCTAGCCATTTTCAGAAAGGAAAAAAACAAACTGGGCTGGGCATGTGCTAAACATATGAAATAAAAGCCTGGGCTAGACGGGCCACGGGTCCCGCACAACCCAGTTGATACCCTTCTCCGTCCCAAAAAAACAAAATTACTACAGCTACTGCTTTGGTCCCTCTTGTCATCCTCACCATGTACAATCATCTCCTTATTCCTCTCGGTTGTTGACCATGTTGACAACACCGAGGCGAGCCAAGCGAGCGTAACCAAGGTAGAGGACGATGGTGAGGCCTCGGACAGGAACGAACAGGAGCCGGGGAAGATGCACAGAGTTTTAGGGTGCGATGTGGCCACGATAAGTCTTGCGCTGCAAAGACAGCTAGCCGTGGAGGCGGAGGCGCGGTCCCGCCGGTGCTGGTTTGGCTTTGGCGGCTCGAGGAAGAAGAGACTGAAGAAACACGACAGACGTTGAATGTCAATCCAACGGTCAAGGTTGGCACAATCGTTTGTTGACTAAGCCGACACCAAGTAGCATACTTTTTTATATATAGGAAGAAAAGAAAAACTAGGCTCGTTGGCCTGATAACATTCCCGAAACTGCGACCGTTCGATCTTGTGTCGCAACTAAAACTGCGAGGAAAATGCGTTCGTCTTCCCTCCTCCTCACAGGGAATGTTCGCCACATAAGTGACTAACACCCTTGGTTTTCAACCGAGAGGTCTTGGGTTCGAGTCCCAGGAACTCTCAATTTTGTCCTCCTTCCTTCCCCGCAAAAAAGGGAAGGAAAATCAAAGACTTGGGAAGGCGTACAGAACAAGCTAGTGTACCAATAAAGAGACATTGCCGAGTTTTGAAAAAAGAGAGACGTGCTCTTGTAGCTGGTTCGAATCCCAACCTAGACTATGACTATATATGGTGCTATGCTACTCTGCAAGTAATGAAATTGACATGTCCAACGTTCGCTTCTCCTCTTCTCTACTTACTCTGCCTAGCATCAGAAGCTCTGGCCGCAGCAACCATGTCCGTTGGCTGCTCTGCACCTGCTCTTCAGCAGGCAACAACCAGATATGTGCTAAGTCACCACCCATACCATCTCCTGTGGGTCTCATCACACCCCCGCCGGCACGCCCACCGCAGCCGATTGCTCATCGCAACCCGCTGTCGTTGGTGTGGTGCCACTGCTGCAAATCACGCAGAGTCATCCGTCGCGTCTCAACCACAATCCTCAACCCTGGCCGAGTCTTCTACAAATGCCCGAATCATGGGGTAATAATATGTTTAAGTGTTGTTCTGCTGCTTTCGGTTGCTGATTTTTTTAATAGTTTGGTTGATGATCTTCCAATTTGATTCGTGCAGAAAAGGGAAGATTCGCGTGATTTGTATTTCTGGGAAGTTGCTGATGTGGGGGAATGCAACTATGCTGATTATTTGGTTAGCCGAGGAATCCCAATACCAGCAGGTTGGGCTGTTGGACAAGTAACTGAAGGAATGACAGAAGAGGAAGATGCAGAGCAGAAGGTTAAAGATGCAGTTCCTTTGATCATGGCCAAGGAACAACTGTTGAACGACCTTGACAGCAGTGAGGAGATGAAAGAGCTTGTGAAGATAATGGGCAAAATCGATGTGCTCTGTAGGATGATTGTCTCTTTATTTGCAGTGTATGTAGCACTCGTGATGTATTCAGTGGCTATGACATGAGCACTTTGCTGAAACTAGTAATGAATGAAACCTGTAGCAGTCGGGCTTAGTGTTGTGAACATCTAATGATTTCTATTAACAGAAAACAGGGGTATCCCCTTTTGCTCATAAATAAATAAATAGCAGAGGCCCTGTCGGGTCAGCTTTGTTCTCATTCGAAGACGTCGAGCAAATTGCAGTCCAACAACAAGCTATGTCATTAAATTCAAGTTTCATAGCCAAATATGAGTACAACTAAACAACAATGTCATCATGTTTTAGTTGTCATACAATCACAAAACAGAAATCAGCATACATAACAAGTGATGTTCTCACAGCAAAATACTAAACAACATGTTCATCAGGTTTCAGTTGTCATAGCAAACACAATTTCACATAGTAGATAAAAAATGTCTTCTGACAGGCAAATATGACAAAAGCAATGTAATCATCATCCGAAGCAGCAGCGTCAACATCTTCGCCATGTGTATCAGTCTGAATTGTAATTCCCCATAGTGTCATATTCTTCTTCGTCCTCAACATCCTCGAACGTTGGCTTCTTCTTGATCAACTCTTGTATGTCCACAGCACGACAGACAATCTTTTCGCCGGCGTCATTGACGTGATGGTTCTCAAAGATATTAGGAATATCGGTGTTATCTTGTACATCAGGAGCAGTGTAAGCATCATCTTGTTGGGTGCTACTTCATTAAACGAATTCCTCTGCTCAAACCTTTGCAATACTCTCCAATCATCGCTACGTGCAAATGTGTCTTCCAAGAAAAATATATGTGTCGCTTGATTTGCCAAAATAAAAGGCTCGTTGGTCTGGTACGCCGCCTTGACATTGATGGATTTGAAATAATCATCAGCTCTGGGTTTTGCAATCCTGGAAAACAGGTTATACCAATGACAGCACAACAGAACACACACCGATGATCCTCGAAACTGGAGATATACTGCAACTGAACAATGTCTGTTATGTTAGCATACATTTCAGTTATCTCTTTGTCATACGTATCCGTGCTCATGATGGCACTGTTTTGTGTCTTCCTGCCTTCGTCTCGTGCAAGGGTGTTGTAGCGCACATCTCCAACAACGCAAGATGAAGGAAATATGCCCTAGAGGCAATAATAAAGTTATTATTTATTTCCTTATATCATGATAAATGTTTATTATTCATGCTAGAATTGTATTAACCGGAAACATAATACATGTGTGAATATATAGACAAACAGAGTGTCACTAGTATGCCTCTACTTGACTAGCTTGTTAATCAAAGATGGTTATGTTTCCTAACCATGGACAAAGAGTTGTTATTTGATTAACGGGATCACATCATTAGTTGAATGATCTGATTGACATGACCCATTTCGTTAGCTTAGCACCCGATCGTTTAGTATGTTGCTATTGCTTTCTTCATGACTTATACATGTTCCTATGACTATGAGATTATGCAACTCCCGTTTACCGGAGGAACACTTTGTGTGCTACCAAACGTCACAACGTAACTGGGTGATTATAAAGGTGCTCTATAGGTGTCTCCAAAGGTACTTGTTGGGTTGGCGTATTTCGAGATTAGGATTTGTCACTCCGAATGTCGGAGAGGTATCTGGGCCCTCTCGGTAATGCACATCACTTAAGCCTTGCAAGCATTGCAACTAATGAGTTAGTTGCAAGATGATGTATTACGGAACGAGTAAAGAGACTTGTCGGTAACGAGATTGAACTAGGTATTGGATACCGACGATCGAATCTCGGGCAAGTAACATACCAATGACAAAGGGAACAACGTATGTTGTTATGCGGTCTGACTGATAAAGATCTTCGTAGAATATGTAGGAACCAATATGGGCATCCAGGTCCCGCTATTGGTTATTGACCGTAGACGTGTCTCGGTCATGTCTACATTGTTCTCGAACCGTAGGGTCCGCACGCTTAAAGTTACGATGACAGTTTCTTTATGAGTTTATGTATTTTGATGTACTGAAGTTTGTTCGGAGTTCCGGATGTGATCATGGACATGACGAGGAGTCTCGAAATGGTCGAGACATAAAGATCGATATATTGGAAGCCTATATTTGGACATCAGAATCGTTCCGGGTGAAATCGGCATTTTACCGGAGTACCGGAGGTTACCGGAACCCCCAGAGGGGTTATTGGGCCTACATGGGCCTTGAGGGAGAAGAGAGAAGGAGGCAGGAGGTGGCCGCGCGCCTCTCCCCTTCCTAGTCCGAATAGGACAAGGGAAGGGGGGCAGCGCCCCCCCCTTTCCTTCCCCTCTTCCTCCTCTTTCCCCCTTCTCCTTCTCCAACTAGGAAAGAAAGGGAGTCCTACTCCTGGGAGTAGGACTCCCCTGGCGCGCCCTCCTTGGCCGGCCGCCCCCCCCCTTGGCTCCTTTATATACGGGGCAAGGGGCACCCTAGGACACACAAGTTGATCTTCGTGATCGCCCTTAGCCGTGTCGCGTGCCCCCTCCACGATATTACACCTCGGTCATATTGTAGCGGTGCTTAGGCGAAGCCTGCGATGGTTGAACATCAAGATCGCCACCACGCCATCGTCGGTGACGAACTCCTCCCGCTTTGCTGGATTGGAGCCCGAGTGCGTCATCGAGCTGTCGTGTGTCAAGAACTCGAAGGTGCCGAATAACGGTGCTTGGATCGGTTGGACCAGGAAGACGTACGACTACTTCCTCTACGTTGCGTCAACGCTTCCGCTTCGGTCTACGAGGGTACGTAGTCAATACTCTCCCCTCTCGTTGCTATGCCATCACCATGATCTTGCGTGTGCGTAGGAATTTTTTGAAATTACTACGCTCCCCAACAAAGGGCATCCGAGCCTAGGTTTTATGGTTTGATGCTATATGCACGAGTAGAACACAAGTGAGTTGTGGGCGATATAAGTCATCTTGCTTACCAAAGATGTATTACTTTGGTTCGGGCGGTATTGTTGGATGAAGCGGCCCGACCGACATTACGCCAGACGCTTACGCGAGACTGGTTCTACCGCCGTGCTTTGCACACAGGTGGCTGGCGGGAGTCAGTTTCTCCAACTTTAGTTGAACCGAGTGTGGCTACGCCCGGTCCTTGCGAAGGTTAAAACAGCACTAACTTGACAAACTATCGTTGTGTTTTTGATGCGTAGGTAAGAACGGTTCTTGCTCAGCCCGTAGCAGCCACGTAAAATTTGCAACAACAAAGTAGAGGACGTCTAACTTGTTTTTGTAGGGCATGTTGTGATGTGATATGGTCAAGACGTGATAAGATATAAGTTGTTGTATGAGATGATCATGTTTTGTTGAAGTTATCGGCAACTGGCAGAAGCCCTATGGATGTCTCTTTCTTGCATAAGATGCAAGTGCGAAGTAATTGCTTTACTTTAGCAATAGTTGCAAGAGCAATAGTTGGTGAGACAACCATGTGATGACACATTGATATAGATCAAGATGATGAAGATCATGGTGTCGTGCGGTGATTTATAGAGATCACGACGATTACTTTGGAGATGGAGATCAAAGGCGCAAGATGATCATGGCCATATCATGTCACATATTTTGATTGCATATGATGTTTATCTATTATACATCTTATTCTTGCTTTGATTGACGGTAGCATTTTAAGATGATCTCTCACTAATTATCAAGAAGTGTTCTCCCTGAGTATGCACCGTTGCCAAAGTTCGTCGTGCCCAGACACCACGTGATGATCGGGTGTGATAAGCTCTACGTCCATCTACAATGGGTGCAAGCCAGTTTTGCACACGCGGAATACTCATGTTAAACTTGACGAGCCTAGCATATGCAAATATGGCCTCAGAGCACGGAGACCGAAAGGTCGAGCGTGAATCATATAGTAGATATGATCAACATAGTGATGTTCACCATTGAATACTACTCCATCTCACGTGATGATCGGTTATGGTTTAGTTGATTTGGATCACGTGATCACTTAGATGACTAGAGAGATGTCTGTCTAAGTGGGAATTCTTAAGTAATATGATTAATTGAACTTAAATTTATCATGAACTTAGTCCTGGTAGTATTTTGCAAATTATGTTGTAAGATCAATAGCTTGCGTTGTTGCTTTCATATGTTTATTTTGATATGTTCCTAGAGAAAATTGTGTTGAAAAATGTTAGTAGCAATGATGCGGATTGGATCCGCGATCTGAGGTTTATCCTCATTGATGCACAGAAGAATTATGTCCTTAATGAACTGCTAGGTGACAGACCTATTGCAGGAGCAGATGCAGACGTTATGAACGTTTGGCTAGCTCAATATGATGACTACTTGATAGTTTTATGCACGATGCTTTATGGCTTAGAATCGGGACTTCAAAGATGTTTTGAACATCATGGACCATATGAGATGTTCCAGGAATTGAAGTTAATATTTCAAGCAAATACCCGAGTTGAGAGATATGAAGTCTCCAACAAGTTCTATAGCTAAAAGATGGAGGAGAATTGCTCAACTAGTGAGTATGTGCTCAGATTGTCTGGATACTTCAATCACTTGAATCAAGTGGGAGTTAATCTTCCAGATAAGATAGTGATTGACAGAATTCTCTAGTCACCATCACTAAGTTACTAGAACTTTGAGATGAACTATAGTATGCAAGGGATGACGAAAACGATTCCCGAGCTCTTCGTGAAGTTGAAATCAACGAAGGTAGAAATCAAGAAAGAGCATCAAGTGTTGATGATTGACAAGACCACTAGTTTCAAGAAAAGGGCAAAGGGAAAGAAAGGGAAACTTCAAGTAGAATGGCAAACAAGTTGTCACTCCCGTGAAGAAGACGAAAGCTGGACCAAAGTCTGAAACTGAGTGCTTACACTGCAAAGGAAATGGTCACTAGAAGCGGAAATGCCCTGAATATTTGGTGGATAAGAAGGATGGCAAAGTGAACAAGGGTATATTTGATATACAGGTTATTGATGTGTGCTTTACTAGTGTTTATAGTAACCCCTGAGTATTTGATACTTGTTCGGTTGCTAAGATTAGTAACTCGAAACAGGAGTTACATAATAAACAAAGACTAGTTGAGGAGAAGTGACGATGAGTGTTGGAAATAGTTCCAAGATTGATATGATCATCATCACACACTCCCTATATTTTCGAGATTAGTGTTAAACCTAAATAAATGTTATTTAGTGTTTGTGTTGAGCATGAATATGATTTGATCATGTTTATTGCGATACGGTTATTCATTTGAAGTTAAAGAATAATTGTTATTCTGTTTACACGAATAAGACCTTCGATGGTTATACACCCAATGAAAATAGTTTGTTCGATCTCGATCGTAGTGATGCACATATTCATAATATTGATGCCAAAAGATGCAAAGTTAATAATGATAGTGCAACTTATTTGTGGCACTGCCATTTTGGTCATATCGGTGTAAAGCGCATGAAGAAACTCCATAAAGATGGATTTTCGAAATCACTTGGTTATGAATCATTTGATGCGCGCGAACCGTGCCTTTTGTGCAAGATGACTAAAACTCCGTTCTCCGGAACAATGGAACAAGCTACTGACTTATTGGAAATAATACATACCGATGTATGCGATCCAATGAGTGTTGATGCTCGTGGCAAGTATCGTTATTTTCTGACCTTCACAAGATGATTTGAGCAGATATGGGTATATCTACTTGATGAAACATAAGTCTGAAATAGTTGAAAGGTTCAAAGAATTTCAGAGTGAAGTGGAAAAATCATCGTAACAAGAAAATAAAGTTTCTGCGATCTGATCATGGAGACGAATATTTGAGTTACGAGTTTGGTCTTCAATTAAAACAATGTGGAATAGTTTCACAGCTCACGCCACCTGGAACACCACAACGTTATGGTGTGTCCAAACATCGTAACCGCACTTTATTGGATATAGTGTGATCTATGATGTCTCTTACTGATTTACCACTATTGTTTTTGGGTTATGCATTAGAGACAGCTGCATTCACGTTAAAAGAGCACCATCTAAATCTGTTGAGACGACACCATATGAACTGTGGTTTAGCAAGAAACCCAAGTTGTCGTTTGTTAAATTTTGGGGCTGCGATGCTTATGTGAAAAAGTTTCATCCTGATAAGCTCGAACCCAAATCGGAGAAGTGCGTCTTCATAGAATACCCAAAGGAAATTGTTGGGTACACCTTCTATCACAGATCCGAAGGCAAGATATTCGTTGCTAAAATGGATCCTTTCTAGAGAAGGAGTTTCTCTCGAAAGAAGTGAGTGGGAGGAAAGTAGAACTTGATGAGGTAACAGATACCGCCCCTTATTGGAAAGTAGTTCATCACGTAAATCGGTTCTGTGACACCTACACCAATTAGTGAGGAAGTTAATGATGATGATCATGAAACTTCAGATCAAGTTATTCTTGAACCGTAGATCAACCAGAGTAAGATCCGCACTGTGAGTGGTACGGTAATCCTATTCGGAAGTCATGTTACTAGACCATGATGAACCTACGAACTATGAGGAAGCGATGATGAGCCCAGATTCATGCGAAATGGCTTGAGGCCATAAAATCTGAGATATGATCCATGTATGAGAACAAAGTATGGACTTTGATTGACTTGCTCGATGATCAGCAAACCATGTTAATTAAATGGATTTTTAAGAGGAAGACGGACGCTGATAGTATTGTTACTATCTACAAAGCTAGAATTGTCGCAAAAGGTTTTCGACAAGTTCAAAGTGTTGACTACGATGAGAGTTTCTCACTCGTATCTATGCTTAAGTTTGTCTGAATCATGTTAGCAATTACCGCATTTTATGAAATCTAGCAAATGGATAAACAAGACAGCATTCCTTAATGGATTTATTAAAGAAGAGTTGTATATGATGCAACCAGAAGGTTTTGTTGATCCTAAAGGTGTTAACAAAATGTGCAAGCTCCAGCGATCCATCT
The DNA here is from genome assembly GCA_021437245.1 of Aegilops speltoides. Classification (NCBI taxonomy): domain Eukaryota; kingdom Viridiplantae; phylum Streptophyta; class Magnoliopsida; order Poales; family Poaceae; genus Aegilops; species Aegilops speltoides. The sequence goes on along the minus strand of CM038146.1, from coordinate 5,448,511 downwards.
ACGGACTGGTGCAAGCATCTCAGAGTTGGAATATACGCTTTGATAAGTTGATCAAAGCATATAGTTTTATACAAACTTGCGGTGAAGCCTGTTGTCGGTGTCAAAACAGGCGGATCTCGGGTAGGGGGTCCCGAACTTTGCGTCTAGGTGGATGGTAACAGGAGACAAGGGACACGATGTTTTTACCCAGGTTCGGGCCCTCTCGATGGAGGTAAAACCCTACTCCTGCTTGATTGATATTGATGATATGGGTAGTACAAGAGTGGATCTACCACGAGATCAAGGAGGCTAAACCCTAGAAGCTAGCCTATGGTATGATTGTTGTAATGGTTATGTTGTCCTACGGACTAAAACCCTCCGGTTTATATAGACACCGGAGAGGGCTAGGGTTACAGTCGGTTACAATGGTAGGAGATCTACATATCCAGATCGCCAAGCTTGCCTTCCACGCCAAGGAAAGTCCCATCCGGACACGGACGAAGTCTTCAATCTTGTATCTTCATAGTCTTGGAGTGCAGTGACGATGATAGTCCGCTGTCCGGACACCCCTAGTCCAGACTCCTCAAGAGCCCCGAACCAGGCTTCAATGACGATAAGTCCATCGCAGATGTAGTCTTCGCGTTGCAAGGCGGGTTCTCCTTAAGTCCCATGTACCGCGAACAGTTGTCCGCTTTCTTATCAATGTTGCGCTTCTTGGCTTCCACGCCCAATAATGGCCTTCTTCCACGCTGTCGCGCACGAAGGCTTAAAAGCCGAGGTATCTTTTATGTTTTACCCCCAACTGCACAAGTAATCTGCCTATAAGAAAGGCAAGAATCCAGATCCAAATCACACCATCTTCCTTCCGCGAGTACTCATCGAAGCGCTTCGACCCAAAATCCATTCCATCATGGACCGTCGACGCTCCTCCTCTCGCGCCCCCAGCCCTCCGCCAGAGATTGAGGAGATGTTCATCCCGCACAACGAGCTGGTGACGCCCAAGCGGAGGGATATCTCCTCCAGCCTTCATGGTTCCGGTTCGAGCGGACTGCCACCTACAAAGGTGGGAAGCAAGCGGAGGCTACCCTAAGTCCCAACAAAGGGAGCGGGTATGCTTCGTCCCCTATCGATAAGGGGCTCGGATTTCCTATACATCCGTTCCTCCACGGGCTCTGGAGTTCTACGGACTCCAAATGCATCACCTCACGCCCGCCTCTATCCTGCATATCGCGGGTTACGTAGCTCTTTGCGAGCTATTTCTGGGCATCGAACCCCATTTTGCGCTGTGGAAGAGGTTGTTCTGCCTTGTACCCCGCTCTCACGCGGGGTCCATATATCAAGTGGGCGGCGCCGAAATATGGCGCATTGCTGGGACCGGATACCCATCCGGAACCCCTAAGAAGGCGTCCGAAGACTGGCCTTCAGAATGGTTTTACATAGAAGACGCTCCGCTGCCGGACCCTATTCGGATCGGCCTCCCGGAGTTCAGTAATGCTCCTCTGAAGAAACGCCTTAGTTGGCGCCCACGGAGCCCCCAGCTGGAGGAAGACAAGAGCGTCCATTATTTGATGGGCCGGATAAAGTTACTGGCCCATTCCGGGTTGACCATGATTGGAGTCATGGCAACGCAGTATTATCTTGAGGTGCAGCCGCTGCAATACAGGGCCACCCTATGTGGGATTTCAACGGGAGGACGATGCCACCTGTCATGGCCGCAAAGGGCCGGGATCGGCCGAAGATCTGGCGAAGATCCTGTCCGACCTGTACAAGGGGGAGAAGGAGGATTTCCTTCAGACGAGCCCGTTAAATGGGTTCTCCATGAATAACCCTCGGTATTGGGTAAGCGAACACTTTATGTGCCCTATCCATGCTTTTGAAGTTTAAGTTTCGCATATTATGTTATCCATGCAGGAGCTGCATCGGGTTGTGGAGGGCATGCTTAGTCCAGCTTCGCAACCCGAGGATCCCGAAAGATCCCAGGATCCGGCCTCCGAAGAGGACCCGGACATAAAGGTGGAGCTAATCGACGGGGTGTTCCACCAACTCAGCATGGATAATGCTTTAGTCGCCATTACGGCTGACTACCCCGGCCTGTATCCGGCTCCCCAGGTGATTGTGACTGAAGTCCTGACACCATTATTTCTTCCTTGCTCATTTCTGACCACCGTATACGATGTTGTTTTGCAGGAGGCACCCTCAAGGCGAGAAGCCGAGCCCACGGCGGCTGACCAACAAGGGTCAGTCCGGCCTAGTAGGCGGAAGAGGAGCGCGACGCGGATTGAAACGTCGCCGCAAAGGTATAGCTCACGGTTCGTTATTTAGAGAAACGTTCCTAGGAAGTGCTTGAATGCTCATGACTTTGGTAGGAGAAAAAGCGCCCGCCGGACTGCGGGCGTAGAAGTTGCCAACCCAGCCTCTACCAGCCAAGCTCCAGCACCTGGTCCGGAGGGGGAGACGAGCGCAAGGCGCGAGCCGGATACTCCTCCAACGGAGGATGCCGACAGACTGTCTGTTGGGGAACGTAGCAGAAAGTCAAAATTTTCCTACGTGTCACCAAGATCTATCTATGGAGAAACCAGCAACGAGGGGAAGGAGAGTGAATCTACATACCCTTGTAGATCGCTAAGCGGAAGCGTTCAAGAGAACGGGGTTGAAGGAGTCGATTGCCGTGATCCAAATCACGGAGATCCTAGTGCCGAACGGACGGCACCTCCGCGTTCAACACACGTACAGCCCGTGACGCCTCCCATGCCTTGATCCAGCAAGGAGAGAGGGAGAGGTTGAGGAAGACTCCATCCAGCAGCAGCACGACGGCGTGGTGGTGATGGAGGAGCGTGGCAATCCTGCAGGGCTTCGCCAAGCACCGCGAGAGAGGAGGAGGACTTGGGAGAGGGGAGGGCTGCGCCTGAACTCGTGTTTAGCTCCCATGCGCCTCCCACTATATATAGGGGTGGAGGGGCTGGTTTCTTGCCCTCCAAGTCCATTGGGGCGTTGGCCAAGGTGGGAGGAAAGAAATCCCATCATTTCCTTCCCCATCGATTGCTATCCCCCTTTTGGGGATCTTGATCTTATCCTTCGGATATGATCTTATTCCTTCTAAGGGGGATCTTGGTGCGCTTGACCAGGGGTGTGGGGCCTTGCCCCACTACCCACGTTCATGTGGGTCCCCATGCAGGTGGGCCCCACTCCGAACCTTCTAGAACCTTCCCGGTACAATACCGAAAAATCCCGAACATTTTCCGTGGCCAAAATAGGACTTCCCATATATAAATCTTTACCTCCGGACCATTCCGAACTCCTCGTGACGTCCGGGATCTCATCCGGACTCAAACAACATTCGGTAACCACATACAAGCTTCCTTTATAACCCTAGCGTCCATCGAACCTTAAGTGTGTAGACCCTACGGGTTCGGGAGACATGTAGACATGACCGAGACGTTCTCCGTCAATAACCAACAGCGGATCTGGATACCCATGTTGGCTCCCACATGTTCCACGATGATCTCATCGGATGAACCACGATGTCAAGGACTCAATCGATCCGTATACAATTCCCTTTGTCTAGCGGTATTTTACTTGCCCGAGATTCGATCGTCGGTATACCGATACCTTGTTCAATCTCGCTATCGCAAGTCTCTTTACTCGTTCCGCAACACATCATCCGTGATCAACCCCTTGGTCACATTGTGCACATTATGATGATGTACTACCGAGTGGGCCCAGAGATACCTCTCCGCTTGCACGGAGTGACAAATCCCGCCTCGATCCGTGTCAACCCAATGACACTTTTAGAGATACCTGTAGTGCACCTTTATAGTCACCCGATTCGTTGTGACGCTTTGATACAACCAAATCACTCCTACGGTATCCGGGAGTTACACGATCTCATGGTCTAAGGAAGAGATACTTGACATTGGAAAAGCTCTAGCAAACGAACTACACGATCTTTGTGCTATGCTTAGGATTGGGTCTTGTCCATCACATCATTCTCCTAATGATGTGATCCCGTTATCAACGACATCCAATGTCCATAGTCAGAAACCATGACTATCTGTTGATCACAACGAGCTAGTCAACTAGAGGCTTACTAGGGACATATTGTGGTCTATGTATTCACACGTGTATTACGATTTCCGGATAATACAGTTATAGCATGAATAAAAGACAATTATCATGAACAAGGAAATATAATAATACTTTTATTATTGCCTCTAGGGCATATTTCCAACAGTCTCCCACTTGCACTAGAGTCAATAATCTAGTTCACATCGCCATGTGATTAACACTCACAGGTCACATCGCCATGTGACCAACATCATCAAATGAGTTCTGGGGTTTGATCATGTTTTGCTTGTGAGAGAGGTTTTAGTCAACGGGTCTGAACCTTTCAGATCCGTGTGTGCTTTGCAAATTTTTAGGTCATATTGTAAATGCTGCTTCCACGCTCCACTTGGAGCTATTCCAAATGGTTGCTCCACTATACGTATCCGGTTTGCTACTCAGAGTCACTCGGATAGGTGTTAAAGCTTGCATCGACGTAACCCTTTACGCTGAACTCTTTATCACCTCCATAATCGAGAAACACGTCCTTATTTACTCCAAGGACAATTTTGACCGCTGTCCAATGATCCATTCTGGATCATTCTTGTACCCTTAGTGACTCATGGCAAGGCACACTTCCGGTGCGGTACACAGCATAGCATACTATAGAGCCTACGTCTGAAGTATAGGGGACGACCTTCGTCCTTTCTCTCTATTCTGCCGTGTTTGAGCCTTTAAGTCTTAACTTCATACCTTACATCTCATGCAAGAACTCCTTCTTTGGTGATCCATCTTGAACACCTTCAAGATCATGTCAAAATACGTGCTCATTTGAAAGTACTATTAAGCATTTTGATCTATCTTATAGATCTTGATGCTTATTGCTCAAGTAGCCTAATCCAGGTTTTCCATTGAAAAACACTTTTCAAATAACCCTATATGCTTTCCAGAAATCCTACATCATTTCTGATCAACAATATGTCAATAACATATACTCATCAGAAATTCTATAGTACTCCCACTCACTTCTTTGGAAATACAAGTTTCTCATAAACTTTTGTATAAACCCAAAATCTTTGATCATCTTATCAAAGTACGTATTCCAACTCCGAGATGCTTACTCCAGTCCTTAGAAGGATCGCTGGAGCCAGCATACCTTTTAGCATCCTTAGGATCGACAAAACTTTCGGATTGTATCACATACAACCTTTCCTTACGAAGACTGGTAAGGAAACTCGTTTTGACATCCATCTGCCAGATTTCATAAATACAGCTAATGCTAACATGATTCCGACGGACTTAAGCATCGCTACGGATGAGAAAATCTCATCGTAGTCAACTCCTTGAACTTGTGAAAAACTCTTCGCCACAAGTCGAGCTTCATAGACGGTGACATCACCGTCCACGTCCGTCTTCTTCTTAAAGATCCATTTATCTCAATGGCTTGCCGATCATCGGGCAAGTCCACCAAAGTCCATGCTTTGTTCTGATACATGGATCCTATCTCGGATTTCATGGCTTCTAACCATTTGTCGGAATTTGGGCCCACCATCGCTTCTCCATAGCTCGTAGGATCATTGTTGTCTAGCAACATGACCTTCACGACAGGATTACTGCACCACTCTGAAGCAGTATGCATCCTTGTCACCCTACGAGGTACAGTAGTGACTTGATCCGAAGTTTCATGATCACTATCATAAGCTTCTACTTCAATTGGTGTAGGTGCCACAGGAACAACTTCCTGTGCCCTGCTACACACTAGTTGTAGTGACGGTTCAATAACCATATCAAGTCTCCACCATCCTCCCACTCAATTTTTCGAGACAAACTCTTCCTCGAGAAAGGACCCGATTCAAGAAACAATCCTATTGCTTTGGGATCTGAATTAGGAGGTATACCCAACTGTTTTGGGTGTCCTATGAAGATGCATTTTATCCGCTTTGGGTTCGAGCTTATCAACTTTGAAACTTTTTCACATAAGCGTCGCAGCCCCAAACCTTTAAGAAATGACAGCTTAGGTTTCTCTAAACCATAGTTCATATGGTGTCATCTCAACGGAATTACGTGGTGCCCTATTTAAAGTGAATGTGGTTGTCTCTAATGCCTAACCCATAAACGATAGTGGTAATTCGATAAGAGACATCATGGTACGCACCATATCCAATAGGGTGCAACTATGATGTTCGGACACACCATCACACTATGGTGTTCCAGGCGGTATTAATTGTGAAACAATTTCCACAATGTCTTAATTGCGTGCCAAAGCTCGTAACTCAGACACTCATCTCTATGATCATATCATAGACATTTTATCCTCTTGTCACGATGATCTTCAACTTCACTATGAAATTACTTGAACCATTCAATAATTCAGACTTGTGTTTCATCAAGTAAATATACTCAACATCTACTCGAATCATCTGTGAAGTCAGAACATAACGATATTCACTGCATGCCTCAGTACTCATTGGACTGCACACATCAAAATGTGTTACTTCCAACAAGTTGCTATCTTGTTCCATTTTACTGAAAAATGAGGCTTTTTAGTCATCTTGCCCATGTGCATATCTCAAGTGATTCAAAATCAAGTGAGTCCAAACGATCCATCTGCATGGAGTTTCTTCATGCGTATACACCAATAGACATGGTTCGCATGTCTCAAACTTTTCAAAACGAGTGAGTCCAAAGATCCATCAACATGGAGCTTCTTCATGCGTTTTACACCAATATGACTTACATGGCAGTGCCACAAGTAAGTGGTACTATCATTACTATCTTATACCTTTTTGGCATGAAAATGTGTATCACTACGATCGAGATTCAATAAACCATTCCTTTAGGTGCAAGACCATTGAAGGTATTATTCAAATAAATAGAGTAACCATTATTCTCCTTAAATGAATAACCGTATTGCGATAGACATAATCCAATCATGTCTATGCTCAGCGCAAACACCAAATCTCGATGGTAGAGGGAGCGCGATGCTTGATCACATCAACCTTGGAAACACTTCCAACACATATCGTCAGCTCACCTTTAACTAGTCTCCGTTTATTCCGTAGCTTTTATTTCGAGTTACTAACACTTAGCAACCGAACCGGTATCTAATACCCTGGTGCTACTAGGAGTACTAGTAAAGTACACATTAACATTATGTATATCCAATATACTTCTATCGACCTTGCCAGCCTTCTCACCTACCAAGTATCTAGGGTAATTCCGCTCTAGTGACTATTCCCCTTATCACAGAAGCACTTAGTCTCGGGTTTGGGTTTAACCTTGGGTTTCTTCACTAGAGCAGCAGCTGATTTGCCGTTTCATGGAGTATCCCTTCTTGCCCTTGCCCTTCTTGAAACTAGTGGTTTAACCAACCATTAACAATTGATGCTCCTTCTTGATTTCTACTTTCGCGGTGTCAAACATCGCGAATACCTCAAGGATCATCATATCTATCCCTGATATGTTATAGCTCATCACGAAGCTCTAGCAGCTTGGTGGCAATGACTTTGGAGAAACATCACTATCTCATCTGGAAGATAAAATCCCACTCGATTCAAGTGATTATTGCACTCAGACAATCTGAGCACAAGCTCAACGATTGAGCATTTCTACCTTAGTTTGCAGGCTAAGAAAATCGTCGGAGGTCTCATACCTCTTGACGTGGGCACGAGCCTGAAATCTCAATTTCAGCCCTCGAAACATTTCATATGTTCCGCGACGTTTCGAAAAACATCTTCGGTGCCTTAATTCTAAACCGTTTATCTGAACTATCACGTAGTTATCAAAGCGTGTATGTCCGATGTTCGCAACATCCACAGACGACGTTTGGGGTTCAGCACACTGAGCGGTGCATTAAGGACATAAGCTTTCTACTGTCCGCATAATCGCTCTCGTCAACTTTCAACTATATTTTCTCTAGGAACATATCTAAATAGTGGAACTAAAGCGCGAGCTCACGACATAATTTGCAAAGATCTTGTGACTATGTTCGGGATAATTAAGTTCATCTTATGAACTCCCACTCGATAGACATCCTCTGGTCATCTAAGTGATTACATGATCCAAGTCAGCTAGCCGTGTCCGATCATCACGTGAGACGGACTAGTCATCATCGGTGAACATCTTCATGTTGATCGTATCCTCCATACGACTCATGCTCGACCTTTCGGTCTCCGTGTTCGAGGCCATGTCCGCACATGCTAGGCTCGTCAAGTTAACCCCAAGTGTTTTCGCTGTGTAAAACTGTCTTACACCGTTGTATGTGAGCGTAAGAATCCATCACACCCGATCATCACGTGGTGCTTAGAAGCGACGAACTGTAGCAACGGTGCACGCGTCGGGGAGAACACTTCTTGAAATTTTGTAAGGGATCATCTTATTTACTACCGTCGTCCTAAGTAAACAAGATGCATAAACATGATAAACATCACATGCAATCAAATAGTGACATGATATGGCCAATATTATTTTGCTCCTTTTGATCTCCATCTTCGGGGCTCCATGATCATCATCGTCACCGGCATGACACCATGATCTCCATCATCATGATCTCCATCATCGTGTCTTCATGAAGTTGTCTCGCCAACTATTACTTCTACTACTATGGCTACCGGTTAGCAATAAAGTAAAGTAATTACATGGCGTTGTTCAATGACACGCAGGTCATACAATAAATTAAGACAACTCCTATGGCTCCTGCCGGTTGTCATACTCATCGACATGCAAGTCGTGAATCCTATTACAAGAACATGATCAATCTCATACATCACATATCATTCATCACATTCTTCTTGGCCATATCACATCACATAGCATACCCTGCAAAAACAAGTTAGACGTCCTCTAATTGTTGTTTGCATGTTTTACGTGGCTGCTATGGGTTTCTAGCAAAACGTTTCTTACCTCAAAAACCACAACGTGATATGCCAATTGCTATTTAGCCTTCATAAGGACCCTTTTCATCGAATCCGTTCCGACTAAAGTGGGAGAGATCGGCACCGCTAGCCACCTTATGCACGGTGCATGTCAATCGGTGGAACTGTCTCACGTAAGAGCGTGTAATGTCGGTCCGGGCCGCTTCATCCCACAATACCGTCGAAACAAGATTGGACTAGTAACGGTAAGCATATTGAACAACATCAACGCCCACAACTACTTTGTGTTCTACTCGTGCAAAGAATCTACGCAATAAACCTAGCTCGATACCCTTTGTTGGGGAGCGTGGCGAGAAATTCAAAATTTTCCTCGTGTCACCAAGATCTATCTATGGAGAAACCAGCAACGAGGGAAGGAGAGTGAATCTACATACCCTTGTAGTTAAGCTAAGCGGAAGCGTTCAAGAGAACGGGGTTGAAGGAGTCGTGCTCGTCGTGATCCAAATCACCGAGATCCTAGTGCGAGCGGACGGCACCTCCGCGTTCAACACACGTACAGCCGGTGGCGTCTCCCATGCCTTGATCCAGCAAGGAGAGAGGGAGAGGTTGAGGAAGACTCCATCCAGCAGCAGCACGACGGCGTGGTGGTGATGGAGGAGCGTGGCAATCCCGCAGGCTTCGCCAAGCACCGCGAGAGAGGAGGAGGACTTGGGAGAGGGGAGGGCTGCGCCTGAACTCGTGTTTAGCTCCCATCGCCTCCCACTATATATAGGGGTGGAGGGCTGGTTTCTTGCCCTCCAAGTCCATTGGGGCGTTGGCCAAGGTGGGAGGAAAGAAATCCCATCATTTCCTTCCCCATCGATTGCTATCCCCCTTTTAGGGATCTTGATCTTATCCCTTGGGATATGATCTTATTCCTTCTAAGGGGGATCTTGGTGCGCTTGACCAGGGGTGTGGGCCTTGCCCCACTACCCACGTTCATGTGGGTCCCCCATGCAGGTGGGCCCCACTCCGAACCTTCTAGAACCTTCCGGTACAATACCGAAAAATCCCGAACATTTTCCGGTGGCCAAAATAGGACTTCCCATATATAAATCTTTACCTCCGGACCATTCCGGAACTCCTCGTGACGTCCGGAATCTCATCCGGGACTCCGAACAACATTCGGTAACCACATACAAGCTTCCTTTATAACCCTAGCGTCATCGAACCTTAAGTGTGTAGACCCTACGGGTTCGGGAGACATGTAGACATGACCGAGACGTTCTCCGGTCAATAACCAACAGCAGGATCTGGATACCCATGTTGGCTCCCACATGTTCCACGATGATCTCATCGGATGAACCACGATGTCAAGGACTCAGTCGATCCCGTATACAATTCCCTTTGTCTAGTGGTATTTTACTTGCCCGAGATTCGATCGTCGGTATACCGATACCTTGTTCAATCTCGTTACCGGCAAGTCTCTTTACTCGTTCCGCAACACATCATCCCGTGATCAACCCCTTGGTCACATTGTGCACATTATGATGATGTACTACCGAGTGGGCCCAGAGATACCTCTCCGTTTGCATGGAGTGACAAATCCCAGTCTCGATCCGTGTCAACCCAATAGACACTTTCGAGATACCGTAGTGCACCTTTATAGTCACCCGATTCGTTGTGATGTTTGATACACCCAAAGCACTCCTACGGTATCCGGGAGTTACACGATCTCATGGTCTAAGGAAGAGATACTTGACATTGGAAAAGCTCTAGCAAACGAACTACACGATCTTTGTGCTATGCTTAGGATTGGGTCTTGTCCATCACATCATTCTCCTAATGATGTGATCCCGTTATCAACGACATCCAATGTCCATAGCCAGGAAACCATGACTATCTGTTGATCACAACGAGCTAGTCAACTAGAGGCTTACTAGGGACATATTGTGGTCTATGTATTCACACGTGTATTACGATTTCCGGATAATACAGTTATAGCATGAATAAAAGACAATTATCATGAACAAGGAAATATAATAATACTTTTATTATTGCCTCTAGGGCATCTTTCCAACACTGTCCGCCACCAAGTCTGAGGTGGAGAGCGCCATGAACCACAGGCGCCGTCGGACAGTCTTTTGTGACGCGTGCTTCTCCCCTGAGGCGTTGGATGCCTTTAACGCGGGGGACGCGCACCTCCGTGCTGCTCAAGATGGTTTAACCAGAGCCACGAAGTAAGAGATTTTAATAGTTGTATATGCCAGTAGCCCCCGAGACTTAAAATAGTTGTATTAACTGATTTAAGGATCAATTGAAATGTAGGATCTTACGAAGAAGAATACCCAACTGTCCCAGGAGCTGCAAGAGTGTAAGGCCCAACTTGAGGCCGCACTGACTGCCACAGGAGGAGACACAGGGACCCCTCCTGGTAACACATTAATATATTTGTAAAAAAGATAAGTGGTGTGCGGCGTGCGCGCAAGTCTGAAAATGACTTTGCATGGTGCTGCCGGGCAGGATCCGGACAGGCAAGAACTACTGCGCCAGCTGAAGGCTGGCGAGAGGGTGCTGACGAGGGTGCAGCAGGAAAGGAACAAGCTCCAGGATGCCCACGCCCAGCTTGGAGGAGCTGAAAGGTGTTCGGGCCGAGCTGTCTGGCTCCGTTAAGGAGAATCAGTGGCTTCGTCGCGGCATCTATGGTAAGTGCTTGAGCGAACTCCTTTGAAAAGAAGAGTTCGGCGAGGAAGTAAATTGACAAAATATGTCTGTAGCTATACTCACAGGCCGCCCTGCGGAGGAGATGCCCGTATCAACGGGTGATCAGCTTCCCGAGCTGGTGCAACTGCTCGAATGAGTTCGGCAGGCAATGAGCGGCGTTGTCCAGGCTTTATGGCCATCCCTCTCCCTACCCGAGGGCCTTGGAGAGCTTGCGGAGAAGCTTCGGGGAGTGCGACAGCGCTTCATTTATGGAAGATTTGATCCGCCGCCAAGGTGCTGTGGAGGCTGGGCCATGGTGAAGACGCGGTACAAGAAGGCGGATCCCAACCACATGGCCGAGGTCGGACCTGTGGGGCCCGATGGGAAGGAGATCCCTGTGAGTTTAGTATACGGCCAAGTAGAGTTGGCCGCTAAATTTTCCCAACGGGACTATAAATTAGACAACCTGTTAGACGGGATTGAGGAAGAATACAGTCAGTCGATTTGACAATGTATTGTAAAATGACATGTAAAATGCCTTCTAGCCGGATTGTAGATCATTTGTCTTTGCCGACCTTTTCGCTTCAACCACGGGACCCTAGAGTCCGGAGTGTGTCCGAATACCCTCTCGGTTAAGAAACAACTGGGGCATGCATGGAGATCAGGCGTAGGGGTCATTAGTGCTTTATCAGACAAGTGCCCAACTAGTTATGTTATATTACATGGTTAGTAAGAAACATCTTCCAGGGAGAATAGTTCCGTTAAGGGTTCCTTTCCCTGGGAGGCATGCCCTAAAGTGCATGTCCGGACTGCGAAAAGAGCAGGAAAACATCTGGGGCAGATAAATAAATAGGTAAAAAATCATCTTTCAAGTCACCGACCGAGTATTCCCTTAAGAACGCTAGCTTTCGGCTTCACCCGACCTGAGGTACACAACCGGTGACCAGGCAAGAATAATCGCAGAGGTGCTCCTTTACCTCATAGCCGAACAATCGGGAACGTAGGGGTAAGCACAGGAGCTAGGCAACCCAGCTTGGCCAAAACTTAAGTCATATCGATGCATATAGTGGTGAATAAAAGGTACACGTGGAAGTGTGACACGTGTGCTGGGCATGAAGCCCTTATAATTAAGCTTCTTGTAAAGAAGCCCCCAGGTATAATGAGTGCGGATAGCACATCAATTGTGTGTGAACAATGCGCAAGTAGGCCTTTTAGGGCTTTTATGAATAGGGTTGAGAGAAAAAAGAGAAACAAAAGGCAGCTAAAGTGTAAAAATTTGGACGGGGGAAGGGGACGAACTCTTAGTCCGGCGCTAGGCATAGAATCTTCGGAGGCGGGCTGCGTTCCATGGGTTCGGCTCGAGTCGGTTGTCCGACGCATTTCGCAGACGGTACGCCCCGCCGGTCAAGACTTGATCGATAATGAAGGGTCCTTCCCATTTGGGCTTGAGCTTGTCCTTTTTCTTGTCCGGCAGGTGTAGAACTAGTTCGCCAACATTGTAGGTTTTAGCCCGTACTTCTCTGCTTTGGTATCTTCGAGCCTGCTGCTGATAGAATGCGGAATGAGCCTTGGCAACGTCCCGTTCTTCCTCCAATGCATCCAAGCTGTCCTGGCAATCCAACTCGGCTTTTCTTTCTTCGTACATGCGCACTCGATGTGAGTCATGAATAATGCCGCAGGGCAGAACTGCCTCTACGCCGTATACCATAAAGAATGGTGTGAATCCGGTAGTACGGTTGGGCGTCGTCCGCAGCCCCTAGAGTACGGAGTCGAGCTCCTCTACCCAGTGTGTGTCCGATTTCGTCAGGGACCGCACTAGCCTGGGTTTGATGCCGCTCATTATTAGACCATTTGCTCGCTCCACTTGACCATTGGTTTGAGGATGATAGACTGAAGCGTAATCAAGCTTAATGCCCATATTTTTGCACCATAATTTAACCTCGTCGGCGGTGAAGTTCGTGCCGTTATCGATAATGATGCTGTGGGGGACACCATATCGGTGTACTACCCCAGATATGAAGTCTATCACTGGTCCCGACTCTGCCGTTTTAACTGGCTTGGCCTCTATCCATTTGGTGAATTTGTCCACCATGACCAATAGGTACCTTTGCTTGTGGGTTCCCCCTTTAAGGGGTCCAACCATGTCAAGCCCCAGCACCGCGAACGCCGTGTAATGGGTGTAGTTTTGAGGCGGTGGGTGGCATATGGCTCGATTAGCAAAGAGTCGACAACCGACGCATCTTTGGACTAAGTCCCGAAGCGTCGCCTCGGCCCGTCGGCCAATAAAATCCTGTTCGAATGCCTTTCCTACAAGGGCCCGAGCTGCGGCGTGGTGTCCGCCTAGTCCGGCATGAATTTCAGCTAGAAGGTTTCGCCCTTCCTCTTCGGAGATACACCTTTGAAGGACTCCGGTTGCGCTTTTCTTATAAAGTTCTCCCTCATGGACCTTGTAGGCTTTAGATCGCCGAACTATGCAGCGGGCCTCATTTTGGTCTTCGGGGAGTTCCTGCCTAAGCAAGTAGGCTAGGAATGGCTCTGTCCACGGGGCGATTACTGCCATTATTTCGTGGGCTGAAGGTGTTATTTCATCAGCTGAGTCGCCGATTATGTCAGATTGTTTTATCTCGGTTGGTGCGGCTGCTTCTGGTTTGTTATTTCCGGACTCCTCTTCCATAGTACGGATGGCTTAAAGAGCCGTTCCAGGAAGATATTTGGAGGGACAACGTCACGTTTTGCACCGATGCGTGCCAATATGTCGGCTGCTTGGTTATTATCCCGGGCTACGTGGTGGAATTCAAGTCCTTCAAACCGAGCTGACATTTTTAGGACAGCGTTACGATAGGCTGCCATTTTCGGATCCTTGGCATCAAAGTCTCCATTTACTTGGGATTTTGCAAGGTTTGAATCCCCGCGCACCTCTAGGCGTTGAATGCCCATGGAGATTTCCATCCGGAGGCCATGTAAAAGGGCCTCGTATTCGGCTGCGTTGTTGGAGTCGGTGTACATTATCTGAAGTACGTATTGGACTGTGTCCCCGGTTGGGGACATCAATATGACGCCAGCCCCCAATCCGGTCAACATTTTAGAGCCGTCGAAGTGCATAATCCAATTGGAGTATTCACCGTACTCTTTAGGGAGTTCGACTTCGGTCCATTCAGCGACAAAGTCAGCCAAAACTTGCGACTTTATAGCTCGCCGAGGTTTGTAAGTTATATCGAATGGTAAGAGCTCAATGGCCCATTTTGCAATCTTGCCCGTCGCGTCATGTTGTTTATAATGTCGTTGAGGGTACTTGAAGGCCACTTGTTATCAAACACTCTTGAAAGTAGTGTCGGAGCTTCCGGATGCCATGAACACCGTGACACGCTATCTTTTGATAGTGCGGTAACGGACTTGCAGGGGTTAACACAAGGATACGTAGTACACTGGTTTTTGAAGAGGGAATTTATGCCCTTCTGTCTCTCGTTCGACGACGAGTACCGCGCTTACAACTTGATGTGTTGCCGCGATGTATAACAACATTGGTTCGCCCAGGTTGGGCGCAGCCAGGACCAGATTTGTTGCCAATATGGCTTTTATTTCTTCGAGTCCGGCAGTGGCAGCATCCGTCCACTCGAAGTGTTCGGTGCGCCTAAGGAGGCGATAGAGGGGCAACGCCTTTTCTCCTAAACGGGAGATAAAGCGGCTTAGAGCCGCCACGCATCCAGTCAATTTTTGTATTTGTTTGAGGTCCTTTGGGATATCCAGCTGTGACAGAGCTCGGATCTTGGCTGGGTTCGCTTCTATTCCTCTGCCGGATACAATGAAGCCCAGGAGCTTTCCGGCTGGTACGCCGAAAACGCATTTTTCCGGATTCAGCTTGATGTCATATGCTCTGAGGTTGTCGAATGTGAGCCTCAAGTCGCCTACTAGAGTTTCGGCGTGTTTGGTTTTGACGACTCGCCGTCTCGTATGCCTCTACTGTTTTGCCGATCTGGGTGGCCAGACATGTTTGAATCATGCGCTGATATGTTGCGCCGGTGTTTTTAAGTCCAAAGGGCATCGTGTTGAAGCAGAATGGTCCATATGGAGTGATGAATGCTGTTGCGACTTGGTCCGCCTCCGCCATCTTGATTTGATGGTAGCCGGAGTATGCGTCAAGGAAGCACAATGAATCGTGTCCTGCGGTAGCGTCGATTATCTGGTCAATGCGGGGGAGGGGGAAGGGATCCTTTGGGCAGGCCTTGTTGAGGTCTTTAAAATCGACACATAGGCGCTAGGATTTGTCCTTCTTTGGTACCATTACCAGGTTTGCTAGCCAATCTGGATGTTTGATGTCTCTGATGAATCCGGCTTCCAATAGTTTGGGTAGCTCTTCTCCCATTGCCTGTCCTTTGGGTTCGGAAAATCGTCGAAGAGCCTGTTTGACTGGCTTGAATCCTTTTAGGATGTTTTGGCTGTGTTCTGCCAATCTGCGTGGGATTCGAGCATATCCGAAGGGTGCCAAAGTAAAATGTCCCAATTTTCCCAAGAAATTCTCGCAGTCTTGGCGCCTACATCGGGTTCAACTGTGCCCCGATGGAAGCCGTCTTTGTCAGGTCCGTTGGATGGACCTGAAATTTTACTATTTCGTCCGCTGGTTTAAAGGAGGTGGACTTGGACCTCTTATCGAGTATCACATCGTCCCTATTTACGAGAGAGCGCAGCGCGGTGAGTTCTTCTGCCGCTAGGGCTTTGGATAGTGCCTCCGTGGCTAATCGGCTGTCTTGTTTTCGTGCGAGTGCTATGTCCGGATCACTAACGAGTGATTATTCCGCCGGGCCTGCATTTTGAGCTTCATGTACCCGTAATGGGTTACGGCTTGAAAAATTGTGAATGCCTCTCGTCCTAATATAGCGTGATATCCGTTGTTGAGCGGGGCCACTTGGAACGTGACTTCTTCGGATCTGTAATTGTCCGTGAGCGAACACCACATCGAGTGTGATTTTTCGGTGCAGCGCTTCTTCCTGCTAGGGATTATTCCTCTGAAGGTTGTGCTGCTTCGCTCAATGCGGCTCCAGTCTATTTCCATTTTTTGAAGAGTTTCCTCGTAGATGAGGTTTAATCCACTGCTGCCATCCATGAATACCTTGGTAAGTCGAAAGCCGTCCACTATTGGACTAAGGACCAATGCGGCTGGTGCTCGGGCTGTTCGGAATTTAGGTTCGCCGCTGGCGTTGAAGGTGATGGCTGTGTCGCTCCATGGATTTGTTGTTGCTACTTGGTAGACTTTGGCGAGGCTGCGGATTGTCGGCTTCCGCATATTATTTGATGTGAAAGTCTTGAAGACTGTTGATACCGTACCGGTATTGTTGGAGTGGTTTTCCGGGGCTAGAAGCTCCTCGCCACTTTTGGCCACCTGCCGTAATATCCAACATGCTCGAAGGCTATGGGATGGCGCCCTCTGTACTGTGAATTTTACAGGGTCCGCTAAGCCATCCCTCTAGTACGGCTCCGTGCCCTTTATGGGTTTTTTGCTTTTTGGTTTTTGTACCTGGTGCCTGAGTGTAATGCACTCTTTTGTTGCGGACTAGGGTTGTATTCGGGGCCGGATTGTCCCAAAACTTATTTTCGGTTTTCCGGAAACTCTCCATCGCACAGTACTTTCGTACTATGGGCGCTTGGTCGTGGCGTGTAATTTCACGACGGTGGACGGCGCTCAAGATTCCTCGTCCGTGCAATTATTGCAAAAATTGAGATTGCGTTTTCCTCTCGGCAGTCCTTTATGCTGTCCATAACCAGGAGGAATCTGGCCCAGTAGTGATGTACTGTTTCAGCGGGCTCTTGCCGGATTAGAGATAGATCGCATATGTCTGGGCGGGTGGGTGGAATTAAGTCCGGAACCCTACCCATCTCGAGGCTCAAGGGCCGAGAAGTTTCCAAATTTGGAAGCTTGGATTGCTGGATGTTGTCCAACGAGTCCGGTCCGATGCCTGACTTTAGGTTCAGTGCTTGATCGAAGTCCGTCCCTCCGCGGAATCCGGCATGGAGGGTTCGGGAGCCCGGACATGACTAGTTTTCAATACAGGAGAAGAGTCGCCGCGTTGTTCCTCTACCACTGCAACGTGATGGGTGACCTGGGGAGAGTTAATCTCTCTCAGACCGGTTTTAAGCCCAATCTGATTGTAGTCTGTAGCGACTCCCAGGGCGGCGATGCGATCCAAGAGCTCGTTTACGGACGAGAGCTCTATTTGATCCAGCCGCTCGGCGAATTCCGAGCTGACGTGAAGATTGCTTTTAACGACCTGAGAGGTCATTGTCGAAGTGGTGGCCGAACAGGCGGTCATGAGGAAACAACCTAGTCGGATAGTTTGGCCGGCGGCCAAGGCTCCTTTGACGAAGATACCGTCCTTGAAGATGGGAACAGGCATCCTTCCTATCGGTGACGGCACAGAGGAACTCTCAATGAAAGCACCAATGTCGGTGTCAAAACCGGCGGATCTCGGGTAGGGGGTCCCGAACTGTGCGTCTAGGCGGATGGTAACAGGAGACAAGGGACACGATGTTTTACCCAGTGTTCGGCCCTCTCGATGGAGGTAAAACCCTACTCCCGCTTGATTGATATTGATGATATGGGTAGTACAAGAGTGGATCTACCACGAGATCAAGGAGGCTAAACCCTAGAAGCTAGCCTATGGTATGATTGTTGTAATGGTTATGTTGTCCTACGGACTACAACCCTCCGGTTTATATAGACACCGGAGAGGGCTAGGGTTACACAGAGTCGGTTACAATGGTAGGAGATCTACATATCCGTATCGCCAAGCTTGCCTTCCACGCCAAGGAAAGTCCCATCCGGACACCGGACGAAGTCTTCAATCTTGTATCTTCATAGTCTTGGAGTCCGGCTGACGATGATAGTCCGGCTGTCCGGACACCCACTAGTCCAGGACTCCCTCACCTGTATTTACAAGAAAGTGAGTGGGAGCACTACATCATTTCTGATAAGTATATGTGAATGACATATTGTTGATCAGAAATAATGTAGAATTATTCTGCAAAGCATAAAGGAGTGTTTGAAAGGAGTTCTTTAAAATAAAGACCTCAGTAAAGCTACTTACTTATTGAGCATCAAGATCTATTGAGATTGATCAAGACGCTTGATAAGATTTTCAATGAGTACATACCTTGACAAGATTTTGAAGTAGTTCAAAATGGAACAGTCAAAGAAGGAGTTCTTGCCTGTGTTGCAAGGTGTGAAGTTGAGTAAGACTCAAGACCCGACCATAGCAGAGAACAGAAAGAGAATGAAAAGTCATTCCCTATGCCTCGACCATAGGTTCTATAAAGTATGCTATCTTGTGAACCGCACCTATTGTATACTCGCCTGGTTTGGCAAGGAGTACAATAGTGATCTAGGAGTAGATCCTTTGGACATTGGTCAAAATTATCCTTTGTGGAATAAGGATATGTTTCTCAATTATGGAGGTGACAAAGGTTAAATGCGTAAAAGGTTACGTCGATGCAAGTTTTGGCAGCGATCCGAATGACTCTAAGTCTTAATCTGGATACATATTGAAAGTGGGAGCAATTAGCTAGAGTAGCTCCGCAAGAGTATTGTAGACATAGAATATTTGCAAAATACATACGGCTCTGAATGTGACAGACCCGTTGACTAAACTTCTCTCACGAGCAAAACATGATCATACCTTTGTACTCTTTGGGTGTTAATCACATAGCGATGTGAACTAGATTATTGACTCTAGTAAACCCTTTGGGTGTTGGTCACATGATGATGTGAACTATGGGTGTTAATCATATCTGAGATATGATTATTGGTGTTAAATCACATGGCGATGTGAACTAGATTATTGACTCTAGTGCAAGTGGGAGACTGACGGAAATATGCCCTAGAGGCAATAATAAAGTTATTATTTATTTCCTTATATCATGATGAATGTTTATTATTCATGCTAGAATTGTATTAACCGGAAACATAATACATGTGTGAATATATAGACAAACAGAGTGTCACTAGTATGCCTCTACTTGACTAGCTTGTTAATCAAAGATGGTTATGTTTCCTAACCATGGACAAAGAGTTGTTATTTGATTAACGGATCAGATCATTAGTTGAATGATCTGATTGACATGACCCATTCCGTTACCTTAGCACCCGATCGTTTAGTATGTTTCTATTGCTTTCTTCATGACTTATACATGTTCCTATGACTATGAGATTATGCAACTCCCGTTTACCGGAGGAACACTTTGTGTGCTACCAAACGTCACAACGAATCGGGTGATTATAAAGGTGCTCTGGTGTCTCCAAAGGTACTTGTTGGGTTGGCGTATTTCGAGATTAGGATTTGTCACTCCGAATGTCGGAGAGGTTTCTCTGGGCCCTCTCGGTAATGCACATCACTTAAGCCTTGCAAGCATTGCAACTAATGAGTTAGTTGCGAGATGATGTATTACGGAACGAGTAAAGAGACTTGCCGGTAACGAGATTGAACTAGTTATTGGATACCGATGATCGAATCTCGGGCAAGTAACATACCAATGACAAAGGGAACAACGTATGTTGTTATGCGGTCTGACCGATAAAGATCTTCGTAGAATATGTAGGAACCAATATGGGCATCCAGGTCCCGCTATTAGTTATTGATCGGAGACGTGTCTCAGTCATGTCTACATTGTTCTCAAACCGTAGGGTCCGCACGCTTAAAGTTACGATGACAGTTTCTTTATGAGTTTATGTATTTTGATGTACCAAAGGTTGTTCGGAGTACCGGATGTGATCACGGACATGACGAGGAGTCTCGAAATGGTCGAGACATAAAGATAGATATATTGGAAGCCTATATTTGGACATTGGAATCGTTCCGGGTGAAATCGACATTTCTGAGTACTGGGGTTACCGAACCCCGGGGTTATTGGGCCTACATGGGCCTTGAGGAGAAGAGAGAAGGAGGCGGGAGGTGGCCGCGCCCCCCTTCCTAGTCCGAATAGGAAAAGGGAAGGGGGGCGGCGCCCCCCCTTTCCTTCCCCTCTTCCTCCTCTTTCCCCCTTCTCCTTCTCCAACTAGGAAAGAAAGGGAGTCCTACTCTCGGTGGGAGTAGGACTCCCCCCTGGCGTGCCCCTCCTTGGCCGGCCGCCCCCTCCCCTTGGCTCCTTTATATACGGGGGCAAGGGGGCACCCTAGGACACACAAATTGATCTTCGTGATCGTTCCTTAGCCGTGTGCGGTGCCCCCCTCCACGAAATTACACCTCGGTCATATTGTAGCGGTGCTTAGGCGAAGCCCTGCGACGGTTGAACATCAAGATCGTCACCACGCCGTCGTGCTGACGGAACTCCTCCCCGAAGCTTTGCTGGATCGAAGCCCGGGGTGCGTCATCGAGCTGTACGTGTGTCAAGAACTCGGAGGTGCGAATAACGGTGCTTGGATCGGTTGGACCGGGAAGACGTACGACTACTTCCTCTACGTTGCGTCAACGCTTCCGCTTTGGTCTACGAGGGTACGTAGACAATACTCTCCCCTCTCGTTGCTATGCCATCACCATGATCTTGCGTGTGCGTAGGAATTTTTTTGAAATTACTACGTTCCCCAACACAAGATTCATAATGTCTTACCCGAGTATCAGGACCCATTGCTACTGAGTAAAGGGCATCATCAACTGCCTGCCCATCCCCCCGCATCTTCTAAACCTATGGTTAGAAAATAGACAAGCTGATCATCTTATGTACTCAATATATTAAAAAAACTGATAGTGCAATTCAAAAGCTTACATGGCTCTTGAACCATTTCGCAAATCCTGCCATAACCAGTTTGTCAATGTTTCTTGAATTTTGCGGCAGTAACTCCTTTTTGTAGATGCTGCACAACATAGTGATCACGTCAAACATCTAAATATATAAGAATGTCCTGCAAGTTTAGTAGATTACGATGTATAAGCTGCGATTTAAACTTACTTGATATAAGGTAGTATCTCGGACGCTTATTCAACACATACCAAACCATTTTGTCCAAATCTTTAGGTTTGTCCTCTTGTCGACTCTTCCCTGTAACTCGAACAGAATAATCGAAAACATTGAGCCTGGGATTTTCTTCACCCACCTCTTTGCTAAGCTGATCAGCTGTTTCAATGTATTTTGAGTAGAATGTCAACGCTTCTATAGCAATGTAGGCCTCTGCAATGGAACCCTCGGGTCTAGCTCTGTTCCTAACATAGCCCTTCAAAGTGCCTAGCCGCCTTTCAATAGGGTGCATCCAGCCACACTATACTAGACCTCTAAGTAGTGCCTCATCAGGTAGATGAACAGCCAAATGCACCATCACATCAAAGAAGGTTGGAGGATATATCTTCTCAAGGTCGCATAGGATAGTTGGTATCTTGTCTCTAAGACGCTCCAAAGCATCTATCCTGATATTTCTACTGCAGAGTTCCCTGAAGAATTGTCCCAACTCTGCAACTGCTCTGTATAAGTCAGGTCGCCCCAATCCTCTAAGGATAACAGGTAAAACCCTTTGAAGTAGGACGTGGCAATCATGAGTTTTCAACCCTTGTACCTTGTTTCCATCTGCACCGACTCTCCTTTCAGGGCTGGAAACAAATCCATGTGGGAATCTCACATGTGACAGGACCTCGCAGAATTCTTTTCTTTTTACCTTGTCCAAGACATACACAGCTGGTGCCATATCCCGTTGTTTACCTTCATCTTGCACCTACAAATCCTGTCTGATACCCAGGTGTGCCAAATCAATCCTAGATTTTAAGGTATCTTTCGTCTTGCCTTCAATATTAAGAAGTGTGTTGATAATGCTGTCACATATATTTTTCTCAATGTGCATCACATCAAGATTATGCCCCAGATCCAAATCTATGCAATACTCCAAGTCCCACAAAGTGGACCTGCGGGTAAAAAATAATCTCTCTTCTGCCCTGCCATGCTTCCTTTTCCCGCTACCATTACCAGGATGGTTTCCTGGTGTAATATGCCTGACCTTCTCTAATTCCACTTGCAACTCATCGGCGGTGAGCCTCTTTGGCGCATCATGGTTTTCATGCTTTGCATTGAACACATGTCTTCGGTATTTTCTAGGATGCGGCTTATCCTTGGCAAGGAAACAATAGTGTCCAATGTAACAGATCTTGCTATGTATTGTGTATGACAGCGGATTCTTGTCACAGCGAACACATGCATTGTAACCATGTGTCGTTCGCCCTGACATAGTGCCCAAAGCCGGATAATCATGGATGCACCAAATTATAACAACACGCAGAAAGAAATCAGCTGGTGGGCTGCTATATAAGTCTCGAGTGAGAACACCCCTCCATAGCTGTTGAAGTTCCTCCACAAGAGGCTCCATGAACAAATCAAAATCCTTTCCAGGACTTTTTGGACCTGGGATGAGCAAGGCCATCATGTAGTTTGATTCTTTGGTGCAGACATTTGGAGGCATGTTGTAAGAGATAACAAGCACTGGCCACATGCTATATGTGGCGCTCTGGTGGCCAAATGGGTTAAATCCATCTGAAGCTTAGCAAGTATAATGTTTCTCGGGTCATCAACAAACTTTTTGTGTTTATGATTGAAGCTTTTCCACTCACTACCATGAGATGGATGGATCATTACATTCTGATCTCTGTACTCCTGGTTCCTAGAATGCCACAGTACATCCTCTCTTGTTTCAGCATCATGAAACAACCTTTGCAATCTTGGTATAATTGGAAAATGTCTCAGAACATTATGAGGAATCCTCTTTACAGCATCGCCATCTTTCCATCTGGATGATTTGCATTTCGGGCATTCACTTAAGTTGGCATAATCCTTCCGGAACAGAACAGAATTATTATTACAAACATGGATCATAACATATCCAATTCCAACTGCACGAAGGAAATTCTTCATTTTCTTTTGGTGTGTGGCAGCTCAGATGCATCTGGGAAAGATTTGCGGAAAGCAGCCAACATAGAATCGAATGATTTGTTGGTCATCCGCTCAGATGTCTTCACCTGAAGAAAGGTGACCATAGCCGAGAATACTGACAACTTATTTCCTGGGGTGACAACCACGTTGCATTGTTCCAACATGCGGGCCCACCATTTTTCTTCTGCAAATGAAAGTTCACGGAATGCATGAGCATTTCGTAGCATTGTTTCAATGTTGGTCAAACTCACTGGCTCCGCCACCACCACCTCCTCCTCCTCTTCCACCTGAGCATCAGGCAGATCAAGATGGTGATCTGCTGCTTCCACGTAGTCAATAACATTGATGTTCACAGTTTCACCATGATGAACCCACCTAGTATATGTAACGGACATCCCATACAAGTGTAGATGATTTTGCACAGTTGACTGGGGTCTTGTAACTGAATTCATACAACTGCTACATGTCCAAAGGTCTAAACTGGGGTAGGTTTGTAGCTTCATCTAGACGCCACGCAACCGCCTCTGAAAACATTCATACACAATGGCCGCCTAAGCACACATGCGCGCGGCCGAAATCGCTCCCGCCCACTATTTGGGACACCTGGGATTATCATCCTACCCCGGACCCGCAGTAGGTCTGAAATTTAAGAGGGGGGCAAAGTTTGTACTTTCCCCAAATTTCAAACAAGCACGTCCCATATTCTGTTCAAAAAAGCCAAAAACAAGCGCGTCCCAGACCGAAACATGGTTCCCGCACCACCCGTCCGATTCCCCATTCGTACTCCGTGGGCGCCAAAACTACCTCTCCACCAGCCGCGAAACCCCGTCGTCCTCCGTCTGCCACCCCATCCCACCCATCAACCGCCGCCCTCCTCCATCACGCCGGAGCCGATACCCCGATGTTGCCGTCCATCGCAACCTCAACCGCAACGCCCTCCACCGCTAGTAGTTGAAGCCGAGGCCGAGCCATCCGTACCCGAGCCAGTTCAACCACGCCGTCATGCGCCTCACCGTTGCTGCTCCAACTTTGCCACCGTCCACCGCACCGGAGCTGTTCCTGCTACGCCATCCTTCACTGCCTCGGATCTGCTTCCCCTCTGCCGATATACGGACACGGCAACACAGTCAACAATTTGGCCATGGGTTTGTCCAAGGATCCACGGCTCTCCAAAATATCGGTTCCCCCGGGAAAAACAAGAAGATCGCCGCGACATATCGACACCACACTGGCAACCGATAAGGGTACTCCTCTTCCCTTATTCGTGCAAATCTTACGTGTCTGCTTGCACAGTATTCATCCCACAGAAGACACTAGTTTACCGCTTCTTCTTCATACTAGATGTTCCTAGTAACTCGCGATGCACAAGGTTTCTCCTCATATACTATTTCACCTTAGCTAGAGGTCTGTCGCCCCCCTGAATTTCAATTTCTGGCCAGTTGATTCCCAATTAACGGAAGCAATCCCCGGCGTAACAGGCGCTAGTACGCCTATTATGCCGGGGAAGTAGCGCCTTGCTGTTTATCTTAGGGGTGTGTGCGGCCTAGAGCTACTAGCGCCCGATCTGGAGGTCGGCCGGGATTAAAGGGATGGCCTGCGGGCGTTGCTAAGCACGGCAGTGGTGTGAGGTCGAGGGGAGGGCGGGGCGGCGGAGGCAGGGGTCTGGGCCGGTGGTCGCTGGCGGTTCGAGAAAGATCATCAACAGTGACTGGCGGGAGGTAGACGAAGGCCATCTGCCCGTTCCTTATAGATCGGACGGTTCATTAAAAAAATTGACAGACCTATTTATTTTCAGTCGACTGTTATTTTAGATATGACCACATGTGGTGGTGTGCTGGAGGAGTACCTGCATTTCGTGTGCTCATATTTACAAAATCATACGGAGTAGAATCTAATTTTGTTTGCCATGCAATGTTGTAGAGCTATCATATGTCTCCTGTCATTTATTTTCATCCACCTGCTATCTGCTAGTTTTACAGTGCACTAGTTCTGCACACACTTCACCCATACTCTCACTATTGTGTTTTTATGCAAGGGTATTTCAGAGTCTGCCTCGAGAGAAGCAAAAAAGAGAAGAGAGAAGTTGAGCCAGCTTTCTTCGCGGTTAGGCACGACACGTTACAGCGCTATAAAGGGTGCAGTGTCAGCAGATGGAGACGGTAAACGTAGCTCTGGAGTTGATGACCTCGCTCGCAATGAACCACCATCCCAGGTGCTTGCTTTAACTTCGCGGTGTCATATGTGGTTGCATGTTCCATATGGTGTCTAGCTTGTATTCGAAACGCCAAAGTCGGTCTTTGGGGCTGTTTGGTTCTAGGCCTAGCATTGCCACACTTTGCCACATATTTTTGCCAAGCTTGCCTAAGGTTAGTTCATCAAAATGAAAGCCACAAGTTGGCAAGCCTAGGGGAATCTTGCCACATTATTTGTGTGTATGCAGGGGCGGAGAGAGGGAGGGGCGAGCAGGGGCTAGACCCCTGCCAATGGCTCGCCCCCCTCAACGATTTGTCGAAGGTAGTCCAGTGTATTATACCCTAATGGCCGCAGCTAATTACCTTATTAGCCCATACTATTAGCCTATATACGTGAATAAATAATTTAGACGTGTTGTACCGAATTACAACAGCCCAAAGCCCACAATGCGGGTGGTTGTTTTAGGCTTTTAGCCCAGGCCAGTGCCTCTGGACGTGAATACGTGCTCGGTCAGATCGATCTGTTGATTGATCTGATTCTAGGGCGTTTGTCTTGTCAGCATGCGTGTTCTTCCAGGGCATTTGTCGCCGGCGTCGGCCACCGCTAGCATGTCTCCTGGTCAGGCGTTTTCGGCTGGCCGCCGTTTGTGCGTATCCTGTTAGGGCACTTGCCGCCGGCCAGGGCTGACGCTTGTGCATATCCACAATCACGAAACCTTCCACCGTTCTACGGTTCGTACTCCCTTCGTCCGGAAATATTTGTCATCAAAATGGATAAAAGGGGATGTATCTAGATGTATTTTAATTCTAGATACATCTTCTTTTATCCATTTTGATGACAAGTATTTTCGGACGGAGAGAGTAGATGGCAAGATGCAAGCAGATGACGCCTGGAATTAGGATATAAGCAGGTACCATTATGCACTAAGCTATTATTTCTCACTTCCTCCATTCACAAATATAAGATGTTCTACCATTTTCTAATTTAGATGTATACATGCGCATTTTAGCGTGTTTGTCCAATTCTTTCACTCCACATAAAGTCTATCCATCCTTCCCATAATATAATATCATTTTGGAAACTAAAACAACTTGCAAAACGATCTTATATTACGGGAAGGAGCGAGTATATTGAAATATTCAAAACATCTTATATTTGTGAACCGAGAGAGTATTATTTTTATAAATCGTGATTTTAGTCGAGTTATTTAGCATTGTGCATAAAATAGTAAAAAATAGTCAGACACGTCTCCACACAAAATGGGAGAAGACTCTCATAGGCGTTACACTATTAGGAAGAAAAAGCCTTAAAGATCAGTTGAGATAATCAACTTGCTGGATGTTGGTGATCATACAACTCAATTTATAATCTAATATATATAAATGTAATTTTATTTGGTAGTACCAAACATATATTTATATATGCATTGACATCAAGGCCATCGTGATGTTTTGTCTCTTGTGTGATCATTGACTTTTCGCCCCCCTCAAGTTCAAATCCTGGCTCCGCCCCTGTGTGTATGCTATGTGGGGTCCAAGTGTGGCTTGCCTAAGGTGTGGCTTTAACCAAACACTCACCTAAGTTAGTCAAACTTGCCTAGCTTTAGGTGTGGCAACATTTGGCAAAGTTAGTCACAAACCAACAACCCCTTTATTAAGATAAGGAAAGATATTTTTTTTACATGAACCACCATCCCGTGAGCACCAGATGACAAATAGCTAGTCAGGGCACTGGCCGAGCCAGTGACAAGCCCAACAAAGATAGGCATCACCTGGAAGCCAACTAAAAAGCTGCGATGGTGGCGAAGCAGCCCGCCTCCCACCAGGCTCTCAGGTCCTAGATGATCATGCTCAGCACTCCAGCCGGATGTCTAGCTTGTATTGCTTACAATTTGGTTAAATTGCTTCTGCTTAGCTTACACATTATACCTTTGAATATGACATGCCTTTCTGTTTTTGGTACATACTAGTACATCTGTGTATTAACCATGTTCTTACATCAAACTAATGTTCTTGTGTATCCCTTATCAATCACTTATGATGAGGCAGGCAGACAAGTGGACTACTCCTCATTTAAAGAATGCAGCGTCAGCCTCCCGACATGATTCTCAAGAAACAACAATGCCAGATGAAGATAGTGAACGTAGCTCTGTAGTTTATTACAACATTTCCCCTACACTAGCATCAAAGGTGCTTGCTCTAACTTGGCATCATGATATGTGGTTGCATGTTGCATATGGTGTCTAGATTGTAATTCTTCCAGTCTAGTTAACTGCATGTGCTAGTCTTCTTAGCTTATACATTATACCTGTTAATGTGACATGCCTTCCTGTATTTAGTACATAGTACATATGTCTATTAAGCATGTCCTTACATAAAACTATTGTTTTTTTTTGTATCCCGCATCAATCAATATAACGAGACACCTTTAGTATATGCGGTGCGCTATTAGTTGCATCTTTCATATAATTTATAGCATGCACTGCTTCTAATTTGTTGAAATTCCATTTATGATGGGACGCTTTTAACTTGGCAGAGTCATATTGGTTGCATCTTTCATGTGGTGTCTAGCTTGCTGATACGTCCATTTTGCATCATGCTTTTATATCAATATTTATTGCATTATGGGCTGTTATTGCACATTATGTCACAATACTTATGGCTATTCTCTCTTATTTTACAAGGTTTACCATGAAGAGGGAGAATGCCGGCAGCTGGGATTCTGGCTGGAAAAGGAGCAAATATTGGAAACCTATTCTGCATAGCTCCAAAAATCCTGAGAGTCCAGGGAAGTTACTTTTGGAATTAATAAGAATTATTGAGAGAAGAAAATACCAGAGGGGGCCCACACCCTGGCTAGTAGCAGTAGCAGTAGCGCCCTGTTTTGTCCAACGCTACTGCTAAGATGCTGTGTATAAGGTTTTCCCTAGTAGTGGATCTTGACCTTACCCCTTCAGGATATGATCCTATTCCTTGTGGGGGGGGGATCTTGGTGTGCCTAGATAAGTGGTGTGGGGCCTTGCCACACTACCCACGTCCATGTGGGTCCCCCATGCAGGTGGGCCCCACTCCGGGACCTTCTAGAACGTTCCCGATGCAATATCGAAAAATCCCAAACATTTTCCGAGAACCTGAATATGACTTCCCATGTATAAAGTTTACCTTCAGAACATTCTGAAACTCCTCGTGATACCCCGGATCCCATCCGGCACTGCAAACAACCTTGGGTTTTCACCATATGAATATCTCAATACTACCCTGGTGCTACCGAACTTTAAGTGTGCGACCCTACGGGTTCGAGAACATGCAGCCATGATTGAGACTCTTCTCCGATCAATAATCAATAGCGGGACCTGGATGCCCATATTGATTCCCGCATATTCAATGAAGATCTTTACTGGTTGAATCACGATGTCGAGGATTCAGTCAATCCCGTATACAATTCCCTTTGTCCGGCTACTTGCCCGAGATTCGATCATCGGTATATTCATACCTAGTTCAATCTCGTTACTAGCAAGTCTCTTTACTCGTTCTGTAATACAAAATCCCCATGACTAAACTCATTAGTCACATGCTTGCAAGCTTCTTGTGATGTTGTATTACTGAGAGTGCCTAGAGATATCTCTCTGTCACAGGAGCGACAAATTCCAATCTCAATCAATGCAACCCAACAAACATTTTTTGAGATATCTATAGAGCACGGAAGCGTTCCGGGGTTAACGAAAGGGTTTTGGAGTTTATCGGACAATACTGGGTATTTACGATAAATAATATATAGGCAGAAAATGTTTTCGGTGATGTTAGATGAATAATAAAAGGCTCTATTAATTGTTAGCAGATTTCTATATTTAAGTTAATATCAACCGGCCTTAAAAGGCCAAGTGGTGAAGGAGAATGGGGCCACCATGGCCATGTAGGAGAGCCGCTCCTATTCCCTTGTGGGGAGGCCCTGCCTCTCTCTCTAACCCATATATACTACATGCCTTGGTGCTATTTGAACACACAACTTTTAGAGCCTAACCCCTATATACTACAGGCTTTGGTGCTATTTGAACACACAACTTTTGGCTCTAATTCTAGTTGGTCCAAGTTGATCAATTACAGCTTGACCTAGATCCTCTAATCTATATCTATATCTATATCTATACCTACTAATAAAGCAAGGTGCGTTTCTCTGATTTTTTCATCCGTTCACCATTGAAAATACTTTTTTCTATTTGAGGTGGTACTAAATTTATGTCCGTTCGTGTATTATAAAAGAAAAACGCCAGAATTTCGTACCTGGGCCGCCTGCAATATGGCCCAGAAAAGCCAGCCCATTTATTTTCGTGCCCACCTGGAAAATCCTATTAATCGCATGCGGCGTCAAATAGTCGCACCTTCGCACAGTGCGCCCACGCTGGGCCGAACCCTTTTTTTACTGTATTATGTTTCTATTTGTTTTTCTGTTTCTTTCCCGTTTTCTTTCCTGATTATTTTGCCTATTCTCCTTTCAAGTTTATTTTTCTTTCACCCGTTTCTTCAAAAATTCATAATTTTCAAAAAAATAATTCATAATTTCAGAAAAATGATTTTTGAGAAATGTTCAGAATTCCAAAAACTGTCATGTTTTGTAGAAATTTATATCTTTGTTCTAATTCCAAAATTGGTTCAAAATTTAAAAAAAATGATCCATTTTTCTTCGCGTTTTCGAAAGTAGTACACGATTTCCCAATAAATGCATTTAAAAGTTGCAAATACGAAAAATATTAATTTTTTAGTGAAATATTCACAAATTCAAAATAATTTGCGAGTTTAAAACTCATTTTCTAAAATTGTTCTGAATGTTTAAAATATGTTTCATTTCAAAATCACAAATTCAAAAAATGTTCATGTTTTTATAAAAGGTTCATGTGTTCAAATAAAATTGCGAATTTCGAACATGCCAAATTTTGTTGTGTATTTCTGAAAATGTAAAGAATTTCAAAAAAATGGGATTTTCAAAATTATTCATGGTTTCAAGAATATTCAGGAATTTATATTTTTTTTAAAATTTTAAAAAAATCTTTTGAATCTGACATTGGAGTATGTTCTTAACGGTTCGAGCTGGCCATTGGTTGATAGGACTTGTTTCTTCGAGTGGCTAGCAGCACGTAGTCGTTCTTTGAGGATATGGTTTCGATCCTCCAACACATTGTTTTTTGGATTTTTGCACGCCTTACAAACATTGGTCGTCTTGGAGCCTGCCAGTATGTTGGACCATACACGGACTGATGTGTGTCCCACATGCTATTTTACGCAACTAGCGGCATATAGTAGCCCCCATGCAGTTGGCCCAAGAAAAAAATTGCGTCGCCCAGGCAGTATTGGGCCTCAACTGCACTCCCCTACAGGGTCGTCCGCCTCCGGCCCATCAGTCCTCGTCGAGGGAGCCAAAAATATTTGTCGGTCGTAAGGAATAGAATTTGCGACATTGCATCCACATCCTCAGGCGAATGCCAACTGAGCTAGAGCGGCTTTTTTACATAAAAATTGCTGGTCCTCCTATTAAATATACATATAGGTTTTGTTCCGCCCGCTCATAGTTCCTGAATTTTTTTTGTTTGTATCCCGGGTGGGACGAACTAGGCCTACCCACACATTTCGTTTTATGTGAGACAAATGAGCAACAAAAATTTAAGCCCCGATGGAATTGAACTATGGACCTTCTATATTATGTCGATGGACAAAACTAACTCATCTATCTTTCAATTACGATGAGAATAGTATCGCCTTGAAACTTTATAGTAAATTCCCACCGGTTTGTATATGTCCATAGGTTGTCTAGTAATAAGAAGTTTATATCAAAATAAGGAAGTTATCTCGAGAATCATCAGCAGAAGGAGGGACTCCATAAATTATTGCCGGTGCTAGCTTGCAAGTGCCAATAAAAGAGAATATGTTGGTTTAGCTCGAATAAAAAAATTGTGGGCACATGAGCACTAAAATAAAGAGAATAAACCCTAATAAAGAAGGGTCATTGATATCTGGTTATGCGCTAATTATGCTGATGAAACGGGATTTATGCGCTACAATTAGTAATCCATCTAGTTACGCCATCGTGAGACTGCTCGAAGCAACCGTGCCCCGAAAGTCGCCGCATAGCTACCAAATAAGGAGGGAGACACAACCGCCGCATAGCTACCAAATGAGGTGGCAGACACAACCACATGACGGAGGCGGACCCGGAGGAAAAATATGCACGAGTAGGATGGTTGCCGCCATACCGACTATCAAGATCTCGCGGGATAAATATGGCCCGCGAGAAGACCACAACTCCTCGCTCTATCGCACCGCTACGGAGATCGTTTTTGCTGGGCACATCAATTATCTCTCCCATTGCTTCTCGCAAAGAAATGTCTCTCCCGTTGCAACGCACGGGCATATGTGCTAGTCCCTATAATTATATAGAAGTCCAGTGTGATTCTAACCTCATTCCTCCAATTCTCCGGCGACGATTTGCCCTGGATGGTGAAGTGTTGCCGGATCGTGAAGACTGTACGCTTGCAACAAAGTAGATAGGCTGCGCTTTCGATCTTCCGTCAGAGGGATTGTTCGTGGACGGTTCACGGGATCGTTCATCTATGGCTCGAAGGACTCCAAGTACGATCTACACCGACTCGTCTACTTCCGCTGCTACTCGGAGTCGGTAATAATCGTGATCCAAACTGTTTATGCATCTTCATATTGTTTTTGGGTTCGTAGGGCGTTTTGTTTTCTCATGCCCTAATACTGCTATGAAACTATGTATCTCACCACGCAAACTGGCCTACAACTTTTGTCAGGCATTGTAAAACATATGTACTGACAACAAAATCAGCATGAACTAGACTAAGGTAGAATTTGAAGCTGGGCACAGAAATGAGCTTAGCGTCGGTCTGCCTGAGTGTGAACCGGAGTGGAGTGAGTGTGAACACCTCATGCTTAATCCAAGACTCGATCAGTGGATGATGGGCCAAGCCAATCATGGTAATGGAGTGCCAAATCATTCATACACCTTCCTAATCACACACCTCACCTTTCGGACCGACACTGCCTTTTGGGTCCAGTATCTGCTGGTCCATACATACATGCAACTGTGCGGCGGAGCCCACATGTCGGTTTGTGGGCCACTTAATTTGACCTTTGATGGGTCGCTTTCCGGCCGTCCACAGCCATGGATGGATCTCTTTGCCTCTTGATTGTTTTTTAATCTTTGTAAAAAAAAAACATCTTTGTCTTTAAAAAAGATATTAATTTTTTGGCCCTTTTTCATAATCTTTACCTAATAATAAAGCAAATTGGGTTTCCTTCGTCCGTCATGGCATTTTACATAAAAGTCCCTGTTTTTTCCTGAAATCAACCCGCCGTCCGGATTTAAGTCAAACCCGAACCGTTATTTTACATTTTTTGAAAAAACCCTGATGTTTTAGGTAATTCATCCACGCTAATCATATTTAAGTCAAACAAATGCTTTTTAAAATTATCCATATCTTTTAAACCGTAACTCCGATTTGAACATGTTATACATGAAATTTGATTAGAAAAATATGTAGAATATGAATATGAGATTATTTTTACCTGTTAAATATTTTTAAATATTATTTTGGAATATATTTGAGTTAAACCAAATGATTTTCTAAATTATCTGTATCTTTTAAACCGTAACTTCGATTTTAACATATTATATATGAAACTTTGTTAGAAAAATGTGTGGAATCTAAATATGATGTTAATTTTACCTGTTAAATATTTTTAAAATATTGTTATGGAAGCAAACTTATAATTTATAGCGCAAGATCCGTTTTTTTTCATACCGGCGGCGATCCAGATTGCAAATAAACAGCCCACTATAACCATATAGGGAAAAGAAAACATCGATAACTACACATGCATACCTCTGAAAAATGTCGCAGGGGAAAACAACAGATTTCTCATCGTGAGAGTGAGAGAAAGCGAGCGAGAGAGAGAGAGAGAGGGAGAGTGGGAGAGGGAGAAGAGAGGGAGAAAGAACGCCTTAGGATTAACCATATTCAACACACATTTTTTGTTGTTTTGTGTGAACACCGTGGCCATCGCTGGCGAGGATGAGAAGGAGGATAAGCGGCAACATAAATATGATGCCTCGCAAAAATAAAGGAGATGGACCTATTGTGATCTTGAGTGATGTTTTTTGAGTTAAGAGCGTGTGTTATGTTTTCTCTCCCGTTGCAACGCACGGGCTCTTTTGCTAGTTATAAATCAAGCGCACAATTGGATATATGTGGTCTGCAACTGCATCCCCCTGATAGACGAGCTGTCCGTGTCTTTGTGACAGTTTCGTGCTCGCATGTACACATTTCATCACGTGGTGATACCCACGAAAAGGACATGCAGACGAGCTGCTAATTCTTATTTATTTTTCCTTTTTTGATGTAATGATAAATCAAGATCATAGTTAGATCTCTCTTGTTCAAAGAAACAGACCTACGGCTGTCCTTTTTTCCCTCCCTTGCACTCATCCGTGTTCCCACTTCATCCTACGACTGTTTTTTTTTTTCTTTTTTCTTTCTAATCTCATCATCTCCCCCATGATTTTAATGGAGTGGTCCCGGGCCTTATTTTGTTCCAATCAAATTAAGCCGTGTACGCGGGAGCACGGATGGGCACACGCGTGGGGTTCAGGCAAGTCTCGTCCACTAAATATACTAGTGGGCTATGTACTTGCCAATTAATTTCAATAAAGCTACCAATGCATGATGGACTTCCCTAAAGGAATCCTGATGTAATTGTCTGCAACTCCACTTCTTAGCGGTCTTGACTAGAGACAATGGCATGATAGTATGCATTCTGTCCCACTATAACAAGTAAAGTAGAACACCTACTATGTTTTAAGTGCCAGTAGCATCTAACCTGTACCCTCACGTAATGCGCGTAATATTTTTGGTAGCTGGTTGTGGGGGTTGATATGGAATTTTCTTTACATCTCCTCATGGGGGCGGTGGCCTTATGTGGGCTTGATGGCTTTCCAGGAATGATGTGGTTTAAAAAAATGTGTTTCATCTCATGTGTAGGTTATTCATGCATGTATACATTGCTTCTACTGGGTCTAACATCTTACGATGACGTCTTATCGGTTGGAGCATACAGCTAGGGAAGTTTTCTCCCATCATGGATGTTGATGTAGTCTTTGGATATGACTTCCTACGTCCTACACAACTCTTTTTTTGTTATTCCTGTAAAACGATGTCTCCTATGCTTTCTCTGGACTTATTAGTTGTGTGCCTCTTTTTATGCAGAGGCCGGGTATATATTGACTCATTGCAATATTATCCGTTCGATACAACATTTGAATGAAAATGCTTATATAAAAAAACTACAACCACTATACTGAATACGCAAAGACCCATCGTGCGCCAACATGTGCCTGAGTGAACAACCGTAAGTTTCCATATTTTTGCCGATTACACACTATTGCAATATCAAATAGGGTTTGTTTTTGCGGGAATGTAGCTAGATTATATATGATAGTATGATACATAGTGCAATATCAATGGTATGATCTAGTCTAGTTTAGTTTATAAAGTTTGAACCACCGCACCATCTTATCTCACACATGGATCATTGCAATATGCTCGCTAGTCACTTCGTAGTCAGCGCTAATTAATCGAGCGGCAGCTAGAATTTTCTTTTAAGGTTATCAGAAGAGCTGCTAAGATTCCATTCAGAAGAAGTACGCCGACGGCGAGAACTGCTCGGTTTATTGAAGGAAAACCAGACAAAAACCTGTACAACAGGCAACCACACCATGCTAAACTAGGACAACACCACACAGGACATACAGGGACGCCGGTAAACTAAACAAGAAGATTAGAGTACACCACAGCCCATTGCAGTGTCATCGTATATCATCCATCGTGCTCGCGGCCCCACTGACTTCGACTTCGCTACAAGAACATAGAAGGACACCCGAATCGAGCGAAGTCGAAGTCATCGTATATCATCCATCGTGCTCGCGGCCCGACTGACTTCGACTTCGCTACAAGAACATAGAAGGACACCCGAATCGAGCGAAGTCGAGGTCATCGTATATCATCCATCGTGCTCGCGGCCCGACTGACTTCGACTTCGCTACAAGAACATAGAAGGACACCCGAATCGAGCGAAGTCGAGGTCATCGTATATCATCCATCGTGCTCGCGGCCCGACTGACTTCGACTTCGCTACAAGAACATAGAAGGACACCCGAATCGAGCGAAGTCGAAGTCATCGTATATCATCCATCGTGCTTGTATGAACACATGTTGGATGTCAATTTCTCTACGGGATCGACCACCAGCAGTATATGGATGTGAACTTACATGACGCATCTGATCTGAAGATGATGCAGCCGAAGTTTTGTTCCTATTCACCGTCCAGAGACAAAAGATGATGCACACATTGCTGCCAGGAGGAACTCAGGATGGCGAAATCAAAGGATCAGAGAAAAGAGGCGTCACCTCACTTTTCCAACACATGCACACACACACACTGGACCGCTACTGTTCATGCTTTTCCTTCTCTGATTTCAGTGATGACTGACTGGTGAGATGAGTGAGCTGAGCACCACACACACATATAATATATTCTGCAGAGGCTACAGTCAAGTGTCCTCCCAGTCCCATGCATGCATAGGTCCACACATGCAACCAACCCAACAGACATGCTGAGAAGGAGGGGGGGTGAGGAGGGAAAAGAGAATAAATAGTAGTATTGCCTAGAGATAGGTCAGCTGGATCTCTCCAATCCATCCATAGCCCGTCTGCCCATGCACACCATGCATGCAGATGCAGCCATGCAGTGCAGGCCACCATGACATGATGAGTCAGTCCATCATATGGTAATCATTCTCATATAATTGAGCAGGTGAGTGAGTGCACAGTCTTACAGACGTCTCACACACTCTCTTGCCTGTGTCCGTGGTTGGGTCAATGTCAGACGCAGACAGATGGTAGAGGTCCCAACTGCATCTGCATCTGCACCCACTGCACACACACACACACACACTCACACACACACACACACACACACACCAGCTTTAAAGCTGAAACGGGCGAGGCACAGCAGTGATTCAATTGAAAGCTCCCATGATCAGTGAGGGAAAGCAAAGGGGGCCTCTCCCTTTTATCACTCAGCTGCTGTCACCTGGGTCTAGCTAGCTGCTGCTAATAACAAGGGGCTTTACATCCTTTTCACCTTCACACTAGTACTACTACTGCTCCATATTTCCAAGTGAAAACCCCATCCACATTTGCTTTGCTTTCTCTGCTTTTCTTAGCCGTCTAGGTTTGACCCTTCCCACTACTCATTGCTGTCTTTCTGCCGGCTCTACCTCATGACCTAGGCGTCATGGCACAAACGCTGTATCTTTTCTACCTTTCCTATATAACTTACCTATCAAGGGTGTGGGTGCATGCATGCATGTTTGTGTGTTCCCTTTTTCTCCATGCCGGTATAGATGGTGAGTGTTTAGTTGTGTAGGGTATAAATGGTGAGTAGACCCTACTTGAACTAGCTTGACATCCATGCATGTTTTCTCACTATTAAGATCTTATATGATGATGAATGGGTGCAAGATTAAGAAAAAAGGAGGATGATTAGGATGACAAAAATGAAGGCGACCGGAAGACAAATTAAGGCGGTCAATGAAATTAAATTCAAGGAGCCCCCCAAATTTTTACTAGATGCATGTAAACTTTGTTTTCTGTAGAGGAAACATATCGAGATATTTTAGATCTGATTCATGTGAAGGAAACAATTACAAGGAGCAGAGTAGTGAACGCTGCAAAAAGAAATGAAAACAACCAACAAACAACACAAGCACCTAAAAAACTTCAACGGCCTAATGGCTTTTGAATACCGCGGTTGCATTGAATTCATGCTCTATACCCAGTTGCTCCAAAAGTCTGAATTGATGTAGAGAGGCAGAAATATATTTCAACACTCCCCCTCACATCTAGGCTTATTTAGTTCTTAGACGTGGGATCGATGTGGGCCACAAAATCTTTTTTCTTAATATTGCGTTGGCAGGGTCTTGAACTCAAGATCTCTTTGCTCGAATACCATATTGAATTCAAGCTCCATCTTGCTGCTCCAAAAGTCTAAACTGGTGGAGAGAGGCTGGCAATATATTTCAACCGGTTGAAGCCCGCTCCTATAGGCGGAACAAAGACAATATCGATTAAATATTGACATTGACGACAACGCACCCCAAGCTTGTCGGCCCTCTTACTTGGCGTCACCACTCTTGAAGAGTCTGGACGATGACACTAAGTCAACCATCTTGCACACAGAGCAATATGAAGGTCCATCCTCAATGAGACCGTTGGTGCTGCCAAAACTTCTAGCATACCTCCGCCGACCAAACGAAACTTGTTGCCATGTGCCAACCATCTTGCACAACAAGCAACATGAAGGTCATCCTCAGCAAGACTCGGTGCTGCCAAAACTTCCGTATACCTCTGACGACCAACGGCAAACCCTGTGAAACCAGTAAGTCACTGGAAGAAGATTATTCGAGCTAGTGTCACCACCACCGTCCGTACATGCCAAGCATTGGACCAAATAAACTCCCGACACGTCGCACAATAGATGGCTGCCTAGATCCACCGGACCACACCTTCACAAGCCATTCGTGGAGTGAACATGTCGGAACCGGAAGGAGGATAGAGGAACTAATTCTATCGCTGCAATGCCACCACCTCAGTATTATGTCAAGCTGTAAATGTGACGGCGTTTGCTCAAATAGACAGCTTATGCATTTTCACCGCAAGAAATTTTTCTCCAAAGAAAATCGATGCAAAATAAATTAGGGAAGTAAAGTAATTAATCCTGCCCTATTTTCTTGAAAAAAAAACACGCGTTTGCGTGTGCAGATTCAACCAATGCTAGTACAACAGCTACACACTGCACAAGAGACGCAAAGGCAAATTGAGCCATCGGCCTCTTCTTTTTTGGCTTTCCTTTCTTTGATGTGAACTTTCTTTGCAGGACACGGTTACCGATTAATTCCATGAAAACCAGGCACTGTATGTACGTCCAGATCTCATCCGAACTTTTCTCCCTTTTTCGCTTTTGGGCTTTAGTTATTTAGTGACTTGCACGTGGATGAATCTCGTCTTCTTTTTTCCTTTTCCAGCTTTATTTGGCAGTAAAAAAGATGGATGAACAGCCCCCCTCTCTCTCTTTCTAGATCTCTCCCCATGCACAAACTTTAAATAAACAACATAAGACCACTTTATATATAAAGCATACCATTCATGGAGAACAAGATCAGATACTTCACTATCACTCTTCTCTCTCTCTAGCAAGCTAGATCCCTCTCTCTCTCTCTTCCCAACACACACACACATAATGGGGGGAGACTGAGTATCACTTTCTATCTCATCACCTTTGGCCTTGATCAGAATGTTGCATCCATCTTTCTCTTTACCTCGATCTAGCTATCGTTGCTGAGTACACCGGATCAATTAATTAGTCTAGCTAGGAATCTGTTGTTCAACTAGTTACTTAATGGTGTGTCCTCCCTAGGGTGAACTCGAGGTTCGGCACCGGCGGGCTCGATGTTTGATCGGAGATGCATGACACGTTCATCTCCCCTGACATCTCAAGGCTCTTTGATGCATCAGCTTCCTACAAATGCAAATGTCAATATAATGATAGTTGGTACTTGTATATGTAGAAATAGAATACAATATATGTGTTGCTTGATATCTTTTACCTTGTGACACTGTCCTCTATTTTCAGTGCCATTTGTGCCGAAACCAGGCCATCCTACCCTGCTGCAAAGCCAGAACAAAGAGAAATTAAACAAAAAATAGAAAAAGATTTAGTCACAATTATGCCACACGGCGCAATTACTAAACACTAAAGCATGGTATTATTGTAGTATATGTTTAATTATATGCTAACTCACCAGATATATAGTAGCTGGGGCCCCAATGCATTGGGAAATATATAAGATGCTTAATTAATTTGTTGACCACTGAACATTGGGGTGCACACATCGAGATGATGTTTAGAAAAGATTATCTATCCAATAGTATGCTTCTTGAGCAACTCCAAAGAAGCCCCAAACTTTGTCCTTTGTTTGGACCCTCTTTTTACTTTGTCAAAATAAGTATATATTTATACTATTTATTGGGGGGTGGCTTTTCATGCAGAGCTAAAGGAGGCACTAGTAAATTTTCAGTAGGTACCCAGTACACTTTGTCATCTTAGATCTTTTCCGGACAAGTGGGCCTGCCTGCTCTCCCTTGGTACATGTGTACTGCATATGTATGTGTCCATGCAAAATGCACAGCGGAGAGGACCAACTTTTCATTGCAGCCATTAAACTACTCAAGGGGATCATTGCACCATCATGAGGTTTCAAATGTCCACCCTATACTGGACAAACCGAACAATGCCAAGATTTCTTATCCCCACTTTTTTCCCTCAGAGCCCTTCTTACATTTGCATGTGGAGAGAGAGAGAGAGAGAGATGCTGCCACTGTGTCTCTGTGTGGTTAAAACAAACAGAAATGGGAGCCTTTCTTGCCATTAACATGAATCAGGCAAACATCCAAATGTTTGCAGTGCTGCTCTATGTCATCTACAGCAGCATGTATATATCCATGCATGCAGCAATCAGTATGACTACTACCACAGTGCTGTCTACTCCTACAAAGGTCTTTTGTTCCTTGTGCTCACTGCTTTCCTGTTACCTTGCAATATATATTTTCCATCATTTGTGGTGTGTATATAGATCAAGTATTAGGAGAAGTTGTGCCCTCCCGTAAATATATATTTAGATACTCATATTATACGGTTTAACACTAATATTATTTTGTTAAATACTCCTTCAAAAAATATTATTTGGTTAAATAAGGAAGGTGCATGCATAAGCTAGCTGAAATGTTGGGGCATATTACATCAAGGAAAATCAACGTACCTTGAGGAGTTGCTCCACAGACCACCATTGTAACTGCTGCTGCTGTGAGAATTTGCGCTTGTTCCATTTTGGTCAGTACCCCTGTGGGTGTTTAGGGCCTCCGGCAAGCTCTCGTCGGAGATCTCACCCGCTGATCCGTTATCGAATCCTTCATTTTGTCCTAAATATAGATTTGAATTTCAGTGCCCATATTTTGTAAAAAAAACTCGAATAAAAATATAACTGCAGCACTAGGCATATGCGCTCGAGTTCTAGGAACCATATATGTTATACCTGGTGAAGTCATGGGTTTGTCGGTACTCTTTATCGTGCGATACATCTGCGAAGACATGATGATGATACGCAACTATATCAGTAACCGCAACAAAAACTTGTTCATATGTGTGCAAAAGTACTCTCCTACCAGCCATTATTAACTGTATTATAATAGCAATGATTGGCGATAATAGTACATAATTAGTACTTCCGACATGCATTAATTTTCCATAACTATTATTTCTAAGCTGTAAATATATACAGCCACCATTTCATAGTGCATTCAGAGTACCAGGAGGTCCCAATCCAACAATTATTCCACAATGTACTTGGTGTCCTGCTGCATCCATTTACAAAAGGGAAAACTTGCATTGATTTCTTCTAGCTGGTTAGGAACAGTGCATGCATGCATCAGTCAGTCACAGAAATCAGTTACTACTACTACTACTCCTTCACTGCATCAGAAACAGTGCACACATGAACACACACATGCTCAGCAGCTTTTTTTTTTCTTTCGGTTGCAAAAGCCAGGTTTGCAAAAGCTGCTCCATTAGTAAATGCATGTCTAGTCCACTCCACACAAAATTCGGAGGAATGCAATGCATGCAGAAGCTAGCTAGATCAGCACCCCAGCTAGCTAGTACTGGTAGTACTACTATCACTGTTGTTTTTCCTCTGCTCATATGTTCTTTATTGAAGAATTATTTGCTCATACGATGATACTAGTACTAATAATAAATCTTGGTCCTCCATGCAGGAAACAGTTAGCTAGCTAGCTTCTCATGCATC
The DNA here is from genome assembly GCA_021437245.1 of Aegilops speltoides. Lineage (NCBI taxonomy): Eukaryota > Viridiplantae > Streptophyta > Magnoliopsida > Poales > Poaceae > Aegilops > Aegilops speltoides. The sequence continues at coordinate 5,406,860 of CM038146.1, read as the reverse complement.
TATCTTCTCATCTATAGCTAGCTAGCTACACTGTCAAGCATTATGTTTTTCATTCTGACGAAAACTGAAAATGTGGAGCATGTATAACAGGATAGATAGCTGGGTAGAAACAAGGACGTGTGCTTTGAATGAAAAACAAAGAGTACCTGCAAGTGAGACTTGACATGTGCCAAGGTGAGATCCTTCACATCCATGAGCTCCAGCACTGACTTGGGAGTGGCTCCTAAACAAATCCAATCAAATGAAAAATCACCAAAAAGCATCACTAACAAATTCAGCTTCATCACTGAGTTTGGGAGTAGCAAGAAACTAACTTCATGGCAATGATATTGTAAATTAAGCATCGTCCAAACATAGTTAAAAGAAAACAAATCTGCATAAATATATACATACTCTCATGGCCTCCTAGGAGCTCGACGGCGTGCACGAAGCGCGCGTGCAGCGTGGTCGTCCACCGCATCCTCGGCGCCCTCACGCTCCGCCGCCCCGGCGGGAACCTCGACCTCGACGACAAGAAGCCGCCGCCGCCCCCGCCGGCGCTGCTCCGGTAGGCCATGGCCATGTGCTGGTGCTGCAGCTGCTGGAAGGAGGGGTGGTGGTGGTATATGGGGACCCCTCTTATAGGCTTGAGCAAGGCGTTCATCCGGTGGTGATAGTGGTTGCTGATGTGGTTGGAGTAGCTCGCTGCCGTGGCGGCAGAAGGCGGTGGCGTCCACGCCGACGGCGGCGTGCCGTCTTTGCTGGCCATGTCGGTGGCGCTGGCCCGCAGAAACCCTAGGTGGTGGCTGAAGTGATCCATGCTGGTGGCGCCGGTGGTGGCGTCCGGTGGCCGGCCCCAGCTGCCCGGCGGCGCGGCCGGGGGCGAGGAGGAGGAGCTGGTGGCGCTGATCTGCAGCGCCAGGTCCGGCTGCCGGGGGAACAACTCCATGGGGATTGCTTCCCCCAAGTAATCGAAGCTGACCAAGAGATGAGATGAAGAAGCAGCTAGCTAGGTAAGCTTGCTGAGTGGATCGATGGAAGAAGAGACCGACAACAAATTCTTCCCCCTTGGTCCTCAATTGGGAAATTTCTTGGATCTTTCTTGGCTCGATCTGGTGACGGACGGATGGATGGATGAGTGTTGTTGTTGCTTGTTGGTGGTGGTGAGCTTTGCTAGCTAGAGGAGGAGGAGGATTTGGTGAGGGTGAGGGTGAGGGTGTGAGGTGGGGTGGGTGAGATGTGTGACGAGTGAGACTACTGTATATATCGTGTGTGTGTGGCTGTGTGCTACCGACTTGAATGACTCAAGACTAGCTGCCTCTGCCAATTGACAAAGTGTGTGTATCTTTGTTAGAGAGAGAAAGACCTAGATGGGTAACAAATAACAATGCCAGCCAGGCCAGTACTACTGCCCTTTGCTTGCTTGTTTCCTTGCCCCCCCCCCCCCTCCCTCTCACTCACACACACTGCATAGGTGCGGTGAGTAACCAACTGTTTGTACCTGGACATGCGTACACTGGAAAATTAAATTGGGAGCAAATGCTGGGGTGTGGTGATGTACATACATGTCCTGCTTAAAGGTGGATAACAGAAGAAGCGCACCCATTAATTTGCTCCATCACCGTGGGGGGTGGTGAGCGGGAAACCGTTGAGAAGCTTGGCTCCATCTTGTGAGAAGATTAATGGATGTTCATATTTCTGAATAGCCAGACCAGTTGCACTGGAAACTAACCAAAAATGAAGAGTTTTTGGTTAAATCCATGTATTTGGATATTATTAACGCTGGCTCTATACCTCGATCGAAACATGTTTGGAAAGTCAAAGTGACTTTAAAAATTAAAGTGTTTATGTGGTTTGTCCATAAAAAGTCATTCTAACTAAGGACAATTTGGAAAAACGCAACTGCACAGGATCTAGAAGATGTAGCTTCTGTGATCAGGATGAATCTATCAAACACCTCTTTTTTGACTGCCCAATGGCAAAAAATTTATGGTGGTCTGTCCACATAACATTTAACATTACTCCTTCGAATACGATCCACACGTTATTTGGGACGTGGCTAGATGGAATAGAGTCAGAAACGGCGAGACATATCCATGTAGGAGTATGTGCTTTATTATGGGCAATATGAAATTGCAGGAATGATTTGATTTTTAACAGAACAATACATATTCATTTCTTGCAGGTTATTTTTCAGGCCACTGCACTGATCCGTATGTGGTCGCTACTCACTCTGACGGATGCCAGGGAGCGTATGGTTACTGGGTCTATCCGGTGGGAGACGGTAGCACGGGTTATCTTCAATCGGTTTGGATGGCGGTCATGTAATAGGGTAGGTGTTTAGTTTCGTATCTACTTTTTGTGACTATCTTGTTTTTTGTATTTTTGCTCTTTGTGAGCATTTTTTACTTTTTGAGACATGGAGACTTTGTTGAACCTTTTAATTATTAATAATATGGCCGTATGCATCGTTCTGATGCAGAGGCCGGGGGATAACATCCTTTTCAAAAAGAAAACCCCGTAGAGGGTGGTGATGTACATGTCCTGCTTAAAGGTGAATCATAGAAGAAGCGTACCCATTAATTTGCCCCCGTCACTGTGGGGTAAAAAAAGTTTGTCCCTTTCTAGCCATGTAAAACGTACCGGATCATGAAGAAAAAGAGAGAGAGAGAGAGATGTATGTATATATGATGATGGCACAGCGCAGTGCACGCATGTACAACGTACCTGCGTCGTCTGACGACGCCTGATGACATATATTGGCCATGCACATGTACTGTACATGCAATGGCATTGATGCATCGTGTTGTACCGACTCCTGCTAACGGCCGGGACACCCACGCACGTACTGGATTTGTGTCCTTGCACACGCAATGATATGTTTCGATAAAGCTCTCTGCTGTCCCAAAACAATAATAATGTGGCTGCGTCGTCTGCACACACCTTGCATTGCATTGAGGGCCCTCCGCTCGGGAGACACGGGCGTTAATATGACAGACCGATCGAGAGTAATAAGACTGGTCCAAACAATCCTAGGTTTTATAAATATGCTGCTGCTCTCATGTTTTGGAAAATGGTAAATATATAAGCGAAATTCAAATGAGGGAAAGAGAAACAAGTAGTAGCTCTCACTTTTGTTTTTGAAGGTAAGATTCTTTCTTTCCTTTTTGCGGGGAAAAGGTAAGATTTGTTCTTACCTCCTAGGTTCAAGTCGTCGAGGACATGAACTTGGGTTCTCGGCTTTCGCTGTCCAGGCTTTCATGTACCATTTCCCTTCAATTCTCTATTTTGCAGCTCCTCTCCATTGCGGGTTTAACGGAGCATTAGTTGGATTGTCGCGAAGGTTACGAAAATGTTTGTCTGGGCTTTCAATGTGGTTCTGGTTTGATTGTGCGTCGCATTTTCATTGCAATTACGGTGTTTAGGTTAGCCTTGACAATGGCAATTGGGTTTAATCGATGTTATGAGATTCCGTAAACGTTAGGTGCATCTGCTCATCTTGAGGGTCCATCGCAAGCACACAAATACATAAGAAATAGCATGAACTTAATGTGGGTTATCATAAGAATCGTAGCTATGGAGAGGCCGGGTGTATGCTCATTGTGTTATGTATCTTCCTGACGCTCCACTTTGAGCCAATAAAATTCATATTGTCTGGGAGTGGGGGGGGGGGGGGGGGGGGGGGGGGAGTTGTGGTTCAACCTAGGCACACGCGCCCCCTTATCCAGCCAATCATTTTCTTCTTCGTGATCCATGCAGACATTTTTTTATCTTTTTTGTTTCTCCCAAATAAAGCTACATATGAACTTCAAACTTTGCATGATAAGAAATCATTACAACTACATTTTGAGGAAAAACTTTCAAATTTTTTCACATGCACCATAAATACTTTAAATAATATTTTTTTACTCAATAAGAATCTTGTTTTGTATATTTATGCTAGATCGAAGAATCCAAAAATATTCATACATTGTAGTTCTAGAGTTCTGTGGACATGCAAAGTTTGATGTCCATATGTTCTTTCATTTAAGAGAAACAAAAAAAAGAAAAATATTCATGTATTAAGTTTAGTTGGGTAGCACAAATCTCAAAGCACTGTTGGAGCAGAAGGATAAGCAATGTTGGCTAGCACAGACAAATATTCCTAGGTTTTATATGTCGGTCTCATGTTTAAAAAAATGGTAGATATAAAAAATTCAAATGAGGGAAAGAGAAACAACTAGCTCACTTTTATTTTCGAAAGGAAGATTTATTCTTACCGATATCAGTCAAGTTTCCTAGTATACCCATGCAGCACATACTAACACTAAGTAAGCCACAAAATTAATGTTCTTTTTATGTGTGCATCATAATGATGTGTACATCTCAGTACTCAATTCTCCTGCTCATCTGTCCTCTCTTGCTGCCTTTTGTCCTGGCTTTACTTATCCAATATTATATTGCGTATTTAATTTAATTAACTAATTAAAATAGGAATGGAAAGATAAGTTTAGCAAAATGATCTTGTGAGGCATGATTAATTTTGTGAAACTACATTTGTAATATTATTTTTCTCGACTTCTCGCAACAGTCGATCATATGATGGCTGGAATCGAAGGATAAATAATTTGGGAAGCCTCATTATTCTCACATCATGGAAAGATACAGAGGGAGAAAAGTTGAGAGAGTGAGAGAGAGACAGCGGGAGGGATGAGAACATATGTCTTTGGGTAGCTTTCTGTCGGTGTCAAACTTAATTTTTAGAAAGGGAAACGCCAAGACTACTCTCCACCCATCTCTTTGCTTAGTTTCCAGACCAGCTTCTTTCATGATATGCCACACATGATGTTGCCTCTCTCTCTCTCTCTCTCTCTCTCTCTCTCTCTCTCTCTCTCTCTCTCTCTCTCTCTACGTGTACAAACGTAGCTAGAGGCTGATAAAAATGGGCGCAATTTTAACCTAGCAGCAAAAGGGCACGACATGTCGCTACACACACACACACACACACACACACACACACACACACACACACGCACACGTCTTTGATCGATTTGGTTGCTTTGCTAACTGGGCACTACTGTACTACACTGCCGCACGGCTAGCTAATAGTTTTCGTATGGGACTGCTACATACTCCAAGATCTCTGTAATAAGGTTCCAAATTTACCCCAGCGGCGGTGCACACATCCAGCTTAGCCTTCCAAGGAATTTAATGCCCCTGATAATTATCTATAATGAGCCTAGATCTGTACTTAGTACCACACTACGTGTCCAGTGGATCTGCACGCGCAATGCCGCCAACAAATGGTTTGATTTAATCATTACCCGATCTCCAGGCCAGGGCACATCGAGGTAGGTCAGTAATGCCTTCTTCCTATGCTTTGTCCTCTCTTTGAAATTAATTAACCTGCATCCCAAGCTTAATTGCTAGGAGGAGGGTACGGTGCACGGCCAATTCTATATAACTCCAACCAGGACTGACCACAGAACATGCATGTCAACCCTCTTGCATTGGTAACTGTGTGTAGCAGAGTAGCCACAAGGGGTAGAAAATGTGGACAGCTCTAGCTAGATCCAACCTAGAAATGCAAGTGTGGACATTGGATCCGTTTGAACCAGATGAGTAAATTAGTTAACTCCAGCAAAAGTTACATCCTAAGATCTAAACACTGTCAAAAAACAATCACGTATATTGGGAGGGTAGAGACACATTCATGTAAAAATTGGTAAAAGTATAAATTTACCTAAAAGATAAGTGCCACACGTCCTGTGCATGGCACTCCGGCCCTGACATTTTTTGATGGCAATTTCACCCACGCAAGGATGGCAAATTGCATTCAAACACGGCAAGTTTCTGTCAAAAATAAACTGAAGAACCAAGCTGCCGTGCTTGCCAACTAAAGTTACCATCCTCGCATAACTAAACATACAGTCTGTGTTTAGTATAACTCTTAGATGTACTCATTGTTTTGTGCCAAGTTCTGTAACTTGAACTATAGCTAATTGTACAGTATAACTTAATTTGTGGTTTATTTCCAGCTAGCAAATGGTCATAATTTTTCAGAAAATTGCACATGTATGTGTGTTTACTTGTCCTCTACATGCTTGTTTTTTGTTACAACTTTTAAAACTAATAACTATATTTTCTGTGATGCTTTTACTGTTGGGTTCATAGGACCCATGTTAGGAGAAATCACGGTCGATCAAAATCTCGTTGTTATACATGTAGTACCACAGAATTAATTTCATGATCGTGATGAGTTAGTGTATATAGTAGCATGATCTTAAGCATACAGTACTAGAATTGAATGATACTAGCATGATCTTAAGCATATTGTACGTGGAAGGCATATGCGTCCATGGTTTGTGATAGGGATTAAAATAATACTAGTATAGTATTGGGCGTGCAAAGCATCATTTGACTGAGATATACTACTGATTAATTGGATGCTACTGTAGTAGCTAGTGAGCATTGAATGTCTGTGATTAATTATGTCTCCCTAGACCATTTGTCTCGGGAGGAAAATGGAATCTTGATCTAGTGAAACGGGCAAGATTTGACTAGAGAAGAGAAGGAGAAAGCTAGGGTTCTGTGCCATGTGTTTTGACTGTCGGGATGTGATCTCAGCTCATCACATGCATGACCATCTCGATCTTGAGCATTGGTTAATTTAATTGGTTTAGATCAACTAGGTCTTCTCTTCCCAATCTTAGCTTGGTCCCTGCACTGGCCAATTGATTAAAGAAACTTAGGAAGCTCGGTGATGTGTTCCTTTCTGTTCCCAAGTCATGACCTTGAACTTGACAAAGAAAATTGGTTTATTTATGCTCTTGGAAGAAGAACATATGCTGGATGTTTATATGTTAATATCCACCAATAATTGGAGCATCAGTGTCAGATATATGCCTCCTGATTAGCACTCCTTGCTGCCTTCCACTTATTCCCAAGTGAAGTAATCAAGGAATAAGCATGTAGTACTACTAAATAAGAGATACATGAAGAATTACATTCTTGAAGAGGATTGCTCAACCAGAAGACAACGCCAAGTGGTGTTTTTTATTAGTTAACATCCAAGTATGACATATGCGTATGCTTCTCATGGGAAACAAAAACCAACCACTATATATATTTAATCTTTCACCAAATATATGCTTTCAGTCGTCATATAGTGGGGTGCTTGTCCTTTATTTGTCAGGAAAAAGATTGTATTTCAGAACTTCTTAAAGGTTGTATTTATTTGATTTTGAAAACGATGAATGTTGTGTGTAGGTGATGTGGCAGACAAATAGGCATAGACCTCATCTAAGACCGATTTTGGAATCGCCAGACTTCTACTTTGGAATCATCTGAGTGGAGTTTTCTCATGAGTTTTTATTGTGGTTAGATTTATTGTGTCTCTAAGTTTGGCAGGATAATTTGTACTTTACAACAACACTTGAGGTGTGAAAACACGATTTTCCTCATAAAAGACATGCATGGAGGTATTAGACTTCTGTGGTCAGGCTGATTGTGTCCCGGACTGCTCAATAACATCCCCGGGGTTGGTTTAGCGGTTGCACGTGCGCGATGTTATTGCACATTGCATTCAAAACATCGCAGTTTTTGTCTCCACCCAAATCAACGATTGTTTCTTATTGGAAGGTTGGGACAAGAATGGTGTCATCATACCGTGTACCTCATTGTTGTTGGGTCCACCTGCTCCTGGACTCGCCATTGCAGGATCTAGCAACCCCACGGCCCTCGTTCGTGATGCAACGGCATACGCGCCATCCAATGTTGTCCATAGCCCTCCTAAGTTAGAGTCCATGGTGGAGCTCATGGCATCATCGGTGGCACACTCGGATCAGGAGGGAGGCCACCTCACTACACTTGGAGAATAGAGGGAAAGGACCACTAGTCTACTACAACAGATCTGTATAGCACTACCCCTTAGCACTGACTGGCCACCTCTAGCGTGCCAGTGACAAGCATATTGGTGCTCGGCGGGGTGCTTAATTATCACGGACCGATCTAAAAGTAACCCTTATGTGATATTATGTTTTGAGGTAAAAGAAAATGCACCAGTATTTACCACTAATAAGCTGCTTTGCTTGAACAATATGAGTTTACCTATTAAATCTGACCCTTCGGGTTTCCCGTCTGTCATCGTTGTTGTGTACATGAGTTATATATCCATCTTCCACTTCATGTCTACATTTCAAACCCTCACTATCACCGTCGAGCACTGCTCTCTTTAGTTTTCACTCTCTCCTCATGCGCATTTCGGTCATGCCAGCCTTCATCAAACGTCCCCGGTGCCCTCACTGACGACCCTGCGGCCATCTCCGAGGACGGTGCCCTTGCTGACGTCCATGTGGCTTGCCGGCGTGTGGGCGCCGCCCCGACACAGTCGCACCCATTCCGTCCCAAGAGGCACTCTCTTGCCATGCGTCGCCTCGATGGTCGTTCGGCCTGGCCTCCATCCAACTGCTACTTGTGAGCTGCATTGGGTTTTTCGCCAAAAAGGAAGGAGAACCATTATAGTAGCAGAAAGTATTTCCCTCAGTAGAGAACCAAGGTTATTGAACCAATAGGAGATTCACACATACAAAGGTCGATAGTACCTACACACATAAACAAAATACTTGCACCCAATACAGGCAAGAGGGTTGTCAATCCCCTTGTACTTATTAATTGTAAGTATTCATTTTGACAGTGATAGGTATATACATTGCAAAAGGAAATAAAAGTACATAAATTACATCAAGCTTTTTAGGGTTTTAGTAAATATGGTGAATAGACCCGGGGGCCATAGTTTTCACTAGAGGCATCTCTCTCAAGAACATAGCATATGATGGGTAAACAAATTACTATTGAGCAATTGGTAGAAAAGTGCATAGGTATGATGTTATTCATGGCATGAACAGTACATAAGAATTACATTTGTGACAAGTAGACCGAAATGATTCTGCATCTACTACTATTAATCCACTTCGAGAGCACTTTTATGCTTGCCTCTCTAGATATTAAGTTCATAACAAACACAGTAATGTATGAATTATGATGACATAATGTAGACAAAATAGGACCAAACAATATGATCGAACCCCGTCATTTTACCCTTAGTAGAAATAATACAAATACGTGTCTCGCTACCTTTCTTGTCACAGAGTGAGAACACCGCAAGATTGAACCTACTACTATGTGTCGGTGTCAAAACTGGCAGGTCTCGGATAGGGGAGCCCAAGCTGTATGTCTGAGGATCGATGGTAACAATGATCAAAGGGACACAATATTTACCCAGGTTCAGGCCCTCTTAATAGAGGTAAAACCCTACTCCTGCTTGATTATATTCGATGATATAGGGGTTACAAGAGTTGATCTACCTCGAGATCGTAATGGCTAAACCCTAGCTTGGCTAGCCTATCAATGTTATGATCCTGCCTTCGTTCTAAACCCTCCAGTTTATATAGATACCGGAGGGGCTTAGGGTTGTACAAAGTCGGTTTAACAGAAAGGAAATAGTATATCCGGATACCTAAACCTGCCGTTCACGCATATGGGAGTCCTATCCGGACACAAGAGGTGGTCATCTTCCTTGTATCTTGACGGCCCATTAGTCCGACCCATATCAAATAGACCGGACGCCCGAGGGGCCCTTTGTCCACGACTCCCTCAGTAGCCCCTGAACCAGTCTTCATGACGACGTGTTCGGCGCACAGATTATCTTTGGCATTGCGAGGCGGGTTCCCTGAACAATATACATCAGCTTCTCTCCATAAAAGAACTGTATTCGGCCTTGCATAAATAACACAACCCTTAGCCGCGAAGGCGGGATATATAAAAAATATGAACAATGTCTTTACTGACAACTTTTCCAGCGAAGCGTTAGAATTGACCCTTCAGCATTTTGAACCGTTTTCACACCCCGTGTTCCGTGTTTCGAGGCCAAGTGAAAGTGCGTTATATCGACTAGAGGGGGGGGGTGAATAGGCGATTTTTATGGTGGTGAGGAAATTCCTTAGCGAAGAACTACTTGCAGCGGAATAAGTACTCAGAAGTAAACATAACATGATACTAGCATGGTCATCATGATGGAATGAAGACAAGCACAGAGTACAGAAAGCGTAATCACAGGACAAGATGAAGACAAACAGACTGAAGAAATTGAACTGAGGAATTTGAGAAAGTCTTCAGTCAAAGTCTTCAAGCACAGATATGAACAAATACTCAACACAGTAATGAGGAAATGAAAGGGTTGAGGAGATAGAACCAGTTAGTTGGTGAAGACAATGATTTGGTAAACCAGTTCCAACTGCTGTCTCAGTTGTACGTCTGGTTGGAGCGGCTGAGTATTTAAACTCGAGGACACGCAGTCCTGGACACCCACCACCGAGCCGCAACTCAGACACCCAGTCCCCACCGTATTCTCCTTGAACTAAGACCACGCAGGCCTCGGCCCAATCACTCGTGGTAAGTCTTCAGTGACTCCCAAACCTTCACAGACTTGGTCACTCGGCGATCCACAATTCCTCTTGATGCTCTAGACCTTGACGCCTAACCGTCTGGAAGAAGCAGTCTTCAAAGGTAACAAGTGTCGGATCCACGCGGATCAATTTCTTCATGATGCTCACTCACTTTGGGTTTGTGGGGGTTTGGTTTTGGGATTTTCCTCACTTGATGATTTTCGCCAAAGTCCTCGGAGGATGGGTTGCCCTCAAATGACAAGTGTCAAGTTCTTCGGAGCAGCCAACCAGCTAGTGGTTGTAGGGGCGGCTATTTATAGCCTAGGAGCAGCCCGACATGATAAGACATAAATGCCCTTCAATGATATGACCGTTAGGTGGATAAGATATTTTGGGACAGCCGTAGCAAGAGACAAGAACGGTCGGAAATTTGACTCTCAAATTCCTCGGGGCTATCATGTTCCTCATCGTGTAGGCAATTCAGACCGGCGAATTCCTAACTCCTCGATCGAGAAAGTCCTCAAGGACTGTAAGAACTGCGTCTACATCATCAAGAAAATGACTGAATCAGTATGAGATTTCCAATGGCTTCACTCAAGGGATTGGTAGGTGTAGGATTTTCAGTTGAGCATCACATGGAAATTTTTCCTTAGTATTTCTCGACCCCTTTAACAAAGACGGGGTTTCCTATGACTCAAGAAAGAGAAAATGAAACTACGAAAACAAAAGTCTTCACGCTTCATGTTCCTCAAGTGAATATCAAGTCTTCAAGGTCACACCATTTTCTTCACTTTCAAAGTCTTCGAAAGTCTTCGAATATCAAAGTCTTCATCAAGAACTTCATTTTAGGGGCGACTTTCTCTGTAAATATCAAACTCCTCATAGACTTATAGACCTGTGTACACTCACAAACGATCAGTCCCTTAACCTATAAGTCTTCAATACACCAAAATCACTAAGGGCACTAGATGCACTTACAATCTCCCCTTTTGGTGATTGATGACAACATAGGTTAAGTTTTCAACGGGATAAACATATGAAGTGTAAATACTGATATTGAGGAATTTGATTGCAAGATATAGAAGAACTCCCCCTGAAGATGTGCATAGTGAGGAATTTGCTTTTGAGGCAATGCACATTTGAAGAGTTGAATCATGGAGAACTCCCCCTATATCTTGTAATTCATACACGCATTTGATATATAATATGAAGAATTTGAAATGCATGATGAAATATGGTGCCTGATGAAATTCAGCATGCGTGCAATAATATTAACGAGGAATAAGCATGCCGAAAGCATAAAAAGTATCAGAGCATAGTGCAACAAAAGTATCAGAGCACCGTCAAAACTATCAGGGCACCATCGGGTTTAAGATTACAACTCGATCCAATAAAAGTTTCGGAAGAACGAGAGTTGTAACTTAGAAAAAAAGACGCCCATAATATAAACCCGCTTGAAGACTAACTCAGATCCCCCCCCTTTGTCATCGAATGACCAAAAGGATTGAAACCGAGGACTAACGCCCCTGAAGAATTTCAAGTTGATGGAGGAGCGCCAGCGTTGTCGGGGTTGTTTGTTGTAGCAGGGCCTGCCGCAGTGTCGTCCAAATCTTCATACTCATCGGTGTCACGTGATGAAGAATAAGAGCTGGCCACCGATCGAGAACTTTGACCCTCTTGAATTTCTTCGAGGAGGTGCAGACACGAAAATGCTTCCCGGAGACAGCCCAAAGCGGTTGAGGGTTTCATGAAGGTGATAATGATTTTCTTCACTGCATTATGGGTTGAGGTCATGTTGTGAAGAATTGCAGCAAACTGACGCTTTACCCATTTGTGATTGCGATCAACCTTCTGATGAAGACTGAGGAGTAACTCACGATCAGTCATCACCCTGGGTGCTGTGGCTTGAGGATTTTGCTTAGCTGAGGTATTTGCGGCGGTGTCATGTGTGGCAGAATCATCATTGGTAGAGTAAGATGTAGCCAGGCGAAATTGACCATCCAATGGACGAATGCCTTCATCGATCACAGCAGCTGCCTTGCCTTTATCATCCACTGATGAAACTGTCCGTTTGAGGACTTCAATGGAAGGCAAGTAGCTACCATGGTTCGAGTGTCGACTTTGTAATTCAAAGAAGATCTTGCCCTTATGAATCTCATAATCCAAGGCGATAGGGCTTCAAATCGAAGGTGACATAGCAACATTTGCCAGAGTCCTCATGAAGAAATCATGGAAGTTGACGGGAACGCCATGAATGATGTTGAAAAGCATATTCTTCATGATGCCAACGACATCTTCATCATTTGAGTCGTGGCCTTTGATAGGACTCATTGTCTTCGTCAGAATGCGATAGACAGTCCGAGGCACATAGAGCAATTCCTTGACGAGGAATTTGGTTCGTGGGGCCTGCCATGGCTTCAAAGGCTTCATGAGCACTTGCATATAATGATTTGTCAGTTCAGGGTCATTGTAGATGCAACATGCACTTTCATGGGGAGGATCAAGAGGAAGGACATGAAGCAATTCAGTTGTCGGTGCCTTGTAGTGAGTGTTTTCGGTCATCCAATCCAACACCCATGAATTAACATCTTCAGCGTCTCCAGTGATATGCAGTGTGGCGTAGAACTGAAGAATGAGTTCTTCATTCCAATCACAGATGTCATTGCAGAAATTGAGTAATCCTGCATCGTGAAGAACACTGAGGACTGGCTCGAAGCATGGCAGAGATTCCATATCCACGTGAGGAATATGTTCATGATCGAAGATTTTGTCCTTGTCAAACAACACTGAGGAATAGAAGTTGGCTTTGCTAGCTGTCCAGAAACGCCTCTTCCTTATGCGAGCAGAGTCATATGGGTTGTAGTTAGTGAAGAACACATGCTCGGAAAAGAAGTCTTCAGCCTTGAACTTCTGTTTGCTTGAGAACGGATTCTTTGGCTTCGGCAGAGGAATGTCAGTGATTTGCAAGATTACCTCGTGAATCGCGAGCTCAGTGCTTGGTGAGGAATTTCTGGTTCCTCTTCTTGTGCAATCTGTGGATCAGCAGCAGCAGGTTCTTCAAAGACTAGTGGCTGGAATTTCTTCATGAACAGAGGAAGTGGGATGAGTTTCTTCGAGCCCATTTGAACTGTGGTTGCCGGGACCGAGGAATCTGTTGAATAGGAGTGAAGAGAGGAGTATTGGGATGCTGACTTTCCCAGAAGTCATCGTTCATCACAGGTGTGGTGCATCCAATATCCACATCTTCATCTTCAATTTCCTCAACACCAGCCTCTTCAGATATGAACTGAGGCATAGGTGAGGAATTGACAGTTGTTGAAGGGATTGTATCCACTTCAATTTCTTCATCAATCTGCTTCCGACGGGCGTTAGAATGATTTTCTTCATCAGATCCGCTTGGAATCTTGTAGTCTTCTCCAAAAGGAACAATTTCCTTTTGATGACATGGAGGTAATCGGAACGGCATCAATTGGATGTTCAAGAGAGCTGGTCATTGGCTTCATTCTCTTTGCAGCCGAAGAATTTGACGCAGCCGATGCCTTCCTTTTCTTTACTGCAGCTCGCTCTGCAGCCTTGGTCTTCTTCACTTCATAGGCGTAGGAGAACTGGAGTTGGTGTAGGCGCGGAGGAGCCGAGGACTTTGGTTGATTTTCTTGGCGAATCGATGCAGCTTGCCTGATCTCTTCGATTTTTTAGGCGCACCACTAATGGATGCCCCGCAATTTCTTCACCTCTTTGGGATGGAGTCATCAGCCTGAACTTACATTTTCATCAGCAGGCTGAAAGTCATCAGCGGTGCTGGCATGTTCTTCAGCAGGATGAGCAGAGTCTGCAGCCTGAAGATTTTCTTGTTGCGATGGGGCTGCAACAGTTGTCATTTTCTTTGTTAGGTTGACGAATCTCACTTTGGCTCCTTGCCAATCAGCATAGTATGCATCGAAGTCTTTGCTGAGGGCTTGGATTTCAGACTGAGCCTGGAGAAGTTCCTCAGGTGTCATTCTGACAACGTTTTTCTTCAGGAGCTTCTCCTTCCTGTATTGAGCCTTCTTGATTTCACGTGCCTTTTCAAACTTCCATTTCTCTTGAGTGATGAAATGGGTCAGCATGTGACTTTGACCAGAGTCGCTTGAAAGTCGTGCATGGGAGTGTTTGGATCCTTGTGCCAGAGGTCAATGTAGTCGAGGATTTTCCTCGGATCCAAAAGCAGTGGCACCGATGTGCCTTTGGCTCTAGCGGCCTTGACTTTTCTGTCTCTGATGATTTCTGCAAGTTCTTCATCAGAAGCTTCATCATCAGAGGGCACTTGGAATGCAACCTGTTTCTTCCTTGGACTTGGCCGAGGACCCCGTCCAGCTGTTGCTTTAGTCTTCAATAGTGTGGGGCCTGATGAGGACATTGGTCCAGCTGAGGAACTCGCTGAGACACCAGAAGCAATAGAAAAACCTGTAGTCCTTTGACATGTAGCCAGATGCACAGGAGTTGAGGACTTTGCTGGAGCAGTAGCGGTATGAGGAATTTGCCGTGAGGGCATAGCTGAGGAACTTGGCCGTGAGGGCGTTGTTGGTGAAGCACTTGGCTTGCGAGCAGGCTTCTTTGGCATTGATTTCCTCGGCTTGACCGAGGTCTCAGCAGCAGCAGCAGCGGCAGAATCCTCATTGAATTTCCTCACTGCCTCATTGGCCACCAGATCAGGAACTTTGACCCTCTTGAATTTCTTCGGAGGAGGTGCAGACCAGTCAAATGCTTCCTGGAGACCCATAGTCTTCAGTTCTTCTGCGCTATAGACATGTGTGAGGACAGCTCAGGTGCGGTTGAGGGTTTCATGAAGGTGATAATGATTTTTCTTCACTGCATTATGGGTTGAGGTCATGTTGTGAAGAATTGCAGCAAACTGACGCTTTACCCATTTGTGATTGCGATCAACCTTCTGATGAAGACTGAGGAGTAACTCACGATCAGTCATCACCCTGGGTGCTGTGGCTTGAGGATTTTGCTTAGCTGAGGTATTTGCGGCGGTGTCATGTGTGGCAGAATTGTCATTGGTAGAGTAAGATGTAGCCAGGCGAAATTGACCATCCAATGGACGAATGCCTTCATCGATCACAGCAGCTGCCTTGCCTTTATCATCCGCTGATGAAACTGTCCGTTTGAGGACTTCAATGGAAGGCAAGTAGCTACCATGGTTCAGAGTGTCAGCTTTGTAATTCAGTGAAGATCTTGCCCTTATGAATCTCATAATCCAAGGCGCATAGGGCTTCAGCTCGAAAGGTGACATAGCAACATTTGCCAGAGTCCTCATGAAGAAATCATGGAAGTTGACGGGAACGCCATGAATGATGTTGAAAAGCATATTCTTCATGATGCCAACGACATCTTCATCATTTGAGTCGTGGCCTTTGATAGGACTCATTGTCTTCGTCAGAATGCGATAGATAGTCCGAGGCACATAGAGCAATTCCTTGACGAGGAATTTGGTTCGTGGGGCCTGCCCTGGCTTCAAAGGCTTCATGAGCACTTGCATATAATGATTTGTCAGTTCAGGGTCATTGTAGATGCAACGTGCACTTTCATGGGGAGGATCAAGAGGAAGGACATGAAGCAATTCAGTTGCCGGTGCCTTGTAGTGAGTGTTTTCGGTCATCCAATCCAACACCCATGAATTAACATCTTCAGCGTCTCCAGTGATATGCAGTGTGGCGTAGAACTGAAGAATGAGTTCTTCATTCCAATCACGATGTCATTGCGAAATTGAGTAATCCTCGCATCGTGAAGAACACCGAGGACTGGCTCAAGCATGGCGTAGATACCATATCCACGTGAGGAATATGTTCATGATCGAAGATTTTGTCCTTGTCAAACAACACTGAGGAATAGAAGTTGGCTTTGCTAGCTGTCCAGAAACGCCTCTTCCTTATGCGAGCAGAGTCATATGGGTTGTAGTTAGTGAAGAACACATGCTCGGAAAAGAAGTCTTCAGCCTTGAACTTCTGTTTGCTTGAGAACGGATTCTTTGGCTTCGGCAGAGGAATGTCAGTGATTTGCAGTACTACCTCAGGAATCGCGAGCTCAGGTGCTTCAGGCTGAGGAATTTCTGGTTCCTCTTCTTGTGCAATCTGTGGATCAGCAGCAGCAGGTTCTTCAGCACTAGTGGCTGGAATTTCTTCATGAACAGAGGAAGTGGGATGAGTTTCTTCAGAGCCCATTTGAACTGTGGTTGCCGGGGACTGAGGAATCTGTTGAATAGGAGTGAAGAGAGGAGTATTGGGATGCTGACTTTCCCAGAAGTCATCGTTCATCACAGGTGTGGTGCATCCAATATCCACATCTTCATCTTCAATTTCCTCAACACCAGCCTCTTCAGATATGAACTGAGGCATAGGTGAGGAATTGACAGTTGTTGAAGGGATTGTATCCACTTCAATTTCTTCATCAATCTGCTCTGACGAAGCAGCAGAATGATTTTCTTCATCAGATCCGCTTGGAATCTTGTAGTCTTCTCCAAAAGGAACAATTTCCTTTTGATGACATGGAGGTAATCGGAACGGCATCAATTGGATGTTCAAGAGAGCTGGTCATTGGCTTCATTCTCTTTGCAGCCGAAGAATTTGACGCAGCCGATGCCTTCCTTTTCTTTACTGCAGCTCGCTCTGCAGCCTTGGTCTTCTTCACTTCATAGGCAGAAGGGAGAACTGGAGTTGGTGTAGGCGCGGAGGAGCCGAGGACTTTGGTTGATTTTCTTCAAAGAATCGATGCAGCTTGCCTGATCTCTTCAGCTCTTTAGGCGCACCACTAATGGATGCCCGGCAATTTCTTCACTGCTTTGGGATGGAGTCATCAGCCCCGAACTTACATTTTCATCAAGCAGTTGAAAGTCATCAGCGGTGCCGGCATGTTCTTCAGCAGGATGAGCAGAGTCTGCAGCTGAAGATTTTCTTGTTGCGATGGGGCTGCAACAGCTTGTCATTTTCTTTGTTAGGTTGACGAATCTCACTTTGGCTCCTTGCCAATCAGCATAGTATGCATCAAGTCTTTGCCGAGGGCTTGATTTCAGATCGAGCCCGAGAAGTTCCTCGTGTCATTCGACAACGTTTTCTTCGTGAGCTTCTCCTTCCGTATTGAGCCTTCTTGATTTCACGTGCCTTTTCAAACTTCCATTTCTCTTGAGTGATGAAATGGGTCAAGATGTGACTTTGACCAGAGTCGCTTGAAAGTCGTGCATGGGAGTGTTTGGATCCTTGTGCCGAGGTCAATGTAGTCGAGGATTTTCCTCGATCCAAAAGCAATGGCACCGATGTGCCTTTGGCTCTAGCGGCCTTGACTTTTCTGCTCTCGATGATTTCGCAAGTTCTTCATCGAAGCTTCATCATCGAGGGCACTTGAATGCAACCTGCTTTCTTCCTTGACTTGGCCGAGGACCCCGCCCACCGTTGCTTTAGTCTTCAATAGTGTGGGGCCGATGAGGACATTGGTCCACCGAGGAACTCACGAGACACCGTAGCAATAGAAAACCTGTAGTCCTTTGACATGTAGCCGATGCACAGGAGTTGAGGACTTTGCCGGAGCAGAGCGGTATGAGGAATTTGCCGTGAGGGCATAGCCGAGAACTTGGCCGTGAGGGCGTTGTTGGTGAAGCACTTGGCTTGCGAAAGCGAGCTTCTTTGGCATTGATTTCTCGGCTTGACCGAGGTCTCAGCAGCAGCAGCAGCGGCAGAATCCTCATTGAATTTCCTCACTGCCTCATTGGCCACCAGATCAGGAACTTTGACCCTCTTGAATTTCTTCGGAGGAGGTGCAGACCAGTCAAATGCTTCCTGGAGACCCATAGTCTTCAGTTCTTCTGCGCTATAGACATGTGTGAGGACAGCTCAGTGTGCGTTGAGGGTTTCATGAAGGTGATAATGATTTTCTTCACTGCATTATGGGTTGAGGTCATGTTGTGAAGAATTGCAGCAAACTGACGCTTTACCCATTTGTGATTGCGATCAACCTTCCGATGAAGACCGAGGAGTAACTCACGATCACCATCACCACGGTGCCGTGGCTTGAGGATTTTGCTTAGCTGAGGTATTTGCGGCGGTGTCATGTGTGGCGAATCGCCATTGGTAGAGTAAGATGTAGCCAGCGAAATTGACCATCCAATGGACGAATGCCTTCATCGATCACAGCAGCTGCCTTGCCTTTATCATCCGCCGATGAAACTGTCTGCTTGAGGACTTCAATGGAAGGCAAGTAGCTACCATGGTTCAGAGTGTCGACTTTGTAATTCAAAGAAGATCTTGCCCTTATGAATCTCATAATCCAAGGCGATAGGGCTTCAAATCGAAGGTGACATAGCAACATTTGCCGAGTCCTCATGAAGAAATCATGGAAGTTGACGGAACGCCATGAATGATGTTGAAAAGCATATTCTTCATGATGCCAACGACATCTTCATCATTTGAGTCGTGGCCTTTGATAGGACTCATTGTCTTCGCTGAAATGCGATAGATAGTCCGAGGCACATAGAGCAATTCCTTGACGAGGAATTTGGTTCGTGGGGCCTGCCCTGGCTTCAAAGGCTTCATGAGCACTTGCATATAATGATTTGTCAGTTCAGGGTCATTGTAGATGCAACGTGCACTTTCATGGGGAGGATCAAGAGGAAGGACATGAAGCAATTCAGTTGCCGGTGCCTTGTAGTGAGTGTTTTCGGTCATCCAATCCAACACCCATGAATTAACATCTTCGCGTCTCCAAAGGATATGCAAGGTGGCGTAGAATCAAGAATGAGTTCTTCATTCCAATCACGTATGTCATTGCAGAAATTGAGTAATCCCGCATCGTGAAGAACACTGAGGACTGGCTCGAAGCATGGCAGAGATACCATATCCACGTGAGGAATATGTTCATGATCGAAGATTTTGTCCTTGTCAAACAGCACTGAGGAATAGAAGTTGGCTATGCCAGCTGTCCAGAAACGCCTCTTCCTTATGCAAGCAGAGTCATATGGGTTGTAGTTAGTGAAGAACACATGCTTGGAAAAGAAGTCTTCAGCCTTGAACTTCTGTTTGCTTGAGAATGGATTCTTTGGCTTCGGCAGAGGAATGTCAGTGATTTGCAGTACTACCTCAGGAATCGCGAGCTCAGGTGCTTCAGGCTGAGGAATTTCTGGTTCCTCTTCTTGTGCAATCTGTGGATCAGCAGCAGCAGGTTCTTCAGCACTAGTGGCTGGAATTTCTTCATGAACAGAGGAAGTGGGATGAGTTTCTTCAGAGCCCATTTGAACTATGGTTGCCGGGGACTGAGGAATCTGTTGAATAGGAGTGAAGAGAGGAGTATTGGGATGCTGACTTTCCCAGAAGTCATCGTTCATCACAGGTGTGGTGCATCCAATATCCACATCTTCATCTTCAATTTCCTCAACACCAGCCTCTTCAGATATGAACTGAGGCATAGGTGAGGAATTGACAGTTGTTGAAGGGATTGTATCCACTTCAATTTCTTCATCAATCTGCTCTGACGAAGCAGCAGAATGATTTTCTTCATCAGATCCGCTTGGAATCTTGTAGTCTTCTCCAAAAGGAACAATTTCCTTTTGATGACATGGAGGTAATCGGAACGGCATCAATTGGATGTTCAAGAGAGCTGGTCATTGGCTTCATTCTCTTTGCAGCCGAAGAATTTGACGCAGCCGATGCCTTCCTTTTCTTTACTGCAGCTCGCTCTGCAGCCTTGGTCTTCTTCACTTCATAGGCAGAAGGGAGAACTGGAGTTGGTGTAGGCGCGGGAGGAGCTGAGGACTTTGGTTGATTTTCTTCAGGCGCAACTGATGCAGTTGCCCTGATCTCTTCAGTTTCTTTAGGCGCACCACTAATGGATGCCCTGGCAATTTCTTCAGCTGCTGGGATGGAGTCATCAGCCCTGGAACTTACATTTTCATCAGCAGGCTGAAAGTCATCAGCGGTGCTGGCATGTTCTTCAGCAGGATGAGCAGAGTCTGCAGCCTGAAGATTTTCTTGTTGCGATGGGGCTGCAACAGTTGTCATTTTCTTTGTTAGGTTGACGAATCTCACTTTGGCTCCTTGCCAATCAGCATAGTATGCATCGAAGTCTTTGCTGAGGGCTTGGATTTCAGACTGAGCCTGGAGAAGTTCCTCAGGTGTCATTCTGACAACGTTTTTCTTCAGGAGCTTCTCCTTCCTGTATTGAGCCTTCTTGATTTCACGTGCCTTTTCAAACTTCCATTTCTCTTGAGTGATGAAATGGGTCAGCATGTGACTTTGACCAGGAGTCAGTTGAAAGTCAGGCATGGGAGTGTTTGGATCCTTGTGCCAGAGGTCAATGTAGTCGAGGATTTTCCTCGGATCCAAAAGCAGTGGCACCGATGTGCCTTTGGCTCTAGCGGCCTTGACTTTTCTGTCTCTGATGATTTCTGCAAGTTCTTCATCAGAGGGCACTTGGAATGCAACCTGTTTCTTCCTTGGACTTGGCCGAGGACCGCGTCCAGCTGTTGCTTTAGTCTTCAACAGTGTGGGGCCTGATGAGGACATTGGTCCAATGTGAGGAACTCACGAGACACCGTAGCAATAGAAAACCTGTAGTCCTTTGACATGTAGCCGATGCACAGAGTTGAGGACTTTGCTGGAGCAGTAGCGGTATGAGGAATTTGCCGTGAGGGCATAGCTGAGGAACTTGGCCGTGAGGGCGTTGTTGGTGAAGCACTTGGCTTGCGAGCAGGCTTCTTTGGCATTGATTTCCTTGGCTTGACCGAGGTCTCAGCAGCAGCAGCAGCGGCAGAATCCTCATTGAATTTCCTCACTGCCTCCTTGGTCTTGCCAATTTTGCTTGGCGCCTAGCCCATTCTTCAGGAAAGTCCTCACCATGCTTGATACTGGTGGGATCAGCTACTTGGCCAGGTGCCAATGGAGCTCTTGGGCATGGAGGATTTAAGGCGAATTTCTTCATGTACTTTGGAGTAACATATCTATATTCCCTCCATTCTCGTGCCCATCTTCGTTCAGTCCTCTGAATGTGCACTTTGCGCTGATTTTTGTTCTCTTTCCGAAATTTGGCTTCATCAGGTGTGCAATAATCCTTGTATATGTCATCAGGGATCTCGAAAGGATCATGACCTCGTGTTTCTTTCCTCCTTTCATGGTCTCTTTCCTTCAGCCATATTCTTCAGATGAGGAATTTGAACAATTGAACACTCTAAAGAAGTATGCAGTTTTTCTTCGAGGAACGCTGCAAATGAGTTAAGTTGATGAGAACCTAGTGATTCAGCAGCGGACATGAGTACCTGTGAACAGAGTGTAGGTGCGAGGAATTTGGAGAGGTCATATGCGTTCTCATAAGATTTTTCGAAAGGACAAGTTTTGAGGAATTTGACCAGTTGAGCCTTGAGGAATTTCACTAAGCATTCTTGTCTTAGGTTCCAGAGTTGTACAGATTGAAAATCCACACAATTGAGGAATCTTGAAGAAAATGAGTGCTTAGAGAAATGGATCAAGAGCATACAGTGTGTGAGGTGTTCAGATGTGTGAAGATTTGAAGAATAAAACACCTTTGAAGATTTTCAGGAAAGCTTGTGAATCGAAGTGAGTAATAAAAGTAACTTTTAATTACCCAAACTGAGGAACATGACGAACTGAGATGAACAGAGGTGAAGTTCGTCAAGTTAGATCTCCCACGCCCTAACTTGGCTGAGGGAGACAGCTACGGTGGCGGCGGAGTGGAGATTTCCGCAACCGGCGCGAGTACGATGGCGACGAGGTCGAGGCAGCGAAGCATCAAGATCTGCTAGCCGACAGATGGACTGAAGTCCTTGTGGCCGAAGAGCATGAACTCGAACGCCCCTCCAAAAGCTACCCCAAACGCAAGTTGCTCCCCTATTAGAGGAGGAGGCATATAAACCTGCATCACCAGTGCACAATACGGCTGACTGACCACCTCGTGGCCGCGACAGAGAGGCCTCTAGGCCCTCCACCAGAACCATACCCCGGCACCGCTCGAAAAGTATGAAGCCATGGGGGAAGGAGCCGGACTTGCGAGACATATCGGAGGATAAGGCAAGACAATCAGGATCGATCTACGGATCGCGTGGGCGCCCCACGATGCGCGACGACAACCGTCGCGCCGGATACATCAACTCCGGCCAGGCCGAACACAGTAGACAAAGCTCGCTTGAGCTACGTCGTGATATAGCCCAATATAGAGGCGCCGCACACCCACTATGCTTCATAGATGAAGTAATGGATCATCAAATCCCCGAAGGATTTAAACCCGTGAATATTGAATCCTATGATGGCACAACAGACCCCGCGGTTTGGATCAAAGACTATCTCCTTCATATCCACATGGCCCGCGGTGATGATCTTCACGCCATCAAATACCTCCCACTCAAGCTTAAAGGACCAGCTCGGCATTGGCTTAACAGCTTGCCGCCAGAATCGGTTGGTGTTGGGAGGACCGAAGCCGCATTCCTTGACAACTTCCAGGGCACATATGTGCGACCACCAGATGCCGATGACCTAAGCCACATAATTCAGCAGCGAGACGAATCGGCCAGACAATTCTAGACACGGTTCTTAACAAAGAAAAATCAAATCGTCGACTGTCCGGATGCAGAGGCCCTCGCAACCTTCAAACATAACATCCGAGACGAGTGGCTTGCCCGCACCTAGGACAGAAAAGCCGAAATCCATGGCAGCCCTCACATCACTCATGACCCGCTTCGCTGGAGAGGACAGCTGGCTAGCCCGCAGAATAACCTCAAAGAAAAATCTGGCAGTCCGGATAACAAGGACCGCAATGGCAAGTCGCGTCAAGAACAAAACAAACGCCGCGTTAACGGCGATAACACCGAGGATACGGCAATCAACGCCGGATTCAGAGGCTCCAAACCCGTCGCGGAAAAGCCATTCAAAAGAACTACTCCGGGTCCATCCAATTTGGACCGAATACTCGACCGCTCGTGCCAGATACACGGCACCCCCAAAAAGCCAACTAATCACACCAACGGGGATTGTTGGGTATTCAAGCAGGCAGGCAAGTTAATTGCCGAAAACAATGACAAGGGGCTGCATAGCGATGACGAGGAAGAGACCCGACCGCAGAACAATAGAGGACAGAAAGGTTTCCTCCCACATGTGCGGATGGCAAACATGATATACGCAACCCACATACCCAAGAGGGAGCAGAAGCGTGCACTCAGGGATGTATATGCGATGGAGCCAGTCGCCCCGAAGTTCAACCCATGGTCCTCCTGCCTGATCACTTTTGATCAAAGGGACCACCCCACCAAGATCCGCTTATGGCGGATTCGCCGCATTGGTTTTAGACCCAATCGCCGATGGATTTCACTCACCGAGTCCTCGCTGACGGCGGCAAAGAACTGAACCTGCTTTATCAGATACAGCAGCAAGATGGGCATAGACGCCTCAAAGATTAAACCCACAAAGACGACCTTCAAAGGCGCCATACCAGGTGTAGAGGCCAATTGTACAGGCTCACCACACCGAAGTGGTCTTTGATCCCGGATAACTTCCGGCGAGGAGTTAATCTTCGACATAGTCCCGCTCCGCAGCCGCTATCATGCTCGCTTTCGGACGGACGCGCTTGTAAAGTTCAATGCGGTGCCGCATTACGCATACCTCAAGCTCAAGATGCCAGCCCTCGAGGAGTCATCACGGTCAACGGAAACATCAACGCTCCCTCCGAACGGAGGAACACACACTCTCTCGCGTAGTATAGAGCAGCCTCTTAAGGCATTTTCGAGTCCGCCGTTAAACGACCGGACACGCCAAACGCGCCAGAGTAACCTACAACAAGACCACCGGCACATTCCGAGCACGCAGAGTAATGCGGCTAACCCCAGCCCTTGCAAAATTGTAAGACTGGTGCTTCACAGACATCACTTCTCCCGAGATACCATGGGCATAGGGGGAGGTGCACGACCACGACAGGCCCAGAGCGTGGCTTAACCACACCAGGGGCTCCCAAGTGTGTCATTCTTTCTTCCTTTTTCTTTTTTCTTTCCTAGAAGACTCCGTTCACCAGAGGCCCTTTCCGGCAGTAGACCTGCCGAACTCACGATGCAACAGCCAGGGAAGGAGAAAGGCTACGACGAATACTCAGGTGGTCTCCATTATGAGCATTATACCTGTTTTATACACCATTCCGCAGCCTACCCCTGGAGGCGGACATGCTAATAGTTTCACCCCTTGCTTATCGCACTATTTGTATCGTTCTGCATTCAAGGCAGCACTTTTTGAATAAACAATACATCGCTTTTTGCTTATAATTGCATTTCCTTCTTATACATATGTTCATTTATGACATGTTGCATCCGTACACTTTGGTAAGGCTAAATACACCAGGGGCTTAAGTTCCCCACATTATGGTGTGATAAGTCCGAACACTTTCACAAGTGCGGCACCCCGAACTTATAGCATTATATGCATCGGCTCTGAATCATGTCTTGGGTCAATAGTTGGGTTTGCCCGGCCCCATGTTTTGGTACCTTACGCCCGCTGTATCGCTAAGGTAGCACTGGGAGAACCACTACGATTGCGCCCTAGTTGAGCTGGGCGAGCGCCTCAGTGGAGAAAGCTAAAACTGACCGTCATGATAAGGCGAGAGCTGGTCGCTGTTCGAGAGGTTTTTTCGAGTCCCTAAAGTCTTATGCCGCTTAGAGCGAGGAACCGGCTTTGTCCGGCCCAGGCGTGGATGGTGCCCCGAACTCGGTCTTCCGAACACTAGGGGCTTCGCCAAAATTTAAAATTATAGAATTCTATGGCTAAGTGAGTGTGTTCAAGCATTATAAGTCCGGTTGCCTCGTTCGTTGTGTTGAGCGCCTCCCTAGATGGACCCAAAAATGGGAACAAGAACGCTCAAGTTTATCCCGAACACCCCAAAGACTGTGGCATGGGGGCTGAAGCCGACGACTTG
This sequence comes from Aegilops speltoides, assembly GCA_021437245.1. Taxonomy (NCBI): domain Eukaryota; kingdom Viridiplantae; phylum Streptophyta; class Magnoliopsida; order Poales; family Poaceae; genus Aegilops; species Aegilops speltoides. Next base: position 5,381,529 of record CM038146.1, on the reverse strand, counting down.
CCATCTCTCGATTTCATAAATGGCCGCATGAAGGTAATATTTTAAATCAACAAGCGTTGCTTAGCGATATGAACAAAGTTTTCAGCGCACAGATAACAAAATGCGAGTCTACTCAAATATTACATCTTTGAGCACTCACCCGCAATCAGGCGGGCACCACCCAGGACACTCTTATAATACATTTCGGGCGTACGATACTCCTTGCCCGCTGGCGGCGCGTCTGTCAGAAGCTTCTCGGCGTCCATCCTGCCCAAAGCACCTTTGCACGGGCAAGGCCCGACGGGCACCTTCAATGCAAAGTGGAGTGCTTGACGACTTCAACCCAAGGACACGCATCCAATAGCCGCCGACCAGGCCGAAGTAGCTCCTGCATGGCCTCCTTGGGCCACAACAACTATGAGGCCCTTCATGGCCTGTTCGTCCACCTTGTGGAGCTCGACCAGCTGCTTCAGCTGGTCGCTAAGGGCACTGGATGTCCGCCTCAAAGATACTTGAGACCAAGACCTTCTCCGTCGCGCTCCCCTCCTCGGCCCGGTAGAATGCGTTAGCATAGGACACGCTGCGGGGCAGATCTGCGAACGCTCCTGGAGAGCTCCGAATTCAGGTAAGTAATAGGTAATTCACATTCACATGCTTGCTTTGCATGAAAAATGCCTTACCCACCGCTATCTTCTTCAACGCCTCGATTTCCTGGAGGGCTTGTGGGCTTCGGCCTTAGTGGCTTTGGCGCTCTCAAGAGCCGATGCAAGCTCGGACTCTCGAGTCTTTGAGTCGCGCTCCAAACTCTCATGTTTTTTCATGAGAGCCTGGAGCTCTTGCTGCACCTCCGCCACCCGCGCCTCCTGCTTCTCTCGCTCGGCTCGTTCCGCGGCCGCATTGCGTTCAGCTGCGGACACCGCCTCCTTCAGGGTCGCCAGCTCGTTCGTGGCCCCTGTAGTACCCACTTTATCTTTGTTATTTTCTCTTGCAACCAAATCCTTTTCTGTAAGGTACAACTTAATAAGGTGTTACTCACCTTCCTTGTCCACGAGCTGCTTCTTGGCACGGTCGAGCTCGCTCTCGGACCGCTCGAGGCTTTGCTTCAAAGCATTGACCTCCATGATCGGTCTTGGGCGGAGGTCAAGAATAAACCTGCAATCCTATATTGACATATATTTTTAGACTCCTGCGATATATTTTTAGATCCTCATTCCGCTTTTCTTTCCAACACCGAACCGAGCATCGAGGGCTACCGTCTATGCGGTATTATATTACACATCTTAAAATTCTTACCTCAAAGCTCGTTAGAAGGCTGCTGCAGGCTTCGGTCAGCCCGCTCTTGGCGAGCTGAACCTTCCAATCACCGCACTCATGACAAGTGTGGTGTTCTTCTTCGATGGAAGCGCCATTGAGCGCCTCCAGCAAGTTATCCGCACCTCCGGTTGGACGGAGGCCGCCGGTGTCACAGTCTTGCCCTTCTTACGAAGGGCGCCGCCGGACTCGAACCACTGCAGTTCCGGTGCGAGTCCGTGCAAAGTCCGGAGGTTGCCTGCGGCACCTCCGGGGCCTCCTCCTCCTGGCGGGTCCCTTCCTGGGATCCCACCTCGACATCGTCAGCGTCACGAGGGGTGGAGGCGGTCGGAAGAGAATCCATATCCGACGTGCCCAAGGACCTGATCGACGAAGCGGGAAGATCATCCTTGGGCGGACTACAGGTTGTATGCGGCATTAGAAAGACACCGTGTTGCAAAAAAAATTATAAATTATCCAGGACTCCGGATACTCACGATCTTGCCAGGGGCTTGGCCCTTGAGGGCCACTCCTCATCACCGTCGCCGACGCTGGCGGAGCAGTCCGGGGGAAGGGTCCTTCCCTTCTTGGACCCTTCGGCCTCCCTCGTTGGGGGAGGCCTTCTCTTCTCTCTCTCACCGGGAGAGGCCTCTTCTTCTCCTCCTCGTCCTCGTGGGAGGAGTCCGCCTCGGAGTCATCGGACAATGAGTTCGATACCACCTGACGCCGGGAACTCCTTCGGGTTCCCGTGGCCTTCTTCTTGGCCTTCTTCTCCGGCACCACGTAAAGTGCCGGGACCAGCAACCCCGTCAAACGGGTGTCCGTTGGGTCTTCTAGAAGGGGAGCCGGACAGTTAACCTGTCTGGACGTCTTCTTCCAGTCCTGTTAAAGGTATTGGGAGTTTAGATCCTGCATAGAGTCAGACTATGAAAAGCAAGTGTCCCATAAAGGATAACATAGCTTACCTCGCCAGCCGGACGCTGCGTGCTGAATCCGCGATCTTGATAGCGGATGCGGAGCTTCGCGCCTTGAACAGCACCCTCCGGGCAGCTTCAGATGTAGTGTCAAGATCCCGCCAAAGTCCAAAGGTTGTGCGGATCAAACTCCCACAAATTGAAGTCCCGTTCTGGCGGGAAGAATCCGGCGGACGAGCATGACTCGGATCACATTGACAAGCTTGAGCTTCTTGTTCACTGTGGTCTGGAGACAGGATCGAGTCCGGTCAGCTCTTCCGAACTACCCCATAGCAAGCCCTTCTCTTTCCAGGAGGTGAGCTGCATGGGGATGCCTAATCTGAATTCGGGGGCCGCTGCCCATTTAGGGTCACGCGGCTCGGTGATGTAGAACCACCCCGATTGCCACCCTTTAACGGATTCCACGAGGGCGCCCTCGAGCCAAGTGACGCGGGCATTTTGCCCACCATGGCGCCCAAGACTCCGCTTGGCTGCCCTTCACAACCTTCGGCTTGACATTGAAGGTCTTTAGCCACAAGCCGAAGTGGGGTTGGATGCAGAGGAAGGCCTCACACACGACGATAAACGCCAAGATATTGAGGATGAAATTCGGGGCCAGATCATGGAAATCCAGGCCGTAGTAGAACATGAGCCCCCGGACAAAGGGGTGGAGTGGGAAGCCCAGTCCATGGAGGAAGTGGGGAAGGAATACGACCCTCTCATGGGGCCTGGGGGTGGGGATGAGCTGCCCCTCGTCGGGGAGCTGATGCGCGATGTTGCTGGACAGATATCCGGCGCTGCGCAGCTTCTCAATGTGCCCCTCCGTAACGGAGGAGGCCATCCACTTGCCTCCCGCTCCGGACATGGCTGGAGAAGGTCGAGGTGAGATGTGCGGACTTGGGCGCTGGAGCTTGAGTGCGCGGAGATGGATAAGCAATGGAGGAAGAAGGCGTAGGTAAAAGAGGTGGATCGTTATCCCCTTATATATGGGCGGACGAAAACTATGCATCCCCACCGGCCTGGTAAAACTCGCTTATCTCCCAAGCGCCACAATCAATGGCGCTGTTGGGTTACCCACGTCTGTATTGATGGGAATCCCGGAATAAGGGGAACACGATCTCTGCTTCGACAAGACGTGCCAAGGAAACCGCTTCGCTAAACGCGCTGAGGTGGTATAATAAAAACGATTCGAGTAAAGGCTTGGTAGTGGTGTGACGTCACGCCACGAAATACGTCAGCAGATTGAACTTGTGTAAATATTATTCTCTCTATGGTGGTATGTGGAATTTATTTTACAGAGCCGGACACTATCCTGGTGTTCACAATCTTCTATGAATTATTCGGAGGAGGAACCCGCCTTGCAATGCCAAGACAATATGCGCTACTGGACTCGTCGTCATTGAAGCCTGGTTCGAGGCTACCGAGGAGTCTGGACTAGGGGTGTCCGGATAGTCGAACTATCATCGCCGGCGGACTCCAAGACTATGAAGATACAAGATTGAAGACTTCGTCCCGTGTCCGGATGGGACTTTCCTTGGCGTGGAAGGCAAGCTTGGCAATACGGATATGTAGATCTCCTACCATTGTAACTGACTCTGTGTAACCCTAACCCTCTCCGGTGTCTATATAAACCGGAGGGTTTTAGTCCATAGGACGAACAACAATCATACCATAGGCTAGCTTCTATGGTTTAGCCTCCTTGATCTCGTGGTAGATCCACTCTTGTACTACCCATATCATCAATATCAATCAAGCAGGAGTAGGGTTTTACCTCCATCGAGAGGGCCCGAACCTGGGTAAAAACATCATGTCCCTTGTCTCCTGTTACCATCCGCCTAGACGCACAGTTCGGGACCCCCTACCCGAGATCCGCCGGTTTTGACACCGACAGATGCCATAGCTAAGTGCGAGTCCTTGGAGCAGAAGACTTTGGAGAAAGCCTCCGAACTTGCCAAAGCTCTCGAGAGCATGAAGGAGGTCCGGGTTGAAGCCCAGGGCACTCGCCAGGAGATCCAGGAGGCGAGGCAGATAGCGGCTGGTAAGGCCTTTCTTCTGCAGAGTAAATTTACAAGAGATACATCTTGCTGACCCGAGTTTGGAGTTCTTCAGGCGCGTCTGTGGATCTGCCGAGGAGTGTTGCTGACGCCGCAGAGTTTTTTCGAGCGAAGAGGGGAGCTCGACGGAGAAGCTATTCTGGCTGCAGTACCTTGTGCCAGAGCATCCGGCGCCCCTCAGCGATCAGCTAAAGCAGCTGACCGAGCTACACAGTGTGGCCGAACTGGCCATGAGGATGTAATTGTCCATCTTTGGCCAGCCGACCCCATACCCAGCAGCTACTTCGGACTTGTGAAGCGGCTGGTCAATGCGCGTCCTCGGATCAACGCTATAAAGTGGTCGGCCTGCATAGAAAGTGCCCGGATGGCCTTCGCCCGAGTCAAGGTGCAATGGGCGAAGATGAAGGCCACCAAAATTGCCACTGCAGGGCCGCCTGAAGGCAAGGATCACCGGAGGACGGAGAGGTACTTCAGCGATGTCCTCGAGGGAGCCCGCATTGTAGAGGGTCAGTGCTCAAAGGATATCATATTTGAGTAGTGGAGTCCAGTTTGTAAGAACCATGTAATGAACTCAAAATGTGAAAATTTATGCTTGCACTTTATGATTTTGTTAGTTTATCCTCCTGTTTGGCCGTTTATTTTATAAGTCTGAAAGTTTACTAGTCATCAGCTTCTGCCCGGATGTAAATATTACAGGGGTGTTCGGGAACGCATGTCCACACTTTTATCCAACGTCTTGGTCCTATATAGGAGGCGTCTTGCGAGATGAACTAGGCAATCAGACTATGCGGCTTTATTACTTTCACTTAGCCATAAGAGTCCATTGGTGGGGCTAAGTACTAGCCCCTATTGCATGAACGGAAATCCGGATTACGATGCCTTTGCAACACGGCTGGTCGAATCCCAGCCCCTCGTATAACATGGCATAAATCGCGAACGATTTGTAGTATAACACTAAGTTGCCAGATTGCCGACCCGTTCTCACTTATCATGACAATCAGTTTTCGGCTTTCTCTACTGAGGTACTTAACCGGACGAACTAGAAATACAATCACAGTAGTTCTCCCTTTGCTACCTTAGCCAAACTTGCGGAATGTAAGGTGGCGAACACAAGAGCCGGGCAACCCAACTATAGACCAAAGACATGATTCGAATCCGATGCATATAGTGCAATATCCAGGACGACGAAGAGTTCCCAATAGGTGTTCGGACTTAAGAGTTTGGGGAGCCAAATACAGCCCCTGGTATGAAGGCCGTGCCGAAGCACGTATGTCAGTCGAAAGCAACACTATAGGGAAAATCTTATACACATAATCTTACCAGCAGCGATCTTCAAAATACAACACTACTGCTATTTAGGAGCAGCGCGTTCAAGAGGAATGCGCTGCTGAAAGAAAAGTAGCAGTAGCGCGTTCCCACTAAACCGCGCTACTGATCTAATTGCCATGACCTCGCCGTCGAGTTAGTTATAGCAGTAGCGCTCTATAAAGAACCGCGCTACTGCTACAGATGTTAGCAGCAGCACACTTCTGTAAAACTTGCTACTGCTAAGTTCAGCCCACAAGTTTAGTCCCACCTCACTCCGCGAACAGGGTGTTTACCGCCTTAAATATGTTACTTCTCAAACTATCACAACCACTTGGTCTTCACTGAACTCTATGTGTAGAATTTGTGGACGCAATATGAGTCTTCTTCGGTTCCTACCGGAGAGGACTCGTATTGACAATTCAGATTGTACACAAAAAGATTATTGATGGCCAATGTATTTTTGCATTGACAGACAATGTATTTTTGCATGCTTACACTTAGCAGTAGCGCTTTTAGTAGCAAAGCGCTACTGCTAGTCCAACTTAGCAGTAGCGTGCATTCTCGAACATCGCTACTGCTATCCTCATTAGTTGTAGCGCATTTGCTTGCCCGCGCTACTACTAACCCTACCTTATCCCCCCGCACGCGGCCGACCCATCTCTCTCACTCACTCTCCCCCTCAGTCTCGCCCGCGCCGATAACCGCCGTCATCCGTCGCCGCCGCCGCCGTCGTCCCGTCGGCCACCAAGGTACTCCCTCCTTCCGTCCCTCCTCCTCCCACCGCGCCCTCCTCCCTCCTCCTCCCACCGCGCCCTCCTCCCTCTGCCTGCGGCCACCCCCTCCTCCCACCGCCCCTTCCTCCTCCTCCTCCCACCGCCCCTCCCTCCTCCTCCAGCCGGCCCCTCCCCCTCCTCCTCCGGCTGCCCCCTCCCCCTCCTCTCTCCTCCCTCCCTCCCTTATGGTGAAGAACCGATTTATCTGTTTTATGGTATTTTAGCTAGGAGAGAGGAGTAGGTCCTATGTATTAAGAACAGTTAGTTAGTGTTGATTATATATGACAATGTCTTAGACTTGGTGATGCTGAGTAGGAGTAGTGATTATGAGTACTATGATGATAATGAGGAGGAGTTGTTATTATAACTAGTGACGAAGTTGTTATATGATGTCTCATCATGGACGAAAATGATGATTATGAGGAGTTATATGACAATGATATATTATGATGATAAGTTGTTAATGATATTATTATGATGATGATAAGTTATTATGTCATTGGGTGAAAGAACCGCGGATTAGTTTCAAATGGATGGATCCAAAGTGACCATTGGTTACTTTGGATCCATGCACTTGAAACTAATCCGAAGTTCTTTCACCTAGTGATTTAGTAACTCATTATGATGTTAAAACAATATCTAAATTGCTACTGTATAAAAATTGTATACAGGAGTATTAATACAACCTTAAATTCAAAAGAAATGGAATACGGAATAATAGTAGTAGCGATTGTTCTCGAAAGTGCTACTAGTAATTAGCAGAAGCGATTGGCATGGAAAGCGCTACTACTAAGAAGATATATCAGTAGCGCATGCCAGTCGGCTCTACTGCTAAGGTTTAGCTGTAGCGCCTTATCAGTAGCGCGCTTACTCACGCTACTGATAGGCCAAAAACCAGCGCTACTGCTAGGCTTTTCCCTAGTAGTGCAAGGAGAGAATACGGATGATGAGATAATATAAGAATCCAACAAAAAGGTGGTGATCAGATGCTTCCTTTATATCCTTATCAATACGTCGAGGCATGTTTCAACAAACAATGCCATTGAATATTAAGGTCATGTTACATGCTTAAAAAATTTTACATAAGGGAAAGTCTAACACAGGGCCTAAAAGTAATGGTTCAAAGACTCCAGTGATGCCCTGCCACACGTCTGTGCCATTTCTCCTTAGTAACAAATCCTTTGATAGGAGTTATTGATGGTTGGCCGTAAAGAAGGAGAATGTTTGCCTTGAAAGGATCCCTGATGCAATCGTACAGCAAATAGGGCTCTTAATGAACCTGTAGTGAAAAAATGTATGAGGTCCAAATAGGGTCAAGCCGTACTATGGACTTTTTCTGCAGTGTGCCTCCGGCGTTGCCCAAGGTATTTTGAGTGCTGATGTCTACTACACAACCTTCTTCTTGTAGACGTTGTTGGGCCTGCAAGTGCGCAGGTTTGTAGGACAGTAGCAAATTTCCCTCAAGTGGATGACCTAAGGTTTATCAGTCCGTAGGAGGCGTAGGATGAAGATGGTCTCTCTCAAACAACCCTGCAACCAAATAACAAAAAGTCTTTTGTATCCCCAACACACCCAATACAATGGCAAATTGTATAGGTGCACTAATTCGGCGAAGAGATGGTGATACAAGTGCAAAATAGATAGTTGATATAGGTTTTTGTAATCTGAAATAATAAAAACAGCAAGGTAACAAGTGGTAAAAGTGAGCGTAAACGGTATTGCAATGATAGGAAACAAGGCCTAGGGTTCATACTTTCACTAGTGTAAGTTCTCTCAACAATAATAACATAGATAGAACATATGACAATCCGTCAACATGCAACAAAGAGTCACTCCAAAGACACTAATAGCGGAGAATAAACATAGAGATTATGGTCGGGTACGAAACCACCACAAAGCTATTCTTTCGGATCGATCTATAAAAGAGTTCGTACTAGAATAACACCTTAAGATACAAATCAACAGAAACCCTAATGTCACCTAGATATTCCATTGTCACCTCAAGTATCCGTGGGCATGATTATACGATATGCATCACACAATCTTAGATTCATCCAACCAACATAAAAGTACTTCAAAGAGTGCCGCAACGTTTCTACCGGAGAGTCAAGAACGTGTGCCAACCCCTATGCATAGGTTCCCAAGTGTCACGAAACCCACAAGTTGATCACCAAAACATACATCAAGTGGATCAATAGAATAACCCATTGTCACCATGGTTATCCCACGCAAGACATACATCAAGTGTTCATAAAAGACTCAATCCGATAAGATAACTTCAAAGGGGAAACTCAATTCATCACAAGAGAGTAGAGGGGGAGAAACATCATAAGATCCAACTACAATAGCAAAGCTCGGGATACATCAAGATCGTGCCATAGAGGAACACGAGAGAGAACACGAGAGAGAGAGAGATCAAACACATAGCTACTGGTACATACCCTCAGCCCCGAGGGTGAACTACTCCCTCCTCGTCATGGATAGCGCCGGGATGATGAAGATGGCCTCCGGTGATGGGATCCCCCTCCGGCAGGGTGCCGGAACGGGGTATCGATTGGTCTTTGGTGGCTACAGAGGCTTGCGGCGGAGGAATTCCCGATCTATCTTCTGTTCTGGAAGTTTTAGGGTACGTAGGTATATATGGGTGCAGGGAGAACGTCGGTGGAGCTACGGGGGCCCCATGAGGCAGGGGGGCGCGCCTAGGGGGGAGGGCGTGCCCCCCACCCTCGTGAGCACCTCCCGTATCTTCTGATGTGGGGTCCAAGTCCATCAGGTGGGTTTCCTTCCAAAAATAACTTTTCCAGTTGATTTCGTTCCGTTTTGACTCCGTCGATATCCCTTTTCCTCAAACACCAAATAGGCATAAAACAAAAATCTGGCTGGGCCTCCGGTTAATAGGTTAGTCCCAAAAGTAATATAAAAGTGGATAATAAAGCCCAATATTGCCTAAAACAGTAGATAAAGTAGCATGGAGCAATCAAAAATTATAGATACGTCGGAGACGTATCAAGCATCCCCAAGCTTAATTCCTGCTCGTCCTCGAGTAGGTAAATGATAAAAAAGAATTATTGATGCGGAGTGATACTTTGGCATAATTTCAATGTAAATCTTCTTAATTGTGATATGAATATTCAGATCCGAAAGATTCAAGACAAAAGTTCATATTGACACAAAAATAATAATACTTCAAGCATACTAATCAAAGCAATCATGTCTTCTCAAAATAACATGGCCAAATAAAGTTCATCCCTACAAAATCATATAGTTAGGCTATGCTTCATTTTCGTCACACAAAGATGTTCCCAACTTCTATACCCCCGATGACAAGCCAAGCAATTGTTTCATACTCAAATAATCTCAAACTTTTTCAACCTTCACGCAATACATGAGCACGAGCCATGGATATAGCACTATGGGTGGAATAGAATATGATGGTGGGGATTGTGTGGAGAAGACAAAAAGGAGAAAGTCTCACATCAACGAGGCTAATCAATGAGCTATTGAGATGCCCATCGATTGATGTTAATGCAAGGAGTAGGGATTGCCATGCAACGGATGCACTAGAGCTATGAATGCTCAACAAAAGAAAACTAGTGGGTGTGCATCCGACTTGCTTGCTCATGAAGACCTAGGGCATTTGAGGAAGCCCATTGTAGGAATATACAAGCCAAGTTCTATAATGAAAAATTCCCACTAGTATAAACAAGACAACTTATGAGACTCTCTATATGAAAAACATGGTGTTACTTTGAAGCACAAGTATATGAGGCTCACTACATGAAGAACAAGGTGCTACTTTGAAGCACAAATATATGAGACTCACTACATGAAGAACAAGGTGCTACTTTGAAGCACAAGTGTGGTAGAAGGATAGTAACATTGCCCCTTCTCTCTTTTTCTCTCTCTTTTCTTGGGCCTTTTTGTTTTCATTTGGCCTTTCTCTCTCTCTTTTTTTGGCCTTCTCTTTTTTTTCATTTGGCCTTTCTCTTTTTTTTCGTCCGGAGTCTCATCCCGACTTGTGGGGGGGATCATAGTCTCCATCATCCTTTTCCTCACTGGGGCAATGCTCTAATAATGAAGATCATCACACTTCTATTACAACAACTTGATATTACAACTCGAAACTAGAACAAGATATGACTCTATATGAATGCCTCCGGCGGTGTACCGGGATGGTGCAATGAATCAAGAGTGACATGTATGAAAAATAATGCATGGTGGCTTTGCCACAAATACGATGTCAACTACAAGATCATGCAATGGCAATATGACAAAAGTAATGCATGTCATGATGATGATGGTGGAAGTTGCATGGCAATATATCTCGGAATGGCTATGGAAATGCCATAATAGGTAGGTATGGTGGCTGTTTTGAGGAAGATATAAGGAGGTTTATGTGTGATAGAGCGTATCGTATCACGGGGTTTGGATGCACCGGCGAAGTTTGCACCAACTCTCAAGGTGAGAAAGGGCAATGCACAGTACCGAAGAGGCTAGCAAATGCGGAAAGGTAAAAGTGCGTATAATCCATGGACTCAACATTAGTCAAAAGAACTCATATACTTATTGCAAAAATTTAGAAGCCATGAAAAATCAAGTACTACGCACAATGCTCCTAGGGGGATAGATTGGTAGGAAAAGACCATCACTCGTCCCCGACCGCCACACATAAGGATGCACAAGCCAGGTACACTTCATGCTTCAAATTTGTTACACAACTTTACCCATACGTGCATGCTACGGGACTTGCAAACTTCAACACAAGTATTTCTCAAATTCACAACTACTCAACTAGCACGACTTTGATATTATTATCTCCATATCTCAAAATAATTATTAAGCATTAAATTTATCTTAGTATTCAATTCACTCAAAAGAAAGTTTCACATATCTTGAACACTAAGTATATTAACATTAGGCAAATTACCATGCTATTAACGACTCTCAAAATAATCTAAGTGAAGCATGAGAGATCAATAGTTTCTTTAAAACAAATCCACCACCATGCTCTAAAAGATATAAGTGAAGTACTAGAGCAAAAATTATCAAGCTCAAAAGATATAAGTGAAGCACATAGAGTATTCTAGCAAATTCCAATTCGTGTAAGGCTCTCTCTCATTAAAGAATTTCAGATCTTGATACTTATTCAAACAGCAAGCAAAGCTAAAGAAAACTACATTGCAAGGATAGCACAACTCATGTGAAGAAGCAAAAATTTAGGCTCAACCGATACTAACCGATAGTTGTTGAAGAAGAAAGGTGGGATGCCTACCGGGGCATCCCCAAGCTTAGATGCTTGAGACTTCTTGAAATATTATCTTGGGGTGCCTTGGGCATCCCCAAGCTTGAGCTTTTGTGTCTCCTTAATTCCTCTCATATCATGGTTTCTCTTTTTATCAAAAGCTTCATTCACAACAAACTCAACAAGAACTCGTGAGATAGGTTAGTATAAACCAATGCAAAACCTTATAATTTTCTACTGTAACAAATCACTTACATAATTATTCAACATTGCAAACTAAATGCCTCTGCATATTTAATAGTCCTATCCTCAAATAGAATCATTAATTAAGCAAACATATTCAAACAATGCAAACATAACAGCAATCTGCCAAAACAGTACAGTCTGTAAAGAATGCAAGAGTCATCATACTTCCCTAACTCCAAAAATTATGAACTAAAATTCCCACTGTAATAAATTTATCAGAGCTCAATATTCAAAAATATTCAACATTATACCATTCTCTCGCTTTTCTAGGGAATTTTTGCAACAGCGGTAAACTTTCTGTTTTCAAACAGCAACATGTATACTAGCAAAATAAGCATGGCAAAGGCTATCCTTGACTTCTTTATTGAAACTAAAGATGCAAAACATTAATCTAATTAACAGCAAACAAATACTAACAAAATAAAATGACGCTCCAAGAAAACACATATCATGTGGTGAATAAAAATATAGCTCCAAGTAAAGTTACCGATGAACGAAGACGAAAGAGGGGATGCCTTCCGGGGCATCCCCAAGCTTAGTTGCTTGGTTGTCCTTGAATATTACCTTGGGGTGCCTTGGGAATCCCCAAGCTTAGGCTATTTCCACTCCTTATTCCATTGTCCATCGAATCGTTACCCAAAACTTGAAAACTTCAACCACACAAAACTCAAAACAAAACTCGTAAGCTCCGTTAGTATAAGAAAATAAAACCACCACTTAGGTACTGTAATGAACTCATTCTAAATTCACATTGGTGTAATATCTACTGTACTCCAACTTATCTATGGTTCATACCCTCCGATACTACTCATAGATTCATCAAAATAAGCAAACAACACATAGAAAACAGAATCAGTCAAAAACAGAACAGTCTGTAGTAATCTATATAAAACGTATACTTATGTAACCCCAAAAATTATGAAATAAATTTCTGGACCTGATTAATTTGTCTATTAATCATCTTCAAAAAGAATCAACCTAAAAGCACTCTCCAGTAAAAAATGGCAGCCAATCTCGTGAGTGCTAAAGTTTCTGTTTTTCACAGCAAGATCACATAAACTTCACCCAAGTCTTCCCAAAGGTTCTACTTGGCACTTTATTGAAACAAAAGCTATAAAACATGATTACTACAGTAGCATAATCATGTGGACACACAAAAACAGTAAGGATAAATATTGGGTTGTCTCCCAACAAGCGCTTTTCTTCAATGCCTTTTAGCTAGGCATGATGATGACAATGATGCTCACATAAAAGATAAGAATTGAAACATAACGGGAGCATAATGAAGCATATGACTAGCACATTTAAGTCTAACCCACTTCCTATGCATAGGGATTTTGTGAGAAAACAACTTATGGGAACAATAATCAACTAGCATAGGATGGCACAACAAGCATAGCTTCAAGAATTTAAGCACATAGAGAGGAAACTTGACATTATGGCAATTCCTACAAGCATATGTTCCTCCCTCATAATAATTTTCAGTAGCATCATGAATGAATTCAACAATATAACCAGCACCTAAAGCATTCTTTTCATGATCTACTAGCATAGAAATTTTACTACTCTCCTCATAAGCAAACTTTTTCTTTATGGCATACGTATCATCACAATAATCATCATAGATAGGAGGCATGCTTTCATCATAGTAAATTTGCTCATCAAAACTTGGGGGACAAAAAATATCATCTTCATCAAACATAGCTTCCCCAAGCTTGTGGCTTTGCATATCATTAGCATCATGGATATTCAAGGAATTCATACTAACAACATTGCAATCATGCTCATCATATAAAAACATTCTATAGATTTCTTCTTCTAGCACTTGAGCACAATTTTCCTTTCCATCATACTCACGAAAGATATTAAAAAGGTGAAGCGTATGAGACAAACTTAACTCCATTTTTTGTAATTTTCTTTTATAAACTAGACTAGTGCTAAAACAAGAAACAAAAAGATTCAATTGCAAGATCTAAAGATATACCTTCACTTACCTAGCCTCCCCGGCAACGGCGCCAGAAAAGAGCTTGATGTCTACTACACAACCTTCTTCTTGTAGACGTTGTTGGGCCTGCAAGTGCACAGGTTTGTAGGACAGTAGCAAATTTCCCTCAAGTGAATGACCTAAGGTTTATCAATCCGTAGGAGGTGTAGGATGAAGATGGTCCCTCTTAAACAACCATGCAACCAAATAACAAAAAGTCTCTTGTGTCCCCAACACACCCAATACAATGGCAAATTGTATAGGTGCACTAGTTCGGCGAAGAGATGGTGATACAAGTGCAAAATAGATAGTAGATATAGGTTTTTGTAATCTGAAATAATAAAAACAGCAAGGTAACAAGTGGTAAAAGTGAGCGTAAACGGTATTGCAATGATAGGAAACAAGGCCTAGGGTTCATACTTTCACTAGTGTAAGTTCTCTCAACAATAATAACATAGATAGAACATATGACAATCCGTCAACATGCAACAAAGAGTCACTCCAAAGACACTAATAGCGGAGAACAAACGTAGAGATTATGGTCGGGTACGAAACCACCACAAAGCTATTCTTTCGGATCGATCTATAAAAGAGTTCGTACTAGAATAACACCTTAAGATACAAATCAACCAAAACCATAATGTCACCTAGATACTCCATTGTCACCTCAAGTATCCGTGGGCATGATTATACGATATGCATCACACAATCTTAGATTCATCCAACCAACATAAAAGTACTTCAAAGAGTGCCCCAAAGTTTCTACCGGAGAGTCAAGAACGTGTGCCAACCCCTATGCATAGGTTCCCAAGTGTCACGAAACCCGCAAGTTGATCACCAAAACATACATCAAGTGGATCAATAGAATAACCCATTGTCACCACGGTTATCCCACGCAAGACATACATCAAGTGTTCATAAAAGACTCAATCCGATAAGATAACTTCAAAGGGGAAACTCAATTCATCACAAGAGAGTAGAGGGGGAGAAACATCATATGATCCAACTATAATAGCAAAGCTTGGGATACATCAAGATCGTGCCATAGAGGAACACGAGAGAGAACACGAGAGAGAGAGATCAAACACATAGCTACTGGTACATACCCTCAGCCCCGAGGGTAAACTACTCCCTCCTCGTCATGGATAGCGTCGGGATGATTAAGATGGCCTCCGGTGATGGGATCCCCCTCCGGCAGGGTGCCGGAACGGGGTCCCGATTGGTTTTTGGTGGCTACAGAGGCTTGCGGCAGCGGAACTCCCGATCTATCTTCTGCTCGGGAGTTTTAGGGCACGAGGTATATATGGGTGCAGGGAGAACGTCGGTGGAGCTACGAGGGCCCCACGAGGCAGGGGCGTGCCTGGGGGGGGCGTGCCCCCACCCTCGTGAGCACCTCCGTATCTTCGGCGTGGGGTCCAAGTCCATCGGTGGGTTTCCTTCCAAAATAACTTCTCCGCTTGATTTCGTTCCGTTTGACTCCGTCGATATTCCTTTTCCTCGAAACACCAAATAGGCATAAAACAACAAATCTGGGCTGGGCCTCCGGTTAATAGGTTAGTCCCAAAAGTAATATAAAAGTGGATAATAAAGCCTAATATTGCCTAAAACAGTAGATAAAGTAGCATGGAGCAATCAAAAATTATAGATACGTTGGAGACGTATCAAGTGCGTAGTTATGTACGCATGGTATGTAAGCCGCAACCTTATGGGGCGTTCGGTGGAGGCCGAACTGCTAGTCGAGGTCTGGATTCGTCGGTTTATCGCAGCGATCCGTGGGTCGGACGCGTTTAGAGATGTTGTTGGCTTTATGTCCAATGAATTATTCGGCTTAATAAGGCCGCCATACACTTCGCTGCAAGGGCTGCAGTGTGCTCTTCGGTACGGAGGGAGCGCTCCATATTTTCATTGACTTCAAATAAGCATAGTGTGGGACTGCATTAAAGCGGGTGAAAGCAGTTCGTCCGAGCAGTGTGTGATAACCACTGCGGAAAGGGACAATGTCGAATATTAGTTCTTCACTGCGGAAGTTGTCTGGGGAGCCGAATACTACCTCCAGTGTCAGTGAGCCCGTACAATGGGCCTCCCTGCCGGGTATCACACCTTTAAAGGTAGTGTTACTAGGCTTGATTCTTGATGGGTCAATGCCCATCTTGCGGACAGTGTCTTCATAAATCAGGTTAAGACTACTGCCCCCATCCATAAGGACTCTGGTGAGATGGTATCCGTCGATAATGGGATTGAGTGTCAGGGCGGCTGAACCCCCGTGATGGATACTTCTTGGGTGATCCCTGCGATCAAAAGTGATTGGATAGGCTGACCATGGGTTGAATTTTGGGACGATAGGCTCTACGGCATAGACGTCCCGAAGTGCGCGCTTGCGCTCCCTTTTGGGAATGTGAGTGACATAGATCATGTTCACTATTTTCACCTCGGGGGGAAACTGCTTTTGGCCCCTGGTGTTCGGCTATCGGGGCTCATCATCGTCCGCACTTGGAGGTCCCTTTCCCTTGTGTTCGGTATTTATCTTACTGGCCTGTTTGAAAACCCAACAGTTCCCATTGGTGTGGTTAGCAGGCTTATCGGGTGTGCCATGAATCTGACAGGGCCTCTCAAGGATTTTGTCCAAGCTAGATGGACCATCCCTGTTGCCTTTGAAAGGTTTCTTCCGCTGACCGAATTTAGAACCACTGAATCCGCCATTGACTGTCGTATCATCTGTTGCTCCGACATTTGTTTTTATTGCGGCACGGTTTACCATTGCCATCCCTGGCCTCAGAATTGTCGGGGTCGCCGGAGCTGTTCCTTCTATGAGCCAACCAGCTATCTTCACCCGCACAGAAGCGGGTCATAAGTGCAGTTAAGGCTGCCATGGTCTTCGGCTTCTCCTGCTCGAGGTGTCGAGCGAGCCATTCGCCCCGGATGCTGTGTTTGAAGGCCGCTAAGGCTTCGGCTTTCGGACAGTCCATGATTTGGTTCTTTTTTTAATTAGGAACCGATTCCAAAGCTTGCGAGCCGATTCGCCTGGTTGCTGGATTATGTGACTCAAGTCATCCGCATCTGGTGGCCGTACATAAGTGCCCTGAAAGTTGGCCCGAAAAGCATCTTCTAAATCTTCCCAGGTTCCAATTGAGTTCTATGGGAGGCTATTCAGCCAGTGTTGTGCTGGTCCTTTCAGCTTTAGAGGAAGAAATTTAATGGCACAGAGGTCATCTCCACGAGCCATATGAATGTGGAGAAGAAAATCTTCTATCCAGACGGCTGGATCCGTCGTTCCATCGTATTGCTTGATGTTCATGGATTTAAACCCTTCCAGAAATTGGCGTTGCATTACCTCACCGGTAAAGCACATAGGGTGTGCGGCACCCCTGTATCGTGTGACATCGCGACGGAGATCGGATGACATCTGTGTTAGGTGCTGATCCCGAATATTGTATTGTTCATGACGCCGGACTTCATAGCCGTTATCTCGTGCCGGGGCACGGCCTCTTGATCCATAGATCGATCTGGTCTGACTGGCTTTATTGGCCAGGTCTCCTTGAAAGTCATATGTGTAGCCCGCAGCTGTTGTCTCCTTGCCTCTTCGACGAGCGGGTGCGGGCTGGTGTTCGGCTTGATATGCCGCTTTATTCCGTCCACATGGTGGTCGATCTGGTTGATCTGCGTGATTGTATTTCAACGGTATTGGCTCAAGGGTTTCGTCATCGAATTGTGGCAGCAGCTTGCGCTTGCGGTAACTTTTTATGGGTCGCTCGGGGTCATACTCTTCGGCGGCCAGGACCATGGTCCACCTTTCGTTGAGCGTATCCTGATCAGCTTTGAGCTGCTGCTGTTTCTTTTTCAAGCTCTATGCTATGGCGATGAGCTGTCGCCTAAAGCGTTCTTGCTCGAGGGTTCCTCTGGGACGATAAAATCTTTGTCACCGAGGCTAACATCCTCTTCGGAGATTGGCATATAATTGTTGCCTTCTGATTCTTCGTGATCAGCGTGTTCAGGGCTATACTGAGCCTCCTCCCTCTCATCCTGTTCAGATGTGGGCTCGATGGGGTGTTCGGGATCTTCGGCGTTATCCAAAGTTTCATTATCTCCGGTGCTGGTATTACTATCCTTTGCCCGACGCGATCATGAGCGGCGCCTCTGACGTCGGCGCTTTGGTGGTTTATCGACGGGCTTGTCCACATCGGTATTCTGATTATCCTTGTCGTCCTTTTTATCAGGAGTGTCCACCATGTATATGGCATAGGTTGAAGTGGCTGTCCAACGCCCTGTGATATGTGGGACTTGGCTTGATTCGGTGTCGACATCGTCCTCCATGCCATTGATGTCTTCGGATGCGTAATCCAGCATGTCTATTAAATCCCCGACAGTGGCTATTAAGGGTGGGTCATAAAATTCCCCGCTCCCAGCCCCTAGCTCATGCTGGGTGCAGTTCGGAGGCAAGGCATCCATAATGGTGAGAGATTGCATTAAGCCCAGTGCTTCGTCTAAGGGCGAAACTTGGGTGGGAGTCTGCGGATCTGTGGGGCTAAGTTCGGCGACAGGCGCCTGATTGGGCCTCTCGACACAGACCTTCATAGTTCGGGGTTGTCGTCCAGAGGCGAGTCCAAAACCACATCTGGGTCTCCGGTCGGAAGTTCCATGGTAGAAGAGAGTTCGGTGGGGATGATCTTCCCATTTTCAGACGGTACTACCCGCTCCGGATCTAAGGCTGAGGCGGGTGTGAGTGTTGGACCCTGGACGGGATCTAAGAGCGGATCCGAAGAGCTTACTTCATGGGGGCAAGGGGTAGCAACCCCTCGATGATCAGATCTCCTCGGATGTTGGCGATGTAATTCAGGTTTTCCATCCCTGATCTGGTGGCCGGGGGCGTAACTGTTGACCTGCTCAAGGCGGCCGGTCGAGTTGGCATGAAGCACAAAGCCGCCGAACACAAAGACCTGTCCGGGGAGAAAGGCTTCCCTCGACGCGGCATCATCATTGATGAAAAGGCGGGCCATCAATCCTGATGTTGATGATACAGCAGAGCTCTCAATGAAAGCACCAATGTCAGTGTCAAAACCAGCAGATCTCGGGTAGGGGGCCCAAGCTGTATGTCTGAGGATCGATGGTAACAATGATCAAAGGGACATAGTGTTTGCCCAGGTTCGGGCCCTCGTAATGGAGGTAAAACCCTACTCCTGCTTGATTATATTCGATGATATAGGGGTTACAAGAGTTGATCTACCTCAAGATCGTAATGGCGAAACCCTAGCTTGGCTAGCCTATCAATGTTATATATGATCCTGCCTTCGGTCTAAACCCTCCAGTTTATATGTATACCAGAGGGGCTTAGGGTTGTACAAAGTTGGTTTAACAGAAAGGAAATAGTATATCCAAACACCTAAACCTGCCGTTCACGCATACGGGAGTCCTATCCAGACACGAGTGGTGGTCATCTTCCCTGTATCTTGACGGCCTATCAGTCTGGCCCATATCAAATAGACCGGACGCCCGAGGACCCCTTAGTCTAGGACTCCCTCACTATGCACCACTTCCACTGAAGATCTAATCATCAACTTGGCCAAAGAAAACTCATAGATCAAAAGCATTACATAGCTATAACAATCATACATAATAAAGTTCATAATATAAGTCAATTAATTTCAATGAATAATTTGAACATAAACCCATAATTCATCGGATTCCAATAAACACACTGCAAAAGAAAATTACATCGAATAGAACTCCGAGAAGAACATTGTATTGAAGATCAAAGGGAGAGAGAAAGCCATCTAGCTAATCACTATGGACCCGTAGGTCCTATGGGAAATTACTCACACATCATTGGAAGTGCAACAAGGTTCATGTAGAAGCCCTCCGTCGATTGCCCCTCCAGCAGAGTACTGGCGGAGGCCTTCAGATGGGATTACAGAAGAACAGAAGCTTGCGGCGGCAGAATAATTGTTTCGGAACTCGTTCAGGAGGTCTTGGAATATTTGGAAATTTATAGCGCTGGAATTAGGTCAGATGGAGCCACGAGGGGCCCACAAGACATTAGGGCGCTTACCCCAGGCGTGCCCTATTTTCTTGCAGTCTCCTCGTCTGGCTTCTGGTCCTCCCTCGAAGGTTCTAGGGTCCCTCCTGGTCTAGAAAAAATCTTCAAAAAGTTTTGTTGTGTTCGGACTTCGTTTGGTAGGGATTTTCTGTAAAACAAAAAACATGAAGAAAAAAGCAACTGGCACTAGGCACCGGGTTAATATAAAATTGCATACAAATCATACAAGGTTGATGATATAATAGCATGAAATAATCACAAATTATAGATATGTTGGAGACGTATCACCAACCATCGTGTGTGGCCGTAGACCCGCACGTCATGGTTATTGTGGTGGTGGTATTTATCCGCTCTGCAGTCGTGTGTCATGCGCCTCCATTCATGGTTCTAGAACCGTCATGTTCTTTCTTCAGTTACAGTGCCAACCACTGTGGTAATTAAGCTTCATTCCTTGTAAATAAAATAGCAATTTCATTTTAGTTATGCATGTGATAGATGATTCTGCAGTTGTGAATGTTACATTGGTTGCTATGAATATTACAATTGGTTGTAACATTTTAGTGTTGCATGTTATAGATGATTCAGTAGTTGTGAGTGTTACAATTACAATTTTATAGTCTATTTTGTTGTTATAAATGTTCAATTGGTATATGTGACAATGTAGTTGTGAATAGTTCTGAAAAAATCATATACTATGCAAGCTTCTATGTGAAAATGTAAATTTTGTTCTTCATTCTTGTAGCTGACAATGTATATTATGTTCCCTCGCATCTAATCTGAACAAATATAAGCCACCATTTGCCATATACGAAAGCAATTTCAATAATAAGAAATATGCAATCCAAGATCTGTTATGAAGCATTCTTTGTGATTACATGACCATAATACCCGAGGCAACATATCAGTTGGAAAGTGTTTGATTTGTCTATAGACCAATGAACATTTATATGTCTGAACCTTTTGTCTTTCATCACTTCATTTATAACTTTTTACCAACGGGGATAAATTTTTGTTGCACTGTAGACAACTAATTTGCTTGAGTTTGGCTTGCCATGTGTGAGGCTATCCTTCTTGAGCGAAAGCTTTCAGTGGACAAGGAAGAAGTTTTCGTGCCTTAAGGGCCTCGGAGAAAGGGAGTTGTCCTATGGACAGCCTCCGGACTTCAACGCCCTAACAGATTATCTCTGGAAGTAAGGCTTTGACCGACTCTTCAAATGCAAGAATCAAACTTGGGTAACTACGCTTGCAACATCAATTAGTAACACTAAACTTAATATGAGTTGTCCTTCATATTTTAATAGGTCGTTATATTTTGTCGCACTGTACAAAAGAGCAACCCATAAGTAAGTACAAACTGCTTTCCTTGGTTAATACAACAACTTAAGTATGACGAGGATAATGTAGAGGACAGAGCCGAGGTAGAAATATAACTCTTATATCTTACAGGTTGACGACGAAGCTGAGTACACCACCTTTCCTTATAAGAGGAAATGAGTATCCAAGTGGTGGTGTGTGGTTGATCATTTGGCCCCGAAGGGAAGGGAAGCGCCTAAGGTGGAGATTGTTTCATGTCTCGACTATCACCTAGGTCTCGCCTTATAAAGGGGGGTGATATCTAGGATTACACTATTTACTAATCGACATAGAGCCATAGGGCGTCCCTAACTTGGTACGTGAAGATAGTGATTTTCTAGAAGGTAGGCTTCATGCGGGACGAGGGGCCCAGCCTATGCCTCGAGCTGTTGGGCCCTGAGACCGTCTTGGCGATCGACTTTTTGGTTAACTGGCCACCTTGGTACTATGCACAGTCAAGAGTCATGACATAGGTTGAGGTAGTCGACTCTTCTTCAACATGTCCGCGGGTTTGCCATGGATTGTTTGTTGCTATGAAGTTGGAGCTGTGTCGGCAGAGGATGGGTGGCGATCATGCAACAATTGGTCTATTCGGTGGTCTTTCGTGGCTCACCGTCGGAATCAGATTGTGTTATCGCCGACAGGTGCAGCTGATTAGTTGGCATGGATCTTCATGTGCCTTGTCATGAACTTTGTGTCGTGGGTTTGGTAGGCAGTTGTTTCGCAACATACTTGGAGTCACTTGCTCAGGGATAAGCGACTACAATTACGCATATGTGCAACCTCGATGAGGTCTTCTTGTGTGTGATAAATGACTTATGAGCGGGTCAGGATGGTTTTCACACTGTGTGTCTGTTAATCTACTGACAATTCTTTTCTTTTTAATTAACAGATGAGGTAAATCTTTTGCCTCCATTAAAAAAACAGTTTCTTCCATCCTTAAGGATGTGTTTTGTACTGGTGTATGGACGCCATCATGCCAATGTTTCAAGAGCATCACTTCTTTCATATAATGGATGATCTCCCCTATAATTCACACTTATTTGTGCCCAAAGCCAGGCACGCAAGTATGACCGTTAGAACATTACCATGTCCAATCATTATATTCCTTTTCTTGTCATGGTCCTCATATATTAGCCTGCCTATATATAATCACTACTTTTATCATGTCATTCAAAGAATACTTTTCCCCTTTGTGCCCTAAGGGGATACATGAAGATCAAAACAGCACTTAAAGCCTCAAAAGGCTAAAGACCTTGGACCAGACCCTGCACATACTCTCTCAATATATATATGGAAACTCTGGCATTTATTCGCATGCTTGATTATACTATCACATACATTGAAAGTAGTTTTAGGCATGTTCTCTTGTTATGTCTTGTGCACATATATGGATTATGGATATATATGTAGTGTAGCCACGAGACATGATTGACTAAATCTGACTAATATTTCCACATATCTGCAAAGGTGGTAGTTAGTGTGCATGCTTTGCCTTTTGCATGGATGGTACTTAAATTATTTAGAGTTCTTTTTCCGGCCAACAACAAAATGAAGTTCCCCGCAAAGAAACAAAAAACAAAATGAAGTTCCCAAAATAAAAGTTTTCTCTGGACATATAACAACAAATATTGACATAAATAAGTTTTTAGACCAAAGTTCTTATTTGGGATAATGTTAGAAGTTTTTTTTCCCTATTTTTCATCAGTGGACAAAAGTTTGTTCTCTGATTTTTGCCTTCCCTAATGCCTGAAGTAGCGTGGCCCGGAAAATCCTATTTGCCGCATGTTGCGTCAAGTAGTCGGCGAATCGCACAGGCGGGGCGACCTAGCGAGCGATTGGGCCGGCCCAACTATAGCGTAGGTACAGCTTTCACGTTCTGGTTTTGGGAAACTTCTAGAGGATTCCCAGCCGGTTTTTACTGGTTTTGGGAACCTTCTAGAAGTTCCTGAACCGGTTTTTTATTTTTCATTTCTATTTTTAGTTTTTCCATTTTCTTGTTTTTCTTTTTTTCTGTTTCTTTTTTTCTCTTTTATGTTTCTTTTTTCTGTTTTATCTTTTCAATTGGATTTTCCTTTTAAATGTTTTTCGATAATTTAAAGTTTTGTTCAGATTTCAAAAAACGTTCCTCCTTTGAAAATTTGTTCCAGATTCACAAAATGTTTCAATTTCAAAAGTTGCACCGGAATTTCCAAAAATGTTCCTGTTTTCAAATTTTGGTCAAAATTTCAAAAAATGTTCAAGAATTCAAAAATGTTCCTTCTATAGAAATAATTCCAAATTTGCAAAAATTCTCATGGTTCAGAAAATGTTCAGCAATTTCCAAAGATGTTCGTGATTTCAAAATTTGATCAGAATTTCCAAAATGTTTGTATTTTAGAAAATGTTCATCAAAGATTTTCGCACTTCCATTTTTTTTACGAATTTCGTGAGTTGTTCCATATCCTAAAAAATGTTCACAATTACAAAAAATGTTCGTGGCTTCAATTTTATATTTGATATTTCATAAATTGTTCCATTTTTCAAATTTTTTGTTCACAAATTAGAAAAATGTTCGTAGTTGCAAAATTTATTCTAAAATGAAAAAAATGTTTGCATTTCGAAAAGTGTTCAAGAATTTCAAAAAATGTTCGTGGTTTCAAATTTTTATTAGATATTTCTTGAAATGTTCCATTTTTCATATTTTGTTCACAACTTCAAAAAATGTTCGTGGTTTGAAATTTTTATTAGATATTTGTTGAGATGTTCCAATTTTCATTTTCTCGTTTTCAAAATTTGATCCCAACTTCAAACAAAATTCAAGAATTTCAAAAAATGTTCCCATTTTCAAAAAATCTTCAAGAATTTCAAAAAATGATCAAGCATTTCAAAAAATGTCCCCATTTAAAATAAATCATACATTAAAAAAATCTTGTTTCAAAAAAACTTCTGGAATTTCAAAAAATGTTCGCAGTTGCAATATTGTTGTGAAATTAAAAAATTGTTCGCGTTACAAGAATTTCAGAAAATGTTCGTGGTTTCAAACTTTTTGTTAGATGTCCCGTGGAATGTTTCATTTTTCAAATTTTTGTTCACAGATTCAAAAAATGTTCGCGGTTCCAAATTTTTGTTCGGAATTTCATGAAGTGTTCCATTTTTTAAATATTGGTTCATAAATTCAAAAAATGTTCACGGTATGAAAATTTGTTGGGAATTTCATAATTTGTTCACAACTTCAAAAAAGGTTCAAGTTTTAAAAAAACTTTCTGCAATTTCAATTTTTCTCGCATATGCAGAAAAATGTTCCTGTTTAGGAAAATCTGTGCAGAAATTCACGCACTTTTCGAAATATACACTTTCAGTATAAATGTACACCTTTTTGTCAGATGATGACTATAGTATCTAACTCTGGTTCAATGTAGTGCATCAGTCTAGTTGTACAGTCATGCTATTATTAATGCGCGTTATTCCAATCCAGGGAACGCTAGTCAGCTGGAGTGGCTGGATGGGTGCAATCGCAATCTGCTGGTCGCTAGTTCGACTCCTTGCGTCGCGCTTGCCCTTCATTTTTTGCTCCCTTTTTCTATCCACAGACCAGCTCGATGGGCCGGCCCAGTCAGGCTGCCTCCCTGTGCGTGGCTGCGCCAATTTGACGCAAAGAGCGTCCAATAGGAACTCCCGCGTGGCCCATCCCAACTAACTGTCGACTGAATGCCCAATGGGCCTTTAATTTTGCATATGACGTCTCTGTAGTCTCTAGGTCATGCTCTATATAATTAAGCCCTAAACTAAGGAAAATGTTTCCTTTCCGCTGGCTGATCACGTGCAAAGGCTATATCTCACTTATGGCGAGGCGGTAAGAACCGCCTGTACAGTAAAGGGCTGGCCCATTAGGATGCACATAAAACAAATGGTAGAAGAAAAATGGTGCTCGGGGATTCGATCAAATTTAAGTTTAACGTTTTCAGAATACATGGTCAACACTTTCTCTATACACATTTAACACTTTCAAATGCAAGTTTAACATTTTTTTATACATGGCCAACATTTTTTCTATACACATTTAACATTTCCCAAATGCTTGATTAACATTTTTCTAATACTTCTTTAACTTTTTTTGAAAATCTTGCTTAAATTTTTTCAATACATGATCAATATTTGCACACACATTATATATTTTCTGTATAAATGTTTGGTATACATGGTCAACATTTTTCTGTACACATTTCAACATTTCTCAAATGCATGATTAACAGTTTTTCAAACACTATGTAAAGTATATTTTTGTAATATATATATATATATATATATATATATATATATATATATGTTTATAATTGTAAAAAAAAGTAAAGAAATAATCAAAAAATAAAAAAATGAAAAGGAAAAAAAGAGGCAGTGGGCAGTGGCCTACCGCGCACTGGGCCGGCCCATATGCTCGCACGACTGGTACGCGCTTCAGCAAGTCGCAACCTTCTCCCGCGTGACGCGAGACATAGCCACGCCCATGATCACGCCCGCGCATCAGCCGGCACCACTGATGCTATAAGGGATAACCGACGCAATTTGGGATGCAACGCTGCTAGGCTTGCATAGACACTGCTGCAAGTCGGACGCGGGCTGCATGGTGGTTGCCACGGCTTCAATGCCGGTCAGGATGCGCCGCTGCAAGGTCGGTGCAACTGGTAAAAAACTTTATGTTGAATTTTGTAAGTTTTTAAATTAAATATTGTTGCAACATACATATCCCCATATCTACACGCTCGAAATATCGCAAATTTTATTTTACATACATCAAAAAATAATGTTACGACTATGTTCCGCATGCCCCAGAAAATGTGCATACACAAATATGAATTTAGGTTTCTCCGTTCTACTGCATATGATCAAAATCATCCCATCGATCCACGCACAATATTGGCTTGGTGCCACTGCTGCAAGCCGAGGTCTGATCCTGCAAGGCAGGCAGCCGCCGTTACAAGCGAGACATGTGATGATGCAATCTGGAAGCACACTAGTGTTGCAAGCGGACACTACATTTTTTATTTTAATGTTGCAAAGTTATACCACTGTGTTGTAGGCCAGATCGGCCACCACTATAGTCAGAACGTGTGATGATGCAATCCAAAAGCACGCCGATGTTGCAATGGGCTGCTACAATTTTCATTTTTGATGTTGCAAAGTGATGTGCAAGTCGGACAACCGAAACTAAAAGACAAATGTACGGCGCCGCAATCGGCACAATTAATGTTGCAAGTCAAACATCCGATGATGCAAGATGGCCGTGAGATTCTACAATCGAGACAAACAATGTTGCAAGTCTGCCTCCCGCCGGCAGTACTACAGGTCAGACACGAGACTGCAATGGGGCAAGTGACACTAGTACATGAACCCCTGGTTAGCAGCGTTCTAGTTGACCCAATAGCAGCATCCCGTCCGACCGGTTCTACTACCACTGGATCGCTTCCTCGTGCGGGTCACTGGATCCAGGATTGCCGCACGAGGATGGCCTTGATGGTGTCCCACACTTCCTTGGTCGTCTTCTTGGCGCCAAGGTAGTCACCATCTCCGATGGGATGGAGTGCAGGATTGCCTTCATCGCCAACCGGTCCTCATCGTACTCGACATCGCAAGTGTTCATGACTTTCCACATATACCGTGCCTCCAAGATGACCTTCATCAGGAGAGACCAACTGGGATAATTGGTCAGTGTGGGGAGAGGGTAGGAGGTGCTGGATATACCCACGTCTCGCACAGAGCATGGCGTACCCAGCTCAGCTCCCGGGCTGCCTCGTAGCGCAAGCGCATCTACCGCGCACGCCTCCTCGGTCGATCTCTCCTCGACGGTCTTGGAGTCATCGCTGGCGATGTCGTCCTTCGGCATATGCTTCGGCATGGCAATATGTGGCTCTGATACCAATTGTTAGCCCAACCCAATCTTTTTTCCTACCACCAGAACGAGCTCATGGAAGAATTTCGGTGTCCGAGTAATGGAGGAGGAGGAGCAGCGATGTGTGTATGAGATATTTTCTTGGGAGGCTTTCTTCCTTTCCGCTAGTCTCCACCGAGAGTGTTCGATTGCTATTTATACAAGTACAAGGGAATAAAATGCTACCTATCTACCAAATATGGTTACGATGATTGATCTCGATTGAAACAGCACTTACCGGTTATGGGTGAGGTTGCAGTTGATTTACAAGAAAAAAGAAAGACCTTGCAAGAGCCTTAGATTGGGGAAGGCCTATGGGGGTACAAAACCACATACAAATCTGATCTTTTATTTAAAATAGTAGAAAGATATTGGTCGAGGTTCTAGTTAGGAAAGAAGAAATCAGAATCGGGAAGGGAGCAAGAGGGATTGAGGGAAGAAGATCCGGAATTGAGAGGGAGCGACTGAGGGGAGGAAATTAAGAACATATCCGAACAACAATTGGAAGAAAGAAAAAAAATAGTGGTTCAGTGTGAAAGAAATCAGTGTGCGAGGGGATCGTACGAGAGGGCAGGGACGAAACTAAATGGAACGACGTACCAACTCGCCCTTTAGAACTAGATATAGTGACCTTATCTTAAACAACACCCAACATAGCATACAGTTTAATATTGAGATGTGAGGAGAACGTACAACAAATACATATCTGAATGTTACAGTACAACTGCCGCTGCAAACATACATGAAAGGACCCAAGAGAATACCAAATGATCATAAACGTCAATTGTGAACTTTTATGCATGGCAGGGTCATCAAACGTCATCATGGGCCATTCTGCGAAGTGAATACATGTTCAATGGCATTTGCTTCTGCGAAGTGAGCATAGCAAAGATGGTTAGGTTCCTTGTGGTGGAACCAGCTCACCATTGTTCAAGTCCTAGACTTGGCAGTTGGCACTGGTGCTCGCATTTTTCTGGATTTATTTTATGCTTTCCGGCGATGTTCGTTGAGTGAAAAAAATGTTTTCGTCGACTACGAGGTGCCTATAGTGACTTCGTGAATCTCAAGATGTTGTGTCGGCTCAGTATCTTGGAGGTGCTCATAGAAATAGGTGCTCATAAGAGTAGGAAATGCGTGCATGCGTTAAAAGAGTAAGTGTGCGTGTATGTGAGGATCTGTGACTGTAGTGTGTTCAAAAATGGCATTTGCTTCTATATGCGAGAATAGTACAAAAGCAGGTGGTAATTAATATCAAATGTTCCATACTGAATGTTCATCAATTCTGGTTCCTCAAATATTTTAATCATTTTTTCGGGAGACATAAAAAAGAAAAAAGAAAAATCAAGCACGAATATATAGCTACCTAGTTTACATGGCCAATTCTTATTCGCGGCGACTATATCTCGCTTTAAGCGAGACTAAACAGATTTCTCGCGTCGAAGCTACAGTAACAGGTTAGCCCAATAGCGGACACTTACAAGAAATAAGAAGAGAAAGAAAAGAAAAAGAGAGGGCACCTCCGGGAGGATTCAAACCTGGGTCGTCTAGTTTTTTTAACTGAACCTGGGTCCCCTAGTTGATCGTGAGGGCAGCTAGACTCCCATTCGTTACTAAAAGTACGTCCGACCTTTTTAAGTCGAAACGTTTGTATAGGGTTACTAAAAGTACTAAAAGTATGTGAGGGCCGCGTTTCCGCTGTTTCCTTTCCGTTTGTATAGGGTTTTGTTTGTTTAGTGTTTTCACTGTTTTCATTAAAAACATTTCTTTTTTGTTTTTCTTTTGTTTTCTTTATTACTTCTTGGTTTACACTGGCCTTTTCCTTTTTCTTCAGTTTTCTCTCTCTATTTCTTGTTTTTCATCCGTTTTTTTCTTTTCTTTTTTAATCTTCATTATTTTTTGTTTGCTTTTCTTATTTCTTCACCAATTTTTTCTTTTGTTTTAATTTATCTTTTGATTCTCTTTGTTTCCTTTGGTCTAGTCTAGATTTTTTTTATATGTTAGCAGCATTTTTCCAATACATGTCTGACAATTTTCCAATGCAAATTTAACTTTTTTTGGCCATGGTCAAAAAAATTAATACATGTTTTAAACATTTTTAAATGTTTGATTAACATTTTAAATACAAGATTAACATTTTCTGTGATACATGGTCAACATTTTTCCTATACAAACTTTCAAACTTTTTCATATGTTTGATTAACGTTTTCAAGTACAAGATTAAGATTTTCTAATACATGGTCAACATTTTTCTATGCACATTTAAATTCTTTAAAAAGATTTTATTAACATTTTCTAAATTCAATATTAATATTTTTGGAATACATTTTTAACATTTTTACTATCCACATTCAACATTTACCAAATTCTTGATTAACATATTTCAATACTTGTACAACATTTTTTTTCAGTTGCTTGATTAACATTTTTATATACATGATCAAGAAATTTCATCATTTTTAATACATGGTCAGCATTTTTGACACATTTATTATGTTTCAAATGCTTGATCAACAATTTAAAAATAATTGTTAAACATTTTTTCTAATGCTTGATTAACATTTTAAATACATGATCACATTTTAATACATGGTCAGCACTTTTTACACATTTACTATTTTTAAAATGCTTGATCAAAATTTACAAACACTTGTTCAACATTTTTTCTAATGCTTGATTACCATTTTTAAATACATGATCAAGAAATTTCATCATTTTTGTAATACATGGCCAACATTTGTTTCTATACACATTTAGCATTTTTCAAATGGTTTACCAACATTGTGCAAATACTTGTTCAACATTTTTTAAATGCTTAATAACACTTTTATATACATGATCAAGAAATTTCACATTTTCATATACATTTTTTCTGTACACATTTAACATTTTTCAAAGCTTTGTCTAACATTTTTGAAATACTTGTTCAAAACTTTTTCAAATGCTTTGATTAATATTTTATATACATGATCAAAAGATTTCATCATTTATTAATGCATTGTCAACATGATTTGTATACACTTTCAACATTTTTCAGATGCACGATTAAAAGTTTTCAAAATATTATGTAAAGTCTATTTTGTAATATATATATATATATATATATATACATGTCGTCTATTCTACAATCGATGATAGAATAATATTCTGCAATAATCTCGTACTGCCCGGAATAAAGATCTGGTACTACTTCTGCATAACACAACCGTACTTCTTTTTCGTAAAGTCGGTACTGCTCTTTTGTACTTGCGTAGCAATTCACTAATAGATTCTAAACCGTTAATCGGAATTGCGCGAATGATATACCGTTGGAAAGCTACAGAAAATTCTCAACTCTTATATATTGTAACTTGCTTCACTTTTTTTATTTTTTTATTATGAATTTTCAAAAAATAGAAATCATCA
The DNA here is from genome assembly GCA_021437245.1 of Aegilops speltoides. Taxonomy (NCBI): domain Eukaryota; kingdom Viridiplantae; phylum Streptophyta; class Magnoliopsida; order Poales; family Poaceae; genus Aegilops; species Aegilops speltoides. The sequence goes on along the minus strand of CM038146.1, from coordinate 5,351,006 downwards.
CAAGCTGAATGGAAAGTGTTTCGAACGAAATTCTTTTAACCACTTATCGGAATGTAGAAAATGATATACCGTTGAAAAGCTACTGAAATTTACAAACATTTTCATGTTTTAAGTTTTTTCAAATTTTGCACAGTTTTGGAACAGTTTTGAAAATACTAAAAATCTGTTTTATTAAAAGATGATCATGGATCATTTTTGGATATCGAAATGATGCAGATGATATGGCATTGGAAAGGTACTGAAATTCACATCTTTTTCGTGTATTAATGTTTTTCAAATTTTACATAATTTTTGAGCAGTTTTGAAAATACCGAGATTCATTCAAAATAGACGAACATTAATTATATATTAATTTTTTGACCACTTCTCGGAATAGCACAAATGATATACCGTTGGAAAGCTACTGAAATTTACAAACGTTGTTTTTACTGCCCGACAATAAAGAAGTTTTTGTACTTCTCAAAGTGATTAAATTGTACTGCCCATAAATTTTTTTCCAGAGAACTCAAATTCCCTCCACATGTACCTTTGTACTTCTGTGGAATATGAGTTTCTTACTGCCCAATAACAATAATAATAATAATTGTACTCCTCGAAATGAATAAGTTGTACTGCTTGGATTTATTTTAAAAGAACACAATTTTGCCTTGTACTTCTGTGGAATACGAGTTTCATACTGCTCTGCAATAAATTTTTTTGTATTACTCAAAATGATTAAATTGTATTGCTCATAAATTATTTTACATAAGTCAGTTTCCTTTGACATGTATATTGTACTTCTTGGGAATATCAGTTTCGTACTTCTTGATCTTATAGGGTTTGTACTTCTCAATTACACAATTTTTATTAAGGCTAGTTTTGCATTTTTATCTGCACTGCTGCTTCAAGATATTCTGTACTGCTACTCTTTACTACAGAGAACCTTTTTGCACTTCCCTAAGCTTGCTAATTCCACAGCTCCAAGTAGCAGCTGCAAAAGGTGAGTACCAAATTAGCATAAAGGACACCCTGTACTGCTACTTCAAACTACTCGGTACGTCTCTTAGTGTAACTACGGTACTGCCTCCATAGCAGGAATAATTCTCAGTAGGTACTTCCACGCTCGCATGCTGTACTGCTCTGTACTTCTACCTAAATATTGTATGTACTTCCCATTACTGCTACCTTTGTACTTCCTGTAATTCTCCACTCAGGAGGTCAAAATTTCATTCAATCTCCTCGTCGCCCATCGGAGTAAAAAGAATGCCATAGAATGCCACGATGAAGAGAAGTACATTTTTACCCTCGATCCTCTCGCTGGAGAAGGAGCTCGTGCTTGTGCTCGACGTTGGAACCCGTAATAACCCCGCACCCGTAGAATACGAGTTTCGTACTGCCCTGCAATAATTTTTTTGTATTACCCAAAATGATTAAATTGTATTGCTCGTAAATTATTTTACATAAGTCAGTTTCCTTTGACATGTATCTTGTACTTCTTGGGAATATCAGTTTCGTACTTCTTGATCTTATAGGGTTTGTACTTCTCAATTACATAATTTTTATTAAGACTAGTTTTGCATTTTTTATCTGCACTGCTGCTTCAAGATATTTTGTACTGCTACTCTTCACTACAGAGAACCTTTTTTGCACTTCCCTAAGCTTGCTAATTCCACAGCTCCAAGTAGCAGCTGCAAAAGATGAGTACCAAATTAGCATAAAGGACACCCTGTACTGCTATTTCAAACTACTCGGTACTTCTCTCAGTGTAACTATGGTACTGCCTCCCTAGCGGGAATAATTCTCAGCAGGTACTTCCTCGCTCGCATGTTGTACTGCTCTATACTTCTACCTAAATATTGTATGTACTTCCAATTACTGCTACCTTTGTACTTCCCGTCGAACACCTCGATGGTAGGGATACACAGGCTACTACCAGTCTATTTCGCCGCCGCTCGAGCTAATCTGCTATGCTGGGGCGCGCCTCCGCCCGGCACCCCGTACCGCCGCCATCCATGGAGATGTCCTTGGACGCGCTGCTGGGTGTGCAGAGGCACGGGCAGGACCTGGCCTACCGCCTCGCGTAGGTGTCTCGGGGCTGCTCCTCCACCTCCACGTGCAGACGCCGTAACTCCCGTGGCCCGCCCCGCTGCTCAAGATCCTCCCCTTCGACATCGAGCTCCCCGCCGCCCCCTTCGCGGTCGGTGCCGACCTCCCGGCCATGGTCGTCGCGTCCTTCGTGGAGATCGGCGGCCGGCTTAGGCAGGCCGGGTCCGACCTCGGCGCCTCTGTCGGCGGTGCCATGCAGCAGCTGTCGCGGCAGCTTCCCGCGCCGCCCACGCGCGACGCCGAGAAGGAGGGGCACACACGACGCCCACGGCGGTGGACGAGGGGAAGCGGGGCTCGCCGCGGAGAGGGCTACCGAGGGCGGGGTAGCCTTGGAGGGCGTCAGGGAAGGAGGCTCGGGTCGGGTCGGGTCTGGTCGGTCTCCGATTCAAAACTACCTTATATAGGGGCTTGCCTATTGTAGAATATTATTCTACAATCAGTTGTAGAATAGACCCACCCTATATATATATATATATATATAATATTTGAAAGTGTAAACAAAAACAAAAAATGGAATCAAATAATGAAATAAAAACGTGAAATAAACAGAAAAGGAAATGAGGCAGTGTACTACCATGAACTGGGCTGGCCCATATTCTCGCGCGCTTCAGAGATTCGGAAGCCTCTACTCGCTGAACGCGAGACATAGGCGCTCACATTTTGGGGCCGGTTACAATGTATTCCACAAACTGGCGAACGCCCCGGGGTCTTGGGCTCGGTCTGCTTACATTCTCTTTTCTTTCTTTTAACCTTCAAAAATAGTTTCGTGAGTGGAATTAGAAATATCAACTTCTCGGTGTATTTCCGCATGCTGTAGCCACTAGGGAAACTCACGTTCTGTGCCGAGTTTCATTATTTTTTCCATCTTATTGTTTTCTTACCTTGTTTGTCTTTTCTGGCCATTTTTCGGTTTTTCTTCAATTCACGAATTTTTAAAATGAACGAATTCGGTTTTTCCTATTTTAAATTCATGACCTTTTTTGAAAATCTATGAACTCTTTCAAATTCATGAACTTTTTACTGAACCGAAGAACTTATTTAGAAATAGGTGAACTTTTTCATATCCGTGAACTTTGAAAAAAATTGAAGTACTTATTCTAATTCGTGAAAGTCTCTCGATAATTCAAATCTGTGAACTTAAAAAAAATAACTGAACATTTTCTCAAAATTGATGAAGTTTTTACAAATCATAGAATTTTTTTAGTCAATAAACCTTTTCAAATAGGAGAACATTTTCTAAAAACCAATGATATTGTTTTCAAAATCGACTAACTTTTTAAAAATTCATGAACTTTGTTTCAAAAGCAATGGATTTTTTTTGGATTTGATGAACTTTTTCAAATCCACAAATATTTTTAAAATTCATAAATCTTTTCATTTGTGCGTACTTTTTCCAATTCCAGTGAACATTTTTTTTAAGTTCGTGGTTCTTTTCAATATTTGTAAGAAATATTTTAAAAATTATAGTTTTTTTAGAAATGATTATACCGTGTATATAATATATCTTAACTAAAGAAAGGGCCAAATAACATTCTTTCCTGATTACTGTCAATCTAATGAGCTTGACCTAGTGGGTATTAGCTACAACCATCAACACTCCCGTGCATAGTTCGAATCCCGCTTCTCCCAGGAATAACTTGTAAAAAAATATCTTTGTGTTTGTTGTGTTTGAGAGCAGGTTGTTGGGACAGCCCAGCAGGGCGGCACCTGAGCCAGGTGCAACAACTGGCATGCTTTGTTGGAATGCACAACTTCACGATGTGTCTCGGCGCTAGAAGATGAAGACCTATTGAATGTTATCTCTGGAGTGATAGAATTAGAAGCAAAACAATGGAATTTCACTGTATGGAGATGCTCCCACATACTCCCTCCGTCCCAAAATTCTTGTCTTAGATTTGTCTAAATACGGACGCTAGAAGAGATGGAATTTCACTGTATGGAGATGCACAATTTCACTATGTGTCTGGGCGCTAGAAGATGAAGACCTAGTGAATGTTATCTCTGGAGTCAAGTTTTAGTATTAGATACATCCGTATCTAGGCAAATCTAAGACAAGAATTTTGGGACGGAGGGAGTACATATTTTGTCGAGGTCCTAGTTACCTTATGGGCCATATGGCATGCACGACGGAAGGCGATGCACGAGTAAATTTTCTTAAGTCCAGCGAGCACCCATGGTTTGGTTGATCAATACGTACATGAGATTAGCTCATATAGACATGCGGCGGCTCCACAAATCACCACGGCACAGCCCACCGTCTTCTGGAAATAGCAAGGGTTCACCAAAGTATTTGCAGGTATAATTAACCCAACTACTCTCAAAACTCTAGCTCGCAGGGAAGTTTTAGCCTTGGCAAACGATTTGATGGAAACACAGATTGTTGTCGGCTTGGACTGCAAAGAAATCATTGCAAACATCAAGGAAGGAAACGGAGGAAACCATGGACATATCATACGAGAAACTAGGATGATGTCTTCAGAGTTTCAAAAATTGCCCTTTCCTGTTCGTAGGAAGGGCCTCAAATATTGAGATACGTAGCCTCGCTAGACATGCACTTAGCCTCTCTATTGGTCGTCATCTTTGGCTCTTGCAGACCATGGATATAAGTTGTACTCCAGTACTTAGAACATTATTGATCAATAAATAAAGTGTGTGGTTAGCCTAAAAAACTGGCGCTGAAGGTGCTGTGTATAGGAGCTCTCGTTCAGATTTGGCAATCGAAGAATCGAATGAGCCCTTGGGCTCTTGCTAATTTATTTGGGAAGGTAGCCCAATTCTGGACAGAATATCCATTGGGCTCCCTCTTCAGGCCCATGCTGACTGCATCACTCTTGGCGGGTACGTCATTATGTAGGACGAAGCCATGCAATACTAGTTCAACATTCTCAAATACTTGTTCAACATTTTTCAAATACTTGTTCAATATATTTTAAAAATATTTTTTGTAGAGTGTTTTTTGTAATATATATATTTAAAATATTTTAAAGTATACACAAAAGTAAAAAAAGGAAAATAGGAAAATAGAAAACATAAAAAGGAAAAAGAGGCTGTGGACTCCCGCGCGCGTGTGCCTGCCCAACTCGCTCGTCTCTTCAACGACTCGGAAGCCAGACTCGCTAAAGACAAGATATAGGGCCGCTCGCACAGCAAGCCATGGGTAGCTACGAAGCAGAAATTTTTTTAGCAAACAACTAATCGCTACTACTGCCGAACATGATCTGTAGCCCCCCCCCCCTCCTTGAATCTGTCCTTGTGTGATCTCGGTGATGGTGTTGTGTGCACCCGGTCACAAGTTCCAAGGTGAAAACCTAAGTTTGACCCGGGTTGTTTATACCTAGCAATGGTGACTATATTTTTTGATTCGTTACCATGTTGAAGGAAATGCTCTCAGAGTCAAAATTCACATTCTCGCTTTCATAGTTGGATCTAGTGACCGTGGCGCATGATGGTCGCTTCCATCATGAAAGTGATGATGTATAAGTGCATCTAGTGCCCCTTAGTGATTTTGGTGTATTGAAGACTTATAGGTTAAGGGACTAATGCGTTTGTGAGTGTACACAGGTCTATAAGTCTCTGAGGAGTTTGATATTTACAGAGAAAGTCGACCCTAAAATGAAGTTCTTCGATCAAGACTTTGATATTCGAAGACTTCCTGAAGACTTTGAAAGTGAAGAAATTGGTGTGACCTTGAAGACTTGGTATTCATTTGAGGAACATGAAGCGTGAAGACTTTCGTTTTTGTAGTTTCATTTTCTCTTTCTTGAGTCATAGGAAACACCGTACTGTTAAATGGGGTCGAGGAAATACTAAGGAAAAATTTCCATGTGATGCTCGACTCAAAATCCTACACCTACCAATCCCTTCGAGTGAAGCCTTTGAAATCTCATACAGCTTCAACACTTTCTTGAAAGGATGAGACGAAGTTCTTCAGTCACCGAGGAATTTGTTCGATCGAGGAGTTAGGAATTCGCCAGTGCGAATTGCCTACACAATGAGGAACATGATAGCCCTAAGGAATTTGAGAGTCAAATTTCCGACCGTTGCTGTGTTGCGCGCCAGCTGTCCCAAAATATCTTATCCACCTAACGGTCATATCATTGAAGGGCATTTATGTCTTATCATGTCGGGCTGCTCCCTAGGCTATAAATAGCCGCCCCCTACAACCACTAGCTGGTTGGCTGCTCCGAGAGAACTTGACACTTGTCATTTGAGAGCAACCCATCCTCCGAGGACTTTGAGCGAAAATCATCAAGTGAGGAAAATCGAAAACCAAAACCCCACAAACCCAAAGTGATTGAGCATCACTGAAGAAATTGATCCTGCGTGGATCCGACGCTTGTTACCTTTGAAGACTGTGCTTCTTCTAGACGGTTAGGCGTCATGGTCTAGAGCATCCAAGAGGAATTGTGGATCGCCGAGTGACCAAGTCTGTGAAGGTTTGGAAGTCGCCTGAAGACTTACCACGAGTGATTGGACGAGGTCTACGTGGCCTTAGTTCAAGGAGAATACGGTGAGGACTGGGTGTCCTGAGTTGCGTGCTTTCGATGGATCGGGTGTCCGGACTGTGTGTCCTCGAGTTTAAATACTCGGCCGCTCCAACCAGACGTATAACCGAGACAACAGTTGGAACTGGTCTACCAAATCATTGTCTTCATCAACCTAATCGGTTCTATTTCCTCAACCCTTCCATTTCCTCATTCTCGTGTTGAGTGTTTGTTCATATCTGTGCTTGAAGACTTTGACTGAAGACTTTCTCAATTTCCTCAGTTCAATTTCTTCAGTCTCTTTGTCTTCATCTTGTGTTATCCTGTGATTACACTTTCTGTACTCTGTGCTAGTCTTCATTTCATCATGATGACCATGCTTTTATTCTGTTATGCTTACTTCTGAGTACTTATTTTGCTGCTAGTAGTTCTTCGCTAAGGAATTTCCTCACCGGCAAATTCCTCAGTGAAGAATTCATAAAAATCACCTATTCACCCCCCTTAGTCGATATAATGCACTTTCAATTGGTATCAGAGTAAGGTACTCCCTTGTTCTGTGTGATTTTGGTTTAACCGCCTGGAGTTTTAGTTATGTCGACCGCAGGTATGATCAAGGTCTCGGTTGGGTGTCCTACCTTTGATGGGATGGACTACCCATACTGGAAGAACAAGATGCGAATGCATCTTGAGGAAATTGACAACGATCTCTGGTATGTTGTGGAAAATGGTGTTCCCTCTGTCTCACCCTCACTGAACGCTACCGATGTGAAGAGATTCAAGCAACTCGATTCTCAAGCGAAGAATATCATATGTGGCCATCTGAGTAAAGGACAGTATGGAAGAGTGAGTGCTTTGGAAACTGCTAAGCTTATCTGGGATAGGCTGTCCAAAGTGAATGAAGGAGTCTCAACTCAGCGTGACTCTTGAGTTGATGTTCTTCGGAATCTCTTCAACCGCTTCAAAAGACTCGACAATGAAAATGTCCAACAAACCTTTGATCGCCTCACTGATATATCAAATGAGCTTCAAGCCCTCGGTGACACTGACATCACAGACCATGAGGTGGTGAAGAAACTGTTGAGATTGCTTGATTCTTCATTTGATACTCTGGGACTGATGATACAAGAACGGGCTGACTACAAGTCTCTTGATCCTGCCGATATCCTCGAAAGGCTAAATACTCACGAGTTCCAGCTTGCTGAAAAGAGAGATCTCTATGGTTCAAGCTATGGCAAACCACGTGCCCTGAAGGCCAAGGCTGTGTCTGACTCTGAATGTGAGGATTCTGGTAGTAGCCTTGGTGATCCTGAAGAATTGAGCCAGGAGCTAGCACTTCTCGTGAAGAAATTCCAGAAGTTCTCAAGACGTGGTCGCTTTGGAAAATCCTCAAGAAGCAGTGATTCCTCATCAAGTGACTATAAGAGAAGGCTGTGCCACAAATGCAAGAAACCTGGTCACTATATTCAAGATTGTCCTCGGTGGGAAAAGGAATTGAAGAAGAAGAAATACAAGGATTACAGTTCTGATGATGCAAAGAAGAAGAAGAAATCGTCAAAATCTTCATCATCAAAATCCTCAAAGTCTTCATCTCACAAGAAGAACAACTCCAAGAAGGCTCGGGCATTCATTGGCAAGGAAATGGACTCTGAAGCTGAATCTGAGGAAAATGAGGAAGAGGAGGCGTCTGAAGAATCTGAATCTGGTGTGGCGAGTCTGGCCTTCGCTACTGCGTTTGTTAGCAAGTCCATCTTCAACACTGAAGAAACTGACCCCACCGAAAAGCCTGATGAAGATAATGATGACTATGCTCCCACCTATTGCTTCATGGCGAAAGATGCAAAGGTACTCAAATACAACTCCTCTGAATCTAGTGAAAATGAATCTGATGAGGATCTCAAGCCCAGCTACTCTAAACTTGCTAAGATTGCTGTAAAACAACAAAGGGCTTTTGAAAAGGTTCAAAACATGCTAGACAAAAGTGATGATATGTTGGGTGAAGAAATGGATCGCACTAAAGCCCTGACTGAAAATCTTCAGAGACTTCAGTCTAGGTTTGATAACCTTCAAGGTAATCATAACTCTCTCTTATCTGATCATGAGAAACTTTCTTATGAATTTCTTCAAAGAAAGCAAGATCTTGAGAAGCTAAGAGTGAGTTATGAAGATCTTCAGAAGGAGCGCGATTCATTACTAGCTCAACAAATCAGCGCTTCACAGGAAGAATTTGTTCCTCCATGCTTAAAGTGCATTGAACGTGAATCTGCTAATTCTTCACCTGAATGTTCAAATGCTTCAATTGTTACAAATTCTTCACCTGCCTCTGCTATCACTAATTCCTCATCTGAGGACATTACTAGTATCACTGACAATGCAGGGCTGAAGGAATTGTACATGACAGGCATGTACAAAAGCCTCAAAGGGCATCGACTCTTTGTGATGTGCTTAAAAGCAGATCCTCAACAGAAACCCTAGGAAAGAGGGTATTGCCTTTGAGAGGAAACTCAATGCTGATGGAACATATTGGAAGCCCGAGCAAGACCCCAAAACCTCATGGGTTGCTGCAAAGGACCTCCAGTTGATCCATCTAACTTATCTGCTTTACATGTGAATCTCCTCATTCTTTTGATGAGTCATTTGACTCAACTATAAACTGTTCAAAAATCGAATGGTGAAGTATTTGCTAGATATGTTGGCACTAATCTGCAGAATGGGTCACCTATGAAGAAAATCTGGGTTCCCAAGAAGTGCCTCGAAAGTCTTCGGTGAATGTCCTCATGACACCACCGTGAAGAACAGAACCCCAGATCAAACTCTTCATATGGACCAAATTCTTCATATGGATCCAAGTCCTCATACGGACCAAATTCCTCACGTGGATCAAATTCCTCAAAAGGATCAAAGTCCTCATATGATTATCATCGTGCTAACAACTCTGTCCCGCAGGGTAGAGCTAAGGGCTATGAATATGTGCATTATTCTTCAAACCATTATGTTCATAAGTCCTCGAAGAATTTCTCTGCTTATTCATATGCTTACCCTAACCCCTCTTATGTGAAACGAAGTGGTTTGGCCTCTATGCCACCATTCTCGTATGGTGCTCGCAGAGTGATGAACTCTTTGCCACCCCTTCAGATGTGGGTGGTGAAGAAAAAGAACTAATCTCTTCTGCAGGGTCAGGTCTCCAGACGTGCTTTAACGTCTAAAGAGTTTGCTGGGGACCTGACAAAATTGCCTGAAACGATGCAGGCGAATCATGATGAAATGAACCTTCATTTCACACGTCCTCATACTGCTATATCTGTTTACTGATTGATGAAATTCATCTGATGAACTTGATATCATATTCTTCACTGATGAAGCATATGAGATTGTAAGCTACACTAATTCATCTGCAGGATGATCAACCCAAAGCTAGTGAGTGGGTCCTCGATAGTGGATGTACGAATCACATGACTGGTGACAAGAATCTATTGATGGATGCTCCCTTATCACCGTCACATCTGAAGCATATCATCTTTTCTAACAAAGGCAAAAGTCAGGTATTGGGTCTTGGCAAGGTTGCAATCTCTAAGGATAAACACATGGACAAAGTCATGCTTGTTGAGTCCTTAGGATACAATCTCATGTCAGTCTCAATGCTTTGTGATCTTGATATGGTTGTTGTCTTTGGCAAGTATCGTTGTGTTGTGATTATGGAAGTCGACAATTCCAAAGTCTTCAAGGCTTTAGGAGAGGAGATCAGATATTGTTGATTTCTCTACAGACCACAACCAGCCGTGTGTCTACTTGCAAAAGCTTCGTAGGCTGGCTATGGCATCGACGACTTGGTCATGCAGCATGAGGAATTTGCACACGCTTGCGAAGAAGAAGCATGTCATTGGCATTGAGAATGTCAAATTCCTCAAGGATCACTTATGCGGAGCCTATGAAGCTGGAAAAATGACCAAGGCCAAGCATCCAGCGAAGACTATCATGACCACTACTCGTCCATTCGAATTGCTTCACATGGACCTCTTCGGACCTCATTACTCAGCAGTCACTAATGATGCATCTCTATATGGTTTTGTCATTGTTGATGATTACTCTCGATATACATGGGTGCACATTGTTACTTACAAACATGAAGTGCAGGAAGTCCTCAAACGATTTTCCTCGAGGGCTTCAATCAACTTTGGTGTGAAGATCAAGCACATCAGAAGTGACAATGGAACCGAGTTCAAGAATTCTGGTCTTGATGATTATCTTGATGAACTTAGTATTACTCATGAGCTATCTGCTCCCTATACTCCTACAAAATGGCGTCGTGGAGCACAAGAACAGAACTCTTGTTGAGATGGCTTGCACTATGCTTGATGAATACAAAACGCCTCAGCATTTTTGGATTGATGCAATTGATACTGCGTGCCACATCATCAACAGAGTATATCTTCACAAATTCTTCAAGAAGACGGCCTATGAACTCCTCACCTGACAAGAAACCCATTGTGAGTTATTTCAAAGTCTTGGTGCTAAATGTTGGATTAGAGATCCTCACCACAACTCTAAATTTGCACCGAAAGCACATGAAGGTTTTATGCTTGGTTACGGAAGGACTCGCACACCTCTGAGTCTTCAACATTGTTCTTCACAAGATTGTTGACATCAGTAGATGTGCGGTTCGATGAAACTAATGGCTCGCAAAGAGAGCACCTACCTTCTGTGATAGATGAACCAGCACCGAGGATTCTATCAAGTTCAAGGCAACCGAGGATGTCATTCCTCTCAAGAATCTGTCAAGAATTCATTCCAGTTCATGAAGAACGTTGAGCTGATGCACCTGAAGAAAATGCTGAGGAAAATGGTGCTGAAGAAAATGCTGATCAAAATCCTCAGTGACAACCAGCTCATCCTCGCGTTGCAAAAGAAGTGCAAGTGGAGAAGATCCTCGATGACATTAGTGCACCAGGTCCTCTCACACGCTCAAAAGCTTCACATTTATCTAACTTTTGTGGGCACTATGCTTTTGTCTCTATCACAGAGCCCACTAAGGTAGATGAAGCATTTCTGGAGCCGGAGTGGATTCAGGCTATGCAAGAAGAATTACATCAGTTCGAGCTTAACAATGTCTGGGAACTGGTCAACTGTCCAGATCCTCGCAAGCATAATATCGTTGGCACAAAGTGGATCTACCGCAACAAGCAAGATGAAAATGGCCTTGTGGTGAGGAATAAGGCACGATTGGTAGCTCAAGGCTACACACAGGTTGAAGGAATTGATTTCAATGAAACTTTTGCACCTGTTGCTAGACTTGAGGCTATTCGCATATTACTTGCTTATGCTAACCATCATGATATCATCTTATATCAAATGGATGTGAAAAGTGCATTCCTCAATGGTAAGCTTGAGGAAGAAGTATATGTTGCTCAACCCCGTGTTTTGAAGATCCAAAGAATCGACAAAGTCTTCAGACTTAACAAGGCCCTCTATGGCCTCAAGCAAGCCCCTCGGTGGTATGATACATTGAAGGAATTCTTCGTGAAGAATGGCTTCACACCCGTTCACTCGACCCTACTCTCTTTACTAAGTCTTATGATGGTGAACTGTTTGTGTGCCAAATATATGTTGATGATATTATCTTTGGCTGTACTGGCCAACATTATAGTGATGAATTTGCCTATATGATGAGTGAAGAATATCAAATGTCTATGATGGGAGAGTTGAAATTCTTCTTAGGTCTACAAATTCGTCAAGAAAGAATGGCATATTCATATCTCGGAGAAATACCTCAAAGATGTATTGAGGAAATTTGGCATGCAAGATTGCAAAGGCGTCAAAATTCCTATGCCCACAAATGGCCATCTATGCAATCGATGAAAATGATATTGACTTGATCACAAGGTATACCGCTCCATGATTGGTTCTTTATTGTACTTATGTGCATCTAGGCCAGATATAATGCTTAGTGTTTGCATGTGTGCCCGATTTCAAGCTGCATCAAGGAATCACACCATAAGGCTGTGAAGCATATTCTTCGATATCTAGCTCACACACCAACACTAGGATTATGGTACCCCAAGGGCTCGCTTTTGATCTCATTGGATATTCGACTCGACTATGCTGGTGATCATGTGGACCGCAAGTCAACATCGGCACTTGTCATTTCCTCGACGATCTTTGGTCCGTTGGTCCTCGAAGAAACAGAACTGCATATCACCGCTCATCTGCGGAAGCTGAATACATTGCTGCTGGCTCTTGCTGTGCTCAACTGCTTTGGATGAAGCAAACCTCAAGGACTATGGCGTCAACGTGAAGAATGTGCCTCTCCTCTGCGACAATGAGAGTGCCATCAAGATTGCTCACAACCCGTTCAGCACTCAAGACAAAGCACATTCAGATTCGTCATCATTTTCTTCATGATCATGTGTTGAAGGGCGACATCTCCATCGAGCACGTGAAGACTGAAGAACAGCTAGCTGATATCTTCACTAAGCCCTTGGATGAGAAGAGATTTAGCAAGTTGCGGTGTGAGCTAAATATCTTAGAATCTTCGAATGTTCTTTGAAAAGGACACGCATCCTAACACTTATGCAAAATTGATGACTTAGATGTGCAACACATGAAGAAACATTTTTCTTCAATCAATGAAGAATAACACTCTAAGTGTGAAGAAATTAATGAAGAATTTGATTCTCAGAACCCTACGACAATTGTACGCGGTGTCTGAAATCATCATTCTTATACGGTGGGTCACGCCACCACAAAAAGTTGAAAATCTTCAATTTGAGTTTTTCCTCAGTTTTGAACTTCTTCAGTTTTCCAAATCCTTCAACTTTGCAAAATCTTCACTATTTCCGTCATTTTTCTTCATTGGCTATATATATATATATATATATATATATATATATATATATATATATATATATATATATATATATATATATGAGTTTAAGTCCTCTACAGCATTCACTTATGGCTATTTCTTCAAGTTGCGTTTTCTGCTAAGTGAATGTGATCGGACCCTTCCCCTCTATGCTATATTCAACCCAATCTATTCACAAATTCTTCACGTGCGTTCCATTTGAAACTCGTTCAAAATCTTCATTGTGTCCTTGTCAACTGAAGAAATTGCAAACGAAACTTTAAAACAAATCTTATCCAAATTTTCGGTTTTACCGCTCAAAACATTCCGCATCCCACGATGCATTAGTATATTCACCTACGATCTTACACGATCTCAACTACACAGTACGTGGGTGACACATGTCGCGTGAAGGAGAAAGGGCAGGGGCATGTTCATCCCAAATCTTCGGGCAAACAGTTTTTTACCGTGTCTATAAATACCCCTCTCCCCTTCCTCACTTCATTTACTCCGCTCGATCGCTTCTCTCTCACTCGAGCTCCTCAAACCCTAGCGCCGCCGCTACTCCATCGTCGCCGGTGAGGAAGAGCTTCGCTGCCTCGACCTCGTCGCCGTCGTACTCACGCCGACCGCGGAAATCTTCACTCTGTCGCCGCCGTAGCTGTCTTCCTCTGCCAAGTTAGGGCGTGGGAGATCTAACCTGACGAACTTCACATCTGTTCTTCTCAGTTCGTCGTGTTCTTCACTTCGGGTAATTAAAAGTTGCTTTTATTAATCACTTTGATTCTCAAACTTTCTTGAAAATCTTCAAAGGTGTTTATTCTTCAAATCTTCCCACATATGAACACCTCACGCATCATATGATCTTGAATTGTTTCTCTAAGCAATCATTTTCTTCAAGATTCCATAATTGTGTGGATCTTCGATCTGTACAACTCTGGAACCTAAGACAAGAACGCTTAGTGAAATTCCTCAAGGTTCATCTGGTCAAATTCCTCAAAACTTGTTATTTTCGAAAAACCTTATGAGAACGCATATGACCTCTCCAAATTCCTCGCACCTATACTCTGTTCACAGGTACTCATGTCTGCTCTGAATCACTAGGTTCTCATCAACTTAACTCATTTGCAGCGTTCCTCGAAGAAAAACTGCATACATGTTCAGAGTGTTCAATTGTTCAAATTCCTCATCTGAAGAATATGGAAGACGGTAAGAAGCCGTAGAAAGGAGGAAAGAAACCTGAGGTTATGATTGCGTTTGAAATCCCTAAGGAAATTTATGCTGACTATTGCACACCTGATGAAGCAAAATTTGGCAAAGAAAACAAAAATCAGCGCAAGGTGCGCATATAGAGGATTGAACGGAGATGGGCAAGAGAATGGAGGGAATACATATATGTGACTCCAAAGTACATGAAGAAATTCGCCCTCAATCCTCCATGCCCAAGCGCTCCATTGGCACCTGGCCAAGTAGCTGATCCCACTAGCATCAAGCGTGGTGAGGACTTTCCTGAAGAATGGGCTAAGCGCCAAGCTAAATTGGCAAGACAAGCCAAGGAGGCAGTGAAGAAATTCAATGAGGATTCTCCCACTGCTACTGCTACTGAGGCCTCGGTCAAACAGAGGAAATCCATGCCAAATAAGCCTGCTCGTAAGCCAAGTGCTTCACCAACAGCGCCCTCACGGCCAAGTTCCTCAGCAATGCCCTCATGGCAAATTGCTCACACTGCTACTGCTCCACCAAAGTCCTCAGCAGCTCCTTCAAAGTCCTCAGCTCCTGTGCATCTGGCTACATGTCAAAGGGTTGCTGGTTTCTCGATTGCCTCTGGTATTTCAGCGAGTTCCTCAGCTGCACCTATTTCCTCTTCAGGCCCCACACTATTGAAGACTAAAGCAACAGCTGGACGCGGTCCTCGGCCAAGTCCGAAGAAGAAACAGGTGGCATTCCATGTGCCTTCTGATGATAAACTTGCAGAAATCATAAGAGACAGACAGGTGAAGGCCGCTAGAGCCAAAGGCACATCTGTGCCACTGCTTTTGGATCCGAAGAAAATCCTCGACTACATTGACCTCTGGCACAAGGATCCAAACACCACTATGCCTGATTTTCATCTGACTCCTGGTCAAAGTCACATGCTGACCCATTTCATCACTCAAGAGAAATGAAAGTTTGAAAAGGCAAGAGAGATCAAGAAAGCGCAATACAGAAAGGAGAAGCTCCTGAAGAAAATGTTGTCAGAATGACACCTGAGGAACTTCTCCAGGCTCGGTCTGAAATTCAAGCCCTCAGCAAAGACTTTGATGCCTACTATGCTGATTGGCAAGGAGATAAAGTGAGATTCGTCAATCTGACAAAGAAAATCACAAATGTTGCAGCCCCAATGCAACAAGAAAACCCTCAGGCTGCAGACTCTGCTCAGCCTGCTGAAGAACATGCCAACACCGCTGATGACTTTCAGCCTGCTGAAGAAAATGCTAGTTCCAGGGCTGGTGAAGAAATTCCAGCCGCTGAAGAAATTGCCAGGGCATCCACTAGTGGTGCGCTGAAGAAATCGAAGAGATCAGGCAATCGCATCGATTACCAAGAAAATCAACCAGATTCCTCAGCTCCTCCCGCGCCTACACCAACTCCAATTCTTCCATCTGCCTATGATGTGAAGAAGACCAAGGCTGCAGAGCGAGCTGCAGTGAAGAAAAGGAAGGCATCTGCTGCGTCAAATTCTTCGGCTGTGAAGAAAATGAAGCCAATGACCATCTCACTCGAAAATCCGATTGATGCTGTTCCAATTTCCTCCATGCCATCAAAGGACCTTGTTCCTTTTGGAGAAGACTACGTGATCCCAAGCGGATCTGATGAAGAAAATCATTCTGCCGCTACGTCAGAGCACCTTGATGAAGAAATTGAAGTGGATGCAATCCCTTCAACGCTAGTCATTTCCTCACCTATGCCTCAGTTCACAGCTGAAGAGGCTGGTGTTGAGGAAATTGAAGATGAAGATGTGGATATAGGATGCACCACACCTGTGATGAATGATGACTTTTGGGAAAGTCAGCATCCCAATACTCCTCTCTTCACCCCTATCCAACAGATTCCTCAGTCCCCTGCCACAACAGTTCAACTCGGCTCTGAACAAACTCATCCCACTCCCTCTGTGCATGAAGAAATTCCAGCCACTAGTGCTGAAGAACCTGCTACTGCTGATACTCCGGTTGCACAAGAAGAGGAACCAGAAATTCCTCAGCCTGAAGAACCTGAGCTCGCGATTCCTGAGGTTGTGATGCAACTCACTGACATCCCTCTGCCAAAACTGAAGGATCCGTTCTCAAGCAAACAGAAGTTCAAGGCTAAAGGCTTCTTTTCCGAGCATGTATTCTTCACTGACTACAACCCCTATGACTCTGCTCGCATAAGGAAGAGGCGTTTCTGGACTGCTAGTCAAGCCAACTTCTATTCCTCAGTGTTGTTTGACAAAGACAAAATCTTCGATCATGAACATATTCCTCACGTGGACATGGAATCTCTGTCATGCTTCGAACCAGTCCTCAGTGTTCTTCACGATGCAGGATTACTGAATTTCTGCACTGACATTTGCGATTGGAATGAAGAACTCATTCTTCAGTTCTACGCGACACTGCATATCACCGAGATGTCAAGATGTCAACTCATGGGTGTTGGATTGGATGACTGAAAACACTCACTACAAGGCACCGGCAACTGAATTGCTTCGTGTCCTTCCTCTCGATCCTCCCCATGACAGTGCATGTTGCATCTACAGTGACCCTGAACTGACAAATCACTATATGCAAGTGCTCATGAAGCCTTTGAAGCCCGGGAAGGCCCCGCGAACCAAATTCCTCGTCAAGGAATTACTCTATGTGCCTCGGACTATCTATCGCATTTTGACGAAGACAATGAGTCCTATCAAAGGCCACGACTCAAATGATGAAGAAGTCGTTGGCATCAAGAAGAATATGCTTTTCAACATCATTCATGGCGTTCCCGTCAACTTCCATGATTTCTTCATGAGGACTCTGGCCAATGTTGCTATGTCACCATTCGAGCTGAAGCCCTATGCGCCTTGGATTATGAGATTCATCAGGGCAAGATCTTCACTGAATTACAAAGCTGACACTCTGAACCACGGTAGCTACTTGCCTCCCATTGAAGTCCTCAAACGGACAGTTTCACCAGCTGATGATAAAGGCAAGGCAGCTGCTGTGATCGATGAAGGCATTCGTCCATTGGATGGTCAACTTCGCCTGGCTGCATCTTACTCTTCCAATGACGACTCTGCCACACATGACACTGCCACAAATACCTCAGCCAAGCAAAATCCTCAAGCCACAGCACCCAGGGTGATGACTGACCGTGAGTTACTCCTCAGTCTTCATCAGAAGGTTGATCGCAATCACAAATGGGTAAAGCGTCAGTTTGGTGCACTTCTTCACAATATTACCTCAACACACAATGCAGTGAAGAAGAACCATTACTACCTTCATGAAACCCTCAACCGCACCTGGGCTGTCCTCACTCATGTCTATAGCGCTGAAGAACTGAAGACTATGGGTCTCAAGGAAGAATTTGACTGGTCTGCACCTCCTCCGAAGAAATTCAAGAGGGTCAAAGTTCCTGAACTGGTGGCCAGCTCTTATTCTTCATCGCGTGACACCGATGAGTATGAAGATTTGGACGACATCTGCGGCAGCCCTGCTACAACAAACAACCCGATAACGCTGGCGCTCCTCCATCGACTTGAAATTCTTGAGGGGCGTTAGTCCTCAGTTTCAATCCTTTTGGTCATCTGATGACAAAGGGGGAGAAATCTGAGTTAGTCTTCAAGCGGGTCTATATTAAGGGCGTTTTTTCCCCTAAGTTACAACTCTCGTTCTTCCGAAACTTTTATTGGATCAAGTTGTAATCTTAAATCCGATGGTGCTCTGATACTTTTGGATGGTGCTCTGATGCTTTTGATGCACTGTGCTCTGATACTTTTGATGTGCTATTCTGCATACTTTTGATGTGCTATTCTGCATGCTTATTCCTCGTTAATATTATTGCACGCATGCTGAATTACATCAGGCACCATATTTCATCATGCATTTCAAATTCGTCATATTATATATCAAATGCGTGTATGAATTACAAGATATAGGGGGAGATCTCCATGATTCAACTCTTCAAATGTGCATTGCCTCAAACGCAAATTCCTCACTATGCACACCTTCAGGGGGAGTTCTTCTATATCTTGCAATCAAATTCCTCAATATCAGTATTTACACTTCATATGTTTATCCCCGTTGAAAACCTAACCTATATTGTCATCAATCACCAAAAAGGGGGAGATTGTAAGTGCATCTAGTGCCCCTTAGTGATTTTGGTGTATTGAAGAGTTATAGGTTAAGGGACTAATGCGTTTGTGAGTGTACACAGGTCTATAAGTCTCTGAGGAGTTTGATATTTATAGAGAAAGTCGACCCCTAAAAATGAAGTTCTTTGACTGAAGACTTTGATATTCTGAAGACTTTCTGAAGACTTTGAAAGTGAAGAAATTTGTGTGACCTTGAAGACTTGGTATTCATTTGAGGAACATGAAGCGTGAAGACTTTTGTTTTCGTAGTTTCATTTTCTCTTTCTTGAGTCATAGGAAACACCGTACTGTTAAAGGGTGTCGAGGAAATACTAAGGAAAAATTTCCATGTGATGCTCAACTCAAAATCCTACACCTACCAATCCCTTCGAGTGAAGCCTTTGGAAATCTCATACAGTTCAGTCACTTTCTTCAGTGACATAGACGAAGTTCTTCCGTCATTGAGGAATTTGTTCGATCGAGGAGTTAGGAATTCGCCATGTCTGAATTGCCTACACATGAGGAACATGATAGCCCCGAGGAATTTAAGAGTCAAATTTCCGACCGTTCTTTGTCTGTTGCAAGCGCCAGCTGTCCCAAAATATCTTATCCACCTAACGGTCATATCATTGAAGGGCATTTATGTCTTATCATGTCGGGCTGCTCCCTAGGCTATAAATAGCCGCCCCCTACAACCACTAGCTGGTTGGCTGCTCCGAGAGAACTTGACACTTGTCATTTGAGAGCAACCCATCCTTCGAGGACTTTAAGCGAAAATCATCAAGTGAGGAAAATGCAAAACCAAAACCCCACAAACCCAAAGTGATTGAGCATCACTGAAGAAATTGATCCTGCGTGGATCCGACACTTGTTACCTTTGAAGACTGTGCTTCTTCCAGACGGTTAGGCGTCATGGTCTAGAGCATCCAAGAGGAATTGTGGATCGCCGAGTGACCAAGTCTGTGAAGGTTTGGAAGTCGCCTGAAGACTTACCATGAGTGATTGGACGAGGTCTGCGTGGCCTTAGTTCAAGGAGAATACGGTGAGGATCGGGTGTCCCGAGCTGCGTGCTCGATGATCGGGTGTCCGGGACTGTGTGTCCTCGAGTTTAAATACTCAGCCGCTCCAACCAGACGTACAACTAAGACAGCAGTTGGAACTGGTCTACCAAATCATTGTCTTCATCAACCTAACTGGTTCTATTTCCTCAACGCTTCCATTTCCTCATTACTGTGTTGAGTGTTTGTTCATATCTGTGCTTGAAGACTTTGACTGAAGACTTTCTCAATTTCCCCAGTTCAATTTCTTCAGTCTGTTTGTCTTCATCTTGTGTTATCCTGTGATTACGCTTTCTGTACTCTGTGCTAGTCTTCATTTCATCATGATGAACATGCTTGTATTCTGTTATGCTTACTTCTGAGTACTTATTCCGCTGCTAGTAGTTCTTCGCTAAGGAATTTCCTCACCGGCAAATTCCTCGGTGAAGAATTCATAAAAATCGCCTATTCACCCCCCATCTAGTCGATATAACGCACTTTCATGATGTTCAAGAACCTTTTTTACAATGAAAACAATAGGAAAGGCTCCTACTGCATATGTATTAAAATGTTACACAATATACAAGTTACCTTTTGTACAGAGGAGGAGGGATGGGGGTGGGGGATAGGGGAGGTGCTCTGTGGGGGTGATGAATCTTCTGCTGTTTGATTAGTTTCAGTCTATTATCATGAGGGGTCCATTGGATACCGAGGATGCTCCAACATTCCTGGCTAAAGTTGCATTGAAAGAATAGGTGTTGCACCGTTTCCTCACTGTGCTCGCCACACAACAAGCAATCAAGGTTGTTGCCAATATTGTAGTGTCTCCGTTTGAGCATGTTTCTGGTATTAAGACGGCCAGCTAGCAGGAACTAGCCAAAGACTTTGATCTTGGGCATGCTTTGGCTTTCTATAACCATCTAAAGGCGTCATGAGCAACCACCTCCCTGAAGTAGAATTTGTAATATGCGGTGGTTTTTAACTTCTCATCTCCCCAAATACACGTCCAAGTATCATGTAATTCTGATGGATTAATGTCGATCACGTCACTTTGTATTTCTCTTACTTCTTCATGTGCTTGTAGTGAGAGGGGGAGGTGGAAGGCTGCATGCAGGTCAGCAGTGGCAAGGAAATCCTTGACCGAGGCGTCTTCAACTACAGTGTATGAAAAGGACCTTGGGTAAACTTCGGCGTAAATTGTCTGGTTCCAATTATCTTTCAAAAGAGGGCTGAAGAACCATTGCCAATTTGAATTTTTGGTCACCCCTCCGTAGATAGGCATGAGGTGAGTCAGATCCTTCCACCAAAAGGATCCACGCGGGTCAGTCGCATGTGGAACTGAACCAATATAATATGAATCCCAGATCAAGGTCACCCATGGAATATCCTGTCTATTGTAGAATTTATGTATGAATTTGAGCAAGAGGGCCTCATATTGCATTCCTAAGTTGATGGTCCCCAAACCTCCACTCTTCTTAGGCCTACACACCACATCCCATGCCGCGAGTGAGTTGCATTTGATCCCATATTCAGTCTTTTTTCTCCAAAAGCAGTGTCTTCTAATCTTGTCCAATTTGGCAATTATCTTTGGAGGTAATTTAATTCTGCCAATGGAGAACATTGCTAGTGATGTGATCAAGGAGTTCACCAGGGACAATTTGCCTGCGTACGACATCAATGACATACAGCCGTGATGTTTCGTTCTTCTTTACAAACCAGGGGCATCATGTCCTGAACTGACGGTCTCGTAGTGCCCAATGGGAGACCCAAATATGTGAATGGCATGGTGGCAACCGTGCAACCAAATAGGGTGGCGAGACTATTGCACTTGTCAGGTGGGGTGTTGATCGGTACCAGTGTTGACTTGTGGAAGTTAACTTTGAGTGAGCACAATAAAATCTCTTTGATCTTATTGGTTTGATCTGGACAGGCCGGCATGATGATGATAGTGTTGTCTGCGTATTGTATGACAGGGTAGTCTCCATTGTCAGATGATCGTATTGGGTAGTCTAGTAGGTTCATTTGCAGTGCTTCATTGATTGCCGTTTGGAGAATATGCGCGGCCAGTACAAAGATCAAAGTGGACAGCGGGTTGCCTTGTTTGACGCCACACTTGCAGTGAAATATTTTGCCCGGGATTCCATTTAATAGGACTAAGAATTTGCCCGAGGAGAAAATACATAGAATCCACTTGACATTGAAGCCCATATTTTTCATAATTTGAAGCATGGTAGAATGTTCAATGGTGGCATGCGCTTTGGAAAAGTCTAGTTTAAGCAGAACTATCTCCTTCTGTGACACCTGACATTGGTGTATGTACTCGCATGCCCACGCAAGGCAGTCGTGGATCGATCTCCCGCGGAGAAAACCGTACTGGTTATGATGAACAATTTTCAGGATAATCTTCTCGAGGCGGTTGGCCAAGAGTTTGGTAACCAGTTTAAGACAACAATTGAGTAGGGTGATTGGGTGAAAATCATTGTCCGTTTCTTGCACCTTGTTCTTGGGTATTAATGTTCAAGAACTTCATCGCCCATGTGGTGTCATGAGATGGTAGGTGCGGATATGGTTATTGCGACACTTCGTCAATCGTGGATCTGATTGCTTTGAGATTTTTTTCTTCCTTTTTTCCTCGCCTATGGTAGGTTCGTCTTATATGACTTTGCTAGTTGTAAGCGTGTTTTTGTGTGGGTTGATGTCTGTTGTGTGCATACTAACTATGCAGAGGCCGGATGTCTGTTCGTAGTGTTTGTATCCTCCTAATGATTCATTTTGTTAATAAAATCCACACTCTGTTAGAAAATAAGTAAGAAAATATTTACCAAGATATTTGTTGGAGTACCGTGCTTTAGAGCGCTCTACAAGATTATCAGTGATATGAAATAATACATGCGAACACATGCATATATAGACAATATGATTCATACAATTTAATGTGTAGAGCCATGTAATATTTTTCTGGCAAAAGAATGTAATATTATTTGTTTATTATGATCTAATATGGAATTATTAATTTTACTTTTCACTGAGAGATAAAATGTAATTAGTTATATGACTATGGGTGGTATAATACATAACAAAAAGTTTTATCATAAAAGTTAAAAAAATATTGTGATGTTATTTTGGTAAATAGTATATAAAAATTGTGATTAACATAATATGATGAAATGATGGATTATAACTCTAGTAAAATAGTTCAGTATAAAAAAGGTGGTTAGTTACCAATTTAGCTTACTCTAGTACTAATATTCGCGTAAGAAAACTTAGAATTGCTAAATCAGTAGATGCAATGTCAACTCGGGCAGCAGATGCAACCACAATTCGTGAAAAATAAGGATCAATGACAACTCTCATCTATGAGTCAGTTAAATGAGATCCTAGGGCAACAAATACAATTGGGCAGCTAGTCCAGTAGAGCAATGGACTGACCTATTCTATTTGGTACTCCAAAAATAAAAATGTCGCAAGATATGACTCTTTATTAAACTCTTGCAGCAGACATCTCTTATAATATAACAATATAGGCCCACATGAATCTATGTAGGAGTTCTTATAAACAGTCTTCCCACCTCTTCCCTGGATCTTTGATGTTGTTTTCGCAGCATCAACAGAAAAAAAGACACGGGGCCCCTTAATGTCTTGATGTCATTTGAGGGCATCCTGAGAGTTCCTCCATCCGTAGCGGAGGTGGGTGATGAAATTCACACCCGTACAACTGGGGTGAGACCCCCAGTGGTCGAGGCCAACAAAGACGTTGAGGCAAAAGTTAACTCCCTGGTTCGCCTAGGGGGGAATATCGCGTTTGTGGACCTTTTTCTTAATGTTGTGAAAACTCACATTAAAGAGAGGCTAGAGAGTTAAAGAGAGTCAAAGTAAAAAGATTCATAGGTCTAAACCGATTGTCCTAGAGTGCATATGATTGAACACAATGATGATAATTCGAACAACGATGTTGATGTCTATACTATTGAATTTGTTTGGTCCTTAAAGGACAAACCTTAATATGCAATGCTCTTAAGAAGATTCAAGATAGTCTTGATGAGGAGATGAAATTTACTTTTGATATAACCAAGTGTGATGAAATATTTGATGCTCTATTGCAAGAGAATATCACACACCTTACCGTCGTTTGAGGAGCTGAAACGACGTGCTTATTGCAAGTATCATAATTCATTTTCTCATGCAACTAATGATTGCAATGTTTTTTATGACAGATAGAACCAGCCATTAATGATGGCCGATTGAATTTTTTCTGAGATGCAAGTTTTTTTTTGAACATCAGTACAGACACAAGTGCTCATATACACGCACATACACTCACCCCTATGAACGCACACACGCACACCCCTACCCCTATGAGCACATCTCAAAGGCTAAACCGGCATATCGTCTTGAAATTTAAAAAATCACCGTAGATGCCTCATCGTCGACGGGAATGTCTCCTCCCACTGAATGCGCATCACCGGAAATTCTGAAATAAATTCAAGAATAAATGCGAGCACCAGGATTTGAACCCTGGTGGGCTGGAGACACCACCGTCCACCTAACCATCCAACCACAGGTTGGTTCGCTTCTGAGATGCAAGTTGATAAACAACCATTCCCGATAAACACCATAGACTTGGAAGGGAAGAAAATGTTAATTTGGTCTAGCATAGCCAAATCTGCTAATAAAGATAATGTTTTTATTGATGTACACATGGTAAACAAGGAGGACCATAAGGTGTTGGAAGAAAGGTTGTGCTTAATAAGCAACCCGATGGCAAGGAGGTGTATTAGATCACTATAAAAAATACTACGTTTGAGTAGGAGGTGGCAACCACAATTACAAGAACATACTCGTGTTAAATTTATCAAGCCCAAGAATTCAAAAGTTGGCAAGTTGAAAAAAATGAAGCTAAGTGCAGGCGAATCAAGCCAACTTTTGATATGTTGCTTTCCAAATATGCCAATCAAGCGGTCAGTTCTTGCTCCACGACGATCACATTTGAAGCATTTAAGATCACCTATGAAGTAAGAGTTTCAGCAGCACGCAATGCCATGTGGGTCATGGGCACCAGCATGGATGGCAACACTCCCCTATGCGTCATATTACATAGGAAACTTCAATGATGTATGAAAAATGTTATAAAAAATATACAATGTGTGTGAAAAAAATTCTAATCAAGAATTTCTAAAATGTTAAATCTGTTTAGAAAAATTGTTTCTCATGTAATTGGAAAATGTATACAAAAAATATACAATGTGAATAAAAAAAGTTGACAATGTATTAAGAAAATGTTAAACGTTTATTGAAAAAATGTTCCCGATGCACACAAAAAAACATAGATAGTAAACTGAATGAAAATAGGCATCAAAAAATAATTTTGTTCTAAAAATAAGTTTTTTTTTAAATCTTAAACATGTATGTAAAAATGCTCTTGATATAAACGAAAAATGTACAATATGTCTAGAAAATGTTTATTCCCATTAAGAAATGTGAACATAATAGTTAGAAAATGTTGACCACTTAGTCAAAAAAGCATCCGAAACATTTATTTAAGGGAAAAATAGACATACATTATGTACTACGAACACAGTGACAACTGAGAAAGAAACAAAGAAATATGAAGAAAATCAAAGAAAAATAGGTAATAAACAAAAACATAGTCAGAACCTACAAAGAAACAAAAAGAGAGGCGAAAGAAAATAAAGAAACCAAGAAAAAACAAGGAAACCCAACATATCAAGAAAAAGGAAAAGGAAACAAAAGAAAATGGGTCTTTTCCGTTCTTTTCTTAGTCTTCTTGGTTTGCTTTTATTTTGTTTTTCCCCTGTTTTCATTGTTTTTTCTTTTCTTTCTTTTCATTGGTTTTCTTTATTACTTTCTCGGTTTTGATTGGGCTTTTCCTTTTCTCTTTTTTCTTTGGTTGTTGTTTTTCATCGGTTTTTTACTTTTTCGTCTTCTTTGTGTGGTTTTTATTTTTGTGTGGTTTTCTTATTTCTTCTCCTTTTTTTGCTTTTCTTTTCGTTTTATTATGAGTTTTCTTTGTTTCTTTTGGTTTCATTCTACAGTTTTCGTATATATTAGCAACATCTTTCTAATACATGTCTGACATTTTTACAATACAAATTTGACATTTTTTAATACATAGTCAACATTTTTTAATACACATTTTAAACATTTTTCAAGTGCTTGATTAACATTGTCACATACAAGATTAGTATTTTTTAACACATGGTCAACATTTTTCCTATGGACACATTTAAATTTTGGATATGTTTGATTAACATGTTTCAAATACAAAGATTAACATTTTTAAATACAAGATTAACATTTATAATACATGATCACCATTTTTCTATGCATGTTTAACACTTTTTCAAATACAGTATTAACATTTTCAAAATGCAATACTAACATTTTTGGAACACATTATCAAAAAATTTCTATACACATTCAACATTTACCAAATACAGTATTATCATTTTTCAATACTTGTTCCACAATTTTTCAATTGCTAGATTAACATTTTTAAAATATATGATCAACAAAATTCAGCATTTGTTCAATACATGGTCAACATTTTTCTATACACATTTAATTTTTTCAAATGCTTGATCTACATTTTACAAATACTTGTTCAGCAGTGTTTTCAAATGCTTGATTAACCTTTTTATATCCATGATTGAGAAATTTCATTATTTTTATAATACATGGTCAACATTTATAGATTTTTTTCAAATGCTTGTACATTTTATATAAATAATCAAGAATTTTATCATGTTTCTAATACATGGTCAACATATTTTTGTACTCGTTTAACATTTTAAATACTTTTTATAACATTTTTGAAATACTTTTTCAACATTTTTAAAATTCTTTTATTAATATTTACATGATCAACAATTTCATCATTGTTTAATAAATGGTCAACATTATTTGTATACACATTTAATATTTTTCAAATGCATGGTGAACATTTTCCAAACTATTATGTAAAGCATATTTTCTAATATGTGTGTTTAAAATATTTGAAAGTGTTAAAATATAAAAAATGGAATCAAATAATGAAGTAAAAAGTGTAAAAAATAAACAAAAAAGGAAACGCGGCAGTGTACTACCGCAAACTATGCCGGCCCATATGCTCTCATGCCTATTTGGGCCCCGGGATCTTGGCTCCGCCTGTTTACTATTTCTTGTCTTTCTGTTAACATTCGAAATTGTCTCAAAAAAAAGTAAAATAGTTTTCTATGTACGTGAGTGGAATTCGAAATATCAACCTCTCGGTGTACTTCTGGACGCTGTATCCACTGGGGAAGCTCACACTCTGTGCCTAGTTTCATTATTTAGTTTTCTATGTCTTGTGTTTTTTTGTTTGGCCCCTTTTTTGGTTTTTCTTTGATTAATGAATTTTTTTAAATGTGCAAATATTTTTAAATTCATGAATATTTTTTAAAATCCATGAAATTTTTCAAATTTAAATCAAATAATGGTTTCCAAATTACTGAACCTTTTCATATTCATGGAATTTTTTAAAAAAAATGAAGAACTCTTCCCTAATTCGTGATAGTCTATCCATATTTCAAACTTGTGAACTTTTAAAAAGTCCATAAACAGTTTTTTCAAACTGGATTGACATCTTTAAAAATAGTTGAAATTTTTTAGGTCAATGAACTTTTTTCAAATTGGTGAACATTTTTTAAAAACCGATAATTTTTTTTTCAAAATTGACGAACTTTTTGAAAATATGTGAACTGTTTTTGCTAAAGTGATGAACTTTTTGAAATTCATGATTGTTTTATGAAAATTGATGAAATTTTTATCAAATCTGCGAACATATTTTCAAATTCATTAACTTTTTCATTTCCGCGTACTTTTTCGAATTCATGTGAACCTTTTTAAAAGTTCGTGGCTCTTTTCCATATTTGTAAGAACTCTTTTAAAATTTATAATTTTTGGGAAATGATTTATACTGTGCATATAATATATCTTATCTAACGGAAGGGTCAAATAACACTGCCTGATTATTGTCAATCTAATGAGCTTGACCTAGTGGGTATCAGTTACAACCATCAACGCTGTCGTCCATAGTTCGAATCCCGTTTCTCCCAGCAATAACATCTATAAAAAAAATCTTTGCATTTGTTGTGTTTGAGAGCAGTATGTTGGGCCAGCCCAGCAGCGCGGTGGGTGAGCTAGGTGCAACAACTGGCATGCTTTGTCTGAATGTGCAACTTACGATGTGTCTGGGCGCTAGAAGATGAAGACCTAGTGAATCTGTGAATATTATCTCTAAAGTGGCAGAATTAGAGGCAAAGCGATGGATTTTTACAGTAATGAAGATGCTCCCACATACATATTTTGTTTGGGTCCTAGTTACCTTATGGACCATATGGCATGCACAACGGAAGGCGATGAACGAGCAAATTTTCTTAAGTCCGGCGAGCACCCATGGTTTCGTTGATCGATACATATATACATGAGATTAGCTCCTATAAACCCGCGACGGCTCCACAAATCACCACGGCACAGCCCACCGCTTGCTGGATCCATCCTCCAATGGGGTTTGCAAAGTTGAAGGTTGATGTGCCAGTTTCAAAAGCTTCTAATATTGGCGCGATTGGTGTGATCTGTAGAAATAGCAAGGGTTCACACACGGGGGCGTTTGCCGGAGCATTTGCAGGCATACCTGACCTAGCTACTCTGGAAACTCTAGCTTGCAGGGAAGTTTTAGCCCTGGAAACGATTTGATGGAAACACAGATTATTGTCGGCTTGGACTGCAAAGAAATCATTGCAAACATCAAGGAAGAAACGGAGGAAACCATGGACACATCATACGAGAAACTCAGATCATGTCTTCTGCGTTTCAGAATTGCTCTTTCCTTTTTGAAGGAAGGGGCTCAAATATTGAGGCAAATAACCTCGCTAGACACGCACTTACCCTCTCCGTTGGTCGTCATCTTTGGCTCTTACGGACCACTGATATAAGTTGTATTACTCAGAACATTATTGATCACCAAATAAAAATGTGTGGTTAGCCTAAAAAAAACTGACGCTGAAATCCCTGTATAGGAGCTCTCGTTCAGACTTGGCATCACCTTGCCAATCGAAGAATCGAATGAATCCAGCAAAAGAAAAGAAGAATCGAATGAGCCCTTGGGCCCTTGCCAATTTATTTGGGAAGGTAGCCCAATTGTGGACAGAATGCCCATTGGGCATTCCTCTTCAGGCCCATGCCGACTGCGGGTACGTCATAATATATATACGACGAAGCCATGCAAAATGTAGCCCTAACCGATCGATCGAACTCGATCTAGATGGCCGCCGCCGCGCCGTCGGACCGTCTCTCCGATCTCCCCGACGACCTGCTCATCCACGTCCTCTCCTTCGCGCCCTCCCGCGAGGCCGCCCGCACCACCGCTCTCTCCCGCCGATGGCGCCGCCCGCTCTGGCTCCACACCGCCGCCCTCAACCTCGACTACCGCTCCTACCCCACCACCACCCCCACCACCGGCGGCGTCCCACTCCGCTGGCGTGCCATGGACAACGCCGCGATCGCCTTTCAGAACTCCGTCGGCCGCGGCCCCAAGAAGGTGGCCGTCGTCATGCGCGACGGCACCATGCACGACGACATCCTGTCCGCCGCTTGCAGCAGGGAAGTCGTCGACGACGACGATGAGGATGAGGATGAGGATGAGGAGGATGAGGATGACGAGGATGAGGAGGTGGAGGACGATTCCGGCGTGGAGGAGCTCCGGCTCGAGTTCCTGGAATACGGCGGGCCGCGGCACTGCACGCATGCCGCCCTCTCCGATTGGACGTACCACGACCTCTCCCTGGGCTTGCTGCCGTTCGCCGCGCTCCGGACTCTCGAGCTCACCGGTTGCAAGCTCAAGGGCCGACGGCGCATCCTCGACTTCCCGTGCCTGGAGGCGGCGCGGCTGCGGCGGTGCATCGTTAATCTCGACACGCTCCAGAACATGGTCGACGCCGCGCCCATGCTCTCCGACCTCCGACTCGACGCTCTGAGCTTCGTGCCCGACCGTCCCCTCTACAGCCTCCGCTGCCCGGCGGTCACCGTCCTCGCCATGGCCAACTGCCGCGAGTTCACCGAAACCGACATGTACTCCGGCGGGTACTACAGCGTCGAGCTCGACGCGCCGTGCCTCCGCCGCTTCCGGTACGCGCAGGTAGTCACCGTCGACGGCACCACCTTCTCCTTCAAGACTCCCACCGCGCACCTGGAGCAGGTCCACCTGGAGTTCCACTCCACCGTAGCCAAGCCGCTGCGTCACTCCATGCTCGCCGCCACGCGCCACGCCAGGGTCCTCAAGCTCACGGCATACTCCATGGCCGACCTCGCCACAGCCGACATGCCCGTCTTCCCCAACCTGGATCGCCTCGAGATCGAAGATCTGTGCGGGGGTTGTCTGGCCGACCGCGCCGCCGCAGTCACCGCGCTGTTTAACCTGCTGCGCGGCTGTCCGGCGGTCCGCGAGCTCCGGCTGAAATTCAGCTCCCGGGAGTACCGCCGCGAAACCAATCATCCCGACCCAACGGATCAGATGGCCGCCGCCAGCGCCATGTCGGAGTGCTCCTACGAGGGTCATGGTGATCAGCTCTCCGCCGGTCCGAGCGGGGCCACGGCGCTCGAGTGCCTCCGGCGTTCGCTGAGGAGGGTGGTGGTGCGGTTCGACGGGCAGCTTGGGCTCACCTGCTTCCAGGCCCGGCTCATCAAGTACTTTGCGCGGAACGCCGTGCTTCTCGAGGAGGTGGTCGTCGACGGCGGCCGTGGCTACGACTACGACGCGAGCCGCTGCGTCCACTGCAAGGTGGCCGGGTGTACACCACCTAATCCATTTGTGGTACGGTCAGAAGAATGGTTCTGCTGTTGCCGCCACCGCCTTTGCGCTGCTTCGGCGATCCTGGATAAGTTGGCGCGCGGTCGCACTGCTCCGTCGCTGTGGTCGCTGTCCCAGTTCCCGCCGCTCGGCACGCCAGCTCATCGTCGGTGGCGGCGTGTCTCCCCCGCCGACATAGGCAGTGTCGATATGGCCTCGATCCGGCTCCAGCGCCCTCCAAGGTTGCCTGCCGCCTGCCGTCGCCGATCCACCGTTTCGCACGGCCGTCCTAATATGGGCCGCCGGCGCCGGTGATCTTCCTCTGTCCGCAGCGTAATTACTAGTACTCCCTCCGTCCGAAAATACTTGTCATCAAAATAGATAAAAAGAGATGTATCTAGAACTAAAATATGTCTAGATGCATCCCCTTTTATCCGTTTTGATGACAAGTATTCCCGGACGGAGGGAGTACCTGCTAGCGTTGTGTACACGTCACATTGGTCTGAGGCGTGTGCGCGGTGCGCCTGCCTTTCAAAGTGATTCCTAAACTCGAGTATTCGTTTCAAAGTGAGAGCTCATATCTTTTGTTTCTGCATACAAAGTTCAGTCACTTATTTTGAGATGGAGAGAGTATTACTTAGTATTTTCAGCGGATGGGAGCAACTATTCAAGGTTTTTAGAGAAAAATACATGTAGCCCTTTATAAGATTGCACAGATATTTATCTAGTGTTCACGTGAGGGGGGGGGGGTTGTTTATTCACAATTTACTAATGATACCCAGCGCGTTGCTGCTATCGAATTCATGCTCCAGCCAACTCATCCAAAAGTCCGAACTGATGGAGGGAGGCGGGCAATATATTTCAACACCCCCCTCACGTCTAGGCTATTTTAGTACTTAGACGTGGGATCGATGTAGGCCGCAGAATCGTTTTATTTAATACTGCGTTGGGTAGGGTCTTGAACTCAAGACCTCTTGGCTCTGATACCATATTGAATTCATGCTCCAGCCAACTCATCCAAAAGTCCGAACTGATGGAGGGAGGCGGGCAATATATTTCAACACCCCCTCACGTCTAGGCTATTTTAGTACTTAGACGTGGGATCGATGTAGGCCGCAGAGTCGTTTTATTTAATACTGCGTTGGCAGGGTCTTGAACTCAAGACCTCTTGGCTCTGATACCATATTGAATTCATGCTCCAGCCAACTCATCCAAAAGTCCGAACTGATGGAGGGAGGCGGGCAATATATTTCAACAGCTGCGGGAATCGCTAAATTTTTTTTATGTTTAGAGACACAAGAGTTTTTGTGAAAACATAGTATAAGTTGATGACAAAGAATTTTGTTTGGAAGAAATTTTCTTTGGAGTAAGCATCTAGAGAAAACTTGATGAAATACCAAGAATATGTGCATATGATTTTTTTTTATTAATATCTTTCCTGGACTATATATCATCGAGGTGATGAGACAAAAACTCTGTTAAACAGAGACATCTCAATGGTTGGCTAAACCTAAAACAACGATAACAAAGCTGTAGTTGTGCATTTACGGAAAACATAGCTTCCAAGGAAAAACTAAAACATAAATTCTCTTGTAGTTTGATTTTTTAGAAAAAGAAGGTCGCTTATAAATCATGAAGCTCACTATTGATTAAATCATGCTTCTCGCCCGATCAACCGTGTGCAGCGTACTGATGCCATTCACAACAGTATGTCCATGTAGATTTGATTCTTTTTGTTTATCTTATATGGTGCAGCACCATGCATGATTTGCAATAGGTGAACCTGAGTGAAAAAAAAACCTTCGTCGCTCGCTCGGCTCCCGCGAGCCGACGGGCGACTCTGCGCTGCCCCCTTCCTCCGTCCCTCCTCCCTTCCTCCCTCCCCCCTCGCCGCCGCCAGAGGGCGCGACCGGGCGAAGCCCGGCCAGCGCCGGTGGCGGCGGGAGTCCTTCCTCATCCCTCGGCTGGTGGTGGCGCGGGACACGGCCGCTGGGTGGAGGCGCCATGTTGGTGCGGGCATGGCGGCGCTGGCAGCAGCGGGCTGCAGCGGTGGCGCAGTCGCGTGTTGGCGGCGGCACGGCGCGGGTTGTGCGTGCTCTGCTTGCCCCTTCGGTCGGGTCTGCTAGGGTTCGCCCTCCTCAGATCTGACGCGGCGGCTACCATGGTGGCGTGAGGCGGCCTCCCTTCCGTTGGGTGCGTGCGTGTCTCCTTGTGGTGGCGGGCTGCGGGGGTGGTGCCCGATCTGGTGGTCTTGCTTCAGCTCGTGTCGGGGGATGACCTAGATTTGGCGGCCAGCATGGCGGGCGGCGTGGGCTGTGGATGGCTTGGGCTGCGGTCGGCGGCTTCTTCCTTGCCGCTGGGCGGAGGTAGCAGTGGCGTGGTGGCGGTGGTGGCGGTGCGGACCGGGGTCACTCCGGGCGGCTTGGTGTTGGCGTCCGGGGTGGATGTCTGGTGGCGCAGGTGCGTGTCCGGCGGCTCCGACGCTTGGAGCTCGCCGGACGGCGCGGGTTGGGCAGTGGCCCGGTGTGGCTGCTGCTCCGGCCGTGGGTGGCTCCAGGGCGGCTTGGCAAGCTGGCTATGGCAGCGGCTGGTTCCCTGGCGTCGGCTCGTCCGTAGGCCGCTTGTATCGGTCTTCGATCTATCTCCTCGTCGTCCGGGTGCTATTCCCGTTGAAGGTACGGCCTTCTCCCAGCTGTGGCCCATCGTTAGTCTCGCGCTAGGGCAGCAGGACCAAGCTCGTCTCGCGCCCGGCAGCAGGACCGTGCCCGTCTCGCGCCCGGCAGCAGGACCGAGCCCGTCTCGCGCCCGGCAGCAGGACCGGGCTCGTCTCGCGCTCGATGCGTCAGGACGAGTCGATGGAGGCTAGTTTGCCACGGGGTCCGCTCGTCTTTTCGGTTGGGGTAGTGACTGGTATCGAATGAGGTGTTGTCGAGGTCTTGGATGCCGGGGCGGCGGCCCTGGTGGTGGTAGCGTGGTGCTCTTGGGCAAAGCCTGTCGCTCGGTGCTGCCCAGTGGTCATGGCCGTGTGGGCGGTGTGGTCACTGGGGTGTGGCGTTCGGTGGCGGTGAGTGTTGGCCGGGGTGAAAACCTGCTCTATCTTCGGACAGACCGGCGGCGGCGTTGTTCGTGCCCTTCTTGAAGGCGTCGTCGCGGCTCTCATTACCCGTCGTGTGGCTCCTGGGGAAACTCTGGTCCTCGGATCGGGCGGTGGCGGTGCTCCGGTGCCGTATCCTTCGTGAAGGCACCGTCTTGGAGCTCACGGTTCGTCGTATGTGGCTTCATTTCTTCACGGTGGCGTGGTCACTATTGGAGTCCCCGGTTGCTCTTGTAGTGTTTGGGGTCGTGTTGCTGCACTCAGCGCCTATGTATCATGCCTTGGGTGTGTGCGTGTGGGGTGGTGGCGTGCGTATGTACCGGGTTGTTGTTGGACTTTGCTTTATATATAAAGCGGGGCGGAAGCCTTTTTCGGTAATAGGTGAACCTGAGTTCCATCCTAGGAAAGCCTGATTAGCGCTGGATTTGTAAAAAAATAAAAAAGAAACCAAAAAACTGATGAGCTACTTTTGTGTATGCAATGGAATCAACTTATGATTAAAAGATCACCACGGAACACGGAGATAAATGCATCTAGCGCAATCCAGAGCCTCCAGGTCCACGTCGAAACTGATCATTGTGATGGCAGCCCACGGCTCCGATTTGACGGTCGTCCTCTCGGTCCGGCATTCCTCTTTGATTGATCTGGCGCCTCTTGATCTGCTTGTTCAACTTTGTAGTAGCATCTAGAGACGGGTAAAAAGAACCAACCAAAGATTTAATGGCTCACAAATCGTCCAAGAAATCAAAATTACGCCTCATCGTCTCTATGGTCCGATCAGATATATAAACCCATTCATCAGATCACCAAACCAACCAGTCTACAATTAATCTAAATTATGATTTCTTGACTTGGGTTGTAAAAAAATTACGCAAAGAACTTGATTGATTTTCTTGGCATACCTTCGCTGGTCTAGCCGGACAGTTCAGTCTACAATCGATGTTGCCGGCGCCGCCGCCGCTGCTGCTTTTCATGCCAGCAAGAGCATGCCTTTTTTTTGGAACGAAGACGCTAGAGGCGTTCGGCTTTAAATTAATAAAGCCCGAAAGGCAGCAAGGTTCAACGGTTACATCAAATCAGGTTCAGCAACATACCCCAAAGGGCAACAAAACGAAGGTTCATCGCAACAAGGTGCACATCACAAACCAGCCACAACAATGACCTAGTCAACTTAACAAACCGCGGAAGGCTCCAGAAGCACCGCTAACTCGACGGGTTTTGTCTTGCCCTCGTCTGAATGGACTTGATACACTCCATGGCTTCTGTCATACGTTCAACATCGCGTTCCTTCCCCAGCGGTGTCCACATCTGCAGGAATAAATGGCATTTGAAGATCACGTCTGCAGGGTGGTTAGGAAATTTCTTTTCAATCGTATATTTGTTCCGCGTCGTCCAAAGTACCCAGAGTAACGCCCCTACGCAACGCCAGGCTATTCTGCTAGAGGTCCCTCTAGTGGATTTTAACAACGAGACTAATTGTGTCCCCGAGGCAGGATTCCAATCTATGTGGAATGCCTCCCGGACTGCACTCCACCCAAACCTGGCCAAGTGGCACCGAAAGAAAACGTGATTCGCGTCCTCCCCTTGCCCACAGATCACACAGGAGCCATCGGCTGGACCGTTACGTTTTGCCACGTTTTCCGAGGTAGGCAGCCTATTCCTAAGCATTTGCCACATGAAGATCTTGATCTTCAGAGGCAGGCCTGCCTTCCACAGTCCCTTTACAATGTCAAGCTCTGGCCCACTAGTAAGCTTGTTGTATAAGGACTTCACTGTAAATTTCCCAGACGTTGTCAGGCTCCATTTGACCGTGTCAGCCCCGGTCTGTAGGCAGTGGGAGCCTAACTGCTGAGACAGCCCCTCCCAAGAAGCGCGCTCATCACTAGTTAGGGCCCTCTTAAAGTGGATCGCCGGAGGGTTTACATGTAGCGCCTCCCCAACCAGAATGTTAGTATCTGTGGCGATTCTGAATAGGGTGGGATGGCTTTGCCACAAGGGGAAATCGCCTAGCCAATGATCAAGCCAGAACCGAGTAGATAATCCATTGCTGGTCTGGAACTTAGCCCCTAAGTCGAACGCTGGCCTCACCGCTTGGAGCCCCTTCCAAAACTCAGAGCCGTTGGCCGCGGCTGTGAAAGGGCTCCCGTGCGGGAAATATTTGGCTTTTAGCAACTTTGCCCAGAGCCCCGACTCATCTTGGGTCAGCCGCCACCACCACTTGGCTAAAAGGGCCACGTTCATGAGTTTGGAGTTTAGGATTCCCAAACCACCGAATTTCTTAGGCCTACAGACCGCCGCCCATTTAACGAGGTGGTACTTCCTTTTGATGCCAGTTCCTTCCCAAAAGAATCTGGATCTAGGAGTATCTAATTTGGCATGGACCCCATCCGCCAACAAAAACATCCCCATAGTGAAAAGGGGAAGGGAAGAAAGGCTCGAGTTTGTGAGGATGAGCCTAGCCGCGGAGGACATGGAACGCCCTCTCCACGGGCTTACTCTGTTAGCCACTTTTCCGTACAGGGGCTCCCATTCTAGGATCGAGAGTTTGCGGTTTGATATTGGGAGCCCAAGGTACTTAATTGGGAAGCTCCCAAGCTTGCAATTAAGGAGATTTGCGGTGCGTTGGCTAAGTTGGTCGTCCATCCCCATGGTTATGACCTCGCTCTTGCTGAAGTTGATTTTGAGTCCGGATAGGAGCTCGAAGGCTAGAAGCAAAAGTTTAATCGCCGCAATACTATGGTCATCAGGCTTAAACAGCAGCAGGGTGTCGTCTGCATATTGTAGATGGGTCACGCCATCCGTGATAAGGTGTGAGACAAGTCCCTTGATGTGACCGGCCTCCCTGGCCTTGGTCAGCATGGCTGCCATGGCATCCGCCACGAAGTTGAAGATGAGGGGGGATATGGGATCGCCCTGTCTAAGCCCTTTCCTGTTACGGAAGAATTTCCCCATCTCACCGTTGACGATGACCGAGGTATTGCCACTCGAGATCAGACTCATGATCCGTGGATTTAACCCTGCCTCAAAACCCTTTTTGAGGAGGACCTCGCGTATAAACTCCCAGTTTACGCGGTCATAGGCTTTCTCGAAGTCGAGCTTAAGGATAACACCCTGTTCCTGTGATCGTTTTAACTCGTGAATAATCTCCGTCAGAGCAATGGGACCTTCCAGAATGTTCCTACCCTTAAGGAAGGCAGTTTAGCTCGGGCTAATGACCCGTTGGGCGACCGGTGCTAACCTTGAAGCATACGCTTTGGCGCACAGTTTAAATGGAACGTTAATGAGTGTAATCGGTCGAAACTGTTTTATACATTCGGCCCCTTTAACCTTGGGGATAAGACAAATAGCCCCGTAGTTGAGGCGAGACAGGTCCACTGACCCTAGGGCGAAGCCGTTAATAATCGCTTGGAATAAATCTCGAAGCAGCGGCCAGAAGCGCTTGAAAAACTCCACCGGCCAGCCGTCCGGACCTGGGGCCGTGTCGTTTTTCACCCCAGCTAGCGCGCAGTCAATCTCCTGGTCCGAAAAGGACACCATAAGGGCGTCGTTTTCCTGCTGCGAGACTCGTTCGTGCGTGCCCCATAGGTCTGCCCTTAGACTTAGGTTTTTCACCTCAGCTGTTCCCAACAACTCAATGAAGAAATTAAAGATGTATTCCGTTATTTCGTTCTGGGCACACAGCGTCCCGTGGTCGGATTGGAGCCTAAGGATAGTACTCTTCCGTTTGCGACCGTTCGCGAAAGCGTGGAAGTATCCTGTGTTCGCGTCGCCTTTCACTACCCACTTGACACCATCCCTACGGCGCCAATACTCCTCCTCCGCCCTGAGGATGGCCAGTACCTGGTGTTCTAGGGAATATCTATACTCCCATTCGTCCCCAGAGAAGGTTCTAATGTCCGCCTGCGAGTCAATGGTGGCTATTTCTGCCGTAATGCGCTCTCTCTCCCTCCTGGACTCGCTACCATGATTAGCTCCCCAGCCCCTAAGGAAAGCCTGCAGAGCCGCAGCCGCTGAGGACCAGAATTCTACTGGTCCCCGTTGCCGCCCGATCTGATTACCTATCTGGGACCAACGATTTGTGACAAGCTGACCGAAACCCTCGTGCTCGAACCAAGCCGTCTCAAAGAAGAAACGGTGGCTACGGCGCACATTGTCCTCCCCTGAGGACAGAATCAGCGGGACGTGATCTGATCCAATGCGCGTTTCCGCCACCAGAGTACAAAGAGGGAACAACGCCTCCCAGTCGCTGGAGCAGAAAACACGGTCGAGGACACATCTGATTGGCTCTCGTTGTTTGTTTGTCCAGGTGAATCTGGCCCCTGTGCGCGCGATCTCCCGAAGGGCAGCGGATGCGATAGCATTGTTGAACATGGACACCCTAGCCCAGTCAATGTTATTGTTGCTCTTGTCCGCTCCCGAGCGGATCAAGTTAAAGTCTCCTCCTACCACCACTGGTAGGTTAGACAACTGTTTGGCCCCCATCATAGTTGTGAGTTCATCTAAGAACAGAGCGGACCTCGCATGATCCGCTGGTCCGTATACACTCGCGATCACCCATGAGACTTGGGAGACCCGATGACGTACAGTGGCAGCTATATAGAACGTGCCGGCCTCCCACGAGGTAACTTCACACACGTCCTTGTTGCAGCCCATCAATTGACCCCCCGAGAGGCCCGCGGACGGAATCCAAAACCACTCGAAACGCTGGAGCGGATCGTACGCCAAGAGGTCCCTAAAGGTGAAGTCAACCTTAATTGTCTCCTGTAGTGCCACAAAATCAATGTGTTCTTTGGACATATACTCGCGGAGCTGCGTGCGACGCCCCCCGTGCCCGCATCCGCGTATATTCCAAAAGAAATATCGCATTAGATAATCCTGTTACGCAAGCGGACTCCACCTGTTACGCAAGCGGACTCCACGGGAGCATGCCTGGTAATTAGTAGGTAGAAGATTCGATCGTGGTATGGAGATGTGTGCAGGAGCAGGGGGCATGAGGAAGCCGAAGTGGGCTTTAGTTCAGTAGATGGGCATCTGAACAATGAATGACGTGATAATGGATGGAATATGGAGGGGCCTCACTTTGTCTCCGCGTACGGTGGGTGGGTGCCGCATTTAGCTTGATATAAGAGTGTATGGAATATGAAGAGGTCTCGTCGTGCATGCACCCAGCCCGATTGGTAGAATATGAAAAGAGATGACATGGCTTAAGGCGAACAAACATAATCTTTTTGATGTGGCGGTTTTGCTGAGGTGTGGATGGCTGCATGTTAGCTGCTGATGTGGACTGCTTGCATGTTGAGATAAATCAAGTAGTGGGGGTGAACTTCTTAAGTATATAGAATTAGTATAACATCTGAAAGAATGTCAAAGGGAAAGTTTCATCACCTACAAGAACAACTTACCAAGCGTATTTTGCAGTGGAGAGAAGCAGCGTCGCAAGGGGGCAAAGAAATTCTCATCAAGGCGGTTGCACAATCGCTCCCCACCTATTTTATGGGAGTCTTCCGGCTACCCCGTAGTGTGTGTGATGATCTAACTCGCATGGTGCGCAACTTTTGGTGGGGTGCCAGGGAGGGGAAGAGGAAGACACATTCGCGAGCTTGGGACACACTAATTAAACCAAAGTCTCACGGTGGTGTAGGGTTCCGCGATTTTAGGCTCTTCAACCAGGCACTTCTAGCAAGACAGGCATGACGTCTTATTGCTAATCCCTGGGAGTTTATGCGCGCAGGTACTTAAAGCCAGGTATTACCCGGAGGGACGACTAGAAGACACTGTCTTCTCGGGCAATTCTTCCCAGACGTGGCAGTCCATACTCCACGGTCTTGAGCTGCTCAAGAAAGGCTTAATCTGGCGCATTGGTGATGGTGCTTCGTTCGTATTTGGAGAGACCAATGGATCCCACACCCGCTCGCGAGACTACCCATATCACCGCAGGGGCGTTGTCGCCTTCGGCGTGTTAGCGAGCTCCTCGATGGGCGTGGGAATTGGAACGTGCAGCTGCTCAACCAACATTTTATGTCGGTCGACGCCGCGGAAATCATGAAGATCAAGGTGGTGCCCCGCATGGGCAATGACATCATCGCTTGGGCGCCGGAGCGCTCCGGTTCATTCTCGGTCCGGAGTGCCTACCGCCTCGCTTTCGACGAGTCTCATCGTCATAATACAGTCGCTGCGAGCAGGGCACCAGACGGTCGATGTGCCGTTTGGGCACTTATATGGAGGTGCCCTGCTCCACCAAAGGTGTATCTTTGCGTGGCGGCTAGCTTCAAACTCACTTGCGACTTGGATGAACAAACAGTCACGGAAGCTCGAGGTATCTAACCTTTGTCCGCTATGTGCAATGGAACCGGAGGACACGTTTCACACATTCTGCAGGTGTCCGTTAGCTGTCGCATTGTGGAACGCCATGGCGGAGCAGTGGCCTCTGCCGAACCTAGCTACGCTGAGGAACACGGGGTCCGAGTGGCTTTTTGATCTGCTGTATGAGCTCAATGAAGAGGAGCGCATGCGAGTGCTTATGGTGTTATGGCGGAGCTGGCATGTAAGAAACGAGATTGTCCACCACAAATCACCACCTCCAGTTGAAGCATCACGCCGCTTCCTTCTCAGTTATGTGGACTCCCTTCGTTGCATCCAACTGCTGGAATTTAGTCTATATTGGGCAGCCCAATAACTATTTCAGAAATTCCTAATAAATCCTAGAGGCCCAATTAGCCCATTTGTGCAAGGCAAGGGATACTACTAAAGTTTAGTCCCACATTGCTAGTTTAGTGGGAGTTGGACCTCCTTATAAGGGAGGTTCTTTCCCTACTAGTATGAGCATGAGAACAAGAGGGACATCCACACGCGCTCCTCCTCCGCCGCCACGCCACGCCACGCCACGAATGAGCCGAGCCGATGTCTAAATTTTTGCCACGCACTACGGGTATGAGAAAGGTCACTCGGAAGCTGAAACACGGCGCACGGCGCGCCTCTTCGGCTGCTGTCTGTTCGTTTCGTCTCCCGCATTCCCTTCAGCTCCCGACGCAACCTCTCGCCTCCTTCTCTTGCGCCTATAAAAGAGAGGTCGCTCCTCTCAGAGAGACGCACCAGAATCTCTTCCTCCTCTCGCCACAAGTTCCTGAGCACTGCGCTGCTGTTGTCTTCCTCATCCCGGCTTACGGCGTGCCTCGCGAGTCGGGACAAGAGGCCTCCGAACCGCACCTTTTGAGTCCTCGGAGAAGGGTGATAAGGTTTTTGGGGAGCGCTCTGCGCGACTACTGGCTACTTCATCACGGACGATCCGGTCGCCGACGACTTCTTCCCCGACGACGACTTCTTCCCTGACGTCGACAACCTCCTCGACGACATGGCTGGCGAGGACACCGACCCCAAGTCCAGTGCTACTGCTGCTGCTGTCCCGTATGTCTTCTTCTTTCTGTCACATGTTCTGTCACATGTCCTGCCACAGTTACCTATACTAGTACTTGCCCTACATATGTTAGATTCTACTTCATATATGCAACTAGTTCTACTATCTGCTATACATATGTCTGGCTACGGTTCATATATGCAGAAGCTATTTACCTTCACTTTGTCAGAACGCATGACTTGCTTTATCTCTACTATTTTAGTCATGCTTTATCTAGTACTTCTGTTAATAAAATCATTTGGGAAATTGCTCATATTTCCAACACCAACAATTCCCTACAGCCGATTTAATCAAAGGTAAAATGGTGATTCCTCCTGTTGGCTACAGTTCTTCAAGCATACACCCGCCAGTGCAGCATACCACCATTATCCAGTGGTCTCTCCCGTCGGCCGGACGTGTCAAGCTGAACGTGGACGGATCGTTCGTCGAGACTGATGGTGGCCTGGCGGGAGCCGGCATGATCCTTCGCGACAGCGACGGCAACATCGTCTTCTCCGCTTGCCGCTCCATACGACACTGCTCCGGACCTCTTCAAGCTGAGCTTTTGGCATGCCATGTGGGTTTGAACCTTGCTCTTCAGTGGTCTACTCTCCCAGTGGACATCGAGATGGATTGCATGGATGCAGTCAGGTTGATCAAGTCGCCCACTCTTGACAGATCACCTCATATGATGTTAGTTCAGGAAATTAGAAGGCTCTTTGATGAAAGGGATAACTCTATTGCTCATGTAAGTAGGAACCAGAACGTTGTCAGTCATACCCTTGCTGGCTTCGGACGCTCGGAGGGCCGGACTCCAGTATGGTTGCGCTCTGGGCCTGCAGATGTTCCTCTACTTCGTAGGAATGAACTCATCATGCGTTGAGTAATGAAATCCCTTTTAACCCCGCAAAAAAAAGAATTAGTATAACATAAATGTGCAGCGAAGAGATAATTTTGAGGGTCTAACTAAAATAATTAATTTATGAAGAATCAACAATGTTTTCACAAGTATTGTTCAGCGGATGAATGTCTATCTCTTGTATATATAGAATGGTGGCATGACAGAGAATATAAGCTCTAGAGGGGTGTAGATGGCCAGAGAGATGGATACTAGGACCGATGATGGAATGAAATACTTGGCCGGGGAACAACGGTACTGCATGAGCCGCTCGCCCTGCTGAAAATCCCTCCTGGGACGCTGCCGACAGGTCTGCGGCTAAGGGCATCTCCAGCCGCGCCCCCAACAGGCCCTCCCCAGGCGATTTTGCCGCGCCGGCGCCGAAAAAAGGCCCTAGTAGCGCCCCCAGAAGCCCGTTTTTCGCCGGCTCGGTTCAAAACTGGTGCCGGCGGACCCAGGCCGAACCCGGCGCCCTGGGGGGCGCTTGGGGAGCCAGCGCAAGCGAAAAAGGCGCGTGGCCCAGATCAAGGCGACCCGAGGGCCTTTTCCGCCGCTTCCTTGACGCTTTTCGCGCTTCTCTCCGCTGGCTCGGCTTCCTCCGCCATTCTCCCCTTTCTCCGCCAAACCCGCCGCCTTCCGCCGCCATGCCGCCGAAGTACTCCATGCAGCTTGGCTACCGCGACTGGCGCCGTGACCCAACCGAAGCAGAGGAAGCCGAGGGCGCCGCCATCGAAGCCACCGGGCCCGTCGAACGCCGAGTGAAGGGTGGAATTTCAGCGGCGAGAAGCAGTCACCGCCGACAGGCGGAACAGGGCCATAGCCAAGAAGGCCCGCGACAACGCGGCGCGCGCGGCGGCGTCTTCCTCGTCGGCCGAGGCGGGGATGAATCCACCCGTCGTCAGCCACGCCCAGTACGCGCCCTGGGGACAGCAAGGCGCCGGATCTCCATGGGGTTCATCGTCGCCCGGCTACGCCGACGGCGACGCGCACGGCGGGTTCAACCCAAACGTGACCTTCCCCCATGGTCACCCCGCTACACGCACGCCCTCGCCCGCCTTCGTCGGCGTGCAGTACCCCCCATACAACCACTCGCCGCTCGCCGCCTACGCAACCACACCAACGCCCCAACTCTACCGTGGTCCGCTACCCTTCTTGCACCTCGGCGACGCCAACGACACGGGAGCCAACATGGACGACATCATCGTGACAGGGTCGGCTGCGGCTGCCTCGTCTCCCGGGTTCGCCACCCAGGACGAGGTAGTGGACCTCAACGGCGACATGGAGGCCGAGCTCGGCTACGTCTACGGTGACGACGCGCAGGAACCCGAGGAGGAGGAGGAGGAGCCGGCTCCTTTTCCGACGAAGGGGCGCCAGAAAAAGAAGCGGGCTGCTAGGTCGGGCGAACCGCGCATCAAGTGGACGTCCAAGGAGGAGAAATGCCTCGCCCAAGCGTGGAAAGTCGTCTGCCTCGACCCAACCACCGGCGCGAACCAGAGCCTCGAGACGTACTGGGACTGCATCAAGGCCGAGTTCGACGAGCGGAAGCTCGTCGACCCCTACTTCAAAGGCGTCTACGTGCAGAGCGGGTCCAAGGCGATGGCGAACCATTGGGGGCGTATCCAGTTGGCGTGCAACAAATGGCATGGAATCGTCGAGGAGGTCGCGGCTCGGCCGGAGAGCGGCGCCAGCATTGAGGATCAGGTACGCACGCTGTTCGCCCGCACATCTTCTTCCCCTACGCCCGCCGTTCGCCAACTGTTCGTCCGTCCGCGCAGCTGCTGCGTATGTTCGCCATGTACCGGGGCGACAACCAAGACGCCGACTTCAAGCACCTCCATGTCTACAAGCGCATTGACGAGAAGTGGGCGGAAGTTCGGCGTGCCCTCGACAAGGCCAAGGAGACATACAAGCCGGATGCGACGACTCCGGGCGCGTCGGAGGGGAGGCCGAACGACCACAAATTGGCCAAGAAGGGGAAAAACGCCGACGCGACAACCGCGCGAGTGCAGGAGTCCATCGAACATTGCCTCGCCAACGCCTAGGCCCGGGCCGTCCTACGCGAAGAGAAGACCAGGGCGCGGTGGTCAGCGCTAATGAAGAACAACGCCATCAAACTAGACCTGCTACGGACGAATGTCGCCGCGAAGAAGAGGAACACCGACATGGCTTTCCTGATGGGCGGGGCGGACATGCTCCAGAGCAACGACGAGAAGCTCAAGGCGTGGTACCTGGTGCAGCGCGGCCTCATCCTGAACGAGCTGCCGACGGCAACGCCGACGACGCCAACGACGCCCACGGCCACACGGACGTCAAGCCCGAACGAAGCCTCTATATCGCCGCCCAGCAGTGTCGAAGCCGCGCCAACGCAGCCCAACACCGAAGCAGCTTCGACACCGCCGAGCTGTCCGGCGTCCGCGAGCAATACTTGGCCGCGGAACAATGGTACTGCATGAGCCGCTCGCCCTGCTGAAAATCCCTCCTGGGACGCTGCCGAACGGTCTGCGACTAAGGCAAGGGGCTGGGTGGGTGGGTGTCGCCGGCGGCGGGTGTGTGTGTGCTGGGGAGATAGGTGTTTGGCTAGTAGGTGGTTGCTCGCCGGATTTGGGGTACGCATGGAGCCATCCCCCGGCGAGTCGCAAGAGCCCGCAAGCGCCATTCAACCTATGATTAGTATTGAGGGGGTGGCTATAGGGGGGACTATGCCTAGCAAGACGGCTAGGGGTAGGCGTGGGCAGTATACCCGGTAAGTCGTTCACGGTAGGGGTGTAGGGGAGGGGTATTCCTGACGGGAGTGCCAGACACTTTTCGAAAAATAGGTAATGAACATTTTAAAATACTAGACAAACATATTTGAAAAAAAGATCGACACTTTTTATACACGATCAACATGAACAAAGAACCAAAGAAAAAAAGCAAAAAGAAAACCATAATACGCAGTGGGAACAGGGAAAAATAAAAGAAAATGGGGAAACGAAACTACATAGAAAAACAAATC
The DNA here is from genome assembly GCA_021437245.1 of Aegilops speltoides. Taxonomy (NCBI): domain Eukaryota; kingdom Viridiplantae; phylum Streptophyta; class Magnoliopsida; order Poales; family Poaceae; genus Aegilops; species Aegilops speltoides. The sequence goes on along the minus strand of CM038146.1, from coordinate 5,306,010 downwards.
CATCCATGAAACCAGATTAGAAAGCAATAAAAATCAGAAAGAAAAAAAATCAAAATCAATGGGAACTTTTTTTCAAGGGACAAATCACTGCGAACTACCTGTCGCGTCACTAGCTATTGCAAATGGGTGCTAAGTCTCGCAATAAGCCAAATATAGCATCCATTCAAAGGGACGCATGAAGGAGCCACATATGTTCTCTTCTGATAGTGTGTACATTTAATTTGAAACTATAGATTCCCTACAACGTTCTTCTTGATCAATTTGGGACATATATATGCATGCATGATTATTTTTCAATATACATTTTTTTTCTCAAAAAGGGGCGCTTTATCTTACATTCCTAAGAAGTTGATCCCTACTACTACCTATTCTCTCAACATGCAGCTCATTCACATCATCATCTAGCCACGTCAGTAGTTCTTTTTTTTTTGGGACACGTCAGCAGCTCTTGGCATGTACACATGCATTATGTACGCATACCTTAGGTGCAATGCAACCTTCCACCAGAGTATATTGCTCACGTTATCTTCTGACCATTCCTCACATAACGTCACTCTAATGTACTATTAATTAACTCCCAAAGGTAGTTTACTCACATGGTGTATCAGCCGTTTAGTTGAGGCTTTCAATAGCGTAGTGTGTGATGCACCTCCGACCCTCCCTTCCTCTTCGGCTTCCTTCAATCTTTCTTCTAATTAATTGGCAGCCGAATATTACCACAGGGTAAGTACTATTTCTTCCCTTCTCTTCCCCCTGTGTTTTCAACCTCACCAAGAACGCACAAATCAACCAGCATGGCCCCTCCTCTTCTCCGTCGACCCCTCTCGTGGTGCGACGGCAGCGGCACGATGCAGTCGCCGAAGAGGCCAGCGGCGTATAGGCCGAAGGAGCTGACGAGGGGATGGCCGAGGCTAAGAACCGACCATAGCCGGCATGGGGACGAAATCTCGAGACGGGCGGACCTTCCCTGTAGTTCAGGCTGCAAGTGGACGTGGGCCGCCCACGGTGCCCACTTAAAATCCCACATATCTTGCGTTTGTGGACACCCGCGTATCTAGCGTATTTGAAAGTGGATTAAGTGGGTTGTCCCGCGGACACCACATAGAACCCACATCATCTTCCTTGTTCGGTGGTTGGTAAATGAAAGCATCTCCTCATACTTGTTCGAACGATGCAGAGTGGGTCAGGCCGCGCGGCAGCTTAACGCAGCTATCCGCTTCCTCCATGGCCGGCGGCGGCGAGCTGCGAGCTTTGCACGCGGTGCTAGTGGAGCTTGAAGCCTGGCCAGCCGGCGTGGTGGCGCTGCAGCAGCTTGCGGCCGCACAGCACGTTGCGGCAAGGCCAACAGAGGTGCGACGGCCGTCGGGGCCCGTGCTGCTTGGCTCGCGGCATCTGTTTGCAGAGCTCGCGCGAGACACGCGACATGGCCAGGGGTGGCGCACGCCTGTACCATGGTAGAGCGCGTCAGCACTCGGACGATGCCTAGCGGCGGCACGCGTGATGGAGGACGATGGCCATCGGCTCACGGGCTTGAGAAAACAGATGGCAGGACGCAGCGGACGGCAGGACGGCCAATTCGTCGCGCGCCTACGAGACCAGTGGGTATGTCGCACGGAGCTTGGAGTGCGGGTGAGGCAGCCACTAATTCCATGTCCAATGGGACATGGCTTCACATGCGGGCGCCATGGCTACACATGGCGGTGATGGCATGCAACGAGGCTGCATCGCGGGCGTACACTAAGGGCATGTACAATGGTTGATAAGATAGCCTTATCTTAAGTCTTGCATGTAAATTAGAGATGACAAAAAACATGTCTACAATGGGTCATTTCTTAGCCTTATCTTCAATAATTACTTGTTCCTAAAAATATGGTGAGACAAATTATGCTAAGAGATCATCTCTTGTCTTCTCTTAAATAAGAGAAGACAAGCCTCATCTTACGATTTCTCTCTCCTCCACCTCATCATTTGTCCTACGTGGCACTCTTAAGATAGAACCATTGTACATGGCCTAACCAGCATCGCCCAACAAACACGGCGGACAAGTACTGCTATCTTTCTAATTTGCATGCCTGATTATGTGGGTAAGTACCATGAACGTAAAGTTTAACGCTAAATGGGTTACCCACATAATCCCACTTAAATTATGTGGACAATGCGGCGTTATGCGGGCGGCCCGCGGATCGTCCCACTTGTGGCCTGACCTGTAGTGGTGCTGCTCCTGGCCGAGGAAGCCGACAAGGAAGGAGCAGTGCCGCCCCGGAATGATGGCTCGGTTTCAGGCTCTCAGCGACGCCGTGCACACGCGCTAGGGTCTTCAGTATGACGTCCTCCAGCAGCCTCACTGCCTCACCAAGCCACAGGTCCCTCACCTGTCATCTCATCCCCCGTACTCTGGCAGCCTCACCAGTGTTCCTTTGGGAACTTTGTCAAGACCGCCTCCCTACTTCCATCAACATTGCCAAATGCAACGGCCCTGCCTCCGGGCCTTGTGCTCTGTGCGGCTCCCCGGAAGATGCAGACCATGCGTTTTTCCGGTGCTCATTGGCACGTTTTGCCTGGAGCGCGGTTCGTGAGGCCGCGGGGTGGTTTGGGACCCCCCGCTCTCGCCCCGAGCTTGTGTCCTACCTGTCCTCGGTTTAGGGACCTTCGCGACGTGTTTTGTGGACCTGTGCGGCGGCCATGCTATGGGCTTTGTGGCACATTCGTAACAAGTTTACCATTGAGGGCGTGTTCCCCTCGCACCCAGCTAACGTCATCTACAAATGCATCTTGTTCTTGCAGCAATGGGCTCCACCGGGAAGGCAACAGGACTCTGATCTGCACCAGCTGGCTTTGGCTCGTCTCCGCTCTGTCTACTCCGCGGCCCGAGCTCCGTCGTCGCCTCCCGTTACCTCTTAGGGGAGGAAGGTCCTTTTGGATGTGATCCCATCAGAGCCTGCGTGCTCTTTAGTTCCGGCTGGATATGCCATGTAATAGACTCTATTTTCGTCGGTGCTTGTCTTTTATCGTGTGACTGGTCGTCTGGAACTACGTGGATGTGTACGCTGCCTAAGTTTGTGGGCTTTATTAATTTAAAGCCGGACGTCCCTGACGTCTATGTTTTAAAAAAAAAAACAAGAGCACCGCGCACGTGTGTGTGCATGCCGACGCTGGTATTGTACTTGCATCACGTATTCAGGCAAGCGTGCTTTGTCTTTTGCTAATTACCCTACCTACGTAGCCAATGGATCCTAGCTAAGAGACACATATCAGACCATGTTAGAGCATCACCAGCCGCGCCCCAACAAGCTCATCGGACGAATTTTTAGCGCAGGTGGCCGAAAATTGGCCCAGTCGCGCCCATAGGTTCTCGTTTAGCGCCGGTTTGGGAGAAATCCAGAGCCGGCGGTCCCGCCCCGAACCCAACTGACCGGGTGTCGCCTGGGCGCGCCGGCGGAAGCGAAAAGAGGCGTGGGGCCGCTCTGTCGGCGACTGAAAGACTTTCCTGCCGTTTCCTCCCGCTCCCCCCTCTCTTCTCCATTCCTCCCGCCAAACCCCGCCTCCACCCCTGCCGTTCCGCCCGCCATGCCACCGAAGAAGTACGTGATGCCACGCGCCGCGACGGATCCCGCCGCCGTCACCCCGCCGAAGCAAAGGAAGCCTAGGGCTCCGCTGTCCAAGCCCCCCGGCATGACCAACGCCGAGTGGAAGGCGGATGTGGAGCGCCGGGAAGCCGTCACCGCCGACAGGTGCAACAGGGCCAAGAAGTCCAGGGAGCGCGCGGCGGCTGCGGAGCGCGCGGCGGCCGAACGAGCGGAGACAGCGTGCGCGGTGATGATGAATCCACCCCGGCATCCGTACGCGCCCTGGAGCCAGCAAAGCGTCGGCTCTCCGGCCGGGTTCTCATTGTCGCCGCACCCATGGAGCACGCCGTCGCCGAGCTATGCCGCCGGGGACGCCCATGGCGGCTTCAACCCCAACATTACTTTCCCCCATGGACGCCCCTGCAGCGCACGCCCTCGCCCGAATTCGCCGGCGTGCAGTACCCGCCGGACGAGTAAGCCATGTAGCCGCTGTAAAGAAGAAAAGGTTGGGGCGTTTGAGCACCCGTGGCGGCGTTCGTCGCCGGCCAGAAAATCTTGTGTCCACGGTTCTTCTTCTTCCACCTTCGTTCGAGTGAGGGGAGAGGTAGCTAGAGGGCTTCGTTTCCAACAACTGCTATTCAGAGCCAAGTTCGAGGGGCGGCTGTGGCGCGCGGCGGCGTCCGTGGAGCACGCAACAGACATGGAGGCTGCGGCGCGCGGAGAGCGCGGTGGCGCGAGGCACGGAGACGCGGCACGGTGGCGCACGGAGCTGCGAGTTTCGGCAGCGGCAGCGAGTGGCGCTCGGTGGGGCGCAGTGCGGCGGTAGCAGCATCGGCGGCGCTGCGCGACAGCGGCCGGCAAGGCAGCCCCATTGCACGGCATCTGCGGCGGCTCGTGCTGGAAGCACATGGTGGCGTCGGGCGGCAACAACCATGGTGACGAGCTTGTCGCGTCGGGCGCGTGTATGGGCGCGCGCCGGGCGCACTGGGCTCGTCGGGTCCACAGCGGGTCGTGTGTGTGCGTGCGTGTGGTGTGCACGGGCATGTCCGTGCACGAGTGCAACGTCGCGTTTTGTTGGCGAGATCGGGGGAGCGTGGAGTTGGTCCTAGGCGGGCTCGCACGACCCGGACGTGTGCGTGCATGTCGCGGGAGTGGGCAGAGCGGGCCGGACCAGGCGCTCGGTGTGGACTGGGGCGTGGGGATACGTGCTCTGGCGCGCCTCAGGGTATAAAACCCCCCTTATGCTTTGTAACAGGTGTGGCTCGAGTTCGTGCTTGAGGAAACCGGTCATAGTTGCGGCCGGCGGCGTCAATGCGCCGGGAGGAGAAGTCGCGGCTGCGATGGCGGACGCGGAGGCGATGCGCGGCGAGTTCACGGAGTGTGGTGTGGTCGGGCTCGTCGGGCGCATTGTGTGCGCACGGGATGTGCGGGACGCATTGGTGCGGTTGGGCTCGTCGGGAGCGCGCGGGACGTGCGGAGCGCAGAGGGACGCCAGACGGGTGTTGCCGGCGGAAAAGGAGCTCGGCGTGTGTCCCGGAGTCGTGACGGAGCACGATGCGACCGGCGTCGGTGCGCCAGGTCGGGTCCACTGGCTGGGTCTCTGCCGTGACGACGACAACGACACGAGCTGCATCAACTCCGGCGACGGCGGGCACACGACACGTTGCTGCGTGCACGGAGGCACGTGGTGGCATCAGCCGGAGATGTCCGTGACGACGATGACAACGGGAGTTGCGACAACTCCGGCGATGGCAAATCAAGATTAGGAGGAAAAATGTTAGTAGTAATCTTAGACATGCATGAACTGTTAGCTGCATGCAGGAGCGTGGATCTCGGAGTTGGTTGGTTTGGTGAGTCCAAGTTTGTTATCTAGTTGGGCTTGTTATTAGAGGATAAGCATCAGGATAGAGTAGTGCCGGGTCGTGCGTGTGTGCATGGCTCGTGGCCGGTGTGGCTGGCCGTTGAGTGCGTGCGTGGTGGCCGTGAGTGCCGCAGGAAGCAGTTGCTAGGCGCCGTGGGTATAAAAAGCCATGTAATCACTTCGTTTTGGGTGAGCCGAGTGTAAGTTATGTAGCCGCTGTAAAGAAGAAAAGATCGGGACGTTTGAGCGTCCGTGACGGCGTTCGTCGCCGGCCAGAAAATCTTGTGTCCACTGTTCTTCTTTTTTCACCTCCATTCGAGTGAGAGGAGAAGTAGCTAGAGGGCTTCGGTTCCAACAGCTCACAGTGTTGGCCGCCGAGCCCAGCCGTGGCCACGCGCTCAACGTGAAGCAGCAGTCGCCGCTGCACATCGCTGCCCGGGAGGGCCTCACCGACGTTGTGGCCAAGATCGTCAGCAGCCCTGGGTCCACGAGAGGTTTGTCTCCGACTCCATCAGCGGCACCGCCATGCAGCAGGCCGTCCTCGGCGGCCACATCCGTAAGTAAATTATTAGTATTAAGTGCCAGCTGGTTGATATGTGCCCGGTCTTGCGTCGTGTAATTACAACCGGCGCTGCTCCTGCTCAAGGACCGCCGGGTCAGCCCCTGCGTCCTCAACCGGGACGGCCAGTCCGCGCGCAGTCTCATCGAGAAGCGCGCCACCACTGAGGAGTTGAACACCTACGAGATGTACCTGTGGAAGAAACTCAAGAAGTCCGAGGGTTCCAGGTGCAAGAACGTGCCGCTGCCGCCTCCTCCTGCGTCTTACCGGTCGCGGCGTAGTCAGGGCCAGGCGGCTGGCCACGACGAGTTCAACGTCACAATGCTGGTGGCCACACTGATCGCCACTGTCAGCTTTGCCGCCACCTTCACCATGCCGGGGGGTTACAACCAGACCGAGGGCACGACCATCCACGGCCACAAGGCGGCTTTCAAGATCTTCGTCGTCTCCAACACTGTCGCCATGTGCAGCTCCATCGTCGTCGTCTTCTGTCCAACCATGTGGGCATGGCGAGAGCGGGAGTGGGAGCGGAGCCCAGTCGAGCACAAGGTCTACCAGCTCAGCTGGAGCCGCAGGCTCATGTGGAGCCGCAGGCTCACAAATGTCGCCTTCCTCGCCATGCTCGTCTCCTTCATGACGGCCGTCTACATCACCGTTGCGCCCACCGCGAGGTGGCCTGCGTACCTTGTGATCGCCATCGTAGCCAGTACTCCCATTGTGGTGTTCCTCACCCTTTGGGAAGAGATGTAGGATTTTTCGGAGATATATTTACAATACCCAACACCGAATCGTCTGGTACCAACACATGGTAAATCGAATATTTTAGATGAAGAAGTTCAGCGACGTGAGGATTTTGTAATTTTATAATTGACAAGCATGGTAACTCCGTGCTTCAGTTTATTATTTTATCAAAAATTGGCACGTGTGTTAATTAACTTGTCATCCTTGTGTCATCAGAATTGCCATCGAAAATGTTTGATTTGCCATGTGCTCGTACCGGACGTCAGGTACATATCATTTCCGTCATTTATTTATTATCGTGACGTAACAGGCGCCCAACGCGCGGCGCGCTAAAAATCAGTTTGCAGCGCCGGAATCGCCAGCTTTTGCGTGCCACGATGCGCTGGCTTCAGCGGTCGCCGCAATATAAAGCTCGCTCGGATCGCTCCAGCAGGCGCGCTATATGGCATCTTTTTTGAACTACGATTCGACACACATTTCACTCTGATAGTACAAATGTGCACACATAGAGTGCTTCTATGATATAAAATAGTGCACATAGTCTTCTCGTATGATAGATAGAAAAACTACTACCACTCGTCATTCTTCGACTCGGACTCTGCCTCGGTGATGTCCTCGTCCGACGTCTGAGCATAGGCATTAAGGAAGCACTCGTCGTTGGAGTCCTAGGACGACGAATCTCCTAGCGCGATGTTCAATTTGGCGACCGCCTTTCGCGTTCGCTTGTTCTCGCGATAGGCGGCTCGCTCATGCTTCCTCTCCGCCCTCCTCTCCGCGAAGAACTGTTGCCCGTTGGTGACATCTTGCGGGAAGCGTTGGCGCCACAGCGCCATGGCTTCCTCGTCCATCTAGGCCAGGCTGAGAGGGCGCTCCCGCCTCCGATTCTCACGACGATCCTCATCGGTGAGAAGCTGCGGGGGAGGCGCCAACTCTTGCGCCCGCTCCTGCGTCGTCACGCTTTGGAAGTTCATGTCCCAACGGGACCGCCGGAGGCGCCACACGGCAGCCTCCTACGCGCGGGCGCCCTCCTTGAAGGAGTCGAAGGTTCCGTGGCCGAGGCGCACGTCGCCCGACCGAATCTCAGCGGAGTAGGACGGACGCACGCGGACGCCGCGGTAGCCCGAAGCTCCCTGGCGGCGCGGCGGCATGGTGGTGCGGTGGTGGCGTGTCGGCGGAGAGAAGAGAAAGCTGTAGAGGGAGTGAGAGAGAGCGGCAGAGGGCGCTGCAATTTTATAGCCGCCCCGGACGCGGTGGGTCAAATCTAGCGCACGAGCTGCCGCTTTTCCCCGCGCGCGCAATAGCTTCCCGCGCGCTAGTTTCCCGCCTCCGCTGGAGCGCGCGAAAACGTCCCGCGCATTCTAAAATGTCAATTTACCCCGCGCGCGCGTGTTTTGGCGCGGCTGTTGGAGATGCTCTAACATCCTCCACCCTGGCCTTGAGCAGCTTTATCTCGGTGGCCGCCTCGTCGAGGTGCCGGTGCCGCGGCGGTGCCATACAGGATGGCACAACGCGCCACCACCATGTCGACTTGTTGTCCAGATGGACAACAAACTCGACACAGTCCTCCACATCGAAGGCCAGGTCACGAAGCTGCCTCACCCAGGTCCGCACCACCAGGTTCCCGGCGCGCTCCTTGTTGGCGACGTTGAGGAAGGACTGCATCATCTGGAACTCGGCGGTGATGAACACCAGGTCGTGCTGCACCGCCTCCTTGAGCCGCGCCTCCTCCTCTATCGCCGACTTGACCCTGCTCAACGTCCCCTCCACCGCCGTCTTGGTCAGCCCAAGCGCGAATTCCGCCATTGTTTGTTTGTTCTCTCAGTTGAAGCTCTCTCTCTACAGTAGGGTGGGGTGTTTGTTGTGTGGTTCAAGGTAGCAACTCGGCACTGGAAATGGGTTTATGAGGAGAAAAGCATCTGCAAGAAAAAACAGAGAAGGAAGAAAGCATATATCCATTGCGATGGAATGCTTTCAGCTTTGACAAAGGTTGGTGCTCTGGTCGATCAAGACCAGAGGCAATGCTTTCGTCAGGAATCAACCTGTCTTTTCCATCTTTTGTGGCCACGAAGCTGCATTCACCATCAACGAATAATGCTGGCTAGCTGTTTCCGTAGGGTCCACAAACTAAAGAGAGGAATGGTGCTTTACATGGTTGCAGCTTTTGTATGTTTTCATTTTGCTAGATTTATGTTGATGGATTTTACATGCATCACTTTTCAAAAGATTGATATTTTTTCCTTAGTTTAATTTGTTCAACTATCAAATTTATTTCTTATTGGATGAGCAAGTTTTTTTATAGAAACATAGATGCTCATAAATACGTACATACACCCTACCATGGAAAAGGTCTATTCTGAACCCTGAATTTGTAGAGGTTCGGCAGATCAAACCCTCAAGTCCAAATCCCAGTCGTTTGCATCCTGAACTATGCAATCCCAGTCTAAACTGAACCATGACATCGTTTGAGGCATAAAAATAATGATGTGGCAAATGTTAACCGGGATTCATCTGATGGTGGGCCGGCCCATTTGTTGACCACGGCGTGTACTGTCCTCCGCGCTGGACCGACCCATTTGTTTTCTTTTTCTGTTTTACTGCTAAAAAAATGCGAGAACCTTTTTACAAAACTTGTTGACCTGTTCGAATCCAGAATATTTTTCCAATCCACGAACTCTTTTTCAACTTTTCCTTTTTTATAAATTCCATGATTTTTTCCCAAGTCCATGGACTTTTCATTTGAAAACATGTGAACTTAGTTTCAAATATTTGAACTTTTTCTAAATCCGCAATTTAAAAAAATTGTACACGTCTGGAGTTTGAATCTCGCTACTCGCAAATTAAAAAAATTGCCTTTTTTTTCTTTTGCGTTTGCCCCGCCATTGACGTATACGCCTAAAATTCACCTTTCTAAAAAAAGTGCTCACTGTTCAAAAAACTTGTTCCGAATTTTGAATTTTGTTCACAATTTAAAAAAATGTTCACGTTTTAAAAATGTATTCACATTTTTTAATGTTGAGAACCCCAGGATCTGCCGCTCTCTAGGTTGGTAACGTCGCGCAGTTTGGAGTTCGACTCCCATCGGCCGCGCTTCTCTTTTTTCAATTCGCTCGGCTGCTGGAAATTGGGCCGGCCCATTTGCATGCCACATTTAGCGTAGGCTGCTCTGACGCTAACGTCGAGCAGGAGCCCTAAAAAAATCCAAGCAGACTACATGAGCCCTAGAACAATGTTTTGAACACACCTATTCTTGTTGAGATAGTCTGCTGGCAAGACTTCTATAGCAAACAACACCACCACCAAGTTTGAATACATGTCCACTTGTGGCTTTCATCTCATCAGCATCAGAAATCCAATTCGAATCACTATACCCCTCAAGTACCGTTGGCTACCCAGTATAGTGTATTCCATAGTTCAAAGTACCTTGTAGATAACGCACGACTCGCTCAAAAGCATGCTAATGCACATCTCCCGGATTAAAAACAAACTGACTCAGTTAGCACACAACAAATGAGATTTTAGGCCGAGTAGCACAAGCTAGGTACATGAGTGACCCAACCACTTGAGAGTATCCCAATTGATCTACAGTTGTGCCTTTGAACTTTCAAATCCGCATGCTAGGAACGAATGATATTGTAGAAGGTTTGCAGTTTGAATATCCAAAATAAATCAAAATCTTCTAAAAATTGTGGAATTACAGAAGTATAATCCCACCCTCATTATCTCTCAGCAGCTTGATGTTTTAGATAACATCAACCACACCAAGATCTTTCATCTCAAACTTATGAGATAGAAAAGTATTAACCTCCTCAATGACTTTGAGGTGGGTCCCAAATATGTATGCCATCGACATATAAACACAATATAACTCATTCGCCCACCATGGCGTTTGTATACACATTTGTCAGCTTCGTTAACAACAAAGTCAACAGATATCAAAGTTGTATTGGACTTCTCATGCCATTACTTAGGTGCTTGTTTCAGGCTATACAAAGATTCCAATAGCTCCCATACCTTTCTTTCCTTACCATTTACTACAAAGTCATCTGGTTGTTACATGTAAATTTCCTCATCTACCTCTCCATCAAGCAAAGTCTTCTTAACGCCCATCTGATGGATGAAAGACCATGCGAAGCAGCCAATGATAGTAACACTCGAACGGTTGCCAGTCTAGCCATGGGTGAGTAAGTATCGACGAAAACTTCTTCTTTCTAGGTATAACTCTTGGCCACAAGACAATACCATCAAGCCTAAGCTTCTTTTTGAACACCCACTTACATCCTAATGATTATTGGCAACCATAAGGAAGATCGGCGATTTCCATTGGCCCATTAGCCAAGATGGAATCCATCTGGCTATAGACTACATCCTTCCAGCAATCAGCATCTGGTGATGCATAAGCTTCTGAAATGGAACTGGGAGTGTCATCCATGAGGTACATGAGGAAATCAACATGGAAGGACTTCGCAGTCCTCTGTCTCTTACTCCTAACAGGTGCTTCCTCATCATCCTCTGTGGATTTTCATCACTTTTGTGCTCATAATATTCCGTCAGAATGACAGGTTCAGGAGTCTCATCAGATTTTGATATAGAAGTGTTTTGCACACTCTCATGGGGAAAATATCCTCAAAGAATGTAGCATTTTTAGACTATGACCGTACCGACCTTCAGGTCGTGTACATCAGATTTCACCACTAGAAATCTATAGCCAACACTATGCTTGGCATAGTCCATAAAAATACAGTCCATAGTCTTTGGTCCAAACATACGCTTTTTTGTTATCAGCACGTTGATTTTCGCCAAACATCCCCAAATGCACAAGTACAAGAATGTAGTTCTTTTCTTTTCACATAGTTCAAGATGAATTGCAAACTAGAAAAACCAGACCTCAAATACGTGTTGACCAATATTTAATTTATAGGTTGATGTGCATACAACAACAAAATATGAAAGGGAATAGCACCACTTCATTTGGACGAATATTATTCAATTTCTTGACATTGAGTGATAACCTGTGAAGTTTGCTCAATTCTTCCTAAATCCAAAAATAATGAAAGAGATTAAATCAAAGGGTATGAACAAACAAATTAGAGAGCAAAACTGTTAGGTACTCGATAGTCAGACCATAAAAAATCAGAAGGAAATAGAATGGAAAGTAAAATTTGAAGTTTAAGACTGAACAAATTTAGCAGCTATTGGCTCAAAACAGACCAGATGATCTTGAGCATACTAGACATCGAATACTATTGTAATATATAGGAGAAAACATGCCATACAGTTATTCATGATAAACTTTGGAAGGGCGAAATCACGAGTAAAAAACCTTATGCACCATGTGTCCCAACACAAGACAAAAAATAGTTTATGTATAGAACCTGCTAATAACTTTTTCAAGATTCTTATTTACTGCTCGATCTTGAGAAAATTAACTGGGTAATTAACCAATGTTCATTGTTACTGCTTACTCAATAGTTTCAACTTGCGGTTACATGTTGATACACAACATACGGATATTGGAAGGGGCGACCCACGATTACAGAACCAGAAAGAAGATATGCAGAGCTATATTTGAGAAACCAGTGATATATTAAATGATAACAAGCATGCAGTATTGTCCATTACCCTTACAATTAATAGTTCAACTCTGTTTCCCTCCTCTGAAGAAGTGAAATTTCAGGAGTTGTGTAACCTGGAAGATGAAAATCAAAATATATCACACTTTCTAAAAGTGGTTGTGGTTCTAGTAATAGTAGAATCTCTTGCAAACATACGGTTGCAGAGGAGAGACATCAACTACGTACCTTGGCCTATTCAAAACCAATGTCTGTATAAAGCCATTTTCTTCTACCAGTACCCGGCAAATGAGGAAGGAGGCAGCTCTCGTTATTTTCTGGTGAATCCAGTCGGGGGTGCTCACATATGAATTTTATTAGAAACGGAAACAAAACCTAAAGAAGGGAATACAAAAAAAAAGGATCTGAAAGGGTGGTACCTGGATGGAAAGGGGTGGCCCTCAAACAAGGATGCGCTGGCAATCGACTGACAACATCAGCGGGTACTTTGACGACGACCCTCTGGAGGTAGAGGCGCCAAACATGGGCTTCATTTTCACTGTGGGTTACGCACGCCAGGGATATTGGTTAGTCCTGTGGGCCGGGCTAGGACCGACAGCAATATAGTTTTTTCTGTGAGTTTTCGCCGAGCAGTGAGAAGTAAGGCAGGCATGCGGGGCATCCATGAGTCAATGGCATTCACTTTAATTCTAAGAACAAAACTTAACACGAAAATTAAGCTGGAGAAAGCTTGGTGGTACAAGGTAGAAGAAAATAAATAGCAAAGGTACGTGGTACTAAGATGAATAAAGTCTGAATCATCTACTGTAGATATTAAGCCCGGCCGGCAGAATGGTTAAACAATGCATGCATGCATGAGAGCGGATTATCTACCTACCGTGCATGCATCACCTACCCACGTATTCCTGAAAGTGTGTTTGACAAAGTCAGGTGAATAGCCTACCTAGTCTACCTATCAGCCTATCTCTTTTCTCCTATTCAATTCTATGTTAAGTTGAGGATACTTGAAACTCACATAGCTTGTGAACCTCAAGTTTGATTTATCATTTGTTTGCATATTTGGGATCCTCCCGACGATACCTTTTAAACAAGATCAGACACAAAAACTTTTTAGTGAAATTTTAAATGAGACCATGTTTAATAAAGTTTCACCGTCTTTCAAAAATTGAATTTAAAACTTGTTAAAATATATTTGAGAATGGTCTTGTTTGAAAGCCCATCTCACGAGAAACACAAATATGCAGATGCATCTTCAATTGAAATTTTGGTTTATAAGATAAAATGATTTCTAATTTGTAAACACGTGAAAAAATATGTTGAGAGTGGAGCACCACATGATACATACGATGGACAAAGCAAGCATAGCTTCTGTACATTATCTCGTGAGGGTACTCTGGATAAAGCATAGTAATAAATGGTTGATGTGACAGGACACAATAGTAGTAGAATATGGGCGAATAAAATTGAATTGAATAAGCAACATGCGTGAAATACAGCAGGCCAGATCTGCATGCGTCCGAATCTCCAAGAAATGGATGGCTTAGCCATACACGGGATATCCCGTGCATGATAGAACATCATTTCTCATGCATAAGTAATTATTAATCATCTAGTACTACGTACTTCTCCCCGATATGGTCCTCAGACAGGCTGCCCGCTGCTGCTGGTCTGGTGTCAACAGGCGCCGGTTTCTTTGCCGGTGTGGGTGGTGGCTGCTGGCTGCTGGCTGCCGCCTGCCGCTGCGACTGGTGGCTGTTGCTTACCGCCTGCCACTGCTGCTTGTGTCACCAGGCTGCTTGCCGATGGGGGTGGAGGCTGGTGGCTGCAGCCTGCCACTGCCAGTGTCACCAGGCGTCGGCTTCCTGCCGGTGGGGGTGGAGGCTGATGGCCGTCGCCGCTGCCACCACACGTTGGATTCTTACGCCGCTGCTTCTTCTCGTAGCTGATGCCACGAGCGCGAGCCTGGTTCTCGCGGACCTCCCGGAGGTAGAGGCGGACCGCGCGGGCGGCGAAGGGGTTGGACTCGGGCTGGCCACCGTGCTCTTCGAACGCACTGCGAAGGCGTCCGACGAGCGCGTCGAGCGACCCCCATGCCTGGCGCAGTGGGCAGGGGCAGGGCGCTGGCGGGTTCGGGTGGCCGAAGAAGGGGCACGCCGACATGTGCACCTTGGTCTTGCCGAACTGGTCCAGGTACCGCAGGAACTCCTGCACGTGCGCGCCGTTGCACTGCGCAAGGCTCACAGGCGGGCGGTGGTTCCGCAGGTACTGCCCGAACGTGTTCCAGTCCCGCCGCTTCTGCGACTCGTACCGGCTCAGCGTCGGCGGTGTACCGCCACTCCCAGCCAACGACGACACCCCGCCACCGCCGCCGCCCAGGGCAGTCGGGCTCTCGGGGTCCTTGTATGCATCCTTTTGAAATGATATCTGTACGTGGTGTAACAGAAATATCCATCATGCACATCTTTTGCAAATCAGAATTTACCAAAACATTTTTTTCTTGCGAATAGAATTTACTAAAACTACTTACAGTAGAGCTCTATTCTCCTTTTTAGAAAACAGATTGATGGAACTACGATTATTTTTTCAGGTATAATACTAGCTACTTTGATAAATCATACTAGGTTTTACGTACAGCTTATCTGAAGGGAGGGAACTCACCGTACTGGGTAACGATGGTGCTGCCGACTCTTTTGATTCCTCGACTGAACTACCTGACTTCAGGTGATCTGAAGCGACAGTTGATGGCAGATTGGGGAGTCGAGACAACCTGGAGAGAACAAAAAAAATCGTCAAAACATTGAAGACATGAGGAAATGACAATATACTATAGCAAGCTTTGATTTGGCAAAAACCACATTGTGAGACGTTTTACAGTGCAGGCAAATGGCCAAGAAAGATTTGTTGTAGCACTTAGTCTTTTGGTTAATAGTCTTTTTTCCGATAGATAATGGCAATATTGAAGGAAAAGAAACGAATTAATGAATAAAGGCAAAGTTGCGAGGAATTGGTTCTTTGATAAGGAGGATTCGTACCCACTACCATCATGTTTGTTCACCCCATGTTTTTCACCTAATGAGCCTTTTTCTTGGCTCCAATGATGTTTCTCTAAAGGACGACATTCTTCATCAATCGGATCCACCCACTGTAAGTTACTTCTAGGAAACCTTGGGTGCTTGTCAATGGCATCGGTGATCGCTGACTCTGCAGCCCTCCAGTCAGATTCGGTGGTAGCTCCAATTTGTGCAGCAATGCACTCGAGAGTTAAAAGGTGCTTAATTCCGGCTAGCATATTGTCATACTTCTCCCCGATATGGGCGTTGAAACCTAGCTTGAGCCTTCGAAGATTGGGCATGGCTCCTGCCATGAAAGACATGCAAAGGACACCACATCTAAACTTGAAATACTTGAGAACGGGGAATGCCCTGTCGTTGAAGACGATCCTTCCCTCAGGAGCTGTCTGAACAGACAGCCAGAGAACTGTGAGAGAAGGTAATCCTGTGAGGATAGCAATATCACTCATCGGCAGTTCTCTGACAGCAACTTTCATAATGCAGATTTTGCGGAGTTGTCCGATGCACTTGGGAAGTCTGGAAAAGATGCAAATGGGCGGCAGCAACTCAAGTCTCTCGAGAAAGATGGGGGCGGACATGCCGCTCGAACCATCAAAAAGAACCACCGTTCCAGCAGTACCAGCAGCCAGAGTGAGAGATTTGAGGTTACAAAGTTTCCCGAGTAAAGAGGCCAGAGCTATCAGGTTTCTCTTCAAATGTTCACTAGAGAGTGATGAAGAAAATGTGAGATGAAGATCCCTCAGGTTTGTCAGCTCACCAAGGTCCCATAGGTTGTCTTCAGAGCTATTGCCAAGGTCAAAATACATGAGTGTACGTAGAGATCTGATGCACCCAATCCCACTAGGTAGATTTGCACCTCGAAGACAGAGATGCAACAAGCTCGGAAGTCTAACAATGTCCAGTGGAATATCAAGTACCTGTGTGTTTATTTCTAGTGTTTCCAGGTGTTTCATTGCTTCAATCTTATCTGGTAACTTTGCAGTGACATTACATGTTACCTGCAAATATCTCAACCAAAAAAGTTGACAAGTTCCTGTGAGGTCCAATGTCTTGGTTCCAGTATCATCCCAAAGATGAAGGATTAGAACTCGAAGAAGCTTAAACACCATGAATGAAGGCATGCAGTCAAACAGGCCAAAAAACAAGAGGGATCGAACTTGGGATAATCCAGTACTTGCTGGTGTAGTTGCATATGTTGCACTGCCAAAGTGAAGTGACAATCGACGAACTTTATCAGCAAGTGGTATTGTTGTTTGTGAATAATCCACTACAGTGATGAAATTCTCTTCAATGGACTTGTATGCAATGAGATCAAGTACAAGCTGGTGTACTGAATAAGATAACGACTCAAAATCACAGTTGATATCCATAACTTGGATCAGGCCCATGCTGACAAGTTCATCAAAATAGCTCCCAGCAACTTCCTCCATGTCTTGACCTTCGTTTGCACATATAAAACCATCAGCCACCCATTGCTTCACTACGTCATATTTCAAGAATAGGTAGCCCTCTGGATATGTACTAAGATGGAGCAGACATGTCTTCATATAATGTGGAAGACTAATGAAGCAAATGTTCAATATTCGTCCCATAAACCCTTCCATGCTAGGATTTGCACCGAAAATGGAACCAGAAGAATTCTGTGTACTGCCCCATTGCTCTAGCTTCTCAGGTTGGCTTGCTAAAATTCTGGCTACAATGATGATTGCTAGTGGCAAGCCACCACAACTTCTCATAATCTGAGGTATAACATCATCAAACTGTTGAGGACTTTGATTTCGTGAGACAAGAATTCTTTGGAGAAGTAATTTCTCTGAGTCATTACCACTAAGAGGTTCCATTTTAAAAATATGCTCAGGGCAAAAATTGCAACATGCGAGAGCTACTTCCATAATTTCTGTTGTAGCTATTATTCTGCTGCAACAATCACTCTGCGGGAAAGCCCGACTAACCACATCCCATACTGATGTAGCCCATAAGTCATCAATTATAACAAAGTACCTGACAAATATTGTGTACATAGCATGCTTGTTAGTCAAAACACCGAAAGGACAACAGAAAAAAGAAAAAATGTTTAAAACTAACATTTCAGTTTTTTTAGCATGGTTCAGAAAATTCTAGTGTACAGTACAGTACATTGACTTCTGTGATTTTCAATGTGATGTCAGGACTCAGGACACCTGTTTCATTGAATGTCAATTTTTTTATGAATAGATACTCTTTATGGTACTCCTTAGATAGTATAATTAACCTGACAAAAAATTACATTGGCACTGCTAGGTGATCAGAGAAACATGAACCAAGAAACCCATAGCAAACGGCAGCGGCGGATATCCTAGATGTTGACTCTTCTTAATTTTTTTATGTTTCTTTTTGTAAGAAGAGTAGGGAGAGTGCCTAATACCTTTACAGGATCTCTACTAGCAAAGCAATATAATAAATTTCGACTTAACAAACCAACAACCTTATGTAGTTTCAGTATATATATCTTGTAAGGGAGAGTGGAGTTTTTGTTTTCAGAATTCTGCTGGAAAGCAGTCCCGAGAAGCAACACGGCTGCTCAAGAGTGGTTGACACATGTTATGGTAATTTCTAAGGGCCAGAAGATGAAGCCCAAATAAAAAGAAAATTGGCACATCTATAAGCCCTTGACACATATGATGTCTCCTCATGTGGCTTGCGGCGTCGATCGGATGCACTGTTAGGTTCACCTGAACTAAGTACTTTTCTACATTATTGAAGTGGAAGTAGACAATTGAAATGCTGTTGTAAGTTCATTTTGTTTCTCGTTGCACTTACATGATCACGCGGTAATTCCAAAGAAAAATGAATCAATGTTGTGAAACAAAATGTGCATATGACTGAAGAACCATTATATATATATATATATATACTGCCTGCTCCACGAAGCAAAAATTTGTGAATAGATGGAGCTACTAAATGAAATGGCTACAGAGCACTACTATTACCTCTTGTCTTGTAGATATTCCCTGAGGTCGTTGATCAGGTGGCGCATCTCTCCGTGATTTGGAGGTTGGTGCGGTCGAACTTGCAAGAGTATGTTCCTGAGAATACCTCTCATATCGGGCTTTTGGGCTGTCCGCACAAATGCCCTGCACTCGAATTGTCCACGGAGCTTACCCCACAACTGTAAGGCAAGAGTGGTCTTACCCATTCCGGCAACACCGACAATCGACACCACCTTGAGCTGCTCTTCTCCATTGATCAACCACCGTTCAAGCTCATTCGTTGGGCCTTCCATGCCAACAAGATCATCAGCATCTGGCAAAATAGTTGGAAGCTCACGGCCAATATGTGAGCATCCAGGATAGGAGGCACAATCATCAAACTTGTACCGCCGGTATCGCTTAATCGCCTCCTGCGCTCGAGTCCTGAATTCTGAGACCTTGTCGGTGATCCACGGGCGCCACCTCCGCCTCGCTGGAAGACATTTAATCTTGAACCTTGAAATAATCTTATTCTTACGGCAAGCAGCTCTCCGGATCTTGGCACGGCCATGAGCATGGACGAATTGGTCGGCAAAGTCCTCCATGTCGTAGGACAGCTCGCGCACGTCCTTCATCCAGTACCTCGCGGCCATTGGAGGGTCCTGCGGCGCATATGTGAGCTTCAGCATTAATCTGTACAGGATGCAAAGATCGTCCTTGAGCTGCTCGATCTCATCCATCACAGTCCCCTGCAGAGCCCGGTGTCTGGTCGCCAGGAGCTCATCGAGCTTCCGCGGAAGGGAGCCCATGGCGCCCAGCGAGGCGCTGATTGGACTCACCTCCATGCCTGCCGCTCTCTGTCACCAAGAAAAGAAAGAAACAGATCAAATCAGATGCAAAATTTCGCTACCACTGTACAGATGCAGGATAAAAGCAGGGGAGGGGAATGCTACAGTACAGGAGAAGGGATTCGGGACCGGAAATCAGCTGGGGAGGACGGATCTGCTCCGGAGGAGGAGAGCGGGTGGCGCTCGAGCGCACCCTCGCCGGCGGGCAGCGAATCAGGCGAAGCAAACAGGAAGATGGGGAATGGAGCTGGGAGCCACCCTCCCGCCACGCCGGTGAATCGGAAACAGAAAGATGGATGACGGGTGCGGATTGCTTACAAGTCTCATCCGCCGCCACGGATGAGACTACAGAGAACGGCGGCGAGATGATAAACGTGCCGCCGCTGCCTCGCCCGTGTCCCTCCCCCGGAAGCAGTACGGGTCCTTTTTTTTAGTGGAGCTCATAAAAATGCATACTCACGTGTCAACAGCACAACATACTACTCCTACCCTACCACCAAAGTTATTATAGTTTGAGCAACACCTACCACCAATAATGAATGTGAAGGAACCTACCCATTTACTTGCTGTCTTTTTAAAATTCCCCAAGTGGGCTATATCTTTGATTAATTATCAGTTAGCTAACTGCCTATGGAGTGACAGTGATGGGGTTCACAAAATCCATTTAGCTAACTGCCAGTCTATTTACATGAAGAATCAGGGTAAGATACATAGTGGGAGCACTCCAGCCTCCTCAGAGATTAGTGGTTCCTGGCCGTCGGATCTGGCCCTTGATGCATTTTTGTCCGTTCGATCATGCCCCAGAAGAATCCCGTCCGTCGGATCGAACTGTGAAACTGTAGATCGAAACAGTATCCAAAACGGGATGCCACCGCGTGTAGTTTTGATCGCCCCCGAGGGCATTCTTGGAATTTCGCCATGAAGTAAAAGCCCTGCCGTCTCCTTCTCCTAGCGCAAACCTAGCCGCCGTATCGTTCCCCTCCAGCTCTCTCCCCCTCTCTTGACACTGCCCATCGTAGCACGCCGTCTACAGCCGCCGCCGCCGCCGTGCTCCTATTCCACTTCTCCCCTTTCATCTCCTGTCGCCGAGATCGTTGCCGCCGCTGCTTTCTCCCGCCGAGCTCGCCCCTCGCCGTTCTTTGGGAGGAGACGGTTGACCATCCGATTGTATCAACGCCGACGAGTTCGGTGGGCACCGTGTCCTTCTACACCGCCACGGCGCCGCCTCCTCGTGAGATCCCCACCATGGTGAGCTCCCCACCTCCCTTCCCACCCCGCCTCTCCCCTTACTCGCCCTTTGCTTCGCAGACGGTTTGGCCCTCTGCTGCACGCGTGACGATGGTACTGTGGTGATGTAGGATCTGTGGTGATGTAGAAGGGCAGCAGGGCAACAACCTCAACGCCACAGGTCTTCCTCCTCTCCCCTTCTCTGCTTCATGTTCTATTACGTCAAACTTGAGCATGTAGGTACTATTTAGATGTGTAACTCTAGATTTATGTGGTACAAATATGTTCTGAGAAGCTGCTCAGAGAATTTGCTTCATATACATACTAACCCTCTCCTAAATGATAGATGAGGCAGGTGACTTATCTTTGTTATTTTCCTTTCTGCAAATTAGACCAATAGTATTTTAGTCAGCTTCAGGGTATGTTGAATATGAGAGTTAATGAAGATGATCGTTCTTTCTGTTGAGAGTACACAATCTGACTCATTTTAAAATAGCACCTTATCTTTATGAAAACACTATTTATAGTATGCTCACCTAATGAATCTATTAAACGATCTAAATACCACTGATTCACAGATTAGCTTGTGCCACTGTTGTTTTTTTACTTATCATGCCATTCTTATTTATGAGTCTGGCCTGGCACATTCTTCTTCGAAATATAGTATACCTATCTATAATACGAATACTGCATGTGCAGAACACATATATGTTGACTTCTCATGTATGTGATTACTTCTTTGGACACATCTGTATAGCGTGGAGCCTCATTTATGCAGTTCCTTGGCACAATGTGATACTCTGCATTGTTAAGTATACTTAAATTTGATTCTGTAGATAGGGTTGCTACTTTATATTCTGGTAAAGAAGAGGATGGTGTTTTGGTCCTGAGAAAATTCAAACCACCATCAATCTTTTGTCTAAATGAATTTCACAAAGAGAAGAGCAAGGGCGAACCAGGATTTATTGGCAGCATGATATTGTAATTGATGCGGTTCCAATATTTCCAGGATTCCATGAACCATTATGTGATTATTTCCAGTTTGCAGTGGAATGAGAACTAGAATCTTTAGCGTGTTCCAATATTTAATGCATATGTATCTTGTGATTGTGGAAATAAACACTTAATAACCTTTGACCGCAACTACCAAAGCTCAATGACAAATTGATAACATATCTTTTGTTGGGTGGATGTGGTCTCCTTTATTTCACTAATATAACTGAGCTTCAGAGAAGGCCGTTTTATGCCATTTGATTTCCCTTTTCATTATTTAAAGGTGGAGGTGATATTAGATTATTGTTATGGTAGGTGTAATCTTTTTTCTTCGATGGTATTATACATTATGAGTATGGAGTTGTTTCATTCCAAGTACAGAAGAAATTGAGTCTGTCTTGAATTGTTTAAATTTGTTGTCTTTATGTATCTTCCACTCTTATTATACATTGTATCTTCCTTTTTCATGACCCAAAAATAGCTGAGAAAGCATGACAATGACATCATTTGTTTTCCATCCTAGGCTCATTTCCAGGCCTGCTATTATTCTTTTTTGTCCTTCCTAAACTGTATCCTTTCTTTACCATTCTCCTTTTCTTATCCAGGCAACCGCTGAGGATGTTTAGAAAGGACACCACGAATAGCAGAGCACTCTATTGCTGCAATTATATGCAGGTACAAAATCAATGCTAACTTTGGGGTCTCCCTTTATGGCCTTTCCTGTGATCATAAGAGCTACAAAGAGACGCATTTGGTTTTAGGTCTGTATGATTTGATGTATTTATATTTATCCAATGAAAAAGCCCTTTGCTTGCCTTAGTAGATAAGAAAACTCTCTATTTATATTATGATATATGTACATATATTATTTAAATGATGCACTAAGAACTGCTTGAGATAGCAATTGTCGAGGGGGTATTTACTTCTATATTGTCTGGATCGTGTTTACACAATTTTCTTGGTTGTAAAAGATCTACTGTTTTATATCGACCATGCATACAATGTTTACTTAGGGAATTCCGCGCCGCGGGGATGACTTAGGTTTGTGTATGATGGTAGTCTTCATTTTGGTAGGTTTTGGCATGCTTTTGTGAGTTGGGTGATATTTTGGGTGGCGACATATAGTGTTGGCTGAATAAATATGTCGTCCCATGCGACGGGGGTGATATTTTGAATGTCCGTGTGTACTGGGATTGGTTTTATTCCGAGGAAGGACGGGGAAGTCCTCGAACCGGCATAGGGGCGCGGTGGCGGGCGGATCGGGGGACCGGCGACGGCGAATCGATAAAGAGCCTGCGGAGGACGACGAAGACACCTCAGCGGCCAACTCGTCGGCGTCGAGCGAAGAGGCCGCGATAAACCTCTTTTTGGCCATTGGCTCCTCGAGCTCCCCGGCACACAGGCAAAGGTTGAGGATGGAGGCGGCGGCGATGGCGGCGACCTACCAATGGTTTCGGGGGTATTGTGTGTCTATGTGAGCGGGGGTTTGGGGAGTGTGTTGTGTGAGTGGAGGGGGGCAAGGTGGTGTTTGAGGAAAGACCGCGACAACTGAAAATTTTACTAGGCGGGAGTAACAAGGCGGAGCTATTGAAAATTTGAATAAGGGCGAGCAGATATTTTTGAGATTGCGAGGGATGCAAAGGCGGGAGTAAAATACCGGGGGCCGGGGCTACTGAAAATTTGAATCAAGGGACTGAAGCAGAGCGGGAGTAACAGACATCACACACGGTCCTCACATACTAATTGTGTGCTATCAAACATTAAAACCTTTCACACGGTAGATTTTTTCGAGATTACGAGGCAGTAGATATTTTTTTGACCGGGAGGCAAGCCTCGTGGAGCCCAATCTACTGTGCTGATGTGAGAGACTGCAGGGCACGGGCGTGGCAGACGGGTAGTCTGACCGAACCGTGTCTATTGCGTACCCAATCGCAGACGGTTTCTACATCCAACTCGTGTGCTGTTTATAAATTTGGCAAAAATAATAATGCGGGAGAGGGCCAGAACACAAACACACTTACATGTGGACCAAATATATGTATGAAAACGGTGGTTTGATGTTTGAATACCCAATGCACAACTTTAATGTGGCACCTATCGCACAAAAGCACAGTATTGCTAGTCAGCCACCCCCATACGAACCCCACTTCGTGTCGGCGGTAAGGGAATCCTAACTACGAATGCATGCCCCCAAATAGCTAGGTAAGGGAATCTTGAAATTTACGAAGTCACCGTAGGCGCCTCGTCATCGACGGGAACGTCTCCTCCCACTGAAAGCGCATCGCCGGAAATCCTGAAATAAATCCAGGAATAATGCGAGCACCAGGATTTGAACCCTGATGGGTTGGGGATACCACTGTCCACCTAACCAACTCAACCACATGTTGATTCGCTACATGTACAGATGCTAACATACACACATATATTCATCCTTTTGACGTACACATACACTCTACCACTATGAGCACCTTCAAGATACTGAGTCGGCCAAAATATTTCAGCAAAATTTTGATGAAATTCACTAAATTTTAATCTTGACACTGAAATATTTACCTTTCGGCCAAAATATTTCGGCAATTTCAGTACTACATAGTAATCCAATTTTTAAAAATAAATATTTAAAATAAATAAATATTTAATCAAAATGGTGCTGAAATTTTTCTGAAACTGAAAATTAAAATCATGATCAGCGAAACATCTTGGTATTGACAAAGTAACCATAGACGTCTCGTAGTCGACGAAACGTCTCCTCGCACTGAATGAGCATCACAGAAAAACCTAAAATAAATTGCTAGATGGCTTCTCACGGCGTCTCATAGTCGATGAAACGTCTCGTATGTCTGAAGGAATGCTCTTATGCGGCCACGTCTCTAGCTAGATGGCTTCACATGCTACCAACATTGTCGTAGAAGAACCCCAAGTTCATGTCCCTCTCATCTTCAATGATCGTGTTGTGAAGAATCACACAACATGTCATGATGTTACTCAGGGTTCGCTTGTCCCAAAAACGAGCAGGATCACGAAAATGGCAAACCTAACTTGCAAAACACATTGAATCAATTGTAGTATCTTTGCTAACGCGAAGATACTCATCGGCATAGTCGACCGGAATGCCATATGGAATCACCCGCATAGTTGTCGGTATTTTCTGATATGCGCTAAACCCTTCAAGCCCGCGGCGTTTCTCCTTTGGGTAAAAAAATTGAGAATTGGCCTCGCAAGCTTCTACTATTTATACGAAGAGGGATTAGCGCATTCAATACCTTCTCCGGAAGAGGTGCGGAGGATACGTAGGTGACGCCGCGAAGTAGTCTTCCATGACCATCCTGTTCCCGAGATGGCGGTTGCGAGGGATGCAAAGACGGCTGACGGTCGATCCTTGCCGTCTCTTTCTGTTCCTATCCTCGAGCTCCTTCACGGCAAGGACCACCACCATCATCTGTTGCCTATTGTTCTCAAGCAGCGTCTCTATGTCTGAGTCGTTGGACAAGGACGAATCCTTGAGCAAAAATTCCCCGCAAGGGCTCAAATCCATCTACAAATCGATGCAGCTCGAATGATCGGAAATCGTTCGCTTAATCAAACCATAAGGGGTAGAAAAGCACTCACCGGCGGATCCGCGACGGGCAACGACCCGGGGGCGGCGGCTGGCTGCGGAATGGAGGGAAGGGAATGCGCGTGGGCTGAAATGTCCCTCCCGCCAACTGCTTTCTCACTATACAGGGCACCGACGGGGCGAGGGACCTGTATATTCATGGGTTGAGCATCCTTCAAAAAAAAATATAAATAACCAACTAGTATTATTTTGTAGCTCGGCGCGATACAAGGGTCTGCTACAGATGCTCTAAGCTTGCGTGGACTTTTCTCCATAGCAGCGGCGCCACTAGCCACTATCCATCGTCTGGCTCCGCGTCGTTGTCCTCCCAATCCCCTATCCCCATCCGGCGGCGGTCGCCGGCAGCAGGCATGGAGGCTGCGGTGGCGAGCGCGCTGACCAAGGAGGTGGTGCTGAAGCTGGTGACGCTGCTGAGCGAGAGGCACAAGCTGTCCAAGGGCCTCAAGGACGACCTCCGCTTCATCCACACCGAGCTCGACATGATCCTCTGCGACATGGACGAGCGCCACCCGGGGGATCCGACGCATGTGGAGGTCGTGTCCATGGAGGAGATGCGCGATCTGGCGCACGACATCGAGGATTGCATTGACCGGTTTCTCCCCTGCGCCGCCTGCGAGGGGGAAGCAGCCTCCGTCCTCCGCCGCGTCAAGAAGGCGGTCACCGGCGGCAACAGATCCCGGTTCGCGGCGGAGATCCGGAAGCTCCGGCAGAGGGTCAAGGACGCGCACGAGCGACGGGTCAACTATGGCGTCAACGGCGTGAGATCTGCCGCCGGAGCCGGAGCAGCAGCTCCCCCTGCGGCCACAGATGCGGCCGAGGCCGACCCTGTGGGCATCGACAGGCCCAGGCAGGAGCTGGTCGAGCTGCTGCTGGGCCGCGAGCCGGGGCCTCCCAGCGTGATATCCATCGTGGGGTTCGGCGGCTCGGGGAAGACGACGCTCGCCAGGGCGGTGTACTGCTGCCCCGGTGTCGTCCAGAGATTCCCTGCCCGTGCCTGGGCCGCGGGGTCCGAGCACACGGACGCCGGCGGGCTCCTGACGGCGATACTCCGGCAGCTCCACCACAGCGCCGATGTGCCGCATGACCAAGATTCCATAAATGATTTGCTGCGGACTACAGAGTGAGGATTTTCTGCACTAACCTCCCTACGACCTCACAAGAATCATTTTTTAGGGGACAAGAATCATTTGTGCACATACTTTGGCGGCTTAATTGTTACTGAAAAACTTACCAGTGTTGTTTTGGCTTTGGAAGAAAGAGTTGCCTGCGCGTAATTTAATCTTGCCATATTGTGATATGAACATACTCGGTATCTTGACAAATTTAAGACAAGAATTTTGGGACGGAGGGAGTATTACAAAGTTTGTGGGTGCCTGATTGAAGATCCATCGTCGAGAAAAGGAGGGATGAATCAGTGAAATGCTGTGAAAAACTGAAAATAGGAGCAAAGTCTGGTTTGTCACCTGCTGCTCTGCTTTTGCAGTGTCTGTATTGAAAGATTAGTCAGCAATTCAGACTGATTTCCCACATTAACTTTATGGTGCGATATATTTACCTGTCATATAAGTTTAACTTTACTAATTGGTTACAATCCAAGAGTCGGCCATCTTTAAGAATTCTAGTTCTGCTTTTTAAGAACAGTGTCACATTTCCTCTGTTTCGATAAACAAGATTTGAGCCCTTGTACAAGTGTTAATTTACATTCCTCCTGTTATGTACTCCCTCCCTAAACTAATATAAGAGCGTTTAGATCACTATTTTAGTGATCTAAATGCTCTTATATTAGTTTACAGAGGGAGCACTTATAAACAGTTTAGGATTCTATGTACATTTTACGCCTGTTTATATCTGCATATAGCAAATCAGTGAATTGGCAACCAATTTCTTCCAGATATAATCCCTTGTTAATTTCTCAGTTTGTCTGCCTGCCAGGTGCTTAATTGTAATCGATGACGTCAACAAGCAACACTGGGATGCCGTAAGAGCCACCTTCCACAGGGAAACAAAGAGCAGAATCATCATAACCACGGCTCTTCACTCGGTAGCTAATGCTTGCAGCTCAGGTGATGGTTATGTTTACAAGATGAGCATTCTTGATGCAGAACTCTCCAAGGTTTTGCTAACGAAGAAGGTTTTCTTTGGAGGATGTTCACCTGAACTGGAGCGGGGTTCAACAGCAATTGTGGACAAGTGCGACGGCCTCCCACTTGCTCTTGTTAGCGTGGCCAAATTTCTGCTAGGCAAGAATGAGCTCACAGGAAGACACTGTGCGCAAGTTTGCCGCAACCTCGGGCTTCATATGGAGAAGGATGCAGACTTCACAAAACTGCAACAGCTTCTTGTAAATAACTACAGAAGCCTGTCTGACTATCCTCTCAAGACCTCCCTGCTGTACACAAGTGTTTTCCCAAACGGTCGTCCAATCAGGAAGGATACTTTGATCAGGCGATGGTTAGCAGAAGGGTATGTACAGTGCAGGTACAAGCGCAGTGACCTGGAGGTAGCAGACGAAAACTTCCAGAAGCTTATCGACCGGAATATCATCCGGCCGATCAATGGTAGCAACAACACAAAAGTGAAAACGTGCAAAACTCATGGTATTATGCACGAGTTCATGCTGCACAAGTCCATGTCTGATAACTTCATCACATCTCTTCATGATCAAAACCGAAGTAAATTCCGTCACCTCTACATCCAGAACCCTGAAGGTGGCAGCACATTGGGCTTGAACCACCAGCATACAAGTCCGGCAAGCGACAACGTATCTGATAGCAGTGAAAAATTCCGTGCCCGGTCTCTGACAATCTTCGGGAATGTGGGAGAGGCTGCTTCTGAGTTTTGCAGGTGCGAGCTGCTGCGGGTGTTGGATCTGGAAGAATGCGACGATTTGGAGGACGGGCATCTCAAGGACATACATAAGCTGTGGCATCTGAAATATCTGAGCCTTGGGGGTACTACCAGCAACCTTCCAAGGAATATTGAGAAGTTACACTGTTTGGAGACACTGGACCTTAGGAAGACAAAGATAGAGATATTGCCTGTGGAAGTCATTGGGTTGCCTCACCTAGCTCACCTGTTTGGAAAGTTTAAGCTTGGGAAGGACTTGAAAGTGGGTGAACTAGAGAAGTTCTTACCAAAAAAATGTAAGTTGCAGACCCTTGCAGGATTTGTTGCAGACGAGAATCCCGGATTTCTACAACTCATGTCTCATATGAAAGAACTGAAAAAGGTTAAGATATGGTGTTGTGAGTCCACTGATGAAAACAATGAGAGCATGCCACACATTTCAGAGGTAGTTCAGAAGTTTGCTCAGGATGGTATGGACACGGCAGACGTCCGTTCTCTGACGCTTGATTTTGGAAATTCCTCTGGGGACTTCCTGGGTTCTATACAAGAATATTGCTTTCTCAGCTCGCTGAAACTGCGTGGCAGGCTGAGTCTACTGCCTCAGTTTGTTACATCCCTATGTGGCCTCACGGAGTTGTGCCTTTCCTCAACTAATCTAATGGGGAAAGATCTATCAAACCTGTGTAAGATGCGCTACTTGCTTTATCTCAAACTGGTTGAAGCTGACCTTAGCGGTTTCATCATACAGAAGGGGGATTTCCCAAGCCTGCAACACTTATGCCTTACCGTGCAAATACCCGTGCTCCCTACAATCGGAGAAGGTGCTCTGCCGCGTCTTGTCTCGCTTCAGCTGCTGTGTAAAGACCTTGTTGGCCTTTCAGGGATCAAGATCGAATACCACCAGCACCTGCAGGAAGTTGCTCTGGATTCTATGGTCAGTTCAAAAACAGTAGAAATGTACGTTACTGCAGCGAAGAAGCATCCCAAGAGACCAAAAGTTCTGTTTCTCAAAAGGATTGATCCAAGCGAAACTAAGTCCGCTGTGAAATATGTGGCGGCAGACGGACCAATACGTGAGAAGGCGTCCTCCATTGAGTTCAATCAAGTTCAGTTAACGCAGAATATGTTGCAGGACGAATGCATGATCAGTTTAGATCAATTCAGTTCAATGAGCAAACTCAATTCAGCTATGAAGAAAATAAAAGTTTCAGAACCCCCTCCGGCTGCACCCGAGCTGTCCAGTGCTGGGAACAGTGTGATGCCTCCTTCTGCAAGGTGAGGAACCTATCGGTTATGCTGACCCTTTTCATGTTCATGTGCTTTTTTGTGTTCGGTCAGATTCCATCTTAGCACATGTAAGAGATAGGGTATACATTCACTATTTTCAGTTACTTAGCAACATCTGGGAAACTAGCTTGCTGTAAGTACCTCATAATTACATGATTATGACATAGCAGTACACCAAAATTATGTATATCTTTTCGTTAAAACAAGTTGTGGGTAGCTCACATCTGTGTATGATGGTAATGGCTCCAATACATTTTTTTCATTTACCTGACCTGTTATAAACTTATAATCAGGTTTTCCCAAATAAACGCTGGAGATTGTTTTCTCTTTTGATTTTGTGGACCTTTTCCTTTTCCCGCATTGCCATTGGGATTAAACTGGAATGCTTCAAATTAACCCCGTGGCTAGTTTACATATACTAGAGGGATTCCATCTTCATGCTATACTAGAATCAAGCTCCCATTGTACATGCTGTGATGCTTGCTCGGGCAGTTAACAAATGCACATTTCTTCTTAGTGTTGTTTCTCCTTTTTTTTTCTATTTAAGCTCCTTTTTTTTGTGGGGATTGATTCTAGTAGTGACTGAGAAACAATTCAGGGAACATGTTTAGGAACTATGCTTTGTATTTGGCTAGTTATCAGTAACTATTTTTCAAAAATAACTAAGGAACATATGTCCCATGTGATTCTTCTGGCAGATTATACGAGAGTCTGTATCCGTTTTAAAATTCAAATATAGGCATCTACTTTGATTAGATGAATATGTACTACAAATAAGTAGAACGCACCGAAATAAACGGTGTACACGTTTCCAGTCCTTGTGAGTAATATGGGAATTTCTAGCTTAGTTAAGAGATTATGGGAATTTCTAGGTTAGTTAAGAGATTATTGGAATTTCTAGCAGCTACCGACTTGGCGGTCATGCAGGGTAGGCTGAAAAGTGTTATGGGACCTGTGCTCATCTAATTTGAGATTGGTGAAATCAGCAATTCCGTCGCAACTTCTTTGGTAGTGTCACGATCTATCTTACTGCAAAAGCCTAAGACACCAAACAACCTCAGTATCGCGCCGACATTTTTGCACGCTGCTGCCTGCTGGTACTTATACATAATTGACATTCTATTTATCCTTTTTTTTTTAATTGTGCAGCATATGCTAAAGCACCATTGCTGGAGTTTAGGAACTTGGCCATGGGTTCCAACCTCATCCAGTGTACAGAAACTCATTTTTTCTATATATGCGTGAACGGAGACGCGAAGGTTTTGCATTCTCTCTGTTCTTGGAGTTGCCATTTATTTAGCAGGAGGCGGCAAGACAAATCACCCTTTCGGTTTTGACTTTCGAGCAGGGCCTGTCTTAGGGAGTAAAGTGAGCAGTTTTTTTTAGCTGAAAGTGAGCAAGGACTTGTGTCGTCGGAATTGTTAGTTGTAACATATCTTGGTGTCTCTATACATTATGATTAATTTCGATGAACTAAATCTCTTCTAAAGCTTGCATCTATACATTATTAGAGCCCAAGTTTAGGGTGTACATCTGTACAACCATGTGGCTCCACCCATGATGGGCCGGCCCAGTCAAGCGTTTTTGGAAGGTTCGGGAGGAACTGTTCATGGAAACCTTCCACCGGCTTTGACCAGAAGGTTGCACATGGGTTTTTATTTTCTTTCTTATCTGTTTTTATTTATGGTTTGCATCCATTTTATTATTTCTGGTTATAATTTTTCTATTTTTTATTTTTTTCAAATAAATATCAAATTCCTATAATACATGATAAACATTTTATGTATGTACATGGAACATTTTTTGATACATGTGGAATTTTTGTAAATACATGTTTGATTTTTCTCATGGTAATCATTTTTCAAATACACGTTGAATAATTTTTTGAATATTACAAAATATTTAATATATATCATGTAATTTTTTTGCATTGTACAACAAAATTTTAAAAAGTCACATACATATTTTGAAACATTTTGTAAATTATGCTAACTTGTTCAAAAATGTCACAAACATAGTTTTTGAAACTTGTGATATTTTCTTTTGTATATATCACAAAATATTTCTTGAATGGTACGAAACACTTTTTACGTTAACAATTTTGTGCTGGCCTATCGTTTCCATCTTTCACGAGGTTCGTCAAGAAACCTTGAGCACGTTAATTATCAAGCAGATCACATGATGAAATGAGAACAACATTGTCCAAATGAAAAAAACATCTAATTTATAGCACAAGGCCGGTTTAACGAAACGAAATGAAGTCGAGAGCAAAACAGGGTACGCACACGCGCCAACGTGCATAAATTATTGCTTCCTACCGAGAAAAAAAAGCATGGCATGATATATGCTCACTCATGATATTGCTTTTTTTTTTCAAAAAGAACAAAAGGCTGATTACCATTTCATGCATGCGTGCGTGCATGGGCGCACCTTGTCAACCATCGTGGGGCAGCCAACGTAGGGTGGGCTCTCCGAATGCCCGGAGGTGGCAGGCGCCGCCATGGCAAAGCTAGCAATGCACGAGAGCGCCAGAGCCACGGTGCCCGCCCATGAGCGGTGTGGTGAAGGAGAAAGGTGGCGGCCGTGAGCGAGGAGAAGACGAGGCCATTGTGTCCAACCACCTCTGATAGTTGGTGTCGTGCAAGGCGAGCATCCGTATTGGGCTTGCTTCCAATCGCATCCCGTGTGGACCGCCATAGCCGGTCGTAGCTCGAGCTGGACCTAGGGTTCGTTGTCTTCGCCGATTGACATGGGAAACTCAATTTGTGATGGTTATAGTAGAAGAAAAACCTTTCTTTTTTGTGAAATTGGACTTGAATTAATTAAGCAACGTAATACAGTCCAGCTGGCATAGGGTTCTGGGTTTATGGCCGACCCATGTTGTTTTCCAATTAAAACCTGACGCCTGGGCAAGATTATTTGGACATATGTTCACCCACAGAGATTTTGGGAAAAAAGGTCACGCTTTAGAAAAAAGTTGATGGATTTTGATTTTTTACGGATTTGAAAAAGGTTCATCGATTTTGAAAAAAATGTTCATGGATTTGAAAAATGGGTTGTGGATTTTGAAAAGAAAGTTCGTGGGCTTGAGAAAAGGTCACTGATTTTGAAAAACAAGTTCATAAATTTGTTTTTTTGTTGTGAATTTGGATATATTCATTCATTTGAAAAAAGTTCACATGATTTGAAAAGAATTTCACGAGCTTGAAGAAAGGTTTGAGTTTAAAAAATATCCGTGCATACAGATAAGAGAAAGGACGAAAAGGAAAAAGAAAACAAAAAGGAAGAGGAAAGGAAAACGAAAACAAAAGGAAAAACCGGATAAAAACCAGTCCAAAAATAAATAAATAAACGGCCGAAAACTTCCCAAAATCATCTTTTTTTAGGATCACTTCCCAAGATTTTCCTTTCTCCTTCAGTTACTCTGCTCCTGTAACCGTTGGTATTGAATACACCACAAAAGTTCGAGGGACAACATCATATCCACAGCAGGTAACCCATCTAATGCCTGGTTGAAATGTCCCCCACCCTCCACGCGACACACACACACACACACATATATGTCCAGCCTAGTCTTAAGTACCTCCTTTCAATCTTGGTGCCAAAGAAACTTAGCCCCTCCTTATTTTCTCCAGGGAAGTGCCATCATCGGGTACATGCCTATTATGCTTAGAAGTCGTGCCTGTGTTTTGAATGGAAAGGGTGTCGTCGGAATTGTTAGTTGTAACATATCTTGGTGTCTCTATACATTATGATTAATTTCGATGAACTAAATCTCTTCTAAAGCTTGCATCTATACATTATTAGAGCCCAAGTTTAGGGTGTACATCTGTACAACCATGTGGCTCCACCCATGATGGGCCGGCCCAGTCAAGCGTTTTTGGAAGGTTCGGGAGGAACTGTTCATGGAAACCTTCCACCGGCTTTGACCAGAAGGTTGCACATGGGTTTTTATTTTCTTTCTTATCTGTTTTTATTTATGGTTTGCATCCATTTTATTATTTCTGGTTATAATTTTTCTATTTTTTATTTTTTTCAAATAAATATCAAATTCCTATAATACATGATAAACATTTTATGTATGTACATGGAACATTTTTGATACATGTGGAATTTTTGTAAATACATGTTTGATTTTTCTCATGGTAATCATTTTTCAAATACACGTTGAATAATTTTTGAATATTACAAAATATTTAATATATATCATGTAATTTTTTTGCATTGTACAACAAAATTTTAAAAAGTCACATACATATTTTGAAACATTTTGTAAATTATGCTAACTTGTTCAAAAATGTCACAAACATAGTTTTTGAAACTTGTGATATTTTCTTTTGTATATATCACAAAATATTTCTTGAATGGTACGAAACACTTTTTACGTTAACAATTTTTGTGCTGGCCTATCGTTTCCATCTTTCACGAGGTTCGTCAAGAAACCTTGAGCACGTTAATTATCAAGCAGATCACATGATGAAATGAGAACAACATTGTCCAAATGAAAAAAACATCTAATTTATAGCACAAGGCCGGTTTAACGAAACGAAATGAAGTCGAGAGCAAAACAGGGTACGCACACGCGCCAACGTGCATAAATTATTGCTTCCTACCGAGAAAAAAAAGCATGGCATGATATATGCTCACTCATGATATTGCTTTTTTTTTTCAAAAAGAACAAAAGGCTGATTACCATTTCATGCATGCGTGCGTGCATGGGCGCACCTTGTCAACCATCGTGGGGCAGCCAACGTAGGGTGGGCTCTCCGAATGCCCGGAGGTGGCAGGCCCGCCATGGCAAAGCTAGCAATGCACGAGAGCGCGAGCCACGGTGCCCGCCCCGCAGAGCGGTGTGGTGAAGGAGAAAGGTGGCGGCCGTGAGCGAGGAGAAGACGAGGCCATTGTGTCCAACCACCTCTGATAGTTGGTGTCGTGCAAGGCGAGCATCCGGTATTGGGCTTGCTTCCAATCGATCCCGTGTGGACCGCCATAGCCGGTCGTAGCTCGAGCTGGACCTAGGGTTCGTTGTCTTCTCGCGATTGACATGGGAAACTCAATTTGTGATGGTTATAGTAGAAGAAAAACCTTTCTTTTTTTGTGAAATTGGACTTGAATTAATTAAGCAACGTAATACAGTCCAGCTGGCATAGGGTTCTGGGTTTATGGCCGACCCATGTTGTTTTCCAATTAAAAACCTGACGCCTGGGCAAGATTATTTGGACATATGTTCACCCACAGAGATTTTGGGAAAAAAGGTCACGCTTTAGAAAAAAGTTGATGGATTTTGATTTTTTACGGATTTGAAAAAGGTTCATCGATTTTGAAAAAAATGTTCATGGATTTGAAAAATGGGTTGTGGATTTTGAAAAGAAAGTTCGTGGGCTTGAGAAAAGGTCACTGATTTTGAAAAACAAGTTCATAAATTTGTTTTTTTGTTGTGAATTTGGATATATTCATTCATTTGAAAAAAGTTCACATGATTTGAAAAGAATTTCACGAGCTTGAAGAAAGGTTTGAGTTTAAAAAAATATCCGTGCATACAGATAAGAGAAAGGACGAAAAAGGAAAAAAGAAAACAAAAAAGGAAGAGGAAAGGAAAACGAAAACAAAAAGGAAAAACCGGATAAAAACCAGTCCAAAAAATAAATAAATAAACGGCCCGAAAACTTCCCAAAATCATCTTTTTTTTTAGGATCACTTCCCAAGATTTTCCTTTCTCCTTCAGTTACTCTGCTCCTGTAACCGTTGGTATTGAATACACCACAAAAGTTCGAGGGACAACATCATATCCACAGCAGGTAACCCATCTAATGCCTGGTTGAAATGTCCCCCCACCCTCCACGCGGACACACACACACACACATATATGTCCAGCCTAGTCTTAAGTACCTCCTTTCAATCTTGGTGCCAAAGAAACTTAGCCCCTCCTTATTTTCTCCAGGGAAGTGCCATCATCGGGTACATGCCTATTATGCTTAGAAGTCGTGCCTGTGTTTTGAATGGAAAGGATGAAGATGAACTAGCAAGATATGGTTAGCCTATTTGTGGTTTTGTGGGAAAATGCAATTCTTTCTTGGACAGAGTTACCATATTATCTTTTGGTTATTTGATGGTTTTACTATTGCGTCTATAGGTGAGTGCCCTCTTGATCCTGGTGGTTACTTCATTGTGAAAGGAAATGAGAAGGTAGCTAAAAACATCGATGCAATTTTCTAAGTTCCATTTTATTATTTCTGGTTATAATTTTTCTATTTTTATTTTTTTCAAATAAATATCAAATTCCTATAATACATGATAAACATTTTATGTATGTACATGGAACATTTTTGATACATGTGGAATTTTTGTAAATACATGTTTGATTTTTCTCATGGTAATCATTTTTCAAATACACGTTGAATAATTTTTGAATATTACAAAATATTTAATATATATCATGTAATTTTTTGCATTGTACAACAAAATTTTAAAAAGTCACATACATATTTTGAAACATTTTGTAAATTATGCTAACTTGTTCAAAAATGTCACAAACATAGTTTTTGAAACTTGTGATATTTTCTTTTGTATATATCACAAAATATTTCTTGAATGGTACGAAACACTTTTTACGTTAACAATTTTGTGCTGGCCTATCGTTTCCATCTTTCACGAGGTTCGTCAAGAAACCTTGAGCACGTTAATTATCAAGCAGATCACATGATGAAATGAGAACAACATTGTCCAAATGAAAAAACATCTAATTTATAGCACAAGGCGGTTTAACGAAACGAAATGAAGTCGAGAGCAAAACAGGGTACGCACACGCGCCAACGTGCATAAATTATTGCTTCCTACCGAGAAAAAAAAGCATGGCATGATATATGCTCACTCATGATATTGCTTTTTTTTTTCAAAAAGAACAAAAGGCTGATTACCATTTCATGCATGCGTGCGTGCATGGGCGCACCTTGTCAACCATCGTGGGGCAGCCAACGTAGGGTGGGCTCTCCGAATGCCCGGAGGTGGCAGGCGCCCGCCATGGCAAAGCTAGCAATGCACGAGAGCGCGCAGGCCACGGTGCCCGCCCCGCAGAGCGGTGTGGTGAAGGAGAAAGGTGGCGGCCGTGAGCGAGGAGAAGACGAGGCCATTGTGTCCAACCACCTCTGATAGTTGGTGTCGTGCAAGGCGAGCATCCGGTATTGGGCTTGCTTCCAATCGCATCCCGTGTGGACCGCCATAGCCGGTCGTAGCTCGAGCTGGACCTAGGGTTCGTTGTCTTCTCGTCGATTGACATGGGAAACTCAATTTGTGATGGTTATAGTAGAAGAAAAAACCTTTCTTTTTTTGTGAAATTGGACTTGAATTAATTAAGCAACGTAATACAGTCCAGCTGGCATAGGGTTCTGGGTTTATGGCCGACCCATGTTGTTTTCCAATTAAAAACCTGACGCCTGGGCAAGATTATTTGGACATATGTTCACCCACAGAGATTTTGGGAAAAAAGGTCACGCTTTAGAAAAAAGTTGATGGATTTTGATTTTTTACGGATTTGAAAAAGGTTCATCGATTTTGAAAAAAATGTTCATGGATTTGAAAAATGGGTTGTGGATTTTGAAAAGAAAGTTCGTGGGCTTGAGAAAAGGTCACTGATTTTGAAAAACAAGTTCATAAATTTGTTTTTTTGTTGTGAATTTGGATATATTCATTCATTTGAAAAAAGTTCACATGATTTGAAAAGAATTTCACGAGCTTGAAGAAAGGTTTGAGTTTAAAAAAATATCCGTGCATACAGATAAGAGAAAGGACGAAAAAGGAAAAAGAAAACAAAAAAGGAAGAGGAAAGGAAAACGAAAACAAAAAGGAAAAACCGGATAAAAACCAGTCCAAAAAATAAATAAATAAACGGCCCGAAAACTTCCCAAAATCATCTTTTTTTTTAGGATCACTTCCCAAGATTTTCCTTTCTCCTTCAGTTACTCTGCTCCTGTAACCGTTGGTATTGAATACACCACAAAAGTTCGAGGGACAACATCATATCCACAGCAGGTAACCCATCTAATGCCTGGTTGAAATGTCCCCCCACCCTCCACGCGGACACACACACACACACACATATATGTCCAGCCTAGTCTTAAGTACCTCCTTTCAATCTTGGTGCCAAAGAAACTTAGCCCCCTCCTTATTTTCTCCAGGGAAGTGCCATCATCGGGTACATGCCTATTATGCTTAGAAGTCGTGCCTGTGTTTTGAATGGAAAGGATGAAGATGAACTAGCAAGATATGGTTAGCCTATTTGTGGTTTTGTGGGAAAATGCAATTCTTTCTTGGACAGAGTTACCATATTATCTTTTTGGTTATTTGATGGTTTTACTATTGCGTCTATAGGTGAGTGCCCTCTTGATCCTGGTGGTTACTTCATTGTGAAAGGAAATGAGAAGGTAGCTAAAAACATCGATGCAATTTTCTAAGTTGTCTTGCTTTCTTGATCTTGACTAATATTCTGTGTCGCTACTACCTATTGGATGGCAATAGTAACAGTGCCAACTGCCTATTTTGACACACAAGTTTCTAGCTGGTTTTGTGTTTATTAATGCCTCACGATATGTTTCCATGTCCAGGTCCTTCTTATACAAGAACAACTATCAAAGAATCGTATCATTATTGAGACCGACAGTAAAGGAAGGTCATAATCTTTGTTGAGTAACTTACTGTGTCCTTTGTTTACCATTTAGAATTTTGTATCAGCATCCAGCAGTTCCTTGTATTTTTAGGGTTTGAGAACTGTTGGCGAAGACATCTTCTGCCAATTGCCTGTGTCTATGGCTATTCTCGACATAATGTGGTGCACTTGGTTGGGTAGTTTACTTTAAGTAAAACATTTTGATGGATAGACAGCTGTTATAAATAGATAGACTGCACATTCATATGATTTTTTCTGTAGAGAGAACCAATGGTAAAGGGGGGAGGATACTGATAGCAATTTATAGTGTACATGTTCTTGAATTATGTGGCAGTAAAAGGTAGTGTGTCGATGGCTTATGTTGTTACATTGGTTTCATGCTGTCTCCATTTAAAAGGTATTGTCACCTAGTGCAACCGCCTTAGTATGTGATATGCCTTGTTTCTCCCGAATCACCATGTTTGAACTTGGTTCATTGTCTTGTTGAATGTTGAAGCAAAATAACTTGTCTAACCAACCGGCCATTTCTGAAGTTGCTTCTTTCTGTGTGATTGTCAGCTTTCCGCATGATATTTCATTTCGTATTCATGTGGGTTCTATACACTTTGTTCGCTGTATGAAATGCACCACGGTTGAAATATTAAACACATTCTGCTCCGACTATTATAACAATGTGATTTTTGTTTTCTATCGATTAGGGTGACTGCATCTGTTGTGAGCAGCACACACCAAAAGAAAAGCAAGACCATTGTTGTTATGGAGAAGGAGAAGATTTATCTACAGTTGAATCAATTTACTAAGCTGGTACGCATTTGGTATCCTGTTAGTGTGTTAACTATTCCTTCCATTAAAATATGAGACTTTTTTCATCTTAACCCCTTGTTTATTATAGGATCACAACAAAATACAGGTTGTATTTAACGAGTCACTTCTTTGTTAATTATTTTAAATACGCTGTACCAATACTTGTTGGCTGGTGCCCTAGTGGTATGGCTCCTCGGGTTTTGCCATGGTTTCACTCTATTATAGTCATGCTGGAAGGGATTGCTAGGTTGTGGAAGGAGACAGCTGGATAGGCAGCTTTTATGAGGGATCAAAAGCTCTTGACTATTAATGCCGAAATCTTCTAGGCTTGCTTACTTGCTCTAGTCCTTTCACTTCATAGATAGAATTGAGCCAAACAAATCATTTATGATTAAGCCAACCACTGTAGAATCAATACTGACAGAAATTTAGGAGCACAACAAGATAGTGCCAGTTGAAAAGTAACATTGGCATGCCACTGGCACGTGGCCCACCGTCCCATCTATCGGTGGTCATATCAGTGTTACTTTCCAATTTATATATCTTTCTGACGTACTGAGCTAATCTTCCTGAATTTAAGCAATCACATCCTTTAAATAGAGCAAGACCTGAGACACTGAGTAGCCTTCTCCTTAATTGGCTATAGACCCGATGGCTTCTTAACAAATGTGCATAAGGCCATTGATTCCTATATTGACATGGAAGGATTAATCTCAGTTTCTAAGCTTTGAACTCTGCAGATTCCTATAATGGTTGTTATGAAAGCAATGGGAATGGAAAGTGATCAAGAGATTCTACAAATGATTGGACGAGATCCAAGATATGGGGACCTCCTGTTTTTGTCTATTCAGGTAATGTGTTTGTTGAGTTAAATGAGATCTCTCAAGGACTACATAATCATTTAATCTTTTGTCAAGTGTTAAAATATTTCTCTTGTCCTTGAGATTTACAATTTTATATTTGTATGTACCTTTTCCTTGTTCTTTTCTTCAAGAGCTTATGTCTTTATATTTTAGGCTATTTAAACAGTTTTTTACTTTCTTAGGAATGTGCCTCAGAGAGAATATATACACAAGAGCAAGCACTTCAGTACATGGATGGCAAGGTGAAACTTCAATCTGATATAAGCGCATATTACTATCATCGAAGAATTACATTAGTTCAACTACAGAATAAATATTTTACGTAGTTGGTAAAAAAGTTGTACTTACCCTATATTTTTCATGGCCAGTGTGTGTGTGTGTGGGGGGGGGGGGGGTATAGGTACTACTACTTTTTACCATTACCAAATTTTATCTGTTTTTAGTTGCCTGTATGTACTGAATGCGTCTTATCTTTGCAGTTGAAGTATCCGGATTCAGGAAATCTGAAGGTATGAACTAAAGCTCATATACTCTTGATTTCTATGTATGGTTCAGGACATATACTAACTATAACTTTCCACTTTTTTTTTCTTAAACTAATTGGTGTAGACTAGCTAATAGAGCTACAATGTTGTATTCTTATTCACATTAGGTTACTTCATCTCGCTCTTTTTGTCACTTACAGGAAAGTCGGTCAAAATCAATACTCCGTGATGTTTTTCTTGCGCATGTGCCGGTGAGATAAATAATTGGAACTCTAATACCTAGGCTTTGCAGTCAGTCCAGTCCACTCTCTCACGGCAATTTCACCTGTAGGTCAATAATGGGAACTTCAGAGCAAAGTGCATTTACACTAGCGTAATGTTAAGGCGCATGATGGATGCAATCTTGAATGCTGACACTTTTGATGATAAGGCAAGTTCAAGCTTCCCCTTGTATCACTTTAGTGAATGGGTCCTAGAAGAAGTCATCTATCGAAAGTCATTTTTCCTGTCTTCAGCAATGTTTCATAATAAATGAAATCCCTGTAAATTTCAGCTGGTGCTCGCAGAACCAAACATGACCGATTCTTAGTAGTTACTACTCCCTCTGTCCCATAATATAAGAGCGTTTTTGACACTAGTGTAGTGTCAAAAACGCTCTTATATATGGGACAGAGGCTATATAAATTATAGCTTAACACACATGGTGGCTGGTTGATCCTTGCTAAACCCGACTGTGCAGAGTGATCTTGCTGGTATTGGAATCTCTAGTGAAACACTGTCAGTTTGAAAACTCCAATGGTCATAATAAATTGTGATCTGGGACAACTTACTGCATGTTAACTCTGTTTTGGTCTCTACCCATCATTCGCCAAATCACTTTGTTTTGTGTTACCTCCTATTCATAGTCTGCATGGCCAAGAGCCCAAGACTGTACATTTATCGCTTAAATGTAATGCAGGGTAATGTTATGAAATCCTAGGGAAGCTTCTGTACAATGATTGACTCCTATATATCATCCCACCTACCCTCTACCAAAATCATTGTTTGATACACGGGGCCATATCTCCAGCCTTTGGCATCTCTGTCTGGGAGGGGTCTTCAAGCACACGAAACTGTCTTCGCAAATTTATGGACACATGTGAATCATTTAATGAATCAAATTTGCACTTGCAGGATTACGTAGGAAATAAGAGGCTGGAACTGTCTGGTCAACTACTATCGCTGCTATTCGAGGTGTTTATTTTCTCTAATCATTTCATTTGATGGTTGCATTATGTGATTTTCTCACTTATGGCGTTTCTCTGTGAAGGATTTGTTCAAAACAATGAATGCTAATGCTGTGAAGAATATGAGCGCACAAAGTAGAAAAGCCCAAACAGATAGTTTTAAGCAGGTATATATTTTTGGATGATCACTTGTGCCAAAATTTTGCATTTTATTGTAGCGAGCCAGCGATGCTACTGTACCGCAACAGTTTGACGTTGTCCTCAATTCTTGTTGCACTATTCTCTGAATTGTAGTCTATATGCAGTCTAATTATATTGCTGCTAGCGTTTGCCTTGATTATAGCTTACTAAATGAAGAAGTAAAGCTCATAAACTCGACTCATGAAAATGCTTTTGAAACTACAAAGCTTGTTAAAGCAGATCCACAGAGTTTTTATCATCTTGAGTGAAAATATGAAATGGATCAGCTGTCTGCTCATAAGGTGGGAGGTTTACCCATCGATTTTGCATGTAGTTAAATTAGATGTTTTGTTGGACACATTTTTTTATTTGACCTTGCAAACAAAACTTAGACCCCACAATTAGTTGGCCTTTTCGAAAACCGCAAATCGATACTTATTATGTGCTGGTGTAATTCAGTCCTTCCATAATAGTATTATGTCGCTTAAAGCTTAAAGTAACTTTCTCCCTTGTATTTGACGTTAAGTTTGCATCCTTGAAATGCCACTACTCCGTACCATATTGTCTGATAAATGACATGCCAATGTAATATGAAAATGCACCGGAAAAATTCATTACTCTTTTATTCTTGCTCTGCACATTATATCGGAATGTGTTTAGCTGTTCTAACACTGAGAAATGTGCTGTAACATCACTAACCATGTAAAAAATCCCTTTGGGGTGCTCAGACATACTCCCTCCGTCCCATAATATAAGAGCGTTTTTGACACTAGTGTAGTGTAAAAAATGCTCTTATATTATGGGACGGAGGGAGTAGTATCTTAGATGTATAATTTCCTTATTTGCAGATAATAGAGAAGAATGTTACCATAACCTTTGGTTTGGAGAGGGCTATTAACACAGGAAATTGGGACATAAGCCGATTTGGGATGAGTAGAAAGGGAGTATCACAGGTTCTAGTCATTCAATCCTCTGAGTTTCGATCTCTCTTCTCTGATCTATAGATATTTTGGGATTTAAGTTTCTCTTTTGCTTCTGTGCAGTCTCTTTCTAGGCTATCCTACATTGCATCTGTAGGCTACATGACACGCATATCACCGCAATTTGAGAAGACCCGGAAAACAAGTGGACCTCGTGCGTTGCAGCCTAGCCAGGTGAGGATAGATGTTACTACTTCTTAAAAAAAACAGGAATATACGTGAAGATCAGAAACCTAAAAACTGTTTACATTTGCTTCTTATGTAACTATTTTTGTGACAGTGGGGTATGCTTTGCCCGTGTGATACTCCTGAAGGGGAACTTTGTGGATTGACAAAAAATTTAGCTTTGTTGGCTCATGTTACAACAGATCAAGAGGATGGCCCACTCATAAATCTGGTTTGTTGAGGCGCAACCCGCTGCAATTTTTTCTTCATTCATTTTCACTTGCTTTCTTGGCATCCATTATATGAAAAGTTCTATGAGTCGTGAGCGATCTTATATCTTCCACTTTTGTTCATTATGTACTAGTGTTATACTCTAGGTGTGGAAGATTTATCAATTCTATCAGGAGAAGAAATTCATGCACCAGGTTCATTTTTGGTCATGTTCAATGGATTAATACTGGGGAAACATAGGCAACCTCAGGTTCAATTCCTTTAAAACCTTACATATACTTTTTCTCATTTCTTCTTAGAGTTTTCGTTAAGCCATCCATGATGCTTTTCAGATATTTGCTAATTCTATGAGAACATTGCGTCGGTCAGGCTACATTGGGGA
The DNA here is from genome assembly GCA_021437245.1 of Aegilops speltoides. Lineage (NCBI taxonomy): Eukaryota > Viridiplantae > Streptophyta > Magnoliopsida > Poales > Poaceae > Aegilops > Aegilops speltoides. The sequence continues at coordinate 5,262,898 of CM038146.1, read as the reverse complement.
GTTTGTAAGCATTTTTGTAAATGAGAAGCAGGTATTGTTTGTTTTCTCTTGATTTCTACTAGCTTACCATGAGTACTAGCATCATGCTCATGAAATTTGTATTCCTAGGATAATAGTGTGTTTTGAGAATATCAAATAACAAAAACAGAAATCGATTCTACTTAATACGGGGCACTTCGTGGGAAAACTGCTAAATAAATCAAACCTAATTCATTAATGTAAGTCACTACTTCATCTCCAGACCTGGGGGAATAGCTTCTCATCATATTGCTGTGGGTACATTAGGTATATTAGCGGACTTATTCCATCGTAGGGATGTCCGCACGTTAATGTGGTATGTGAGCTGGAAGTTATGAAAGAAGCTTCAAACTCATGTTGTTCATCTCTATTTATGATGGTACTAGTTAGAATTTATTAGTTAAAGCTTGTTACGCTGACTTATGCACCAAGGAATGAAATTACTGTTGCAAGCTAGTTTCAACACACAAGAACTTCAGGTCAAACAAGAGCTAAGATCTTTAAGATATATAATCGTTAGCAGCTTGATAAAAACATTCTCATTACATAACAAGTGTGGGGAAAATGAGTTTGTGCTGGCGTTGTTTTTCCCTTCTGGAATCAGTTTGATGGCTATACAGTGATTGTGGCATGCGACACAAATATTATGAAAATATCAGTACTCAGTAGTATACATTCTTGTCCTCCAGAAGTTGTACGTTGTAACAACCTTTCTAACTGTATATTGTCGAAGATAATCCCCTTCATCTTATAATTTAGGTTCCTCACATGTAGCAAACAATGGTTATATTTTTCAGTCCCATAATCTAGGTGTCTTAGTCAATGAGTACAGTGCTCTTTCTATGGTTGTACCTGAAATTGCAGAATGGTATAAATAACTCACATTGTGGTAGGATCCACCCAGAGTTTGTATTGGTAGTATTTTGTTTGTGATCTGCATCTATTTTTGTTCTTAAAGGATGTTTTGGATCTAACTTGTTCCTGCCATTTCTAGCATTGCATTCACATTGCCTCTGATGGTGGTCGTGTTTGCCGCCCACTTATAATCGCTGATAAGGGGAGATCAAGTGTCCAAGAGCATCATATGAAACAACTGAGGGTTAGCAATTCACATGTTTTCTGATCTATTTGTTGTGTATTTGTAATCTAAAGCTCAATTGATTTTCTTCCTTTCTAGGACGGTATACTCTCATTTGATGATTTTCTGCGTGATGGGTTGATTGAATATCTTGATGTCAATGAAGAGAATAATGCATTGGTATAACATGATTCTTCTGAATTCTTTTGTAGTTTGTTTAATTTGTGATAATATGTTTAATATCATTCAAACAGATTGCATTGTATGAGCATGAGAATCAAGATGATGTTCAGAGAAGCAGAATCACACACATTGAAATAGAGCCCTTGACTATACTAGGAGTTGTGGCTGGACTTATTCCTTATCCACACCATAACCAATCTCCACGTAACACTTATCAGGCAAGGATTTGAATTATTGCTGTTGTATACATGATGATTCATTCAATCCCACACTTACATTTTCTAATCTGCAGTGCGCAATGGGTAAGCAAGCAATGGGCAATATTGCATATAATCAGGTAAGAAGCAGCTTCAGCTGTTTTTTTACAATTTAATGCCACATTAGTTTTTGTTTCATTGCACTCACAAGAATGCAGCATGAAGTGGCCTGGTTGGTTGCAACCTGCGTACACATTCGACCATTGAAAAGCATCTAACTCACATGCCTGGATAAATTAATTATATTCCCATCAAATAATTTACAATTCTGTTATACTCTGGCCCTTGTTATAAGCTGCTTCCCCTACTAACGTGAAATAATGTTTCTTTGGAATGTGCTACAGTTGTTCCGGGCAGATCCTCTACTATATTTGTTGGTGTATGCGCAGCGTCCCCTGCTTACAACGAAAACAATCGAGTTGGTTCGTACCTGCCCCGTTCTCTCCCATCCTCATTTAAATTTTATATGTATCACATATTGTACTGCATTTCTTTTCAGGTGGGATATGATAAGCTTGGGGCTGGGCAGAATGCAACTGTTGCTGTCATGAGTTACAGTGGATATGATATTGAAGATGCAATTGTAATGAATAAGTCATCCCTTGATCGAGGTTTTGGTCGCTGCATAGCAATCAAAAAGTAATGTTATGCTTCAAATACAGTTGCTCTTCCTTTTATTCTGTTTTGCTTCTTATAGTGTATCTTTGGTTCTCATCCTAAAGGTACAAGGTCACTATGCAGAAGTATGGAAATAATATATCAGAAAAGAATGTTAAACCAGAGAGGGATAAAGATGGTGTTTTGATGAAAAAGAATATGCAGGTACTAAAAGCACCGACCATTCATATTAGCTGAATTTGAAGGAATAATACTAGAGTCCACCTTGAGATGCTAGGCAAAAGAGGTTTTTTCTTGGTAGTGAAGGTCTTTCATTCATATTGAGCTATCTAAATTTTCCGGAAAAGAAAGAAAGCAGAACCCTATAGAAACAGCATGTCGAAGGTTGAGATATTTTTTTCCAAAACCTCAAAATCCAGATAAATTTATGGATTAATTTCTTGACCTTCTTTCCAAAGACACTATGAGTTTTGTTTCCAACAGTTTTTGTCTGGCTTTTTTATTATTCTACGTGCGTATTTGTAATGGATGATCTGGTTGATAGGGGCTTGCCAGGCCCAAACTGGCTAAAATTATTCGCAGCCTCTAATCTGTCAACTCGGTATACATTTTTCACTATAGTTCCTAAAAGCCAGGGTTTTGTGACAGGCATTGGATGAAGATGGATTTGCGGCACCAGGTCAAATAATCCGCAATCATGACATCTATGTGAATAAGAAAACTCCCAAGATTATTCCCGATGGTACTGCAAACAGTCCTGCCGTTAGATTAACAGACAGGTGACAATTGTTATTTTTTTGTGCTTCTTTTTAGCATGCCCCATCTATTTTTTGGCTCCCAAGTTTTGCTGTCAAGAATGTTATATGTTCTCAGTCGCTTCAAACATTATTCACCCAGGGATTACAAGGACTCACCTGCTGTTTACCGAGGTGATGATGACGAAACTACTGTAGTAGATCGTGTAATACTTTCATCAGATACAAATGACCAATTGACCATTAAATGTATGATCAGACACACTAGGAGGCCAGAGGTAGGACATATTCGCTGAATCTCTTCAATTTCATGTATGGAACGATGAATATAAATTTTGCTTTCCTGTTTGTGACCCAGGTCGGTGACAAATTTAGTAGCAGACATGGACAGAAAGGTGTTTGTGGTACCATTATTCAGCAGGAAGACTTCCCCTTCTCTGAGAGAGGAATATGCCCTGACTTAATTATGAATCCCCATGGATTTCCAAGGTTATATATTGGCTTGGTTATATTGTATACCCGGTTCCTTTTGTGTTGATTTCTTTTAGTTGGGTTTTTTCTGTTCATGTCTTATGTAACTAATACGAAAGCTTGACTCTTCTTTTGTCGAGATTACACTTTTTTCTTATTTCAATTTGGAAACCAATTCAGACATCATGTTTGTGGGTTTACCTGGAGACTTCATGCACGTTTTGTCTTCTGATACAAAACTACATGCATTTAAATGTGGATTCTAGAACAAAGTTGAAGATACTCATGCGACAGGATCTTGACTTGTGGAGTTATTATTGTGATACCTAGAAATAAATCAATTTGCATAGTTATTCCTTGTTCTAGGTGATTGTGACACTTGATACAAGCTGTAAACATGTCAAAGGATTATCCAGTCTTCCAGCTCGTATGCACTGGCCTTAAGAGGGTTATATACTGGTTATGTGCATTCTTAATATCAATCACATGATTAAATTATGTTCGCTTGATACTGTTGTTTAGCTATATTGTTTTGCTGGTTAGTGTGGAAGTATTCTCAAGCTGGGCTGACTCTTTGTTTGTTCACTAGTCGTATGACAATAGGCAAAATGCTTGAACTTGTTGGGGGGAAGGCTGGCGTGTCGTGTGGTCGATTTCATTATGGCAGTGCATTTGGTGAACCAAGTGGTAATGCTGATAAAGTTGAAGACATGAGGTACTAGCATTGTTTTGGTTGCCATGATTATTCTTCTTGAATGGTTTTTCAATCATTCTTTAACATTGTCTCCACTGCATACTAGCTATATTCTTGTCAAGCACGGCTTCAACTATCATGGAAAAGATTTATTGTACTCAGGTGTGTTTCTTATATCAAGTTCTGATGAACTATATATTTATTTATGTTACTCCAATCCTGTGTCGACTAGATTTAACTGAACTCGAAACCATGATAGTTGATCATGCAAAATTGCTATTCGTGTGCAACACCTGCTGCCTAGCCCTGCCAGGGTTCCTAAGAACTGATCTTTTCCCCCATTTTCAGGCATTTTAGGCCATCCTCTTGAGACGTATGTCTTCATGGGGCCAATCTACTATCAGAAGCTGAAGCACATGGTAGGCATACTTTTCTTTGTTCCGTTCTGTTTCGATTCTTAGGAGATGCTACAGATATTGCAAAATGAGTCTGGATCTATTCCCCAGGGTGCGGCACGGTGCCTTAGTTTGATAGACCCACAAACTATAAGATTGTGGAATTGCCTAGCATAGTTCAGGCCTGCTAACATCTTTAAAAAATAATTAATATATCATGCAATGTTCTGACCATGATGCACCCTGTATAGCTCTGTAAATAGCCGCATGTATATGAATCCTGCAGGTTCTTGATAAGATGCATGCTCGAGCTAGTGGACCACGAGTTACGATGACCAGGCAGCCTACTGAAGGGCGAAGCCATAATGGAGGTTTTACATCTTCCTTTATATATGCCGTGGTTAAATGAGTATGAAGCTTACTGTTTCCTGTTGGGATTTTTGTTCCTCATCTTAAAATATGGTTTTTCTTCATAGGGCTGCGTGTTGGTGAGATGGAGCGTGATTGCTTAATTGCACATGGTGCCAGCATGCTAATATTTGAGCGTCTCCTACTATGCAGTGACCCATATAAAGTACAGGTAATTAATTGATATACTTTCAGTAGGGTGGACTGCTGGTTGGCATGCGAGGAGCACAAGTATGCGTACTATTGTTGTTGGTGTTGTCGCATCCGTAGTCTTACTCATGGTTGATTGGCTAATCTGGCATTAAAAGCAAAGAATAGTTGCATCCCAGAACTCTGAAAGATTGTCGACCGTCTTATTTGTGGCTGCTCATGTTCTCCAGGTTTGCGGAACATGCGGCTTGTTGGGCTACTACAACCATAAACTCAAGACATCCTTCTGTTCATTCTGCAAAAATGGGGAAAACATGGCCCAAGTGACGATGCCATATGCCTGCAAGCTTTTGTTTCAGGTACTGCAGAAGAGGGAAGCGAGAATAGTTCTTTTCGTGACCATTGTTAATTGTTTTCTTGCGATTTTACCTGGCCTCTCCTAGTTAAGGGCATGACGCCATACCGTTTGCCTAATTTTTGTTGCTCAGACAATCCTCATTTCCTTTCAAGTTGCTTGTGCACCTCTGAAAAACCTTATTTGTAAATCTACCTGCACAAATTTTCGTTGCCCATACATACCCAAACAAAGTAGTTCTGAAACCTTATTAGATTCTGAAACATTATTTCTAGGACGGTTGAATCCTGTCGTATATGTTGAGCCCCGTCTCATTGTGTTGTCTGGCCATCTTTTTCAGGAACTGCAATCGATGAACGTTGTACCACGCCTGAAATTAACCAAAGAATGACTTGTAACACGATTGTGGACTGATGATCTTGAAGGGTGATTGGAGTGTCTGAGGTGAATCGGTCCGGCATGATTCCTGAAGGCTGAATGTGTGTAAAAAAGATTACCCGAGAGCTCTTGGCATCTTTTGTTGTATATATTTGAGATGCGAAACTATTTCTGTAGCTTGATACAAAGATTAAGTAACATGTCAGCTACATTGGCATGTTCGTTTCCACGACTGTAACCAGGTATCTTGATAATTATGTGTATACATACTGCATACTTCCTCTGTCGCTTGCAACATGGAGTACTAGATGATAAAAGAGTCATATCATTACATACTTGAATATAGCAATGTATGCCGAATAGAGCAATATATACTAGTGACATTTGCTCAATATATATAATCCGTTTTTCAGATTAATGAGATGATGGCGAGGGAGATGACGGCGTGCTGGAACAGGCGCCGGCTCTCCCCTTCCATGGGCGGCTTCAATCCCTGCTCCTTGAACTCGTCGTTGCAGGTCACCGGCGCGTCAGTGGTGGCGGCTATCTTCATCTTGGCGTCAGAGTAACTTCCATCCTCGATGGCGGTGATGGCGTCATCGAGGTCGGCCATGGCGTCCCGGAACACGTCTATGCAAGCATTGAGGCAGGACCACCTTGTCGACCTTGTTGCCTCCTTGCCCCGGAGCGCTGCCATGCCGGAGTCCATGCCCGCCACCCCCACCCGCACCAGCTTGGCCGAGATGATCGCGAGCCCGTGGAGGTCGGCGTCACGGCTGGAGGGGTCGGCCGAGAGGGAGGCGACGCAGAGGGCGTAGTCCACATTGTGGTTGTTCTCGCCGCATCTCTGGCAGGTCTCGGCGATGATGTCGTCGCCGTAAGGGAGCCGGATGATGGCGGCGGTGGAGGACATCGCCGTTGGTGGAAGGAATAAGAGGGCGACGGAGGTGAGGAGGAAGATGTGGCTCGGCAGCGACGGCATGTTTGCTTCGCCTCCTCTACTCGGGGGTAGCAGCCACATTGTTTTCTGCTATACATATAGTGAGAGGAAGAGACAGGGTGGAGGAATTGAGCTGAAGGAGGGATTGGTTGGTGAAGCGTGTGAGGAAGACGGAGTTGCAGGTTTGAGGCCGTGGCTTGCAACTGAAACCGAAGGCTAGTCCGTTATGCTACTCTGCCTGTCAAATTCAGAGATTCTCAGGGCAAATCATCTGAATCTCACTTCCAATGGCTGTTCGACGCGTGTCCATCGATACATGATTTTTTTTTTGGTATTTGTTTTAGAGGGATGATGATTTATGTGAGGATCTTTTCGACGATGTAAATCAATGGAAATTTCCCTGCAAAGAACTATAATTTGCATACCTGGTTGTGTGTGGTTGCCAACACACATTCTGGTGGTTTCACCAATCAAATCAGAAGTGATAGTAAAAAAAGATCCCCATTACATGAGATACACAGTATATATACAAATTTTTCTTTGTACATACAGAAAAAAAACAGATGTGATGAGTGAATTCATCTTGTTATTATCATTGCTTTATTTATTATCTGATGGTGATCAGTAAATCATGGTCTACAATATTTGCTTTTATGGACAATCGAAAACGTAAAAGAAAAGAAGAAGAAGAAGAAAATGGGGTCCCAACTACACCTGATTATATATAACAATGGTAATAATCAATCAATAATGAACGATGGGTGATGGTGACGAGGAAATCCAATCCAGTCCATGCAAGAAGAAGACGACGACGATGATCTGATCTGATCCATGGAGGCGAGGCGATGATGCATGATCATTTGGCGGCGGCGTGGGTGAAGCCGATGGCGATGTGGGCGAGGCGCTCGTACTCGCGGTCGTGGGCGGCGACGGGGATGGCGCGCGGCGGGGCGCCCCTCCAGGCGTCCTCGCAGCTCCGGGACGCGCCCAGCGCCGCCATCAGCTGCTGCATGGCCAGCCCGTACACGTTGGCCTGCAGGTTGTCCAGCGCGTCGCGGAGCAGGTCGGCGGCGCCGCCGTACTGCTCCAGGCAGTGGTCGAACCGGGCGCGCGAGGCGGCGCCCTCGGCCTCCGCCTCGAGCTCCGCCAGGTCCTCGATCTTGGCCTCCGTGCTGGCCGCGTGGTCGACGGCGATCCGCGTCGCCAGCACCGCCAGCCCGTGGATACCCGCGGACGCCGACGCCTCGGCGCTGCGCGCGTCCGCGTTCAGGGACCGCACGCAGTGCTCGTAGTCCACGCCGTGGTGCGTGTCGGAGGCCCCCCGGCACGCCGCCTCCACGCTCACCGGGGTCGCGCACGACTCCGGCGCGTCCCACTCGCCCTCCGCCGCCGCCAGGACGGCGGCGGCGAGGAGGAGGACGCCGACGATGCACACCGCGGGTCGCGCCGTGAGCCCCATTGCTGCGTACGCCTGCTCTGGCCGGCCGGCGATCGAGCTCTTACCGGGGGCTGACGGATCAATCGATCAAGAAGGAAGGTGGAAGGTTGGTGGAGCGAGAGCGAGGGAGGAGGAAAGATCGATCGAGAGGCGAGCGCGAGGCGTGGGAGTATTAATAGCTCGACCGGGGAAGATGGAGGAGAGGCGGGGAGGAAGCCTCGGCCTCGGCCTCGGCGCCATTGGTGCACTGCCGCTTCACGGTCGAGCTCCCGTTTTTAGCCATGGCCGTGCATGCACGCACCAAGTAAGTTTGAATGCTTCAGACATGCTCCTGGTTTTAGCGGAGGAGAGACGATTAGGATGGCCCACGGTCACGGGCAGCCCACACACTAATAAGTGCCACGTATGGCCTTATCCATAATGCCATACTTGTGACACTTATCATTTAGGTATTTGGGTATAGTTTAGCCCCTCAAGCGTCCCTCCATATAATTTGTATTTCTCTACCCCTATAAAAACCGAGTTGGTGGTGATGGTTTGCCTGCCTCCTGAAAATCTCAACCATCGGATCTCAAACGAATGGCCTAGATGACACTATAGTTGCAACGAAGTTACCCCAAAATGCCACTCAAGATAAAATACATCCCTTCTTTCCAACTCATTCAGACCCTCTTGTACATCCTTCTGGACTCACCGTTGGCAGCAAAGTACGTACCCCCTCCTCTTCTAGAATGTTCATGCCGACCTCCCGGAACTGTGGCAGGTCACCATGCTCCTCAGAGAGGATCTGGGCTGTTGATGCCCTATGAATCCCTATAGCAGCAGTTAGTTCTGCTAGCGCAAGAATGGTGGAACAAGATTTGGTGGTGGTGCTATTTGACTTATCCAATCTCTTTCTCCTCCTAGGTTATTCCTCATATCTGCATCGACTTCCCATCTCATCCTCTTTCCCAATTCTTCCCATCCTATGCAGGAATGGGCAGCAGAAAGACGGTTGGCTCGGGGCAGATTTGGCGGCCGATGTGGGCGGAGCTGGTGCACTTGTTCAGCTTCGTCGGGTGAAGACACTAGCGCTGGAGGCCTGCAGGTGGCACGGGGTGGATTCCCGGCTAATGCAACACAACTTAGAATGTTTGTCACCCGCGGCGGGTGACTTGCGGCTCTCTCGCTCTTCGCTGCGCTGGATCTTTGTAGAAAAGACCCACATCGATTTCCCTTTTTCTTCAGTATCCTTATTATCTGTTTGTTCTAAACACATGGCTACCTTCCTAGATGGATGGAGAACTCTAGCACTCTCTCGACCTGACAGTAGAACCTAAATGCCACCTTCCACTATCTGGAGATGTTGATAATTCACTACGATTTTTAAAACACGTCTCCTATTGCCATCAAATCATTCATTTCTTCTTATGCTGTATTTTATTTTTGTCTTGTCCTTGTGGATAGAGATTCCTGTTTCCGGTTTAGATTTGTCAATCCTTTGCTTGAGGCCATCATGGTCTATTATGCATTAATGGTATACTTGGATATTGTATACATAATTATTCCACATTTTCATCATCACCAAGTGTATATGATATAACCATGCTGCGCAACAAGTATCTAGGCCAAAAGGCGGTGTCTAGGGCATATTGGAAACCTGGCGACTCACATTTTTGGGCTGTCCTAATGGCGGCAAAGAAACAACTCTTTCACTTTGGGTCTTTCGCGATAAAGGATGGGTCGGAGATTCGTTTCTGGGAAGACATCTAGCTAGGCAATGCCTGTCTCCGAGAACAATATCCAGCTTTGTACAACATTGCTCGCGATAAGAACAATACTATTGCGCAGGTGCTTAGCTCATCTCCGCTGAATTTTCGTTCAGGCGGGATTTGGTTGGCGCCCGACTTATGTTATGGCATAATCTCTTATCCCGTCTGGATCGGATTAACCTGACGCAAGGCCATGATGTGTTTCGTTGGAACCTTACTACATCAGGGTCTTTCACTGTAGACTCTATGTATCGTGCGCTCATGCATTCTGAGGTACCGGTGGGCAATAACAAGAAAATCTGGAAGGCAAAGATTCCACTAAAAGTTAAAATATTCATGTGGTATCTTCGTAGAGGTATTGTGCTAACCAAACACAACCTCGCAAGACGCAACTGGCCAGGAAGTAAGAAGTGTTGCTTTTGTACTCATGATGAAACAATCAAACACCTTTTTTTTCAATGCAAGTTTGCGTGTTCTACATGGCTAGTCATCCAAATAACGTCAAATTTGTATCCGCCCACAAGTGTTGCCAATATTTTTGGTCATTGGTTGGACGATATTTCAAATAGATTCAAAACGCTAATAAGGGTGGGAGCGTATGCCTTACTATGGTCGCTTTGGCAATGTAGAAATGATTTGGTTTTTAATGACAAAAATTCTCCTCTGCAGGTTATCTTCCGTTGTACACACTCGCTTCATATGTGGTCTATGCTAGAACGTGCGGAGTACCAACCGCTATTCAAGGCGGTGTGTACGCGATTGGAGCAGATGGCTACGGAGGTTTTACCCAACATGGATGGCACCATAATCTCCGGATCGGTCCAGCAACCGTTTCGACATACGCATAGTGTCGATCTATAGGACTCTACTGTTGCTGAATTGTCTTTTTTTGCTAAAGCCTTCGACACCATTGATCATGATGCCATGATTGAGATCATGCGCAACATGGGCTTTAATGAAAAGTGGCTTGGGTGGATTAAGTGCATCTTTACCTCAGGGAAGTCAGCTGTCGTACTAAATGGCGTACCTGGCAGACAGTTTCATTGCAAATGTGGTGTTCGCCAAGGTAACCCTTTGTCCCTCCTCATTTTTGTCCTAGCCCCGGATCTGCTGCAAGCTGCAATTAATGATGCATTCGCTAGAGACCTCATCAAGTTATCCTTCCCATGCACTACCCAAAATGACTACCCTGTTATTCAATATGCGGATGACACGATCCTTGCAATGCCGGCTTGTCCCACCCAGGCTACAATCATCAAAGGCATTTTGTCCGATTATGCCACTTCTATTGACTTAAAAATAAACTTCCACAAATCCACACTTGTCCCGATCAACTGTGATGAGACACTATACAACAATCTGGCGCATATTTTTGGATGTGTTGTGGGAAAGATGCCATTTATGTACCTCGGCCTCCCCATGGGGACTACTAAACCATCCATGCACGATCTCATGCCTCTGGTCTGTCGGCTGGAAAGGAGGTTATCTGCAACACTGAATATGATATTCTATGGTGGCAAGCTATCTCTGCTCAACTTAGTTATTACCTTCCTGCTCATTTTCGCTATGTGCACACTCAAGCTTCCAGCTGGAATTGTTGAAACGGCGGCACGTCTACTGCAGCTCGGCGACGGGTGCTTCCCGAGCCCCTTTTGGGCTCGGCCGGGCCTCGAGGGCCTGGTACGCTCCCCTTGCCGTGTCCGGTCGGTGACCGCCGATGGCGGTGCAGGTTGTCTCCTCCGGCGTGGCTGCTCTCGCTGCCGTTCCTCGTTCCCGGCTGCTCCCTCTCATCCTCGTCGGTCTCGCTTCGATGACCACGGTGAGGCGGCGGTGATAATGGCAAGTCCGTGGTGGCGCACGTCCGTGGGTGGCTTGTCTGGTGGTGCGCGTCGGACCGTTCGGGGGTTGTGGGTGTTTGGCGGATGGGAGAAATCCGGGCCGGCTTGCCGGCACCGACGCGGTGACGCCCGTGGGCGCCATCGTTCCTTCCTGAAGGGCGTCGGGTCTTCCCCTTCCCCACACCCCTCCGCGTACCGGGGGAAACCCTAGGACCTGTTCGGGCAGCAGCGTCGTCGTCGTCGTCGTGTTCCTTCCTGAAGGTGCTGCTTGGTATGCGGAGGTTCGAGGTGCCTGGAGCGAGGTGGTACATCTCCGGTGGGCGCAACGGTTTTGGGTTATCATCGTTTTCGTCGATCCGACGCTGTGGACATTATTTTCTCTCTTCTTTCTCTTTTGTTTTTTTGGGCATGCTTGTGCTGTTTGCCCCAGCATTGGACTCTTTGTTGTATCGGGCGGTTGCTATATCAATATAGCGGGGCGAAAGCCTTTTTCGTAACATGTAACTCTTCTGAAAGCTTATATGAAAAGGTTCAGCAACTTGGAACGTAACTCTTGCTTGGTGTTCCAAATGTGTTGCTATGTTTCTGTATCTAGAAATTGTTCGCCGATGATTTCTCGTGCTCATTGTTTTTAAAACTGGATTCCAAGAATGCAAGAACAAGACACACAGAAGATATATTTGCTTTCTTGGATAAAAGTTACGTTGGTCATTAGAAGTGCAATGAAGACAAAAGGAGACATGTCGAAACTGTTCGACTTAAGAAACGGAGTGTTCTGACAATGCCTCTGTATTTGCTCGGATAATTTCTCATGCTTATTTTGTTAGTTGGATTCCAGAAATGGGTGCATTCATACGCCCATGTTACACTCATGCCCTCTTACCTTTTAATCGCACAGAACGTTTAACCTGAGAAAAGTCTTGCTTTATATGTTTTCAGAAGCTACTTTAATTCCGGATCTGCCATCCAGAATTTTCTCGTTCCGGGTAACACTAAAAATCTGTTTCTGGTTTTGGATTTTGCCATTTCCAGCAGATCATCAAGTCAATAGGTTCTTCAGGAAAAAAGGGAGGAGAACTGTTGGTGGGTATGTAGTACTCCCTCCGTAAAGAAATATAAGAGCGTTTAGAATACTAAAGTAGTAATCTAAACACTCTTATATTAGTTTACAGAGGGAGTAATAGTTTCCTATAGTCAGTGCTTGCTCTGATTGATATCCTTTTGGGTCGTAGAAAGCAAACAATAAAAGGAAAGACTTTGCTCTGGCAGTATTTTTTTCTTCTCTCTGACAATATCTCCAGGCTTTCATTCCGTTTGGCATGGTATAAACACTTGCCCATGTCATGGAAATCTCTTGCTCTTGCTGAAGTTGGTCTTGGTTCGTAGGCTGATCAGGCTAACGATGGTTTCAGAACTGGCCACTTGGTAGATATATCTTCTTGCTTTGTGCATTATATTCTTTTCCTTGGTTATTATGCAAGTTTTAAGAGAATCCAAGATCTATTGTCTTTCTGTTTCTTGTGGACGAACTTGATTAATTTGTAAACTCTCTAGTTTGTACACTTTCAAAAAAGCTAATACTAGAGAAAAAACTTGCATAAATTACAATTTGGGAAGTTGTTTTTGCGAGTCAGTGAGTCACATACCAAATGTTTCTGCTTGTACTTGGTGAGCCTCTTATATGGAGCTGATGCACAAATTACAACCTGGGAAGTTGTTTTGCAAGTCAGCGAGTTTCTATTGCGATCATATGCAATTATGCAATTATGTAGTTGAACTAGGGTTGCTGAGACACATAAATGGCTATGCAGCATCTTTTTATGTTGGGCATGTGATACATGTGGTAATTGTAAAATCAGTACCTATGTTAGTTAATCCATTTTATATGATGTGGCATATGATGTATCCAATTGAAAAAATTACTTAATATGCAACAAAAATCTTGATCTAGTCTTATATACTAGTCCAATGGCGGTACTGCCGTCGAAAAAATATTCACGAGTTTGAAAACAATTTTCAGAATCTCAAAAAAAAAATCACATCTTTAAAAAAATGTTCATAATTTTCGAAAACAATTCACATCTTTTAAAACATGTTCATAATTTTCCAAAAAGTTAATGAATTCAAAAATTATTCGTCACTTGTAAAAAAGTTTTGCGAATTTGAAAAAAGAAAATACGGAAAAGAAAAGAAAAAACGAAAAAGAGAAAAGATCAAAATAAAAAAGAAGGAAAACACAGAAGAAAAACAAGGTAAAAAATAAAAACCGATTCAGGGAAGGTTCTAGAACATTCCCAAAACCAGTGAGAAATAACCCAGATGGGCCGGCCCATACAGAGGCTGAGCCGCGCAGGGTATCCGTTTGCGGTTTTATAATTTTGTTCAAAAAATCTCCAGGAATTCAAGAATTATTTACGGTTTTATAATCTTGTTCGGAATTTACCAAATGTTCAAGTTTTTTGGAGATTGTTCAATTTTCTAAAAAAAGGTTTGGTAATTTCAAGAAAATGTTCATGGTTGAAAATTCTGTTCTTGTTTTCAAATTTTGTTCATAATTTTACTAAATCTTTTTGAAAAATTATTCACACATTCAAAACTGTCCATGTTTTCAAAAAATATTCAGGATTTCTAAAAAAAAGTTCAATTTTCATAAAATTGTCCATAGATTTCGAAAAATGGTCGCATTTTAAAAAACAATTAGGGGTTAAAAAATATTTGAGTTATTTTAAAAAATCATTCAAAAATTTTGGAAAATATCCACTTTTTTTTAGAAAATGCTTGTGAAATTTATAAAAATAAAATCGGATCTGTTGTTGCCATTGATTATTAAAGTACCCTTTTTCGCGAATTGATTATTAAAGTATCTGGCCGGCCTGTAGTCATGAACCATCAGTAATTCTCGTGGCTCAGTGATCTTGAGGTCTTGTGTTTGATTCCTCATGAGTGTTTGCGTATATTTGCGCTACAGTACTCAGTCGGTGGCTGCTAACAGGACCTCCGCATACATTTTTTTAGGCAACCTCCCCGCACTTTTTTTTTTGAGAAAGCCTGCGCCTGCCCACACATGGCGCCCTATGTCAAGACAAGAGGAGAGGAAGAAGATAGTTTTTTAAGGCAATTCAACGAAGCTTTATTAAGCCATCACCACATTGATAGGGACGGAAGGAAGGTTTCCGGGGGTGATCACCACCAACCGTAAGTACATGCTTGGCCAGATTGCGAGCTTCGAAATTGGAGCTCCCACGTTCATGGACTATGTTACAAAAATTGAAGAAAGATTGGTGATAGGGCTTTTTCTGATAGACAGATTGGGCTGGACTGGGCTGGGCTGGGCTTGGATTGGGCTGCACCCTTAGTTCACAGTCTGCGTACTTACCTCAGCTCTCCCCTGCCTCACTCCTCAGTCCCCACTCTCCACTCCCCTCGGCAGCTGGCGGTCGGAAGGACAGAAAGGCGGAGCGGAGCCGCCGGCCGGCGACCTCACCCCGCCGCCGCCGTCCCCGGCGATCGGATCCGATCGAGGTTAGCCCACCCCTTCTCCTCCCCCTCCCCCTCCATCTAATCCACTCTGCTACTCATTCCTGTTTCTTTTCTTCTTAATTTCCCCCCTCCCGGTAGCAAACCCTAGCCAGCCAGATTCCCCACCTCCTAATCGAACCCTAACATTCCTCCCCTGCCGCCGCAGCAGCGCAGAGCGAGGAGATGGTGCTGCTGATGGATCCCGCCGAGGCTCCCCAAGGCCGAGGGTAAGATCCCGCCGATGCCCTCCCCCCTCTTCTTACTTTGTGCATAATTAGATCAGCAGACATTAGTCGACTTGCGTGCCTGATTAGTGGCTCCTGGATTTGGCTCGGTTAATGCCTGGCTCTGTCATATGAGGTGCTACTTGCAAGGTGGATGGACAAGAGGCAGTAGGCTCTGTCACTTTTACACGGTTTCTTTGTCAAGTCTTGTGAGTCTTGCTAGTGATCTAGCCTTTTGGTTAATGCCTTTCGCATCGCCGCTTGCCGCAGAGGCGGACGATGTTTCTTCAACCTTCACTGTCGGGTTGCTGCTGCTTGCCACATGACCCTTTAGTGCCTCTCATGTTTCTCAGTAATCTGATCTGAAAAGCATCTCCTGCTTGATGTGTCGGTGTCTGGATATTCGTCGCCGATAACTGAGGGCACGATGCTTGTATATGCCCTGTTTTACTGCCTAGTGTAGAGAACGCACCTAGCCCGAGTCGCCTACTTCAATCAAAGTAACTAAGAATGTTTTCAGTGTTTTGGAAAGTATCTCCTGCTTGATGATTATACAACTTGTATGTTTCGGTTTCTGGATATTCGTGACTGATAGCTTGTTGTCATGCTTATTAACCTTAGTTGGATTCCTGGATTGCAGCAGTGCAGAGAGAGGAGACCTGATGGATCACGCTGAGGTTCCCCAACTCCAGTGGTAAGATCCCGCCGATGTTCCTCTTCCTCCCCCTCTTAATTTTGTGCAGTGCACTACTTACTTTGTTTATGCTATGCTGGATGGATGGATGGATGTACATATGTGTGCTTTGTGTGTTGGATCATTTGAGAAATCAGAAGACTGAGTATATTTTACTTTTCGTCTTAGGCCCGATCCCGTTTCCAGCTCGCTGCGTGTGTACGGTAGGAAGCAGTGGCGTGCCGTGTCCAAGGTGCTCGGCAACGACAATCTCCTCGCTGAGATCCTCGTCCGCCTCCCTCCGAGGCCGTCCTCGCTCCCCCGCGCGTCCGCCGTGTGCAAGCGCTGGCGTGGCATCCTCTCCGACCCCGAGTTCCTCAAACACTTCCGCAAGCACCACCGCAAGCCTCCTCTGCTCGGCTTCTTTGAAGGGTATGCCAACCGCTTTGCTCCCGTCATGGACTCGCCGGACCGTATCACTGCTTCCTGCTTCTCCATGCCCAAGAGCAGCACGCCCTACAGCGACCATCGAGAATACATGGGCTGCCGCCACGGCCTCGCTGTTCTGGTCAACAAGCAGGAGCGCAAGACCTTCGTGTGGGACCCCCTCACTGGCCGACAGCACAGCGTGGATTTTCCACCCGGGCTCGATGACGCCTTTAAGGGGAATTTCTGTATGTGGCGCGGGGCGGTGTTGTGTGCTGATGCCGAAGATGGGCATGTCCATGGAGATTGCTTCTTGAGCCCGTTTAAACTGGTTTTGCTCTGCTCCGGTGGATACAATACACAGGCATTTTGCTCTGTCTATGACTCAGTGTCTGGTGTTTGGGGAGGTGTTTTCTCGACCGCGGTATCAAGTATAATTTCTCTGTTAAGGCCCAGCATCCTGGTTGGTGATGCACTTTGCTGGCTGATTTCTGGAGGTGATATCCTTGTGTTTGATTTCAAATGTCAGAGCCTTGATGTGATCAAGAAGCCGGCATTCTGCTATGTTACCGACGGGTGTTTTCAGATCTTACGGATGGAGGGTGGTGGACTTGGCCTTGCTGTTTTGTTGGAACTGACCATCCAATTGTGGGAGAGGAAATCTAACTCTGATGGTGTCGTCGGATGGGTGTTGCTGAAGAAAACCATCCCACTGAAGGGGATGGTTCCAAGGGGAATGGATTCTGTACGTTTCGTCGGGTATGATGAGGACACAAATGTGATTGTTCTCACCTCGATGACCGGCAACTTCACGCTCCAACTTGACTCGATGCAGCTCAAACATATTGTTAAAAGAAACAACATATGTTACGACCCGTTTTATCCCTACACGAATTTCTATACTGCAGGTAATACCTCCCTGTCTACATTGTACAGACAAGAAAGTAAAGTTAGTATTTTTCACTCGGATTCAATGCAGATGCTTTTGGCACTTGGTTGTGGTAATATTGTTCCTATGAGTAAGGATATATAAAAATACATTGTGTTGTTTGTTTTATGTTGGTCTGGTGATATTATGGTGATCTAAATTCTTATTATCTAGGCTACATTAAAGCTAGAGCAGGAATATAACTATTGGTTTGATGCCTGGCCATTGCTAAATGCTAACTATGATTATGTGCTTGCAATGATCTTGTCATTAGAGGGTCTCAAACAATTGGAATGAAACCATCTGCTCTGTGAAATAGTTAACCAATTGGTACATCTAGAAGCTTAAGGCTTGTTATGTTTTCTCATTCATTGTTTTGCCTTGTAAGATTAAAATTTATCTTGATCAATCTTGATAGTTATCGTCAGTTCCACTGATTACGAGTCGAAGGACTAGTCGAGACTAGTCGATGGACTAGTCTATGAGTCGCAACTGTGGTGTCGACTGCAAATCTCGTGTAGACTAATTCGGTGAGTCGGCGGTCGAGAGACTAGTCTCGACTAGTCTGGACTAGTCTCTTTGTCTGAGTCGCTCGACTCAAATTTGGGAGGAAAATTGGAGAGCGAGCTATGAGAACAAGCCGCTGGGCGAGGCCACCGCCAAGACCATCGACCCGCCGGGACGGCGGATGGCGGCAAGGCGCGGCAGCCGGCCGGAGCTCGTGCTCGGGGCGGCCGGCCATGGCTCGTGCTCGTAGGCGCGCGGCCATGGCCGAGAGAGAGAGAGAGAGAGAGAGAGAGAGAGAGAGAGAGATGCACGGCGGTGGTCGGCGGGCTCGCCAACGGCGGAGGCGCGGGTCGCGCGCGCACTTTTGTGCCTGATGGCGCAGGCGGCGGCGACGGGATCGATCGGGAGCTAGGGTTACAGAGGCTGGGACAGGAAGTAGGCTAAGTAGGCTGGCTACTTGGGCCCAAATGGGCCAGCTGGGGGTGGCAGGCTGAGCTACAGTGGGCTGGGCCTGGCGAGCGTTGGCTAGCACTGCTGGTTTTATTGTATATATTGTAATGTGTTGTACAGTTTACTACATACTGCTACTAGGTATTAGTAGTTGACTACTACAGTACTTTGTCGACTAGTCTAGCACTAGTCTAAGACTAGTCCGATTAGTCTATGAGTCTCAACCTCGGAACGACTCAACGACTCGTCGACTCGTAATCCTTGGTCAGTTCATAGTACCATGTACTCTAGTTTTTATCGAGGAGTATTACTAGTTCATTAATTTCACATAGTACCATGTAATGCTTGTTTTGGAACTTAGGTTTTCCAATCTGTGCATATTTTATTTTGGCATTATGGTCATAACTGGTACAAACTCGCTTGAAAATAATTCTGGATAGATGAATTTTTTTTTCTGAACATGTAAACAACCATTCTTTTTTGGACCCAGCAACATTTTCTATCCTTGGCTCAACTTTTCTTTCAATTTTCGTTTGGTTTGGGCTTCTTTTGCTTGTAGCAAGGCAGGGCAGTCGGTCGGGAAGGGGTGAATCTGGAACTAATTGTGATCGGACCAGATCTGCTAACATACTATCTTGGTCGAACGATTTAGGTAAATTTATCTTCCCGTATATGTTTTTTTTCCTGCTTTCACAATTTACAAGATGGTGCCATGGCAATTCTTAGATTTCCAAAAAGCATGCCTTTGAGTAGAGATCCCAGACATCTTTTTGCCTCAGATGATAGGCATCTTGTCACTGATCTTTTATGTTCTACTGCAATCGTACATAGTTATGTACTCCCTCCGTTCCTAAATAATTGTCCTTCTAGAGATTTCAACAAGTGACTACATACGGAGCAAAATGAATGAACCTACACTCTAAACTATGTCTATATACATCTATATGTGGTTGCCCATTTGGAATCTCTAAAAAGACAATTATTTAGGAACGGAGGGAGTAGCACACAAAGTAAATGTTCTCTTATTGCTGCTCTCCATTTGTAGTATCAATTTGTCTAATAGCGCTGGGATGATTCAGCTCTGGATATTTTTCGTATAATTTACACTATGGCAAAGATAATGTTTATTGTTGGGGATCATACATAATTTGGCTTTTCTGTGAGAGAGCATTACCAATTTGTTCTTACTGAGATGACATTGATTGTTTTGCAGGTATTAAGAGTTAAATTCGGGTTGCTGAGACGCAGCCATGGCTAGTTGGCGTACGGAAGTTCTTCTATTTTGCTGAGATGCAGACATGGCCAGTTGTGTAGTGAAGTTCTTCTATTTTGTATGATGCGGTTCACGCTTAAACTGTCCTGCTATGTACTCCCTCCATCCGAAAATACTTGTCATCAAAATGGATAAAAAGGGATGTATTTAGAACTAGAATACATCTCCTTTTATTCATTTTGATGACAAGTATTTCCGGACGGAGGGAGTAGTCTGTTGGATCCTCTACTATGTAGTATGCTGTGGCATGTGATTTGGTCGACGCTGAGATGTCTCCTCTATGTAGTCTGTAGGTTGTTCTACTTTTAGGTACCGCGGGCTGTGACGTGAACCTATCGGGTCTAATCATCTGAACTCTGATATATTAGTATCTAAGATCAGCAGGCATTAGTCAATTTGTGTGCCTGGTTAGTGACTCGTTGAGTTGGTTCGATTAATGCTTGGCTCTGTTATGTGAGTTACTAGCAAGGTGGATACACAAGCAGCAGCAGGCTGTGGCACTTTTGTAAAGTCCCTAACTGTGAGTCTTGCTAGTGATCAAACTGTGATAATGCTGCTCACATCACCACTTGCAGCAGAGGCAGACAATGCCTGTATCCCCTGCCCCAGTTGCAACATGACCCTTTAGCACCTCTGATGTTTTCAGTAATTTTGTAAGTATCCCCTGCTTGATGCATATACACTTTTATATTCCGGTGTCTGGACATTCGCCACTGATAACTTGTCATGGTTATTAGCTTTAGTTGGATTTCTGGATTGCAAGGCCCAGATACACAGGGGAGATGTTTGCCTAGTTGGGTGATACTCACTTGGCTCTTTCTTGGAGGAGACAAATAGAAAAAGTGTTGTGAATTTTTGTTTGAACTTTGTTTGACTGGGCCTTAAATGCTAGTCTGATTCTGGATCTGCCATGTATATTTTTCTTGTTGTGAATTACACTGAAGATATTTTTTCAGATTTTGGACTTGCCATTTCCGACACTCGTCCATTAAAGTCGGTTCTTCAGGAAAAACAAGAGACCGCCGCAGGCTGGCAAGAGAGCCAACCGGTTACTGCCATGGCGATGTTTTTTCTTCCGACTGCCTAGGGCTGCATGTGTTGAATAGCTCAATCCAGTCTCCATCGCAAAAAAAAGAGAGAGAGAAAAAGTTCAATTCGCTCATAGTACTACTGCACCAAAAAAAGAAAGAATTTAAGTAAAGTAGAACTCTGTACTGGTTAAGTAGTTTGTGAATCTTGTGTTGCTGGTAGATGAACTGGAAGAAGCATAATAACATGCTTGTCAGACATAAATAAACTAAAAAATGGTTCCAGAAGTCAAGTTATTTGGTCGAAAAGTGATCAAAAATAGGATTTATAAATTTGACAAAACTGAAAGAGGGAGGGGGAGGGGATAATTTTGAGAAAAATAAATCGCGTAAAAACAACTCCTTGAAACACATTACAAGAAAGTGTAGTAAAATAAAAAGACAGAACATTTAGAAATATAAGAATGTCCATATTTTTTGTTTCAAAATAGGGTATCAAAAAAAAATGGAAAGAAAATATTTATGCTTTACCAAACATCATGGTTTTCCTAAAAACCATGGTTTTCAAAAATGGAATTACCTCACAAAATAAAACAATGAAATTATCTCACATGAAAATCACGCCTAAAGAAAATCTACGGTTTTCCATAACGACAGCACTATCGAGGAGAAAAATCATCTGATGCTTGGATTTCTTTCCAGGCAGCTTCCACATAGTCATCAGCCTTTTGTCAAACAAAAAACCTCAGTGTTTTTTGTGAGAAGATTGTTTTTCTCAGGGGTACTTAGATTAAGAAGACTGGCCTTTTTTTTTAGTTTTTTTTAGACAATGGCCTTCTCTTTAGTGTGAGTAAGAAGATTGTTTTTTATTGAGCAATAGAAGATTGGTTTTTTAGGCAAGACTTTTTTTGAGGGGTTAAGAAAGAAGATTGGTGATAAGGCTTTTTCTAATTGATTGACAGATTGGGCTGGGCTTTGATGGGCCAACGTCTGCAACCGTGCTTTACTACTCCCATTCTCCACTCTCACTCCCCAGTCTCCACTCTCAGTCCCCACTCCCCACTCTCACCCCGCCGCCGGCGACCTCACCCCGCCGCCCCGTCCCTGTCCCCGTCAGCCACCCACCGGCGATTCGAGGTCAGGCAACCCAATCTACTCCTTGCTCTCCATCTCCAGCTGATAAAATGGATGTGCGTTTGGATGTTTGCAACTTCCCTCATGTGCATATGTGCGTGTGTCAATTGATCACATTTTGTGCATGCTATGCTGTGCTGGATGTACATATGTGTGAGTGCACCTACTTACTTTGTGTATGCTATGCTATGCTTGATGGGTGTACGAGTATGTGTGCTGGATCATTGGAGAAACCAGCCAATTGATCCCATTCCCAGCTCTCCGTGTGTGGATGGAAATAGGCTGCTGTGTTCCAGGCCAGCCGACCCGGTGTCCAATGTGCTCAGCGACGACAACCTCCTCATCGAGATCCTCGTCCGCCTCCCTCCAAAGCTGTCCTCGCTCCCCCGCGCGTCCGCCGTATGCAAGCACTGGGGCAGCATCCTCTCCGAACCCAAGTTCCGTGAACGTTTCCGCAAGCACCACCGGAAACCTCCTCTGCTCGGCTTCTTCAGAGGGTATGCTAAAAACTTCATTCCTGCCATGGACTCGCCTGACCGCATCCCTGCTGCCCGCTTCTCCCTGCCCAAGAGCAGCACACCCTACCATCAAAATGAATACATGGGCCTACTGATAGGCTCAAAACTTAGGCCCAAGCCCGGCCCATAGGCAAGCCCATCGGGCCTAGGCCCTGGATTTTAGGGCCGGGCCTGGATGGGCCGACAGGGCCGGGCCTGAGATGGCCAGGACTAGTCCCCGCTCCCCACTCTCACTCAGCTGGCCTGAGAGGTCACCCCGCCGCCGGCGACCTCACCCCGCCGCCCCGTCCCCGGCCCCGGCAGCCTCCCACCGGCGGGAGATTCGAGGTCAGGCAACCCAATCTACTCCTTCCTCTCCATCTCCATCTAATCTACTCCGCTAGTAACTCCCATCCTTCTGTTTTCTTCCTAATTTTCCCCTCCTAATCAAACCCTAACATTCTTCCCCTGATTCAGCAATTGAGAGAGAGAGAGAGAGAGGAGAGGAGATGATGGATCCGGCTGCTGACATTCCCCAATGCCAAGGGTAACATTCCCCATACAGTTCCTCTCCCGGCCTCTTTATTTTGTGCGGTGCACTGTACTTACTTTGTGTATGCTATATGCTGGATGGATGGATTCATGGGTGGATGGATGATGTGCATATGTGTGTTGATTGATTGCATTTTCTTTTCGTCTCAGGGCCGATCCTGTTGCCGGATCGCCGTGTGTGGATGACAAGGCCAAGGCCCAAGTGTAAGAATCCCCATCCAGTTCCTCACCCTCTTCATTTCGCTTGCGAAATGCGCTACTTTGTGTATGGTGTGTATGCTATGCTATGCTATGCTTTGTGGATGCTATGCTATGCTTGATGGATGTGCATATGTGTGCTGGATCATTGGAGAAACCAGCCAACTTATTGCATTTTCTTTTTCTTTTTTTGTGCCAGTGTCGATCCCATTCCCAGCTCTCCGTGTGTGGATGGAAATAGGCTGCTGTGTTCCAGGCCGCCAGCCGACCCGGTGTCCAATGTGCTCAGCGACGACAACCTCCTCATCGAGATCCTTGTCCGCCTCCCTCCAAAGCCGTCCTCGTTCCCCCGCGCGTCCGCCGTATGCAAGCACTGGGGCAGCATCCTCTCCGAACCCAAGTTCCGCAAACGTTTCCGCAAGCACCACCGGAAACCTCCTCTGCTCGGCTTCTTCAGAGGGTATGCTAAAAACTTCATTCCTGCCATGGACTCGCCTGACCGCATCCCTGCTGCCCGCTTCTCCCTGCCCAAGAGCAGAAGACCCTACCATCAAAATGAATACATGGGCTGCCGCCACGGACTTTCTCTCCTAATCGACAAGGTTGAGGGCGAGACCGTCGTGTGGGATCCCCTCACCGGTGAAGAGCGCATCGTGGCTTTTCCACCAGGGTTCAAAAGCGCGTTGGGGCGTTCCCGGGGCTGGCATGGCGCTATATTGTGCGTCGATGCCGAAGATGGGCATGTCCACGGAGATTGCTTCTCGAGCCCGTTTAAATTGGTTTTGGTCTGCGCTGACGACAATAGACCGGCATTTTGTTGTGTCTACGACTCGGTGTCTGGTGTTTGGGGAAATATTTTCTCGACGATGATGGTAGCAGCTGGAATGTCTAGTTTAAGAAGGCCCGGCATCCTTGTCGGGAGTGCACTTTGCTGGTTGATTTGTCAAGGTGAAGTCCTTGTGTTTGATTTCGAAATGCAAAGTCTTGGTCTGATCGAGAAGCCTGTAGAGAACCATGGTACCAACGACCCATGTTTTCAACTCCTACGGATGGAGAATGATGGACTTGGCCTTGCTACTTTGTTGGACCTGACTATCAAATTATGGGAGAGGAAATCTAAGTGTGATGGTGTTTTCGAATGGGTGCTGCTGCAGAAAACCATTCCACTCGAGGGTATGGTTCCAACGAGAGTGTGCTCTGCACTTTTCGTCGGGTATGATGAGGACGCAAATGTGATTGTTCTCAGTACTATGGCCGGCAACTTCACACTCCAACTTGACTCAATGCAGATCAAACATATTGTTAAAAGAACCAATATATGTCATGACACCTTTTATCCCTACAGGAATTTCTATACTCCAGGTAATACCCCCTATCTAGTTTCTTATTATTATAGAGCTCCATTAAAGCTAGAACAGGAATACAAATATTGCTTTGTTTCCTGGCCATTGCTAAAGGCTAAATACCATTATGTGCTTGTAATGATCTTTTTCATCAGGGGGGTTCTAAAAATTAACTGGATCGATTATTTTTCATAAGCTTGTCATGTTTTCTTATTCACTATTTTTCCTTGCAAGATTAAAATTTAACTGGATCGATCTTGATAGAAATCATCAATTCATAAACCTCACTCGACAATAATTCTGGATAA
Organism: Aegilops speltoides; assembly: GCA_021437245.1. Lineage (NCBI taxonomy): Eukaryota > Viridiplantae > Streptophyta > Magnoliopsida > Poales > Poaceae > Aegilops > Aegilops speltoides. Next base: position 5,238,111 of record CM038146.1, on the reverse strand, counting down.
ATGCATTTCTCTGAACATGTAAACAATTTTACCATTCTTTTTTGGACCTGGCGATATATGTGACTTCATTTTCTATCCTGGACTCAACTTCTCCTAGAATTTTCATATGGTTTGGGCTTCTTTTGCTTGTAGGCAGGAAAGCTGGGACGAAAGGGGCGGATCTGGAACTGTGAACACACTAGATCTGCTAACGTGCTATCTTGGTCAAACAACTTAGGTAATTTTATATCTTTTCATATATCTTTTTTTTTTGCTTGGTTACCCAATTTACAAGATGCATTTTCAAGAAGTGCCTTTGTGCCATTTTTCGTTTGTAGTCTGAGCCTCACATATGGCTTGGCACACAAAAGTAAATCTGGAATGAGTTGACAATCTTAAAAGTTCAGTTTGTTTGCCTCAGATGATAGGCGGTGAGTCACTGATCTCTTAATTTCTACTGCGATCGTACGTAGTTATATAGCAAGAATCTTGAAAACATGTCAGCGTATAGGTGGCAGTAAAAACTAAATGTTCCCTTATTGATGTTCCCCTTTTATAGTATTAGCTTGTACACTGGGATGATTCAGCTTTGGATATTTTTTGTATAATATGCACTACGGCAAAATTAATGCTTATTTTGAGGATCATATAAATGTTGTTCTGCTGTGTGAGAGCATTACAAATTTGTTTGACTGTGATGACATTGATTGTTCTGCAGGTATTAAGAGTTAAATTCGGGTTGCTGGGACACCGCCATGGCTAGTTGGCGTAGGGAAGTTCTTCAATTTTGCTTAGATGCAGCCATGGCTAGTTGGTGTAGTGAAGTTCTTGTATTTTGCTGGGAGACAGACATGCCTAGTTGATGCTCAAATTGTCCTGCTATGTAGTCTCTAGTTTCTTTTATTTTGCTGAGACACAGCCATACCTAGTTGTATGCCGTGGCATGCGATGTGGTTGATGCTGAGATTTCTCTTCTTGTATGTACCTGTCCTGTCAAGTCGAACTTATTGGATTTAATCTTGTGAAGTCTTGTACCTGTCCTGTCAAGTCGAACTTACATGCTTGACTCTGTGAAGAAATAGTGTCTGCTGCCTACTTCAAAGGAACAAAGACAGGTAAAAGTCTTCATTGCCTTCATTGTTCGGTTGCTAGTTGCTACATACAGTACATATGAATAAGACTTCATTGTTCGGTTGCCTTCATTGTCTTTGCCTACTTTGGTCTTTCTTTTGCGGAGACAAGTCAAAACATTTGTTCTACTTAAAAATGAAATTTAAGTGTTTTGATGCTTTTTTTCCCGAATGTGTGTAATGTATTTATATGGGCCTGCGTTGTGTTTCGCTCATGCGCCGCAAAGAGTATTTAACTTGAGAAAACCGTGGATTCGTTTTTGAAAGCAAGTCCAGTACTGGATCCTCAGTTAACATTTCACACGATTTTGCCACTATTAGTTCTATAAGCTGACTCATCAGTGTCTACTATTTATGGAGTGACATACAGTAAACCCCAAAATAACCATCGGGTCAGTTGATATACAACATTCTCATGTTCTAAGGAAAAATGCAATCGTGAACAAATTATATGAGTTGCCCATAACATGACAACAAATCCTAGCTGATCATCACCTAAGGGGATCTCGACTTGGTGCAGTTATGGTCATTGTTTTGTTTGCCGATCGCGGATCCGGACACTTTGGTTTTTTTTTCCTCGCCTATGCATAACTTTGGTTTTATATGACTTTGTTTTTGCATGTGTGTGCGTGGGTTGATTTGGCTGTGTGCATCTACTCTTTGTCAAAGAAATAAAGTTAAAAAGACACATGGAAGGGCAAAAAAGGAAAACGAAAGGCAGAAAAAGAAGAGATTCAGCCCGTGCGTTCCCCGACGGCACCCAGCGCCGACGGCCGCCCCTACCACCGGCACCGCATCGCGCCCGCTCGCCGCCGTCTCCCCGGCCCCGTAGTTCGTCCCAGCCCCAACCTCCCTCCGCACTCCGCCGTTCAGCCCTACCCCGAGCTCCTCCCGGCGACCGACGGCGGCGCTCTGCCACGGCTCCTCCTCCGGGAGCAACGGTGAGCGCCCCTAAATCCTCTTGCTTTCTCTCCGAGGAGAGATCCCGCCACCCAATTTGCATTCCTTGGTGATCCTCTTCCTCCCTTGGCCATTAGGAGTAGGAGGAACCCTAGCTCACCGTCGCCATTAGGGGATCTCGACCCGGACCACCCAAGTATGAGCGGCATCCACTCCTCGCCGCTGGAGAACGAGGACCTGCTCCGGGAGATCCTCCTCCGCCTCCCTCCGCGGCCGTCATCCCTCCCGCGCGCCTCCCTCGTCTGCCCGCGCTGGCGCTGCGTCATCTCCGACCCCAAATTTCGCCGCCGCTTCCGCCAGCACCACCGGAACCAGAAGCTTCCTCTGCTAGGCTGATGACAAAGACTTTGTGTTCAGACCCCTGCTAGACCCGCCTGACCGCATCCCCGCGGAGCGCTTCACCGTGCCGCAGAAATCAGGCTGGGACTTCATGGGCTGCCGCCATGGCCTCGCCGTCCTCATCAGCCAGTCGCGGCGTGAGACCGTCGTGTGGGATCCCCTCACCGGACAACAGCGCCGCATGCCTTTTCCAAAGGTGCTATGTCCGGAAAGATGGTTGCAATGGCATAGCACGGTACTGTGCGTCGGCGCGGCTGGACATGTGCACGGCAATTGCTTCTCGAGTCCATTCAAATTGGTTTTGGTCTGCGCCTGCTTCACAGACGCAATTGGTGTTGTCTACGACTCGGCTTCTGGTGTTTGGGGAAACTTGATCTCGATAGAGACTACGGCTCCTATGTCTCCAAGGCCCGGCGTCCTCATTGGCACTGTTGTTTACTCGTTGCTACATGGAGGTGACGTCCTTGCGTTTGATACTGAAAGGCAGAGCCTTGGTATTATCGAGAGGCCGACAGATGTCCCTGTTTCCCACTTCACGTCTATTCAGCCCTTGAGGACAGATGATGGTGCCCTTGCCCTGGCTGTTACTTCAATGTCAGAACAGAACATTCAGTTATGGGCAAGGAAATCTAACTTTGATGGTGTTGTCTCATGGGTGCTACAGAAAACAGTTCAACTGGATGAGCTTTTTTCACGAACCCAAACAGGGTTCCTCGTGCGAGGGTATGACGAGGACACAAATGTGATCTTTCTTGCTTCGGATACAGATGACTTCATGCTGCAGCTTGAGACGATGCAATTCACAAATATTGGTATTGGAGATCCTCGGAGTTTCAGAATATATTATCCCTATACCAATTTCTATACTACAGGTAATTCCTTGTTTCTGAATTGCATACGTAACAAAGTCCAGTCACTTTTGCTGAGTTCCGTTCTAATTATTTTTGGTACATTCTACTGCAGTATGACTAGTGTGCTTGAGGGTTGACTAGATATTTGATAGTAATTTGAGTAGTTCGTTTCTTTGTCAGGGTGGTGGTGGTTATGATAATTTTCAATCATTGTTTATTACTGAAGTACTCTAACAAAATCATATAACTAGAGTTATTGCTGCCTAGTCATCACTATATGCGTAAAAGTAATGCTATCAGTACGTGCTTGTATATTGACCTAATTTGTGAAATGGTTGTTCGATTGGCACATTTGAGAACTGAAAGCATGTTCTATTCATTCGGTCAATATCTTTACCTGTAATAATCAGTAGCTAGTACTTATCTTGATTGATCTAGGTAATAATCATAAATACATAATAGTACTACTTAATGTTCATTGATGAAACACATACTGTGTGGAATAGTTAACCAATTGGCACATCCAGAAGCTTAAAGTTTGTTAGGTTTTCTCATTCACTATGTTTCCTTGCAAGACTAAAATTTATCTTGATTGATCTTTGATACTAATCATCAATTTGTAATACATATTTAGTTTTGGGATGTTGGTCATAACTGATACAAGCTCCGACAATAATTCTGGATAAATTTATTTTCGCTGAACATTTAAACAGTCCTACCACTCATTTTTGGACCTGGCAATAGACGTGGCTTTCTTTACTGTCCACACCACAAAAGCTAGTTTCCCATACTCTAGTGAGCATATAGTGGTTTGCACATATCCTTCTTCTTTGACTCAACTTCTCGTTATTTTCATTTGTTTTTTGGGCTTATTATGCTTGTAGTCAAGGGAGTTGGGTGGAAAGCGGTGGATCAGGAAGTGTGATCACACAAGATCTGCTAACGTGATATCTTGTAGTATTAGTTTGTCTTATAATGCTGGGATGATTCAACTTTGGGTACTTTTTTGTATAATTTGACTTATGCCTAAGTTAATGTTTATATTGGGGGATCATACAATTTTTTTTTCTGTGAGAGAGTACTAGAAATTTGTTTTACTGAGATGACATTGATTGTTCAGCAGGTATTAAGAGTTAAAGTCGGGTTGCTGAGACACAAGCATGGCTAGTTGGTGTGGGGTAGTTCTTCTATTTTCATGTGATCGACGCTCAAGCTGGCCAGTTATGTAGTATGTAGGTTCTTCTGTTATGTATGTAAGTGGCATGTGAAGCGGTTGACGCTGAGATTGCTCCTCTATGTAGTAATTAGGTTTTTCTTCTTTTATTGTGTATCAAGTGGAACTTGATGGATTTACTCGTGCGAACTTTTACTCTTGTATATTATCTAAGATCAGTTTGCATGCCTGATTAGTGACTCATGGAGTTGGTTGGGTTAGTGCTTGCCTCTCTGATGTGAGGTACTAGCAAGGTGGATGGACAAGAAGCAGTAGGCACTTTAGACAGTTTCTTTGTAAGTCCCTATATATCTGTCTACAGTTGATCTTGTGAGTCTTGCTAGTGATCTAACTGTGATAATGCTGCTCACATCACCACTTGCAGCAGAGGCAGACAATGCTTGTATATGCCCAGTTTTACTGCCTAGTAGAGAACACACCTGAGCCCCAGTTGCCTACTTCAATCAAAGGAACTAAGAATGTTTAATCTTCATTGTTGGGTTGCTACATGGCCCTTTAGGACCTCTGCTGTTTTCAGTAATTTGAAAAGTATCTCCAGCTTGATGCTTATGCACTTGGGATATTCATCACCGATAACTTGTCGCGCTTACTAACTTTAGTTGGATTTCAGAATTGAAGGCCAAGATACAATGAGATGTTTGCCCAGTTGGGTGAGACTGACTTGGCTCTTCCTTGGAGACAAATCAGAAAAATGTTGTCAGTTTTTGTTTGAACTTCAAAGAGTTTTATGGCTTGGCTCTTAATCAAAAGAGTGTTGTGAGTTTTTGTTTGAACTTTGTTTGACTGGAGAAAATTACTGATTTTTTGTTAAATGCTAGTCCTATTCTGGATCTGCCATGGAGATTTTTCTTGTCCTGAGTTACACTGAAGATATTTTTCAGATCTTGACTTGCCATTTTCGACACTCGTCCATCAGAGTTGGTTCTCTAGGAAAAACAAAATATCGCTGCCGCCTGGCAAGAGGGCCACGGCGATGTTTTTCTTCTGACCGCACCTTGGTGCCTGGGGCTACATGCGCATAAGGAAAATGCTGCCTTAGATCGTTGCTGCTGTCAAAATCAAAATGTTTGGCCGTGATGTTCAGTTTTTTTGGCACAGTTTCAGTTCTATACGGTTTGACCTTTGAATCAGGCCCTGCTCCATGCTCCATTTTCTTGCAGTGCACAGAAATCACAGTCACAATGTTTTTTCTTGTTCATACGTTGAATAGCTCAATTCAGTCTCCATCGCAAAATAGAAAAGAGATCAATTCACTCATAGTACTACTGTGTATGGTCAATTAGTTCATTACAACATAATACTACAGAAAAACAAGAATTTAAGTAAAGTAGTTGAAACTCTGTACTGGTTAAGTAGTTTGTGAATCTTGCTGTGTTGCTGGTAGATCAATTGGAAGAAGCATAATAACATGCTTGGCATATAAAGAAACTAAAAAGAAAATGGTTCCCAAAGTCAAGTTATTTGGTCAAACAATGATCAAAATGGGATTTATAAATTTGACAAAAATGAAAGAAACAGGGGGGGTTATTTTTGAGAAAATATAAACTATGCAAAAACAACTCCTTGAAATATATTACAAAAAATTGTAGTAAAATAAAAAAAATGAAAATTTAGAAATATTAGGATATTCATTTTTTTAAATCAGGTCTCACAAAATAAAAAATTGGAAAGAAAATATTTATGCTTCAACAAACATCATGATTTTCCTAAAAACCATGTTTTCCAAAAATAAAATTATCTCGCAAAATAAAAAAAGAAATTATGCTTACTATAGTCGTCGTTCCCCACTGCCACTCTCAGCCGCGGACCGGAGAAGTTTCTAAAAAATAGAGCTGCGGACCGGAGAAAGGAGGAGCGGAGCCGCCGGCGACCTCACCACACCGCCCTTCCTCCGGCAGCCACCCACCGGCGATTCGAGGTCTGGCAACCCAATCTACTCGTTCCTCTCCCTCTCCATCTAAACTAGTAACTCCCTTCTTCTTTTCTCTTAATTTTTCCCTAGTAGTAAAAGTAAACCCTAGCTAGATTCCCCTCTCCTAATCAAACCCTAACAATCCTCCCCTGCTGCAGCTGTGGAGAGATAGGTGCTGATGGATGCTGCTGCTGAGGTTCCCCAAGGCCAAGGGTAAGATTCCCAATCCAGTTCCTTTCCCTCTGCATTACTTTGTGTATGCTATTATATATTGTGGATGGATGTAACATATTTGTGAGTACGCCACTTACTTTGTGTATGGTAGAAACCAGTTGATTCATTATTACTCGTTGTATGCTATGCTATTCTATTGATCATGGATGTGCATATGTATGTTGGATGTTTAATTTGCAACTTCCCTGATGTGCATATGTGTGTCAATTGATTACATTTCTTTTCATCCCAGGGCCGATCCCATTCCCAGCTCGCCGCGTGTGGACGGGAAGAGGTGGCGCCGTTCTGTGCCACTGGCCGGCTCGGTGTCCAAGGTGCTTGGCGACGACAACCTCCTCATCGAGATCCTCGTCCGCCTCCCTCCGAAGCCGTCCTCGCTCCCCCGTGCGTCTGTCATATGCAAGCGCTGGGGCAGCATCCTCTCTGACCCCCAGTTCCTCAAACGCTTCCGCAAGCACCACCGGAAACCTCCTCTGCTCGGCTTCTTCAGAGGGTATGCTAAAAACTTCATTCCTGCCATGGACTCACCTGACCGCATCCCTGTTGCCCGCTTCTCCCTGCCCAAGAGCAGAATACCCTACCACGAAGATGAAGCATACATGGGTTGCCGCCATGGCCTCTCTCTCCTAATCAACATGCATAAGGGCGAGACCGTCGTGTGGGATCCCCTCACCGGTGAAGAGCGCATCGTGGCTTTTCCAGCAGGGTTCAACAGTGCCTCAATGGGGAGTTACTGTGGCTGGCATGGCACTGTATTGTGCGTCGATGCCGAAGATGGGCATGTCCACGGAGATTGTTTCTCGAGCCCGTTTAAATTGGTTTTGGTTTGCGCTGAGTACAATACACCGGCATTTTGTTCTGTCTACGACTCGGCGTCTGGTGTTTGGGGAGATATTTTCTCGACGATGACGATAACAGCTGGAATATCTAGGTTAAGAAGGCCCAGCACCCTTGTCGGGAATGCACTTTGCTTGTTGATTTCTGGAGGTGATGTCCTTGTGTTTGATTTCGAAATGCAAAGTCTTGGTCTGATCGAAAAGCCGGTAGAAAACCATGGTACCGACGACTGGTATTTTCAGCTCTTACGGATGGAGAATGGTGGACTAGGCCTTGCTATTTTGTTGGACCTGACTATCAAATTATGGGAGAGGAAATCTAACAGCGATGGTGTTTTCGAATGGGTGCTGCTGCAGAAAACCATTCCACTCGACAGTACGGTTCCAAGGAGAATGGATTCTGCACTTTTCGTCGGGTATGATGAGGACGCAAATGTGATTGTTCTCACTACTATAACCGGCAACTTCACACTCCAAGTTGACTCGATGCATATCAAACATATTGTTAAAAGAAACAACATATGTCTTGACACCTTTTATCCCTACAGGAATTTCTATACTGCAGGTAATACGCCCTATCTACATTGTACAAGCAAAAAAGTCCATTTAGTTTGTTTTGCTCGTATTCGTTCCAGTTACTTTTGGTACGTTATTGTGGTAACATTGTTCCTGTTATTAGGATTGAGCTAGATACATAAAAATATGTTGTCTTATTTGTTCCTCTGTTGATCTGCTCATCTTATGGTTATCCAATTTCTTGTTATAGAGCTCCATTAAAGCTAGAACAGGAACACAAATATTACTTTGATGCCTGGCCATTGCTAGAACAGGCTAAATACAATTATGTGCTTGTAATGATCTTTTTATCAGTGGTGTTCTAAAAATTGGAAAGTGGCAATAGCTGCAGTAGTGAAACCATCTGAAGTAATTAAGAAAATGGAACATCTGGAGGCGGCTTAAAGCTTGTTATGTTTTCTTATTCACTATTTTTTCCTTGCAAGTTTAAAATTTAACTTGATTGATCTTCATAGAAATTGTCAATTCATAATACCATGTGGTCTATTTTTTATCGAAGAGTGGTACTAGTCCATTAATTTCACGTAGTACTATGTAATACTTGTTATGGAACTCTGGTTTTCCAAGCTGTCCATATTTTATTTTGGCCTTATGGTCACAACTGGCACAAAACTCACTCGACAATAATTCTGGATAAATGCATTTTCTCTGAACATGTAAACAATTTTGCCATTCTTTTTTGGACCTAGCGGTATATTTGGCTTCATTTACTATCCTTGACTCAACTTCTCTTCGAATTTTCATATGGTTTGGGCTTCTTTTGCTTGTAGGAAGGGGAGTTGGGAGGAACTTTGAACACACTAGATCTGCTAACATGCTATCTTGGTCAAACAACATTGGTAATTTTCTCTTTATATATATATATTTTTTTTCTTGGTTACCCAACTTACAAGATGGTGCATAGTCTATGCTTACATTTTCAAGGAGCATGCCTTTGGGTAGAGATACCAGCCATTTCTCCTTTGTCTGAGCCTTACATATGGCTTGGCACACAAAAGCAAATCTGGAATTAGTTGACAATCTTGGAAGTTCAGTTTTTTTGCCTCAGATGATAGGCGGTGAGTCACCGATCTCTTAGTTTCTAATGCGATTGTACATAGTTATGTAGAAAGAATCTTGAAAACATGTAAGCATATAGGTGCCAATATAAACTAAATGTTCCCTTATTGTTGTTCTCCCTTTGTAGTATTAGCTTGTGTACTGGGATGATTCAGCTTTGGACATTTACTGTCAATGTTAATGCTTATTTTGGGGGATCATACAAAATTTATTTTTCTGTGAGAGAGCATTACAAATTTGTTTGACTGGGATGTGTTCTGCAGGTATTAAGAGTTAAAGTCGGGTTGCCGAGATGCAGCCATGGCTAGTTGGCGTAGGGAAGTTCTTCTATGTAGCTGAGATGCCAGCCATGGCTAGTTGGTGTAGTGAAGTTCTTCAAACTGTGTGTCTGTAGTTTCTTGTATTATGTATGCCGGTGGCATGCGATGTGGTTGATGCTGAGGTTGCTCTTCTATGTACCTGACTTGTCGTGTGAAGTCTTGTATATTTTTATCTGAGACCAGCAGACATTAGTCAAGTTGCATGCGTGGTTAGCGACTCGTGGAGTTGCTTGGGTTGATGCTTGACTCTGTGATGTAAGGTGGATGGGCAGGAAGAACTACTTATTATCTTAGCAGGTCACAGAGGTTGTCGCTGAATCCCCAGCTACAGCCAGCAGTTGGGATAAAGCAAAACCCATTCATCACAGACTTGGTTGCCTGCTGACTACTTGACTCCAATTCAGCTATCTGAACTTCTTCAGGCATTTCAGCAACAGTAGTAGCTTGCTCCTTCCCTCATGCATCAGTACTGCTTACAGTCTGTTGAAATTTCTCGGTTCAGCCATTACTTCATAATCCTGTACAAGAAACAGGAATTTAGTGTTACATTACTCATGAATGCATTGTTCGGTTAAGTCATTACTTCATAATCCTGTGTACAAGAAACAAGAATTTAGTGTTACATTACTCATGAATGTGCTGCAGTTCGAAGCCTGTTAACTACTCGGCATCTCATGAGTTGCAGGGTGGAGGTAGTTGAAGAAGCATCATATATACAATAATACAAACGCTTGCAGTAGTTTTTGAATCTTGAGAGCCAGGCCTCTTATTTTAGGTCAAAGCTTGACCATATATTTAACTGCTAAATGTAAATAATCATATGTCATAGAAACTAGAAAACATGTTTCCTGCCACACGGATTTAAGAATTGAGATGATTCCTATTCATGTTCGGTTTTCATTTTAGCAAGATAATTCATAAACCCACACCAAGTTTGGCTTCAAAATGAGGTTCATATAATAACAAAAACTTCATCTTTCCAAAGTAAAACATAAGGCCTTTTTTGCATGTGTTGTAATTAAGATTTTGACCGCCACGGATGTCCAGGGGGTTTCCCCGGACAAGCTCCTTGCCTCCACCACCGAAGCAATCAACATCAACAACAGACGCACACGCACGCCGGAGATCCATTGATATAGGATGGAAGCCTAATGGCCGATCTTTTCACACTTGGAGGGGAGAAAGAAGGGCAAATCAAGAGAAACACAAGATGAACACTCAAATAGGCAAGGTCCAATCACACATGTGCTAGATCCACATACACCTAAGGAGATACAAGATCCAAAGAACACAAGAAGATACAAAGAATAGATAGTTCATCCTAATCCTTGAAGAAGAAAGGTCTTGAATCCTAGAAGGATCTTCATTAAAAAGGGGTCTTGAATCCACTTGGGGGATCTTCTCACATGGAGGTCTTAAACTCCATGGGAGTAGGGATAAGTGGATGAGCAAAACTCAATCTCTAAGAGCATCTCTAGCAGACCCCGTATAATGCCCCGACCCGCAAAATAACCGCCAGAATACGGGTCCGCGCAAAAAAAGTCGCCCAATCAGACACTGTAAACGCGTCGGACCCGTAAAAAAATTTGAGGGGCGCGGTAAAATCCCACCTCCAACCCATGAAAACAAAGGTTTCCCCCTCGACCCGACGGTGCCCTGTATCTCAGAAAAGTGGTTGGCCGGAAGGACATTTCAGCCCGCACGCGTTCCCTACCCCCTTCTGCAGTCGCCCATCATCGGTTCGGCCCGTTCGCCGCCGCCGATTCCGGCCATATCTGCGGATGGAATCACGTCGCCGGGGCGCCCCTCACCCGGTTCCACCTAGCCCCTTCACCGGCTCCCCGGATCCGCCGAGCCGAGCCGCCACGAGTCGCTGTCGCCGCCCCGAGATCGAAGCAACCAACATCAGGAACAGACGCACACACAAGCCCGAGATCCAGTGATGTAGGATGGAACCATAATGGTCGATCTTTTCACACTTGGAGGGTGTAAGAGGGGCAAATCAAGAGAAACACAAGATGAACACTCAAATAGACAAGATCCAATCACACATGTGCTAGATCCAGATCCAAAGTCAGCGCAAGAGGATACAAAGGGTAGCTAGTTCATCCCAATCCTTGAAGGAGATAGGTCTTGAATCCTAGAAGGATCTTCCCTAAAAAGGGTCTAGAGTCCACTTGGGGGATCTTCTCACATGGAGGTCTTGGACTCCATGAGAGTAGGGATAAGTAGATGAGCAAAACTCAATCTCTAATGAGCTATCACATTGCTAAGAGCATCTCCAGCTGCGCCCCCAACAGGCCCCCAAGCCATTTTTTAGTGCCGGCGGCCGGGGCTAAAAAAACGGCGCAGTCGCGCCCCCAGGAGCCCAATTTTTGCCGGTTAGGCCTGAAACTGGCGCCGGCGGACCCAAGCCAAACCCGGCGCACTGGGGGCGCCCGGGTGCCGGGGGAATCGTTTTTGGCGCGAAAGAATGGCGGGCCCGCTGAGTCAGCGACCCCGCGCATCGTCATCCTCATCGCCTCCATTTCCCGCGGGGAATCAATGCCAAGGCTGCCGCCGGTCAGCCCTCCATTGATTCCTCACGGGCGGCGCAGTGCGGTGACACGCCCTCTCCCGCCACGCGTACACACGTTTGCCGCCCCCGGCCGTTATAAAAAGCCGCCCCTCCCTCGCCGGTGGACGCACTCGCCCTGCAACCCCTCTCTCTTGCCGCCGACGCTCTCTTTTCCTCTCTCTCCCCGACCAGCCACCGCGTGCACGCCCCGCCGATGGGAGAGCGGTTCCCCGACGATGGAGCGGCGGCCAACGGCTTCGGCGGCCGCCACCTGCACGAGTGGGAAGCCAACCTCCTCCACGAGGCGAACTAACCGGCGCCGCCCGACATGCGCGTGCCGGGGCGGTGGAGGCTCAGCACCGGGGGCGTCCCAGTCCCGCCGCAGCCCGATGTCAACCACCCCACCTACTTCCACGCCGCGATTGAGCGTGTTCAGGCCTCTCTACCGGAGGAGGAGCGGGACCTCCCGGAGTACGCCACCGACGACCACGTGCACTGGGCGGCGTACTTCCAACGCCGGCACGAGGAGCAGCTCACCTCCACCAACAACATGCCGGTGGTAAGGGGGCACAACAACAGCGACGGCCGCCGCCTGTGGTGGGGCGCCCCCGGCCGCACGCTGCACGCCGTCCCCCAGTACCTCGAGGGTGGCAACGATCCGCCGCTCGAGTACCCGGCGGCCCCGGCTCCCCCCCCCGCCGGAGTGGCGGCCCGTGGCTGCCGAGGCGCATGCTGGGCGGGTCCTCCTCCTCCTCCTCCTCCTCCTCCTCCTCCTCCTCCTCTTCCTGTTCCTCCTGCCACTCCTCCGGGTCGCCGTCGCTCGTCAGCATCAAGGCCGAGCTCGTGGAAACACTGCTCGGCCGGCGCACCCGCGACACCGCCCTCGTCATCAACGAGGGCGGCCGTGCCTCCTCGGCTCCTACCTCCTGCCTCGTCAAGCCGAAGACGGAGCTGGGGCTCACCGCCGTGAAGAGCGAGCATGAGGACATGGCCGCACTCGACGACAAGGCCGCCATGAAGTGGGCGTAGGATGATTGGGCCCGGCTGGAGATGGAGCGCCAGCGCCGCACCCTAGAGGAGATCGCCGCTCGCTGCCGTGGCCTTGACGAGGGAGGCGTCATCGTCCTCAAGGACAGCGATGACGACGTGCCGCTGCCGGCCAAACTAGTCCGCCAGGGCGACCCCGGGCAGGGGTCCAGCAGGGACGGCCGCGGTGCGAAGAAGGAGAAGGAGGATGATGACGGCGACGACTACAATGCCTTCAGCAAGCTATTCGGCCTGTAGGTGCCGTAGCAGCAGTTTTTTTCCTTTTAGTACATTTATGTTTTCAATATGCAAAAGACTGTGGAACGCCTAAATATCGCCGAATCTTTGTCATGTTTGCCGAATTTTGGCCAAGTATGTTTTTAAAAATATTTATAAAACGTCGACTGTGGGCGACCTAGGGGCGGCGGCTGTGAACCCGATCGCCCCCACGCCGAAATTATCGCCGGTTCGCCCCCAGGGCGGTGCTATTTCCAGCCCCTGCGGGGCCAAACGGCTGGAGATGCTCTAACCCTAGAAGGAGGAGGGAGAGGTCTATATATAGTGCTACTACAAGTTGGGACGAGTTGGATGGGTACATGGGCCTTTGGCCTGTTCACTGTTCGCAGACAGGGGCAGATGTCCAGGCTGGGGGCCAAATGTTCGGGCCTTCGTGTAGGGCCGGATGTCCGGGCCGGCTTTGGCCGATTCCAGATGCTCTCTGTGTGGGAAGGGGCGGGATTTTCGGGCGTCGGCCCGGATGTCCGGGCCTTCATGTAGGGCCGGATGTCCGGGGTCGGGGCCGGATGTCCGAGCCGGCTTCGGCCGATTCCAGATGCTCTCTGTGTAGGAAGGGGCCAGATGTCCAGGTCCTGTAGCTTCTTCATGCCTGGGCTGTTGCTGTCGTTGGGGTCTCCAGGGGCCGGATGTCCGGGTCCTATAGCTTCTTCACGCCTGGGTTGTTGCTGTCGTTGGGGTCTCGAGGGGCCGGATGTCCAGGCCAGGGGCGGATGTCCGGGTCCTGTAGCTTCTTCACACCTAGGTTGTTGCTGTTGTTGCGGTCTCCAGGGGCCGGATGTCCGGGCCAGGGGCCAGATGTCCAGGTCCGATAGCTTCTTCACGCCTAGGTTGTTGCTGTCGTTGGGGTCTCATGCGCCCGGTGTCCGGGCCAAGGGCCAGATGTCCGGGTCCGGTAGCCTCTTCAGGGCTGGGTTGATGCTATCGTTGGGGTCTCCAGGGGCCGGATGTCCGGTCCAGGGGGCGGATGTCCGGTCATGTAGCATGTTGATGGTCTTCCTTCTTGATTTTCGTCGTCCTTGTACTTGGGGACTTGTCCATCAGTCCGAGCATCTTTGAGAGGGTCTTCTTGATACCTAAGCACACACAACATTTTGGATTGAGGTAGTAGCCATGTCTCACGTGGGTCATACAGAATATCACTAAGGAAAGATGCCACCTCGGTCTCGAGAGCTCTTGCACGTACTCGTGTCATCGGTCCACTTGGTACTTGGGAAGACATAGGTAGGTCTATGAGGATGACCGTAGGATGCTCTGCATCATCTAGGGATAGGAACACCTTAGATATGACAAGGAAGACCCGGGGCTCCCAACACCACGAGCATCGTCCACCCGGACCTTGCTGTCCGTGCAATCGAGGGGATCCAGCCAACCTCACCGACGAGCACCCCCTGGTACCGTAGGAGCACCGTCCACATAAGTGAGGCCGCCGCCTTAGATCCTGGCCCTCACCACCGAAAGGGAGTGGCCAAAGGGGTGCATTGACGCTGAAGATGGGCATGTGCATGCATGGCGATTGCGATGACGAGGTGACAGACGCGCGAGCGGCGAGGCTCCTACCGGCGACGGCGATCGAGGTGGGGGTAGACGTTCCTGCATGCTGTCCTGCAACGCTGCTCGTCGATGCGTGGATTTTTTTGTTTTCCTTGCGTGTGAGGCGTGAGATGCGCAGAGTCCTAGACAGATCCTAAACGTTCAATCTTGAGCAATCCTACGGCCGGGAGGGGACAGGCGGAGAGCTGGCGCTTGCCCATTGGTTTTACAAAAAATAATAAAAATAAAAAACATACAAACCGAAACGGTCTACAAAAACTTGGCCGGCACGCTTACGGCCTTCTTCAATCAATAATAAGAATCATCAGGCGGCACACGAGCCGCCGCCAGACGAACTCAAGACCCTCCGGTTCCACTTGTGGCTGGGGCTGGGACTGCAGTAGCTGTTCCGGTTCGCCGGTGGGCGACGACGTGCTTCGCCGCCGCCCCTCCGGTGCCGTCTTGTCCTCTCCGGCCGCCGGGCATCAAGCTCGCCGATTGCACGCTTTGCTTCTCCTCTCCGACGCTGACTCTGAGCAAACCCCGATCCCCGTGAGTTACGCCGTATCTTTTTACTTGCTCTACACTTACCTACATGTTGCTCTAGTTGTCTAGTACTATAAGTAGGTTCCAGGTATATACCCCCCCGCAAAAAAAAGGTTCCAGGTATATTACATACCAATATACGGCTGATATATCCTCCGTTTGGTCAACCTTCTGACAAATATACGGCTGATATATCCTCCGTTTCCATCATTGCATAAACACAGTCTAAATGTTCGCAATGGTCGTTCATTTAGGCTACACTCCCTAGTCGTTCTGTTATGGACCAGCAACAATTATGTGCACAGAAATTTTCAGTTTGTGGGCCTGATGTGTATATTTATGTTATTTGTTCTATTATCTGTTGGAGTAACTGATATTATTTCAATATGCCCTGCAATACACTTTTGCCTAAAATCATTGATGTTTGGTGTGCTCGTTTCAGATGCAGATCTTTGTGAAGACTCCCACTAACAAGACCATCACTCTTGATGTTGAGAGTTCAAATACTATTGATAACATGAAGGCTAAGATTCATGCAAAGGAGGGCATCCCTCCATACCAGCAGAGTCTCATATTTATTGGCAAGCACCTCGAAGATAACCACACCTTGGCCGACTATGACATTCAAAAGGAATTCACCATTCATCTTTTCCCCCGCCTCGAAGGAGGGATGGGGATTTCTGTGGAGACCCTTTATGGCAAGGTGATCACCCTGCAAGTCTATCCATCAGATACCATCCAAGCCATCAAGGCAAGGATTCAAGTTCAACATCACCTTCTATTCGACGGGAAGCTACTGGAGGACAGCCGTACCTTGGCTTATTATGGCATCCATGTTGGATCCACTTCTAACCTTCATCTCCGCCTCCAAGAAATGATGAAAATCAACATCAACATGCTGGAAAAACCTCTTTATGCTAAGCGCATAGATATTGTCCGCAGTGTCAAGGCAAAGATTAACGATGAGTACGGCATTCATCCAGCCCAGCAGCGCCTCATCTTTAACAAGCAAAAGCTGGAGTGCCGCTATCCTTTGATGTACTATGGCATCCAAAATGGATCCACTCTCGACCTTGTCGTCTGTCAACGACCAAAACTGATGCAGATCTTTGTCAAGAATTTGTCAGGAAAGACGTTGGTGTTTCAGGTTAGGAGCTCGGATACAGTCTATAGTGTCAAGGAGAAGATTCACCAGGTGGAAGGCATTGACCCGAACGAACAGCGTCTGACCTATGGAATTAAGCTAGAGGATGACCTCACATTGGCGGACCAAGATATCGATGAGCACTGCACTCTTCATCTTAACCTCCGCCTCCTATCATGTATTAACTGCACCACAAACAAGCACTCGACTGCACGTAAAATGTGTCACGAGTAATGTGTCCAATTTTATTTTCTCTAGTCACTATTTAGTAATTGGTGATTTTAAGGATCGTCCATTCACTACGATCATACGGTGGAGAAATAGGAGTTAGCAGGAGTTACGAGAGTAAAATTACATGAAATTACAAATAATTGTGGGAAAATTATTGTGTTTATTTCTGTTATCTATTGCATGATTGTTTTCTGTTTGACTGCTTCATGCCATGCAGCCTTGCGTGGGGCGGCCCACCAACACGCATGCACTGCACTAGGTTTTCGCTCGGGGTCGCACTAGGTTATCAATTAGTGTTGTCGGTCAGCTGTTGACCAAAAATGTCAACCATTTGACATTTGTAGGAAGAACTGAATTTTTTAAAAAAATGAAGAAAAAACTCGGTTTTGAATTATTTTTTTTCATAAAATTGCAATATAAAGTTGACGAGTGTGGGAATTTTTTTAAAACTTTGAAAGTTCATGGAATTTTAAAAAAACTCATAGTTTTGGGGGAAAAGATTTGGAAAATTGAAAAACCTTCATTGATTTTGAAAAATGTTCATGAATTTTAATTGTTTTCCAGAAATTTGAAAAAAGTTCATTTATTTTGAAAAAAGTTAATCAATTTGAAAATAAGTTCATCAAATTTGAAGAAGAGTTCATTGAGTTTGAAAAAAATTCATCCATTTTGAAAATTTTATCAAAAATTTGTAAAAAAATCACATTTTTGAAAAAATTCAGTGATTTTGAAAAAAATTCATTGATTTTGAAAAAATATTCATGAAGTTGAAAAAATGACGGTTTTAAGAAATAAGTTCATGAATTCAGAAAAGAAAAGAAAAAAGGAAAAAAAAAGAAAGGAGAAACTCATTTCTGAGAGGCACGACCGCGCCTCTCGCGGAAGCAAATCCATGCCTCTTGTGGAAGGTAAAAAAGAAAACAGGTTTTTTTCGTGAGAGGCACGAGTGTGCCTATCGTGGAAGGAAAAAAAAAGGAAAACACGGTTTATTCTCGTTTCCGAGAGGCACGGTTGTACCACTTGCGGAAGGAAAAAAAGAAAACATGTTTTTCTCGTAAATTTTTTTGTCACAAGCTAAGAAAGACCGGTGGAACACCGGAAAGATGAAAAACCCCAGAAAAAATCTAAAAATTTAAAACACGTGCGCAAAATAAAAAAACAAATATCCGAGGGAGTGTCCAGAGCATGACACGTGGCGGCGGATGTGAGCGTGCCAAGTGGCGCGCTCTCAGCCTACCCCATGTGACCCTTCGGGAGGCTCCCGAACAAGCGCTCCTCCATTAGTTGCTCCTCATTTGGCCTATATTTTTTAGCAACATTTCACCTAGATATAGTGGCCGCGGTTAGAACCATGGACTATTTTTAGTTGACAAATAAATTGGGCAGGACTTTGGATGGCCCAATATTACAATGCTGGGGCCTACTCTCGGTGCTTAGAGCATCTCCAGCCGTTGGCCCCCCAGGAGGCTTGAAAATTGCCGCGTTGGGGGCGATTGGGTTCCTAGCCGCCACCCTTAGGTCGCACCCAGGCGCCGATATCGGCCCATTTTTTCGCAAATGTGCCCGCTTTTCGGCCCAGTTTCGGCAAAAAATCGGCCCGATATCGGTGCAAACGGCGTGGTTCGGCGCAAATTCAATAGAAGTAATTTTTTTATCACATAGTTCATCACAGAAAATCAATAAAAATCAAATAGTTCAACAAATAATTCAATACAAATTATATAGTTCAACAAATGAGAAGTCATATTTCATCACACGTCGAGCTAGGCGTTGCCCTTCAGCCTCCATAGGTGCTCCACCAGATCCTGTTGCAGTTGTTGATGCACCTGTGGGTCTCGGATCTCCTGACGCATATTGAGGAAGGCAGTCCAGGTTACCGGTAGCTGGTGATCAACTTGAGCAAGAGGACCCTGCCTGTAATATGGTTCAGTGTCAAACACTGGCTCTTCCTGCTCGTTCTTAATGATCATGTTGTGCAAGATGACACAACAAGTCACGATCTCCCACATTTGATCTTTCGACCAGGTCTGAGCAGGGTACCGGACAACAGTAAATCGAGATTGGAGCACACCAAATGCCCGCTCGACATCCTTTCTGCAAGCCTACCGAACCTTCACAAAGTGGGAGTTCTTGCCTCCTGGCATAGGGTTTGAGATAGTCTTCACAAATGTAGACCATCTCGAATAGATGCCATTAGCTAGGTAGTACCCCTTGTTGTAATGCCGCCCATTGATCTCGAAGTTCACTGGAGGAGAATGACCTTCAACAAGCTTGGCAAAGACAGGGGAGCACTGCAGCATGTTGATGTCATTGGGAGTTCCTGGCATACCAAAGAAGGAGTGCCAAATCCAGAGGTCCTGTGTGGCCACTGCCTCAAGTACCACACTGCAACCGCGTTTGGCGCGTTTGTACATCCCCTGCCAAGCAAATGGACAGTTCTTCCATTTCCAATGCATGCAGTCGATGGTTCCAAGCATCCCAGGAAATCCTCTTGCTGCATTCTGTGCTAGGATCTGAGCAGTGTCTTCAGCATTGGGTGATCGCAAGTATTGCGGTCCAAACACTGCCTCCACTGCCCTGCAGAACTTATAGAAACACTTAATGGTCGTGGACTCGGCCATGTGCCCATTGTCGTGGAGTGAATCACCGGGAGCTCCGTATGCAAGCATCCTCATACACTAGTAGAAAACCACCCATTAGTCCCGGTTCGTAAGGGCCTTTAGTCCCGGTTCACGAACCGGGACTAATGGGTCGTTACTAATGCCACCAGCCATTAGTCCCGGTTCAAACACGAACCGGGACCAATGTGGCTCCACGTGGCCCTGTGCACCGAGCCCAGTCAGAGGGCCTTTGGTCCCGGTTGGTGCTCCAACCGGGACCAAAAGTCATTTTTTTTTACAAAAGTGGCTGCTTTAGGGGTTTTGGGGTTTATTCTTAGGTTGTTATTATAGCTAGCTAATAGAGAGAAGTGTCCTCTCTTATCTTCGTCCTTGGTTTATCAACACTGCTTCTATATGTTCATTGCACCCGCAGATATGACATGGCTCATGCATGCTTTGCATCATACATCATCATATATATGTATATAATAAAGTCCTACTAATCATGCATCATCATACTACTTCTACTCGTTATTAATAATAAGTCATACGATCATCATCCTCATATATAGTCATCGAACCCAACCCTACATAATTGTTCTTAACACATGATCATCAGTACCAGGTATAGGACCTAAACACCCTTACACTGCGTTTGGATGTCTCCATTGAAGCCATGGAAACTGAATTGGTATTCCGCTGGCAGCAATGTAGGTGTTTGGCTGGACACTGAATCTGTATTGGAAACATAGAGGCAACTAGATGATACCCCGCGCGTTGCTGCGGAATATTTATTCAAAATCATGAATTAAATAAAGATTTCCGCAAAAAAAAAGAATTACATAAAGATGAGCACGCGAGGGAAACATAGAAGAAATGAAATAAAAAAAATTATATGATTGAAACAACACAATTCGGCATATGCTTTAGGAATACCAATAAATTGTATAATCCGTCAATGCCCACTCAAATGTTAATGTGTGGATTGTTACAATACGTGTACTACAAGCTTGCCTCAAATTACAGAAGTTGTGAAGTGACGTGTTAGCCCTTAGCAGGCAGCTCCTAAATTGTGGCGTCTGCCTGCATGTGAGTGGGGTAAGGTAATAAAACACATGAGAAAGTGATAATATTTCTATTTAATAATTAACTTCATGGATTTTTTGGAACCTATCATGAAGGCTTACAAAGAAACATTTTATCCTGAAAGTGGTACACAATCTGAGACCGACTTGCTCAGGAGCATACTGTAAACCAAAACATCTAGACGTCCATTAATCAAAAGAACGCTGAAGATACTACGGTTACTACCATAAACGATGATGTTCGGTAGTTATGTATTATCAAGAAATTAACACCCTAGATTATACGCATCATCAATTTATTCATGAAAATTTTGTAACCTTGCACTGCTCCCTGTGTCCTTTTCTCGTACTTAGATAATTGAGATGTTCAGAAGCGGGAGAAGTTTACCAATCAGATGAAATGTTAGGGTCAAACAATACCCACTAAGCAATTGTAAAAAAAGAAAAATCGTCAGATCCTGGAATACAGTAGTTCAGAAGTTATATCAACGTAAGAAGCTGGAAAGGACTGTGAGCATAACACCTTGATCAGTCATGGAAATACCCCTGTAGCTGCAGTCGCCTGTGGCAGCCACACTGCCGCCTTCGTGCACCCAAACCAAATGCAAGCATTTGAAACATAGAAGTAAGATGTGACACTTAAAACCTGGTATTTAGATACTACTACTTTCATATCCCAAATAAGTGAAGCTTTGGACAAAGATGCACTTTTCAAGATATTATTTTGACTCCAATTTAGTTTTTACTATATGTATAAAAATTGAACAAATTATAAGATTCTAGAGACTGTTTGAAAGGTCAAATGAATTTCAAATTTTCCATTTGTATCATTGACATAATTTAAGGTGCTTGATTTATGCCAGGTCCGCTAGCTGGCAACAGTTGAAGAATAGTAGTCAGACATTAAAAATAGCTGTAACAAAAGATCAGATCTCAAAGTCTAAGTGATACTCAGCCTTTTTCAATATGGATGCCGAACTTATTTGGATGATGTAACAAACTGATTCGTATTCTTCACTGTAACGGGTATAGGCAGGAACTGAATAGAAGCAGAAAAAGATGTAGACAGAGAGAAACAAAACCAAGAGACAAGTTCAGGTAAACGAATTGTTACAGCAACATTGGAACTTACCAGCATAGAGAATGATAGCAAGGAGTGGATTGATGTTGAAGGCACTTCAAGTAAAACCCTGCACGAAAACGACAAACCCAAAAAGGCAGTGCCATATTCAAAATCCTAACGCTAGGCATGTCAAATTAACCAAGGTTGTGGGAGTTCACCTACAGATTGGTTTCGGCTCAGGGTTGGACTCCTTTGGCATAAACGCCATACCACCTTGATGTGATTGTCAACGCCTTATGAGTCATTGGCAGCCTGTCCTTTTGTAGCGGTAATGGATGGAGGCATCAAGATGGATTGGGAGAATGGAGGGAGACGGACTGGGAAGGCGAAAGATGAACAGAAGAGAGAAGGGAAAGGTTTGTAACCGCTTAAAGCTGAGAAAATTGATGGGGATCAGGAAGGCAAAGAGCCAGATGGTAATCAATCAGTTTGTGGACGAACTGAAACGGCAAAGTGGCAACAACTTCTCGCGAGGATAGTGGAAGGTGCCGAAGCAAGCGGTAATGGCGTGGGTTCAGCAAATCGCAGTAAAATTAGGCATACCTGTTGCTCAATTGGTTGGTGTTTGGGATTGAATACTGACATGGCATGTATGCTGACGTGGACATCATGCATGTAGAGAGAATTGTAAGAAGTGGGGATCAACTTCTTAAGAATGTTAGATTCAGCCCGTTTTGACACCCACGTAAAACTCCCCCCCACAATTCGGAGGCCTGCCGCTGCGATTTCAACTGAAATCACTCGCTCCCGCAAAACATACCGTTTCACCCCCGCGCCCACGAACAGAAGGAGAAAAAGAAAGGGAGATAAGACAGAAGAGGGAGCTCGGCGGCGACCACCACGATGCTCGGCGGCTGCGCAAGTACCCTTCCTTGACGGTCCTCTCCCGCTCTTCCCCACCGGTTTCTCCACCCCCTTCCGCATCCCCTAGTCCACGCTCCCGTAGCTCCACCCCGATCCTGTCTCCATCTCCGGCGGCGACCGCCATGGATCCTGGTCCCCGTCCGGCCGTCACCATCCCCAGCTGTGGGGAAACGAGAGGAAGTCCGGCGACGAGCACCACCCCGTCCATCGCGCTCCAGTCTCCTGAGCTGCGTCCCCGCCCCTGTATCTCAGCCCCGATTTGACTCATGGCTGTGCTCCCTCAACCTCCGCTACTGCTAGAGGTAAGACCTCTACTGCTCACCAACCTATCCGTCCAAGAACACGGTGTTTTCATATGGTCTCTTGCCTCGGCAGTAGCAAGGAATCGACCAGGGAGAGGTAAGGTAGCAGTTTACTGAACTTAACTACAGTGTTGATTTCTTCAGTAGGTTCTGACAATTTCAGTGATAACACCGTTTTATTATCAAGAACCACAAAGACCGTGCAGGTTATTTCAGCAGTTCAGTCATGCTTATAATACAACAATTCAAGTACCATCTCCAAGCTAGTGCACTCCAAGCGCGGTTTAATATTCTGTAGATGCATCTTTCTTTTTCTTCCAGATTTTCTTTAATCTCCGTAAGTAATGAATGTATGACCATACGCAATTATGTGTAAATATGGTACTGCTGATGTACCTAATAATTTGTATGAGTGTACATTAGCATGAAGAACACAATATAAACTTTATTCTAATGTAACTATGCAATTCTGAAGTTTGTCATCCAAACATGATTTGGTATTGAAACCTTACAAGCATTTCAAGGGCCAATTCAGTGAACAACCAAACAGGCGAATTCGTATTCATGCCATTTCAGTTTCCTTATCGAATTGGATTTCAGTCCAATTCAATACGGAGGTCTTCAATACGGACATCCAAACGAAGCGTTAAGGTAAAATAGCATAAAACAATATAGACCCTGACTCTCCATTATGAAGAATGGCGATCATCCTGTCTCCAATTCTTGCCTTTCGCTGCTTATTGCTTCCAAGAAGCTCCTTACGACTGTCCATACATTTTTTCCATTCTTTGATTGTTATGTCTCCACTTCTTTTAGAAACCCGGTATGGACAGTTGAGATTCGTAGGACGACCTGGTAGTATGTTCAAAACATGAAGGCTACCACGCGTATACATCGATGAGGCACACAATCATTCGGGATTATCTGTTGAAAAACATAGTAATAACCGTAGTTAGCAATGATGTACTAGTTTTAGAAGTGTGCAAAAAGATGCACGGATGTTGTAATAGTAAAAAATAATCTTACCAAGGTATCTCCATGGTAGTTACCGTAGTTCAACACGTGCACTAGTGGCCCGTATTGACCATAATGTTGAGGGGTTTGATTGTAGATATTGTAATTCTCAAGATCAGTACAAAATCCGACCAGATGTCGTTTCTCCTGATAAGTTAATTCGGAGCCTTCGGTGTTGTACGTTCTGTCTACCATCTTCCGCACATTCTTTGAAGAATGAAAATAAGCTGTCAATGGAGATAAGTTGTCAACTATATATTTTGAAATAAACAATATAAATTACTTAATAACTATGTTTAGCTCACATGAGGGAAGAACTGGAGGTGTATCCACAAAGACCCAAATCGAAGGTGTCTCTTGCTCGATTGTAGGATCACCAAGATCCATGGTGACAATCATACCCTCATCAAGACCATACATCTTGCAAAATGCATCCCAATTTTTGCAACCAAAATGGGTTACACTCTGAGCATTGTACAGCTTTACTTGAAAATCCACACCATGTTCGGTACTTAGGATAATATTTTTGGTTTCGAAATTTTCATGGTCTTCAAAATCCATCCTCTCCAAGACATAGCGTCTTGCAAAGCATGGGATAAGCTAGTCGAATTGGAAAAAATGAAAATACACGTTAAAATAGTTGAAGTCGTGCAATTACGAAAAAAACTATTGTCGCTGCTATGCATACCGTATGAACATCGCAAGTCTCCCGAGCTTAATGCTGAAGCGCCGATCTTCCTCCAGCTCAATGAATCATCGCACATACCTCGGTCGTCGTGGCACCAGTTGCACTCCCAGGCGATTTTAAATCGCCGATGAGTACGACATTTCCGGCCTACGTTCATAATTCAAATATTAAACTAGATCATTATTATAAATCACGGGTTGACTATCGATGATCGATGTACGTATGTAGCTCCTCTTTCATTCCCAAATGCATTATTATACCAAATTGTCTAGCACACGGGAATGAAGGAGAACTTATCCAATATGAGCATTTAATAAGCAAAACCAAATCACAAAATAAAGTATAGTATTCAAATTAGCATGCATTCAATAATTATAAGCAAAAGTACATCATCTCTTGGTGTCCGTACATCATCGAATATTATCACTAATACAACTAGAACCGTAGCGCCCGACGGTATCGACACGGGCGGTGGACACCCAAAGATAAGGAACCATCACAGATCATAGCTCGGTGAGATCCTCAAGAACCTGCCGGTATTGTCGAACCTCCCTCCAATGCAACCATGTAGCGGCGGACGTGCTCGTCCTCCTCGCCGACACGGTGACGTACCACCTCCGCGGTGTCCGGATGCCTCACCACCGCCATCGCCCACGCGCCGCCACCAAACAAGGATCGGGTCAACAACGGGCTGCCTCCTCACCAACCTCGTCCCCCGAAAGTTAGCACCTCCCAATACCAACCCGGCGGAGCCCAGTCCCGAACATGACCCTGATCAAGCAGGCCTCCACCGCCGAGTCGACGACGACGAGGATGCGGGATAGGCATCGCCGACGTCGACGCGGGAACTACTTACTAAAAACAAACTACTTCATTATATAGTAAAATAAATTAGTTTATTAAATCAGCTAGCTAGTTCAACTATATATAAACTACTTCTTCTTTTTTTCCTTTTTCTAAATACTATGAACAAAAAAATAAATTACACATCTAATCTAACAAAAACTAACATAAAAAAACTAACAAAAAAAATCTTTTTACAGAAAAGAAATCTAACATAATATAATACATATCTAAATTACTACACATCTAATCCTACATAAAGATCTAAATTACACAATATGAACAAATCTAACAGAAAAAATCTAACATAAAAAACTAACATAAAAATCTTTTTACAGAAAAAATCTAACATAATATAATACATATCTAAATTACTACACATCTAATCTAACATAAAGATCTAAATTACACAATATGAACAAATCTAACAGAAAAAAATCTAACATAAAAAACTAACATAAAAAACTAACATAAAAATCTTTTTACAAAAAAAATCTAACATAATATAATACATATCTAAATTACTACACATCTAATCTAACATAAAGATCTAAATTACACAATATGAACAAATCTAACAGAAAAAAATCTAACATAAAAAACTAACATAAAAAATCTTTTTACAAAAAAATCTAACATAATTTGAACAAATTAATTACACAATCTACATTAACTACATATCTAAATTACTACACATCTAATCTAAAAAAAATCTATGAACTACAAAAAATCTAAAACAAATCTAACAAAAATTTAAAAATAGGCTCACTTGCCGGCGACGGCGACGGCGTAGGTGCGTGTGTGGGCGGCGACAGTGTCGAGGCGGCGGGCCGGGCGGCTCAAGGCGTCGTGGCGGCGCGGCGACAGCACAGGCGGCAAGGCTGACGGGCGTGACGGCGTCGAGGCGGGCGGGCGGGCGGCGACGGCGTCGGGCGGCGGGCGGACGACGACAGGCGTCGGGGCGGGCGTCGGCGTCGGGGAGGAGGAGGAGAGATCGAAGTCGGGAGAGGAGGATGGCGCGCTAAGTGGTACTTATATAGCAAATGCTTTGGTCCCGGTTCGTGCCACAAACCGGGACCAATGGAGCCTTTAGTCCCGGTTGGTGCCACCAACCGACCAAAGGCCTCTTTCAAAGAGCCCAAAGGGCGGAAGCGAACCTTTGGTCGGTTGGTGGCTCCAACCGGGACAAAAGGATGGTATTGGTCCCGGTTGGTGCCGCCAACCGGGACCAAAGAGGGGCATTGGTACCGGTTGGTGCCACCAACCGGGACCAATGGACCCGTCTAACTACTTTTTTATCTTCTGCAGCTGTTTTTTTGTTGATTCTTCCAGCAGCTTTCGTTTTAGTCCCACCTCGCCAAGCGAGAGGCACTCGCAGCTGTTTATAAGCCCTGAGTGCAGATACAATGACGAAGAGGCTCAATGCTCCTGCACGTTGGTTAGCTTCAAGCCTTGCGGAATACGGTAGACTGCATGAGCTACGTGCGGTCAGATTGACACTATTCCGAAAGGCTTGAAGCAAATTAACGAGCATTGCGACTCTTTTTTATTTTTAATGACTTATTACAACTCAGGAAAAAAAAGAAAAAAAATAAATGTAGCAGAAAAGAAACAAATATATAAAAACCACTCAGAAATAAATAGAGGAAAAATATAACAGAAAAGAAAAATATATAGAAAACTACTCAGAAATGAATAGAAGCAAAAATAGTTGTGATTAACTGTACTAAAAAGGAGCATATATGCTTATTTTTAATGGCTTATTACAACACGAAATAAAAAGAAAAAATAATATAGCAGAAAAAGAAAAAATATATATAAAAACTACTCAGAAATGAATAGAAGCAAAAAATAGTTGTGATTAACTATATTAAAAAGGAGCATATATGCTTATTTTTAATGGCTTATTACAACTCAGAAATAAAAAGAAAAAATAATATAGCAGAAAAAAATACTATATAAAAACTACTCAGAAATGAATAGAAGCAAAAAATAGTTGTGATTAAGCTGTACTAAAAAGGAGCATATAAGCTTATTTTTAATGGCTTATTACAACTCGAAATAAAAAGAAAAGAATAAATATAGCAGAAAAAGAAAAAAACTACTCAGCAATGAGTGCAGATGCGCTTATAGAGGAAATTCAACTTAAATTCATAGCAATTTCAAGAGAAATCCGTATGAATTTATGCTAAATTACCTATATAAGCGCATCTATTTTCATTATCGAGGAGCTCAATAAGGTAGAGAGGAGGGCTTATAAACCAGTCCCTTTCCCTTGATTGGCGAGTGAGACTAAACTCGGTCATAACGGGTACCAACCATTTAGTCGGTTGATGGCTCGAACCGGGACTAATGGAGGCCTATTGGTCCCGGTTCATGCCACCAACCGGGACCAATGGTGGTGGGCGAGTGCGGCCCATTGGTCCCGTTCGCCTCACCAACCGGGACCAATAGGTCCGACGAACGGGACCAATGGCCCACGTGGCCCGCCGGCCCCGGGCTCACGAACCGGTCCGATGCCCCATTGGTCCCGTTACGGTTTTAGCCGGACTAATGGTGCAGGCGGCCGGACCATTGGCCCGTTTTCTACTAGTGATACTTGTCGTACACTTCTGGATTGAGGTGAATCCAAGTGTGCCGGTGCAATCGTTCTTGCACTTGAAGTAGCTGTCGAACTCCTGGGTGGAATGCACAATACTAAGGAAAAGCTTTTGGCTCATTGATACGTCTCCAACGTATCTATAATTTATGAAGTATTCATGCCATGTTTACAATAGTTTTATATGATTTTGGTATGATTTGATTAGAACTAACCCGGACTGACGTTGTTTTCAGCAGAACTATTGTGGTGTTGTTTTTGTGCAGAAACAAAACTCTCGAAATGCGCCGAAAATCAACGAAGATTTTTTTTGGGAAAATATAAAAAATACTGAAATGAAAATCTATTGGAGGGGAGTCCCGAGGGCACCACGAGGATGAAGGGCGCCCCCTGCCTCGTGGACTCCCCGTGGGCCCCCTTGATGTGAAATCAACGCCAACTCCTCCTATAAATCAAGAAAACCCCAGAACAGAGGAGAGATCGGAAGTTCTGCCGCTGCAAGCCTCTGTAGGCACGAGAAATCAATCTAGGCCCTCTTTGGCACCCTGCCGGAGGGGGCCATCATCACCGGAGGCCATGGGGGAGGATCCCGAAGGGTCCATCATTTCCATGGAGGCCAAAGACCAGAGGGAGAACCTCTCCCCATCCAGGGGGAGGCCATGAAGGAGGAAGCACAAGGGGGAGAACCTCTCCTCCTCTCTCTTGGTGGCGCCGGAGTGCCATCGGGAGGGGAATCATCGCCGCGGTGATCATCTTCATCAACATCACCATCATCATCACCATCCTCATCTCTTTCACACGGTCCACTCTCCTGCACCCCGTTGTAATCCCTACTTGAACATGGTGCTTTATGCCACATATTATGATCCAATGATGTGTTGCCATCCTATGAGGTTTTGAGTAGATATCCTTTGTCTATGGGTTGATTGATGATCTAGATTGGTATGAGTTGTATGTTTTTATTTTGTTGCCGTCCTATTGTGCCCTCCGTGTCACGCAAGCGTGAGGGGTTCCCACTGTAGGGTGTTGCAATACATTCATGATTCGCTTATAATGGGTTGCTTGAGTGACAGAAGCATAAACCCGAGTAAGGGGGTTGTTGCGTATGAGATGAAGGGGACTTGATATGTTAATGCTATGGTTGGGTTTTACCTTGATCTTTAGTAGTTACGGATGCTTGTTAAAGTTCCAATCATAAGTGCATATGATCCAAGAAGAGAAAGTATGTTAGCTTATGCCTCTCTCTCATATGAAATTGCAATAGTGATTACGGTCTTGTTAACAATTGCCTAGGATAATTCCGCACACCGAGCCATCATTATTCCACACTTGCTATTTATAATATTTATTAATATATTCTAAATTTATGATAACATCACCTACTTATATATTTTAGCTCTCCGATATCATGCAAAGTTATCCTCTTCATACCCACAACGTAGTTTTATTTCTCGTTTCTGGTTGGAAGCAAACGTTCGGTGTACGTAGAGTCGTATCAGTGGCATATAGGACTTGAGAGAATATTGATCTTACCTTTAGCTCCTTGTTGGTTCAACAGTCCATACTTATCACTTCCACCTTTGGGAATTGCTACGATGATTCCCTGCACCTGGGGATTATCAAGCTCTTTTCTGGCGCCGTTGCCGAGGAGCAATAGCGTGGGGTTGATATTCTCGTGTGTGCTTGTTTGCTTTCCTCACTAAGTAGTTTTTGTTTTCCTTTTTTGTTTCGCTTAGTTGTGGGTGAAACATACAAAAAAAATTAAAAAATTAAAATACAAAAAGATTCACTTGCCTCTTATGCCTAAAAAGTTTTTCAAAAAGAGAAATGATTGGAAAGTTATGCATTGGAGAAGTGAGGGTCGACTTTGAACACTTGTGTTCATGCTCATGGAAACAATGTAGAAAATTTCATGGAAGTTTCTCTAAAAATAATTATCCCCTTGTATATATCTATTGTATTATAAAAATAATGTGCCAAGCTTTGGTTTTAGGATGATTAGGGTGCTTGTTTACTATGTGCAGTGCAAAAACAGAAACTTTGGCTGTAGCGCGTGAATTTACATTTTTTACTCGAAAGTCAAATGGGTCTGAAACATTTTGCACAGTACTTCTGCACAATGTTTTCAAATTTTCATATTTTTTTAGAATTTGTGGAGTTACATAAGTTTACGAAATTTCCAGATTACTATAGACTGTCTTGTTTTTGACAAATTCTGTTTTCTATGTGTTGTTCGCTTATTTTGAAGAATCAATGTGCAGTATCGGGGGTATGAACCATGGTGAAGTTGGAATACAGTGGATATAATGCTAATATGAAATTGTAATGAGTTTGCAACAGTACCTAAAGGTACTGATTTGCTTTATTATACTAACGGATCTCACAAAGTTTTTGTTAAGTTTTGTGCGGATGAAATGTTTGAAGAATGAGGAGTTACCAATGTGAGAAGAATAAAGAGAGGGAAGAGTTCAAGCTTTTGGATGCCCAAGGCACCCCAAGTAAATATTTCAAGGATACTCAAGCATCCAAGCTTGGTGATGCCTCGATTGGCATCCCATCTTTCTTCTTCAAGAATTATCGGTATACCTTGGTTTTTGTTTTGTTCACATGATTTGTGTCCTTTGTGTTTTTTTCTTTAAGAACCATGCTAGTATGAGATAGCCCTTCATTGATTTATAGAATGCTCTTTGTGCTTCACTTAAATCTTTTGAGTATGGTTTTATAGAATGCTTCGTGTGCTTCATTTATATATTTTGAGCTTGGATATTGGTTAGTCTATACTAATTGTAGAATGCTCCAAGTTATTCACGAACTGATGTGTCCATACGTGGCATATTCTTGCAGGCTATTGAGGTGTCAAGCAATGAGTATGAACCTTCAAAGAAAGATGTGATCTTTGCTGAAGGAGTGACACAGGGGAATGGGTTGTCTTTCATCGAGTTCACCCTTGATGATCGCAGCCCCATGTCTGAACCTTACATCAACAACCCAGAGGTGCATTCTCAGCCTCTCACCAAGTAATTAGTCTCTTACCCTCCTTCATGCCTCTCACTATGCACACTCATGTCTAATATGTGTTGCTCCTTAGATTTCAGCTGATCAGAGTCAGCGCCAAGGGCATGAATGATGGCTGCAAGTGGGTGGAAATGTTTGAAGATGTCCGCATGGTGATATTCTGCGTAGGGCTCAGTGACTATGACCTAGTGGGAACCCCTAACCCATTCCACCTCCTAATCTAGATCGCCGTCAACGCCCACCCAACGGTGTCCATAGTCACACAGCTCCCAACACTACTAGGGAAAAGCCTAGCAGCAGCGCGGGTTTGGGCACCCTCAGTAGCGCGGGTACCGGCGCTACTAATAAGGCGCTACAGCTAACGTGTAGCAGTAGCGCGTGTTGACACACGCCATCGCTACGCATGCAATTGCTGCAGCGCGGTTTTGGGAAGGGCGCTACTGGTATTAGCTGCAGCGCTGTTTGGTTGTAAGCGCTACTGGTAAGCCGGCGCTACTGCTAAATCCCCCCTCGCTACTACTAGTTTTATTAGTTTTTTTCCCTGCAGATTTGTTTTTTATTTGTTTTGCATTTTAATAGGCTTTATACAATAATCTTTAGCATATCATCCACATACAAATGATAGCATATACATACAATTAGTCTCATCAAATCATGTCATCATCATAATCATCATCCAACACAAAGTGGTCTTGATCTCGTCATCAATCTCGAAAATAGCGATACAAGTCTCGATTACTTGCAAATACATCGTCATCCATCTAAACAATGATATACATGAGAATAGCTATCACTTTGAGTACATGAGTTCGTATCCCTCTCTCGCATTAGCGTGAACCTAAACTAAGTCTGCGTGTCGCTCGAAACCGAAAACCGGTACACCTAGGCCTTTCACTCCGGCCACTTGTCGTATATATACTCTGGCGTAGCACTTCTTCGCCATTTATGATCTATGCACCTGCATCGTCACATGAGTCGATGATATGCAACATATATAGTTGAGCAACACAAAGAGACAGACTTGGCAAAAATAGAAACAACATATCATAAGCATAAATAACAAAGTTCATCGTACCCAAATGACCTAACTAGAGTGATTTTAAGCTAGTCGAGGAGGACGGTTTAATTACATCACAAATAAAGTTTCACCGTGCATAACTCAAAGTTTTGTCATAAAAGAAACTATGGACTAAACGGACACATTGTCATATATCGACAATCACTCCAGCATGTCGTGCCATCCATCCAAGTCAGGGAGATAGTCATCGAGCTTTGTGAAAGGCTTCATGTCGAGGCGCTGAGAGGCTATCCATGTTGGACGTCTTCCCGCGACATTTGTCCTTCCGCATGGAACATCCCTGTTTTTCCGACGACCTCATTCATGATGATTTGGGCAAGTTCGCTGGATGTTATAGAACTCAGCTCAAGTCGATGATCCTCAATATCTCCTATGTCCTTTGCCCATTGCGAGAATATGGGCATCGCTAGATCTAGGTGCCATGTGAAGGTTCTGGTGATCCCGTCGGTACTCCAGCATGTGGTGTAGGACATAGAATCCATCATTAAGAGAATCGCTCCCCGAGGCAGCACCGGTCTCAGCGCCGGTCTCGATGCCGGTCTGAATCTCAGCGCCGGTGTCAGTCTCAAGACCGGTCTGCGTGTCGGTCTCAACACCGGTCTGCGTGTCGGTCTCGATCCCGATGCGGGCCCAGCAACAACATCTGTTGATCGTCGGTAAAGCTAAAAATTAAATCGCGCCCGGTGAGCGTCGTCATAATCACCGAACCCTGTCCTTCATCGTTGCTAGCCATGTTTCCTATGATTAAATCTAGTCAATTAATTCTAGACCTAATAAAATGAATAATGACATAAAAAGGACTATTGTTTTGCAGGAATGTTGACTCCTTCTTGGTGCGGCAAATCCGGGCACTCGATATGTCCTAGTTTGTAGCACAAGTCATGCCGAAATTCACGGAAATTTCGGCATGACCTTTAAAAAAGTGGACAAATCGAGAACCTGAAATTTGCGGAACAGAAATGAATCAACATTCCAGCAAAACATAAACCACTCAACATCATTCACTGAAACAACAAAGCCACCACTTGGGCACAATCGAACAACTTCAATGAAAAGATATGACATGACCACTTCAATGAAAAATAAAATTTGCCTAAATTCTTTTCCTTGAAAAATAGTGGTCTTTTGAAAAATCAAAAACCTTTGCCAATCTACTTAACCTAGCTTCTTAATCCAGCGAACCTAATTAACCTACCTATTTAACCTAGTTGGTTAATCTTGTTTACCTAGATAATTAACCCTAATTAAACTAGTTAACGCAGCTAGTTCTCTGTCAAAGCCTAAAATAAATTTCTGCACTAATTAACAGGATAATTAACCTAATTAAACTAGTTAACCTGACTAGTTCTCTGTCATAGCCCTAACTAAGTTTTTGCACTAACCTAGATAATTAACCTAATTAAACTAGTTAACCTAACTACTTCTCTGTCAATGCCCTAACTAAATTTTTGCCCTAAAACCTAGATAATTAACCTAATTAAAAACTAGCTAACCTATGCATGAGAGAGAGAGGAGGGGTGGGGGCTTACAGATGATGGCTCCGGTGGTGGCGACGGAGGCAGTGTGGTGGCGAGGAGGCGAGGCGTCTCCGTGTGCGAGGAGGCGTCGTCTCCGAGACGGCGAGAAAAGGTGGCGTCGGCGGCGGCTCGGTGGCGTTAGACGAGGCAGCGGCTCCGTGGCGTTAGGCGGCTCCGGTGTCGTCGGCAGCGCCACGGCTCTGTGGCGCGCGCGTCGTCGGCGGCGAGTGTGAAGGCGACGAATCGGGAGAGGCGGCGGCAGCTGGGTGGGGTTTGAGGATTTGGGGAAGTGGTGGCGGGCGGGAAGCGGTTTTTGGCTATGTCAAACTTAGCGGTAGCGCGTTTTGCAAAACGCACTATAGCTAACTTAGCTATAAGCGCTTTCAGAAACGCTGCTGCTATAGCTAATTTCCTATTCTGCTTTCTATAGCGGGGTCTAGGGCACGCTGCAGCTACACTAGCTATAGCGCGTCTTAGGAACAAACGCTGCTGCTATTCCTTCCTCCGATTTTTCACTTTTTCGTTTATTTTGCTTTACATTTTATTTTCCCCTTTCTCCTTTTTCTATTTCTTTCATTTTCATTTAAATTTCTATTTGTTTATCATCTTATTTTATTTTTGTTAGTAGTAGCGCTCTTAAATCGGAAGCAGCGCTAATCTGTGACGTAGCAATGAGCGCGTTCCCTCTAAGATCGCTCTTGTTATCGTAGCCTAACATTCTACCAATGGGAATTTTAGTAGTAGCGCTTTTTGGTCAACAGCTCTTGCTAAGTCTGTGCTCTGTGTAGCGGTTTCTAGTAGCTCGCTACTGCTAAGTAGCACTAGCGCTGTTTTTTGAACCGCGCTGCTGCTAAGATTCTGTGTATAGCCTTTTCCCTAGTAGTGCAAGGCGGTGCCTTCAAAAAGGGAACGACGTTGAAGGCGCCGTCGCCTCTCACCGCAGTGAGGTCTTTCACCCGGGAGACAAATGACGCAGTGGAAGTAGAAGCAGATCTGACGAGTGTCTCCATGGAGAAGAAAGCAGCGCCCTCAGGCGTTAGCATCGCCTCGGCCGAAAGGTCGAGTAGCGATTTCTCCTGATCTGAATCGTCAGCTCCAACTCCGTTCACATCGAGGATCGGCAAGCCTTGCGACCCAGATCCATACGGTGAAGCACACCTAGTAGGGGACGAAGGCTACAAGGCGTCCCGATCTAGATCAGCCATCTCCGGGCGAGCCCAACTGCCGGTGTCCTGAACGGCCAGAAGGATTAGACGGAATAGCCAGGTCTGATCCATGGGCTTACCTCGGATCGCCGCATCAGCTGACCACACAGGGGTAAGCTCCACTGAACGAATCAGGCGGATCGGATCCAGGCGCCTGCTCGAGCGTGAGAAGCTCCCCTCCGCCACCTCCCTTGGCTGCGTCCAAGGCCTGCCCGGCGCCAGCCTCTGGCAGCGGCGAGGAATGGAGGGGAGTCGGGGAAGCCAAGCGGCGGCTGCGCGAGATCGACCCCGTGTCGACCTTGTTGAACATATGGTTTGTGTATGTATATTGTGTAACTCGGCCCACCTCCTAGTCCTTGTATAGTCGAGGTCGTGGCCCATTTTGTACTCCATATATACGTGTGCTATGCACCATCAATACATCGTGTAGCATTGCCAAACTCTCGTTCCCAACATGGTATCATACCTCCAATCCTAAAACCCTAACCCCCAGCTGCCGCCACCACCGCGATCTCATCACCGCCGCCGCACCATGCCCCCGTTGCCACCCCCTGCCGCTACCGCCACCGCCGCATCTCAACGCCGCCGCGCCGCCCCCCGGGTCTGCAGCTGCCGCCTCCATAGTACGCTTCCGCCTACACCAACCCTAACCTGCGCCGCCGCCTCCAGCCTCGTCGCCACCCCTTGCCGCGCTGCCCTCTCCGCGTGCTGCCGCACCGCCTCCCCTTCCGGACTCATGGCCTCCCCCGTTTCCTCCGGCACCACCCAAAGCCGCTGCACCAACCCGTTCGACGGTCCCGACCCCGTCATCATCCGCGATCTCAATATCCTCACTCGGGTTCCCATCGTCCTCGATCATCTCACCTGAAAGACGTACTTCTCCCTTGTGTTCCGTGAGTACAACTATCGGGATCACATCAATGGCTTCGTGGATTCCCGCTTCATGGAGTACGATGAGGAGTGGATGTCCATCGATGCCACCCTCATCCGTTGGTTCTACACCACCATCTCGAAGGACCTCTTCCACACGGTGGTCTCCGCCGACAATGATGCGCATGCCGTTTGGACCAAGCTCAACGGCCTCTTCACCGACAACGCGCTGCAGCGCAAGGTTTTCTTGCACGGCGAGTTCTTTGGGTGCCAGCAGCTCGACTCGTCCGTTGACGACTCCTGCATGCGCCTCAAGAAGCTCGTTGACGAGCTCCATGACCCTGGTGAGACGGTCTCTGACAAGCTTATTCTCAGCACCCTCATCGCTAGCCTGAACGACGACTTCGGGAATGCCGCCTCCAACATCTCCCTCATCACCAAGCCGACCTTCCCCAAGATCATCGCGTACCTGAAGCTGGAGGAGAGGAGGATGCGGATGTCACGTACATGGGCTACCAACACGGCCCTCACCGCCGGTACCCGCGGCAGCGCGCCACCGATCGCCCCGCCCCCCCCACCGCGGCCTGCCCCGGGCCCCTTCCAGGCACCACCGTGATAACCCACAAGTATAGGGGATCACAACAGTTTTCGAGGGTAGAGTATTCAACCCAAATTTGTTGATTCGACACAAGGGGAGCCAAAGAATATTCTCAAGTATTAGCAGCTGAGTTGTCAATTCAACCACACCTGGAAACTTAGTATCTGCAGCAAAGTGTTTAGTAGCAAAGTAATATGATAGTGGTGGTAACGGTAACAAAAGTAAAGACAGCAAAAGTAATGTTTTTAGTATTTTTGTAGTGATTGTAACAGTAGCAACGGAAAAGTAAATAAGCGTAAACCAGTATATGGAAAACTCGTAGGCACCGGATCAGTGACGGATAATTATGCCGGATGCGGTTCGTCATGTAACAGTCATAACATAGGGTGACACAGAACTAGCTCCAGTTCATCCATATAATGTAGGCATGTATTCCGAGTATAGTCATACGTGCTTATGGAAAAGAACTTGCATGACATTTTTTGTCCTACCCTCCCGTGGCAGCGGGGTCCTATTGGAAACTAAGGGATATTAAGGCCTCCTTTTAATAGAGAACCGGAACAAAGCATTAGCACATAGTGAATACATGAACTCCTCAAACTATGGTCATCACCGGAGTGGTCCGATTATTGTCACTTGGGTTGCGGATCATAACACATAGTAGGTGACTATAGACTTGCAAGATAGGATCAAGAACACACATATATTAATGAAAACATAATAGGTTCAGATCTGAAATCATGGCACTCGGGCCCTAGTGACAAGCATTAAGCATAGCAAAGTCATAGCAACATCAATCTCAGAACATAGTGGATACTAGGGATCAAACCCTAACAAAACTAACTCGATTACATGATAAATCTCATCCAACTCATCACCGTCCAGCAAGCCTACGATGGAATTACTCATGCACGGCGGTGAGCATCATGAAATTGGTGATGGAGGATGGTTAATGATGATGACGACGACGAATCCCCCTCTCCGGAGCCCCGAACGGACTCCAGATCAGCCCTCCCGAGAGAGATTAGGGCTTGGCGGCGGCTTCGTATCGTAAAACGCGATGAAACTTTCTCTCTGATTTTTTTCTCCCCGAAAGCCAATATATGGAGTTGGAGTTGGCGTCGGAGGGCCACCAGGGGGCCCACGAGGTAGGGGGGCGCGCCCGGGGGGGGGGGGGAGGGGCGCGCCCCCACCCTCGTGGACAGGGTGTGGCCCCCCTGGTCTTCATGTTTGGCAAGGATTATTTATTATTTATTCTAAGATATTCCGTAGAGTTTCAGGTCATTCCTAGAACTTTTGTTTTCTGCACATAAAACAACACCATGGCAATTCTGCTGAAAACAGCGTCAGTCCGGGTTAGTTCCATTCAAATCATACAAGTTAGAGTCCAAAACAAAGGCAAAAGTGTTTGGAAAAGTAGATACGACGGAGACGTATCAACTCCCCCAAGCTTAAACCCTTGCTTGTCCTCAAGCAATTCAGTTGACAAACTGAAAGAGAAAAAGAAAAAACTTTTACAAACACTGTTTGCTCTTGTTGTTGTAAACATGAAAAGCCAGCATTCAAGTTTCAGTAATTATTATGAAGTAACCATACTCACAATAACACGTAGGTCTCATAATTACTCATATCAATAGCATAATCAGCTAGCGAGCCATAATAATAAAACTCGGATGACAACACTTTCTCAAAATAATCATAACATGATATAACGAAATGGTATCTCGCTAGCCCTTTCTGAGACCGCAAAACATAAATGCATAGCACCTTTAAAGATCAAGGACTGACTAAACATTGTAATTCATGGTAAAAGAGATCCAGTCAAGTCATACCCAATATAAACCAATTATAATGAATGCAAACGACAGTGTGCTCTCCAGCGGGTGCTTTTTAATAAGAAGGGTGATGACTCAACATAAAAGTAAATAGATAGGCCCTTTGCAGAGGGAAGCAGGGGTTTGTAGAGGTGCCCGAGCTCGATTTTCAAATAGAGATAAATTATATTTTGAGCGGCATACTTTCACTGTCAATGCAACAACTATGAGATGGCTGTATCTTCCATACTACATGCATTATAGGCAGTTCCCAAATAGAATGGTAAAGGTTTATACTCCCCCTCCTCCACAAGCATCAATCCATGGCTTGCTCAAAACAACGAGTGCCTCCAACATTCAACGGGTCCCAGGGGGAGTTTTGTTTAATTATTTTGATTTGCTTTGATCTTTTTGGATCATGGGACTGGGCATCCCGGTTACCGGCCCTTTCTCGTGAATGAGGAGCGGAGTCCACTCCTCTTGAGAATAACCCACCTAGCATGGAAGATATAGGCAGCCCTAGTTGCACATGAGCTGCTCGAGCATACAAAACAGAATTTCATTTGAAGGTTTGGAGTTTGGCACATACAAATTTACTTGGAACGGTAGGTAGATACCGCATATAGGAAGGTATAGTGGACTCATATGGAAAAACTTTGGGGTTTAAGGAGTTTGGATGCACAAGCAGTATTCCCGCTTAAATGCAGTGAAGGCTAGCAAAAGACTGGAAGCGACCAACTGAGAGAGCGACAACAGTCGTAAACATGCATTAAAATTAATTTACACCGAATACAAGCATGAGTAGGATATAATCCACCATGAACATAAATATCATGAAGGCTATGTTGATTTGATTCAACTACATGCATGAACATGTGCCGAGTCGAGTCACTCAATTCATTCAAAGGAGGATACCATCCTATCATACCACATCATAATCATTCTAATAGCATGTTGGCATGCAAGGTAAACCATTATAACTCATAGTTAATCAAGCATGGCACAAGCAACTATAATCTCTAAATATCATTGCAAATATGTTTACTTCATAATAGCTGAATCAGGAATGATGAATCATCATATTTACAAAAATAAGAGAGGTTGAGTTCATACCAGCTTTTCTCATCCCAATAAGTCCATCATATATCATCATTATTGCCTTTCACTTGCACGACCGAACGGTGTGTATAATAATAAGAGTGCATGTGCATTGGACTAAGCTGGAATCTGCAAGCAGTCAACTCAAGAGAGAAGACGAGTAATATGGGCTCTAAGTTAGATAAACAATAATGCATATGAGAGCCACTAAGCATTTTCAATATAGTCTTCTCGACCCCCGAAAATAGGAAATGAAATAAAAACTATTTACACGGGAAAGCTCCCAACAAGCAAAAGAAGAACGGGAAATGCTTTTGGGTTTTCTTTTTAATTATTACTACTGCAGCAGGAAAAATAAACTACTATTAATTTTTTTGTTTTTTCTTAAGGTTTATCAAACACACAAGAAGAAAGCTAGAAAAAGAAATTTAAACTAACATGGATATTTCAGTGAAAGAGTATGAGCACCGACATCTAGCAATGAGTGTGTGTGAGCATAAATGTAATGTCGGTGAGAAATACGTACTCCCCCAAGCTTAGGCTTTTGGCCTAAGTTGGTCTATTGCCAGGGATAGCCTGGCGGATACCCGTAGGTGTAGCTGGGGTCATACTGTGACGCAGAATAGTTGGGATCATAATTTGATGAAGAGGACTCTGATTGCCATTGGCTGGCAATCGCCTCGGGATCCCAAGAATAAACAGACATTCGTGGAGGCTCATCTTGTGGCTCCGGTTCCGGGGCTGGTGCAGGATTCTGATAGGCTTGAACAGCCGCCCATGGAACAATGTGAGTACCTGCAGACAAGTTAAACAAAGAGGGAGCAGGCAAAGTAATAGTCTTAGGGTGATGTTTATCAAAGTACAATTTATATTTAAGCGCCCCTTCGCGATTCTTAACAAGAAAATCATGCACTATCATAATCTTATAATCTAAATAAGCACGGGGCAGCGCTGTTTCTTCTTTCTCCTCATGCCTAATAGGTATCTCAAAATATTCAGCTAGGCGCGAAGCATAAATGCCTCCAAAGATGGGGCCCTTAGTACGGTTCATACTTAACCGTCTAGCAACAATTCCACCCATACTAACAGAGTTATTGCGGTATAA
This sequence comes from Aegilops speltoides, assembly GCA_021437245.1. Taxonomy (NCBI): domain Eukaryota; kingdom Viridiplantae; phylum Streptophyta; class Magnoliopsida; order Poales; family Poaceae; genus Aegilops; species Aegilops speltoides. The sequence continues at coordinate 5,197,932 of CM038146.1, read as the reverse complement.
ACCATGGAACAAAATAATAATATCAGGAATACTAAGGTTCCCACAGTTCCCGCGTCCAATCAAGCAACGACTAGCAAATAAGGCAAAGTAGCGTAAAACAGGAAAATGTATGCTAGTGATCCTTGCATCAGAAACCTTCCTGGTTTCTCCCACAGTGATAGTGTTAATAAAAGCTTCTACTTCGTTACGGTGGGGTTCATCTAAGGTGCCCTCAAAGGGTATTCTGCAAACCTCGCAGAATTCAGCTAATGTCATCTCCTTAACAACGTCATATAAATGGAACTCTACTGTTGGAGGTGATTTCTTAGGGAAAAAGTAGAAGTTCTGCACAAAAGTATTTGTGAGTAAGAGATACTGATGACGTTGGTCGCGGAGGAAGTTGGTGAGGCCGGCGTTCTCAATTAATAGATAGAAATCCTCATAAATCCCGGCACTCCTCAAGAAGTCATCGGAAAGCCATTCACACGGCCGGACCTCCGTGATACGAGGCAAATTAAATTTGGGCTTCTGTTCTTCTTCCTTTTGTTTCTCCTTAGAGCTTCGACTCGACGAGCCCCTCAAAAGTATCTTCATTGTTTATGAAACAATCTGAAATCTTTAGTAACTTCAAACAAAAGTGAACCAACTTCAATAAAACTGATAGCAACTACTCATACAAGTGCCTAGAGCATATATCAAGCATTAGAAGTACTTGGAACCATATAAATTTGACATGCAAGCTCAAGAACATGGTCACCTATGTAGCACAAATTTGCAATGAATAAAGCACTAGAACAAAAGCTAATTGGACCAATGGAGGAGTCACATACCAAGGAACAATCTCCCCAAGCAGTTTTGCGAGAGGTGCTTTGAGCAAGGAGATCAAAAATCGTAGCAAAAGTTGCAGGAACACGAGCTTGAGTTGGTTTTTTGGGTTTGTGAGAGGGAGAGGAAGAAGATGGGTGCAGGGATAAGTGGAGGAGGGCCACCGTGGGCCCACGAGGCAGGGGGCGCGCCCAGGGGGGTAGGGCGCGCCCTCCACCCTCATGACCAGGTGGCAGCTCCCCCCGCGATAATTTTTGCACTAAAAATCCTCAAATATTCCCGAAAAAATCATATTAAATTGGCATGGCATTCTGAGGACTTTTATTTTTGAGATATTTTTATATTGCACGGATAAGTCAGGAAACAGACAGAAAAATACTATTTTACTTTATTTCTACTAAAGAACAGAAAAAATAAAGAGGGTACAGAAGGTTGTGCTTCTAGTTTCATCCATCTCATGCTCATAAAAAAGAATCCACTAAGAAGGTTGATCAAGTCTTGTTAACAAACTCATTCCGATTAACATGGAACCGGACAAATTTTGAATAACACTATGTTACCTCAATGGGGATATGGACATCCCCAATAATAAGTATATCATATTTCTTCTTGACAGTAGGAAGAGGAAATTCAAAACCTCCAAATATAATCGATGGAATTTTTCCAATAGAGTTGATACTTTAAACTTGAGGTTGTTTCCTCGGAAAGTGTACCATATGCTCATTACCATTAACATGAAAAGTGACATTGCCTTTGTTGCAATCAATAACAGCCCCTGCAGTATTAAGGAAAGGTCTTCCAAAAATAATAGACATACTATCGTCCTCGGGAATATCAAGAATAACAAAGTCTGTTAAAATAGTAACATTTGCAACCACAACAGGCACATCCTCACAAATACCGACAGGTATAGCAGTTGATTTATCAGCCATTTGCAAAGATATTTCAGTAGGTGTCAACTTATTCAAGTCAAGTCTACGATATAAAGAGAGAGGCATAACACTAAAGCAGTTTTAACATAATTTCTTTTAATGGAGCATGGTATAGTAGGTACTCCTGGATCTCCAAGTTTCTTTGGTATTCCACCCTTAAAAGTGTAATTAGCAAGCATGGTGGAAATTTCAGCTTCCGGTATCTTTCTTTTATTTGTTATGATATCTTTCATATATTTAGCATAAGGATTTGTTTTGAGCACATCAGTTAATCGCATACACAAGAAGATAGGTCTAATCATTTCATCAAAGCACTCAAAATCCTCATCATCCTTTTTCTTGGATGGTTTCGGAGGAAAAGGCATGGGTTTCTGAACCCATGGTTCCCTTTCTTTATCATGTTTCCTAGCAACGAAGTCTCTCTTATCATAACGTTGATTCTTTGATTGTGGGTTATCAAGATAAACAGCAGGTTCAACTTCTACATCATTATCATTACTAGGTTGAGCATCAACATGAACATTATCACTAACATTATCACTAGGTTCATGTTCATTACCAGATTGTGTTTCAGCATCAGACATAGAGATATCATTTGGATTATCAGGTGGTTCAGCGATAGGTTCACTAGAAGTTTGCACAGTTCTGTCATTTTTCTTTTTCTTCCTCTTAGAGGAACTAGGCATATCAATATTATTTCTTTGAGAATCTTGCTTGATTCTCTTAGGGTGGCTGTCGGTGTCAAAACCGGCGGATCTCGGGTAGGGGGTCCCGAACTGTGCGTCTAGGCGGATGGTAATAGGAGACAAGGGACACGATGTTTTACCCAGGTTCGGGCCCTCTTAATGGAGGTAAAACCCTACGTCCTGCTTGATTAATATTGATGATATGGGTAGTACAAGAGTAGATCTACCACGAGATCAAGGAGGCTAAACCCTAGAAGCTAGCCTATGGTATGATTGTTGTAATGGTTGTTCGTCCTACGGACTAAAGCCATCCGGTTTATATAGACACCGGAGAGGGCTACGGTTACACAGAGTCGGTTACAATGGTAGGAGATCTACATATCCGTATCGCCAAGCTTGCCTTCCACGCCAAGGAAAGTCCCATCCGGACACGGGACGAAGTCTTCAATCTTGTATCTTCATAGTCTTGGAGTCCGGCTGACGATGATAGTCCGGCTGTCCGGACACCCCCTAGTCCAGGACTCCCTCAGTAGCCCCTGAACCAGGCTTCAATGACGATGAGTCCGGCGCGCATATTGTTCGGCATTGCAAGGCGGGTTCCTCCTCCGAATAATCCATAGAAGATTGTGAACACCAGGATAGTGTCCGGCTCTGCAAAATAAATTCCACATTCTACCGTAGAGAGAATATTATGTACACAAGCTCAATCTTCTGACGTATTATGTAGCATGACGCCACGCCACTACCAAGCCTTTACTCGAATCGTTTTTATTATACCACCTCAGCGCGTTTAGCGAAGCGGTTTCCTTGGCACGTCTTGTCGAAGCAGAGATCATGTTCCCCTTATTCCGGGATTCTCATCAATACGGACGTGGGTAACCCAACCGCGCCATTGATGGTGGCGCTTGGGAGATAAGCGAGTTTTACCAGGCCGGTGGGGACGCATAGTCTTCGTCCGCCCATATATAAGGGGATAAGGATCCACCTTTTTTACCTACGCCTTCTTCCTCCTTTGCTTATCCATCTCCGCGCACTCTCGAGCTCCAGCGCCCAAGTCCGCGCACCTCGCCTCGACCTTCTCCGACCATGACCGGAGCGGGAGGCAAATGGCCGGCCTCCACCGTGAAGGAGGAGCACATCGCAAAACTGCGCAACGCCGGATACCTTTCCGGCGACATCGCGCACCGGCTGCCCGTCAAGGGGCAGCTCATCCCCACCCCCAGGCCCCATGAGAGGGTCGTATTCCTTCCCCACTTCCTCCGCGGACTGGGCCTTCCACTGCATCCCTTTGTTCGGGGGCTCATGTTCTATTTCGGCCTGGATTTCCACGATCTGGCGCCAAACTTCATCCTCAACATCTCGGCGTTTATCGTCGTGTGCGAGGCCTTCCTCTGCATCCAGCCCCACTTGGGCCTGTGGCTCAAGACCTTTAACGTCAAGCCGAAGGTAGTGAAGGGCGTCCAAGCGGAGTGCGGAGGCGCCATGCTGGGCAAGATGCCCAATGTCATCTGGCTCGAAGGGGCCTTCGTGGAATCCATCAAGGGATGGCAATCGGGGTGGTTCTACATCACCGAGCCACGCAACCCAAAATGGGCGGCGGCCCCCGAATTTAGATCTGGTATCCCCACGCAGCTCACCTCTTAGAAAGAGAAGGGCTTGCTATGGGGTAGTTCGGAGGAGCTGACAGGACTCCAGTCCTGTCTCCAGACCTTGGTGAACAAGAAGCTCAAGCTTGTCAATGTGATCCAGGTCATGCTCATCCGCCGGATTCTCCCTTGCCAAGAACGGGCGTTTAATTTGTGGGAGTTCGATCCGGCACAGCACCAGGCATTGAGCGGGCTCTTCGACACGACATACGAAGATGCCTGGAGAGTGTTGTTCAAGGGCGCCGAGGCTCCCGCATCCGCCACTGAAGATCGCGGATTCCACTCGCAGCGCTCAGCTGACGAGGTAAGTGATTCTACCCCTTTACGGGACACTTGTTTTCAATAGTTTTGACCCTACGCGGGTTTCAATCTCCCTTTTCCTTTGACAGGATTGGATGAAGAAGGCCGAGCAGATCACCTGCCCGGCTCCCATGCCAGAAAACCCAGTAGATGCCCGTCTAGCGGGGCTGCTGGCTCCGGCACCCCATGTGGTGCCGGAGAAGAAGGCCAAGAAGGAGGCCACGGGAACTCGAAGAAGTTCCCGGCGCCAGGTGGTATCGGACTCATCGTCCGACGGCTCCGAGGCGGACTCCTCCCCCGAAGACGAGGAGGAGAAAGAGGACTCTTTCCCAAAGGAGGGAGAGAGAAAGAGGAAGGCCTCCCCAACAGGGGAGCCCGAAGGGTCCAAGAGGGAAGAACTATTCCCCCGGACAGCTCCGCCAATGCCAACGTTGGCGACGAAGAGTGGCCTTCAAGGGCCAGGCCTCCGGCAAGATCGTAAGTATCCGGATTCCTGAACGATTTGTAATTTCTTATATGTCACATAGTGTCCTTCTAATGCCGCACACTGCCTGCAGTCCGGCCGATGATGATCTCCCCGCTTCATCGAGCGGGTGATTGGCTTCGTCGGATGTAGATTCCATTCCGACTGCCTCCACCCCTCGCGCCGCTGAGGGCGCCGAGGTGGGATCCCGGGAAGGGACCCATCAGGAGGAGGCTCCAGAGGTGCCACAAGGCAGCCTCCCGGACTGTGCGCCGGACACCATGCCGGAACCCGCAGTGGTTCCGGAGTCCCGCAGGCGGGCCCTTCGTAAGAAGGGCAAGACCGTGACACCAGCGGCCTCCGTCCAACCGGAGGCGCCGGACAACTTGCTGGAGGCGCTCAAAGGCGCTTCCATCGAGGAAGAACACCACACTGTTATGAGTGCGGTGATTCGAAAGGTTCAGCTCGCCAAGAGCGGGCTGACCGAAGCCTGCAGTAGCCTTCTAACAGGCTTTGAGGTAAGAAGTTAAAAATATTCAATGTAATACCGCATAGACAGTAGCCCCTGATGCTCGGTTTGGTGTTCGGAAAGAAAAGCCGGACTGAGGATCTAAAAAAAAGATATACGCAGGGTTGCTAAAAATTATGTCAATATGGGTTTGCAGGTTGCACTGCTGACCTCTGCCGCACTGACTGTGGAGGTCGGTGCTTTGAAGCAGGACCTCGGCCGTGCCAAGAAGCAGCTCGAGGAGAAAGAAGGTGAGTAACACCACTTTGAATAGTTACCTTACAGAAAAGGATTTAGGTTGCAAATAGAAATAACAAGGATAACGTGGGTACTGCAGGGGCCACGAACGAGGTGGCAACCCTGAAGGAAGCTGTGTCCGCGGCCGAACGCAATGCGGCCGCAGAACGGGCAGAGCGAGAGAAGCAGGAGGCGCGGGTTGCGGAGGTGCGGCAAGAGCTCCAGGCTCTCATGGAAAAGCATGAGAGTTTGGGCGCGACTCGAACTTCGAGTCGAGCTTGCCTCGGCTCGAAAAGTGCCAAAGCCGCCAAGGCCGAGGCCCATAAGGCCCTTCAGGAGGTTGAGGATGTGAAGAAAATAGCGGCGGGTAAGGCATTTTTCATGCAAAGCAAGCATGTTAATGTAAAGTTCCTGGTACTTACCCGAATTTGGAGCTCTCCAGGGGCGTTTGCAGATCTGCCTCACAGTGTATACGATGCCGCCGCATTCTATCGTGGCCAGGAGGGAAGCTCAACGGAGAAGGTCTTCTGGTCTCAGTACGCTGAGGCCGGCCATCCGGTGCCCCCTAGCGACCAGCTGAAGCAGTTGGTCGAGCTCCACAAGGTAGCCGAGCAGGCCATGAAGGGCCTCATAATCCGGCTGTGGCCTAGAGAGGCCATGCCTGGGAGCTACTTCGGCCTCGTGCGGCGGCTGGTGGATGCCTGCCCCTGGGTGGAGGTCGTCAAGCGCTCCGCTTGTATTGAAGGTGCTCGTCGGGCCCTTGCCCGCGCAAAAGTGCAATGGGGCAAGCTGGATGCGGAGAGGCTTCTCACTGACGCGCCGCCAGCGGGCAAGGAGTATCGTACTCCCGAGATGTACTATAAGACTGTCCTGAAGGGTGCCCGCAAGATTGTGGATGAGTGCCCCAGAGATGTAACTATTGAGTAAACTCGCTATGTGTTATCCTGTGCGCTGAAAACTTTGTCCATATGCGCTAAGCAACGCTTGTTTAATTTAAAATATTACCTTCTGTGCGGCCATTTATAAAATCTGAGAGATGGCAAGTCTTGACTTCAGCCCCCATGCCATCTTTGGGGTGTTCGGGATAAACTTGAGCACTCTTGTTCCCATTTTTGGGTCCATCTAGGGAGGCGCTCAACACGACGAACAAGGCAACCGGACTTATAATGCTTGAACACTCTCACTTAGCCATAGAATTCTATAATTTTAAATTTCGGTGAAGCCCCTAGTATTCGGAAGACCGATTTCGGGGCGCTATCCACGCCTTGGCCGGACATCATCCGGTTCTTCGTTCGACGCGGCATAACTCTTTAGGGACTCAAAAAGACCTCTCGAACATCGACCAGTCTCTCGCCTTATCATGACAGTCAGTTTTAGCTTTCTCCGAGGCGCCGCCCAGCTCAACCAGGCGCAATCGCGGTGGTTCTCCAGTGCTACCTTAGCCGACGGAGGCGGGCGTAAGGTACCAAAACATGGGAGCCGGGCAAACCCAACTATTGACCCAAGACATGATTCGGAGCCGATTCATATAATGCTATAAGTTCGGGGTGCCGCACTTGTGAAAGTGTTCAGACTTATCACACCATAATGCGGGGAACTGAAGCCCCTGGTGTATTCAGCCGTACCAAAATATATGGGTGCCAGATGTCATTAATGAACATACATAAAAAAAGGAATGCAATTATAAGCGAAAAGTGCTGCATTATTTATTTAAGGAATTCTGCTATGAGTGCAGAACGATACAAATGGTGCGGTAAGCAAGGAATTGGACTATTCAAATATGTCCCCCTCCAGGGGTAGGCTACGGGCTGGTGTATTTAACAAATTTAATGCTCATAATGGAGACCACCTGAATATTCGTCGCGGCCTTTGTCCCGTCCTGGCTGTTGCATCGTGAGTTTGGCAGGTTCGCCGCCGGACAGGGCCTCTGGTGAACGGAGTCCTGTGTATAAAAAGAAGGAAAATAAAAATAAAAATAGCGACACACTTGGGAGCCCCTGGTGTGGTTGAGCCACACTCTGGGTCTGTTGTGATCGTACCCCTCCCCCTATGCCCATGGTATCTCCAGAGCGTAATGATGTACGCGGAGAGCTGGTTTTACAATTATGCGAGGGCTGGGGTTGGGGCCGCATTGCTACGCATTCTCAGAATGTGCCAGGTGGTCGTTGTTGATGTTGCTCCGGGCGCGTTTGGCCGTGTCCGGTCGTTTAACGACCGGACTCGAAAATTGCCTTAAAAGGCTACTCTGTACTTCTTCCGCGAGAGCCGATGTATGTTCCTCCGTTCGGAGGGAGCGTTCCGTATTTCCGTTGACCGTGATGACCCCACGAGGGCCTGGCATCTTGAGCTTTAGGTATGCGTGTCTGGCACCGCGATGAACTTTACAAATGCGATTCGTCCGGCGAGCGTGATAGCCATCGCGAACGGGACTATGTCGAAGATTAACTCCTCGCTTCGGAAATTATCCGGGGATCCGAAGACCACTTCCAGGGTGACTGAGCCTGTACAATTGGCCTCAACGCCTAGTATGACGCCTTTGAAGGTCGTCTTTGTAGTTTTAATCCTTGACGGGTCTATGCCCATCTTGCGCACTGTATCCTGATAAAACAGGTTCTGGCTACTGCCGCCGTCCATAAGGACTCTTTTGAGGTGAAATCTATCGACGATTGGGTCTAAAACCAATGCGGCGAATCCACCATGGCGGATACTGGTCGGATGGTCTCTTCGATTGAAAGTGATCGGACAAGAAGACCATGGATTGAACTTTGGGGCGACTGGCTCCATCGCATATATGTCCCTTAGTGCACGCTTCCGCTCCCTTTTGGGTATATGGGTTGCGTATATCATGTTTACCATCCGCACTTGTGGGGGGAAACCCTTCTGTCCTCTACTGTTCGGCGGCCAGGTCTCTTCCTCATCGTCGTTGTGCAGCCCCTTGTCATTGTTTTCGGCAATCAACTTGCCTGCCTGCCTGAATACCCAACAATCTCTGTTGGTGTGGTTAGCTAGCTTTTCAGGGGTGCCATGTATCTGGCAAGAGCGGTTGAGTATACGGTCCAAATTGGACGGACCCGTAGTGGTTCTCTTGAATGGCTTCTTCCGTTGACCGGGTTTAGAGCCTCGGAATCCGGCGTTGACTGCCGTATCCTCATTGTTTTCGCCGTTAACGCACCGTTTGTTTTTGTTTCGACGCGACCTGCCACTGTGGTCCTTAGTATCCGAACTTCCAGCATTTTGCTAAGGTTGTTGCTACGAGCAAGCCAGCTGTCCTCTCCCGCACAGAAGCAGGTCATGAGTGATGTGAGTGCTGCCATGGATTTCGGCTTTTCCTGTCCTAGGTGCCGGGCCAGCCACTCGTCGCGGATGTTATGTTTGAAGGCTCCAAGGGCCTCTGCATCCGGACAGTCGACGATTTGATTTTTCTTTGTTAAGAACCGTGTCCAGAATTGTCTGGCCGATTCGTCTGGCTGCTGAATTATGTGGCTTAGGTCATCGGCGTCTGGTGGTCGCACATATGTGCCTTGGAAGTTGTCGAGGAATGCGGCTTCCAGGTCCTCCCAACACCCAATTGACTCTGCGGGCAAGCTGTTAAGCCAATGCTGAGCTGGTCCTTTAAGCTTGAGTGGGAGGTATTTGATGGCGTGGAGATCGTCGCTGCGGGCCATATGGATGTGAAGGAGATAGTCCTCGATCCAAACCGCGGGGTCTGTTGTGCCATCGTAGGATTCAATGTTTACGGGTTTAAACCCTTCAGGGATTTGATGATCCATTACTTCGTCAGTGAAGCATAGCGGGTGTGCGGCGCCTCTATATTGAGCAATATCACGACGTAGCTCAAGAGAGCGTGGGTGTCCGGTGCGACGATATTCGTCGTGGGTCGTGGGGCGCCCACGTGGTCCATAGATGGATCTGGATTGTCTTGCCTTGTCCTCCAATATATCCCGCAAGTCCGGCGCGTTCCCTCGTAGCTTCGTACTTTTGGAGCGATGCCGGGGTACGGTCTTAGTGGAGGGCCTGGATGCCTCTCTGTCGCGGCCATGAGGTGGTCGGTCTGCCGTATTGTGCGCCGGTGATGAAGGTTCATATGCTTCCTCCTCTGATCGGGGGAGCGACTTGCGTTTTGGGTAGCTCTTGGAGGGGCGTTCGAGTTCATACTCTTCGGCCACGAGGACCTTGGTCCATCTGTCGGCTAGCAGGTCTTGATCAGCTCGAAGCTGTTGCTGCTTTTTCTTTAGGCTATTTGCCGTGGCCATTAGCCTGCGTTTGAAATGCTCTTGTTCGACGGGATCCTTAGGTACGATGAATTCGTCGTCGTCGAGGCTTGCCTCGTCTTCGAAGGGATGTATGTAATTATCGTCCTCGACCTCGTCTTCTGCCGCTCTCTCGTGAGGGCTGGCATCTGCATCCTCCTGCGCTGAATCCTGCTGGAGGGGGTTGTCTTCGGCACTTTCCGGGGTATTATTATCTCCTGTGCCGGAATCTCCATTCATGCTTTGGCAGGATTTAGAGCGGCGCCGCTGACGTCGGCGCTTGGGCTGTTTCTTTACAGAATCTGCCTCCGCTGTTAGTTTGCCATCCCCATCCTTTGGGGTGTCCACCATGTATATGTCGTATGACAAGGTGGCCTTCCAGTGCCCTGTAGGTGCTGGGTCTTGATCATCTCCGGCATCGTCGTCCATACCGTCGATGTCTTCGGAGTCGTAATCTAGCATGTCGGTTAGGTCATCGACAGTGGCTACAAAGTGGGTCGTGGGTGGGCTATGAATTTTTTCATCGTCCGCGTCCCAACCATCCTGGCCGTAGTCCGGCCAATGCTCTCCGGATAGCGAGAGATGATTTAGCGAATTCAGGATGTCGCCAAAGGGTGAGTGTTGAAAGATGTCCGTGGCGGTGAACTCCATGATCGGCGCCCAATCAGATTCGATTGGCAGGGGCGCGGGAGGTTCGGAGTCCGGCAAGGAGTCCGACACCTCGGAGTCATGAGCTTTATAAGGGACAAGGTCAGTGTTTGGCTCCATTGCCGTAGTAGTTGCAGCCCCCGAGGCGGTGTCCAGCCATCCGTCCTCGATCTGCGAGATCGGCTCCGAACCATGGGTCGGAGCGGATTCATGTGCGGCCTCCAGGGTACTGTCCGGCGGCAGAGTTAGGTCTTGCCCATCATGACAGTGCGGCGCTCTTGGCTATGGCTCGAATCCGTCGAAGATCAAGTCTCCGCGGACATCTGACGTGAAGTTTAAGCTTCCAAACCTGACCTCATGGCCAGGGGCGTAGCTTCCGATCTGCTCCAGATGGCCAAGCGAATTGGCCCACAGTGCTAAGCGCCGAATACGAAGGTCTATCAGCGGAGAAAAGTCTCACCCTGGACGTCGTTGTCGCTGATGATAGTTGAAGGAGCCATCAAGCCTATCGGTGACGACACAGAGGAACTCTCAATGAAAGCACCAATGTCGGTGTCAAAACCGGCGGATCTTGGGTAGGGGGTCCCGAACTGTGCGTCTAGGTGGATGGTAACAAGAGACAAGGGACACGATGTTTTACCCAGGTTCGGGCCCTCTTAATGGAGGTAAAACCCTACGTCCTGCTTGATTAATATTGATGATATGGGTAGTACAAGAGTAGACCTACCACGAGATCAAGGAGGCTAAACCCTAGAAGCTAGCCTATGGTATGATTGTTGTAATGGTTGTTCGTCCTATGGACTAAAGCCATTCGGTTTATATAGACACCGGAGAGGGCTAGGGTTACACAGAGTCGGTTACAATGGTAGGAGATCTACATATCCGTATCGCCAAGCTTGCCTTCCACGCCAAGGAAAGTCCCATCCGGACACGGGACGAAGTCTTCTTGTATCTTCATAGTCTTGGAGTCCGGCTGACGATGATAGTCCGGCTATCCGGACACCCCCTAGTCTAGGACTCCCTCAGTGGCCTTCAGGATACAAAGGTTCCTGAGTCATTCTACCAGTTCTAGTAGCCACTCTAACAGCATAATCATTTTTCTTACTATTCATTTCATCAAGCACTTCTTTCTGAGCTTTAATTACTTGTTCTACTTGAGTGGTAACCATAGAAGCATGTTTGCTTACAAGTTTAAGTTCACCTCTAATATTAGCCATATAATCACTCAAGCGTTTAATCATAAAGGTATTCTGTTTTAATTGTCTACCAAAATAAGCATTAATGTCATCTTGCTTAAACATAAAGTCATCAAACTCATCCAAGCACTGACTAGCAATTTTAGTAGGAGGGACTTCAGCTTTATCATATCTATAGAGAGATTTACCTTTACTACCTGTGTTGGGATATCGGGAGGTTCTTCAGTAAATAAGTAATTGAGATCATATACTTCTTCAACAGGAGGTGAATTAAGACCATGTATTTCTTCAATAGGAGGTAAATTCTTAACATCTTCAGCTTTAATACCTTTTTCTTTCATAGATTTCTTTGCCTCTTGCATATCTTCGGGACTGAGAAATAGAACACCTCTCTTCTTCGGAGTTGGTTTAGGAATAGGCTCGGTAATTGGCTCAGGAGCTGGCTCGGGAGTTGGCTCGGGAGTTGGCTCAGGAGGTGCCCAATTATTTTCATTTGTCAACATATTGTTCAATAAAATTTCAGCTTCATCTGGTGTTCTTTCCCTGAAAAGAGAACCAGCACAACTATCCAGGTAATCTCTGGAAGCATCGGTTAGTCCATTATAAAAGATATCAAGTATTTCAGGTTTCTTAAGAGGATGATCAGGCAAAGCATTAAGTAACTTGAGAAGGCTCCCCCAAGCTTGTGGGAGACCCTATTCTTCAATTTGCACAAAATTATATATATCCCTCAAAGCAGCTTGTTTCTTATGAGCAGGGAAATATTTAGCAGAGAAGTAATAAACCATATCCTGGGGACTTTGCACACAACCAGGATCAAGAGAATTAAACCATTTCTTAGCATCACCCTTTAATGAGAACGGAAATATTTTGAGTATATAAAGGTGGCGCGATCTCTCATTATTAGTAAACATGGCAGCTATATCATCTAACTTACGAAGATGTGCCACAACAGTTTTAGATTCATATCCATAAAAAGGATCAGATTCTACCAAAGTAATTATATCTGATCAACAAAAAATCATAATAATCCTGATCGGGAACACAGATAGGTGAAGCAGCAAAAGCAGGGTTGGGTCTCATCCTATCTCTAAAAGATTCTTTACTCAACTTAACTAACAACCTCTTACGTTCAAGACTATCCTGGCAAGCAAGAATAGCTTCAATAGATTCAGCATTAAAAAGATAACCCTCAGGAATAGCAGGCATATTTTCATCATCACTAACATCATCGTGTTCAGTTTCAATAATTTCTCTTTCTCTAGACCTAGAAATTTGCTCATCTAGAAATTCACCAAGGGGCAAAATAGTATCAAGCATAGAAGTAGTTTCATCATAAGTATCATGCATAGCAGAAGTGGCATCATCAATAACATGCAACATATCAGAACGAATAGCAGAAGCAGGTTTAGGTGTTGCTAGCTTACTCATTACAGAAGGTGAATCAAGTGCAAAGCTAGATGGCAGTTCCTTACCTCCCCTCATAGTTGAGGGATAAATTGTTGTCTTAACGTCTTTGAAATTCCTCGTAGTGTCTAGCAGATATAAATCCCAAGTGACTCAAAGAATAGAGCTATGCTCCCCGGCAACGGCGCCAGAAAAAGGTCTTGATAACCCACAAGTATAGGGGATCGCAAAAGTTTTGGAGGGTAGAGTATTCAGCCCAAATTTGTTGATTCAACACAAGGGGAGCCAAAGAATATTCTCAAGTATTAGCAGCTGAGTTGTCAATTCAACCACACCTGGAAACTTAGTATCTGCAGCAAAGTGTTTAGTAGCAAAGTAATATGATAGTGGTGGTAACGGTAACAAAAGTAAAGACAGCAAAAGTAATGTTTTTGGTATTTTTTTAGTGATTGTAACAGTAGCAACGGAAAAGTAAATAAGCGTAAACCAGTATATGGAAAACTCGTAGGCACCAGATCAGTGATGGATAATTATGCCGGATGCGGTTCGTCATGTAACAGTCATAACATAGGGTGACACAGAACTAGCCTAGTTCATCCATATAATGTAGGCATGTATTCCGAATATAGTCATACGTGCTTATGGAAAAGAACTTGCATGACATCTTTTGTCCTACCCTCCCGTGGCAGCGGGGTCCTATTGGAAACTAAGGGATATTAAGGCTTCCTTTTAATAGAGAACCGGAACAAAGCGTTAGCACATAGTGAATACATGAACTCCTCAAACTATGGTCATCATCGGGAGTGGTCCCGATTATTGTCACTTCGGGGTTGCCGGATCATAACACATAGTAGGTGACTATAGACTTGCAAGATAGGATCAAGAGCACACATATATTCATGAAAACATAATAGGTTCAGATCTGAAATCATGGCACTCGGGCCCTAGTGACAAGCATTAAGCATAGCAAAGTCATAGCAGCATCAATCTTAGAACATAGTGGATACTAGGGATCAAACCCTAACAAAACTAACTCGATTGCATGATAAATCTCATCCAACCTGAGGGAGTCCTGGACTAGGGGGTGTCCGGACAGCCGGACTATCATCGTCAGCCGGACTCCAAGACTACGAAGATACAAGATTGAAGACTCCGTCCCGTGTCCGGATGGGACTTTCCTTGGCGTGGAGGCAAGCTTGGCGATACGGATATGTGGATCTCCTACCATTGTAACCGACTCTGTGTAACCGTAGCCCTCTCCGGTGTCTATATAAACCGGATGGCTTTAGTCCGTAGGACGAACAACCATTACAACAATCATACCATAGGCTAGCTTCTAGGGTTTAGCCTCCTTGATCTCGTGGTAGATCTACTCTTGTACTACCCATATCATCAATATTAATCAAGCAGGACGTAGGGTTTTACCTCCATCAAGAGGGCCCAAACCTGGGTAAAACATCGTGTCCCTTGTCTCCTATTACCATCGGCCTAGACGCACAGTTCGGGACCCCCTACCCGAGATCCGCCGGTTTTGACACCGACATTGGTGCTTTCATTGAGAGTTCTTTTGTGCCGTCACCAATAGGAAGGATGCCTCCTCCCGTCTTCAAGGACAGTATTTTCGCCAAAGGAGCCTTGGCCGCCGGCCAAACAATCCGGCTAGGTGGTTTTCTTATGACCGCCTGTCCGGCCACCGCTTCGACAATGACCTCTCAGGTCGTCAAATGCAATCTTCACGTCAGCTCGGAATTCGCCGAGCGGCTGGATCCAATAGAGCTCTCCTCCGTAAACAAGCTCTTGGATCGCATCGCCGCCCTGGGAGTCGCTACAGACTACAATCAGATTGGGCTTAAAACCGATCTGAGAGAGATTAACTCTCCCCAGGTCACCCACCACGTCAAAGTGGTAGAGGAACAACGCGACGACTCTTCTCCTGTATTGAAAACTAGTCATGTCCGGGTGTAGGATCGGAAGTATGTCTAGAGGGGGGGTGATTAGACTACTTGACAACTTAAAAGTTTAGCCTTTTGATTAGGACAAGTTTTTAGCAAGTTCACAATGATGAGCAAGTCAAGTATCACCCTACACATGCAATTCTAGAGTAATGGCAGCGGAAAGTAAATTGCACATGTAGTAAATAAGAGGTGGAGAAGAGCAAACGCAATTTGGAGACACGAAGATTTTTCTCGTGGTTCCGATAGGTGGTGCTATCGTCAATCCACGTTGATGGAGACTTCAACCCACGGAGGGTAACGGCTGCGAGAGTCCACGGAGGGCTCCACCCACGAAGGGTCCACGAAGAAGCAACCTTGTCTATGCCATCATGGCCTACGTCCACGGAGGACTAGCCTTACTCGGGGTAGATCTTCATGAAGTAGGCGATCTCCTTGCCCTTACAAACTTCTTGGTTCAACTCCACATCTTGACGGAGGCTCCCAAGCGACACCTAACCAATCTAGGAGGCACCACCCTCCAAAAGGTAATAGATGGTGTTGGTGATGATGAACTCCTTGCTCTTGTGCTTCAAATGATAATCTCCCCAACACTCAACTCTCCTCACTGATTTGGCTGTGGTGGAAGAAAGGATTGAGTGGAAAGCAACTTGGGAAGGCTAGAAATCAAGTTTCATATGGTGGGAGTGGAGCAACTTGATCTCAACACAAGGGTAGGTAGTTTTCTTCTCAAAATGTAAGGTAGGAGTGGTAGTTCTTTCGATGGCTCTCTCCACGAATGAAGAGGAGGTGGAGGGTATTTATAGCCTCCACACAAAATCCAACCGTTACACACATTTGACCAATCTCGGTCGGACCGAAGTTGACAACTCGGTGAGACCGAAAGTTCAAATCTTGTGAGCGTTGGGATTTTCGTGGGACCGAAAATACAATCTCGGTTAGTCCGATTCTTCCAAAGTCTAGGGTTTGCCAATCTCGGTGGGACCGACTTTCTCATCTCGGTGACACCGATTTGAGTCTGAAGGTTTCTGAAGGTTGGCAACACCAATTTCGTAAGACCGAGTTTGGAATCGGAAAATCCGAAATTTCTAGGGTTTGGGTATATGGTGAGGTGGTTCATCTTGGTGTGACTGAGTTTATGGAATCGGTGGGACCGAGATTACTTATGAGTTTATGTTGGAATGAAAGATTGCTGATAGTTTGAGAGATAAATCACTAAGCACTTTGAGCAACCAGATCATCATCATAACCTCATCCCTTTTAATAGTATTGGCTTTCCTATGGACTCAATGTGATCTTGGATCACTAAACCAAAAATAGAGTCTTGAGCTTTTGCCAATGTTTTCCTTAGCATTTTGAGGGTCCACATCATCACCATTGCCATACCCATATCAACTGAACTTTCTGAAATATTCTCAAGAAATAATTAGTTCAATGATATATATGTTGTTATTAATTACCAAAACCACCCGGGGATTAGTTGCACTTTCAATCTCCCCCTTTTTGGTAATTGATGACAACATATAGATCAAAGCTTCGACAAATGATATAATCAATGAATAACATCGTCGCTTTGAGAAGTATGTGATAAGCAAGAGCTCCCCCTAAATTTGTGCATTATTTAAGATTTGCGTTTGAATGCAAATGCACAATCGATTAGGATCATGGGTCACTCTTCCATGTCACATACATCTTGGTGGAGCGCACAAAATGATAAGAATGAATAGCATGCACCCAATCACCAAGACATGAGTAAATGATCATACAAGATATGGATAGAATATGATAAGCATTAAGCACTCATTAAGCATAGTATGATCAAGCACTCATCAAGATAGAGCAAACGTAGTATCAAACACACGAAATGTCTCGAAAACTCAAAAGTATCTCAAGGAAAACCGCAAACGAAAGAGCAAAAACGAGCACTCTCTCTCGAAGTCCTATGATCTATACAATTTCTCCCCTTTGGCAACAAGTTACCAAAAGTTCGAAGGTATAGAGCTAAGCGTCACTAGGGACTCTGCCGGCGGCTCTGTCTGCGTCGATGGAGTGGAGATAGCTGCATCTGCAAAAGCTTCGCTGAAGTCTGTGGAGCTGGAGGAGTGGACACCGAGCTGGAGCTGGAACTGATGGAGCTGTAGGAGGTGCTGATCTTGTAGCCTCGGGTCATCCATTGAATAGCAGTGATCTGGGCTTTGTGGGCACTGCAGCAGGCTGCTCATAGTCATCTGGACTAGATCATCTTCCATCTCCTTCATGAGCTCTGCCTTCTCCTCTTCGCTTCCTCGATGTCCGCCTCAAGCTTGTTGACGGTGACACTGCACTTGATCGACTTGACATCCAGAGCATGGAACTTGTCTTCAACTATCCTCTCAAGACTCTCCCGAGACGCACTATGCTGGCAGGCGTAGTTCAATCCTCTGAGTAGCTTCAAGAAGTTGTTCTCCAACTCTCTTGGGCTTTCTTCTGCTTCTGCGCGCTTCCTTCTCAGCTTTAGCTTGTTTGGCAGCTTTAGACTTAGCGTGTCCTTCACGGATGTGGGAGCATCCTCACCATCACAACTTCATTATCTTCATGTTCAGGCTGCGGTGGCAAGTGGGGTCTATCCAACAAGTAGGTGCCCGTGCCAAACTTGGCATTGATGAGCATCTGAATGTGCGGGCAAACCCACATGACCTCTTACTCGTCTGCTGTCAGTCCTCTTGATAGTCTCTACTATCGTGTCCATCACCTTAAAAGGTGTCTTCGATCCGAGAATATGCAGCATGTTGATAGAATAGCCTCTTATCATGCGATGGTCTCTGACTTGGGCATCAAAGTATGCCTCGAATGGTGTTAGTGGTTGGGAGACCTGCTCAAGATGATATACTTGATCCAAGCTTCCATATCTCAACATCCTTGTCGGTACCTCATTGTACATGTTCTTCATTGACTCATGATTCTTCTTGGGAATTCCATAGACATCTACATCATCATCTCTTGATACTTGGAGCATTCAGAGTTCAGCCCACTCTTCAACTGTTGAAGAGAATCTACGCCTTCATCATCCACACAATTCGCCATCCGGATAGAAATGTGTTGTGGCATAGAACCGCATGATCATTTCATCATTCCAAGCGATCGACCGACCAACGAACTCTGCAACTCCACATGCGGTGAAGCTCTCATGCACATGTGGGAAATAGTCTCTGTGCTCTTCATTGTCGATGTATTTCCATCAACATATCCGTGTCAAGAACAATTGGCTTCTTGTCCATGAGCACTGCTTCATAGAAATCTTGTTGCTCTCTAGTGTGGAACCTTGAGTCAACAGCTGTCCTTCTCCGGTGGCATATGGATCAACTTGCCTCCATAGCCCGAGACCTTTGTCCTTCCTTTCCTTCATATTTTCAGCTCGAGGATGAGCATCATTATGAACTGGCAGTTTCATCGAGCTTGACAATACATGTGCCTCTTCATCGATTCAGCGGTGGCACATTGTCCTTCTTCTTCTCTCAAGCAGGAATATTTCTTCTCGTTTTCTTTGGCTTGGCAGCAGGTTTGGCTTGGGCTGCCTTTCTGCTGGAGCTGATGGCTTAGATTTTGTGGGTGCTCCTGCCTCGATGGCATCTCCCATCAACTTAGGCTTCGAGGAGGCTGGGGTGCTTCCTCATCGTAATCATCATCGCCTTCATCATGAACTAACCTCTTCCTCTTGGAAGTTTTCTTTATCTTCTTGGAGGTTTCTTCTTCCATGCTCGCTTAGCAACTGTGGACTTCTTCACTTTGCTT
Source organism: Aegilops speltoides (assembly GCA_021437245.1). Classification (NCBI taxonomy): domain Eukaryota; kingdom Viridiplantae; phylum Streptophyta; class Magnoliopsida; order Poales; family Poaceae; genus Aegilops; species Aegilops speltoides. The sequence continues at coordinate 5,179,132 of CM038146.1, read as the reverse complement.
GGTGCCTTTCTTGGTATGTTGCCCTTGATAGTCCTTGGCAACCACTTTCCTTTTAGGCTTGGATGTAATCTCCTCCTCAAAGAACAAAGTCGAATCCTCCTCATCGAAATTTCTCTTCTTCCGCCCTCAGTGGCAGCAGGAGGCAATCCACTTGGGGTGCTCCTTTCTCCATCATCCAAAAACTGCTTGCTTGGGACTTGTGACCGCCTCTGGAATTGCAACTGGTGATTCAGACCTGTTCTGGCTGTCACTTGCATCAGACATGACTGACAACCCAACTAGGTGGAGTTTCACTACGGCGGCAACGGCGCGATGATGAGATTGACCGCTGACGGCGATGGAGACCCGCGGCGGCGGCGCGACAAAGCGACGGGAGACGATCCGGAGACCACGGCGACGGCAGCTAGGGGTTTGGGGGCGAGGCGTTTTGAAGGAATAATCAACGCGCGCTGCCCTCGGGTATATATACCCTTCAGCTGTCGGTGGGACCGAGTTGGAAAACTCGGTGGGACCGAGATGGTTAACTGCAAGCAGTTACTCACATCGGTCACGCCGAAATTTGCAACTCGGTTTCACCGAGGTGAAAACCTAGATCAATCCAAGTGATTTCGGTCTGTCCGATTTGAGTATATTGGTTTGACCGAAAATACTTAGAAGGTTTTGGAATTTAAGCTTTTGACGGATCGGTGGCTCCGAGTGCTCCTCACTCGGTCTGTCCGAAAAAGTCTTGTTCAAAGTTTGTGATATAAGCATGAATAGAGTTTGAGACAAGAAAGCATAGATAGCTAGGGGAGGAACTTAGGCATTCTTGTCCATCCATTTGGTCAAAAAGAAAAATCCAAAAGACCAAAGCAACAAATGGATGTCCTCGAATGGATAAAATCATGCATCCAACATGCTCACACAATAAGATAGCAAATGAAATATGTGTCAAACATGCACAAACAAAACTCTAGCTATTAGCACACAATTTGGCGATGACTAGGTCATCTATATATGAGTATATTGACTTAGGAGTCAAATGAGAACATTTGATCATAGGTCATACTCATCGTTTAGGCACAAGTGGGGTTACCACTTTTCCATAAAGCATTAATGTGTTCACATCATTAGAAGATGCTTTAGCTCAATTCTTAAGAGCAAAGCTCCCCCTTGATGTGAGAACCCCTTTAAAGGGTCAAACTAACCTTGGGTTGTCGTTGAAGACTTCATGTAGATGTTGAAGATGTGGATGCTCAATGTTGATGAAGATCATCAAGAGTTGGGAGCAATCCTTTGGATTCGGGCACTTTCAATACCTACATGGGTTAGTCCCACAAGGAACAAACAAGGATATCCATGGACATAGATTGAAGTACACAATAGATGATGTCCATGAAAGCAATGATTACCTTGTCCCTTGACTTACCAACATGAGGGTTTGTGACTCCATGAACTAGTGCAAGATGTGGAAGTTGATTGCACAAGTTCTTGCCAAAATGAATGTGAGTGAAGTAAATTGGCGGAGTCACCCTCAAGAACTCTCTAGTTCTTCTTCTTCGGGATCCACATCATCTTGATGGGAATCCTTGGGGTAGTAGTTGAGCTTGACGAAGTAGAACTTGAAGTTTCCTTGGGAACCCACTTGACCATGGCCTTGGGTGCTTCAATGAATGCATCAATCTCCTCTTGAAGCTTGTCCTTGCCTTTTAGCTTGTGGTCTTGTGGTGGAAGGTCATCTTGAGCTTGTTCCACATTGGAAGAAGTAGGATCATACTTCTCCTTTTGAGAAACAAACTTTGGAGTGGGATATTGACCTTCTTCCCATTCAACACCCTCGGCGTTGAACCTTCGCTCAAAACCAATTCCTTGATTCTTCCGGTGTCTTCCTTGCTTGCGAACAATTTCCTCAAAGTTCTTGCTTCCGGCAAGGCTCTTGTAGACACCTTTCTCTATAATCCCTTTCAATAAACTATTTTCTTGCTCAAGTGAAACTTGGCTTGAAACATTGTTAGTGGAATCAAGAGAATTACTAGAAGCAACAATATTTGATTTAGCATGATTATTGTTACTACTAGATGAAGAATTTTTCTTATGCTTGTCATGCTTAGTTTTAATAGGTGGCAAGAAATTAGACAAGAGAAGTCGTTTGGCAAGATATGAGGAACTCTTCTTTCGAAGATCGTCATTGATAGCTTTTAGAAACTCATGTTCTTGCTCTAGATTGAGCTTCTCGAAGCGTAGCTTCTCATGAGATCTTAGGAGCTCTCTATGATCTTCTTGAGTTGTTTCATGAGCTAACTTAAGAGTGTTTAGTTCTTTAGTTAGACGCTCAATCTCCTTCATAGCATTGTCATTCGACTCTTCTCGACTATAAAGACTATTAGCATGTTCATCATTACTAAGCTCACTAGATTTGTCATGTAAAAGCTCATCTTCACCAAGCAAGTCATCTTCATCACTATCAAAGTCAATGAATTCAGGTGTGATACCTTGGGGCCTTTTGCCATGAAGCATCTTCCAATTCCCTCATTTGGTGAATCAAACAAGTCATAGGAGTTGGAGTTGGAGGACACGAGAGCAAGACCGCAACACCTTCATCTTGACAGTATTCGGAGTTGGAGTGATAGCTTCTTTCGAGTGATTGTCGGAGTCGGAGCCGAGACCCATTCACCAACATGAGCTTGATGTTTTCTTCTTGTGTAGCTCCTTGATGACTTGTCTTTCCTTTCCGAATCCTTGCTTCTCCGAGAGGATCTTCGTTCATAACGATCATCTCTACTCCTTCTCTCTTTCGAGGTGACTCTTCTCTTGAGCTTCTTCTTCTTGGAGATTCTTCTCTTCTCTTGTGGGGTCGAACACTCATTTGAGTAGTGTCCGGTCTTCCACAATTGTAGCAGTTTCGATCACGACTAGAAGATCTCTTTTCATCATATGATCTAGACTTTGAGCTTCTTTCCTTGCTTCTACTCTTGTAGAATTTGTTGAAGTTCTTCACCATTAGGCTTATCTCTTCATTGGAAACCAGCTTGTCACTTGAGGTTGTGGGAGCTTCAACTGTAGCTTTGTAAGCACCACTTGACTTGTTGTGAAGCTCTTCCTTATCTTTAAGTGTCATCTCATGAGCAACAATTCTTCCAATGACTTCGTAGGCTTGAGATTCTTGTAGTTTGGCATCATTTGGATCAAAGTGCACACGGTGTCATACTTTCCATCCAAAGCTCGAGAATCTTCTTGATGATGAATCGGTCGGTCATTTCTTCGCTTCCTAAGCCGCAATCTCATTGGTGATGAGAGCAAGCCTAGAGTACATTTCAGCGACTCCTTCACCTTCCTTCATCTTGAACTTGTCAAGCTGACCTTGAAGAACATCTAGCTTTGATTCCTACACGGACTCGGTACCTTCGTGCATTTCGACCAAAGTATCCCAAATCTCTTTTGCATTCTCAAGACGGCTGATCTTGTTGAACTCCTCGGGACACAAAGCATTGAAGAGAATGTCACAAGCTTGAGCATTGTTCTGTAACATCCGCAACTCATCCGCAGTAGCTTCGCGATCCGGAACTTTTCCTTCCTCGAAGAACTCACCTTGCAAGCCAACACAAATAATGCCCCATGCGGCAGGGTTATGTCCAAGAATATGCATTTTCATTTTATGCTTCCAACTAGCAAAATTTGAACCATCAAAGTAAGGACCTCTACGAAAATTACCCTCACTAGACGCCATACTCTCCTAGGTTGTGAAACCAAGCTTATGGAGTCCAATGCAATGGAAACCAATCCAATGGAGACCAAAGCTCTGATACCACTTGTAGGATCGGAAGTATGTCTAGAGGGGGGGTGATTAGACTACTTGACAACTTAAAAGTTTAGCCTTTTGATTAGGACAAGTTTTAGCAAGTTCACAATGATGAGCAAGTCAAGTATCACCCTACACATGCAATTCTAGAGTAATGGCAGCGGAAAGTAAATTGCACATGTAGTAAATAAGAGGTGGAGAAGAGCAAACGCAATTTGGAGACACGAAGATTTTTCTCGTGGTTCCGATAGGTGGTGCTATCGTCAATCCACGTTGATGGAGACTTCAACCCACGGAGGGTAACGGCTGCGAGAGTCCACGGAGGGCTCCACCCACGAAGGGTCCACGAAGAAGCAACCTTGTCTATGCCATCATGGCCTCGCCCACGGAGGACTAGCCTTACTCGGGGTAGATCTTCACGAAGTAGGCGATCTCCTTGCCCTTACAAACTTCTTGGTTCAACTCCACATCTTGACGGAGGCTCCCAAGCGACACCTAACCAATCTAGGAGGCACCACCTCCAAAAGGTAATAGATGGTGTTGGTGATGATGAACTCCTTGCTCTTGTGCTTCAAATGATAATCTCCCCAACACTCAACTCTCCTCACTGATTTGGCTGTGGTGGAAGAAAGGATTGAGTGGAAAGCAACTTGGGAAGGCTAGAAATCAAGTTTCATATGGTGGGAGTGGAGCAACTTGATCTCAACACAAGGGTAGGTAGTTTTCTTCTCGAAATGTAAGGTAGGAGTGGTAGTTCTTTCTGATGGCTCTCTCCACGAATGAAGAGGAGGTGGAGGGGTATTTATAGCCTCCACACAAAATCCAACCGTTACACACATTTGACCAATCTCGGTCAGACCGAAGTTGACAACTCGGTGAGACCGAAAGTTCAAATCTTGTGAACGTTGGGATTTTCGGTGGGACCGAAAATACAATCTCGGTTAGTCCGATTCTTCCAAAGTCTAGGGTTTGCCAATCTCGGTGGGACCGACTTTCTCATCTCGGTGACACCGATTTGAGTACAGAAGGTTACAGAAGGTTGGCAACACCAATTTCGGTAAGACCGAGTTTGGAATCGGAAAATCCGAAATTTCTAGGGTTTGGGTATATGGCTGAGGTGGTTCATCTCGGTGTGACTGAGTTTATGGAATCGGTGGGACCGAGATTACTTATGAGTTTATGTTGGAATGAAAGATTGCTGATAGTTTGAGAGATAAATCACTAAGCACTTTGAGCAACCAGATCATCATCATAACCTCATCCCCTTTTAATAGTATTGGCTTTCCTATGGACTCAATGTGATCTTGGATCACTAAACCAAAAATAGAGTCTTGAGCTTTTGCCAATGTTTTCCTTAGCATTTTGAGGGGTCCACATCATCAGTCATTGCCATACCCATATCACTGAACTTTCTGAAATATTCTCAAGAAATAATTAGTTCAATGATATATATGTTGTTATTAATTACCAAAACCACCCGGGGATTAGTTGCACTTTCACCGGGCTCCCGAACCCTCCATGCCAAATTCCCGCGGAGGGACGGACCTCGATCAAGCACTGAACCTAAAGTCAGGCATCGGACCGGACTCGTTGGACAGTGTCCAGCAATCCAAGCTTCCAAATTTGGAAACTTCTCAGCCCTTGAGCCTCGAGATGGGTAGGGTTCCGGACTTAATTCCACCCACCCGCCCAGACATATGCGATCTATCTCTAATCCGGCAAGAGCCCGCTAAAACAGTACATCACTACTAGGCCAGATTCCTCCTGGTTATGGACAGGATAAAGGACTGCCAAGAGGAAAATGCAATCTCAATTTTTTGCAATAATTGCACGGACAAGGGAATCCTGAACGCCGTCAGCCGTCGTGAAATTACACGCTTCCCCGACCTGACGTCCATAGTACGAAAGTACTATGCGATGGAGAGTTTCCGGAAAACCGAAAGTAAGTTTTGGGACAATCTGGCCCCAAATACAACCCTGGTCCGCAACAAAAGGGTGCACTACACTCAGGCACCAGATGCAAAAACCAAAAAGTAAAAACCCCATAATGGGCATGGAACCGTACTGGAGGGATGGCTTAGCGGACCCTGTAAAATTCACAGCACAGAGGGCGCCACCCCAACACATAGCCTTCGAGCATGTTGGATATTACGGCAGGTGGCCAAAAGTGGCGAGGAGCTTCTAGCCCTAGAAAACCACTCCAACAATGCCGGTACAGTATCAACAGTCTTCGAGACTATCGCATCAAGCAATATGCGGAAACAAACAATCCGCAGCCTCGCCGAAGTCTACCAAGTAGCAACAACAAATCCATGGAGCGACACAACCATCACCTTCAACGCCAGCGACGAACCTAAGTTCCGAACAGCCCGAGCACCAGCCGCACTGGTACTCAGTCCAATAGTGGACGGCTTTCGACTGACCAAGGTCCTCATGGATGGCGGCAGCGGATTAAACCTCATCTACGAGGAAACTCTTCAGAAAATGGAAATAGACCAGAGCCGCATTGAGCGAAGCAGCACAACCTTCAGAGGAATAATCCCTAGCCGGGAAGCGCGCTGCACCGGAAAAATCACACTTGATGTGGTGTTTGGCTCGCCGGACAATTACAGATCCGAAGAAGTCACATTCCAAGTGGCCCCATTCAACAGCGGATATCACGCTATATTAGGACAGGAGGCATTCACAATTTTTCAAGCCGTACCCCATTACGGGTACATGAAGCTCAAAATGCCTGGGCCCGGCAGAATAATCACTCTCGTTATTGATCCGGACATAGCACTCCGCGCCGAAAACAAGACAGTCGCATTAGCCCTGGAGGCACTATCCGAAGCCCTAGCGGCAGAAGAACTCACCGCGGTGCACTCTACTGTAAACAGGGACGATGTGATACTCGATAAGAGATCCAAGTCCACCTCTTTTAAGCCAGCGGACGAAATAGTAAAATTCCAGGTCCATCCAACGGACCCGACAAAGACGGCTTCCATCGGGGCACAGTTGAACCCTGATGTAGATGCCGCACTGCGAGAATTCCTTCGGGAAAATTTGGACATTTTCGCCTGGCACCCTTCAGATATGCCCGGAATCCCACGCAGATTGGCAGAACACAGCCTAAACATCCTCAAAGGATTCAATCAAGTCAAACAGGCTATTCGACGATTTTCCAAGCCAAAAAGACAGGCAATGGGAGAAGAGCTACCCAAACTATTGGAAGCTGGATTCATCCGAGATATCAAACATCCGGATTGGCTAGCAAACCTGGTAATGGTACCAAAAAAGGACAAATCCTGGCGCCTATGTGTCGATTTTAAAGACCTCAACAAGGCCTGCCCAAAGGATCCCTTCCCCCTCCCCGCATCGACCAGATAATCGATGCTACCGCAGGACACGATTCATTGTGCTTCCTTGACGCATACTCCGGCTACCATCAAATCAAGATGGCGGAAGCGGACCAAGCCGCAACGGCATTCATCACTCCATATGGACCATTCTGCTTCAACACGATGCCCTTCGGACTCAAAAACGCCGGCGCAACATATCAGCGCATGATTCAAACATGTCTGGCCACCTAGATCGGCAAAATAGTAGAGGCATACGTAGACGACGTAGTCGTCAAAACCAAACACGTCGAAACTCTAGTAGATGACTTGAGGCTCACATTCGACAACCTCAGAGCATATGACATCAAGCTAAATCCGGAAAAATGCGTTTTCGGCGTACCAGCCGGAAAGCTCCTGGGCTTCATTGTATCCGGTAGAGGAATTGAAGCAAATCCAGCCAAAATCCGAGCTCTATCACAGTTAGATATTCCAAAAGACCTCAAACAAATACAAAAATTGAATGGATGCGTGGCGGCTCTAAGCCACTTTATCTCCCGTCTAGGAGAAAAGGCATTGCCCCTCTATCGCCTCCTTAGGCGCACCGAACACTTCGAGTGGACGGATGCTGCCACCACCGGACTCGAAGAAATAAAAGCCATATTGGCAACAAATCCGGTCCTGGCTGCGCCCAACCTGGGCGAACCAATGTTGTTATACATCGCGGCAACACATCAAGTTGTAAGCGCGGTACTCGTCGTCGAACGAGAGACAGAAGGGCATAAATTCCCTCTTCAAAAACCAGTGTACTATGTATCCACTGTGTTAACCCCCTGCAAGTCCCGTTACCCGCACTATCAAAAGATAGCGTATGCGGTGTTCATGGCATCCCGGAAGCTGCGACACTACTTTCAAGAGTGTTCGATAACAATGGCCTCCGAAGTACCCCTCAATGATATTATAAATAACCGCGATGCGACGGGCAGGATTGCAAAATGGGCCATTGAGCTCTTACCATTCGACATAACTTACAAACCTCGGCGAGCTATAAAGTCGCAAGTTTTGGCTGACTTTGTCTCCGAATGGACCGAAGCCGAACTCCCTAAAGAGTACGGAGCATACTCCAATTGGACTATGCACTTCGACGGCTCTAAAATGTTGGCCGGATTGGGGGCTGGCGTCGTATTGACGTCCCCAACCGGGGACATAGTCCAATACGTACTTCAGATAATGTACACGGACTCCAAAAACGCAGCCGAATACGAGGCCCTTTTACATGGCCTCCGGATGGCAATCTCCATGGGCATTCAACGCCTAGAGGTGTGCGGGGATTCAAACCTTGCAATATCCCAAATAAATGGAGACTTTGATGCCAAGGATCCGAAAATGGTAGCATATCACAACGCTGTCCTAAAAATGTCAGCTCGGTTTGAAGGACTTGAATTCCACCACGTAGCCCGGGATAACAACCAAGCGCCCGACGTATTGGAACGCATCCGTGCAAAATGTGACGCTGTCCCTCCAAACATCTTCCTGGAACGGCTGTTTAAGCCATCCGTAATATGGGAAGAGGAGTCCAGAAATAGCAAACTGGAACCAGAGCAATCTGACATAACCGGCGATTCAGCCGATGACATAACACCTTCAGCCCACGACATAATGGCGGTAATCGCCCCATGGACAGAACCATTCCTAGCCTACTTGCTTAGGCAGGAACTTCTCGAAGACCAAAATGAGGCCCGCTGCATAGTCCGGCGATCTAAAGCCTACAAGGTCCATGAGGGAGAACTCTATAAGAAAAGCACAACCGGAGTCCTTCAAAGGTGTATCTCTGAAGAAGAAGGGCGGGACCTTCTGGCTGAAATTCATGCCGGACTAGGCGGACACCACGCCGCAGCTCGGGCCCTTGTAGGAAAGGCATTCCGTACAGGATTTTATTGGCCGACGGCCCGGGCAGATGCTCAGGACTTAGACCAAAGATGCGTCGGTTGTCAGCTCTTTGCTAATCGAGCCATATGCCACCCACCGCCTCAAAACTATACCCATTACCCGGCCGTTCATGATGCAGGGGCTTGACATGGTTGGACCCCTTAAAGGGGGAACCCACAAGCAAAGGTACCTATTGGTCATGGTGGATAAATTCACCAAATGGATAGAGGCCAAGCCAGTTAAAACGGCAGAGTCCGGACCAGTGATAGACTTTATATCCGGGGTAGTACACCGTTATGGTGTCCCCCACAACATCATCACCGATAACGGCACGAACTTCGCTGCCGACGAGGTTAAATCATGGTGCAAAAATATGGGTATTAAGCTCGATTACGCTTCACTCTATCACCCTCAAACCAACGGTCAAGTGGAACGAGCAAATGGTCTAATAATGAGCGGCATCAAACCTAGACTAGTGCGGTCACTTACGAAATCTGACACGCACTGGGTAGAGGAGCTCGACTCCGTACTCTAGGGGCTGCGGACAATGCCCAACCTTACTACCGGATTCACACCATTCTTTATGGTATACGGCACAGAGGCAGTTCTGCCTTGTGACATTATTCATGACTCACCTCGAGTGCGCATGTACAAAGAAAGAGAGGCCGAGCTGGATCGGCAGGACAGTTTGGATGCATTGGAGGAAGAACGCGGCGTCGCCAAGGCTCGTTCCGCATTCTATCAACAGCAGGCTCGAAGATACCAAAGCAGAGAAGTACGGACCAAGACTTACAACGTTGGCGAACTAGTTCTACGCCTGCCGGACAAGAAAAAGGACAAGCTCAAGCCCAAATGGGAGGGCCCTTCATTATCGATCAAGTCCTGACTGGCGGAGCGTACCGTCTACGAAATGCGTCGGGCAACCGACTCGAGCCGAACCCATGGAAGGCAGCCCGCCTCTCAAGATTCTATTCCTAGCGCCGGACTAAGAGTTCGTCCCCTTCCCCCGCCCAAATTTTTATATTTCATTTGTCATTTGTTTCTCTTTCTTCTCTCACCCCTTTTCCTGAAAAGCCCTTAAAGGCCTACTTGCGCATTGTTCGCATACACTTGACGTGCCATCCGCACTCATTATACACGGGGCTTCTTTACCGAAGCTTAATTATAAGGGCTTCATGCCCAAAGACATGTGTCAAGCTTCCACATGTACCTTTTATTCACCATTATATGCATCGATATGACTTAAGTTTTGGCCAAGCTGGGTTGCTCGGCTCTGCTTACCCCTCGTTCCCGATTGTTCGGCTAGGAGGTAAAGGAGCACCTCTGCGATTGTTACTGCCGGGTCAGCCGGATGTGTACCCCAGACTGGGTGAAGCCGAAAGCTAGCGTTCTTAAGGGAATATTCGGTCGGTGACTTGAAAGATGATTTTTACCTACTTATTTATCTGCCCCCAGATGCTTTTCTGCTCTTTTCGCAGTCCGGACATGCACTCTAGGGCATGCCTCCCAGGGAAAGGAACCCCTAATATAACTATTCTCCCTGGAAGATGTTTCTTACTAACCATGTAATATAACATAACTAGTTGGGCACTTGTCTGATAAAGCACTAATGACCCCTACGCCTGGTCTCCATGCATACCACGGTTGTTTCTTAACCGAGAAGGTATTCAGACACACTCCGGACTCTAGGGTCCCGAGGTTGAAGCGAAAAGGTCGGCAAAGACAAACGATCTACAATCCGGCTAGAAGGCATTTCACATGTCATTTTAAGATACATTGTCAACTCGATTGATTGTATTCTTCCTCAATCCCGTCTAACAGGCTGTCTAATTTACAGTACCGTTGGGAAAATTTAGCGGCCAACTCTACCTCGCCGTATACTAAACTCACAGGGATCTCCTTCCCATCGGGCCCCACCGGTCCGACCTCGGCCATGTGGTTGGGATCCGCCTTCTTGTACCGCGTCTTCACCATGGCCCAGGCCTCCCTGGCACCTTGGCGGCAGGCTGAAATCTTCCATCAACGGAAGCGCTGCCGCACTCCCTGAAGCTTCTCTACGAGCTCTCCAAGGCCCTCGGGTAGGGAGAGGGATGGCCATAAAGCCTGGACGACGCCGCTCATTGCCTGCCGAACTCGTTCGAGCAGTTGCACCAGCTCGGGAAGTTCGAGCAGGGCGACCTGTGAGTATACATGCAGACACATTTTGTCAATTGACTTCCTCGCCAAACTCTTCCTTTCAAAGGAGTTCGCTCAAACACTTACTATAGATGCCGCGACGAAGCCGCTGATTCTCCTTAACGGAGCCAGACAGCTCGGCCCGAACGCCTTTCAGCTCCTCTTCAAGCTGGGCGCGGGCATCCTGGAGCTTGTTCCTTTCTCTTGCACCTTCACAAGACACCCTCTCGCCGACCTTCATTGGCGCGCAGAGTTCTTGCTGTCGAATCTTGTCCAGCAGCTCCTGCAATGTCATTATTAGACTTGCGCGCATGCCGCACACCGATTATATTTTTAAAATAATGTGTTACCAGGAGGGGACTTTGTGTTTCCTCCTGCGGCAGCAAGTGCGGCCTCGAGTTGGGCCTTGCACTCTTGCAGCTCCTGATACAATTGGGCATTCTTCTCCGAAAGATCTTGCGTTTCAAATGATCCTTAAATCAGTTAATATAACTACTTTAAGTCTCAGGGCTACTGGCATATACAGCTATTAAATTCTCTTACCCGTATGTCTTTTACATACTGCTCCGTGGCTCTGGTAAAACCATCTTGAGCGGCACAGAGGTGCGCGTCCCCCGTGTTAAAGGCATTCAATGCCTCACGGGAGAAGCACGCGTCACGAAATACTGTCCGGCGGCGCCTGTGGTTCATGGCGCTCTCCACCTCAGACCTGGTGGCGGGCAACCTGTCGGCATCCTCCGTTGGAGGAGTGTCCGGCCCTCGCCTTGCGCTCGCCTCCCCCTCCAGACCAGGTGCTGGATCCTGGCTGGTAGAGGTGGGATTGGCAACCTTTACGTCCGCAGTCCTGCGGGCGCTTTTTCTTCTACAAAAGTCATGAGCATCTAAACACTTCCTAGGAACGTGGCTCTAAAATAGCGGATCGTGAGCTATACCTTTGCGGCGACGTTTCAATCCGCGCCGTGCTCCTCTTCCGCTTACTGGGCCAGACTAACCCTTGTTAGTCAGCCGCCGTATGCTTGGCTTCTCGCCGTAAAGGCACCTCCTGCAAAACACCGTTGTATACGGTGGTCAGAAATGAGCAAGGGAGGAATAATGGTGTCAGGACTTCGGACACAATCACCTGGGAAGCCGGACACAGTCCGGGGTAGTCAGCCGTAATGGCAACTAAAGCGTTATCCATGCTGAGTTGGTGGAACACCCCGTCGATTAACTCCACCTTTATGTCCGGGTCCTCTTCGGAGGCCGGATCCTGGGATCTCTCTGGATCCTCGGGTTGCGGAGCTAGGCTAAGCATGCCCTCCACCACCCGACGCAGCTCCTGCGTCAAAAGCTTAAACTTTGAAAGCATGGGTCGGGCACGCAAAGTGTTCGCTTACCCAACGCCGAGGGTTATTCATGGAGAATCCGTTCAACGGGCTCGTCTGGAGGAAATCCTCCTTCTCCCCCTTATACAGGCCGGACAGGACCTTCACCAGGTCTTCGGCCGATCCTGGCCCCTTGCGGCCGTGACGGGTGGCATCGTCCTCTCCGTTGAAATCCCACATAGGGTGGCCTCTGTATTGCAGCGGATGCATCCCCCGCATAATGCATGTTGCCATGACTCCAATCATGGTCAACCCGGAATGGGCTACTAACCTTATCCGGCCCATTAAATAATGGACGCTCTTATCCTCCTCCAGTTGGGGGCTCCGTGGGCGCCAGCTAAGGCGTTTCTTCAAAGGAGTATTATTGAACTCCGGGAGGCCGATCCGAACAGGGTCCGGCAGCGGAGCGTCTTCTACGTAAAACCATTCTGAGGGCCAGTCTTCGGACGCCTTCTTAGGGGTTCCGGATAGATATCCGGTCCCGGCAATGCGCCATATTTCGGCGCCGCCCACTTGATATATGGACCCCTCGTGAGAGCGGGGTACAAGGCAGAACAACCTCTTCCACAGTGCAAAATGGGGTTCGATGCCCAGAAATAGCTCGCAATGAGCTACGAAGCCCGCGATATGGAGGATAGAGGCAGGCGTGAGGTGATGAAGCTGGAGTCCGTAGAACTCCAGGAGCCCGCGGAGGAACGGATGTATAGGAAATCTGAGCCCCCTTATCAGATAGGGGACGAAGCATACCCGCTCCCCTTTGTTGGGATTTGGGGTAGCCTCCGCTTGCTTCCCACCTTGGTAGGTGGCCAACCCGGCTCGAACCGGGACCATGAAGGCCGGAGGGAGATATCCCTTTGCTTGGAGCACCACCAGCTTGCTATGCGGGACAGAACATCTCCGCCAGTCTCCTGGCGGTGGGCTAGGAGTGCGAGAGGAGGAGCCGTGTCGACGGTCCATGATGGAATGGATCTTTTGGTTGGAGGCGCTCCGATGAGTACTCGCGGAAGGATGATGGTGTGATTTGGATCTGGATTCTTGCCTCTCTTATAGGCAGATTATTTGCACAGCTAGGGGGTAAAACACAAAAGATACCCTGACTTTTCGCATTCATGCGACGCGTGGAAGATGGCCATTATTGGGTGTGGAAGCCAAGAAGCACAACATTGATGAGAAAGCCGGACACTGTCCGACAGGTACATGGAACTTGAGGGAGAACCCACCTTGCAACGCCGAAGATTACATACGCGCTGGACTTATCGTCATTGAAGCCTGGTTCGGGGGCTACTGAGGGAGTCCTGGACTAGGGGGTGTCCGGACAGCCGGACTATCATCGTCAGCTGGACTCCAAGACTACGAAGATACAAGATTGAAGACTCCGTCCCGTGTCCGGATGGGACTTTCCTTGGCGTGGAAGGCAAGCTTGGCGACTGGATATGTAGATCTCCTACCATTGTAACCGACTCGTGTAACCCTAGCCCTCTCCGGTGTCTATATAAACCGGATGGCTTTAGTCCGTGGGGACGAACAACCATTACAACAATCATACCATAGGCTAGCTTCTAGGGTTTAGCCTCCTTGATCTCGTGGTAGATCTACTCTTGTACTACCCATATCATCAATATTATATTAATCAAGCAGGACGTAGGGTTTTACCTCCATCAAGAGGGCCCGAACCTGGGTAAAACATTGTGTCCCTTGTCTCCTATTACCATCCGCCTAGACGCACAGTTCGGGACCCCCTACCCGAGATCCGCCGGTTTTGACACCGACACAACCCATCACCGTCCAGCAAGCCTACAATGGAATTACTCACGCACGGCGGTGAGCATCATGAAATTTGTGATGGAGGATGGTTGATGATGACGACGGCGACGATCCCCTCTCTCGAGACCGAAGGACTCGAGATCAGCCTCCCGAGATATTAGGGCTTGGCGGCGGCTCCGTATCGTAAAACGCGATGAAAATTTCTCTCTGATTTTTCTCTCCCCGAAAGCCAATATGTGGAGTTGGAGTTGGCGTCGGAGGGGTACCAGGGGGCCCACGAGGTAGGGGGGCGCGCCCAGGGGGGAGGGGCACGCCCCCACCCTCGTGGACAGGGTGTGGGCCCCCTGGTCTTCATCTTTGGCGAGGATTTTTTATTATTTATTCTAAGATATTCTGTGGAGTTTCAGGTCATTCCGAGAACTTTTGTTTTCTGCACATAAAACAACACCATGGCAATTCTGCTGAAAACAGCGTTAGTCCGAGTTAGTTCCATTCAAACCATACAAGTTAGAGTCCAAAACAAGGGCAAAAGTGTTTGGAAAAGTAGATACGACGGAGACGTATCACGCTGCTGCCGGGGTTTTCCTACCCACAGCTCCAGCCGGCGTCGACCTTGCTGAGGGAGTCCTGGATTAGGGGGTATCCGGACAGCCGGACTATATACATTGACCGGACTTTGGGACCGTGAAGATACAAGACTCAAGACTCCGTCCCGTGTCCGGATGGGACTCTCCTTTGCGTGGAAGACAAGCTTGGCGATCCGGATATTATATTTCCTTCTTTGTAACCGACTCCATGTAAACCCTAGCCCTCTCCGATGTCTATATAAACCGGAGAGTTTAGTACTTAAAGGGACGATCACAATCATAATCATCATAGGCTAGTGAGGGAGTCCCGGATTAGGGGGTGTCCGGATAGCCGAACTATCACCTTCGGCCGAACTCCTGGACTATGAAGGTACAAGATTGAAGACTTCGTCCCATGTCCGGATGGGACTTACATTGGCGTGGAAGGCAAGCTTGGCGATACGGATATGTAGATCTCCTACCATTGTAACCGACTCTGTGTAACCCTAACCCTCTTCGGTGTCTATATAAACCGGAGGGTTTTAGTCCGTAGGACGAACAACAATCATACCATAGGCTAGCTTCTAGGGTTTAGCCTCTCTGATCTCGTGGTAGATCTACTCTTGTACTACCCATATCATCAATATTAATCAAGCTGGAGTAGGGTTTTACCTCCATCGAGAGGGCCCGAACCTGGGTAAAAACATCGTGTCCCTCGTCTCCTGTCACCATCCGCCTAGACGCACAATTCGGGACACCCTACCCGAGATCCGCCGGTTTTGGCACCGACATTGGTGCTTTCATTGAGATTTCCTTTGTGCTGTCGCCGTCAGGAAGGATGCCTCATTCCGTCTTTAAAGACGACACCGTTGGTAAAGCGGCTTTGGCCACTGGCCAAACCCTTCGGCTAGGCGGTTTTCTCATGACCGCCTGTTCGGCCGCCACGCCGACGATGACTTCTCGGGTCATCAAAAGCAATCTTCATGTTAACTCGGAACTCGCCGAGCAGTTAGATCCGATGGAGCTCTCTTCCTTAAACGAGCTCTTGGATCGCATCGCCGCCCTGGGAGTCGCTACAGACTACGATCAAGTTGGGCCTAAACTCGATCTGAGAGAAATCAACTCTCCTCAAGCTACCCACCACGTTGCTGTGGTAGAGGAACAATACGGCGACCCTTCTTCTATCTTACGGGCTAGCTATGTCCGGATTCCCGACCCCTCTACGCCGGATTCCCGCAAAGGGACGGACGTCACTCAAGCCCTGAACCTAAAGTCAGGCAGTGGGCTAGATTCATCGGACAACATCCAAAAACCCAAGCTTCCAAGTTCGAAAACTTCTCGGCCCCTGAGTCTTAGACTGGGCGGGGCTCCGAATTTAATTCCACCCGCCCACCCAAACATAAGCGATCTATCCCAAATCCGGCAAGAGCCCGCTGTAACAGTACACCATTACTGGGCCAGATTCCTCCTGCTTATGGACAGGATAAAGGACTGCCGCGAGGAGGACGCAATTTCATTCTTCTGCAATAATTGC
Organism: Aegilops speltoides; assembly: GCA_021437245.1. Lineage (NCBI taxonomy): Eukaryota > Viridiplantae > Streptophyta > Magnoliopsida > Poales > Poaceae > Aegilops > Aegilops speltoides. Next base: position 5,162,705 of record CM038146.1, on the reverse strand, counting down.
ACGGACAAGGGAATCCTAAACGCCATAAGTCGTCGTGAAATCACACGCTTTACTGACTTGGCGTCCATAGTACGAAAGTACTATGCAATGGAGAGCGCCTGGAAAACCGAAATCAAATTTTGGGATAATCCGTCCCTGAATACAACCCTAGTCCGAAATAAAAGGGTGCATCATCACCAGGCACCTGGGCTAAATACCAAAAAGCAAAAACCCTCTAAAGGGCATGGAACCGTACTGGAGGGATGGCTCAACGGACCCTGCAAAATCCATAGTACAGAGGGCGCCACTCCAACTCATAGCCTCAGAACATGTTGGATACTACGGCAGGTGGCCAAAAATGGCGAAGAGCTTCTAGCTCCAGAGCACCAACCCAAGGATACCAGTACGGTATTAACAGTCTTTGAGACTTTTGCATCAAATAATATGCGAAAACGAACACTCCGCAGCCTTGCCGAAGTCTACCAAGTAGCAATAATAAACCCATGGAGTGACACGGCTATTACCTTTAATGCCAGTGACGAACCTATATTCCGAACAACCCGAGCACCAGCCGCATTGGTCCTCAGTCCAATAGTGGACGGCTTTCGCCTTACCAAGGTACTCATGGATGGCTGCAGCGGACTGAACCTCATCTACGAGGAAACCCTCCGAAAAATGGAAATAGACTGGAGCCACATTGAGTGAAGCAGCACAACCTTTAGAGGAATAATCCCCAGTCGGGAAGCATGCTGTACAGGAAAAATCACACTTGATGTGTTATTCGGCACACCGGATAATTACAGGTCCGAGGAGGTCACGTTCCAAGTGGCCCCGTTCAGCAGCGGATATCACGCTTTATTAGGGCGAGAGGCATTTACAATTTTTCAAGCTATACCCCATTACGGGTACATGAAGCTCAAAATGCCCAGGCCCAACGGAATCATCACTCTTACCAGTGACCCGGACATAGCACTCCGCGCCGGAAACAAGACAACCGCACTAGCCCTTGAGGCACTATCCGAAGCCCTAGCGGCAGAGGAACTCACTGCGCTGCGCTCCACGGTGAACAGGGACGATGTGATACTCGATAAGAGATCCAAGTCCACCTCTTTTAAACCGGCGGACAAAATAGTCAAATTCCAAGTCCATCCAACGGACCCTACAAAAACGGACTCCATCGGGGCACAATTAAACCCTGATGTAGACGCCGCACTACGAGAATTCCTACGCGAAAATTGGGACATTTTTTCCTGGCACCCTTCAGACATGCCAGGAATCCCATGCCAGCTGGCCGAGCACAGCCTAAATATCCTAAAAGGATTCAAGCCAGTCAAACAGGCTCTTCGGCGTTTTTCCGAACCCAAGAGACAGACCATGGGAGAGGAGCTAGCCAAACTATTAGAGGCCGGATTCATCAGAGATATAAAACATCCGGAGTGGCTAGCAAACCTAGTGATGGTACCAAAGAAGGACAAATCCTGGCGCCTATGTGTCAATTTCAAGGACCTTAACAAGGCTTGCCCAAAGGATCCCTTCCCCCTCCCCCGCATCGATCAAATTATCGACGCTACCGCAGGGCACGATTCATTGTGCTTCCTCGACGCATACTCCGGCTACCACCAAATTAAGATGGCAGAGCCAGACCAAGCCGCAACGGCATTCATCACTCCATACGGCCCATTATGCTTCAACACAATGCCCTTCGGGCTCAAAAGTGCCGGCGCAACATATCAGCGCATAATTCAGACATGTCTGGCAAACCAGATCGGCAAAACAGTGGAGGCATACGTAGACGATGTGGTCGTCAAATCCAAGCATGTTGAAACTCTAATAGAAGACTTGAGGCTCACATTCGATAATCTCCGAACATATGACATTAAGCTCAACCCAGAAAAATGCGTTTTCGGCATACCAGCCAAAAAGCTCTTGGGCTTCATTGTATCCAGTAGAGGAATTGAAGCAAACCCAGCCAAGATCCGAGCCCTGTCACAATTGGATATCCCAAAAGACCTCAAACAAATACAAAAATTGACTAGATGCGTGGCGGCTCTAAGCCGCTTTATCTCCCGTTTGGGAGAAAAGGCATTACCCCTTTATCGCCTCCTCCGGCGCACCGAACACTTTGAGTGGACGGATGCCGCCACGGCCGGATTCAAAGAAATCAAAGCCATATTGGCAACAAATCCGGTCCTGGCCGCGCCCAACATGGGCGAACCAATGCTATTATATATCGCGGCAACCCATCAAGTTGTCAGCGCGGTGCTCGTTGTCGAATGAGAAACGGACGGACACAAGTTTCCCCCTTCAAAAACTAGTTTACTACGTGTCCACTGTCCTAACTCCATGCAAGTCCCGGTATCCGCATTATCAAAAGATAGCGTACGTGGTGTTCATGGCATCCCGGAAGCTGTGACACTACTTCCAAGAGTGTTCGAAAACAGTAGCCTCCGAAGTACCTCTTAATGATATTATAAACAACAGCGACGCGACAGGCCGGATTGCCAAATGGGCCATCGAGCTCCTCCCATTCGACATAACCTATAAGCCATGGCGAGCTATTAAGTCGCAAGTTTTGGCCGGCTTCGTCGCTGAATGGACTGAAGCCGAACTCCCTAAAGAGTACGGCGCATATTCCAATTGGATCATGCACTTCGACGGCTCCAAAATGTTGGCCGGCCTGGGGGCTGGCGTCGTTCTGACGTCCCCAACCGGAGACACCGTACAATATGTACTCTAGATAATGTACACAGACTCCAACAACGCAGCCGAATATGAGGCCCTTCTACATGGCCTCCGGATGGCAGTCTCCATGGGCATTCAACGCCTAGAGGTGCGCGGGGATTCGAACCTCGCGATATCCCAAATAAATGGAGACTTCGAGGCCAAGGATCCAAAAATGGCAGCTTACCGCAACGCCGTCCTAAAAATGTCAGCTCAGTTTGAAGGGCTTGAATTTCACCATATAGCCCGGGATAATAACCAGGCGGCAGACGTATTGGCACGCATTGGCGCAAAGCGCGATGCCGTCCCTACCAACATCTTCCTGGAGCGGCTGTTCAAGCCATCCGTACTATGGGAGGGGGAGTCCGGAAACAACAATCCAGACCCAACCGTACTGCCCGACACCGAACACTCTGACATAATCGGTCGGTCTGTCAACGAAGTAACACCTTCAGTCCATGAAATAATGGCAATCATCGCCCCGTGGACGGAACCATTCCTAGCCTACCTAACCAGGCAGGAACTCCCCGAGGACCAAAACGAGGCACGCTGCATAGTGCGGCGCTCTAAAGCCTATAAAGTCCACGAGGGAGAGCTTTATAAGAAAAGCACAACCGGAGTCCTTCAAAGGTGTATGTCCAAAGAGGAAGGGCGGAATCTTCTGGCTGAAATTCACGCCGGACTGGGTGGGCACCACGCTGCAGGCCGGGCCCTTGTATGCAAGGCCTTCCGTACGGGATTTTATTGGCCAACAGCCCGAGCAAATGCTTAGGACTTAGTCCAACGATGCGTCGGTTGCCAGCTCTTTGCTAATCAAAGCCACATGCCACCCACCGCCCTCAAAACTATACCCATCACCTGGCCGTTTGCGGTATGGGGGCTTGACATGGTTGGACCCCTTAAAGGAGGAACCCACAAGCAAAAATACCTATTGGTCATGGTGGATAAATTCACCAAATGGATAGAGGCCAAGCCTGTTAAGACGGCCGAATCCGGACCGGTGATAGACTTCATATCAGGGGTAGTACACCGTTACGGCGTCCCCCATAGCATCATTACAGATAACGGCACGAACTTCACGGCCGACGAGGTTAAACTCTGGTGCAAAAACATGGGCATCAAGCTCGACTACGCTTCAGTCTATCACCCTCAAACTAACGGCCAAGTCGAGTGAGCAAATGGTCTAATAATGAGCGGCATTAAACCCAGACTAGTGCGGTCCCTCAAGGAATCTAATACACACTGGATAGAGGAGCTCGACTCCGTACTCTGGGGGCTGCAGACCACGCTGAATCGCACTACCGGATTCACACCATTTTTTATGGTATACAGCGCAGAGGCAGTTTTGCCCTGCGACATCATTCATGACTCACCTCGCGTGCGCATGTACGAAGAAAGAGAAGCCGAGCTCGATCGGCAGGACAGTTTGGACGCTTTGGAGGAGGAGCACGACGTCGCAAAAGCTCGTTCCGCATTCTATCAACAGTAGGCTCGAAGATATCAAAGCAGAGAAGTAAGGGCCAAAGCTTACAATGTCGGCGAATTAGTTCTACGCCTGCCGGACAAGAAAAAGGAGAAACTGAAGCCCAAATGGGAAGGTCCCTTCATCATCGACCAAGTCCTGACCGGCGGAGCGTACCGTCTGCGAAACGCATCGGATAACCAACTCGAGCCGAACCCATAGAACGCAGCCCGTCTCCGAAGATTCTACGCCTAGCGCCGGATTCTGAGTTCGTCTCCTTCCTCCGTCTACATTTTATACACTAGCTGTCTTTTATTTCTCTCCTTCTCCCTCCCATTTCTTGCAGCCTTTGGAGGCTCATCTGCGCATTGTTTGCACACACTTGACGCGCTACCCGCGCTCATTATACCTGGGGGCTTCTTTAACAGAAGCTTATTAATACGGGCTTTAGGCCCAACACATGTGTCACACTTCCGCATGTACCTTTTATTCACCATTATATGCATCGATATGACTTAAGTTTTGGCCAAGCTGGGTTGCCTGGCTCCTGTGCTTACCCCTACATTCCCGATTGTTCAGCTAGGTGGTAAAGGGAGCACCTCTGCGATTGTTACTGCCGGGTCAGCCGAATGTGTACCGCAGACTGGGTGAATCCGAAAGCTAGTGTTCTTAAGGGAATATTTGGTCGGTGAACTAAAAGATGATTTCTTACCTATTCATTTACCTGCCCCCAGATGTTTTTCTGCTCTTTTTGCAGTCCGGACATGCACTTTAGGGCATGCCTCCCAGGGAAAGGAACCCCTAACGGAACTATTCTCCCTGGAAGATGTTTCTTACTAACCATGTAATATAACATAACTAGTTGGGCACTTGTCTGATAAAGTACTAATGACCCCTACACCTGGTCTCCACGCATGCCCCGGTTTTTATAACCGCGAGGGTATTCGGACACACTCCGGACTATTGGGTCCAGAGGTTGAAGCGAAAAGGTCCGCTGCGATAAATGATCTACAATCCGGCTAGAAGGCATTTTACATGTCACCTTACATTATATAGTCAACTTGACTGATTGTATTTCTCTTCAATGCAATCTAATAGGCTGTCTAGTTTACAGTCCTGCTGGGAATACTTTGCGGCCAATTCTACTTGGCCGTACACTAAGCTCACAGGGATCTCCTTCCCATCGGGTCCGACAGGTCCGACCTCGGCCATGTGGTTTGGGTCAGCCTTCGTGTACCGTGTCTTCACCATGGCCCAGGCCTCCCCGGCGCCTTGACGGCAGGCCGATATCTTCGATAACCGGAAGCGCCGCCGTGCTCCCTGAAGCCTCTCTACAAGCTCTCCAAGGCCTTCGGGCAGGGAGATAGATGGCCACAAGGCCTGGGCGACGCCTTTCATCACCTGCCGAACTCGTTCGTGCAGTTGCAGCAGCTCGGGAAGAAGGTCACCCGTAGAAGCGGGCATTTCCTCCGCAGGACGACCTATGAGCATACCTATAGACATATCTCTGTTAGTCAACTTCCTCGCCGAACTCTTTTTCAAAGTTCGTTCAAGCACTTACTAAAAATGTGCCGCGACGAAGCTGCCGATTCTCCTTCACGGAGTCAGACAGCTGGGCATGAACATCCTTTAGTTCCTCGCCCAGCTGGGTGTTGGCATCTTGGAGACTATTTTTCTCTTGCCTCACCCTGGTAAGCACACTCTCGCCGGCCTTTAACTGGCGTAAGAGCTGTTGCTTGTCCGGATCTATCCCGGCGCATCTGCAATATTATTGTCAGGTTTATACACACGCCGCACTTCACAAACTACTTATCTTTTGAAGCATATATTACCAGCGGGGGTCTTTGTGGCTTCCCCTGTAGGGGCTAGTGCGGCCTCAAGTTGGGCCTTGCACTCTTCAAGCTCCTGGGACAAACGGGTATTCTTTTTTGTAAGATCCTGCATAACAAATGATCCTTAAATCAGTTATTCTAACTATTTTAAGTCTCGGGGGCTACTGGCATATATAACTATCAAAATTCCTCACCCGTATGTCTTTTACATACTGCTATGTGGCTCTGGCTAGACCATCTTGAGCGGCACGGAGGTGCGTATCTCCCGAATTAAAGGCATTCAATGCCTCTTGGGAGAAACATGCATCACGAAGAACTGTCCGGCGGATCCTATGATTCATGGCACTCTCCACCTCAGAGTTGGTGGCGGACAATTTGTCGGCATCCTCCGTTGGAGGAGCATCCGATGCACGCCTCGTGTTCGCCTCCGCTTCCGGACCTGGCTTTGGAGCCTGGCTGGCGGAGGCTCGATTGGCAACCTCTCCGGACACAGTCCGGCGAGCGCTCTTTTTCCTGAAAAGATCACAAGCGTTAGTATGCCTTCCAGGAACCAAACCTTGGAACACGGTGGCATGCCATACCGTTGCAACGGCGTTTCGATCTGGACCGCACTTCTTTTTAGCCTGCTGGGCCGTGCTGCCCCTTGTTGGCCAGCCGATGCAGGCTCGGCTTCCCGCCTCAAAGGCACCCCCTGCGAGACACCATACACGGTGATCATAAATAAGCACGGATGGGTTATGGTATTGGGACTTTGGTCACAGCACTAGTAGAAAACTACCCATTAGTCCCGGTTCGTAAGGGCCTTTAGTCCTGGTTCATGAACTGGGACTAATGGGTCGTTACTAATGCCACCACACATTAGTCCCGGTTCAAACACGAACCGGGACCAATGTGGCTCCACGTGGCCCTGTGCACCGAGCCCAGTCAGAGGGTCTTTGGTCCCGGTTGGTGGCTCCAACCGGGACCAAAAGTCATTTTTTTAAGAAAGTGGCTGCTTTAGGGGTTTTGTGGTTTATTTTAGGTTGTTATTATAGCTAGCTAATAGAGAGAAGTGTCCTCTCTTATCTTCGTCCTTGGTTTATCAACGCTGCTGCTATATGTTCATTGCACCCTTGATATGACATGGCTCATGCATGCTTTGCATCATACATCATCATATATATGTATATAATAAAGTCCTACTAATCATGCATCATCATACTACTTCTACTCGTTATTAATAATAAGTCATACGATCATCATCCTCATATATAGTCATCGAACCCAACCCTACATATATAATTGTTCTTAGCACATGATCATCAGACTGTATAGGACCTAAACACCCTTAAGGTAAAATAGCATAAAACAATATAGACCCGACTCTCCATTATGAAGAATGGCGATCATCCTATCTCCAATTCTTGCCTTTCGCTGCTTATTGCTTCCAAGAAGCTCCTTACGACTGTCCATACATTTTTTCCATTCTTTGATTGTTATGTCTCCACTTCTTTTAGAAACCCGATATGGACAGTTGAGATTCGTAGGACGACCTGGTAGTATGTTCAAAACATGAAGGCTACCACGCATATACATCAGATGAGGCACACACTCATTCGGGATTATCTATTGAAAAACATAGTAATAACTTCGTAGTTAGCAATGATGTACTAGTTTTAGAAGTGTGCAAAAAGATGCACGGATGTTGTAATAGTAAAAAATAATCTTACCAAGGTATCTCCATGGTAGATACCGTAGTTCAACACGTGCACTAGTGGCACGTATTGACCATAATGTTGAGGAGTTTGATTGTAGATATTGTAATTCTCAAGATCTCTACAAAATCCGACCAGATGTCGCTTCTCCTGATAAGTTAATTCGCAGCCTTCGTGTAGTACGTTCATCTACCATCTTCCGCACATTCTTTGAAGAATGAAAATAAGCTGTCAATGGAGATAAGTTGTCAACTATATATTTTGAAATAAACAATATAAATTACTTAATAACTATGTTTAGCTCACATGAGGGAAGAACTGGAGGTGTATGCACAAAGACCCAAATCGTAGGTGTCTCTTGCTCGATTGTAGGATCACCAAGATCCATGGTGATAATCATACCCTCATCAAGACCATACATCTTGCAAAATGCATCCCAATTTTGCAACCAAAATGGGTTACACTCTGAGCATTGTACAGCTTTACTTGAAAATCCACATCATGTTCGGTACTTAGGACAATTTTTTGGTTTCAAATTTTCATGGTCTTCAAAATCCATCCTCTCCAAGACATAGCGTCTTGCAAAGCATGGGATAAGCTAGTCGAATTGAAAAAGATGAAAAATACACTTTAAAATAGTTGAAGTCGTGCAATTACGAAAAAAACTATTGTCGCTGCTATGCATCCGTATGAACATCGCAAGTCTCCTCGAGCTTAATGCTGAAGCGCCGATCTTCCTCCAGCTCAATGAATCATCGCACATACCTCGGTCATCGTGGCACCAACCGCACTCCCAGGCGATTTTCGTTTGTCGATGAGGACGACATTTCGACCACGTTCATAATTCAAATATTAAACTAGATCATTAATATAAATCACGGGTTGACTATCGATGATCGATGTACGTCTGGGTTGAATATTATACCAAATTGTCTAGCACACGGAATGAAGGAGAACTTATCCAATATGAGCATTCAATAAGCAAAACCAAATCACAAAATAAAGTATAGTATTCAAATTAGCATGCATTCAATAATTATAAGCAAAAGTACATCATCTCTTGGTGTCCGTACATCATCAAATATTATCACTAATAAAACTAGAACCGTAGCGCCCGACGGGTATCGACGCGGCGGTGGACACCAAAGATAAGGAACCATCACAGGATCATAGCTCGGTGAGATCCTGAAGAACATGCCGGTATTGTCGAACCTCCTCCAATGCAACCATGTAGCGACGGACGTGCTCGTCCTCCTCGCGACACGATGACGTACCACCTCCGCGGTGTCCGGATGCCTCACCACCGTCACTGGCCCACGCGACCGCCACCAAACAAGGATCGGGTCAACAACGGGCTGCCTCCTCACCAACCTACGTCCCCCGAAAGGTAGCACCTCCCAATACCAACCCGGCGGAGCCCAGTCCCGAACATGACCCTGATCAAGCAGGCCTCCATCGCCGACTCGACGACGACGAGGATGCGGGATAGGCATCGCCGACGTCGACGCGGGAACTACTTCTATATATAGTTAAATAAAAGTAGTCTTATTAATTAAATCTATCTAGCTCAACTACTAAACACTTACTATAAATAAATAAGTAGTACTTACTAAAAACAAACTACTTCATATATAAACTACTTCTTCTTTTTTTCCTTTTTCTAAATTACTACACATCTAATCCTACATAAAGATCTAAATTACTACACATCTAATATAATTTAACAAATTTTACAGAAAAAAGATCTAAATTACACAATATGAACAAATTTTACAGAAAAAAATCTAACATAAAAAACTAACTAAAAAATCTTTTTACAGAAAAAAATCTAACATAAAGAAACTAACATAAAAAATCTAACATAAAAAACCTAACATAAAAACTTACATAAAAATCTTACATAATATGAACAAATTTTACAGAAAAAAATCTAACATAAAAAATCTTTTACAGAAAAAAACTAACAAATATAATACATATCTAAATTACTACACATCTAATCCTACATAAAGATCTAAATTACACAATATGAACAAATTTTACAGAAAAAATCTAACATAAAGAAACTAACATAAAAAATCTAACATAAAAAACTAACATAAAAAATCTAACATAAAAATCTAACATAAAAAATCTTACATAATATGAACAAAAAAATCTTTACAGAAAAAAAATCTAACATAATTTGAACAAATTAATTACACAATCTACATTAACTACATATCTAAATTACACAATCTAATCAAACAAAAAATCTATGAACTACAAAAAATCTAAAACAAATCTAACAAAAATTAAAAAAGGCGACCTGCCGGGCGCAGCGACGGCGAGGTCTTGTGTGGGCGGCGACGGCGCTGAGAGCGGCGCGGCGGCGGCTGCAGCGTCTGGCGGGCGGGCGGCGGCGGCGGCATGGCGGCGGGGCGGCGACGGGCGGCGACGACGGCGTCGAGGCGGAGACGGGCGGGCGGGCAGGCGACAGGCGTCGAGGCGGTCTTGGCGGCGTCTGCGTCGGGGAGGAGTATAGAGGCCGGAGAGATCGAAATAGATGCCAAGTGCTGTATATATAGCAGCCGCATTGGTCCCGGTTCGTGGCATAAACCGGGACCAATGCCACCTTTAGTTCCGGTTGAAGCCACCAACCGGGACCAAAGGCCTCTTTTCAGCAGCCCAAAGGGCGGGAAACGAAGACCTTTGGTCCCGGTTGGTGGCTCCAACCGACAAAGAGCGGCATTGGTCGGTTGGAGCCACGAACCGACTAAAGACGGCATTGGTCCCGGTTGAGCCACCAACCGGGACCAATGGACCCGCCTAACTACTTTTTGTCTCTGCAGCTGTTTTTTGTTGATTCTTCCAAAGAGCTTTCGTTTTAGTCCCACCTCGCCAGGCGAGAGGCACTCGTAGCTGTTGATAAGCCCCGAGTGCGAGATACAATGACGAAGAGGCTCAATGCTCCTCGCTCGTTGGTCGGCTTCAACCCTTGCGAATACGGTAGACCGCACGAGCTATGTGCGGTCACGATTGACACTATCCCGAAAGGGTTGAAGCAGATTAACGAGCATTAAATCTTTTTTATTTTTAATGACTTATTATAACTCAGAAAAAATAATATAGCAGAAAAAGAAAAAACTATATAAAAACTACTCAGAAATGAATAAAAGCAAAAAATAGTTGTGATTAACTATACTAAAAAGGAGCATATATGCTTATTTTAATGGCTTATTACAACATAGAAATAAAAAATAATAATATAGCAGAAAAGAAAAAACTATATAAAAACTACTCAGAAATGAATAGAAGCAAAAATAGTTGTGATTAACTATACTAAAAAAGGAGCATATATGCTTTTTTAATGGCTTATTACAACACAGAAATAAAAAGAAAAAATAATATAGCAGAAAAAGAAAAAAACTATATAAAAACTACTCGAAATGAATAGAAGCAAAAAATAGTTGTGATTAACTATACTAAAAAGGAGCATATATGCTTATTTTAATGGCTTATTACAACACGAAATAAAAAGAAAAATAATATAGCATAAAAAGAAAAAAACTATATAAAAACTACTCAGAAATGAATAGAAGCAAAAAATAGTTGTGATTAACTATACTAAAAAGGAGCATATATGCTTATTTTTAATGGCTTATTACAACTCAGAAATAAAAAGAAAAAATAAATATAGCAGAAAAGAAAAAACTACTCGAAATGAGTACAAATGCGCTTATAGAGGAAATTCAACTTAAATTTATAACGAATTTCAAGAGAAATCCGTATGAATTTATGCTAAATTACCTATATAAGCGCATCTATTTTCATTATCGGAGGAGCTCAATAAAGTAGAGAGGGAGGGGCTTATAAACCAGTCCCGTTCCCCTTCGGTTGGCGAGGTGGGACTAAACTCTGGTCGCAACGGGCACCAACCATTTAGTCCCGGTTGATGGCTCGAACCAGGACTAATGGGAGCCCATTGGTCCCGGTTCAAGCCACCAACCGGGACCAATGGGTTTGGGCCAGGAGCGAGGACCATTGGTTCCGGTTCGTCCCACAAACCGGGACCAATAGGTCCAGATGAACCGGGACCAATGGCCCACGTGGCCCGGCCGGCCCCCGGGGCTCACGAACCGGGTCCGATGCCCCCATTGGTCCCGGTTCTGGATTGAACCGGGACTAATGGGCTGGACCGGCCTGGACCATTGGCCCCTTTTCTACTAGTGCAGTTACCTGTGAGGCTGGAAATATTCCGGGGTAATCGACCGTAATGCCGACCAAAGCATTGTCGATGCTAAGTTGGTGAAATACCCCATCGATCAGCTCCACCTTTATGTCCGGGTCTTCTTGGGAAGCCGGGTCAAGGGACCGTTCTGGATCCTCGGGTTGTGGAGACGGGCTGTTTATATCTTTTACAGCCCGGCTCAGTTCCTGCATCGAAATCACAAGATGGATACTTAACTATGGGAATATGGATCCGATGGGCAGAAAGAAATGTCTGCTTACCCAACTTTGAGGATTGTTCATAGAAAATCCATTCAGTGGACTGACGTGGAGAAAATCCTCCTCTTCCCCTTTGTACAACGCGGACAAGATCTTCACTAGATCGGCGACCGATCTCGGCCCCTTACGGCCGTGACGGGTGGCATCATCGTCCCCGTTGAAATCCCACATGGGGTGGCCCCTATACTGGAGCGGCTGTACCCCCCGCATAATGCATGTGGCCATGACCCCGATCATGGTCAGTCCGGAATGAGCCAACGACCTTATTCGGCTCATCAGGTAAAGGACATCCCTGTCATTTTCATTCTGGGGGCTCCGCGGACGCCAACTTAGGCGTTTCTTCAAGGGAGCATTACTTAACTCCGGGAGGCCGATCCGAACAGGATCCGGCAGCGGGACGTCTTCCATATAAAACCATTCTGAAGGCCAGTCTTCGGACACCTTCTTCGGGGTTCCGGATAGATATCCGGTCCCGGCGATGCGCCATAGCTCGGCTCCGCCCACTTGATATATTGACCCCTCATGAGAGCGGGGTACAAGGCAGAACAATCTCTTCCACAGCGCGAAATGAGCCTCGATGCCCAAAAACAGCTCGCAAAGGGCCACGAAGCCCGCAATATGCAAAATGGAAGCAGTCGTGAGGTTGTGCAACTGGAGGCCGTAGAACTCCAGGAGCCCCCGGAGAAACGAATGAATTGGAAATCCGAGCCCTCTTATCAGATAAGAGACGAAGCATATCCGCTCCCGTTTGGAGGGATCGGGGACGCTCTACGCTTGCTTTCTGCCCTTATAGGTGGCGAGTCCGGCTCGAACCGGAACCATGAAGGCTGGGGGAAGAAATCCCTTGGTTAGGAGCGTCACTAGCTCGCTATGCGGGACTGAGCATCTCTCCCAATCTCCGGGCTTAGGGCTAGGAGCGCGAGAGGAGGAGCCGCGTCGACTGTCCATGATGGAATGGATTTTCGTCAGAGGCGTACCGATGAATGCTCGCGGAGGGAGGATGGTGTGATTCGGATCTGGATCCTCGTCTCTTTTATAGACGGCTCATTTCCGCAGCTAGGGGGTAAGAGTAAAGAAACCCTGGCTTTTCGCATTCATTCAACACGTGGAAGGTGGCCATTATTGGGCATAGAAGCCGAGGAGTGCGATATTTATGAGAACCTGGATGCTATTCAACAGGTGCACATGATTTGGAGAAGAACCCGCCTTGTAATGCCGAAGACAATCTTCGTGCCGGACTCATCATCATTGAAGCCTGGTTCGGGGGCTACTGAGGGAGTCCCGGATTAGGGGGTGTCCGGATAGCCGAACTATCACCTTCGACCAGACTCCTGGACTATGAAGGTACAAGATTGAAGACTTCGTCCCGTGTCCAAATGGGACTTTCCTTGGCGTGGAAGGCAAGCTTGGCGATACGGATATGTAGATCTCCTACCATTGTAACCGACTCTGTGTAACCCTAACCCTCTTTGGTGTCTATATAAATCGGAGGGTTTTAGTCCGTAGGACGAACAACAATCATACCGTAGGCTAGCTTCTAGGCTTTAGCCTCTCTGATCTCGGGGTGGATCTACTCTTGTACTACCCATATCATCAATATTAATCAAGCAGGAGTAGGGTTTTACCTCCATCGAGAGGGCCCGAACCTGGGTAAAAACATCGTGTCCCTCGTCTCCTGTTACCATCCGCCTAGACGCACAGTTCAGGACCCCCTACCCGAGATCCGCCGGTTTTGACACCGACAGCTAACTTCTAGGGTTTAGCCTCTACGATCTCGTGGTAGATCAACTCTTGTAATACCCGTATCATCAATATCAATCAAGCAGGTAGTAGGGTTTTACCTCCATCGAGAGGGCCCGAACCTGGGTAAAACATCGTGTCCCTTGCCTACTGTTACCGTCAGCCTTAGACGCACAAATAGGGACCCCCTACCCGAGATCCGTCGGTTTTGACACCGACATTGGTGCTTTCATTAAGAGTTCCTCTGTGTCGCGGCTGCAAGGCTTGATGGCTCCTTTAATCGTCAGCAACACGGTCCGGAGTGAGACTTTTCTCCCCGGACAAATCTTCGTGTTCGGCGGCTTCGCGCTGCAGGACAATTCGTTTGGCCATCTGGAGCAGATCGATAGCTACGCCCCTGGCCACCAGGCCAGGTTCGGAAACCTGAACTACACGTCCGATATCCGTGGAGACTTGATCTTCAACGGGTTCGGGCCTGCGCCAGGAGCGCCGGACAATCACGATGAGCACGGCTTAGACCTGTTGTCGGACAATGATCGGGATATCGCCCCTGCAGGAGCCCCGGACCCAAATCCGGAGCAGATTGTGTTGCCCAAGGATGGGTGGATGGACCCTGCCCCGGAGGCCGCACACCCATCGGCGGTAGAGCCGAACACAGGCCTCACCCCCAAAGAAGCCTGTGACACCGGACCCCCGGACTCATATCCGGCTGTCGGTTCCAGTCCGCGCGCTCCCGAGCCTGCCGAATCTGGTTGGGCTCCGGTAATGGAGTTAACCGCTGCAGATATCTTTCAGTACTCGCCCTCCGGCGACGTGCTGAACTCGTTAAAGTCTCTCTCTTTGTCAGGAGACTCTTGGCCGAACTATGTCCGGCTCGAGTGGGAAGCAGGCGATGAAGGAATTCGTTGCCCACCCACCACCCACTTCATTGCCACGGTCGATGATTTAACCGACGTGCTTGACTTCAACTCCGAAGACATCGATGGTATGGACGACGACGCAGGAGAAGAATAGGAACCATCGCTCACGCGGCGGTCGACAACCACCTCCTCATATGATATATATATATATATATATATATATATATATATATATATATATATATATATATATATATATATAGTGATACTTGAAAGAAACCAACGGCGATGAGGCAATGAAGGATAACCCCTCAAGGAAGAAAGCAAAGCATGAATGCCATCAGCGTCGCTCCAAACCCCGCCACAACACTACCGGCACGGCAGTCAAGAACAATCCAGATGGTGCCGAAGATGAATACAATCCTGATCAGCCTGCCTTCGAGCTGGGCGGACTGGCGACAGACAGATATTTGGAGAGGGACAATCACGTGCCCCCCTCCGAAGATGAGGAGAGCCTCGGCGATGATGAATTTGGAGTTCCTGAGGACCCCACGGAACAAGTTCGCTTCAAGCGATGGCTTATGGCCACTGCGAGGAGCCTGCAAAAGAAGCAACAACAGCTCAAAGCTGACCAAGATTTGCTCACTGACAGATGGACCAAGGTCCTGGCCACCAAGGAAAATGGACTCGACCGCCCCGACAAAGGGCACACACGGCACAATTCGCTACCTCAACCTAAGAAGGAGAACCTAAGGCACATACCCCGACGCCTATATACCACCACGGTCCAGGACAATACGCAAGAAACACGAGGCAGCATCCTCAAGCCCCGGCGCAATCGTCATAAACGTCAAGCCAGAGAAGTTGGTGCCGAATTCAGTGGCCCCCAGTCCGGTCAGCGGAAAAGGAACAGCTCAAGCCCATCCGGCCCAAGCAGCATACTCGATCAACCATGTGAAATTCATGGTACCCCCAGAAGGGCGGCCAAGCATACCAATAGAGAATGCCGGACCCTCAAAACAAAACGGCAGGCTGTGAGCCGGAAACAATGAAGGGAGATTTCAAACAACAGAAGACCGATCAAACATGGTGAGGTTAAAGGAAGATCCCCCACAGTATAAAAATACGGCCGATCGTCTCTGATCACATCGACCGTCCAGACAACATCAGCCATAGCAATTTTATTGCACTCCCTATCTACCCAATAGTTTGGGGGCTCCATCTTACACGAGCCCCCACGGGCATAAAACTATGAATAACATCTCCTCAAAGATGCCAGGTGCAAAGGCCAAGCTTTAACTGGCCCACCACACTAATGGTTGTCTTCGGATCACCGAACAAATACCATGCCGAAGAATAAGTCTTCGGCACTGTCCCCTTATACAGTAATTACCACATACTACTGGGACGAACCACGTTGGCTAGATACAACAGGGCACAACATTAGGCCAGTCCCGCGTGACATAGTCACAATTAGGGGCTAGGCCAAACCCCACCCTCGGAGTGGAAATCATACCGCTGCTGGAATAGGGAGCCGTGCCTATTTATCAAATCTTGATTCGGCAGCCAACTACCCGGACACCAATTGAGGAGTCCGAGCTACTCTAGGGGATGATAGCCTGGTTCAGCCAGGCTCCAATCAGGCACCCGCAGTTCAACCACAACAGTACATGCAGCTGCCTTTAAGCATTTGTCTTTACAGACTAACTCTGGCGCAGAACAGGACTGGCGACACGAAATCAGCTCGGATGCACAAGGCAGGTACGCATAAGGCAGTCCGGATACACCTCAGATCCACACACAGCCTCCTCCAGTCCGGCCACGACAGGTTCCGCCAAAAAACACTTCTTTTCATAAACATAAACCGCACTCATATGCATAGACATGTCACTCTACTACAATGCATAGACTTAGAAAACACTTACTGGCCGTTGTTTCTCATTGATGCCTTTTTGTCACAAATGGCACCTATGCCTTGTGTCACGCCCCATTATGCCAGGGGCTTCATAGCACGGCACCCCGAACTTTTAGCACTATATGCATCAGCTCTGAATCATGTCTTGGGTCATTAGTTGGGTTTGCCCGCCTCGCATGTTTTGGTACCTTACGTTCCGCTCCATCGGCTAAGGTAGCGCCGGGAGAACTACTGCGATTGTGTCCCGGTTCTTCTAGACGAGCACCTCAGTAGAGAAAGCCGAAAACTGACTGTCATGATGCAGTGAGAGCTGGTCAACTGTTCGATAGGTTGTAAAATCTTTAAAGATTTATTCCGCATAATGCCATTATAAATGCAAAGTGCGACGGATCGGTCTTCCGATCACGCGCCGATAGAGCCCCTAGTACGGTCTTCCGAACACCAAGGGCTGCGCCCACCATACTCGAATTCCTATGGCTAAGTGAGAGTAATAAAGCCCTATAGTCTGATTGCCTGGTTCGTGGTGAGGAACACCTCCATAAAAGGACCCAACAATGGGATAAAGAGTGTTCAGGTATGTCCCGAACAACCCCGTACTTTTTACGTGGGGGCAGAAGCCGACGACTTGCCAACTCTCAAGATTTATATACACTAAACGGCCACACAGGAACAACAAACGTTCACATAAACAAGCAATAAATAATAAAAGTGCCATTATCCTGCATTACAAAGAATGGCACGACTGCCTTCAGGGAAAAATAGTGTCTTTGGTACACTGATCCGCCACTAGGCGGGCTCCTTTCAGGACACCTTCATAGTATAGCTCGGGCTTGCAATGCTCCTTACCCTCCGGCGGTCCCTCAGTCATTAGCTTCTCAGCATCAAGCTTCCCCCAATGCACCTTCGCACAGGCAAACGCCATGCATGCACCCTCTATGCAAACCGATCGCTTAATGACATCAAGCCGAGGGCAAGCACCAACAATCCGCTTCATGAGTCCAAAGTAACTGCTTGGAATTGGCTCCACGGGCCACAGCCGGACAACCAAGTCCTTCATGGCTAGTTCGGCCGCCTGGTGCAGTTCGACCAGCTGCTTCAGCTGATCGATAAAGGGCCCCGGATAATTCGGCGCCAAATACTGCGACCAGAAATGCTTCTCCGCAGACTTCTTCTCCTCAGTCCGGTAGAATTTGGTAGCATCTGATATGCTGCATGGCAGATCTGCAAACGCCCCTGGAGAAACAAGAATTCAGCTTGTCGCTTAGAGTTCCTCCCATTACTATGCAAAAATGGCCTTGAGTACAAAAAGCCTTACCAGCCACAACCTTCTGGGCCTCCTGAATGTCCTTCAGAGCACCTCGGGCTTCTTCCCGAGCACCCTCTGCGGCTTGGAGAGCTTGGGCGAGTTCGGATTCTTTCCCTGCTAGACTCTGCTCCAAGGCCTCACTTTTCTTCACGGCCCCCTGGAGCTCTCGCTCAGCTTCAAAGACCCTGGCCTCGGCTTCTCATGAAGAGCCTGTTCGGCGGTGGCCTTATTGTTGGCTTCAGCCACAGCCTTCTTCAGTGCCTCAATTTCGGCACTCGCTCCTAGAGCATACAATACAAATATCTTTCATCGGGCACAACTACTAATTCGTGCCGTTTTTAGGACAAGGTTTCAACATACCTTGCTTGTCCTCCAATTGCTCCTTCACACGGCCAAGTTCCTCCTCGGCCCGTTCCAGACTCTGCTTTAGTTCGGACACCTCCGCACTATGAGCGTGGTCGTCTCTGCAGACGCCTGTTTTCAAACAAAGGGATACATGTCATTAACTGAGTCACCTGCAAAGCGGATGATTTGATCCCCCGTCTGGCTTTCTCTCTCTTTCGCCCGACAGTGCATCAGGGGCTACTGCTCATACTGTGACAATCTCCAAAAGGTTTCTAAATACGTACCTCAAAGCCCTTTATAAGGCCAAGGCAGGACTCATTCAGCCCGCTCTCGGCGGACTGAATCTTTTCAATTAGAGGGTCCGATGTTCATCGACGATAGACGCGCTCCTTAGCGCTGCAAATAGGCCGCCCGGCAGCTCTGCTTGGACAGAGGTTGCTGGCGGAGTAGGCAAGCCTCCCCCCGTCAAAGGTGGCTGCTCGCCCAATCCTGGAGCTTTAAAGGTCTCCAGGACCGTGTCCGACCGTGGTCCGAACCTGAGATCGCCCCCGCCATTGACACGCCCGGGAGCCGCTGCTCCCGTGTGTCCGACCCCAGGGATATGCCCCCCTGGTCCGGGTCCCGCTGAGACGACACCTCGGTGTCGCGCCTAGGTTTCGGGGAAGGGGCCTCTGGAGGCGTCTAGCTCACCAGGGCATCTGAGCTCAGTGAATCCTATGATGAGGACTGTCCGGCGTGGGACCTCGCCGGGCTGCACAAAATATGGCGACAGTTAAAACTACTACATTCTAATGACCTCGGGCACGTAGGTGTGTGCAGGTTTCATATACTTACGATTTTACCAGAGGCTGGACCCTGGGATCCCACTCTGGGCTGCTATCAGCAGCCGTGGTGGACGCCTCTGGAAGGGAGCCTTTCCCCCTCTTTGGCGATTCGGCCTCCAGGGATGAGGAAGCAGTCCTTTTCTTCCCTCCCCCTGCGGGGGACTTGTCTTCTTCCTCCTCCTCTTCATCTTTGGAGGAAGGATGGTCGCTGGAATCCTCGGATTTTGTGTCCGAGGCATCACGACGATGAAGGCCACTCCGGGTCTTCTTGACCTTCTTGGAGGCCTCTTTCTTCGGCTCCTCGTAAGGCGCTGGGACCAGCATCTTCGTCAGAAGAGGTCCTGCCAGTTCCTCCGGCAGTGGGGCCGGATAGTGTATCCGCTCCACCTTTTTCGTCCATTCCTGGGATTATTGTAGAAATCATGGTAACTGCGCCTCCCTTGGGATATGCCGGCCAAAACACGGATGGACAGAGCACAACAATGACTTACCGGACTTGCAGAGCGGGATAGTTGATACCCGCGGTCCTCAGCGGAGCCCGGCCACGGTTTGCCGGACTTGAAGAGCACCTTCCAAATGTCCTTGTGGGAGGAGCCAAAGAGCTCCCGTAGGGTCTGGTGTTCGGCCGGGTCGTATTCGCACAAATTGCAGGCTCGACGCTGGCAAGGGAGAACCAGGCGAACTAACGTCACCTGGACTACGTTGACGAGTTTGACGTCCTTGTCGACCACGCTCTGGACGCGCGTTTGGAGCACTGACAGCTCGTCGGATGAGGACAACTTCAGGCCCTTCTCGGGCCAGCACATGAGCTGCAGTGGAGCTCCGGATCTGAATTCGGGAGCAGCGGCCCACTTTTTACCACGCGGTTCGGTGATATAGAACCACTGCTGCTGCCACTCCTTGACGGAGTCATTGAATGTTCCCGTCGGCCATATGACCTTGTGCATCTTGCTCACCATGGCGCCGCCACATTCGGCGTGCTCGCCATTCACCACCTTGGGCTTCACGTTGAAGATTTTCAGTCATAAGCCAAAGTGGGGCGAAATACGGAGAAAAGCCTCACATACGACGATGAACGTCGAAATGTTAAGGAAAGAATTGGGAGACAGATCGTGAAAATCAATCCAGTAATAATACATGACGCCGCGAACAAATGGCTGAAGGGGAAACCCGAGCCCGAGGAAAAAATGAGGAAGAAACATGACCCTCTCGTGGGGCTCCAGACTAGGGACGATCTGTCCCGCCGGTGGAAGACGGTGGCCGATCTTCTTGGCCAGGTACCCGGCCTCTCGGAGCCTTTTGATATCCTTCTCCTGGACGGTAGAGGCCATCCATTTGCCTCCTGCTCCGGATCCGAACATCTTCGGAGAACCTCTCTTCGGTGGAGAAGAAGAGTGCTTGGGCGCTAGGGCTCGAACAGAGGGGAATGGACTAGCGGAAGGAAAAGGTGTGGGTAAAAAGAAGAGACCTTATCTCTTTATAGAGGCGGTGAAAGCTTTTGCGCCTTCCCACTTGCCTGGTGGAACCCACTCGTTTCCCACTTGCCGCAATTAGCGGCACTGTTGGGCTACCCACACCCGTATCAATGAGAATCCCGTGATAAGGGGACACGATCTCCACTTCGGCAAGACATGCAGAGGAAACAGCCTCGCAATATGCACTGTGGCTGGTTATAGGAAAACGGTTCGAATAATGATCCGACCATAGTGTCATGTCACGTTGTCAAAAGTTGTCAGCATGTCACATTTGTGAAATATCATTCTCTCTACGGTGGTATATGAAGCTCATCTTGCAGATCCGGACACGGTTTAATTGTTCGATAATTACTTTGGAGTATTCAGAGATGGAACCCGCCTTGCAATGCCGAAGACAAAACTGCACGCTGGACTCGTTGTCATTGAAGCCTGGTTCAGGGGCTACTGATGGAGTCCTGGATTAGGGGGTATCCGGACAGGCGGACTATATACTTTGGCCGAACTGTGGGACCGTGAAGATACAAGACTCAAGACTCCGTCTCGTGTCCGGATGGGACTCTCCTTTGCGTGGAAGACAAGCTTGGCGATCTGGATATTATATTTCCTTCTTCGTAACCGACTCCATGTAAACCCTAGCCCTCTCCGGTGTCTATATAAACCAGAGAGTTTAGTCCTTAAAGGGACGATCACAATCATAATCATCATAGGCTAGCTTCTAGGGTTTAGCCTCTACGATCTCGTGGTAGATCAACTCTTGTAATACCCATATCATCAATATCAATCAAGCAGGAAGTAGAGTTTTACGTCCATCGAGAGGGCCCGAACCTGGGTAAAACATCGTGTCCCTTGCCTCCTGTTACCATCAGCCTTAGACGCACAGATCCGGACCCCCTACCCGAGATCCGCCGGTTTTGACACCGACACTCGCCCCCCGCCGAGCGTCGTGAGGGCCACCGTGGCCGTGGCAGCCGCAAACAGCAGCAGCAACCGCAGGCCGCCCAGGCTGGGGCGTCGCGCCACCCGTAGCAGCCCCTTCTGCCGGCGCCTTGGCAGACCGACCAAAACCCTTAGATAGGGTTCATTCACGCGTACTCCATGCCTGTACCACGCGCCCCCGTCCCCGGTTTCTTCGGCGGCCGCCCGGCTTCTCATCAGGCGCTCTACGCGGCCCCACAGCCGTACGCGCCCGCGCTGCTACCGTCGGCCGGTGGGTACCCACCGCTCCTCGCGGCACCGCCTCCACAGCCGCTGCCGTCATCCCCGGCCCTCCCGCTGGCACCTTGGGACCCCACCCTTCTAGAGGCTCTCCGCTCCGCCCCCACGCCGCAACAGTACACCGGCGGTGGCGATTGGTACATGGACACCGGAGCCACGACTCACATGGCCGCCAACCCCGGTAACTTCTTACCACCCACCCCGTTCACACCGCGGCTTGCATTACCGAGGGCAACGGTTCCTCCATGCCCATTACTCATGTCGGTCATGCTGCTTTTCCATCTAACTCCATGCCATTATATCTTTCTAATTGTCGGTGTACTAAAGTAGGGGTACCTTAGTACCCCGAACTTGTGCACGGGCAGTCCAAGACTCCCCGGCAAGGCTTGCCGGGCGGCCGACAAGACCCTCCACCGTTCCTTATTACTGCCATTCAAGAACAAAATACTAACCAAGGAAGCAAGGGCCCCGGCAAGAAGAGCTTGCCGGGAAGGCCAATCGAGGCATCGCCAGGAGACTTGCCGCGGCGCCCCGCGCGCCCCGGCAAGGCCCGACGGCCGGCAAGCTTGCCGGCACAACAAGAGAAGGGCCGCGGCAGGGCACTTGCCGCGGCAAGGCTGCCACCCAAGCTCCAGCGCGCCCAGCGACGTGTCATCACAAGGCCATCCCAAGGGCACGTGGCGAGGCACTACGCAGCCATGCGGAGCGAGGTGGCGAACGGAGCTGACAGAGATGCCATCGTGGCAACCGGTGGCTCACTTAACGGTCACTCCTCCTGCCTTTGTTAGGCGACGGACGGGCATTTAATGCCCTTGTCCCCTGCCGTCAGAGTTAGGTAGGGGCACTGTTGTGCACTGTTGTACCAACCCGCAATTTTACCTTTCTACCCCCTCTTCCTACGCTGCCACCTGTGGATTCCCCCCTTCAGAGTATAAAAGGGAGGCCCATGCGCACGTAGAAGGGGTTCGAACCATTCGGGACCTAGGACACCACCATACGCTCGCACGCTCGAGCAAGATCAAATAACAAGCAAAAAGGCAGCAGTAGGGGTTTTATCTCTCCGGAGAGCCCCGAAGCTGGGTAAAAATCGCCCGTCTCCCCTCGCGCGCTCGACCTCGATCTGCTCTGCGCACGACCCTCGCTCCCTTGCCGAACCAGAAGGGGTCCCCAGTGCCCCATAGGTGCTCGAGGCCACGCCGAGCCCCGACACTAATATACTTGTCTCTCCTGACATTATTAAAAATCTTGTTTCCGTTTGTTCTCTTACACGTGAAAATCTTGTCATCGTGGAATTTGACATGTTTGGCTTTTCTGTTAAGGTTGCTCGTACCGGGATGGTGCTCCATCGATGTGACAGCCCCGATGAGTTCTACCCAGTCCACTCATCCACCTCCTTCGTTGCTGCACCCATGGCGCTTTTCACCGGAGTGGACCTTTGGCACGCTCGTCTCGGTCATCCCAACACCGACACCCTTCGTCATATTCTTCGCAATTTTTCATTCACGTGTAATAAGATCGACGATCACACTTGTCATGCTTGTCGTCTCGGCAAACATGTTCGTCTTCCTTTTAGCAGTTCCTCGCATGTTGCATCATACCCGTTTGAGTTAATTCATAGTGATGTTTGGACCTCTCCTGTTGCAAGTAACACTGGTTATCTTTCTTATCTTGTCCTACTTGATGATTTTTCGCACTATGCGTGGACCTTCCCGTTGCGGCGAAAGTCGGATGTTGTTGCCACTCTCACCGCTTTCTACGGACTCTTATGTCTCCATGCAGTTTGGGCGTTCCATCCATGCGTTGCAAACAGACAACGGGAACGAGTTTGATAATCTTGCGATCCGCAACCTTCTCGCCACACACAAAACGATTTTTCGTCTCACTTGCTGATACACTTCACAACAGAATGGCCGCGCTGAGCATGTACTTCGCACTCTTAATTACTGCATCCGCACCCTCCTCTTTCATGCCAACGTGCAACCACGTTTTTGGCCCGACGCGCTTGCCACCGCCTCACTACTAATCAACATTCGTCCTTATTGCACTCGCGGGAATTTTGCACCTCATCACCCCTTGTCCGGCACGCCATCCTCCTATGCCAAGCTCCGCATATTCGGTTGCCTATGCTACCCTATCATTGCTTCCACTACTCCGCATAAGCTCGCACCTCGGTTCGTGGCCTGCATCTTTCTCGGCTACCCCCCAACACCAAAGGCTACCGCTGCTATGATCCTATCCCACATTGGGTGATCACTTCTCGACATGTTTACTTTGATGAGATGGTTTTTCCATTTCAGCAGGTACCTTCGGATGTTGCGGCCTTGCCCGCTCCCGGTGACGGCCGCCCACGTGCTTCTCTTGGCCCGCCTCCCGGTTTTGAGGGTGCCCCCTGAGCCACGGGTCGAGTTCCTCCTCAGTTGGCTGCCTCAGGGGTCGCACCCCCGGTGCCCTTGGTGTCCTCGGCTCCTGTGACGCCCCAGGCGTCCCCGGCGCCCCTCTCAGCGTCTCCAGCCGCCTCGCCCGCGGCCTGACTCGCGCCCTCACCCGCGGCAGCCTCATCCACGGTCTCGGCGGTAGAGGGCTCTTCTTCATCATCGCCCTCTGCTGCATCAGACCCGCTGCCCCGCCCGATGACTCGCTCTCGGGCTGGTACTCTTCGGCCAAGCACGCGGTACCCCAGTGATGAGTACCTTCTCGCTGCTTCCATCTCCGAGCCATCCCCTCTCCCAACGTTAGCTCGAGCTGCCCTTCGGGATCCTCATTGGCTCGCTGCGATGCAGGAAGGGTTCGACGCTCTCTAGTGGAACCGCAACTGGCATCTTGTCCCTCGGCCGCCTCGTGCCAACATCATCACGGGCAAGTGGGTCTTTCGGTACAAGACTCGTCCGGATGGCACTCTCGAGCGCTACAAAGCTCGCTGGGTGCTTCGGGGCTTCCTGCAACGTGCAGGTGTGGACTTCACCGACATTTTTGCCCTGGTTGTTAAACCAGGCACGATCCTGACACATCTCCGTCGTATCTATAATTTTTGGTTGTTCCATGCCAATATTACTCAACTTTGATATACTTTTGGCAACTTTTTATACTATTTTTTGGGACTAACATATTGATCCAGTGCCCCCTGTTTGTTGCATGTCTTATGTTTCACAGAAACCCAATATCAAACGGAGTCCAAACGAGATAAAAATGGATGGAGAATTGTTTTG
The DNA here is from genome assembly GCA_021437245.1 of Aegilops speltoides. Taxonomy (NCBI): domain Eukaryota; kingdom Viridiplantae; phylum Streptophyta; class Magnoliopsida; order Poales; family Poaceae; genus Aegilops; species Aegilops speltoides. The sequence goes on along the minus strand of CM038146.1, from coordinate 5,137,643 downwards.
GAATATTTGTGATTTTTGGGAGGGAGAATCAGCGCGAGACGGTGCCCGAGGTGGCCACGAGGGTGGCCCATGCCACCACTCCAGGTGGGCGCGCCCCCACCCTCGTGGGCCCCTCGTAAGGCGGTTGATGCTCTACTTTTGCCGCAAGAAAGCTAATTTTTGGAAAAATATCTGGGCGAAGGTTTCAATCCAATCGGAGTTAAGGATCTCCGGATATAAAAGAAATGGTGCCAGGGGAGAATCTGGGAACGCAGAAACAGAGAGAGACAGAGAGACAAAGAGACATATCCAATCTCGGAGGGGCTCTCGCCCCTCCCATGCCATGGGAGCCAAGGACCAGAGGGGAAATGCTTCTCCCATCTAGGGAGAAGGTCAAGGAAGAAGAAGAATAAGAAGAAGGGGGTCTCTCTCCCTCTTGCTTCTGGTGGCGCCGGAACGCCGTCGGGGGCCATCATCATCACCGCGATCTTCACGAACACCTCCACCATCTTCACCAACATCTCCATCACCTTCCCCCATCTATATTCAGCGGTCCAATCTCCCGCAACCCACTGTACCCTCTACTTGAACATGGTGCTTTATGCTTCATATTGTTATCCAATGATGTGTTGCCATCCTATGATGTCTGAGTAGATTTTAGTTGTCCTATCGGTGACTGATGAATTGGTATGATTGGTTTAATTTGCTTGTGGTTATGTTGCTGTCCTATTGTGCTTTCCGTGTCGCGCAAGCGTGAGGGATTCCCACTGTAGGGTGTTGCAATATGTTCATGATTCGCTTATAGTGGGTTGCTTGAGTGACAGAAGCATAAACCCGAGTAAGGGGGTTGTGGCGTATGGGATAAAGGGGACTTGATGCTTTAATGCTATGGTTGGGTTTTACCTTAATGATATTTAGTAGTTGCGGATGCTTTCTAGAGTTCCAATCATAAGTGCATATGATCCAAGAAGATAAAGTATGTAAGCTTATGCCTCTCCCACATAAAACTTGCTATCGGTCTAGTAAAGTAGTCAATTGCTTAGGGACAATTTCACAACTCCTACCACCACTTTTCCACACTCGCTATATTTACTTTATTGCTCCTTTATCTAAACAGCCCCTACTTTTTATTTACGTGTTCTTTATATTCTTGCAAACCTATCCAACAACACCTACAAAGTACTTCTAGTTTCATACTTGTTCTAGGTAAAGCGAACACTAAGCGTGCGTAGAGTCGTATCAGTGGCAGATAGGACTTGAGAGAATATTTGTTCTACCTTTAGCTCCTCATTGGGTTCGACACTCTTACTTATCGAAAGAGGCTACAATTATCCCCTACACTTGTTGGTTATCAAGACCTTTTTCTGGCGACGTTGCCGGGGAGTCATAGCGTGGAGTGAATATTCTCATGTGTGCTTGTTTTCTTTATCACTAAGTAATTTTTATTTTGCTGTTCTCAGTTGTTCTCTATCTTTAGTTATGGATATGGAACACAAAATACCAAAAAAATTAGGTGTACTTGCTACTCATGGAGATGGGAACCTCCTAAAACCCTCGATGCTCATTATGTGAAAGATATTGTGTACTACTTTGATAATCCTGAGAAAACCTCATTCAACTTTGTAATGGGAGACACATTGGATCAACGTGAATACTTTAGGGATTATCGCTTGACATAAAAAGGGAAACTATTACGGGATCAAATTTATATGTTGCGTTGGTATGCTCGAGATCTATGCTTGAGACATGATTATACTTGTTGCTCTAGGATGAAGGCTCCACACCTTCCCTTTTCATGCAAATTCGATGGTGATAAAACATTGGCTTCTTATGCTAATGGTATCTATGATTACTATGATGTGGAACAAATAGAAGAATTCGTTGCTTTTATGGGTGCTTATGAGATTGAATCTATGTTTAAAGAGTTTGATGATTTTGATGATTCAGCTTATAGACCTGAAAATTTTGCTATACTTAAATATTGTTATGAGAATTATGAATACAATTCCAATATTGATGCATTTATTGAGAAAGTCTCCGCTGTCCAAGAAGAGACTAATATTTTGCAGGAAGCTATGGAAGAAGAAATTGATGAAACTGTGAGCTCATTGGATGAAAAAGATGATGAGGAGAGCGAAGAGCAAAAGTAGGAAGAGCGGATTAGCTACCCGTGCCCACCTTCTAATGAGAGTAACTATTCAACTCATACATTGTTTAATTCCCCTTCATGCTTGCCGAAGGATGATTGCTATGATGATTGTTATGATCCCGTTGATTCTTTTGAAATATCCCTTTTTGATGATGCTTGCTATGCTTGTGGCCAAGATGCCAATATGAATTATGCTTATGGAGATGAACTTGCTATAGTTCCTTATGTTAAACATGAAATTGTTGCTATTGCACCCACGCATGATAGTCCTATTATCTTTTTGAATTCTCCCAACTACACTATATCGGAGAAGTTTGTGCTTATTAAGGATTATGTTGATAGGTTGCATTTTGCTATTGCACATGATAATTTTGATAGATATAATATGCATGTGCTTGCTGCTCTTAATTGCAATTATTATGAGATAGGAGCTATATCTCCACCTCCCTATGTTTCCAATATGATAAAATTGCAAGAAACTGCTTATACTATGCATTGGCCTTTACTTGGTGTGCATGAATTGTTCTTTTATGACATGATGATGCATAGGAAGAAATTTAGACTTTGTTGTTGCTTGCTATATGTTATGTTGTGCTCACTACTAAATTACAAGTCATTGTTAATTAAAATTGGCTTTGATATACCTTGGGATCCGGGTGGATCTATTACTTGAGCACTATATGCCTAGCTTAATGGCTGTAAAGAAAGCGCTGCCAGGGAGACAACCCAGAAGTTTGAGAGAGTCATTTATTTCTTTTGAGTGCTTTTATATAGTCTAAAAACAAAAAATAAAGAGGAGAACCCAAAACTTTTCAAAAAGGAAAGTGAAAGTGAGAGAGACAAGCATTGTTGAAGTGGGAGAGCTCCTTGAACTTTGTTCATGCTCACGTAAACTTTGTGAATCTTAATTACAGAAACTTTTCATCAAAAATAAGTATCCCCTTGTACAATTCCGTTGTATTATAAAAATAATGTTCCAAGGTTTGCCTTTAGGATGTTTACAATGCTTGTTGGTTTGTACGGTGCAGGACAGAAACCTTGGCTGTAGTGCGCGATTTTACATTTTTTACTGGAACGTCAAATGGTTCTGATTCCTTTTGAATTGTCTCACTATAAAAATTGTTTATTTTTCCTAATTTTGGTAGAATATTTGGGGTACAGAAGTATGGTGATTGTTCAGTGTCGGTGTCAAAACCGGCGGATCTCGGGTAGGGGGTCCCGAACTGTGCGTCTAGGCGGATGGTAACAGGAGACAAGGGACACGATGTTTTACCCAGTTTCGGGCCCTCTTAATGGAGGTAAAACCCTACGTCCTGCTTGATTAATATTGATAATATGGGTAGTACAAGAGTAGATCTACCACGAGATCAAGGAGGCTAAACCCTAGAAGCTAGCCTATGGTATGATTGTTGTAATGGTTGTCTTGTCCTACGGACTAAAACCCTCCGGTTTATATAGACACCGGAGAGGGCTAGGGTTACACAGAGTCGGTTACAATGGTAGGAGATTTACATATCCGTATCGCCAAGCTTGCCTTCCACGCCAAGGAAAGTCCCATCCAGACACGGCACAGAGTCTTCAATCTTGTATCTTTGTAGCCTTGGAGTCCGGCTGACAATGATAGTCCGGCTGTCCGGACACCCCCTAGTCTAGGACTCCCTCAGTAGCCCCTGAACCAGGCTTCAATGACGATGAGTCCGGCGCGCATATTGTTCGGCATTGCAAGGTGGGTTCCTCCTCCGAATAATCCGTAGAAGATTGTGAACACCAGGATAGTGTCCGGCTCTGCAAAATAAATTCCACATACCACCGTAGAGAGAATATTATGTACACAAGTTCAATCTGCTGACGTACTATGTAGCATGACATCACGCCACTACCAAGCCTTTACTTGAATCGTTTTTTATTATACCACCTCGGTAGCGTTTAGCGGCGGTTTCTTGGCACGCCTTGTCGAAGCAGAGATCGTGTTCCCTTATTCCGGATTCTCATCAATACGGACGGGTAACCCAACCGCGCCATTGATGGTGGTGCTTGGGAGATAAGCGAGTTTTACCAGGCCGGTGGGGACGTATAGTCTTCGTCCGCCCATATATAAGGGGATAAGGATCCACCTTTTTACCTACGCCTTCTTCCTCCTTTGCTTATCCATCTCTGCGCACTCGAGCTGCAACGCCCAAGCCTGCGCATCTCGTCTCGACCTTCTCCGACCATGTCTGGAGCGGGAGGCAAATGGTTGGCTTCCTCCGTGACGGAGGAGCACATCGCAAAGCTGCGCGGCGCCGGATACCTTTCTGGAGACATTGCGCATCGGCTGCCCGACAAGGGGCAGCTCATCCCCATCCCCAGGCCCCATGAGAGGGTCGTATTCCTTCCCCACTTCCTCCGCGGACTGGGCTTTCCACTGCATCTATTTGTCCGGGGGGTCATGTTCTATTACGGCCTGGACATCCACGATTTGGCGCCAAACTTCATCCTCAACATCTCGGCGTTTATCGTCATGTGCGAGGCCTTCCTCTGCATCCAGCCCCACTTCGGCTTGTGGCTCAAGACCTTCAACGTCAAGCCGAAGGTAGTGAAGGGCGTCCAAGCGGAGTGTGGAGGCGCCATGCTGGGCAAGATGCCCAACGTCATCTGGCTCGAAGGGGCCTTCGTGGAGTCCATCAAGGGATGGCAATCGGGGTGGTTCTACATCACCGAGCCGCGCGACCCAAAATTGGCGGCAGCCCCCGAATTCAGATCTGGTATCCCTATGCAGCTCACCTCCTGGAAAGAGAAGGGCTTGCTATGGGGTAGTTCGGAGGAGCTGACAGGACTCCAGTCCTGTGTCCAGACCTTGGTGAACAAGAAGCTCAAGCTTGTCAATGTGATCCAGGTCATGCTCATCCGCCGGATTCTCCCTTGCCAACAACGGGCCTTCAACTAGTGGGAGTTCGATCCGGCACAACACCGGACTCTGAGCGGGCTCTTTGAGATGACGTACGAAGCCGTCTGGAGGGTGCTATTCAAGGGCGGAGAAGCCCCCGCGTCCACGACTGAAGTTCGCGGATTTAGCACCGAGCGCCCGGCCGATGAGGTAAGCTTCGCTATCCTCTATGGGACAGTTGTTTTCTTTCATAGTTTGACTCTATGCGGGATCTAAAACTCCCAATGCCTTTGACAGGGCTGGTAGAGGACGTCCGGACAGGTAAACTGTCCGGCTCCCCTTCCCGAAGATCCAGCGGACGCCCGCTTGACGGGGCTGCTGGTTCCGACACTCTATGTGGTGCCAGAGAAGAAGGCCAAGAAGAAGGCCACGGGAACTCGAAGAAGTTCTCGGCGGCAGGTGGTATTGGACTCATCGTCCGATGGCTCCGAGGCGGACTCCTCCCCCGAAGACGAGGAGGAGAAAGAGGACTCTCTCCCAGAGGAGGGAGAGAGGAAAAGGAAGGCTTCCCCAATAGGGGAGGCCGAAGGGTCCAAGAGGGGAAGGACTATTCCCCCGGACAGCTCCGCCAACGCCAACGTTGGCGACGAAGAGTGGCCTTCAAGGGCCAGGCCTCCGGCAAGATCGTAAGTATCCGGATTCCTGAATGATTTATTATTTCTTATGTGTCACATAGTGTCCTTCTAATGCCGCACACTGCCCGCAGTCCGGCCGATGATGATCTCCCCGCTTCATCGAGCGGGTCGTTGGCTCCGTTGGATGTAGATTCCATTCCGACTGCCTCCACCCCTCGCGCCGCTGAGGACGCCGAGGTGGGATCCCGGGAAGGGACCCATCAGGAGGAGGCTCCGGAGGTGCCATAAGGCAGCCTCCCGGACTGTGCGCTGGACTCCATGCCGGAACCCGCAGTGGTTCCGGAGTCCAGCAGGCGGCCCCTTCGTAAGAAGGCCAAGACCGTGACGCCGGCGGTCCCCGTCCAACTGGAGGCGCCGGACAACTTGTTGGAGGCGCTGAAAGGCGCTTCCATCGAGGAAGAACACCGCACCGTTATGAGTGCGGTGATTCAGAAGGTTCAGCTCGCCAAGAGCGGGCTGACCGAAGCCTGCAGTAGCCTTCTAACAGGCTTTGAGGTAAGAAGTTAAAATTATGTAATGTAATACTGTATAGACAGTAGCCCCTGATGCTCGGTTCGGTGTTCGGTAAGAAAAGCCGGACTGAGGATCTAAAAAGATATACGTAGGGTTGCTAACAATTATGTCAATATGGGTTTGCAGGCTGCGCTGCTGACGTCTGCCGCACTGATTGCGGAGGTCGGTGCTTTGAAGCAGGACCTCGAGTGGTCCGAGCAAGAGCTTGGCCGTGCCAAGAAGCAGCTCGAGGACAAAGAAGGTAAGTAACACCACTTTGAATAGTTAGCTTACAGAAAAGGATTTAGGTTGCAAATAAAAATAACAAGGATAACGTGGGTACTGCAGGGGCCACAAACGAGGTGGCAACCCTGAAGGAGGCTGTGTCCGTGGCCGAACGCAATGCGGCCGCGGAACGGGCAGAGCGAGAGAAGCAGGAGGCGCGGGTGGCGGAGGTGCGGCAAGAGCTCCAGGCTCTCATGGAAAAGCATGAGAGTTTGGAGCGCGACTCGAAGACTCGGGAGTCCGAGCTTGCCTCGGCTCTCGAAAGTGCCAAACCCGCCAAGGCCGAGGCCCATAAGGCCGAGGCCCATAAGGCCCTTCAGGAGGTTGAGGATGTGAAGAAAATAGCGGCGGGTAAGGCATTTTTCATGCAAAGCAAGCATGTTAATGTAAACTTCCTGATACTTACCCGAATTCGGAGCTCTCTAGGGGCGTTTGCAGATCTGCCTCGCAGTGTATCCGATGCCGCCGCATTGTACCGTGGCGAGGAGGGGAGCTCAACGGAGAAGGTCTTCGGTCTCAAGATGCTGAGGCCGCCATCCGTGCCCCTAGCGCCCAAATGAAGCAGCTGGTCGAGCTCCACAAGGTAGCCGAGCAGGCCATGAAGGGCCTCATAGTCCGCTCGCCTCGGAGAGGCCATGCACAGGAGCTACTTCGCCTCGTCTGGCGGCTGGTGGATGCGTGCCCCTGGGTGGAGGTCATCAAGCGCTCCTCCTGTATTGAAGGTGCTCGTCGGGCCCTTGCCGCGCAAAGGTGCACTGGGGCAGGCTGGATGCGGAAAGGCTTATCACTGACGCGCCGCCAGCGGGCAAGGAGTATCGTACGCCCGAGATGTACTATAAGACTGTCCTGAAGGGTGCCCGCAAGATTGCGGATGAGTGCCCCAGAGATGTAATTATTGAGTAAACTCGCTATGTGTTATCCTGTGCGCTGAAAACTTTGTTCATATGCACTAAGCAACGCTTGTTTAGTTTAAAATATTACCTTCTGTGCGGCTGTTTATAAAATCTGAGAGATGGCAAGTCGTCGGCTTCAGCCCCCATGCCGCGAGTGCTGGGTTGTTCGGGATAAACTTGAGCACTCTTGTTCCCATTTTTGGTTCAATCTAGGGAGGCGCTCAACACAACGAACAAGGCAACCGGACTTATAATGCTTGAACACTCTCACTTAGCCATAGAATTCTATAATTTTAAATTTCGGTGAAGCCCCTAGTATTCGGAAGACCGAGTTCGGGCGCTATCCATGCCTTGGCGGACATCATCCGGTTCTTCGCTCGGCGGCATAAGTCTTTAGGGACTCAAAAGACCTCTCGAACAGCGACCAGTCTCGCCTTATCATGACAGTCGGTTTTAGCTTTCTCCGAGGCGCCGCCCAGCTCAACCGGGCGCAATCGCAGTGGTTCTCCCAGTGCTACCTTAGCCGACAGAACGGAACGTAAGGCACCAAAACATGGGAGCCGGGCAAACCCAACTATTGACCCAAGACATGATTCGGAGCCGATTCATATAATGCTATAAGTGAAAGTGTTCGGACTTATCACACCATAATGCGGGGAACAGAAGCCCCTGGTGTATTCAGCCGTACCAAAATATACGGGTGCAAGATGTCATTAATTAACATATATAAAAAAGAAATGCAATTATAGGCAAAAAGTGCTGCATTATTTATTCAAGGAATTCTGCTATGAGTGCAGAACGATACAAATAGTGCGGTAAGCAAGGGATTGGACTATTCAAATATGTCCCCCTCCAGGGGTAGGCTGCAGACTGGTGTATTTAACAAATTTAATGCTCATAATGGAGACCACCTGAGTGTTCGTCGCGGCCTTTGTCCCGTCCTGGCTGTTGCATCGTGAGTTCGGCAGCCGGACAGGGCCTCTGGTGAACGGAGTCCTGTATATAAAAAGAAGGAAAATAAAAAATAAAAAGAGCGACGCACGTGGGATCCCTTGGTGTGGTCGAGCCGCACTCTGGGTCTGTTGTGGTCGTGCCCCTCCCCCTATGCCCATGGTATCTCCAGAGCGTAATGATGTACACAGAGAGCTGGTTTTGCAATCATGCGAGGGCTGGGGTTGGGGCCGCATTGCTACGCGTGCTCGGAACGTGCCAGGTGGTCGTTGTTGATGTTGCTCCGGGCGCATTTGGCCGTGTCCGTGTTGGAAATATGCCCTAGAGGCAATAATAAATTAGTTATTATTATGTTTCCTTGTTCATGATAATCGTTTATTATCCATGCTATAATTGTATTGATAGGAAACTCAGATACATGTGTGGATACATAGACAACACCATGTCCCTAGTAAGCCTCTAGTTGACTAGCTTGTTGATCAACAGATGGTTACGGTTTCCTGACCATGGACATTGGATGTCGTTGATAACGGGATCACATCATTAGGAGAATGATGTGATGGACAAGACCCAATCCTAAGCCTAGCACAAAGATCGTGTAGTTCGTATGCTAAAGCTTTTCCAATGTCAAGTATCTCTTCCTTAGACCATGAGATCGTGTAACTCCCGGATACCGTAGGAGTGCTTTGGGTGTATCAAACGTCACAACGTAACTGGGTGACTATAAAGGTGCACTACAGGTATCTCCGAAAGTGTCTGTTGGGTTGACACGGATCGAGACTGGGATTTGTCACCCCGTGTAAACGGAGAGGTATCTCTGGGCCCACTAGGTAGGACATCACCATAATGTGCACAATGTGACCAAGGGGTTGATCACGGGATGATGTGTTACGGAACGAGTAAAGAGACTTGCTGGTAACGAGATTGAACAAGGTATCGGTATACTGACGATCAAATCTCGGGCAAGTATAATACCGCTAGACAAAGGGAATTGTATACGGGATCGATTGAGTCCTTGACATCGTGGTTCATCCGATGAGATCATCGTGGAACATGTGGGAGCCAACATGGGTATCCAGATCCCGCTGTTGGTTATTGACCGGAGAACGTCTCGGTCATGTCTGCATGGTTCCCGAACCTCTAGGGTCTACACACTTAAGGTTCGGTGACGCTAGAGTTGTTATGGGAAATAGTATGTGGTTACAGAAGGTAGTATGAGATCCCGGACGTCACGAGGAGTTCCGGAATGGTCCGACGGTGAATATCGATATATTGGACGAAGGGTATTGGAGTCCGGAAGTGTTCCGGAGGTACCAGGCTATGGCCAGCATGACCGAAAGGTGTTTCGGGAGCCCCGACAAGTGTTGGAGGGCCTCATGGGCCAAAGGGGAAGGGGTAAACCAGCCCACTAAGTGTTGGTGCGCCCGCACACCCTTTCCCACGTTACTTGGGGAGGTGGGGCGCCTCCACCTGGCTTGGGAGGCAAGCCTCCACCTGCTTGGCTTGGGGGGCAAGTCTCCCTAGGATTTTCCCTAGGGAGATCCAATCTGCCTAGCCGCCGCCCCCTAGGGGAAACCCTAGGGCGCCTCCCCCTCTCCCCATGTCCCTATATATAGTGGAGGGGTGGGAGGGCAGCCGTGACCTCTTCCCTGCACAGCCCTCCCTCCTCCTACCTTCTCCTCCTCCTCCATGGTGCTTGGCGAAGCCCTGCCAGAGAACCACGAGCTCCACCACCACCACGCCGTCGTGCTGACGGAGCTCTCCCTCAACTTCTCCTCTCCCCTTGCTAGACCAAGAAGGAGGAGACGTCCCCGGGCTGTACGTGTGTTGAACGCGGAGGTGCCGTCTGTTCGGCACTTAGATCGGAATCAACCGCGATCTGAATCGCTACGAGTACGACTCCTTCATCCGCGTTCTTTCTACGCTTCCGCTTAGCGATCTACAAGGGTATTGTCGGGGATATGCCCCGCGGTGTAAACCGGCCCGAAGGATAAACCGGCCGGACTTGGCGATTCACCGGTGACCTGCACAGACCAGACGGTTTACAGCTCATTGGTAATCCGACAGGCGGGCTAGAGGAGCAAGAAGACCCGGTGACCCGTCTGGCGGTTCATGAAGGCCGGTTCAACCATTGTGGGGCGGTTTAAGAGGAAAGGAATATTTACATTACAAGGAGTTAAGACTAGGACTTGTATCCGGTTTGTATTAGAGATAGACTAGTCCTAATCCTAATAGGACTCCACATGTAAACCGCCCCTTCAACATATATAAGGAGGGGCAGGGCTCCCCAAAGAGGGACGAGTTAGAAGCAATAATCTCTAGGGCTAGACACAAAGAGGAGAGCCGGTTTACGGCGACTCCCTCATGATGATAATGAGACCTAGCCCCAAACAGCATGTAGGGTTTTTACCGGATGATGTTTCCCGGGGCCCGAAGCTGTCTAAATCCTGTCTTGTGTTATGTCTCGATTCCGCCAACCCTCTCAAGCTACCACATAGATGCGTTGGCCTCGCGACTAAGTCCTCACACTAAGGACATCTGACGTGTTAATTCCACGACAGTTGGCGCCCACCGTGGGGCCCGCGCACGGTGGTGTTGAGTTCTTGAAGGGATCTATTCAGGGATCTGAGAAGCTTGCGATCGGCCGGATGAAGAACCAGCACGAGACAATCACACAACACTACTTTGGATCTAGAGTACAAGATTTAAGATGAAAGAAATTTAGGGTTTTGCGATCTGTTCGCCGCACCCGTCTTTGGTGATCCGTCAAAGATTAATTTTTGCCTTTGCATTAGATGGCAGGAGATGTTTTCGGTTGTATGCCGTCCACGCCGTCGATCCGCCGAGACCGACAAGAGATCAGTTTCGCCAAGAGAAGCCGCCGTTTAATGGTAATCTGCAAGTTGCCGTCGCTACTTCGAATACAACCGTCCAAATCCGAGTTGATTGGAGACAGTAATCACGTGTTACGCACGGCGGCGGTTTACGACCTTGCGAGGTCTCCCAGTCAACCGAGCAAAACGCGTATGCAGAATCAAGTGTCCACTGATCGGGGTCACACGCCTATGAATCAAATATCCATAGTGCGTGATGGATGCCCATACCCATCCATGTGAAGATCCCCTGTGCAAATACAGTACTTGCATGGACTCCAGGGAAAGATTTATTATATAAAAAAAGAGAAGGAGGTCAACGACCCGGAGGAAAACGCAGACGTGGTTTCATCCAGCTGACCGCGACTCAGAGGTGGACTGCGATCTCAGCCCTACGACTCTGCCTTCCGCTCTTCCTTGGCCCGCCTGGCCGCCGCTCCGCCGCAGCCGCCTGGAGCCGCCGGCCAGCGCGCCAGGTGAACCGCCCTGGTTTAGTTCTATCTCACTGAGTCACCGGCCTCCGTTCGGCCAGCACCCGTGAGGCCTGCCCCGAGCCGCCGCTCGTCTCCGTCTCTAACGCGATCCGGCGCCTCCGACACACGCACCTCCTCTGGCCGGTTTCCACCTCGACCTCCGGACAAGTCGCCTCCAAGAACGGTTGCTTTCAAACCACTCTACCTCCTTGTGAGCCGCCGTGGCTAGCTACGATCCGCGTCCAAGCCGCCTCCGTGGAGGCCCTGCCCGCAAGTGCCCCCACGGTGGCCAGATCCGCCAGTCCTTGCTGAGCCTTCACGCGCCGAGCCGCCGCGCTGCCTCCATGACCCCGTGCCGCCATCGCGCGGCCTGCGTCGCCTGCGATCTCCGTGGCCTTGGCTTGCCTAACCCACCTCAGTTGACCCGTTTCGCCGGTGCCGCGGTGGTCGCGGGCGCGACCTCAGTTCACTGGATGCCTCCGAGCCAACCCACCACTTTCTGCTACAGCGAATTGCCGCTTGTCTCGGGGCCAGCTCCTTCCTTCGCCTAGGAGCTTTTGTCCGACCCGGAAGAGGAGGAAGAACCTGCCTCGGTCGCCTTCTGCCTTTTTGTCAAAGTCACCCGGATCCATCTCTGCTGAACTCAAGTCACTCGCCGATCCATCACAACCACAACGGGGCCAAGCCGCCCGCCGCTGCTCCGGCTGGGTGTTCTGCGGGCTTTGCGCCGCTCCGGATCAGCTCGCCACCGACCGGTGTCACCTTCACCGCCGCACTGCCGTTTCTGTTTTCAGCTGTGCTCGGCCACCCCCGGCGGCACCGGCCGGCACCCGCGCCCGAGCTCTTCTTTCATCACCACTGGACTACGCTCGAGCTGTTGCGGTCTCGTTCCACCGTTGCTCTACTGCCGCGAGCCGCCGGCTGCTGACCTGCTGTTGCGCCGGTTTATTTCCCAAGACGATTGCCCCGGCTGCGCGTGGCCATGGCCTTGGACCGCTGCGCCTTGAGCCGCCTCTGCTGAATTGCTATACTATAAGCATGGGGCAGCAGAACAGACGGAGTACTGTGCTGAGCATGTGGGCGCGAGACAGAACAGGGGGGCAGGATATTTTCATATAAAGTGCATCTTCCAGCTCACTCGTGATACTACACATGTCAAGCGGTGGTAGCAATATTGCCTACACGCATCTGGCTGACTATTTTTTGATCTAAGTATGTGCAGCATTATGCAGTACCAATGTCCGCGTTAGCCAAGCAAAAACATCAGGTGCTATCCTTTCTATGTATTTTATCAATACACGTTAAATTGTTTGAGAACAGCTACTCTGGTCTGTGGTATTTTTCGCAGGATCATTACTCGTGACAAAGGTGTCACGTAAAGGGTGCGTGCCAGCATTATTTATTCAAGTCGCCGCCCCCGCTACACGACGAGGCTGACCCGTTCGTCCACGCGGTTTTATCGCGCGTGCGATTAACTCGCCCATCCGCTCTCGCGGCCGGTTCACGCGCCTGCGCCGGTCTACAACGTCGTGGCCGTCTGCCGCGGTCGACCCGCCCGTGAGCGATTTTAACTTCACCTAGTGATCATCAACTTCATGGCGGATTATTTCTGGCCTGACACATCAGGTGATATCCATTTTAAATATATTTTATGGGCACATATTTTTTGTCAAAGAGCAGTTTATCTTTGCCTTGGTATGCACTATTGTTGATGCAGGACAATTGTTCACTACATCAAAACGACGTGGTTGACTCGCCTGCGCCGGTTTATAGTACCGCGGCCGGTTTATCTGTTTGAGCCACCTCTGATGCCGAGGTCATCTTTTTCGTCCGCCTCTCGTGGCCTGGTCTACATCAACATACCGGGCCGCGCCTATCTGCATGGACTGTTTACTGAAGTATGAGCAAGTCACAGCTTGGGTAGCCCGGCTTTCTTTCAAATTGGAGGCAAATTATTATCAACCGCCGTTTGCACTGGATGGTTCAATGGGCAGGCGCACCAGTCGCAGCTACTACATTTTGGTTAACTTCAAACAGCCAATTGGAAGGAACCATTGGCCGAGTTGCTGACACGGCTCATACGGGATCATTTATAACCCGCCGCAGTCACCTCAACCTTCTGTGGATTCACATCATGCTATCAACACCAATGATATACAAGTTATGCCGGTTTATATGACGGTCAAATATGGAGAATCTCAAGCCAACTCTTCGAGTCACCTTGAGACTCGGGGGCTACGATGATATGACGCAACAAGTCTTGCCAGTTTCAGCAAATTTAAAAATCCCAGGACGATGGAGGGAAAGATAACCCGGTCCCGGAGGCTACTGTTATTTGAAGGCCGTCAGAAAATTTCCGGCTTAGAAAGTATATGACAATTACAAAATCTCGGCTCAATGAAGAAGTTCCGGGTCATCAGAAAAGATTCCGGTTTAAAATCCGGCTCAAGGGAAGCCAGTCTCACTGAAGCTCTCAAATCCGGTTTAAGAATTTCCGGTTCAAAAAGGAATTAACTTCTCGCAATTTCGAGTTAAAGGCCGTCAGAAAATTTCCGGCTGAAAATGAAGATTCCGGTTTGCAGTCCGGTTTAAGGGAAATTTGTTCTCCCACAAAGCTTTGAAGCTCTCAATATCCGGTTCAAAGATCCCGGTTCAAGAAGAATTTATCTCTTGCAAAAAGGTTAAAAATTACCGAAGAGGACCTGCTGCCATGATGCGCGGTTCAAACATGGGTATCCTGCCTTTATTGGCCTAACATATTGATCACATGGGGGCTTCTGCTTCATAAAGCGGGGTCTCTGTCTTTCTTTTCATGTGTGGTTACACGGAGTGCTTCTGTTTTTAAAGCGGCCTCCGGTTTACCCCTTGACAGTTATATTTATCACTTGGGGGCTTGGTCGTATCCGAACCAATGCAACACCTCTTGATAGGCGAAAGCCACCAGATCATTTGGGGACACGGTCACGTCTGAACCGGTCACGCCTCTTGGTCGGCCAATAGGGCCAGCGTCACTTGGAGGCTTGGTCGAACCCGAACCAATGTCATGCCACTTGGCCGGCGTACTCGCCACGAGTCTTTTGGGGACCTGGCCGACTAGCACCATCGCTACACCTTCGGGGGGCTTGGTTGCGTCTGACCATGGTAATGCCATCTGACCGGCTCCATGCAGCTTTCCTTTTGCAAACGGTTTTATCATTGCCTTTGCTTCCATATCTTTTTCATAACTGTTATTCGATTTTTGTTGCGTTTTTAAACCGACAACGTTTTAATCCGGTTCGACTGTCAATTGACGGAACACGGTCAATTCTTAATCCGGAGACTATTTGCCCGGTTTGATTTTTTGATTTTATATTACCATCTTATTATGGAGTAAGCCGGTGTTCATTAACCCGGTTTGACTTTCAATTAGAAGTTCAGTACATGATCAAATCATAATCCGGAGACTATCGGCCCGGTCTGGTTTCGACTATAAGTCGCCAGCATATATTTGGATTGCGCCATTGGAATCATGCGCTCATAAATCATTGGGTTATATTATTCAAATCTTCAAATAGCCAACATGGCTGGATTTCTATTATGGTTATCAGCAACCAGTATTATGATTAAGGTTTTCAAAGTCGCTTTAGAGCAATGGATATTATGTTATCAATGGATATGGCTTTTATTCTACAATTGGAGGAATAGTCCCGAGTTGCTGCAGGCTTACAACCCGGCACTTGGGGGCTACACTGGTTGAAGTTTTTATGAGCATCAGGAAATTACAAGTCCCAGGTCGCTGCAAGCATGACAACCCGGCACTTGGGGGCTACATAATATGGAGTATTCAGTTTTTTCTAGTGACTGGGATGAACAACATGGATTTCTTCGATAGTGACAGTATTTATATTGAAGCAAGTCTTAAGCCATCACTTTGTTCTGCTCAAGACTTGGGGGCTACAGGTATTATATTATTATCGAAGGAATATTTTCAAATTCTCTGTTTGAGCAAACTAGATTGACCCGGCGTCACCAATCATTATGACCCTGTGGCTGCAACCCGGTGTCATCAATAATCATAAACCGGTGTTGGCAACAATCATGAACCGGTGTCTGCAACAATCATGACCTGGAATTATCAGTTTTTATAACCCGACAGTTTTTGGCAATGACAAACCGGCAAGTTCTGCATCTTCAAAGCCGGTTGAATATCATATGAGTATCTCAAGACCAATAATTCTTAAGCCGGCGTTGTGGAAGCCGACTCAAGTGGATTATTCTTTGCAATATTTTTCTATGAGAAACCAACGTCAGCAATTTGAGTATGAAGCTGGTTATTGACCCGGATTTTCTAGGAGGAAGAAATGACAAGGATTTAAAGACGATCAGGTGCCGATCTGCAAGAATTCCTAACCCGGAGCACAACCTGTCAAATTGGTTTTGGTGTTTATTTGCAGCATAAGTTTACTATGGATAAATCCAAGCTAAACTTGGGGGCTAATGTCGGGATATGCCCCTCATGTGTAAACCGCCGGAAGGATAAACCGCCGGACTTGGCGATTCACCGTGACCTGCATGCACTGGACGGTTTACAGCTCATTGGTAATCCGGCAAAGCGGGCTAGAGGAGCAAGAAGACCCGGTGACCCGTCTGGCGGTTCATGAAGGCCGTTCAACCATTGTGGGCCGTTTAAGAGGAAAGGAATATTTACATTACAAGGAGTTAAGACTAGGACTTGTATCCGGTTTGTATTAGAGATAGACTAGTCCTAATCCTAATAGGACTCCACATGTAAACCGCCCTTCAACATATATAAGGAGGGCAGGGCTCCCCAAAGAGGGACGAGTTAGAAGCAATAATCTCTAGGGCTAGACACAAAGAGGAGAGCGGTTTACGGCGACTCCTCATGATGATAATGAGACCTAGCCCCAAACAGCATGTAGGGTTTTTACCGATGATGTTTCCGGGGCCCGGTTGTCTAAATCCTGTCTTGTGTTGCGTCTCCCGATTCCGCTCAACCCCTCTCAAGCTACCACATAGATGCGTTGGCCTCGCGACTAAGTCCTCACACTAAGGACATCTGACGTGTTAATTCCACGACAGGTATGTAGATGCACTCTCCTTCCCTCGTTGCTGGTTTCTCCATAGATAGATCTTGGTGACACGAGGGAAAATTTTGAATTTCTGCTCGCTCCCCAACAAAGGGCATCATGAGCTAGGTCAATTCGTAGATTCTTTGCACGAGTAGAACACAAAGTAGTTGTGGGCGTTGATTTTGTTCAATATGCTTACGTTACAGGTCCAATCTTGTTTCGACGGTATTGTGGGATGAAGCGGCCCGGACCGACCTTACACGCATTTCCACGTGAGACAGTTCCACCGATCGACATGCACTTGGTGCATAAGGTGGCTAGCGGTGCCGCTCTCCCACTTTAGTCGGAACAGATTCGATGAAAAGGGTCCTTATGAAGGGTAAATAGCAATTGAAATATCACGTTGTGGTTTTATGTAGGTAAGAAACGTTCTTGCTAGAAACCCATAGCAGCCACGTAAAACATGCAAACAACAATTAGAGGACGTCTAACTTGTTTTTGCAGGGTATGCTATGTGATGTGATATGGCCAAAAGAATGTGATGAATGATATGTGATGTATGAGATTGATCATGTTCTTGTAATAGGAATCACGACTTGCATGTCGATGAGTATGACAACCGACAGGAGCCATAGGAGTTGTCATTATTTATTGTATGACCTGCATGTCATTAAAAAACGCCATGTAATTACTTTACTTTATTGCTAACCGGTAGCCATAGTAGTAGAAGTAATAAGTTGGCGAGACAACTTCATGAAGACACGATGATGGAGATCATGATGATGGAGATCATGGTGTCATGCCGGTGACGATGATGATCATGGAGCCCCGAAGATGGAGATCAAAAGGAGCAAAATGATATTGGCCATATCATGTCACTATTTGATTGCATGTGATGTTTATCATATTTATGCATCTTGTTTACTTAGAACGACGGTAGTAAATAAGATGATCCCTTACAAAAATTTCAAGAAGTGTTCTCCCCTAACTGTGCACCGTTGCTAAAGTTCGTCGCTTCTAAGCACCACGTGATGATCGGGTGTGATGGATTCTTACGTTCACATACAACGGTGTAAGACAGATTTACACACGCCAAACACTTAGGGTTAACTTGACAAGCCTAGCATGTACAGACATGGCCTCGGAACACATAGACTGAAAGGTCGAGCATGAGTCGTATAGTAGATACGATCAACATGAAGATGTTCACCGACGATGACTAGTCCGTCTCACGTGATGATCGGACACGACCTAGTTGACTCGGATCATGTAATCACTTAGATGACCAGAGGGATGTCTATCTGAGTGGGAGTTCATAAGATGAACTTAATTATCCTGAACATAGTCAAAAGATCTTTGCAAATAATGTCGTAAGCTCGCGCTTTAGTTCCACTATTTAGATATGTTCCTAGAGAAAATATAGTTGAAAGTTGACAATAGCGATTATGCGGACAGTAGAAAGCTTATGTCCTTAATGCACCGCTCAGTGTGCTGAACCCCAAACGTCGTTTGTGGATGTTGCGAACATCAGACATACACGTTTTGATAACTACGTGATAGTTCAGTTAAACGGTTTAGAGTTGAGGCACCAAAGACGTTTTCGAAACGTCGCGGAACATATGAGATGTTTCGAGGGCTGAAATTGAGATTTCAGGCTCATGCCCACGTCAAGAGGTATGGGACCTCCGACAATTTTCTTAGCCTGCAAACTAAGGGAGAAAACCTCAATCGTTGAGCTTGTGCTCAGATTGTCTGAGTACAACAATCACTTGAATCGAGTGGGAGTTGATCTTCCAGATGAGATAGTGATGTTTCTCCAAAGTCATTGCCACCAAGCTGCTAGAGCTTCGTGATGAACTATAACATATCAGGGATAGATATGATGATCCTTGAGGTATTCGCGATGCTTGACACCGCGAAAGTAGAAATCAAGAAGGAGCATCAATTGTTGATGGTTGGTGAAACCACTAGTTTCAAGAAGGGCAAGGGCAAGATGGGATACTTCATGAAACGGCAAATCAGCTGCTGCTCTAGTGAAGAAACCCAAGGTTGAATCCAAACCCGAGACTAAGTGCTTCTTTAATAAGGGGAACAACCATTGGAGCAAAATTACCCTAGATACTTGGTAGATAAGAAGGCTGGCAAGGTCGATAGAAGTATATTGGATATAGTTTGTGTTAATGTGTACTTTATTAGTACTCCTAGTAGCACCAGGGTATTAGATACCGGTTCGGTTACTAAGTGTTAGTAACTCGAAATAAAAGAGCTACAGAGTAAATGGAGACTAGCTAAAGGGGAAATGACGATATGTGTTGGAAGTGTTTCCAAGCTTGATGTGATCAAGTATCACATACACCCTCTACCATCGAGATTGGTGTTAGACCTAAATAATTGTTATTTGGTTGAGCATAGACATGATTGGATCATGTTTGTCGCAATATGGTTATTCATTTAAAGAGAATAATGGTTGCTCTATTTATTTGAATAATACCTTCAATGGTCTTGCACCTAAAGGAATGGTTTATTGAATCTCGATCGTAGTGATACACATTTTCATGCCAAAAGATATAAGATAGCAATGATAGTACCACTTACTTGTGGCACTGCCATGTAAGTCATATTGGTATAAAACGCATGAAGAAGCTCCATTTTGATGGATCTTTGGACTCACTCGTTTTTGAAAAGTTTGAGACATGCGAACCATGTCTATTGGTGTATACGCATGAAGAAACTCCATGCAGATGGATCGTTTGTACTCACTTGATTTTGAAACACTTGAGATATGCAAATCATACCACATGGGCAAGATGATTAAAAAGCCTCATTTTTCAGTAAAATGGAACAAGATAGCAACTTGCTGGAAGTAAACACATTTTGATGTGTGCACTCCAATGAGTGCTGAGGCATGCAGTGAATATCGTTATGTTCTTACTTCACAAATGATTCGAGTAGATGTTGATATTTACTTGATGAAACACAAGGCTGAATTATTGAATGGTTCAAGTAATTTCAGAGTGAAGTTGAAGATCATCGTGACAAGAGGATAAAATATCTATGATATGATCATAGAGATGAGTATCTGAGTTACGAGCTTTGGCACGCAATTAAGACATTGTGAAAATTGTTTCACAATTAATACCGCCTGGAACACCATAGTGTGATGGTGTGTCCGAACATCATAGTTGCACCCTATTGGATATGGTGTGTACCATGATGTCTCTTGTCGAATTACCACTATCGTTCATGGGTTAGGCATTAGAGACAACCGCACTCACTTTAATAGGGCACCACGTGATTCCGTTGAGATGTCACCGTATGAACTATGGTTTAGAGAAACCTAAGCTGTCATTTCTTAAAGGTTTGGGGCTGCGACACTTATGTGAAAAAGTTTCAGGTTCATAAGCTCGAACCCAAAGCGGATAAAATGCGTCTTCATAGGACACCCAAAACAGTTGGGTATACCTCCTAATTCAGATACGAAAGCAATAGGGATTGTTTCTTGAATCAGGTCCTTTCTCGAGGAAAAGTTTGTCTCGAAAAAGTTGAGTGGGAGGATGGTGGAGACTTGATATGGTTATGGAACCGTCACTACAACTAGTGTGTAGCAAGGCACAGGAAGTTGTTCCTGTGGCACATACACCAATTGAAATAGAAGCTTATGATAGTGATCATGAAGTTTCGGATCAAGTCACTACCGTACCTCGTAGGGTGACAAGAATGCGTACTACTTCCGAGTGGTACAGTAATCCTGTCTTGAAGGTCATGTTGCTAGACAACAATGAACCTACGAGCTATGGAGAAGCAATGGTGGTCCCAAATTCCGACAAATGGTTAGAAGCCATGAAATCCGAGATAGGATCCATGTATCATAACAAAGCATGAACTTTGGTGGACTTGCCCGATGATCGGCAAGCCATTGAGATAAATGGATCTTTAAGAAGAAGATGGACGTGGACGGTAATGTCACCGTCTATGAAGCTCGACTTGTGGCGAAGAGTTTTTCACAATTTCAAGGAGTTGACTACGATGAGATTTTCTCATCCGTAGCGATGCTTAAGTCCGTCGGAATCATGTTAGCATTAGCTGCATTTATGAAATCTGGCAGATGGATGTCAAAACAAGTATTCGTAAGGAAAGGTTGTATGTGATACAATCAGAAAGTTTTTGTCGATCCTAAGGATGCTAGAAGGTATGCTGGCTCCAGTGATCCTTCTAAGGACTGGAGTAAGCATCTCGGAGTTGGAATGTGCGCTTTGATGGTCAAAGATTTTGGGTTTATACAAAGTTTATGATAAACTTGTATTTCCAACGAAGTGAGTGGGAGCACTATAGAATTTCTGATGAGTATATGTTGTTGAGATATTGATGATCAGAAATGATGAAGAATTTTCTATAAAGCATATAGGGTTATTTGAAAAGTGTTTTTCAAGTGAAAACCTGGATTAAGCTACTTGAATGTTGAGCATCAAAGATCTATGAGGATAGATCAAAAACCGCTTAATGGTACTCTCAAATGAGCATATACCTTGACATGATCTTGAAGGTGTTCAAGATGGATCAGTCAAAGAAGGAGTTCTTGCCTGAGATGTAAGGTATGAAGTTAAGACTTAAAGCTCGACCACGACAGAAAAGAGAGAAAGGACGAAGGTCGTCCCCTATGCTTTAGACGTAGGCTCTACAGTATGCTATGCTGTGTACCGC
The DNA here is from genome assembly GCA_021437245.1 of Aegilops speltoides. NCBI lineage: Eukaryota > Viridiplantae > Streptophyta > Magnoliopsida > Poales > Poaceae > Aegilops > Aegilops speltoides. Next base: position 5,116,217 of record CM038146.1, on the reverse strand, counting down.
ACCGGAAGTGTGCCTTGCCATGAGTCAGTCAAGGGGTACAAGAATGATCCAGGAATGGATCATTAGACAGCGGTCAAAATTGTCCTTGGAGTAAATAAGGACATGTTTCTCGATTATGGAGGCGATAAAGAGTTCGGCGTAAAGGGTTACATTGATGCAAGCTTTAACACCTATCCGAGTGACTCTGAGTAGCAAACCGGATACGTATAGTGGAGCGATCATTTGGAATAACTCCAAGTGGAGCGTGGAAGCAGCATTTACAATATGACCTAGAGATTTGTGAAGTACATACGGATCTGAATGTTGCAGACCCGTAGACTAAAACCTCTCTCACAAGCAAAACATGATAAAACCCCAGAACTCATTGAGTCTTAATCACATGATGATGTGAACTACTTTATTGACACTAGTAAACTCTTTGGATATTGGTCACATGGTGATGTGACCTATGAGTGTTAATCACATGGCGATGTGAACTAGATTATTGACTCTAGTGCAAGTGGGAGACTGTTGGAAATATGCCCTAGAGGCAATAATAAATTAGTTATTATTATATTTCCTTGTTCATGATAATCTTATATTATCCATGCTATAATTGTATTGATAGGAAACTCAGATACATGTGTGGATACATAGACAACACCATGTCCCTAGTAAGCCTCTAGTTGACTAGCTCGTTGATCAATAGATGGTTACGGTTTCCTGACCATGGACATTGGATGTCGTTGATAACGGGATCACATCATTAGGAGAATGATGTGATGGACAAGACCCAATCCTAAGCCTAGCAAAAGATCGTGTAGTTCATATGCTAAAGCTTTTCCAATGTCAAGTATCTCTTCCTTAGACCATGAGATCGTGTAACTCCCGGATACCGTAGGAGTGCTTTGGGTGTATCAAACGCGTCACAACGAATCGGGTGACTATAAAGGTGCACTACAGGTATCTCCGAAAGTGTCTGCTGGGTTGACACGGATCGAGATCTGGGATTTGTCACTGTAAACGGAGAGGTATCTCTGGGCCCACTCGGTAGGACATCATCATAATGTGCACAATGTGACCAAGGGGTTGATCACGGGATGATGTGTTACGGAACGAGTAAAGAGACTTGTCGGTAACGAGATTGAACAAGGTATCGGTATACCGACGATCGAATCTCGGGCAAGTATAATACCGCTAGACAAAGGGAATTGTATACGGGATCGATTGAGTCCTTGACATCGTGGTTCATCCGATGAGATCATCGTGGAACATGTGGGAGCCAACATGGGTATCCCGATCCCGCTATTGGTTATTGACCAGAGAACGTCTCGGTCATGTCTGCATGGTTCCCGAACCCGTAGGGTCTACACACTTAAGGTTCGGTGACGCTAGAGTTGTTATGGGAAATAGTATGTGGTTACCGAAGGTAGTTTGGAGTCCCAGATGAGATCCCGGACGTCACGAGGAGTTTCGGAATGGTCCGGTGGTGAAGATCGATATATTGGACGAAGGGTATTGGAGTCCGGAAGTGTTCCGGAGGTACCAGGCTATGGCCAGCATGACCGAAAGGTGTTTCGGGAGCCCCGACAAGTGTTGGAGGGCCTCATGGGCCAAAGGGGAAGGGGCAAACCAGCCCACTAAGGGTTGGTGCGCCCCCCACACCCTTTCCCACGTTACTTGGGGAGGTGGGGCGCCTCCACCTGGCTTGGGAGGCAAGCCTCCACCTGCTTGGCTTGGGGGGCAAGTCTCCCTAGGATTTTCCCTAGGGAGATCCAATCTGCCTAGCCGCCGCCCCCTAGGGGAAACCCTAGGGCGCCTCCCCCTCTCCCCTTGCCCCTATATATAGTGGAGGGGTGGGAGGGCAGCCGTGACCTCTTCCCTGGCGCAGCCCTCCCTCCTCCTACCTTCTCCTCCTCCTCCATGGTGCTTGGCGAAGCCCTGCCGGAGAACCACGAGCTCCACCACCACCACGCCGTCGTGCCGACGGAGCTCACCCTCAACTTCTCCTCTACCCTTGCTGGATCAAGAAGGAGGAGACGTCCCCGGGCTGTACGTGTGTTGAACGCGGAGGTGCCGTCCGTTCGGCACTTAGATCGAAATCAACCGCTATCTGAAAGCTATGAGTACGACTCCTTCATCTGCGTTCTTCCAACGCTTCCGCTTAGCGATCTACAAGGGTATGTAGATGCACTCTCCTTCCCCTCATTGCTGGTTTCTCCATAGATAGATCTTGGTGACACGTAGGAAAATTTTGAATTTCTGCTACGTTCCCCAACAGTCCGGTCGTTTAACGGCCGGACTCGAAAATTGCCTTAAAAGGCTGCTCTGTACTTCTGCCGCGAGAGCCGATGTATGTTTCTCCGTTTGGAGGGAGCGTTCCGTATTTCCGTTGACCGTGATGACCCCACGAGGGCCTGGCATCTTGAGCTTTAGGTATGCATAATGCGGCACCGCATTGAACGTGGCAAACGCGGTTCGTTCGAGCAGAGCGTGATAGCCACTGCGGAACGGGACTATGTCGAAGATTAACTCCTCGCTTCGGAAGTTATCCGGGGATCCGAAGACCACTTCCAGGGTGACTGAGCCTGTACAATTGGCCTCAATGCCTGGTATGACGCCTTTGAAGGTCGTCTTTGTAGTTTTAATCCTTGAGGGGTCTATGCCCATCTTGCGCACTGTATCCTGATAAAGCAGGTTCAGGCTACTGCCGTCGTCCATCAGGACTCTTGTGAGGTGAAATCCATCGACGATTGGGTCTAGAACCAATGCGGCGAATCCGCCATGGCGGATACTGGTCGGATGTCTCTTCTATCGAAAGTGATCGGGCAAGAGGACCATGAATTGAACTTTGGGGCGACTGGCTCCATCGCATATATGTCCCTTAGTGCACGCTTCCGCTCCCTCTTGGGTATATGGGTTGCATATATCATGTTTACCGTCCGCACTTGTGGGGGGAAAGCTTTCTGTCTTCTACTGTTCGGCGGCCGGGTCTCTTCCTCGTCGTCGCTATGCAGCCTCTTGTCATTGTTTTCGGCAATTAACTTGCCTGCCTGCCTTCCTGAATATCCAACAATCTCTGTTGGTGTGGTTAGCTGGCTTTTCGGGGGTGCCATGTATCTGGCAAGAGTGATCGAGTATTCGGTCCAAATTGGACGGACCCGGAGTGGTTCTTTTGAATGGCTTTTTCCGCTGACCGGGTTTAGAGCCTCGGAATCAAGCGTTGACTGTCGTATCCTCATTGTTTTCGCCGTTAACGCGGCGTTTGTTTTTGTGTCAACGCGACCTGCCATTGTGGTCCTTAGTATCCGGACTTCCAGCATTTTTGCTAAGGTTGTTGCTACGAGCTAGCCATCTGTCCTCTCCCACACAGAAGCGGGTCATGAGTGATGTGAGTGCTGCCATGGATTTCGGCTTTTCCTGTCCTAGGTGCCGGGCCAGCCACTCGTCGCGGATGTTATGTTTGAAGGCTGCAAGGGCCTCTGCATCCAAACAGTCGACGATTTGATTTTTCTTTGTTAAGAACCGTGTCCAGAATTGTCTGGCCGATTCGTCTGGCTGCTGAATTATGTGGCTTAGGTCATCGGCGTCTGGTGGTCGCACATATGTGCCCTGGAAGTTGTCAAGGAATGCGGCTTCCAGGTCTTCCCAACACCCAATTGACTCTGTGGACAGGCTGTTAAGCCAATGCCGAGCTGGTCCTTTAAGCTTGAGTGGGAGGTATTTGATGGCGTGGAGATCGTCGCCGCGGGCCATATGGATATGAAGTAAATAATCTTCGATCCAAACCGCGGGGTCTGTTGTGCCATCGTAGGATTCAATGTTTACGGGTTTAAACCCTTCGGGGATTTGATGATCCATTACTTCGTCTGTGAAGCATAGCGGGTGTGCGGCGCCTCTATACTGAGCAATATCACGACGTAGCTCAAGAGAGCGTTGTCTGCTGTGTTCGGCCCGGCCGGAGTTGTTGTATCCGGCATGACGGTGTTCGTCGTGGGTCGTGGGGCACCCACGTGATCCATAGATGGATCTGGATTGCCTTGCTTTGTCCTCCAATATATCTCGCAAGTCCGACGCGTTCCCTTGTGGCTTCGTACTTTTGGAGCGATGCCGGGGTACGGTCTTGGTGGGGGGGCCTGGATGCCTCTCTGTCGCGATCACGGGGTGGTCGGTCGGCCGTATTGTGCGCTAATGATGAAGGTTCATATGCCTCCTCCTCTGATCGGGGGAGCGACTTGCGTTTTGGGTAGCTCTTGGAGGGGCGTTCGAGTTCATACTCTTCGGCCGCGAGGACCTCGGTCCATCTGTCGGCCAGCAGGTCTTGATCAGCTTGAAGCTGTTGCTGCTTTTTCTTTAGGCTATTTGCCGTGGCCATTAGCCTGCGTTTGAAACACTCTTGTTCGACGGGATCCTCAGGCACGATGAATTCGTCGTCGTCGAGGCTTGCCTCGTCTTCGGAGGGAGGTATGTAATTATCGTCCTCGACCTCGTCTTCTGCCGCTCTCTCGTGAGGGCTGGCTTCTGCATCCCCCTGCGCTGAATCCTGCTGGAGGGGGTTGTGTTCGGCACTTTACGGGGTATTATTATCTCCTGTGCCGGAATGTCCATTCTTGCTGTGGCGGGATTTAGAGCGGCGCCGCTGACGTTGGCGCTTGGGTTGTTTCTTTAAGGAATCTGCCTCCGCTGCTTCTTCGCCATCCCCATCCTTTGGGGTATCCACCATGTATATGTCGTATGACAAGGTGGCCTTCCAGTGCCCTGTAGGCGCTGGTTCTTGATCGTCTCTAGCATCGTCGTCCATGCCGTCGATGTCTTCGAAGTCGTAGTCTAGCATGTCGGTTAGGTCGTCGACAGTGGCTACAAAGTGGGTGGTGGGTGGGCTTTAAATTTCTTCGTCGTCCGCATCCCAACCATCCTGGCCATAATCCGACCAGGGCTCTCCGGATAGCGAGAGATGCTTTAGCGAATTTAGGATGTCGCCAAAGGGTGAGTGCTGAAAGATGTCCGCGGTAGTGAACTCCATGATCGGCACCCAACCGGATTCAATTGGCAGGGGCGCGGGAGGCTCGGAGTCCGGCACCTCGGAGTCATGAGCTTTATAAGGGACAAGGTCAGTGTTTGGCTCCATCGCCGTAGTGGTTGCAGCCCCCGAGGCGGTGGCCAGCCATCCGTCCTCGATCTGCGCGATCGGCTCCAAACTATGGGTCGGAGCGGATTCGTGTGCGGCCTCCAGGGTACTGTCCGGCAGCAGAATTAGATCTTGCCCATCGTGACAGTGCGGCGCGCTTGGCTGTGGCTCGGATCCGTCGAAGATCAAGTCTCCGTGGATATCTGCCGTGAATTTTAAGCTTCCGAATCTGACCTGACGGCCAGGGGCGTAGCTTTCGATCTGCTCCAGATGACCAAGTGAATTGGCCCGTAGTGCAAAGCCGCCGAATACGAAGATCTGTCCGGGGAGAAAAGTCTCACCCTGGACGTCGTTGTCGCTGATGATGGTTGAAGGAGCCATCAAGCCTATCGGTGACGACACAGAGGTACTCTCAATGAAAGCACCAATGTCGGTGTCAAAACTGGCGGATCTCGGGTAGGGGGTCCCGAACTGTGCGTCTAGGGGGATGGTAACAGGAGACAAGGGACACGATGGTTTACCCAGGTTCGGGCCCTCTTGATGGAGGTAAAACCCTACGTCCTGCTTGATTAATATTGATAATATGGGTAGTACAAGAGTAGATCTACCACGAGATCAAGGAGGCTAAACCCTAGAAGCTAGCCTATGGTATGATTGTTGTAATGGTTGTCTTGTCCTACGGACTAAAACACTCCGGTTTATATAGACACCGGAGAGGGCTAGGGTTACACAAAGTCCGTTACAATGGTAGGAGATCTACATATCCGTATCGCCAAGCTTGCCTTCCACGCCAAGGAAAGTCCCATCCGGACACGGGACGGAGTCTTCAATCTTGTATCTTCGTAGTCTTGGAGTCCGGCTGACAATGATAGTCCGGCTATCCGGACACCCCCTAGTCCAGGACTCCCTCATTCAGTTTGCTACAGACTGTTCTGTTTTTGACAGATTCTGTTTTTGATGCATAGTTTGCTTCCTTTGATGAAACTATCAATTTATATTAGTGGATTAAGCCATGACAAACTTATATTACAGTAGACACAATTCAAAAACAAAATATTAATTGGTTCACAACAGTACTTAGAGTAGTGATTTTCTTTATTATACTAATGGATCTTACCGAGTTTTCTGTCGAAGTTTTTTGTGGATGAAGTGTTTGATCGAGGAGGTCTCGATATGAGGAAAAGGAAGAGAGGCAAGAGCTCAAGATTGGGGATTCCCAAGGCACCCCAAGTAAATATTCAAGGAGATCAAGCGTCTAAGCTTGGGGATGCCCCGGAAGGCATCCCCTCTTTCTTCAACAAGTATCGGTATGTTTTCGTATTCGTTTCGTTCATGCGATATGTGCAAGTCTTGGAGCGTCTTTTGCATTTAGTTTTCACTTTTCTTTTATGCACCATGCTGGTATGAGATAGTACATGGTTGATTTATAGAATGCTCATTGCACTTCACTTAAATCTTTTGAGTATGGCTTTGTAGAATGCTTCATGTGCTTCACTTATATCATTTGAAGTTTGGATTGCATGTTTCTCTTCACATAGAAAATCGCCATTTGTAGAATGCTCTTTTGCTTCACTTATAATTGTTAGAGCGTGGGCATATCTTTTGTAGAAAGAATTAAACTCTCTTGCTTCACTTATATCTATTTAGAGAGATGACAGGAATTGGTCAATCACATGGTTAGTCATAAAATCCTACATAAACTTGTAGATCGCTGAATATGATATGTTTGATTCCTTGCAATAGTTTTGCGATATAAAGATAGTGATATTAGAGTCATGCTAGTGGGTAGTTGTGTATTGTAGAAACACTTGTGTTAAGGTTTGCAAGTCCCGTAGCATGCACGTATGGTAACCGTTGTGTGACAAATTTGAAGCATGGGGTGTTTCTTTGATTGTCTTCCTTATGAGTGGCGGTCGAGGACGAGCGATGGTTTTTTCCTACCAATCTATCCCCCTAGGGGCATGCGTTGTAGTACTTTGCTTTGAGGGCTAATAAACTTTTGCAATAAGTATATGAGTTATTTATGACTAATGTGAGTCCATGGATTATACGCACTTTTACCTTTCCATCATTGCTAGCCTATTCGGTTCCGTGCATTGCCCTTTCTCACCTTGAGAGTTGGTGCTAACTTCGCCGGTGCATCCAAACCCTGTGATACGATACGCTCTATCACACATAAGCCTCCATATATCTTCCTCAAAACAGCCACCATACCTACCTATCATGGCATTTCTATAGCCATTCCGAGATATATTGCCATGCAACTTCCATCATCATCATATACATGACTTGAGCATTCATTGTCATATTGCTTTGCATGATCGTAAGATATCTAGCATGATGTTTTCATGGCTTGTCCGTTTTTTGATGTCATTGCTATGCTAGATCATTGCACATCCCGGTACACCGCCGGAAGCATTCATATAGAGTCATATCTTTGTTCTAATATCGAGTTGTAATATTGAGTTGTAAGTAAATAAAAGTGTGATGATCATCATTATAGAGCATTGCCCCATGAAAAAGAGAGGCCAAAGAAGCCTAAATAAAAAAGGGGGGCCAAAGAAGCCCATCCAAAAAAAAGAAAATGGGCAATGTTACTATCCTTTTACCATACTTGTGCTTCCGAGTAGCACCATGTTCTTCATATAGAGAGTCTCCTATATTATCACTTTCATATACTAGTGGGAATTTTTCATTATAGAACTTGGCTTGTATATTCCAATGATGGGCTTCCTCAAATGCCCTAGGTCTTCATAAGCAAGCAAGTTGGATGCACCCTCACTTAGTTTAAGTTTGAGCTTTTTTACACTTATAGCTGTTAGTGCATCCGTTGCATGGCAATCCCTACTCCTCGCATTGACATCAATTGATGGGCATCTCCATAGCCCGTTGATTAGCCGCATCGATGTGAGACTTTCTCCCTTTTGTCTTCTCCACATAAACCCCCACCATCATATTCTATTCCACCTATAGTGCTATATCCATGGCTTACGCTCATGTATTGCGTCAGGGTTGAAAAGGTTGAAACGCATTAAAAAGTATAAACCAATTGCTCGGCTTGTCATCGGGGTTGTGCATGATGGGAGCATTTTGTGTGACGAAAATGAAGCATGGCCAAACTATATGATTTTGTAGGGATAAGCTTGCTTTGGCCATGTTGTTTTGAAAAGACATGATTGCTTTATTAGTATGCTCGAAGTATTATCGTTTTTATGTCAAATGATAGACTATTGCTTTGAATAACTCGTGTCTTAATATTCATGCCATGATTAGATTACACGATCAAGATTATGCTAGGTAACATTCCACATCAAAAATTATCTTTTTTATCATTTACCTACTCAAGGACCAGCAGGAATTAAGCTTGGGGATGCTGATACGTCTCCGTCGTATCTATAATTTTTTATTGTTCAATGCCAATATTATTCAACTTTCATATACTTTTGGCAACTTTTTATACTATTTTTTGGGACTAAAATATTGATCCAGTGCCCAGTGCTAGTTCCTGTTTGTTGCATGTTTTATGTTTCGCACAAACCCAATATCAAACGGAGTCCAAACGGGATAAAAATGGACGAAGAATTATGTTGGAATATTTGTGATTTTTGGGAGGAAGAATCAACGCGAGACGGTGCCCGAGGTGGCCATGAGGGTGGCCCACGCCACCACTCCAGGTGGGCGCGCCCCCCACCCTCGTGGGCCCCTCGTAAGGCGGTTGATGCTCTACTTTGGCCTCAAGAAAGCTAATTTTTGGAAAAATATCTGGGCGAAGGTTTCAATCCAATCGGAGCTATGGATCTCCGGATATAAAAGAAATGGTGCCAGGGCAGAATCTGGGAACGCAGAAATAAAGAGAGACAAAGAGACAGATCCAATCTCGGAGGGGCTCTCGCCCCTCCCATGCCATGGGAGCCAAGGACCAGAGGGGAAACCCTTCTCCCATCAAGGGAGAAGGTCAAGGAAGAAGAATAAGAAGAAGGGGGGCTCTCTCCCCCTTGCTTCCGGTGGCGCGGGAACGCCGCCGGGGGCCATCATCATTACCACGATCTTCACCAACACCTCCGCCGTCTTCACCAACATCTCCATCACCTTCCCCCATCTATATTTAGCGGTCCACTCCGCCACAACCCGCTGTACCCTCCACTTGAACATGGTGCTTTATGCTTCATATTATTATCCAATGATGTGTTGCCATCCTATGATGTCTCAGTAGATTTTCATTGTCCTATCGCTGACTGATGAATTGCTATGATTAGTTTAATTTGCTTGTGGTAATGTTGCTGTCCTATTATGCCCTCCGTGTCGCGCAAGCGTGAGGGATTCCCGCTGTAGGGTGTTGAATATGTTCATGATTCGCTTATAGTGGGTTGCTTGAGTGACAGAAGCATAAACCCGAGTAAGGGGGTTGTGGCGTATGGGATAAAGGGGACTTGATGCTTTAATGCTATGGTTGGGTTTTACCTTAATGATCTTTAGTAGTTGCGGATGCTTGCTAGAGTTCCAATCATAAGTGCATATAATCCAAGAAGAGAAAGTAGGTTAGCTTATGCCTCTCCCGCATAAAACTTGCTATCGGTCTAGTAAAGTAGTCAATTGCTTAGGGACAATTTGACAACTCCTACCACCACTTTTCCACACTCGCTATATTTACTTTATTGCTCCTTTATCTAAACAGCCCCTACTTTTTATTTTCGTGTTCTTTATATTCTTGCAAACCTATCCAACAACACCGACAAAGTACTTCTAGTTTCATACTTGTTCTAGGTAAAGCGAACACTAAGCATGCGTAGATTCGTATCAGTGGCAGATAGGACTTGAGAGAATATTTGTTCTACCTTTAGCTCCTCATTGGGTTCGACACTCTTACTTATCGAAAGAGGATACAATTATCCCCTACACTTGTGGGTTATCAGATCCGCACCGTACTTCAGTTAGCCGTCTCCCGAGCTTGGCCTGTGCATCAGTTGGACGTCTCCAACACCTTCTTGCACGGCCACCTTGCTGAGCAAGTGTTCTGTGAGCAGCCCACAAGCTTCGTCGATGCCACGCATCCAGACCATGTGTGCCTGCTCTCCCGTTCACTTTACGGGTTGAAGCAGGCACCTCAGGCCTGGTACCAGCGCATCGCTGCATTCCTGCAGATGCTCGGATTTACATCCACTCCCTCTGATGCGTCGCACTTCGTGTACCATCACGGAGCTGACACGGCCTTCTTGCTGCTCTACATCAACGACATCATCCTAATGGCATCCACTGTCGCGCTCCTTCGGCGGCTTACTGCCCGTCTTCGTGATGAGTTTTCCCTTGAGGACTTGGGCCCCCCCTGCACTACTTCCTTGGCATCGAGGTGGTTCGACGGCGAGACGGGTTTTTCCTACACTACCAGCGGTATGCCCATGAGCTTCTTGACCGTGCTGGCATGCTTAACTACAAGTCCGCTCCCATGCCCGTCGACACCAAGGCCAAGGTTTCCGCTCTGGAGGGTTCTCTCTTATCCAATGCGACATTCTATTGCTCCATTCACTACTGGAATTAGCTTATTTTCCGTCTGCCAACTTTTTGCCGTCTGCTGGCCGACGGAAAAGAAGGTCTTTGCCGCCAGCCACACAAAAACGGACAGCAAAGATGTGGCTGATGGCAAACAAGGTCTGCCATCAGCCAGTTCTTTGCCGTCCGGTGGTTGATGACAAAGAATCTTTGCCGTCCGCTAGCAAAGAGGTGGGTGGGTCCAGTTATGTTTAACCAACTCAAGCCCACGGGCCCCACCTCTTTGCCGTCGGGTACGTTAACGGCCGTCCTGCCCCCGTCCTCTGTCTCTTCTCTCCACTCTCTCATTCCCTCCCCACCCACACACCCGCTCCGCCGCCGTCGAACCCGTCTGTCGTAGCTGGCCACCCCGCACCCCTCCCCTGCGGCGCCCCGACCTCCACCGCACCCCCGCCGCCCCTTCCATGTTGCCCCGCCCCCGCCCCCTCCCCTCCGTCACCATCCCCTACCCACACTGCCCGCGCCGCCTCCACGACCCGTCCCTGCATAGCCGGCCGCCCCCACCCCAAGACCCTTCCCGACCTCCACCATGGCCCGCCTCCCCTCCACGTCGGCCAGCCAGCCATGGCTGCCCCCCCGCCCGCCCCACAGCTGCCGTCCCCACCCGTCCCTTGCCACCCATCCGGCCTCACCCTCCACCAGGTCGCCGCCTCCTCCAGCGTCCGCCGCGGCCGTCCGGCCTCCCCCTCCACCGGGTCGCCGCCTCCTCCTACAAGTGAGCTCCCCCTTTTTGTTTCTTTTAGTTTAGTTTCGGTTTTAGTTATAGTTTTAGTTTAGTTTTAGTTTCAGTTTAATTTTAGTTTACTTTATTTTAGATTAGTTTTAGTTATTTTAGTTTAGTTTATCTTAGGTTACTTTTACTTTTAGTTTAGAAGAAGAAGTAGAAGGAGGAGGAGGAGGGAGAAGAAGAAAGAAGAAAAGAAGAAGAAGAGGAAAAATGAGAAGAAGAAGAAGAAGAAGAAGAAGAAGAGGAGGGGGAGGAGGAGGAGGAGGAGGAGGAGGAGGAGAAGAAGAAGAAGAAGAAGAAGAAGAAGAAGAAGAAGAAGAAGAAGAAATAGGAGAGGAGGAGGAGGAGAAGAAGAAAGACGAGAGGAGGAGAAGAAGAAGAAGAAAAGGAAAAAAGAGACCCCGACCCCGACCCTCGACACCCCGGCACGACACCTCGACCCCGACCCCCGACCCCTGACACCCTGACACCACACCTCGACCCTGACCCCGACCACCGACCAACCGACACCCTGACACCACACCCCGGCCCACACCCTGACCCCGACCCCGACCCCGAACCCGACACCTGACACCCCGACCCCGACACGACACCCCGGCACGACACCCCAACCCCGACACCTGACACCACACCCCGACACCTGACACCCCGACCACCGACACCCTAACACCACACCCACCCTTACCCCCGACCCCCGACACCCTGACACCACACCCCGACCCCGGCCCCGACACCCTGACACCCCGACCCTGACATGACACCCCGGAACGACACCCCGACACCCGGAGACCACACCCCGACCCCGACCACCGACCATCGACACCCCCATCCCTGACACCCCGACCACCGACACCCCGACCCCGACCCCAACCACCGACACCCCGACCCCGACCCCGACCATCGACATCCCGACCCCGACCACGACACCCCGACACCCTGAGACCCCGACAACCGAAACCCCGACTCCCCCACCCCGACCCCGACCCCGACACCGACACCCCAACACCCAAACACCCCGATCGACCCCGGACATGATGATGATACAAAAACATCATATATATCTGTGTTGATCGGGTGTATTTTTATTATGTTCAGGATGATGATACACTTAAATTATATACATATTATTATGTTCATGTCAGGTATCCAATTTATTTATGTTGTACTAATTTCGTTTAGTTTTTGTCATTGCAGGTGTTGACAGGATGGTGGGCAAGGGTCCAGAGCGCCCCGAGCCTCCTGCGAGTGCTACTAGGAGGGGTGGTACCATTATTGCACCCAGCCCTCCGGAGAGCGCTGCTAGACAGTATGCAGACAACTGCGGCGGGCGCTTCTACTTCGGCTGGGAAAGGTCGGGGAGGACGAAGAAGGCTGGTAGAGGTGGACGTGGCAGTGGGATAGGTAGGAAGGCTGCTACGCCTTCCTTGCCGCCACCCTTAGCTGATTCACCCGACCACAAGGACTGCTCTGTCTGACGTGGACCCGTCTCGGACTCTGGTCCATGGGCCTCCGGTCGCTGATCCTTCGCCCCACCAAACTTGGGTCACTGATCCTTCGCCCCACGTGAGTCCGGTCCCAGAGTCTTCGTCCCAGAAGTCTCCGGTCACGGGGTCTTCGTCCAAGAAGACTCCGGTCCCGCCGTCTTCTTCCCACGAGACTCCGGAGGCTAGTGGCCCTGAGGATGGTAGCGAGGACACCTTTTCAGATGATAGCTACAGCCACTACTAGAAAATAGGCTATCAATGGCGCACCTATTTTGGCCATTAATGGCGCACAGATAGTAATGGCGCACCTATAGTGCGCCATTACTATGCCTAGAAGTGCGCCATTACTATCTGACTGAGTAATGGCGCACCACATAGAAGTGTGCCATTACTAACAACTTTTTTCAGAATTTATTTTTCAAATATTTTTTTTAATTTTTTTTAGAATTTTTTTTCGTTTTTTTCTTAATCTCAGGTCACTATGGCCTAATCTCGGGTCAATTTGCTTAATCTCAAGTCAAATCGCACTCCGTGGTCAAACTTCCTGGAAGGTCACCCATCCTCACACTACTCCAGCCCCAGCATGCTTAACTTCTCAGTTCTATCCAACCCCAGCACCAGCTCACTTAATAGGCACTTGTTGATATATCTATCATATCAATCCTATTAAACCTTGTTGATGTCTAGGTCTTTTTTCATGTTCATGAGTGTGATGAAATTTTGAAAAAATATTTCAAACTTCCCGGTCATATTACGTATCATATTTAGAACATGTTTTCCAAAAAAAAAATCTGAAACCAATTTTTTTTCTGTTACTAGTGGCGCACCTAGCAAATGGTGCGCCATTACTAACTTTGAATTTTTTTTCCATTCCCCCCCTCTAGATCTTAAAAGCCCCGTATCTTTTATTCAGTTAGGGTTTTGGGGATTCTAAAAATCTTCAACGGGGTTCGTATGCAAAAACTTTTCGAGTAGATGATTTTTCATATAAAAAAGTTTTTAATCCGAGTTCGTATGCAAAAGTTATGCCCATTTTACTAAATTCCAGAGAGATTTAGCAAATAAAGTCGAAATTCATATTTGTAAAATTTCCCAACAACTAGACCACATATCACATGTGAAACTTATTTTCTTTTAGTTTTTTGACATTTCCATCATTTTCTTTTATTTTTTTAAAACTGAAAAGGCGGTCCATGGGGGGTGCATTTGGTGAAATTTTCGGCCACCTAGAAAGTTAGTAATGACGCACCTTCACAAAGTGCGCCATGATTATTTGTATGACTTGGTCAAACCTTGGTCAAAGTTAGTAATGGCGCACTTTGTATAGGTGCGCCATTATTAAGTTTGACATAGTAATGACGCACCTACGCAAAGTGCGCCACACTACTAGGAAAAGGGCTACTAATGGCGCACCAGTTTTGCCTACTAATGGCGCATCACTGGTGCGCCATTAGTAGCACGCCATTAGAATTTTTTACTAATGGCGCTCCACTGGTGCGCCATTAGCATCTGGTATACTAATGTGCTTTGTCACACTAATGGCGCACTCTACCTTGATGGATACTATTGGCGCACTCTGCCTTGATGCGCCATTAGTATGAATTTTTGGTTTTTTTTCTTTTCTGATTTTTGCACAGGTTACAAAATATATTATTGGACAGAATATAGACAGCAGCACACAGCAACAGCAGATTCATCGAATACAATAGAAGATTAGTCTCCGAATACAATTCATCATATTAGTCTCCGAATTCAAAAGACCGAACAAAGATAAAACATTACAAGTCTCAAGACCGCGAGTATCGAGTTTGTCTTCACATTACAAGTCGATATCGATCATCTAAACTACCATCACATAAAAGAGAGCTATGGTCATCACGATGAGCATCATCGCGATCAAACTGGTCTTTATCCGGTTCCTCCAATGCTCCCTCCTCTCTCCCGCTAGATAGCGGGCATATCTAGATTCGGCCTCCGCCCTAGTGGTGTACCCTTTGTAACTGTTACCGCTGAAACGGTGAACCTGTCTCCGACACTCCTCCTAGTCGTCGTAGACTCCGGGAACCTTACCCTTGTACACGACATACGACGGCATCTCTATGCACAAGCCAAACAATGGACAATACATAAGCAATATGTAAGTATGCAACAAAAGGATCGGAAGAGAAAAGCAAGACATTAATAGCACGATTCATGGTCCCACTAATAAATAGCATCGATTACATCTAAGTTGAACGACTGTCCAAACCAAAGAGACATACGAATTCATTATAGTTTAATTACAACATGAGCCAATCAATGTTTCAGAACTACACATCACTACTTTCGACTCGACTCATCGGACAGGAGCGTGGATGAAGCCGCCGTCTGTCGTGATGGTCATGAAATCGCGGTCGTTGTCACAATGCATTTGTAGCATTTCATCTATCTCACTGTTGGACGGTTGATATCTGAGGAAGAACTGCCCCGAGGTATGAAGGACATCTTGATGGATGATGTCCGCAAACTCCGACTAGATGCGAAAGAATTCTTGTCTGAGGTTCGCGTCCTGGACTGCCGACAAGCTCGCGGCCCAATCTTTGAGATTATCTGGTAGCAGAAGTTGATGATGGTCCCTTACGATCGCCCGCATGTGATGGAGGGCGTAGTAGGCATCCTTCTGACCGCCAGGCGGCTGCTTGACGCAGCAGAACTTCGTATTGTGTGAGAACATGTGCTTGCCGTACTTACGAACTGCCCTAGTGAAGGTGCCTCCAGATTTGGCGTAGCCGGGGAGAACATCATCAAGAACTTTCTTGACATTTGTATAGTCCATCTTGGAGTTACGGTTCGGGTCGAAATACGTGGCCATGGAATATTTCGGGCTTAAGAGAGTGAGTGTGCAATGTGTGTCACTACACAGAACACGAAATGTTAGAAAAAAAAGAACGATCGAAATCTAAGAAATCATATGTTACGGGGCGGTTAAGGGATGACTTACTCGGGAAAGTAAGCCACAAGGAAGTTATCCTTATCTGGGTTTGCCAGAATGACGCCTTCAAGGTGTGAACTCGCAATTTGGCGGTCCCCAGTGCTGCTCAAGTGCTTGGCACGCATGTAGAAGGGGTCGACTATCACGATGTCCGGGGTTTGTCTCTAATGATCCGCATCTCCATACTCAGCGAAAACAGCCGAACGAAGGTGTAGTGCAGCGGATGAAGGTTAAACATAGCAAAGATGTCATCAAACCACAGGACGATCGTACCCCCGATGTCGCCATCCACAAAGCCCTTGCCCTCTGGCACCTTGGCCACGAAAACCGGGTATGCCACATCCTTCTCTCTAAGACGCCGCTTCTCCAAAGAAAGAACACTGTCGTGCAGACTCCGCATAGCACCAGTTACAACATTCAGCATATTTGGCGGTAGCATCGCCCTACCCGCCACATGCATCCTCCTCGAGATATCCTTAGGTGAATGTGGCCCGTCCTGAGCATGGATCGAACTCGGTGCCGGCTGATTCGCACTGGCGCCCTTGTTAGTCTTTCGTTTCCGTCCCTTCTTCTTGATCTCCTATAATGGGACCAATTTCTGCTCACAGACCGCCTTCTTGAGCGTGTTGGGGCTGATAATATTTCGCACCTCAGCTATCTGAGGCTCGGTGAAGGCGGGAGCTGGAGGCGTGTCCTGCGAACTGAACGTCAGACGACGCCTCTTGCAATTGGATTTCTCCGCTGTACCAGCTAGATCGCGGTCGTCTTGGTTGGGTTCTTGAGAAAGAGGCCCGCAGAACTCGTCAACGTACCCATGTTCGGCAAAGTACTTATCAACTTTGGTAAATGTATCGTCGTCGTTGTCGTCGTCGTCTGGATCCTGTGCCATAAGGCTGTCCGGATCCTGTGCCATAGGGATGTCCGAATAGGGATGTCCGGCAGGTCCGGTAGCATTGCGGCGTTCTTACCATGGCTTGGCGCCGGCACGACTGGCGGTCTTGTCTGTGGGGTGGTGTCCCCCGCCCCCAAACGAATCTGGCTCTTCGGCCAAAGCAGGGGACAGTTTACGCAGGCGCTAAGGGTCATCTCATCTTCTTCGTCGGCCGCAGCGGGTCGAACCGGAGGTAACAGCTCGTCGCAGCCTGGCAGCACCCGAACCACTTCAACCCTATACATTGTGGGTGGCATCGGATTACCGTGGAACATGGGGTTGCCCGGTTGAACGATTCTGCCCTTGGCGACATCGACCAACTCGGCGCCCATGAAGTGCAGAAGAGTGCAAGAAACGTTGGCGGTGCCCTGCGAAAACATGTACAGGGCGTCAAGGATGCCCAGTCAAAGGCAAGGAGATCAAGTCATCGGCCGAGAGGCTTAGTTACCGTGATGCCGTCGAGCTCGGCTAATGTCAAGGCACCGCCAACGGCGGGCGTGCAACTGACGAAGGGGGCGCTTGCTGGCGAGGTGCCGGCCGGCATACACCCGGGTGCATTAAGCTCCAATGCCCGTGCCGGCGCCAGAGACACGAATACCGCCTCCGCTGCAGACACCAATGGCGCCGCCGCCGGAGACACCAATGGCGCCGCATGCGCGCTGTGCGAGTTGCTGGCCGTGAAGCTGGGAACCGGGGGAGGCCCCTGTTGGCCGCCGCAATTCACGTCTGAATCCCATGAATCAACGTAGGCACCATGGCGTTGAGCTTCGTTCCCAGTTGTTGTTCCACTTGCTCTTGGACAAGCTCCGGAATCCGCGCCACTTGTGCCTTGAGTGCTTCAACCTCACGCGTCTGGCTTTCCGAGCTGGCCTTTTTCTCCTCGATGATTTCATCGGTTGAACCACGATGTCGAGGATTAATCAAACCCCGTATACAATTCCCTTTGTCAATCGGTACGTTACTTGCCCGAGACTCGATCGTCGGTATCCCAATACCTTGTTCAGTCTCATTACCGGCAAGTCACTTTACTCGTACCGTAATGCATGATCCCGTGGCCAACTCATTGGTCACCTTGAGCTCATTATGATGATGCATTACCGAGTGGGCCTAGAGATACCTCTCCGTCATACGGAGTGACAAATCCCAGTCTCGATCCGTGTCAACCCAACAGACACTTTCGGAGATACCTGTAGTGCACCTTTATAGTCACCCGATTCGTTGTGACGCTTGATACACCCAAAGCACTCCTACGGTATCCGGGAGTTACACGATCTCATGGTCGAAGGAAGAGATACTTGACATTGGAAAAGCTCTAGCAAACGAACTACACGATCTTTGTGCTATGCTTAGTATTGGGTCTTGTCCATCACATCATTCTCCTAATGATGTGATCCCGTTATCAACGACATCCAATGTCCATAGCCAGGAGACCATGACTATCTGTTGATCACAATGAGCTAGTCAACTAGAGGCTCACTAGGGACATATTGTGGTCTATGTATTCACACGTGTATTACGATTTCCGGATAATACAGTTATAGCATGAATAAAAGACAATTATCATGAACAATGAAATATAATAATACTTTTATTATTGCCTCTAGGGCATATTTCCAACAGTCTCCCATTTGCTCTAGAGTCCCCAATCTAGTTACATTGTGATGAATCGAACACCCATAGAGTTCTGGTGTTGATCATGTTTTGCTCGCGAGAGAGGTTTAGTCAACGGATCTGCGACATTCAGATCCGTGTGCACTTTGCAAATTTCTATGTCTCCATCTTGAACATTTTCACGAATGGAGTTGAAGCGACGCTTGATGTGCCTGGTCTTCTTGTGAAACCTGGGCTCCTTGGCAACTGCAATAGCTCCAGTGTTGTCACAGAAGAGTTTGATCGGCCCCGATGCATTGGGTATGACTCCTAGGTCGGTGATGAACTCCTTCACCCAAATTGCTTCATGCGCTGCCTCCAAGGCTGCCATGTACTCCGCTTCACATGTAGATCCCGCCACGACGCTCTGCTTGCAGCTGCACCAGCTTACTGCTCCACCATTCAACATATACACGTATCCGGTTTGTGACTTAGAGTCATCCAGATCTGAGTCGAAGCTAGCGTCAACGTAACCCTTTACGACGAGTTCTTCATCTCCTCCATAAACGAGAAACATGTCCTTTGTCCTTTTCAGGTACTTCAAGATATTCTTGACTGCTGTCCAGTGTTCCTTGCCGGGATTACTTTGGTACCTTGCTAACAAACTTACGGCAAGGTTTTCATCAGGTCTGGTACACAGCATGGCATACATAATAGATCCTATGGCTGAAGCATAGGGGATGACACTCATCTCTTCTTTATCTTTTGCCGTGGTCGGTGACTGAGCCGAGCTCAACCTCACACCTTGTAACATAGGCAAGAACCCCTTCTTGGACTGATCCATTTTGAACTTCTTCAAAATCTTATCAAGGTATGTGCTTTGTGAAAGACCTATGAGGCGTCTCGATCTATCTCTATAGATCTTGATGCCTAATATATAAGCAGCTTCTCCAAGGTCCTTCATTGAAAAACACTTATTCAAGTAGGCCTTAATGTTGTCCAGAAGTTCTATATCATTTCCCATCAAGAGTATGTCATCTACATACAATATGAGAAATGCTACAGAGCTCCCACTCACTTTCTTGTAAACGCAGGCTTCTCCATAAGTCTGCATAAACCCAAACGCTTTGATCATCTCATCAAAGCGAATGTTCCAACTCCGAGATGCTTGCACCAGTCCATAAATGGATCGCTGGAGCTTGCATACTTTGTTAGCGTTCATAGGATCGACAAAACCTTCCGGCTGCATCATATACAGCTCTTCCTTAAGATGTCCGTTAAGGAATGCTGTTTTGACGTCCATCTGCCATATCTCATAATCATAGTATGCGGCAATTGCTAACATGATTCGGACGGACTTCAACTTCGCTACGGGAGAGAATGTCTCGTCGTAGTCAATCCCTTGAACTTGTCGATAACCCTTAGCGACAAGTCGAGCTTTATAGATGGTAACATTTCCATCCGCGTCCGGCTTCTTCTTAAAAATCCATTTATTTTCTATCGCTCACCGATCATCGGGCAAGTCTGTCAAAGTCCATACTTTGTTTTCATACATGGATTCTATCTCGGATTTCGTGGCTTCAAGCCATTTGTTGGAATCCGGGCCCGCCATCGCTTCTTCATAGTTCGAAGGTTCACCATTGTCTAACAACATGATTTCCAGGACAGGGTTGCCGTACCACTCTGGTGCGGAACATGTCCTTGTGGACCTACGAAGTTCAGTAGCAACTTGATCCGAAGTACCTTGATCATCATCATGGTTTTCCTCTTCAGTTGGTGTGGGCATCACAGGAACATTTTCCTGAGCTGCACCACTTTCCTGTTCGAGAGGTAGTACTTCATCGAGTTCTACTTTCCTCCCACTTACTTCTTTCGAGAGAAACTCTTCTTCCAGAAAGCATCCGTTCTTGGCAACAAAGATCTTGCCCTCGGATCTTAAGTAGAAGGTATACCCGACAGTTTCCTTAGCGTATCCTATGAAGACGCATTTTTTCGACTTGGGTTCGAGCTTTTCAGGTTGAAGTTTCTTGACATAAGCATCGCATCCCCAAACTTTTAGAAACGACAGCTTAGGTTTCTTCCCAAACCATAATTCATACGGTGTCGTCTCAACGGATTTAGACGGTGCCCTATTTAAAGTGAATGTAGCTGTCTCTAGAGTGTATCCCCAAAATGATAACGGTAAATCGGTAAGAGACATCATAGACCGCACCATATCCAATAGAGTGCGATTACGACGTTCGGACACACCGTTTCGCTGAGGTGTTCCAGGCGGCGTGAGTTGTGAAACGATTCCACATTTCCTTAAGTGCGTACCAAATTCGTGACTTAAGTATTCTCCTCCACGATCTGATCGTAGGAACTTTATCTTTCGGTCACGTTGATTCTCTACCTCATTCTGAAATTCCTTGAACTTTTCAAAGGTCTCAGACTTGTGTTTCATTAAGTAGACATACCCATATCTACTCAAGTCATCGGAGAGTGAGAACATAACGATATCCTCCATGAGCCTTAACGCTCATTGGACCGCACACATCGGTATGTATGATTTCCAACAAGTTGGTTGCTCGCTCCATTGTTCGGAGAACGGAGTCTTGGTCATTTGCCCATGAGGCATGGTTCGCATGTGTCAAATGATTCATAATCAAGAGACTCTAAAATTCCATCAGCATGGAGCTTCTTCATGCGCTTGACACCAATGTGACCAAAGGCGGCGATGCCACAAGTATGTGGGACTATCGTTATCAACTTTACATCTTTTGGCATTCACACTATGAATATGTGTAACATTACGCTCGAGATTCATTAAGAATAAACCATTGACCATCGGAGCATGACCATAAAACATATCTCTCATATAAATAGAACAACCATTATTCTTGGATTTAAATGAGTAGCCATCTCGTATTAAACGAGATCCTGAAACAATGTTCATGCTCAAACTTGGCACTAAATAACAATTATTAAGGTTCAAAACTAATCCCGTAGGTAAATGTAGAGGCAGCGTGCCGACGGCGATCACATCGACTCTGGAACCATTCCCGACGCGCATCGTCACCTCGTCCTTCGCCAGTCTCCGTTTATTCCGCTGCTCCTGCTGTGAGTTACAAATATGAGCAACGACACCGGTATCAAATACCCAAGAGTTACTATGAGTAGTGGTAAGGTACACATCAATTACATGTATATCAAATATACCTTTGGTGTTGCCAGCCTTCTTATCCGCTAAGTATTTGGGGCAGTTCCGCTTCCAGTGACCCTTCCCCTTGCAATAAAAGCACTCAGTCTCAGGCTTGGGTCCATTCTTTGACTTCTTCCTGGCAACTGGTTTACCGGGCGGGGCAACATCCTTGCCGTCCTTGTTGAAGTTCTTCTTGCCCTTGCCCTTCTTGAACTTAGTGGTCTTATTTACCATCAACACTTGATGTTCTTTCTTGATTTCAGCCTCTGCTGACTTCAGCATCGAGAACACTTCAGGAATGGTCTTTTCCATCCCCTGCATGTTGTAGTTCATCACAAAGCTCTTGTAGCTTGGTGGGAGCGACTGGAGGATTCTGTCAATGACCGCCTCATCAGGGAGGTTAATATTCAGCTGGGTCATACGGTTGTGCAACCCAGACATCTTGAGTATGTGCTCACTGACAGAACTATTTTCCTCCATCTTACAACTGTAGAACTTGTCGGAGACATCATATCTCTCGACCCGGGCATGAGCTTGGAAAACTAGTTTCAGCTCTTCGAACATCTCATATGCTCCGTGATGCTCAAAACGCTTTTGGAGCCCCGGTTCTAAGCTATAAAGCATGCCGCACTGAACGAGGGAGTAATCATCAGCACGAGACTGCCAAGCGTTCATAACGCCTTGGTTCTCTAGGACGGGAGCGTCACCTAGCGGTTCTTCTAGGACATATTGTTTCCTGGCAGCTATGAGGATGATCCTCAGGCTCCGGACCCAGTCCGTATAGTTGCTGCCATCATCTTTCAGCTTGGTTTTCTCTAGGAACGCGTTGAAGTTCATGATGACATTAGCGGCGGCCATTTGATCTACAAGACATATTCGCAAAGGTTTTAGACTAAGTTCATGATAATTAAGTTCATGTAATCAAATTATGAGCTCCCACTCAGATAATACATCCCTCTAGTCATCTAAGTGTTACACGATCCGAGTCGACTAGGCCGTGTCCGATCATCATATGAGACGGACTAGTCATCGTCGGTGAACATCTCCATGTTGATTGTATCTTCCATACGACTCGTGTTCGACCTTTCGGTCTCCGTGTTCCGAGGCCATGTCTGCACATGCTAGGCTCGTCAAGTTAACCCTAAGTGTTTTGCATGTGTAAAACTGTCTTACACCCGTTGTATGTGAACGTAAGAATCCATCACACCCGATCATCACGTGGTGCTTAGAAGCGACGAACTGTAGCAATGGTGCACAGTTAGGGGAGAACACATCTTGAAATTTTTGTAAGGGATCATCTTATTTACTACCGTCGTCCTAAGTAAACAAGATGCATAAACATAATAAACATCACATGCAATTATATAGTTGTGACATGATATGGCCAATATCATATAGCTCCATTGATCTCCATCTTTGGGGCTCCATGATCATCTTGTCACCGACTTGACACCATGATCTCCATCATCATGATCTCCATCATTGTGTCTTCATGAAGTTGTCACGCCAACGACTACTTCTACTTCTATGGCTAACGCGTTTAGCAATAAAGTAAAGAGTTTACATGGCGTTCTTCAATGACACGCAGGTCATACAAAAAATAAAGACAACTCCTATGGCTCCTGCCGTTTGTCATACTCATCGACATGCAAGTTGTGAATCCTATTACAAGAACATGATATCATACATCACAATTCATCATTCGTCACAACTTCTGGCCATATCACATCACATGAACAATTGCTGCAAAAACAAGTTAGACGTCCTCTAATTGTTGTTGCATCTTTTACGTGGCTGCAATTGGGTTCTAGCAAGAACGTTTTCTTACCTACGAATAACCACAACGTGATTTTGTCAACTTCTATTGACCCTTCATAAGGACCCTTTTCATCGAATCCGCTCCAAGTAAAGTGGGAGAGACAGACACCCGACAGCCACCTTATGCAACTAGTGCATGTCAGTCGGTGGAACCGGTCTCACGTAAGCGTACGTGTAAGGTTGGTCCGGGCCGCTTCATCCCACAATACCGCTGAAGCAAGATAAGACTAGTAGCGGCAAGCAAGTTGACAAGATCCACGCCCACAATAAAATTGTGTTCTACTCGTGCATTAGAGAACTACGCATAGACCTAGCTCTGATACCACTGTTGGGGAACGTTGCAGAGAATTAAAATTTTTCCTACGGTTTCACCAAGATCCATCTATGAGTTCATCTAAGCAACGAGTCAAGGGAGTGAGTTTGCATCTACATACCACTTGTAGATCGCGTGCGGAAGCTTCAAGGGGATGGTGATGATGGAGTCGTACTCGCCGTGATTCAGATCACCGATGACCAAGTGCTGAACGGACAACACCTCCGCGTTCAACACACGTACGTGACGGGAGACGTATCCTCCTTCTTGATCCAGCAAGGGGGAAGGAGAGGTTGATGATGATCCAGCAGCACGACGGCGTGGTGGTGGATGCAGCAGAACTCCGGCAGGGCTTCACCAAGCGTCTACGGGAGGAGGACGAGGTGTAGCAGGGGGAGGGAGGCGCCAAGCACAAGGGTGCGGCTGCCCCCCTCCCTCCCCCCCTTTATATAGGTCTCCAGGGGGGCACCGGCCCCTGGAGATCCAATCTCCAAGGGGGGGCGGCGGCCAAGGGGGTGGAGTGCCCCCCAAGCCAAGTGGGGCGCCCCCCCACCCCTAGGGTTTCAACCCTAGGCGCAGGGGGTGGGCCTAGGGGGCGCACCAGCCCACTATGGGCTGGCTCCCCTCCCACTTCAGCCCATGGGGCCCTCCGGGATGGGTGGCCCCACCCGGTGGACCCCCGGGACCCTTCCGGTGGTCCCGGTACATTACCGGGTGATCCCGAAACTTTCCCGATGGCCGAAATACCACTTCCTATATACAATTCTTTACCTCCGGACCATTCCGAAACTCCTCATGACGTCCAGGATCTCATCCGGGACTCCGAATAACATTCGGTATGCTGCATACTCATATTCATACAACCCTAGCGTCACCGAACCTTAAGTGTGTAGACCCTACGGGTTCGGGAGACATGCAGACATGACCGAGATGGCTCTCGGGCAATAACCAACAGCGGGATCTGGATACCCATGTTGGCTTCCACATGCTCCTCGATGATTTCATCGGTTGAACCACGATGTCGAGGATTAATCAAACCCCGTATACAATTCCCTTTGTCAATTGGTACGTTACTTGCCCGAGACTCGATTGTCGGTATCCCAATACCTTGTTCAGTCTCGTTACCGGCAAGTCACTTTACTCGTACCGTAATGCCTGATCCCGTGGCCAACTCATTGGTCACCTTGAGCTCATTATGATGATGCATTACCGAGTGGGCCCAGAGATACCTCTCCGTCATACGGAGTGACAAATCCTAGTCTCGATCCGTGTCAACCCAACAGACACTTTAGGAGATACCTGTAGTGCACCTTTATAGTCACCCAGTTACGTTGTGATGTTTGATACACCCAAAACACTCCTACGGTATCCGGGAGTTACACGATCTCATGGTCGAAGGAAGAGATACTTCACATTGGAAAAGCTCTAGCAAACGAACTACACGATCTTTGTGCTATGCTTAGTATTGGGTCTTGTCCATCACATCATTCTCCTAATGATGTGATCCCATTATCAATGACATCCAATGTCCATAGCGAGGAAACCATGACTATCTGTTGATCACAACGAGCTAGTCAACTAGAGGCTCACTAGGGACATATTGTGGTCTATGTATTCACACGTGTATTACGATTTCCGGATAATACAGTTATAGCATGAATAAAAGACAATTATCATGAACAATGAAATATAATAATACTTTTATTATTGCCTCTAGGGCATATTTCCAACATGACCCCCATTTTGTGGACAAGCCTTTTGCCGGCCACACGACCAGCTGACGTCGGCTTAGTGAGCTTATCCTTCTTTTTATTTATGTTCAACGCCCTATTTAAAGGGGTATCGAAAGGGGAGCTCTGAGACGACCCCGCGCTACTGCTTTCATTGTCCTGCGAAAGGAACGTGAACCATTTAGAACGTGAACCATATTACGCAGGGGTGTATTCCTTACCAGAACAAGCTCAAGCGCCCTGGTCTTCGGATCCGTGGTAAGCTCCTTTGTTATCGGGTCCTCCTTGTACCGGGCCCTGACATAGTTCCTGGTCTGCTTGTTACCGCTGTATTTCTCGAAGCGGGGCGGTAGGCCTTGCTCGGCACGCTTCGCATCCTCCTTGTCCCATATAGGCTCCGCCACTCTGTAACCGCCGTGACCGAGTTTGTGTTCCCCTAAGTTCAACTCCCGCATTTCTTTCCCCCACTGACTTGATTCGGAGGTTGCACTGCTCTCGCACTTGATCTTGAACTCCTTGTACTCATCTTCGCTCATCAAAGGATATTTCGCATTGTTCTTCTCATAACTATCACCTTTATCAATCATTCTCTTCACCGCGCTTCTCCAAGTAGACAGGGCCGTTCTAATCTTCGTGAGGGTGGCACTGTTCACTTTATTCCCTAAGAGGCGTGTGTTTTCAAATTCGGCGTGGAACTTGTATTGTTTGTGCAGCTTCGTGAAGAGGAGGTTGCGCAAATTCCCTCGGTCCTTATGCCTAAGGTTCTCGGTGTTGATCGAGACGGTGCTCCGGAGAATGCACCCGAGCTGAACTGAGTACCCCTTGACTATATGTTTGGGCTCCGTTGGATTCCGGTCGGAGTCCACTTGAGTGAATTACTCCTTGAGGGTGCGGAGCGCATTCGAGCGCCGGTCCTTCCTTTGCTTCTTCGGTTGGCTGCCATCTGTGTGTGCGCCGCCATCATCAGTGGTGGCATCCTCGGCGGCACCATCAGTGGTGTCATCTCCGACGCCACTAGGGGTTGTGTAATCAGGATCGGTGTCTTTCGCGACGTCCTCATAGTGGTGAGGTTCTTCCTCCAACTCCTGGGACATCTCCCAGAATTGCTTACCGCCCGAACCACCGGCCTCATTGTTGTGGGCCATGTTTCGCTCTAAATAGGAAAAAAGTTTGGTCAAATAGTTGGTTGTTGTCAAGGAACAGGATCATGGTCTCATCATTTAGGGTTTGTCGACACCGAGGCACCATAAAAGCCTAAGCTTTCATCATTTAGGGTTTGTCGACGCCGAGGCACCCTAAAAGCCTAAGCGTACATCATTTAGGTTCTCATCGACACTGAGGCATCCGGGGCAGCCAAGTTAAGTTTTCATCATTTAGGGTTTATCGATGCCGAGGCACCCTAGGTTGGGCCTAATCACTTGGCACTAATCACTTGGCTCTATTGCCACCTATGTTGGGTTTATCATCTAGGGTTTATCGAAGCTAAGGAGAATTCTAAGTTGGGCCTAATCACTTGGCTCTATTGCCACCTATGGTTTAATGCAGCAAGAATGGCAGGGCATTTGATCCTACTTAACTAAGTACTAAGATACCCCGGCCATGCATTAGTCGCAAGTACCCCATATGTCCTATTTTTAGCAAAGTCATGCTAAAATTCACGGAAATTTTTAGCATGACCTTTGCTGAAAATAGGACATATGGAGTACCCAAATTTGCCGGAACGAAAGTTAATCGACATTCCGGCAAACTCAAGGGCCTCTCGGGGTACCTGCAAATTCATCATGACACAATGGTCGGAGACAAAAACCCAGCAAACTAGCAAGATGATCATCATCTTTGCGAGACAGTAGCTCAAGTTTTTGACAGTAGCCTCTGAAGAAAACAGCATTGCAACATTCAAGTTCACAGGATAAAAAAATCATCCACATTCACCAACCCAAATGATGTTAAAACCCACATGAGCTGTAAATAGACTTAAAAAACCCACATGATGTTATAACTGTATACACTGAACATGATGATACCAAATGGGAAGGCAAATTGTATCACTCTAGATTAGTGTAGCCACTATCTAACAAAACAAGAATGTTAACAAAATTACACCATGATGATACCAAATTCTTGTAGCAGTACAATGAGTTCACAGGATAAAAAAATCATCCACATTCACCAACCCAAACTGGTGGAGATATAGCAAACCAGAGCCTCCCAGGTTGCATAACAGCAGCAGCCACATGTTTATTCTTCTTCTTCATAAACATTAATTGGTGTGGGTCACTCTATCTGCCCTCTAATGACTCACTCAACTTAACAGGACAGCCCACAAGCATTGTTTTGATTCCAACAGCTACTATAAAATACATCCAGCAAAGGTGCTCTAAATCAGAAATACTACCCCCAAATCTTTAGCTCAATTCTAAAAATACATGGTCTTCTAGTTACAATACTACGCCCCAACAGTCAAAATTTCAAACCACACACTTACTTTCAACTATAAACAAAACTGACTTGCTGTTAATGAATAGTGGCTA
The DNA here is from genome assembly GCA_021437245.1 of Aegilops speltoides. Taxonomy (NCBI): domain Eukaryota; kingdom Viridiplantae; phylum Streptophyta; class Magnoliopsida; order Poales; family Poaceae; genus Aegilops; species Aegilops speltoides. The sequence continues at coordinate 5,088,287 of CM038146.1, read as the reverse complement.
AAGATATATAAAACTCCATTGCAAATGTGCCATGTCAATAAAACAACTCATGGAAGTAAACTACTAGCAGGCTCAAAAGTCAAGTAAACTGAAGATTATGACAGCTTGCAAACACAGGACCATGTCATTATCATGGCAGTCCACTATATATTTTTATGACAAAATACATCATTATCAGGGCACATTATGGCCATTTTCTTACATGATGCTAATTGTACCTAACTGAACATATTTCTCACCTTGGAGGTGTTGTTGTTGCTGCACTGTCCGAACATCAATTCCTTTACCTCCTTGGAAACCTGAAATATGCAGATGTATATGATGATTCTAAGAAAAGGGAAAAGGTGTATCAAGAACAGATTCACATGTGTGGCTGTTAGCCATTACAAACTTAAATTTATCTATTTCTGTATCTCACAAACTATCATAAATGAATAATAGTACACTTAGGAGCTCACTGAAAAGCAATGACATATTCATGATCTAGTTTAGCAGCAGGTTGCAAATACTTAACTGTCTAGAACATCACAACATGCACAGTAATATAAAATTGCCATATAAAATTAAAAATTTATGTAACCTGGATTTTTTTTGTATGAAACCTAGTCAATGTGACAATATATAAACTACTGATCTACTAGTTATCAAGTTGAGAAATTGACCGCATATAAGCAAAAGCAATATCAGACTTGACTAGAGATACTTGTAAAGTTGTAAGTTATATCTTACCAATGTGCTAACGGAAACTGTACTAATTAGGGTTCTTATTATGTTCTGGTATATAAATTCTTCTCAATTACTTAGGAAAATTAGTGGATGTCTTACAAATTACAGAGGGAGTTAATAATTTCAGTTTCATAAGAAAAAATTCATCAATACTATGCATCATCTTCCTACTATGCATCATCTTCCTACTATACTTGCTACTCATCTTCAGAACCAAACAGCAGCAAAATTACAGAGGGCTCACTAGAGGACACTCAAATTTGCTAACCCTAGAACACGGGGGAAGAGGGCTGTGGTAATCGTGGGAGGTATCCTAGGGGGGAGGAGGGGAAGGGGGAGAGGTGAGGAATCACCTGTCGGATAACGGCAGGCTGCCGTAGGAGGGCGCTGGCGTCGAGGAGGCAGCGAGCGGTGGCGCATCGAGGAGGAGGCGGCACGTCGAGGAGGAGGCGGCGCGTCGAGGAGGAGGCGGCGCGTCGAGCAGGAGGCGGCGTGTCGAGCTTGCCACCCACCTTGGAGCCGGAACCCTAGGGCGTGCAGGCGTGGCGGACGGAGGGGGCGGAGGGGACGGAGGGGGTGGCGCTCGCAGGGGAGGCGGGGCTCTGGGGGGAGGCGGTGCTCGAGGGGGAGGAAGGGGAGAGGCAGGCGGCGGGGGCGCGTGGGCGGCTGCGGCGGACGGAGGTGGCGGATGGCGGGGGACGGCGAAGGAGGCGAGGGGGGAGGTGAGGGGGACGACGAACACGCTCGGGGGGGGGGGCAGCGGGAGAGATTAGAAAGATTGGGGATTATGGCGAACACGGGGGTTGCAGTCAGTTGGGGGAAGCTTTCTAATGGCGCACCACCATCTCATGCGCCATAAGTACAACTATTCTAATGGCACACCAGCGCTTGGTGCGCCATTAGAATTTTGTTCTAAATCTAGCCCACTAGCCCTATCTATAACCTAACCCTATCTACAACAGAAGCCACCCACTAGCCCGACTGGTCAGCACGCAGCACACACACACCAGGAGGTCCTGGGTTCAATTCCTAGGCTCCCCAATATTTTTTTATGCATTTTAAGTGCTGTTTTTTATATTTATTTGTGTTCAAATATGTTCAAACTTGTTTAAATCATAACACTAATATTTTTTTATGAAAACAGTAATAATTTTTTAAAAATATGTTCAAATTTGTTACTTGAAAATATCATCGGCGGTGGCGGTGGAGCGGGGTAGGGTGCGGGGGGTTCCCGTTGGCGGCGGCGGTGGAGCGGGGGAGGGTTGCGGTGGGTCGTCGGCGTCAGTGGAGCTAGCGGGGGAGGGTGCGGGTGGGATCGAGATGGAGGGGGAATCGAGATCGAGATGGAGGGGGATCGAGATCAAGTGTCCTCATGATATCAAAAAGTGCCCATGAAATTTAAAAATATTCATGATATTAAAAAGTGCCCATGAAATTCAATCGAGAAATGAAGACTATGATTTAAATACAATCGATCTTAGCTAGCTATCTGTTCACAATCTTCTTGCCCTTCTTTTTCGCAAATGGAGTTCTTCTGTGGAATGGACGTCCTTTAGGTAGGGTGGTCCTGCTTCTTCTTGTGGTGTGTGCTGCTACTTCATCTTCATCGTCATGTTCGATCTTCGGGTCGCCGTACTTGTCGAAGTCTTGCTGATTGGCTACTCCATCCATTCCGATGATCTTCCTTTTTCCTCTCCTCACGACAACACGACTGGGCTTTGACGAGTTGGTAATGAAGAAGCATTGGTCCACTTGGGAAGCCAGTACCCATGGCTCATTTTTCGCGGTGACGTTTGCGCCCGCGGTCTTGGATTTGGCTTCGGGTATAACCATGGTGGTGAAATATCGGTCTTCTTTTAGGACGCTCTTGGCCCATCTGACACGGAACATTGGGACCTTCTCTCCAGTGTAGCTCAACTCCCAGATCTCCTCGATCCTTCCGTAGTATCTGTCCTTGTCGTTGCCGGTGTAGGATTCCATCGTTACCCCGGAGTTCTGATAACCATCGCTCTTCATGTCCTTGTCCTCGATGTAGAATGTGTAGCCATTGATATCGTACGCCTCATAGGTCATCAGGTTGTGCTCGGCGCCCTGTGACAAGGCGAATATGAGTTGTTCTTCCGCGGAAGAATCCTCATATAAAGGGTACGACAGAAGCTTCTGCTTGAACCAACACGTGAAACATGAGTTGTGCTCTTTGATTATATCTCCGTCCGTCCTTTGTTGGCCTCGGTCATTGTACGTCTTCTCAATAAAGGTTTTGTGCTCTACCACCCAAGGATCGACCACGTCTATGTGTTGTAGCGCGACTAGGTTTGCTCTTTCAAAGTCAGCGAGTCTACCCTCGAAGTCGACATGCATTTCGCGGCGACCCTCACGGTGACCCCATGCAGCGAGCCTGCCGAGGTGCTGTTCTGAGCAGACCAGCGGGTTCTCGATGCCTAGATAATTCGTGCGATGGGAGATGCACTCTTGATCGAAAGCCCTGGCTATACTTCCCTCTCGGCGTGACATGTTTGAGCGTATCCTTTGATGACACCATTCATCCTTTCGAACGGCATCATGCTGTGCAGGAACGTCGGCCCGAGTTGGATGATATCCTCCACGATATGGACCAGCAGATGCACCATAACATCGAAGAATGCGGGCGGGAAGTACATCTCAAGCTCGCATAGTATCACCACGATCTCTTCCTGTAGCCTTCTGAGTTGCCTCACACCAATGGACTTCCGAGAGATGACGTCGAAAAAGTTGCATAGACCAAATAGCGTTTCACAGACGTGCGCGTCCATGATCCCACGGATTGCAACTGGAAGTATCTGCGTCATCAGCACGTGACAGTCGTGAGACTTCATCCCGCTGAACTTCTGCTTCACTGGGTCTAGGTATCTGCTTATCTTCCCCGCGTAACCGTAAGGAAGTTTTACTCCTAGGAGGCAGGTGAAAAACTGCTCGATCTCCTCCTGACTTAGAGTGAAGCACACGGGAGGGTAGTCATTTCGGGTCTTCTTGGCCTTTTTGACTTTGCGATGACTTTCTGTGTCCTGCTTCGCCTCATCATCATCATCATCATCATCATCATCATCATCATCATCATCATCATCATTAGCGTGAAGCTCCTGCCTGATGCCCATTGATTTCAAGTCTGCCCTTGCTTTCGGCCCATCTTTGGTCCTCTCTGGCATGTTGAGCAGGGTACCAAACAGACTCTCGCACACGTTCTTCGTGATATACATGACATCAAGGTTGTGAGGCACACGGTGGATCTTCCAGTACGGCAAGTCCCAGAAAACCGACCTTGTTTTCCATACCTTCAGCAGCGGCTCTGGCGCCTTTCGCTTCTTTCCCGGCTCTGGCGCCTTTTGCTTCTTTCCCGGCAGTGGGTAGTCTTTCCAAGTTTTCAACAGCTCGTCTATTTCCTCGCCGCTCCTCGTACACGGGCGTTTTCGGGGTTCGGTTTCACCATCGAACAGATCCTTGCGTTTCCTCCACGGGTCATCGTCGCGAAGCCACCTTCGATGTCCCATGAACACGGTTTTCGAAGACCCGGGATCTCTATCTAGCTGGCGATTGTGTCATCCATGCACCTTACGCATCCAGAAAATCCGTGGACTACCTGCCGCGCGAGATATCCGTAACCGAGATAGTCGTGCACCGTCGTGAGTAGTGCGGCTCTCATAGGGAAATATTCTTTCTCTGCGGCGTCCCATGTATTGGCTGGCATTTTCCACAGCGTGTCTAGCTCCTCCTTCAGCAGCCCCAGATACAGATTGATGTCGTTCCCTGGTTGTTTCGGCCCTTCAATTAGCATACTCATTTGAATGTACTTCCTCTTCATGCACAACCAGGGGGGAAGGTTGTACATCCACACAAACACAGGCCAGGTGCTATGTGTGCTTCTCTGGCTGCCAAACGGATTGACTCCATTGGTGCTCACGCCCAGCACGATGTTCCTTGGATCCTTCCCAAATTCTGGGTATTTGAAGTTCAACGCTTGCCACTAGCTCGCATCCTTAGGGTGACTCAGCATCTTGTCTTTTTTATTTATCTCCGGATCATTTCCGTCATCTTCCCACTTCTTCTCCTCCCTATCCGCGTGCCAACGCAGGAGCTTTGCTACCTTAGGGTCCGCGAAATACCGCTGCAGACGAGGAGTGATCGGAAAGTACCACACCGATTTTCGAGGAGCTTTCTTCCTCTTCTTGTATCGAGTGACGCCGCACACCGGACATATGGTAGACTCCGCGTGCTCGTCCCGATAAATGATGCAATTGTTCATGCACACATGGTATTTCACGAGCGGTAAATCCAGAGGACACACGATTTACTTCGCCTCCTCGAAACTGGTCGGGCACTTGTTCCCCTTGGAAGACGTTCGTGCCAGAATGACATGTTCTCGTCAAAGCATGTGTCGGTCATTTTGTGTTTTACATTCATCTCTAGAGCCATGAGCATTACTTTCAGGCGGGTATCCTCGGGCCTGCATCCTTCATACAATGGAGTAACCGCGTCTATCTCCAGTTGATCCAACTTGGCTTTCTCTCGGGCGGCAGCTCTTGCGTTATCCGTCTGCTTGAGAAGCAGCTCTTGAATATGAGGGTCCTGCACCCAGCCTCCATCGTCGTCTGCTCCGGCATCTTCATCTTCATGATCATGCCCTTCGTCTTGATCTTCCTCATGATCATGTACGACATCTTCTACATGATGATTGTGTACATCATCACCGCCGTGATCATGTCCTGGTGATTCTTCGTCTTCTCGCCCGCCCTCACCGCGGTGGTACTTGTCTTGTTGCCCTTCCTCATTTCTTGCCCGGCCCCCATGGTCGACTTCATAGTCATCTTCATCACCTTGCCACCGATAGCCATCCATGAAACCACGCAAGAGCAGGTGGTCCCGCACCTGCCCGGAATCCGGGTCCACAATAAGGCTCTTCAGCTTGCATCTTCGACACGGACATCTTATCTCCGTCTCGTTCTTTTGAAGCATCTCGGCCTTCGTGGAGCTCAAAAACCTATTCAAGATGCCTTCGGTCATCGTGCAGACCATGGTTGCCTGCGGGGTAGAGCAAAACGATATTTTAGAACCAATAAAAAATTTGGCATGACCTTCCCTAAAAATAGGACCAAAAAGAATGCATAGTGCCAAAAATTCTTGCACAAACGGAAATGAATCAGCATTCCGGCATAATATTGGCAATTATCGCATTTCAAATACCGGTACCTGCAAACACAAACATATATGCAACACCACAAACACATGCAACACCACAAACATACATAGATCTAGCTAGGCCACAAAAAGTGCATGTGCACGTTGTTGGAGCGAGCTACGGAGAAAAAAAGTAGATCTACATCATGAAGATAGCTTTCCCCTTACTTACCTATCAAAAAAAGGTAATTTCACCACTTAATTTGGATGAATCTATGGTGGAAATGAGGTGAGGAGGAGGAGGCAGCCGAAAGCTTGGAGAAGGAGGTGGAGAGAATGAAGTGGGGAAAGTGAGTGGGTAGGTGTGGGGCTGTCCAAAATATCTTGTTGGGGTCCCAGGTTACTAATGGCGCACCAACAGCAAATGCGCCATTAGTAACCCTGGTTACTAATGGCGCACCTGTAGCTAGTGCGCCATTAGTAGTTTTCCAGAAAAGTAAAAAAAAATATGTACTAATGGCGCACCGTGTCATAGTGCGCCATTAGTAGTTTCAACTAGTAATGGCGCACCATGTCACGGTGCACCATTAGTATGTATGGAAAAATGAAAAAATGTAACACTAGTGGCGCACCCTGTTTCTGGTGCGCCATTAGTGTCTTCCAAACTAATGGCGCATCGGCAGCTGGTGCGCCATTAGTATATAGTAGTGGCGCACTACTAACATGGTGCGCCATTAGTAGCAATCCTATCTATAGCCCTTTTCCTAGTAGTGCCATTACAAAATTTGACCAATGTTTGACCCAGTCATACACATAGTTATGGCGCACTTTGTAAAGGTGCGCCATTACTATGTCTAACTTAGTAATGGTGCACCTATACAAAGTGCGCCATTACTATGTGTATGACTGGGTCAAACCTTGGTCAAACTTAGTAATGGCGCACTTTTCACCTGGTGCGCCATTACTATTTTGGTTACTAATGGCGCACCTACGCATGGTGCGCCATTATTATTTAGTAATGGCGCACCACATGTATAGTGCGCCATTAGTGTCCATATTGGCTATAGCTATTTTTCTAGTAGTGAGCGACGACGAGCTGGTTGAGAAGGGCAAGAAGGTCTTCAAGCGTGGCCGTACAAAGCTCCCGCCCGTGCCGACGACCCCCGGCCAGCGGTGGTTGATTGCACCTAAAGGGTTGAAGTAAGTGCATTTACTATTTTTTAACCTTTTGCCTTCATGTTCCTTCAAATTTATATCTAATGCGTTGGCCTTGTCATACTGCAGGGGCTGGGTATACCCCCGTGACCGTGGTGTCCGCAGGCCCAACCAGGTCCTTGGCACACTTTGCCGGCAGCACTTCCCTGGGTGGGTCACGATTCCTGGTGAGGGTCAGGTTCCACAGCTAGCACTGAGCTGGGAGCTGTACTCTGTTGCCTCGGCCCCTCTGGGGGAGATGGTCGCCGGTGTCGCGTGCGAGACGGTGGCTGACATTGTGTTCTGCCGGTTTTGGGTAATTTCTCCTTTACAGAATAAAAAATGAACACTACCTAGCTAGTGATTGTACTAATCATTGTTGTCTTCTTTGATTGCAGACCTTCTACAGGGTTTCAGAGGGAGAACAGGAGGCCGCGGCTATGGTTGTCGAAGCGAGTGCAAGCGCCTACTTCTGAACTTACGGCATGAGGCTCGGGTGCAGGCCGTTCGAGACTACGACGCCTCGTAGGGTATTAGGAGGGCCAAGAAGAAGTGTCGCTGCAAGTTTCTGAGTAGGGAGAAGTACTTGGCGGTAATTATACCTATTATTAAGGCCTTGAACTTAGTTTTCTTGATTTGATTCGTAGCGCTGAAATTTCTCTTGACTCACTTAGGTGCCCCCAAGACGGTGTGTCAATAAGATGGACTGTTGGGAGGCGTTGGTGGATGCGTGGTGCTCTCCCCAATGGCTACTCGAACACTAAAGGGCCAAGGATAAGCGCGACCAAATGGAAGGTGTGCCACACCATCAAGGGAGCTCCAACCTGTTTGAGTACGGGGATAACTGGGTATGTGGTTTGCTACATGATTCATGCAATTTCATTCTTCATGGTAGCATTTATCCTTTCCAAAATGACTTAATATGCTTAGTTAGTTAAAAAAAGGCATAACTACCTTGGATAGTTCATTTATGAAATATTTAGCTCTAAAATGACATAATAACCTTTAGATAGCTCTATAAAATGACTTAATATGCTTTAGTTAGTTAAAAATGGCATGACTACCTTCGATAGCTCAATAACGACCTAAACTAATCTTAGGTAGTTCATTCATGACATAATTAGCTCTAAAATGACATAATAACCTTAGATAGATCTATAGAATGCCTAAATATGTTATAGTTATTTAAAAAGTAGCATAACTACCTTGGATAGCTCAATAATGACATAATTAGCATACTTTGGTCAAAAATGGCATAATAATCTTGGTTACCTCGAAAATGACCTAAACTTAGGTTATTTCCTAAAAAATGACATAATAACCTTTCTTAGCTCCAAAATGACCTATTTACATAGCAATATTATTCTTAATGCTAGCTTGAGCCCTTAAGTAATATTTTGTTCCTCTCTCTCAGGCGCAGTACCACAAGAAGCGTGTTCCAAGTCTGTTCGACCTCTATGGCATGGCCCATATGGCCCCGTACAAGAAGGCCAAGGCATTCACGGAGTCTGACCTAAATCATCCAGAGAGCTTCACCAACATCTCCTCCCACCACAAGCTTGTTAAGTACAAAGACGAGGGGAAGATGAGGAAAGGGAAGGACTTTAACCCGAGCCAGGATCCTTTTGATATAGAGCTGGTGATGATATCTAGTGGCGGGAGGTCCCATGGCTCTCAAGCCATTGTTGATGGACTGATACGTTGTCCTAAGACTCTCCCGCAGATCAAGAAGCGCCTGAGTAGCTCTGATCCTGAGATAACGCCTCGTGCACGGCTCACGGAGCTTGCCGTGGCGGTTAGTTATACGGACTCTCTGACCTTTCCTCCATTACATTGTGTGTGCATCCGTCGATGATTACAATGCTAACGAGGAGTGTTGTGTTGCAGGCAGCGGTTGAGAAAGAGAGATTGGGAGGCAAAAAGGGAGGAGGTGGAGAGGGACAGGGAGAGGGAGGAGAGGACGGCTAAGCTGTTGGAGGAGGAGAGGAACCGGAACGAGGCGTCTCACCGGGCCCTATACGAGCTCATCGTGGTATGTTTCTCGTGCATATTAGCCCAATCATGCACGTAATGTTCGCATTACTAACTAATATGACTGACTCGTGAGAATCAAATGTGCACACCATGTGTGAGAAAAACGCTCAGGCCCCTCTGTCGATGCCCGAAATTGCTCTGGCGGGCACGGTGAGTTTGATTTGAATGGTCCTTAGTTACTACTATTCACATTTCAGTTTGCATCATGCTAACGAGGCATTATTGGAAATGATAATTGGTTCAGCATGGCTCCCGACAAGCATCGACCAATCCTTCCGCGTCTGCCAATGCCGGAACCCCGACAGGTCCTTCACCTCCGGTTGCCAATGGCGCAGCCCCGACCATTCCTACACCTCCGTGACAACGGTATTTTTCTTCTTATTTAGCCTCTTTAGTCCATTTATGACATAATTTAGCCTATTTAGTCCACAAATGACATAATAAGATGAAGAAAATCAAGGAAGAGGAAGATAAGAGGAATAGGAAGAAAAGAAGAAGAAGAATCTTCTTCTTCTTCTTCTTCTTCTAGTCTTCTTCTCCTTCTTCTTCTTCTTCTTCTTCTTCTTCTTCTTCTTCTTCTTCTTCTTCTTCTTCTTCTAGTTTTCTTCCTCTTCTTCTTCTAACTTTCTTGTTTCCCATTTTGCAGATTTAATTCACTATATGGAAGCTTGCATGGATGGAGTGCTTGTTTCTCTGTTCTTCTTTTTGTTTGTATCGAAGAATAATGTGGAACTTGTTATATGGATGCATGGAACAGTGTGTTGGATGAACATTGTGATATTAGTGTAAGATGTATGGATGGAACTGAGTTTCTTATGTATGTATATATGTTGTCATGGATGGATCTATGTGTTGGATACATCATATGTCTACTGTGCCTGAGAAAGAAAATATATATGTATATCTGTGTGTGAATTCCAGTGAAATTAAATGGATATAAATAAAACAGGGGACATATAGCCTCTTTGCCGTCTGCTAGAGGACGGCAAAAAGATTTGCCGTCTGCTAGCAGACGGCAAAGAGGACACGTGGAAGCTACTTGTAGAAACAGGGAACACTTGCTGCCTATTTGGACAGTTTGCCGTCCGCTGGCGGACGACAGAGACCTTTGAATCTTTGCCGTCTGCTAGCAGACGGTATAGCTGGCCACGTGGCCGCTTCCTAGTGCTGGCCTAACTGAGCTCTTTGCCGTCCGTTAGCGGACGGCAAAGAGCTTCGACTCAGCGGACGGCAAAAGAGCGCCGTTAACCCCCTAACGGCTCTGACACCACCTGAAGGAAATATGCCCTAGAGGCAATATAAATTATTATTTATTTCCTTATTTCATGATAAATGTTTATTATTCATGCTAGAATTGTATTAACCAGAAACATAATAAATGTGTGAATACATAGACAAACATAGTGTCATGAGTTCTCATTTGATTAACTAGCTTGTTAATCAAAGATGGTTAAGTTTCCTAACCATAGACATGAGTTATCATTTGATTAACGGGATCACATCATTAGGAGAATGATGTGATTGACTTGATCATTCCGTTAGCTTAGCACTTGATCGTTTAGTGTGTTGCTATTGCTTTTCTTCATGACTTATACATGTTCCTATGACTATGAGATTATGCAACTCCCGTTTACCGGAGGAACACTTTGTGTGCTACCAAACGTCACAACGTAACTGGTGATTATAAAGGTGCTCTATAGGTGTCTCCGAAGGTACTTATTGAGTTGGCATATTTTGAGATTAGGATTTGTCACTCCGATTGTCGGAGAGGTATCTTTGGGCCCTCTCGGTAATGCACATCACTATAGGCCTTGCAAGCAATGTGACTAATGAGTTAGTTGCGGGATGATGCATTACGAAACGAGTAAAGAGACTTGTGGGTAATGAGATTGAACTAGGTATTGAGATACCAACGATCGAATCTCGAGCAAGTAACATACCGATGACAAAGGGAACAACGTATGTTGTTATGCGGTTTAACCGATAAAGATCTTCGTAGAATATGTGGGAGCCAATATAAGCATCCAGGTTCCGCTATTGGTTATTGACCGGACATGTGCCTCGGTCATGTCTACATAGTTCTCGAACCCGTAGGGTCCGCACGCTTAAAGTTAGATGATTAGAGGGATGTCTATCTAAGTGGGAGTTCTTAAGTAATATGATTAATTGAACTTTAATTTATCATGAACTTAGTCCTGATAGTATTTTCCAATATGTTGTAGATCAATAGCTCGCGTTGTTGCTTCCCTATGTTTTATATGTGTTCCTAGAGAAAACTAAGTTGAAAGATGATAGTAGCAATGATGCGGACTGGGTCCGTGATCTGAGGTTTATCCTCATTGCTGCACAGAAGAATTATGTCCTTGATGCACCGCTAGGTGACAGACATATTGCAGGAGCAGATGCAGACGTTATGAACATTTGGCTAGCTCAATATGATGACTACTTGATAGTTTCGTGCACCATGCTTACCGGCTTAGAATCGGGACTTCAAAGACGTTTTGAATGTCATGGACCATATGAGATGTTCTAGGAGTTGAAGTTAATATTTCAAGCAAATACCCAAGTTGAGAGATATGAAGCCTCCAACAAGTTCTATAGCTAAAAGATGGAGGAGAATTGCTCAACTAGTGAGCATGTGCTTAGATTGTCTGAGTACTACAATCGCTTGAATCAAGTGGGAGATAATCTTCTAGATAAGATAGTGATTGACAGAGTTCTCTAGTCACCATCACCAAGTTACTAGAACTTCGTGATGAACTATAGTATGCAAGGGATGACGAAGACGATTCCCGATCTCTTCGTGATGTTGAAATCGACGAAGGTAGAAATCAAGAAAGAGCATCAAGTGTTGATGATTGACAAGACCACTAGTTTCAAGAAAAGGGCAAAGGGAAAGAAAGGGAACTTCAAGTTGAATGGCAAGCAAGTTGTCACTCCCGCAAAGAAGTCCAAAGCTGGACCAAAGCCTGAAACTGAGTGCTTCTACTGCAAAGGAAATGGTCACTGGAAGTGAAAATGCCCTGAATTTTTGGTGGATAAGAAGGATGGCAAAGTGAACAAGGGTATATTTGATATACAGGTTATTGATGTGTACCTTACTAGTGTTTATAGTAGCCCCTGGGTATTTGATACTTGTTCGGCTGCTAAAAATTAGTAACTCGAAACAGGAGTTACAGAATAAACAGAGACTAGTTGAGGGTGAAGTGACGATGTATGTTGGAAGTGGTTCCAAGATTGGTATGATCATCATCACACACTCTCTATACTTTAGGTATTAGTTTTAAACCTAAATAAATGTTATTTGGCGTTTGCGTTGAGCATGAATATGATTTGATCATGTTTATTGCAATACGATTATTCATTTAAAGTCAGAGAATAATTATTGTTCTGTTTACATGAATAAAGCCTTCGATGGTCATACACCCAATGAAAATAGTTTGTTGGATCTTGATCGTAGTGATACACATATTCATAATATTGATGCCAAAAGATGCAAAGTAGATAATGATAAGTGCAACTTATTTGTGGCACTGCCGTTTGGGTCATATTGGTGTAAAGCACATGAAGAAACTCCATAAAGATGGATTTTTGGAATCACTTGGTTATGAATCATTTGATGCTTGCGAACCATGCCTTTTGGGCAAGATGACTAAAACTCCGTTCTCCGGAGCAATAGAACGAGCTACTGACTTGTTGCAAATAATACATACCGATGTATGCGGTCAAATGAGTGTTGATGCTCATGACAGGTATCATTATTTTCTTACCTTCATAGATGATTTGAGCAGATATGAGTATATCTACTTAATGGGGCACAAGTCTCAAACATTTGAAAAGTTCAAAGAATTTCAGAGTGAAGTGGAGAATCATCGTAACAAGAAAATAAAAGTTTCTATGATCTGACCGTGGAGGAGAATATTTGAGTTACGAGTTTGGCCTCCATATTAAACAATGTGGAATAGTTTCACAGCTTACGCCACCTAGAACACCACAGCTATATGGTGTGTCCGAACGTCGTAACCACACTTTATTGGATAAGGTGTGATCTATGATGTATCTTACCGATTTACCACTATCATTTTCGGGTTATGCATTAGAGACAGCTGCATTCACTTTAAATAGGGCACCATCAAAATCCGTTGAGACGACACCTTGTGAACTGTGGTTTGGCAAGAAACCAAAGTTGTCATTTCTTAAAGTTTGGGGCTGCGATGCTTATGTAATTTTTTTCTGATAAGCTCAAACCCAAATTGGAGAAGTGCGTCTTCATAGAATACCCAAAGGAAACTGTTGGGTACACCTTCTATCACAAATCCGATGGCAAGATATTGTTGCTAAGATGGATCCTTTCTAGAGAAGGATTTTCTCTCGAAATATGTGAGTTGGAGGAAAGTAGAACTTGATGAGGTAACTGTACCTATTCCCTTATTGGAAATTAGTTCATCACAGAAATCAGTTTCAGTTATTCCTACACCAATTAGTGAGATAGCTAATAATGATGATCATGAAACTTCAGATCAAGTTACTACAGAACCTCGTAGGTCTTCCAGAGTACAGTCCGCACCAGAGTGGTATGGTAGTCCTATTCTGGAGGTCATGTTACTTGACCATCGCGAACCTACGAACTATGAGGAAGCGATGATGAGCCCAGATTCCGCAAAATGGCTTGAGGCCGTGAAATCTAAGATGGGATCCATGTATGAGAACAAAGTATGGACTTTGGTGGAATTGCCCGAGGATCGGCAAGCCATATTGTATAAATGGATCCTCGAGAGGAAGACAGACACTGATAGTAGTGTTATGATCTACAAAGCTCGAGTTGTCGAAAAAAGTTTTTCGACAAGTTCAAGGTGTTGAATACGATGAAATTTTCTCACTCGTATCGATGCTTAAGTCTGTCTGAATCATATTAGCAATTACCACATTTTATGAAATCTGGCAAATGGATGTCAAAACTACATTCCTGAATGGATTTCTGGAAGAAGAGTTTTATATGATGCAACCAAAAGGTTTTGTCGATCCGAAAGGTGCTAACAGAGTGTGCAAGCTCCAGCGATCCATTTATGGACTGGTGCAAGCCGCTCAGAGTTGGAATATACGCTTTGATGAGTTGATCAAAGCATATAGTCTTATACAGACTTTTGGAGAAGCCTGTATTTACAAGAAAGTGAGTGGGAGTTCTGTAGCATTTCTAATATTATATGTAGATGGCATATTGTTGATTTGAAATGATATAGATATTCTGGATAGCATAAAAGGGATATTGAATAAGAGTTTTTCAATGAAATACCTCGGTGAAGCTGCTTACATATTGGGCATCAAGATCTATAGAGATAGATCAAGACGCTTAATTGGACTTTCACAAAGGGCATACCTTGCTTGGTAAAATTTTGATTAAGTTCAAAATGGATCAATCTAAGAAAGGGTTCTTGCCTGTATTACAAGGTGTAAAGTTGCGTAAGACTCAAAGCCCGACCACGGCAGAAAATAGAAAGAGAATGAAAGTCATTCCCTATGCCACAGTCATAGGTTCTATATAGTATGTTGTGCTGTGTACCAGACCTATTGTGTACCCTGCCCTGAGTTTGGCAAGGGAATACAATTTTGATCTAGGATTAGATCACTAGAGATTGGTCAAGTCCTTAGTGAGGACTAAGGAAATGTTTCTCGGTTATGGAGGTGATAAAGAGTTCATCGTAAAGAGTTATGTCGATACCAACTTTTTCCAGATGACTCTAAGTCTCAATCTGGATACAAATTGAAAGTGGGAGCAATTAGCTAGAGTAGCTCCGTACAGAGCATTGTAGACTTAGAATATTTGCAAAATACATACGGCTCTGAATGTGACAGACCCGTTGACTAAACTTCTCTCACGAGGAAAACATTATCATACCTTAGTACTCTTTGGGTGTTAATCACATAGCGACGTGAACTCGATTATTGACTCTAGTAAACCCTTTGGGTGTTGGTCACATGACGATATGAACCATGGGTGTTAGTCATACATAGATATGAATATTGGTGTTAAATCACATGATGATGTGAACTAGATTATTGACTCTAGTGCAAGTGGGAGACTGAAGGAAATATGCCCTAGACGCAATAATAAAGTTATTATTTATTTCCTTATTTCATGATAAATGTTTATTATTCATGCTAGAATTGTATTAACCGGAAACATAATACATGTGTGAATACATAGACAAACATAGTGTCACTAGTATGCCTCAACTTGACTAGCTCGTTAATCAAAGATGGTTAAGTTTCTTAACCATAGACATGAGTTGTCATTTGATTAACGGGATCACATCATTAGGAGAATGATGTGATTGACTTGACCCATTCCGTTAGCTTAGCACTTGATCGTTTAGTATGTTGCTATTGGTTTCTTCATGACTTATACATGTTCCTATGAATACGAGATTATGCAACTGCCGTTTATCGGAGGAACACTTTGTGTGCTACCAAACGTCACAACATAACTGGGTGATTATAAAGGTGCTCTACAGGTGTCTCCGAAGGTACTTGTTGAGTTGGCGTATTTCGAGATTAGGATTTGTCACTCCGATTGTCGGAGAGGTATCTTTGGGCCATCTCGGTAATGCACATCACTATAAGCCTTGCAAGCAATGTGACTAATGAGTTAGTTGCGGGATGATGCATTACGGAATGAGTAAAGAGACTTGTGGGTAACGAGAATGAACTAGGTATTGAGATACCGACGATCGAATCTCGGGCAAGTAACATACCAATGACAAAGGGAACAACGTATGTTGTTATGCGGTTTGACTGATAATGATCTTCGTAGAATAAGTGGGAGCCAATATGAGCATCATCCAGGTTCTGCTATTGGTTATTGACCGGAGATGTGTCTCGGTCATGTCTACATAGTTCTCGAACCTGCAGGGTCCGCACGCTTAAAATTCGGTGACATGACGAGGAGTCTCGAATGGTAGTTCAGAGTCCCGGATGAGATGGGGGACATGACGAAGAGTCTCGAAATGGTCGAGACGTAAAGATCGATATATTGGATGACTATACACTACTAGGGAAAAGCCTAGCAGCAGCGCGAGTTTTGGGCCTCTCAGTAGCGCGGGGACCGGCGCTACTAATAAGGCGCTACAGCTAACGTATAGCAGATGGCGCTGTTGTCTACGCTACTGCTATACATGAATAGCTGTAGCGCTCTTTAGAAAAGGGCGCTGCTGATATTATCTGCAGCGCTGTTTACTGGGAAGCGCTACTGGTAATGCGGCGCTACTGCTAAATCTTCCTCCCTCGCTACAACTAGTTTTATTAGTTTTTTTCCTGCATATTTGTTTTTGTATTTGTTTTGTATTTGAATAGGATTTATACAATAATCTTTAGCATATCATACACATACAAATGTAATCATAGCATATACAATACAATTAGTCTCATCAAATCATGTCATCATCATAATCATCATCCAACACAAAGTGGTCTCGTCATCATCTCGAAAATAGCGATACAAGTCTCGATTACTTGCAAATACATCGTCATCCATCTAAACAATGATATCTGCGAGAAGAGCTATCACTTTGAGTACATGAGTTCATATCCTCTCTCGCATTAGCGTGAACCTAAACTAACTACTGCTGTCGCTCAAAACCGGAAACCGTACACTGGGCTCGACACTCCGGCCACTTGTCGTATATATACTCCTGGCGTAGCACTTATTCACCATCGATGATCTATGCACCCGCATCGTCACATGAGTCGATGATATGCAACATATCACTACTAGGGAAAACCTTATACACGGAACTTTAGCAGCAGCGTGGGTCAAAAAAGCACGCTGGTGCTAAGTAGCAGTAGCGCACCCGTGGAAACTGCGCTACAGATAAAGATCTAGCAGTAGCGCGTCTGGCTTTAAACACGTTGCTACTAAAATTCACACGGCTTAGCCGATTGGCTACACATAGTAGTAGCGATCTATGATGAACCGCGCTACCGCTACTTCATTTGTAGCAGTGCGTACTAATAAAAACTCGCTACTGCTAAAGGTTATAAAATTAAATGGAAAGAAAATAGAAAGGTAATTGAAAATGAAAGAAATAGAATAAGGTGAAAGGAAAAAAATAAAATGTGAAGAAAACTAAATGAAAAAGGGGGAAAAGAGAAAGGAGTAGCAGTAGCGTGTATCACGGAACGCGCTGTAGCTAAGATTGCAGCAGCGCCTTTCCTAGAACGCGCTACTGCTACTTCTGACTTAACCACGGGGTTCGTCCTTCCCCACGCGGCCACTTCCCCCGAAATCCAACTCTCTCCACTGTCGCCGCCGCCGTCGCCCGTCGGCCGCCGCGCGCTCTCCGAACCCTCTACGCCGCCCCGACCCCAGATTCAATGCCACCCCCGCCCCCGACCTCAACGCCGCCCCGGACGCCGCCCCCGACCCCGACCTCGATGCCGGCCGCCATCCGCCGCGCGCCCGAGCCCCGAACCTGACCTCGACGCCGCCCTGCCCCTCCCTCGTCGCAGGCACCCGAGGTTAGAACGCCCGCTCCTCCCTCTCCCCTACCTATGCCTAAGGTTTCTTTATATTTTAGTTGCATCAAATTAGTTAGGGTTCATGTAAGAGTGGAAACAAATCGGATGCGGATGCGGCTCAAATGAGTTAGGGTTCATGTAAGGGTGAAAACAAATAAAATTTCTAAGATGAATCATAAAACGAGTAAAATTTGACCACTTATTTCACTTTATAGTTGGATAATTGAAATATCCGCTACCACTTTCCACCCCTATAGGTTCATCAAATTAGATGGTAATTGGGGCAGTAGTTCCTAAGTACTAATTAGTTAGTAAGAACTAGGTACTAATTAGGTACTAGAATATTTTTATTTATAGTAAGTTTATTTTTAGTAAGAACTAGTTGAATTAATAGAACTAGTTAGTAAGAACTATTTTCTATTTTTTTAGTTAAAGCCATTTTTCCCGCCTTGTCGTGGACGATGCCTATCCCGCATCCTCGTCGTCGAGTCGGCGGAGGACGACACCTGCTTGACCAGATCGGTCATGTCCGGGACTGGGCTCCGCCGGGGTGGTACTGGGAGGCGCTACCTACCGGGGGGCGCAGGTTGGTGAGGAGCCAGCCTATCATTGACCCGAACCTTCTTTGGTGGCGGTCGCGTGGGCCAGTGACGATCCAAAGGCTCGAGGACTCCGGGGAGGCGGTGCGTCACCGTGTCAGTGAGAAGGACGCGCACGTCCATCGCTACTTGTTTGCGTTGGAGCACAGGTCGTTCTCCAATACCTGGCAGGTTCTCCAGGGATCTCACTGGAGCTATGATCCCGTGATGGTTCCTTCTCTGTGGGTGTCCACCGCCCGCGCCGATACCCGTCGTGTGCTAGGGTTTTAGTTGTATTAGTGATGTTATATGTATGACACTATTCGTGATGTATTAGTGATAATATTCGACGATGTACGGACGCATGAGATGATTTACTTTTGCTTATTGAATGCATGCTAATTTGAGTCCTATAAGATATTTTGAAATGTATATCTTGTGTTGCTCAATATCCAAGTGGCCGGTCATGTTTGCATGTTACACCTCCGAGTTGGCTATGTTTTGCCGGAGTGTTGATTCATTTCCGTTCTGGCAAATTTCAGGCGCTCGATATGTCCTATTTTAGCAAAGGTCATGCCGGATTTTTCCATGAATTTTGGCATGACTTGTGCCAGAATATGTAGGAAATATCGAGTGCCCCGGATTTGTGTGTTGAGTATCCTGGTAGTTGTCTTCGATCGATTTTCAATTAATGTTTTAACTATGAACATAGGAAATGTCTGACGACGAAAAGGATTTCGGTATTTGCAAATTCTGCCAAGACGAGCGCGTCCTGTGCGACGGAATCTTCCTAGGATGATAGGCGCTTCAGCATCAAGCTGGACGAGAACTTCGAAGTGGATACAGTAAGTCATAACGACAAGTCTTTTTTCATAGTTAAGCATGACATCTGCTTCATTTGCTTCAACTTATATTTTTTTACTATTCTACTAGCGTATCCCCTGCCATGCAAGAGTTTTTGTATTGGATAAGATAGGTTTCAGTCATACTGCAGAGGTAAAGAAAGTTTATTTGAAGACCGAGCATGGTTATATTTTCCATGCAAAATTATACAATTCAGACAACTACACCTATTTTGGATGCAAAACATGGCGAGCACTATGCAAGACTTATGCATTTGAGCCTGATATAGTTATCACCTTTGATATTCGTCCGGAAGATGATATTGAAGGTAATACCGACATCTGGGTCGATGTGCAGACGCCTCCAGTTATACCATTATGTAAGTTTCTCAACCATATTTATGTCTTTGATATTGTTTATTCAAAATAGTTGACAACTAATTTGTATTGTCACTTATTTGATTGCAAGCTAACATGTCCAGCGCTTGGTAGACAGGACCTACTACTGTCCCGAGGCTGAACTAAACTGCGAGGAGCTAAGTCATTATGTTTCATGGCTTGAGGATCTTGATACTGTCAAGACAAAATTTCTTCCTGGATTTAGAAATGTTAGTACGGAAAACGTGCGACCAATAGTGTTCGTAATGAACTACGGTCACATCCATTTAGGAAGGATGGTAAGATTTTTACTATTTGTCCTCAGTGCATCTTTTCCATACATTATTTTTGAAGCTAAACTTCATTGCTAAGTATGTTACCATACGATGTTCTTCAACAGGGACTCCCGATGAATGTTGTGCCTTATGGGATCGAGACTAAAGGTACCATGAGTATTAACAGCTTACGGCCAAGATATCCTACAGATTACTTTAGTGCATTCAAGATTAGCGACGGATGCTTAATAGTGCAAGACTGGACCAAATCTGTGTTGGGGGAGCGCAGAGAAGTACTAGGGGGCAGCAAACAGAGGCGCTACACACGATTAGGAGACAGGTTCATCTGCATGCTCCAACTTGATCAAGGAGGAGAGCTACACATGTTTTATGTTGTTTTACCTAAGAGAGAGCAGCAGGAGTGATTAGCTAGCTAGAAATGAGTTTCAGGATGATGATGTGCTACACTATTACTATGATGATAAAATAGCTAGTGTTGGTGGTAATGACTATGATGATTATTATTAGCTAGTGTTAGTGGTGATTAAATAAATATTGTTGGTGGTAATGACCATGATGATGATTAAATATCTTGTGCTGGCGGATTAGATTCAAGTGGAGGCAACATGTGGTGCACATCGAAAGTACTACTAGTCCAAACTAGATCAAGTTTGGATTAGTAGTATACTTTTGACATGCACCACATATTGCCTCCACTTGAACCTAATCCACCTTCATTTGACACTGTAATGGACATAATGATGTAAACCTCATAACTGGTATTGTATCAATATTTGTACGATGGTGAATAAATAAACTAAAAACAAAGAAATAAAAAAAGAATACTAGTAGTGATGGAGAGAAAACACGCTGCCAGTAGTTACATTAGCAGTAGCGTGGGAGTGAAACAACGCTACAGCTATTAAATCCTAGCGATGGCGCATGCGGCACGCAGCGTTCTTGCTAGCGATAGCTATGGCGCCTTATTAGTAGCGCGTCTACCCGCACTACTAGTGAGCACAAAACCAGCGCTACTGCTAGGGTTTTCCCTAGTAGTGTATATGGTTGAGCAAAAGAAAGAGACAAACTTGGCAAAAATAGAAACAACATATCATAAGCATAAATAACAAAGTTCATCGTACCCCAAAATGCCCTAACTAGAGTGATTTTCGCTAGTCGAGGAGGAGGACGGTTTAATTACATCACAAATAAAGTTTCACCGTGCATAACTCAAAGTTTTCTCATACAGAAAGTATGGACTAAACGGACACATTGTCATATATCGATAATCACTCCAACATGTCGTTCCATCCATCCATTCAGGGAGATAGTCCCCGAGCCTAGTGAAAGGCTTCAGGTCGAGACGCTGAGCGGCTACCCATGTTCGGACGTCTTCCCGCGACATTTGTCCTTCTTCATAGAACATCCCTGTTTTTCCGACGACCTCCTTCATGATGATTTGGGCAAGTTCGCGCTGGATGTGATAGAACTCGTCTGGAAGTCGATGATCCTCGATATCTCCTACATTCTTTGCCCATTGCAGAATATGGGCATCGTCGGATGTAGGTGACATGCGAAGGTTCTAGTGATCCCGTCTGTACTCCAGCATGTGGTGTAGGACATAGAATCCATCATTAAGAGAATCGTTCGGTTGCTGGATGCAGCAGAAGTCGGTCTAATGGCCGAAGGCGACCCTGCCGCCCTTCTCTTCTTGTCCCTAACCTCTCCACCCCTTGATTGGTAGTAAAACATAGCACTGTCGAGAACATCCTTGATGTGGGTGTAATCCTTTTTGTGAATGTTCTTCGACGAGTCCAAGTAAAGAGCGTGGGAGAATCGGGGGTATAGGATGACGAGGACGGCGCACCCGCCACTGCGCAAAATAAGTACACCTCAAATTACTTAGCCTCCACCATGAAAATGAATGATTGAAATTGAAGGAAGGATAGTAGCGCGGATGACTTACACGGGATGATAAGGCATGAGAATCGCCTCCTTGTCCTTATTGGCGAGCATGAAATTGATGATGTATTCCCTCGCGTATACACGGTGCTCTGCGCAGACTCCCAAGAAGCCCTCGTGCATGTAGTATGGGTCAGCGACACAGATATGAGATATCTGCTCAAACCCGATGATGTAGTTCATGTGCAAGGCATGAAGGCACACAATCGTAAAATCCAGCTTCTTCACATGAAACATGTCGAATATGTAATCGAATCGGAGGAAGAACTTATCCGCGGGGAAGCTGTCGACGTACGACATTTGCCGCGGAACGTTAACACGTAGAGTGGGTATCCTAGATCTGTCGAGGCGATGAGGCCTTTCTCTACCCGCAGCACATCGTCATGAAGTCTCCTTAGATCGCTGAATCTGACCCCTAGCGCTGTTGCAGGTAGGATTGGTTGACCGGGGATATGCCATTTATCCGCATTGGGGATATCTATACGGTGCTGAAGCAGAGGCTGCTGAGGCGGCTGGATCATAGAATCAGCTTTTTTGCCTTTCCTCGCTCTCTTCCTAGACTTCTTTACTACCGGAAGGTCGTCCGTATTACGTTGAGACGGCAATTCAGGCACCGACTCATGACGCTCAAACCACGAGGAGGCGATGCAAGATGACATCTTGTTCAGCGCCACCGTCGTCCTCATCCTCATCCATGGCGACGTCATCAGCGACTAATGGAGCCTCCTCCTTACCCCGTCCGCTATCACCCAACCCGACACCCGACGCTAATTGGGTAGGTGGGTTGTTGATGTTCATACCTTGCTGAGGCTGTGTGCTCATGGGTGTGCTCCCGACCGCCTCCAGACGAAGTAGACTCTTTGGCCACAATAGGACCCACCCATTGCAACAATCACCAAGCCATCGCGGTGTCTCCTCGTCATCCACCAGTAGTATTGGAGGAGGCAAATTCTCGTGGCCCGGTTCGACACTAGCCACGGAAACATTGAAGACGTTCGGGGGGATCGGTCGGTTGTGGAACAATGGTTCCTTCAGCTCCATTATCGTCGCCTTCCCCACGTCCACCTTCTGGTCGCCGATGGTGTACAATATGGTGCACGGGGTTTCATCGGCCTGCAAAGAAAAGTCTGCGATGTGAGACATCCGAAAGGCAACGAAAACGGGAGATTATACATTTATATTGAAGGGGGCCGGTGTGACAGATACCGTGAGGGCGTCGAGCTCAGCCAAAGACGAAGCACCGCCGAGCACGTCCGGTGCGGGAGCCGGTGCGGGAGCAGGTGCGGGAGCCGGTGCGGGAGCAGGTGCTCCCAAGAAGTCAGCAAGGGGAAAGTCCTCTGCATTTTTTCTGGATTTTGCCTTGTCCAAGTGAAAACGCCCGTCACCAAGGAAGTAGACAAATCTGCAACCACCTGTTTTGCGGCAGCTACCGCTATTCGATCGTTATGCGAGATGATTTCTTCTCAACCACAATCTCAACCTTCTTATCGATGTTTTCTTCAGTTAACCTCCGTCTTTCCTTTGTCTCCTCCATGGTCTCACGGTAGTACTTCTTCCACGTGGCGCCGTCTCTGACACCGTGCACGCGTCCATACGATGGTCGAGTATCCACCGGTTGTCGTTTCAATATGCTCCTACGGGACGGTGAAATCTGCCAAGGGGTCTGGGATGCCCAGACTCGCGGCTTCCGTGTCCTCCTTGGCCCATTTTGACCTCTTTCCGCTGTAACCACGGCTTCCGAGGTGGTGGCTCCCAATGTTCCTCTCTTGAAGCCCCTTCATGTACTTAGATTTTCTTGGGCAGCTTCGGCCTCGCAAGCCTCCTTGAATATTTGAAACTGCTCTTCCGTGATTGTCGGATTATCCTTTACAATCTCGGAGTAGAGTTCCTTCTTGTCGATGATCCTTGCTTTCACTCGAGTTTTCCAGGCGGCCAACGCATCGCTAAACTTGGTCATGGCGTGTTTGTTTATCTTCTTCATTGCCGGGTCCTTGTCTGGATCTTCATAATCCTTCTCATTGCCGGGCGCCTTTGGCTCAAAAATGCCGTCGTCCACCTCCGTGACCACCAGTCTAGTAGTCCTGAGTTTGTTAGGAAGCCGTTGCCTCTTTGCTTTCGGTTCTACACCGGCTCCGCTCCCCGAGGCAGCACCAGTCTCAGTCTCAGCGCCGGTCTCGATGCCGGTCTGAGTCTCAGCGCCGGTCTCAGTCTCAGCACCGGTCTGCGTGTCGGTCTCAGTCCCCGATGCCACCGGTGGGCCCAGCAACAACATCGGTTGATCGTCGGTAAGGCTAAAAAATTCGTCTGCCGCCCGATAGACGTCGTCGCAATCACCAGAACCCTGTCCTTCATCGTTGCTAGCCATGTTTATGATTAAATCTAGTCAATTAATTCTAGACCTAATAAAATGAATAATGACATAAAAAAGGCCTATTGTTTTGCAGGAATGTTGACTCCTTCCTGGTGCGGCAAATCCCGGGCACTCGATATGTCCTAGTTTGTAGCACAAGTCATGCCCAAATTCATGGAAAATTTCGGCATGACCTTTGCTAAATAGTGGACAAATCGAGAACGTGAAATTTGCCGGAACAGAAATGAATCAACATTCCGGCAAAACATAGGCCACTCAGCATCATTCCCTGGAAATAGTGTTCAAATATCCCTCTTCGACACCGCAACACATGTCCAAATATACAAGAGCAACCACATGTCCAAATTTCACAACTTTTGATTCATTTCTGTTGTTGTAAACCAAATTTTTTTTCTCTAAACTAATTTTTGCTCTAACATCTACAACTTAACATCCTTTGCTCTAAACTAAATTTTTTGCTATAAACAAACTTTTGCTCTACTATTTTTTCCTCTAAAATGCAGAGAGAGGGGAGTGGGGGGAGGGGTGGGGGACTTACAGAGAGGGGAGAGACGGTGGCGGGGAGGTGCTCGGTGACGGAGGCAGGGGCGGAGAGGGCGGGCTCGGGCACGGGCAACGGCGTCCTGGGCGGGCTCGGGCGGCGGTGAGGTGGAGGGCGCTGATGGTGACGTCGAGGGCGGCCTCGGGCGGCGGCGGTGAGCATCACGGCGGCCTCGGGGGGAGACGGTGAGGTTGCGGGCATCCACGCCAGCAGGAGACGGCGGCGAAGTGGGGCGACGGCGAAGTGGCGAGACGGCAGCGAGGGCGAGGGATTTGGGGAAGAAGTGTGGTGGCTAGGGGCGGGGAGGGGGACCGCTGTTTAAGTGAAGCGTAGTGATGGCTGCGTTCCAGCAGCTATAGCTAAGTTAGCTTCTAACGCGTTTCCTGAAACCCGCTCTGCTATTCCTTTCTTCCTTTTCCTTTTTCTTTTATTTTTCTTTACATTTTATTTTTTTCCTTTCTCCTTTTCTATTTCTTTCATTTTCATTTACTTTTCTACTTGTTTTTCACTTTATTTTATTTCCGTTAGCAGTAGCGCCTTACGTAAGCGCCGCTACAGCTAAGAAGAGTAGCAGTAGCGCTGGGACAGTATACGCGCTACTGCTAGGTTGGGCTAGCCATGTGCGCCCAGTTCAAACATAGCAGCAGCGCTTTTCGCCAGTACGCGCTGTTGCTAAAGTCATAGCAGTAGCGCGGTTTCTTTACGCGCGCTGCTACTAAGTAGCAGTAGCGTCTGATTTTGTACAGCGCTACTGGTAACATTCTGTGTATAAGGTTTTCCCTAGTAGTCATATGCGGACTTCGGAAAGGTTCCGAGTGATTCAGGTATTTTTCGGAGTACCGGAGAGTTACGGGAATTCGCCGGGGAGTATATGGGCCTTATTGGGCCATACGGGAATAGAGGAGAGAGGCCAAAAGGAAGGAGGCGTGCGCCCCCCTAGTCCGAATTGGACAAGGATGCAGCCCCCTTTTTCCTTCTCCCGCTCCCCCTCTTTCCTTCTCTCCTACTCCGGCAAGGAAAGGGGAATCCTACTAGGACTTGGGAGTCCTAGTAGGACTCCCCACCCTTGGCGCGCCCTCCTCCTAGGCCGTCCGCCTCCCCCCTTGCTCCTTTATATACGGGGTCAGGGGCACCTCTAGGCACAACAATTGATCATTGATCTCTTAGCCGTGTGCGGTGCCCCCCTCCACCATATTCCACCTTGGTAATATCGTAGCCGTGCTTAGGCGAAGCCCTGCGTCGGTAGCATCATCAGCACCGTCATCACGCCGTCGTGCTGACGGAACTCTCCCGCAAAGCTCTACTGGATCGGAGTTCGTGGGACGTCATCGAGTTGAACGTGTGCTGAACTCGGAGGTGCCGTACGTCCGGTACATGGATCGTTCGGATCATGAAGACGTAGGACTACATCAACCGCGTTGTGCTAACGCTTCCACTTACAGTCTACGAGGGTACGTGGATGACACTCCCCCCTCTCGTTGCTATGCATCACCATGATCTTACGTGTGCGTAGGAATTTTCTTGAAATTACTACGTTCCCCAACACCACCCCACTGCCGCCCGCTGTCTTTGTCGTCTGCTAGCCTCAGACGGCGGACTGCACAATCCTTTGCTGTCCGTTTCATGGAAGCGGACGACAAAGAAGGTCTTTGTTGGCACCTGTTCAGACGGACAGTTTGCCGTCTGCTAGCGGACGGCAAACTTCCGGGATCTATGCCTTTGCCGTCTGCCATGGCGGACGGCAAAGAAGCTGTTTCTAGTAGTGATTGTGGGCGCTCTGCAGTAGCTAACTCTGACGCGCCCCGACTTGCAGTATGCTGTTCAACAGGTCTGTCTTCACATTTATGCTCCGCGCGACTCCCACTTAGGGATGGCACCAGCAGGATTTGGGTACGGGTGGAGCCACACCAATACCCTTACCCGTCCCGTCTGAACTTACCCACCACCCTTACCCATACCCGTCAACGGGTACAATTTTTCCCCATAGCCGTTACTCGACAGGGCAGATGGGTACCCGCGGGCAGGGGCGGAGCCAGCGTACTGGCGTTGGGTTCACATGAACCCAACGATTTTTTCGGGCAGCGTATAGTACACAGGTACGTACGTGCTGTGACCCCAATACAAAATAAGGGCTGACCCCATCAACTATATAAAAATGCAACGCTCGACGCAAAGCCCAAAAGCCCACAAGTGAACTGCCACCGTGATAAGCCTGTTCATAGCTTCGTGATCTGATCTTCCTATTCTCATGTATGTGCATACAGCCGCCGCCTGACCTTTAGACCTTGTTCGCTTCCTCGACTCTGTGATCCAATCTCTCTGATTCGGTATCATCGATGGTCAGTACTCAAGACACCAGCGACGAGCCGACACCAGCAGGTCGACGCCGGCAAGTCAACTATTATAGTTCAAATTCAAGGTATTGAGATCACATCTCACATCTCCTTTTTGTTGCACATGCCCTAGTTTCCTACTCCCTCCGTTCCTAAATATTTGTCTTTCTAGAGATTTCAACAAGTGACTACATACGGAGCAAAACGATTGAATCTACACTCTAAAATATGTCTATATACATCTGTATGTGATAGTTCGTTTGAAATCTCTAAAATGGCGAATATTTAGAAATGGAGGGAGTAATAGCTTATTCCACGCACTTTGATTGATATAGCTTATCGAACTAGTTTCTCAGAGGAAGGTTGATCACCATACCCAGATGATCATGCGGGCACTTAAACCCATTAGACGTAGGCAAAGTGCATCAATTATCGTTGTTGCAAGCGGTCTTGAAAGCTAGAGGAATTACTTTACATGTGTTGCCTTATGATCTGGCTAATTGGAAAAGAATTTCAGAGCACGACGATATTAGGCGAAGATATTTAATCGGGGGACCTTAGAGGCCACCACCTTGTTTTGACTATCCACAAAGGGCCATTGGTGATGTTTCATGAAAATTTAGTCCAAAACAGTTTGATCAATAAGCACATTACCTTTTCTTTAGCCTATCACCGTCTGAAGTTATTACCAGAAGAGATGCTTTTCAGTTGTGAATGTTGTGAAGAAAGAGTCAGGTAAGAAAATGGGTAATCGGTTCATGAGCACAATTCTTTAATTTGCCATGTGGAGAAAACTATTTTTCATCATTATTATTGATGTTTTGTTTGATCTTTATAAGATGATGAAAAATCAGAATGGTGCACTCTAAAATGCGACGGACTTAACATGCCTTTTTTGCTTGATGGTATTTATTTCAAACTTGTCAAACTAATTTTTCATCTGCTTCAATGTTTCCAGGAATATGAGAAACTATACCTAAGACCTGAAGTTATTTTTGTACCACACTATTTACAATATGTAAAAATGAGGTTTTAGGATCTCATTCAGCAGGTATGTACAACACTCTTCATTTTTACTGTAACACAATATGTGATAAGTGATATCATAATTCTATTCGTTCGATTATCTTTGATTGCATGTTTAACTCTTGTTGTAAGATAGCGTAAAATTAGAGTTTACACATAACTAATTTGTATCACATTCTCACAATAAGTTAGTGAGTGAACCCAATGGCTAAATTTTCTGGCTCCGCCCCCGCCCGCAGGTAAAAATACCCATGTTGTCAAAGAATCAATTTGAACAATTCATAGTCATAAATGGCAACATATAATCGTAAGTTACAACAACACATACTTATAAACAACAACACATACTTATAAACAACAACACATTTAATAAAAAATCACTCTGTCGTAAACAATAACACATCAAAACAACATCCCATAGTACACAAGTTCACGACAAAGTGTAGATTGTAGAGATAGTTTTGAGTTCATATAGATTTTAAAAGGGTACATGGGTATGTGGGTATGGGTTATACGATCCTATACCCATGGCCGCTCTATCAGATGGGTTTCAAATTTTCCTATTTATATACCCACGAGTAACTTTTTGTCTCATACCCTTACCCTAATAGGGTTTTTACCCACATGGTACGTGGGTAATGGGTACCCATTGCCATCCCTACTCCCACTGGACCCTGGTGAAGCGTATCCTCCATTACATACGCGGCACCCAGTCCATGGGACTTACGATGACGGCCTCCGCCTCCACCGACCTCGTCGCCTACTCCGATGCGGACTGGGCTGGCTGCCTGGACACACGCCGCTCCACCTCGGGGTACTGTGTCTACCTTGGGGCGTCCCTGATCTGTTGGTCATCCAAGAGACAGCCCACAACCTCCGCTCGAGTGCCGAGGCAGAGTACGTATCGGGCAGTGGCTAACACCGTTGCTAAATGCTCTTGGCTTCGTCAGCTGCTCCAGAAGTTGCTTTGTGATGTTCACAAGGCCACGCTCATCTACTGCGACAATGTTTCTGCCGTGTACCTCTCCGCCAACCCGGTCCATTATCGTCGAACGAAGCACATTGAGCTTGACATACACTTTTTTCTCGAGCAAGTGGCTCTTGGGCGCATCCGGGTCCTCCATGTCCCGACGGCGCAACAGTTCGTCGATGTCATGACGAAAGGACTGCCTACTTCTGTCTTCGAGGAGTTCAGGTCCAGTCTTTGCATCTCCGGCGACGCTTCGACTGCGGGGGGAGGGGGGCTGTTGAACATATGGTTTGTGCATGTATATTGTGTAACTCGTTCCACCACCTAGTCCTTGTATAGTTGAGGTTGTGGCCCACTTTGTACTCCATATATACGTACATCGTGTAGCATTGCCAAACTCTCGTTTCTAACAGACCTAGCGGGGTGGCGCGAGGGACCTTCCATGCGCACCCAGCCGAGTTATGCTAGTCTATATCGATTCAGTCGTAGTACTACTGTGCATTGTTCATTTTGTCCATTACTACAACATAATCCTGCACAAAGAACAAGAATTTTAAACTATTGATTGTAATGTTGTCTTTGCTAACCAAACTTACGTACATACATTCCTTCCCGACATTTTTTTCACAATTTATTATTAGCCATCCGTGCAGAAGAAAAAGAAAACACCCTCAAAATGATTTGTTTAGCATAATTAAGGTGATCGACACTGGTATTATCATTATGAAACTATGAATACATTTATTTAGAAAAAAGAAAGGGAATCGTTGGGCAACAGCGCACCGGCAGCGCACCGGCCGAACGATTCGGCCGGTCGCTCGCGAGCCACGCGATGAGGCCCCCATCGCACCCTGGCCCACTAGATCTGTTCCGTCTCCTTCCTCCTGCACGGGTCAAAATCCCCCCGCTTCTCTCTCTCCCTCGCGGCGAGCACGCCCGCGCTCTCTCGGCACCCGCGCCGTCATCCCCGCTCGCCGCGCTCGCCGTGGTGGCCATCAAGCTCCCGCGGGCGTCGGTTGCGGCCAAAAAACGAGGCGCAGCTGCAGCACATCCGGCGCTAGGTGTAGCCCCCGCGTACTCGCCGCCATGCCTCGCGCGGTGGAGGTTGCAGCTCGCCGCGAGCCCATTGCAGCTCGCCGGTGACCGGGTGCAGCATCCGCCCCTGCCCCCGTGATGGATCTCGCCGCCGGAATTCATAGAAACCCACCACCGGCATCTCGCCGTCGTGAAAAAAATGAATGTAGCAAAAATTGTGGACGGTAGTAGCAAAAATTCACATGCTTGAAGCAAAGATGTCAGGATGTAGCAAAAACTGTGGACGGTAGTAGCAAAAAATCACATGGTTGAAGCTTTCTTTAATGCGGCATGAAGCTTTTCAATTCAACAGTTGAAGCTTTGAAAAGCTTCAACCAGAGACCGCGACAAAAAGCTTCAACCGTATTTCTGAAAAGCTTCAACTGTAATTCTGAAAAGCTTCAACCGTATTTCTGAAAAACTTCAACCAGAGACCGCGACAAAAAGATTCAACCGTATTTCTGAAAAGCTTCAACCATAATTCTGAAAAGCTTCAACCAGAGACCGCGACAAAAAGCCTGAATCAGCAACTCACTATTTGACGCAACTGACTACTACGGTGGCTTCCCGGCGGAGCTGCAACGGCGACGAACTCCAGGCACCGGCAGGGGTCGATTTTTGTTTGCTGGGGTCCATTTTTTTGCTGCATCAGAGGGGCGGGGCCATGGGGCACCTGCGCTCCAACTGGCGAGCGGCGACGGCGGGGACGAGGGCCGACGGCAAGGGCGGGGACCGGCGACGAGGACGGTCGGCGAGGGCGGGACCGGCGACAGGGACGACCGGCGAGGGTGGGGACCGGCGATGCGGACGCCCACTGGAGAGTGCGCGGGGCTGATGAGATGCGGAGGGTCTTTTTCTCGCGAGTCTGAGGGAAGAAGATGACATGGATGGATAAGGATCTAGCGGCTTGGGAGGGGCCGATCGGGCGGCTAGGGTAGGACCGGCCGAAACGTTCGGCCGGTGCGCCAGCACCTAGCGGTGCCCAAAAAGAAACTATGAGCACATGGGCTTTGCTCTCACCACATAGCAGATAGAACCAATGGGCTCTTTTGAGTTGTTAACAGGCCGGCACATACTGATTGGGCCGGACGTGGACGTGGATGGCTGAACTGTGGCGTCGAGCCGTGTGCGAAGGGTAGGGCACCCCGGCGCATAGACAGCATAGGCAAGGCTGAGTATGCGGCGGCGAGTAGCTGTACTGTGTGTGGAGGCCGGCGGTGAACGCGGGGGAGGGAGTGTGCTGATCGGGGTTCAAGCCGGAGTGGAGGAACGCGGCGGCGCGCCATGCGGGAAGGTGATGTTGGGGTTGAAACCGCCATGCGTGTCGCCATCAAACTAGCCCGGCGAGGGTGCGTACCCCCATTGCAGCGGGTGCGGCGAGAAGTTAGTCAGCGAGGCAACACTCTGCTGGCTCCCCCACGTGGCTTGTGCGCAGTGGCAGAGCAGAAGGTTCATCCCTGCGCGAGACGCCTCTCCCTTCTTCGCCGCCGCCGCCGCATCTTTGGCCCTTTTGATGATGAGCCTGTTCCGCCGGTCGACGGTGGCCGCCTCCCGACGCTGAACATCTGCCCTCCACTCGGCGTTCGACATGCCGGGTGGCCTTGCCATCGGTGCCCTCGCCTTCCTCTGCTTCGACTGGGTGGAATCGGCGGCGATGGCGCGAGGGGCCACATACTTGTTCGGTGGCATGGCGGCCGGATCTGATGTGGAGAATGGTGGGAGCGGCGGGAGAGAAGGGGAAGCAATGGGAAAATGGAGGGAAGGGGGGGGGGGAGAGAACAGTGGGAAATCGGCCGGCATTGCCAACAGCGCGGGCCCATGTGCCTTTTCGCTTCGGCCGGCTCCCCAAGGCGCCCTTCGGGGGGCTGGGTTCGGCTCGAGTTCATCGGTTGTTATTTCGGCCCAAACCGGCAATAAACAACGACCTGGGGGCGCAACTGGGCCGATTCCTGTTGGGGGTGGGGGGGAGTGAAGACGCTCTCACTCTCCTCAGTCCCAGTCCCCACTCTCACTCAGCTGGCCTGAGAGGTCACCCCGCCGTCGGCGACCTCTCCCCGGCTCGCCGCCTCGTCCCCGGCAGCCACCCACCGGCGATTCGAGGTCAGGCAACCCAATCTATTCCTTCCTCTCCATCTCTATCTCATCTACTACTTATTCCTTCTTTCTTCTTATAATTAAATTTTCCCTAGTATATAGAAAACCTAGCCAGCCAGATTCCCCCCCTCCTAATCGAGCCCTAACATTCCTCCCCTGCTGCAGCGGTGGAGAGAGAGAGGACAATAGAGGATGGATCCAGATGCTGAGGTTCCCCTAGGCCAAGGGTAAGATTCACCATCCAGATTCGTACTACATAATATGTGCGTATGCTATGCTGGATGGATTCATGGACGTGCATATTTGTCAGAGTACTTTATGTATTGCTATTTACTTTATAGCAAGATGGACGTACATATGTGTGTTAGATCACTGGAGAAACTAGTCGATTGATTACATTTTCTTTTCTGCTCAGGGTCGATCGCATTACTAGACCGTCGTGTGTGGATGGGAGAAGGCTGCGCCATTCCGTGCAGCCGGCCGGCCTAGTGTCTGAGGTGCTCGATGACAACAACCTCCTCACTGAGATCCTCCTCCGCCTCCCTCCAAAGCTATCCTCACTACCCCGCGCATCTGCCATATGCAAGCGCTGGGGCAGCATCCTTTGCGACCCCGCCTTTCTCAAACTCTTCCGCAAGCACCACCAGAAACCTCCTCTGCTCGGTTTCTTTGACCGTTATGTTGATCGCTTCGCTCCCGTACTGGACTCGCCTGACGGTATCCCTGCCACCCGCTTCTACTTGGCCAAGAGCAGCACATACTACAACGAAACTGGGGCCTTCATAGGCTGCCGCCATGTCCTTGCTGTCCTAATCAACGGGTGGAAGCGCATGACCATCGTGTGGGACCCCCTCACCGGCCAACAACGTGAAGTGGCTTTTCCAACGTGGGTGGACCGCATCTTTATTGGGTGCTTCAGTACCTGGCATACAACGGTGTTTCTAACAATTGGAAACTGGGAACAGCTGCAGTAACATAATATACCGAAACCATCTGGAAACATCTAGAAACTTAAAGCTTGTTAGGTTTTCTCATTCATTATGTATCCCTGCTAGATTGAAATCTTGATCAATCTTGATACTAGTTGTCGGTTCCTCATACATGCACTTTACATAGTACTAGTTCATTAATTTCACATAGTACTATGTAATGCTTGTTTTGTAAGTCGGGTTTCCCAATGGGTGCATATTTGGTTTTGGCATGTCGGTCATAACTCGCACAAGCTCCATCGACAATAATTCTGGATAAATGCATTTTCTATGGGTAAAAAGGCTTTAACGTCAATGCCATCTCTGGTTGACGGTTCCGTGTTTATATAGCAGGGTCGCGACCTCCTTGATAGCGTACAAGATTCGGTAGTTTG
Organism: Aegilops speltoides; assembly: GCA_021437245.1. Lineage (NCBI taxonomy): Eukaryota > Viridiplantae > Streptophyta > Magnoliopsida > Poales > Poaceae > Aegilops > Aegilops speltoides. The sequence goes on along the minus strand of CM038146.1, from coordinate 5,054,861 downwards.
AGATACAACTTGTGCTACAAGAGATAGAATAGAGATAGAGAGAGTTGTTACAAAGAGATAAAGAAGAATGCTAACAACCTAATCTATCTCCCCCCGTCACGCCTGATGGCTTCTCTAGTCGTGACACTAGTAGAAAAAGGGTCAAATGTGAAGCACATTAGTGCCGGTTTGATTTTGAGCCGGCACTAATGTGTCCATTAGTGCCGATTCCAACGGCTAGCCGGCCGCTCTAATTAGTACCGGTTCGAGGCGAACCTTTAGCACCGGTTCGTGCCACGAACCGGTACTAAAGAGAGTGGTGGCAGGATGTTGTCAGTCTGGGCCCCTCCAGCACCTTTAGTACCGGTTCGTGGCACGAACCGGTACTAAAGGTCAACGTACATAAACCCTTCGTCCACCCGAGCTCGCTCTGTTCTTCCCCTTTCCCCTCTCCTCCTCTGTTCTTCCCCGCTCTTCCTCGAGCTCATCACACATTTTGCCCAAAATTTGTCAAGATTTGAAGGCCCCCATCCAGTCAAATGATCACAAAGGTTAGCCACTTTGTCCTTTCATCTCTCATTACTAGATTAACTCTTGCAATGCTTTGTGTAGTGATTAATTTTTTATTTTAGTAATTTGGGAAGAATTATATGTGCTAGTATTTGATTTATATGCAATTTGAGGTCAAAAATAACACTTAGTTTGCATATGTAGGTGTGGTTTACTTAGTGCCTTCTAAATCTCCGTCATAACCACCGTCGATCGCCCGTACCGTCCCGTCGCCGTCACCACCTTGTGGTGAGGCTCTTGTTCATGAATGTTTTACATTACCAAATTGATGTTTGCGTGATTTGGATATATAGTTACTCGTATAATTATCTTACTCGTACGTTGTTTGTTATACATAGTTCCATGGTTTTGATATCCGTCCCCGTCGGCCCTCGTCCTTGTTATGATTCGGATGTGGTATATTCTCTTTTAAAACTAGTTGTTGCATTTCATGTTTATGACAAATTATGCCCATCAAGTTGACATAGATATTTTTATCTAGGAGGTATGTGAACCGGAAATTCCAACCGACCATTTTGTCGAGAGGTTAAATTTAGTTGAAAGATAAAATGAGTATTTGAAAGAAAAAATGAAAGGAATTGAGGGGGAGAAGATGGAATTGGAGTTGCATGTTGTCGATGTCGTCGATGATCACAAGATCAAGATGGAGAAAATGCGGTTGAAGATTAGAAAGATTAGAAAATATGCCATTGATAGTGTGGCTTGGTATCATTATGTTGTTGGATCAATTGTTACCTTAGTTGCGATCTTGATCGCATTTGTTGTTGCATTTAATTTTTTTTAGCTAGAGAGTTATTTGTATGTTGCATTTAATTGTATATGAACTTTATGTATGAACTTGTATTAATTTGGTCTATTCGGTGTTGTGTAATAAAGATAAGCCGACAATGGATGTATGATGACCAATGATCTCCCGAGTTCATTAATGGTGTGCATACTTTCTATTTGCCGCTGAGGCAAACAAGCGGGCGGATGGTTTTATGCCTTGTCCATGTGCTGGCTTTAAGAATGGTCACAATTACTCTACGTCAAGAACCATTCACATCCACCTATTTGAGTCCAGTTTCATGCCCCACTATAATGTTTGGACCAAGCACGGAGAAAGGGGGGTTATGATGGAAGACAATGAAGAAGAAGAGGACGACGACGGCTATCCTGGCCATGGGTTCCCTGAATACGATGATACAACAATGGGGGAAGAAGCTGAGCCGGCAATGCGGGAAGAAGCTGAAGAAGAGGCATCAGATGAGCCCGCTGATAATCTAGGTCAGGCCATTGCCGATACAAAGAGAGATTGCGCAAGTGATTTGGAGAAGAAGAAGTTGCAGCGCATGTTCAAATCCAGAGGTTAATCGTACTCTGGCAACTTTACGTAAGGCAGAGTTGGGTTTTTTGGGTTGATAGTGGAAAAGTCGACAGATAAGTCACCCTTACTGTCCCTTTACAGAACCGTACATGAGATTTTCACCTCATACGGCTCCTCGGTCAATTCTTTCGAAGGGATCTTTTTCCTCTAATATGCTTAACTATAGGATATTAAAAAATAAAATTATAGAATTTATTGGTATTTTCATTCGATCATTATAGACTTTATTATTTGTTAATAATTTGAGGATTAATATTTCACCAAGGGGAACATAGAGTCAGAGTAAATAAAATTGCTAATTATGATTAGAAAAAAAGAATAAATATCAAGCGTTATAGTATAATTTTGAATACTATAAAAAAGTAAGACGGGAGGTGGGGGAGATAAAAACTTTTGTATATATTGATTCGGATTGAATTACAAATACATCAAGGATAGAATCAATTCAATTCTGAATTGATTGTTGTACCCGAATTGTGAAGCTGACAAAAAAAAAGTTGGGCACCACACTGGAATTGCTGCAATGGAAGGCAGAGAATGGTGTATCTGACAAGGGATTTGGAAAGTTGTTGGTAATGATAAAGAATATACTTCCAAAGGACAACGAATTGCCCGAGAGTACGTATGAAGCAAAGAAGGCTGTCTGCCCTCTAGGGTTAGAGGTGCAGAAGATACATGCATGCCCTAATGATTGCATCCTCTACCGCGGTGAGTACGAGGATTTGAACGCTTGCCCGGTATGCGGTGCAATGCGTTATAAGATCAGTCGCGATGACCCTGGTGATGTCGAGGGCGAGCGCCCCAGGAAGAAGATTCCTGCCAAGGTGATGTGGTATGCTCCTATAATATCACGGTTGAAACGTTTGTTCCAAAACAAAGAGCATGCGAAGGCAATGCGGTGGCACGGAGAAGTCCGTAAGAAAGACGGAAAGTTGAGAGTACCTGCTAACGGTTCACAGTGGAGAAAAATCGAGAGAAAGTACAGGGAGGAGTTTGCAGGTGACCCAAGGAACATATGCTTTGGTCTAAGCGCAGATGGCATTAATCCTTTTGGGGAGCAGAGTAGCAACCATAGCACCTAGCCTGTGACTCTATGTTTGTATAACTTTCCTCCTTGGTTGTGCATGAAGCGGAAGTTCATTATGATGCCAGTGCTCATCCAAGGCCCTAAGCAACCCGGCAATGACATTGATGTGTACCTAAGGCCATTAGTTGAAGAACTATTACAGCTGTAGAATGGAACATGTGTACGTGTGTGGGATGAGCACGGACAGGAAGAATTTGACCTAAAGGCGTCGCTGTTCGTGACCATCAATGATTGGCTTGCTCTCAGTAACCTTCCAGGACAGACAAACAAGGGATACCGTGGATGCACGCACTGTTTGGATGATACCGACAGTATATATTTGGATAGTTGTAGGAAAATTGTGTACCTGGGACATCGTCGAATTCTTCCGAGCAGGCATCCTGTAAGAAAGAAAGGCAAGCATTTCAAAGGTGATGCGGATCACCGGACGAAGCCTCGCCACCATACTGGTGCTGATGTACATGATATGGTCAAGGATTTGAAGGTAATCTTTGGAAAGGGTCCTGGCGGACAACCTGTTCCGAAGGACGCTGACGGACGCGCACCCATGTGGAAGAAGAAATCTATATTTTGGGACCGGCCATATTGGAAAGACCTAGAGGTCCGCTCCGCAATCGACGTGATACACGTGACGAAGAATATTTGTGTGACCCTGCTTGGCTTTTTGGGCGTGTATGGGAAGACAAAAGATACAGCAGAGGCACGGGAGGACCAGCAACGTATGCACGGAAAAGTCAGCATACATCAGGGTCAGGCCATCTACGCTCTTATCAAAGAAGAGAAGGAAATCTTCTTTGAATGCCTCCTGAGCATGAAGGTACCGTCTAGCTTCTCGTCGAATATAAAGGGAATAATAAATATGGCAGAGAAAAAGTTCCAGCACCTAAAGTCTCATGACTGCCACGTGATCATGACGGAACTACTTCCGGTTGCATTTAGGGGGCTTCTACCGGAAAACAAATTCTTTCATGCATTTACTGATTTTTTTCAGCTAAATGACCCTGATATTGAAAAGCATTTCAAATGAACTCAGAACAGGTTGAAAGTTGGCATGGTATCATAATTTCACCTACATAGCATGTGCAAAAAAGTAGAGAGCGTTACAGCAAAAACTGGATGCACTTCGTGTACAAAATGGACAATCTCTTTCAAAGTATCAGGGTTTCAGACGAAAATTCATCTGTTACAAAGGCATTTCACTTTTTAAACAACCTAAGCATTACCAAATTGAATATAATGATAAAACAAACTAATATTAAACATAAAAAAAAAGAATCACTGAAAAATCTTTTTTCAAAGTTAAGTTATTCACAAACTAGTGATTCACACAAATTTCAAATAATTCAAAATTTAAACTATTCAAATTTGAAAACTACCGGCACTAACAGAAAGTTTGTAATTTTTTGTAGCTAAAGCAAAAATATCACAAATAAACTCTAAATACAGCAAAAAAACAACTCAAAAATAAATAAAGCAAAAAAAATTAAGAAAATAAAAAAGCGCGCCTACTGGGCCAAAGCGGCCTGCATACGACTAGAAACACAACCTTTTGTTGGGCCAGGATGCAGGCCCACAAAGGCTGATGGGCCCACCGGCAACCTGAGAAGGTAGGCCCAGTAGGCCTGCTTAGGAGAGGAGCTCGAGAGAGCTACCGCATTGGGTCTTATAAACCAGTGTGGTCGCCCCTCGACTAGCGAGGCGGGACTAAACTTGCTGCACCGCACTGCGCCACAGCACCCCCTTTAGTACCGGTGGTGGCTGCAACCGGTACTAAAGAGGGGGTCTTTAGTACCGGTTGGTGCCACCACCCGGTACTAAAGGTGGGGCGCTTACCGCCGCTTGGCCTGGCCAAAACAGACCTTTAGTACCGGTTGGTTGCTCCAACCGGTACTAAAGGTCCATCCTATATATACAACACTTGAAAAAAATTCAGTTTCCCTCTGTTTCTTCTCTCCATCGACGACACATGCCGCCTACCCCAATTGACGCCGTCGACGCCGCCGCCGTCCCGTCCCGTCCCGTCGTCCCGTCGCCGCCCGCCCGTCGCCGCTGCCGCCAGCCTGCCGTTAAATCGCCGCCGCCCCGTCGTTGCCGCCCGTCCGTCGCCCGTCGTCGCCGCCCGATCCGTCGCCGCGCCGGTGAGCTCACCTCGGCCGCCATGTCCACACACACACACACACACACTACACACACAAACATTAGTTTGTTTGTTATAAATTTTAGTTATAGAAATTTTTCTATTTTTTAATTATAGAAATGTTAGAAATTATTCTGTTTTTAGTTATAGAAATATTAGAAATGTTAGTTATATAGAAATGTTATAAATTTTTTCTGTTTTTTAGGTATAGAAATATTTATAGAAATGTTAGCAATTTTTCTGTTTTTTAGTTATATAAATATTAGAAATGTTGTAGAAATGTTAGTTATATAATCAGAAATGTTAGAAATTTTAGAATTAGTTTTAGTTAGATGAATTAGATTAATGACAAATTGTTAGAATTTGCATATATATAGAATTTTAGTTACCACAATCCAATCATTTAAAAAATGTTACTTTTTGCGGGCATATAGTATTTGTTCTCGACGATATGCCCGGCCCGCATCCTCGCCGTTGACCCGTTCGCGATGACGTCCTGCTTCAGAGGACCCATGTCCGGGACTGGGCTCCGCCGGGCTGGCATTGGGAGGTGCTACCTGGAGGGGTGCGCCGCTTGGTGAGGAATCCGGCCTCGGGTCCCGTCGTCGACCCTGATCTCCTTTGGTGGCGTTCGCGTGGGCCACATTCGGTGCAGAGGGAGCTGGCGCCGCCGGAGGTGGTACGTCGCCGTGTCAGGGAGGAGGACGAGCACGTCCATCGCTACATGGCTTCTATGGACGTCAGGTTCTCCAATACTTGGCAGGTTCTTTGGGTAGATGACCGGAGATATGATCCTGTGATGGTTCCTTCTCTTTGGGTGTCCACCGCCCGCGCCCCAGGAACCGCGAGTGGCATAGATTCTTCTACAGTACTCAATCTTTATTAGGTACCTAGCCAGTGATGTATTCGATATATAATATTCGAGACGATGTATTCGAGATTATAAATATTATTCGAGATGATGATGTATTCGAGATTATATATTAATCGAGACGATGCATATATTATGTACTATATATATGATTCACTTTTTCCTTATTGATTGCATCCATGCATTGTAATTTGAATACTAAATTGTTTTATATTTCTTCTGTATTAGTTAAGTAAAAGCTATGGCGGACAATACCGGCAGAGAGAGAGAAGAGGAATTGTTTGACGTCATACGCAGCCCTCACAGGCTAGATGATCTGAATGAAGCAGATGACGGCTCCCAATATCTGAACAATAGCGGAGAGGGTGATGAAAAGATATTCGATCTCGACGACCGAGCTGATGAAGTCATGAACTATGATTATGATTATGATGACACAGACAATGTTTATGATGACACAGACAATGCTAATCTTCAAATAACAAAGACTACCGACGAGGTATATTTATATAAGCAGGCATCATGGTGATCATCACATGTGTTTTTTATTTGAAGATATATTAACGAATCGATCTTTGTTCTTTCAGCCCTCCGGATCAAGCAAATCTGCTTCTACAGACAGCAGGACAAAGCGAGGCCTGGGCAGAAAGTTGAAGGAGGGTGTAAAGTACAACATCGAATCCATCAAACCTAGTGGCGAACCCCTCACACCTAAGAACATTGCGAACAAGGTGCACTCGTCAGTGCGGAGTTCTTCTGAAGGACCAACTCCTGATCTCCATTCAAGAATGGAAAGAGCCAAAAACTAAACGTCTAGATGTTACTTGGGTCGACGACAGAGCAAAAAAAGCCCTTTGGGAATCTCTGATGGAACATTTCACCCTACCAGATTATTTCACTGAAGCAGATGTGGAGAAAGTCAAGGGCGTTGCTCTTAAGAAGATGGCAATTGCATTCAACACCCACAAGAAAACTATACGGGCCAACTACCTCGCTGCAGAAAGGAAGAATCCAGAATTCACGGGAACACTGGAGAAGCAAAGAGAACACTGGGCCGATTTCGTGAAATTCAAGGAATCAGAATTACCTAAGGAACGGTTGATAAAAAACAAGGCCAATGCCGCAAAAAAGACGCAGTTCCATAGGCTGTGTCCAGGTGGCTACGCGGTGGGAATGCCTAAGTGGAATAAGTCTGAGCAAGAGATGGAGGATGCAGGGGTCACTCCGGTTACTAGGAGCTGGCCCCCCAGGTGCAGAACTTGGTTCTATGCGCATGGGGGGTGTTGGACCCGAAGACAGGCCTGGTTTCGCAGAAGGCAACTCTAAAAGGAGCCGAACAAAAGATATTTGATGCAATAGAAGAAGCTCGAACGGGGGTGTTCACGCCCAACAGAGAGAACGACAAGCTTCTGCATACAGAAATCTGAACACCGGAAGAACACGAGGCAAGGCGTTATTCCCTGGTATGATGGCTTTTGAATGGAACGAGGACTACAGGTCCCGTGCAAGAAAGAAGATGGAGGAGGAGAAGAAGAGGAAGCTGGAGGAGGAGCAGAGGAAGCAGGACGCCGAATGCCTTCAAGGCCTAGAAGCAAGGCACGCAGACTTGGCACTCAAATTCTAGCAGCCGCAGCAGCAGATCGACTCACTTAGCAAGGAAAGGGGGTCTCAGTAGCGGCAGCAGCAAGCGGATGATCGTCCAGCATTGGATAGCACCGTCCCATCCATGCCGAGTAGCAGCGTTGGTTCTGCCCCGGGCGACACACTGCTGGATACATACCCTGTGGATGACATCATAGAGAACACTAACTGTGAGCTACACTCCAAAATGAAGAACATATCCATGAAGGTGGCGGACGGCGTTGCTTTTACAATTACCCCCGAAGCAACCTTCCATTGCACCCCGATTCCAGAGGGCTATGCTCGTGTCTTGGTTGATGAAGTGGTGGACCCATATTTTGGGGCTACAGCTTGACATTCCTGGAGGTGAAGACGAGCGCACACTGGGAGAGGCCATACATCGTATCATCCTATGGAGAAAGGATTGCATCATCTTTCGAACTCCACCGACACCACGTCGTCTGCCGACTCCTCCTCGAAGACCGTCACCGAGTCAGCAGACTCCCGCTCCTCCAACTCCACGAACGCGTGAGCCGACTCCTCCTCGAAGTCCGCCACCTCCTCCAAGTCCCCGAACGCGTGAGCATACTCCTGCTTCAAGTCCGGCACAGCGTCAGGCCACTCCTCCGGTTTCAAGTCTGACACCGTGTCAAGCCACACCTCCTGCTTCAAGTCCGGCACAGCGTCAGGCAACTCCTCACGCTCCAACTCAGCCACGTCAGCCATCTCCACCGTCTCAGCAATCGCAGAAGAGACACGCCACATCTATGGTGCGTAGCGGTACGAGTCGAGGTAGTTCAGGAAGTACAGGCGGAGACAAGCGATATAAATATGGTCCAAAGCCTCACTCCTCTTCCTCAGAGGCCTTACGACATGACCGAGGAGCAAAACACAGCCATAGTGCATGCCCAAGTGGACGCCCATTTTGCACCGAAACTAGCACCGCTGCCAAGGGAGAAAGTGCTTGAGGAAAAGATTGACCACTTCATTCATCTGGCTAAAGCACCAGCTCCCAAGCCTGCTGACTCAGACTATGAGCGCCAAATCAGGAAGTCACATTGAGCATGACTACAGAAGGAAGCGAGCTCGAGTTCGAGCCAACAAGCAGCAGGCAAAAAATGCGGGAAAACCGTTCCCCAGCTGGGAGAACAGGCGGCGCAACCGATCCCCCCGCTTGTTGTGCCAACAACACATGAGAAGAGGCCGCGCGCCCATTATTATTGTGGGCAAACCGTTAACATTCCCCAGCTGGGCGATGTGGAAATAACGGAGGAGCATATAATGCAGGCTGAAATGCTCAAGATCTCTGTTGGACAACTCCTCGAAATTGAGCCCATGTCTCCGCTTAGAGAGGAGGAAATAAAACGGAAATATGTCCGGGGCCAACCTTTGGTCGAGCCAGACAAGGTCAAGAACCTCTCAATGATAATGTATGAATTGCATCAATGGTACATGAACATTACCAAGATTTCCAATCGAGAGTCCCTCATGGTGAATGTCAAGGAGGAGCATTACTTCCTTGAGAAAGCTCTGTCCGTTGAGTATTCAGAACTATTTCAGTTATACAATCAAGACGCACTTTCGACAAATCTATAAATCGATTTGCTGTTATGCGTAAGTGATTTCTTTCTATAATTTTGATCAATCATTACATGTAAGTATCCTCACTATATATTCTTTTCTGTGGTATTATATGCAGGATGAAGATGTATGAAATGAAAAAATTTGGACGCTATGGCATTGGGTTCATTGACCCAAATACCATTAATGAGTACACATGGAATCTTTCAACTTGTCGAGATAGTTTAGAGGAAAGCATGCTGGAGTTCTTCAAGCGCCTCAATACCATTGAAAATATACTACTTCCTTACAACTTCCTGTGAGTCACACTGTCTTGTACTACAAATTCTGTTTTTTCTTAATAGCTAGCTAGATGCTAATATCTAAGTGTATAGGGTTTACGGTAGTTGATTAGTGTTATGCACCTGCCCGCTTAATTAAGATATGCAAACGTGTGCGCATGCAGTTTCCACTAGATCTTGTTAGACATTAAAGTTGATAAAGGAACAGTTGAAGTACTGGACTCACTACTAAAAGAAGAAAAAGACTACACCATCATGAAGGGATAGTCAACAGGTAATTTCAATCATTATTAACTATATCTCGGCCTATTTAGTTTGTCATTTCCTGATATGAACTATTTAATAACCTCTTTATTAATTTTCTTTGCCGGCGGGCAGGTCATAGATCCCAAAGGAGAATACTATTACCTGCTACTGCCCCCATGAACCACTTGTCATCGTGCTGCGAAGGCACCAAGGCAACATGTAGGAGAAATTGTATATGTATATATATACAAGTGTATGTGTGAATAATTAATGGTGTTGGTTGTGAGACATTCGATGATATATATATATATATATATATATATATATATATATATATATATATATATATATATATATATATATATATATATATATGTAACGTGTACAATTTGTAGTATCATAAAATACCAGCAAACAAAAAAGGATTAAATGGAAAACACAAAATTAATGGAAAATAAAACCAAAAACCCCCCAAACATTTAGTACCGGTTGGTGTTACCAACCGGTATTAATGGTCTACCAGCACACGGGCCTGGCCCATGCCACGTGGTGGTACTTTAGCGCCGGTTCGTGAGGAACCGGTACTAAAGGGGGGGGGCTTTAGTCCCCACTCTGTCGATTAGCAACTCGTTCTCTGACAAAGTGAAAATGGATCTCAATGTGTTTTGTTCTTGCATGGAACACAGGGTTAGCAAACAAATAGGTAGCACCAAGGTTATCACACATAAGCAGGGAGCCTGTGTGGATTTTAGTCCAAGCTCTCTTAATGTGGACTGAACCCAAATGATTTCAACTGCGGCATTGGCAAGTGCCTGGTACTCAGCTTCTGTACTTGACCTGGACACAGTAGCTTGTTTCTTTGCACACCATGATATAAGGTTAGGTCCAAAGAATATTGCAAACCCACCAGTAGAACGTCTGTCATCCAGACATCCTATCGAGTCTGAATCAGAAAAGGCACTAACAAGAGTAGATGAAGCTCTGTTGAAGGTTAGCCCAAGTTTCATGGTACCTTTTATTGGAAATATGCCCTAGAGGCAATAATAAAAGTATTATTATATTTCCTTGTTCATGATAATTGTCTTTTATTCATGCTATAACTGTATTATCCGGAAATCATAATACACGTGTGAATACATAGACCACAATATGTCCCTAGTGAGCCTCTAGTTGACTAGCTCGTTGTGATCAACAGATAGTCATGGTTTCCTGGCTATGGACATTGGATGTCGTTGATAACGGGATCACATCATTAGGAGAATGATGTGATGGACAAGACCCAATCCTAAGCATAGCACAAAGATCGTGTAGTTCGTTTGCTAGAGCTTTTCCAATGTCAAGTATCTCTTCCTTAGACCATGAGATCGTGTAACTCCGGATACCGTAGGAGTGCTTTGGGTGTATCAAACGTCCTGGCGTAATCGGGTGACTATAAAGGTGCATTACAGGTATCTCCGAAAGTGTCTTTTGGGTTGACACGGATCGAGGCGGGATTTGTCACTCCGTGCAAGCGGAGAGGTATCTCTGGGCCCACTCGGTAGGACATCATCATAATGTGCACAATGTGACCAAGGGGTTGATCACGGGATGATGTGTTACGGAACGAGTAAAGAGACTTGCCGCTAACGATATTGAACAAGGTATCGGTATACCGACGATCGAATCTCGGGCAAGTATAATACCGCTAGACAAAGGGAATTGTATACGGGATCAACTGAGTCCTTGACATCGTGGTTCATCCGATGAGATCATCGTGGAACATGTGGGAGCCAACATGGGTATCCAGATCCGCTGTTGGTTATTGACCGGAGAACGTCTCGGTCATGTCTACATGTCTCCGAACCCGTAGGGTCTACACACTAAGGTTCGATGGCGCTAGGGTTATAAAGGAAGTTTGTATGTGGTTACGAATGTTGTTGAGTCCGGATGAGATCCCGGACGTCACGAGGAGTTCGGAATGGTCCGGAGGTAAAGATTTATATATGGGAAGTCCTATTTTGGCCACGAGAAAATGTTCGGGATTTTTCGGTATTGTACAGGGAAGGTTCTAGAAGGTTCGGAGTGGGGCCCACCTGCATGGGGGACCCACATGAACGTGGGTAGTGGGGGCAAGGCCCCACACCCCTGGTCAAGCGCACCAAGATCCCCCTTAGAAGGAATAAGATCATATCCGAAGGATAAGATCAAGATCCCTAAAAGGGGGATAACAATCGGTGGGGAAGGAAATGATGGGATTTCTTTCCTCCCACCTTTGCCAACTCCCCAATGGACTTGGAGGGCAAGAAATCAGCCCCCTCCACCCCTATAAATAGTGGAGAGGCGCATGGGAGCTTCACCCAAGTTCTGGCGCAGCCCTCCCCCTCTCACAAGTTCTCCTCCTCTCCCGCGGTGCTTGGCGAAGCCCTGCAGGATTGCCACGCTCCTCCACCACCACCACGCCATCGTGCTACTGCTGGACGGAGTCTTCCCCAACCTCTCCCTCTCTCCTTGCTGGATCAAGGCATGGGAGACGTCACTGGGCTGTACGTGTGTTGAACGCGGAGGTGCCGTCCGTTCGGCACTAGGATCTTCGGTGATTTGGATCACGATGAGTACGACTCCTTCAACCCCGTTCTCTTGAACGCTTCCGCTTAGCGATCTACAAGGGTATGTAGATGCACTCTCTTTCTACTCGTTGCTGGTTTCTCCATAAATAGATCTTGGTGTTGCGTAGAAAATTTTGAATTTCTGCTACGTTCCCCAACACCTTTCACATATCTCACTATGCGTTTTGCAGTTGTCCAATGAACTGTGGTAGGTGCATGAAGAAACTGACACACTTTGTTTACAGCAAAGGAAATATCAGGCCTTGTCAACATCACACTACTAGGGAAAAGCCTAGCAGCAGCGCGGGTTTTGGGCCTATTAGTAGCGCGGGTACCCGCACTACTAATAAGGCGCTACAGCTAACGTATAGCAGTAGCGTGGGTTGAAACCCGCGCTACTACTAATCTGTAATCTCTGGAAAAAATTTTGAATTGTTTTCCCTAATTTTCAAATTTCTGAATTATTTTAACCTCAAATCTCTAATCACCCCCCCTCATCGCTGCTCAATTTAATCTCTAATCACCCCTCATCATTCCAAATCATCTAACTTCCCGGACGGTCACCCATCCTCTCACTACTCCAGCCTGAGCACGCTTAACTTGCGGGTTCTATTCTCCTCGTTCCAAGTCTGCACTTGTTGTTTTCCGACAATAGTAAGATGTCAATCCTATTAACCTCAGGAATTTAGCTTGAGCATGAAGTCACACATTTCACTGTTTGAGTTTGAAACTATTGTTCTAAAAAATTAGTAACACTAATATTTCTTGAATAATTAGTTTGACCATAGTTTGACCACAGTTTGACCTGATTTGACCATAGTTTGACCAAAGATTGACCAGATTTGTCCAAAATTCAAAAAAACTAAAATAATTATTTAGTAACACTAATATTCTTGAATAATTAGTTTGACCATAGTTTGACCAGATTTAACAAAAATTAAAAAAAAACTGATTTTTTTTTGAATTTTTTTGCCTCCAGATCTTAAAAGCCTCGTAACTTTTTTCTGTTAGGCTTTTGAGGATTTTGAAAATGTTTAATGGGGTTCCCCCGGTTAAATTCGGATGTAACTTTTCGAGTAGATGATTTTCATATAAAAAACTTTTTCATCCGAGTTCGTATGCAAAAGTTATGGCCATTTTACAATTTTCCAGAGAGATTTTGCAAATAAAGTCAAAATTCATATTTGTAAATTTTCCCAACAACTAGACCACATATCACATGGGAAACTTATTTTCTTTTATTTTTTTGACATTTTTATCATTTTCATTTATTTTTTTTAAAACTGAAAAGGCGGTCCACAGGGGGGGTAGACTTTGACAAATAGGCCATACCCCGCGCTACTACTATGACAGACGATTAGCGATATACGGGTTTTAACCTCGCTACTACTAAGTTGATAGCGATGGCGGGTTAGTAATGCGAGGTTAAAACCCGCTCCGCTATCAACTTAGTAGTAGCGAGGGTTAAAAACCCTCGCTACTACTATGGCATATCCCGGGGGGCACGGTAGAGACCGCTTAGTAGTAGAGAGGGTTACAAACCCGCGTTGCTGCTATCAACTTAGTAGTAGCGAGGTTTAAAAACCTGTGCTGCTAGTAAGTAGCAGTAGCGAGGGTTTTTAACCCTCGCTGCTGCTAACATTCTGTGTATAGCCTTTTCCTTAGTAGTGTCAAGTACTGTAGTGCTCCTACTAAACTTCAGTAATTTGTACTATCAACTTGATTCAAAAGATCTCCTTCTGTAAGAGACAATTTTTTTGAACTGGATAAAGGAGTTGCTGAGGGCTTACATCCTTGAAGACCAACTCTTCTTACCAGATCAGTAGCATATTTTTCTTGAGAGAGATGAAGACCATCATCATGTTTCTTAACTTCAATCCCTAAGAAGAAATGCAAATATCCCAAATCCTTGAGAGCAAACTCAGCACTCAAGTCTTTCAGTAATCCTGTCACTGCTTTGTCAGATGAGCTTGTGAAAATAATATCATCAACATATATGAGAACAAATATGGATGTATTAGAATTATTGTAAATAAACAGTGACGTGTCAGACTTGGAGGAAACAAAACCAAGTGCCTGCAACTTCTGACTTAAGCGTGAGTACCATGCTCTGGGGGCCTGCTTGAGTCCATATAAAGCTTTGTCAAGTTTGCACACATGAAATGGTGAGTTTTTGCTTACAAACCCAGGAGGTTGTCTCATGTACACTTCCTCTTCCAGAACACCATGAAGAAACGCGTTCTGTACATCTAGCTGTCTAAGGCACCATCCCTGGAAACGGCAATAGATAACACAAGACGAATAGTAGCAACCTTAACAACGGGACTAAAGGTGTCCTTATAATCTATACCATATTGTCGTTTGAATCCTTTTGCAACAAGTCTGGCCTGGTAGCGGTCTATGGTTCCATCAAATTTCCTTTTAGTTCTGAAGACCCACTTGCAATCAATTAAGTCTTTACCTTGCTATGGAGGAACCAAGTGCCATGTTTTGTTTTTTTGTATTGCCATGTATTCTTCTTCCATGGCTTCCTTCCACCGGGGATCACTAAGGGCTTCCTCAACCGTGTTTGGTTCACGTGAAGAACAAGCAACAAGACCAAATTTGGTTTTATAGTTCACATGTTGAATTACCCCTTTTGGAGCCATGTACGTGGTTGTACAGGAGATGTAGCAGCAGGCCGTGGCACAAAGGATCCTGTCCTCAATCCCAAAGTAGATCCCCCTGACGCTGGTGCAGCCCTGTCAGGTACGTTTGGATCTTCTGTGGCATCAGGACGTGGCTGGTGTCGTAGAGACGGCGCAGAAGATCCCGAGGCAGACCTAGTGCCGGCAGCACCCTCATCATTGCCAGATGATTGCACGGGGCCGGCAGGATCAGCATCGGATCACGAGCCCGTGGGCTCGGATGAGTCAGCGCCGGTGGACACGCATGCCGTCTGCCGTCGCTCGTAGCAGCCGCATGGCGGCCGCGGATTGGTGCGGCTCAGCGCCCGCGCGGGGCGAGTTGGAGTGCGCCGCGCGGTAGCCGCTGGTTCGCTGCTGTCATGCCTGGCTGGCGACGTGGTTTCCTGCATGCTGTCGTTTCTGTGCGACGCAGATCCCGAGTCAGATCGCTTGGGCAGATTCCGTGGCAGCAATCCTAAGGAGGATCTGTCCACCAACGGTGGACACATAAAATGCTGCCCTTCTGCACTGATTTCTTGACTATTTTGGTCGTTTCCTTCGCCATTTTCTCTACTGAATGCATCTGCATCTGTATCACAACAAAGCTCATGCAGTTGGTTATGAGGATTAGTCAATGCATGGTCATCACAATTATTTCCCCCTTGAGCTAATCCGGTGAGTTGAGGTGGAAGAAGTAGGATTTCTTGGTGAAGGAGAGCACCGGAATTTGGGTGGAGATCATCAAATGGGAATTTGGTCTCATCAAAGACTACATTGCAAGAGATATAGACACGGCCAGTGGACACATCAAGGCATTTAACTCCTTTGTGTTGTGCACTGTATCCTATGAACACACATTGTTTTGAACGAAACATAAGCTTGCGGTTATTATAAGGTCGAAGATTCGGCCTGCAAGCGCATCCAAACACACGAAGAGAGGTGTAGTCTGGTTTGATGTGGAGGAGCCGTTCCATGGGGGTTTCATTGTTGATAACACGACTAGGAAGCATGTTTATGATGTGAACAGCGGTGAGGAACGCCTCGTCCCAAAATTTGAGAGGCATGGAGGCACCCACAAGAAGGGCTAAGCCAACCTCTACGATATGCCTATGTTTACGTTCGGCCGACCCATTCTGTTGATGGGCGTGAGGACAAGATACATGATGAGAGATTCCAATTTCTTGAAAGAAAGAGTTCAACTTCTCATATTCGCCCCCCAATCGGATTGGAGGGCAATGCTTTTTCTATCGAATGTTTGCTCAACGAGTGCTTGGAAATTTCTAAAAACTTGGAACACATCAGATCGTCTTTTTAGGAGATAGATCCAGGAATATTTGCTATTGTCATCTATGAAACTGACATAATACGTGTGTCTACCAACAGAAGAAGGGGCAGGCCCCCACACACAGAAAAAATGAGCTGTAAGGGTTGAGTAGAAACACTTGCCGAAATCGCGTAAGGCAATTGATGACTTTTAGCTTGCTGACAAGAATCATAAATAGTTTCAACATCACGCTCTCCAACATATGGGAGCTTATTTTTCCTAAGCATACGTTGAACTAAAGAAAAAGTTGCATGTCCTAATCGGTCATGCCACCGTGTTGAAGACACGTTGGTGGCACTAAAAGCTTGTTTATTGAATCGTCTAATCTCCGGAATCAAAGGGTAGAGCCCACGAACACATCTACCTTGATAGAGCACCTTCTTCATTGTCTGATCCTTGATCAAAAAGAAGTAAAGGTGAAATTCAAGAAAGACATGATTATCGATGGCAATACGATGAACAGAAAGGAAACTTTTTGAGGCACTAGGGACATGCAATATTCGTCTGAGATGAATTTTTCTGCTAGGGTTTTTTATAATTGAGTGACCAACATGATGAATCTTCATACCTTCTCCACTTGCAGTGTGGAGGTGGTCTTGACCGCGGTACTTTTCCCTCATGGTCACCTTCTCGAGCTTGCCGGTGATGTGGTTTGTAGCACCACTATCAACATACCAGTTTGTGTCCACTCCGTACGACCCGTCCGCTGCTCCCACCACCTTTTCATCTTGTGATGAGTCATTCTCATCTTCTTCACATCTGTACCAACAATCCTTAGCCGAGTGGCCAGGTTTGCCGTAGATCTGACAGTGGATGGCATCTGGACGTGATCTGTTGCAGGAGTTGGAGTTCGTGCGGCGGCCCCTGTTGTTGTTGGAGGAGGGCCTGCCGCTGCCGCTGCTGTTGCCGCGGGAGTTGTTGTTCTTGCCTTGACCACAGGTATTCCGGCCCCTACCGCATGGCGGTCCTCAATGGTGAGAGCCGCCCCCACGACCACGCATGGCTGCGTTGGCTGAGGACTTGAACCGGCCGCCGTGCGTGCCCTCGTAGAGGGCGACCCTCTGGTCGAAGTTGCTCATCATCGCGAACAGATCGTCGAAGGAGATCGGTTCTGTACGGGCGTCGAGCGCGGAGACGAGCGGCTGGTACTCCATGTTGAGGCCGGCGGTGATGTAGGAGCCCAGCTCGTCGTCGCCGAGCGGTTTGCCCGCCGCCGTGAGCTCATCAGCAAGCGAGCGCATGTGCACAAAGAAGTTGGCCACAGATTGTTTCCCCTTCCGCGCATTGGCGAGGGCGACGCGTATGTTGTTGACGCGGGACAACGAATGTGACGAGAACATGCTCGACAGCACCGTCCAGAGATCATGGGCATGGACGATCGATGTGACCTGCACAAGTACCTCTTTGGAGAGATTATTCAGAAGGTATCCTAGTAGCTGCTGATCTTCACGCATCCAGATCAGATGAAGGGGGTTCGGTGTAGACTCCTCCTTTCCGTCCTTGTCCTTCTTGATGATGACTTTGGCCGGCTCGGGCATGCCGCCGTTGACGTAGCCGAAGGAGCCCGCACCTCGGAGCTGCGGCATGATCTGCGTGCGCCACAGGATAAAGTTGGTGCGGGTCAGCTTCTCGTTGATCTGGCTAGAGAGGCCAGAATTCGCGGCGCTGGAGGAGGCGGCCATGGCGGAAGCTTTTCTGTGGATGGAGATAGGCTAGATGTATTGTGGAAGAGTTAGGCTCTGGTTACCATGTAGAAAGGCTTTAACGTCATGCCATCTCTGGTTGACGGTTCCGTGTTTATATAGCAGGGTCGCGACCTCCCTGATAGCATACAAGATTCGGTAGTTTGAGATACAACTTGTGGTACAAAAGATAGGATAGAGATAGAGAGAGTTGTTACAAAGAGATAAAGAAGAATGCTAACAACCTAATCTATCTCTCCCCGTCGCGCCTGATGGCTTCTGTAGACGTGACAACCATTAGGTGCAATATGTTTAACACTCTGAACATCTAAAAAGTTACCATTCATTTTCCTAGACCTGGGAATTAATGTGGCTTCGTTTACTATCCTTGCTACAAAAGCTAGTTTGCCATATACTCTATTTACACGAGTATATAGTGGTTTGCACATATGCCTTCTTCATTGACTCAACTTCTCTTTATTTTAATTTGTTTTTGGGTTTCTTTTGCTTGCAGTCAGGGGAATTGGGTGGAAAGTGGTGGATCTGGAATCTGTGATGACATTGATTGTTCTATAGGTATTAAAATTGTTTTAGAGAGTATTAGAAAATTGTCAAGTAGTTTGCGAATCTTGAAAGTCAACTACTCACTCCATTCCTAAATATATCTAGAAATTTCAATATGAGCTGCATACGGAGCAAAATGAGTGAATCTACATTCTAAAATAAGTCTATATACATATGCATGTAGTTTATATTGAAATGTCTAAAAAGACTTGTATTTATGAGCGGAGGAAGTTTGTGAAGAAGTGAACAAAATGGAATATGATAACATTAAAAGCAAATCAGAAAAAAAAACTAGTTTTGTGAAAATGGCAATTAACATGGTAGCAAAGAGTTTTTTGAAAGGAAAACGTTTGGAGCCGGGGCACCGGCGGAACTTTGGGCCGGTCTCCCTCTTCCCCGCGTCTCCTTTATCGCAGCTCCCCCACATCTCGCGCAGCTCGCCGGGGCGCGCGCCGCCCTCTTCTTCTGCCCCCTCCTCCCCACCCCTTCCCATCCCTTCCCCCCCCCCCGCCCCAGTCGCAGCACCACGCCTACCCTCCCGCCGAAGCTGCCATGGATCTGCACGGTGACCATTCCATCTCGCCGCAACCGAGGGCGGTGACCACGGAGATGCTGCAACCGGGCGACGGGTGCTACCACGGCGACGCCTACCTCCCATGCATCGAGCTCGCCTACCTCGTCGAGCCATGGCAGACTACACCCCACGGCGATTTTTTGATGAAACCGGTTGTAGCAAATTCAATTGCCGGTGGTAGCAAAAATTTACTACGGTTGCAGCAAAACGGCGTCATCGTCATCGCTGGGTCGCAGCTGAATATAAGGAGTTTGAAGCTTTTTTCAATGCGGTTGTAACCCCTGTTCAAGAATTCATCCGATTAACCAGTTAACTTGCCGATTAATCCCTAGTCATAGGGTCACCGAGTAGCCGAAAAACCGATAAATCAACCGATTAATTGATTAAATGGCTGATTAACTTGTCGATTAACCCATTAATCCCCTACTCGCCAGCCAATCGAGCAGCTACCAGTTAACGATTTCCTCAACAATGGTTGTAACTTTTATAACTGTCGGTTGCAACTTTTCGTTTTTCGTCCATGGCTTCGTTTCCACGGTTGAAACTTTTTTTATAGTCGGATGAAGCTTTTTTCATCGCTAGATGAAGCTTTTTCTGTCATCAGTTGTAACTTTTCGTCCATGGCTTTTGTTTCCACGGTTGAAACTTTTGTTATAGTCTGATGAAGCTTTTTTTCATCGCTAGATGAAGCTTTCTCTGTCACCGGTTGTAACTTTTCTTGGTCATCCATAGCTCCAGTCGTATACTGGTTGAAGCTTTTTTCGTAGCCGGTTGAAGCTTTTCCCATCGCTAGTTGTAGCTTTTTTCGTCGTAGGTTGCAGCACTGAGCATCTCCCTGGGCGCTCGATTTTTTTTGTTCGCAAGCGGGGGATGAGCGCCGGCGAGCACACCGGTGAGCTCCGGTCGTCGCCACCGGAGCTGCAACGGTGGCCATGGAAGCTACAACCGCAGGTATGGGCTATTGCATGGGGGCGAAGCCGGTGAAGAGGACGGCCGCCGAGGATTACCGGCGACCAGGGCGGCCGGGAAAGACGGCCGGCGAGGACGGCGATCAGGGACGAGGAGGGCAGGCGAGGGAGGGGCGGCGACGAGGGGGAACGCGGGCAGCCGGTGAGATGGGGTTCGCGAGAGGAAGACGACGCTCGTTACGCGCTCGCGAGAGGAAGACGAGGACCTGGTTGGATAAGGATCCAACGGCTCGGGACGGGCCGATCTGACGGCTAGGGTGCGACCGGCCGAAACGTTCGGCCGGCGCACCGGCGCCTAGCATCGCCCTTTCTGAAAATGCTAAAAATGACTCCAAATTATATGCAACTGATTCTTTAGCATGTACAAAAATTCTGGGTGCCCCAGACTAGCTGCACACATACATACATGGCTGAAAACTCTGTCATATCTTTGTCCTTCTCAGCATGGAAAAATCCTCAAAAAGTCTCTCTCCGCGACTATGTCTTACACCATTTCTTCAAGCTATTAAACGCAGCTCCCCATTACATACAGAATATGAGAACTACAACTTACCGGGAGTCGTCGGATCTACTTAATTGGTTGAATAAACGGGCGTATCGACTAAAATATAGGCTAATATACTAGCTGACATATATGAATATGACAGGATGCTGCGTCGGATGGTTATGGGTCACCACTTGCCGATCTGGAAAATTAATAGTACGTACTACTTAATCAAGGTACATAGCCTTACGTTGACCTGGTATGTTAAATGAATCTGGCATCACTGTTATCGCCATATTTAATTAAGGTAGTACTCCCTCCGTTCCTAAATAATTGTCTTTTTAGCCATCTTAAATGGACTACAACATACGGATGTATGTAGACATGTTTTAGAGTGTAGATTCACTCATTTTGCTCTGTATGTAGTCACTTGTTAAAATCTCTAGAAAGATAATTATTTAGGAACGGAGGGAGTACATACTAGAGAGCCGGCGATTGTTATTTGACTTTTTATATCTCAAGACAAGAGAGACAGCATTGATCCCAGCCATGTCTCCTGTGCTAAGCTAGGCTGCAGCACAACCCTCCCGCGCCCGCCGGTGCCGCGTTCTGTTCGACGTCTCCCCTGACCTCCCATGTTCAGACGTGCCCCCGACGACCGACTGTGCTGATCTAGCTTCATTCTGGGAGAATAGGACGGTGAGCTCCCCTAAATTTTGTTCCTTCTCTCTGAGGTCAAGTTTTCCAAGTTTCAGTTAGCTGATGATCCTCTTCTTCTCTTCGCTATTAGGAACACTAGACTAGCGGATCATCAGCTAAGGTGGTTTCCGACTGAAATATGAGCAGCCTCCAGTGCTCGCCCCTGCCGGCTACGGTGCCCCCGCTTGAGGACGAGAACCTCCTCCAGGAGATCCTCCTCCGCCTCTCTCCACAGCCATCCTCCCTTCCACGCACTTCCCTTGTCTGCTCGCGCTGGCGCAACATCCTATCTGACGCCGGGTTCCTCCGCCGCTTCCGAAAGCACCACCGGAAACCTCCTCTACTGGGCTTCTTCCAAGGGTCTGCATCCACAAAATACGTGTTCACTCCTGCCCTTGACTCGGCCGACCGCATCCCGGCCGCCCGATTCTCTGTGCCAAAGAGACCAGAAGACGAGGAGTGGGAATTTCACGGCTGTCGTCACGGCCTCACTGTCCTGATCAACGTATCTCAACGTGAGGTCGTCGTGTGGGATCCTCTCACAGGCCAACGACATTGCGTGAATTTCCCACCAGGGATCGTCAATGAACCATGGGAGGATTTCTGTAGATGGAATGCAGCGGTGTTGTGCACAGATGCTGAAGATGGGCACGCGCACGGAGATTGTTTCTCAAGCCCATTTAAATTGGCTTTGGTCTGCGGCAAATACCCACATGCATTCGGTTCTCTCTATGACTCTGCGTCTGGTGTTTGGGGGACTATTTGCTCGACGGTGACACCAAAATCAGTTTTTTATACCCCAAGCATCCTTGTCAAGAATGCACTTTGCTGGTTGATTTGTGGAGGTGATATCCTTGTGTTTGATTTAGAAATGCAGAGCCTTGGTGTGACTGAGAAGCCGGCAGACGGCCATGTTACTGACAACTGGTGCGTTCAGCCATTGCGGATGGAGGATGGTGGACTTGGTCTTGCTCTTTCGTCAGAACTGACCATTGAATTATGGGAGAGGAAATCTAACTCTGATGGTATGTTAGGATGGGTGTTGATGCAGAAAATCACTCCACTCGACGGGCTGTTTCAATGGAGAATTTGTAGTGATCACAATAGGGTATTTTTCGCGGGGTATGATGAAGATACAAATGTGATTCTTCTGTCTATGATCACTGGTATCTTTAAGCTCCAACTTGACTCAATGCAGATCAAACATATTATTAAAAGAGACAACAGATGTTGTGCAACCTTGTATCCCTATGGAAATTTCTATACCGCAGGTATACTTCCCTATCTGCTATTTCACATAGCACATGCAAAGTAAGCTGACTTAGTTGTTTGCAATTGTACCTTCATGCACAGAAGCTATTTTCCCCTTCTCTGGGTTACATAAATAAATAGTTGTTTGCGACTATGCCTTCTCCTTTATTAAACTTCACTTTGAATCTAAATTGTTCTTTGGGGCTTCCTTTGATTGTAGGCAGAGGAGTTGGGTGGAAATGGATGGATCTGGAACTGAACACATGAGTTCTAGTGTGTTATGTTGATTGAACAAGTGAGGTAAATTTATCTTCTTGCGGTGGGTATATCTTATGTCTTTAAGGCAGTATATATTTTCATCTTTGATACTTAGTTCATATAGGATGATGGTCGTTCTATTTTTCAAGATTTCTAGATCATGAATTTAATTAATTTCTTTACCATCTTGAACCCATATTTTGAACCCATATTTCAAGATTTTATGGAAAATATTTCGGGACCATCTCAACAAGTGATTGAAGGTGTGCCCTAAGAAACTAATTGTTCATCTACAGCTATTCTCAGTTTGTGATGTTATTTTTTCTAATAGTGCGCCAGGAGGATGATTCAGCTTTGAATATTATCTATGCAGTTGCCCAAGAATTCACTATATATTATTTTTAATCAATGATTTCTTATACAAAGAGAACGGCCCTCACAAAATGAAAATTCTATTTTGTTTAGTTATTTGTGAGAACAGTAGTACAAATTTTATTGACCGAGACGGCATTGATTGTTCTGCAGGTATCTGGAGTTATACTCCCTCCTTTCCGGTTTATAGGGCTCAATTCAAAAATCTCACCAACCAAGGTAGATGGTGAGTTGTGGAATACTTTTTGTAATTTGCAAAAGCACCCAATTAATGCTCTTGTTTTCCTCAAAATTTTATGTTTACCAATGTATTAATTGCAATGCATGCATACATAAAGTACATGCATTGGTCAATTTTCTCTTTAATACTTGCATGCAATTATTAGTGCACCTTGGAATCTGAACTTGTGATGGGGAACAACCAAATTGAGCCTTATAAAATGGAAAAACTAAGATTTTGAGATAAGCCCTATAAACCGGAAAGGAGGGAGTACATTACATGGGTCTCTGTAATGAAAACAACTGGCCAGTTGGCATAGGGTATCCCATTGTGTACACTGTGGCATGTGATGTGTTGACTTTGAGATTTCTCCTCTATCGGTAGACTGTCAGGATGCACCATTAGGCAGGAAACAAGGCTCTGTGGGCAAAAAGCTTGTAGCTACCAATTAACAGCACATGACCTCAAAGCTTGCAATGAAATTCTCAATGGTGGACACCATCATGCATGGTAAAGTAGGCCCAAAGCTTGAGCGCATTTAATTATTTCATGTTGACCACACTTAATTAGTTTGTGTGTAATGGAAATGTTATTATTTACGATTGTGAGTTCTTACTGATGTAAATATGGACCTGCTTGTATGTGCCATAATTCTGCATGCAAGCTACACATAAACATTGTTTGCTTTCTCCCGCTGTTCAGAATGAATTAGAAAATCTTTCATCACATTTAATGTGCACAAAGTTAGTTTTCTAAAGCGAGAAGGGGATCCTTTATGCACAAAAGGGAAAGGAAGTATTGATGAAATTAAGAAACACTCGGTGCCAAGCAATTAAGTCACATATATTGCACATACATAAACAGCTAAATTCTGGTAGCACAAAACTTTACGATTGGCTTGGTATCAATGTGTAATCTCGTAACTCAATTGTTGTGAGATCGTAACTCAATTGTTACTTGCACCCAGAGTCATTGTCCCTGATGAAATTAGGACATGATTCAGTTGCGAAGAGCTAAGTGTGTGTGTAAGTAATGAGGTAAATACACCGGTGGTTCTTGAACTAGCCACGAATGCACACTTTAGTGCATGAACATGCAAAATACATCGAACTGGTTCCATAACTTGGCATCGACGTGCAAATAGGTTCGAATCTCATTTGCAT
The DNA here is from genome assembly GCA_021437245.1 of Aegilops speltoides. Lineage (NCBI taxonomy): Eukaryota > Viridiplantae > Streptophyta > Magnoliopsida > Poales > Poaceae > Aegilops > Aegilops speltoides. The sequence goes on along the minus strand of CM038146.1, from coordinate 5,030,313 downwards.
ACATCTGTGACGCTAACGAGCCGCACCAGCATGGCATGAGAAACGATGTCGCTGACTGGATAGCGGGGACACCACATGTGGCCTGTTTTTTTTTGAGGAAACCCCCCTCATATTATTAATTTTCTTATGAAATGGCCCTCAGAGAAACTGGTGAATTGTAAAAAAAGCTATTACTACTCAAAACCAATCCAGGGTTAGAATTAGCGACCTGATGCACTCATGTGTGCGTGACTAACCTGTTGATATGCTGAAATTTAGTGTCATGCAAGGATTCATACTCTTTATAAACTTAAAGTTGAACAACATAAAAAAAATATGCCAACAATATAGTGCCAGTGATTCGAACATGCATGAAGGGGAAAATAGTGGCCTTAAATAGAGCTCCAAGCGACAACATCCAATTTGAAAATGATAAATTTAGCTCAAAACCAGAAAGAGTTCGTCTGGTCAAAACGGACCCACAGTGTGCTCAGTTTGTGAGGTGTCTGTTTTTTCATTTATTTTTTGTAAAAATAGCTAAACTATAACCGTGTGTTACAAACTATTAAAAATAAATTACATTAAAAATACATATAGTTTAAAAAAATATCTATGCAATAGTTTAAGAAAAATACAGAATTAAATATATTTTTATAATATTAAAAATGTCTCATTTTAGTAAAATATTAAAAAATAGAAAGGTTTATACATTTATTTTTTAAAATGTATATATGAAAAATGATGATTTGTTGATTATTTATATAAAACGATTAATCAAACATTACAAAAACGTAGAACAAGTATTTGAAAAATGCTAATCAAGCATTTTAAAAATTTAAATGTGTATATAAAAAATGTGAGTCTTTTATTTGAAAATTTGAATTTGTTAAAAGTGTGTAAGAAAAAAATGTTGACCATGTATTAAAGTTAATCTTGTGTATGATAAATGGTAATGAAGCAATTGAAAAATGTTGAAAATGTGTATTCAAAAATATCGACCATGTATTCAAAAATGCTAAATTTGTATTGGAAAAATGTTAAACATGTATAGATAATTGTTCTTGACACAGACAATAAATTTAGAGTGAAAAACAAAAGAAACATAAGAAAAAAATAAAAGGAACGAAGAAAGAAGAAATGGAAAAGAAATATGGAAACCAAACAAAAAAGAAAGCAAAAAAGTGTGAAATGTCAAATAGAAAAAATAGATGAAAAAGCCCCTATGAAAACTAATGAAAAAACCTGCTCGATTCACGTCAAGCAAGTAGCTCACCTACTACCTACCACTTACGCCAGCTCCCAAGATACCATGATCGATCGCTGCTTCTCCCCTTTTCCTTCCCTACCGTCTCACGAGATATAGTCGCCGTCGTCAGAGGGAACTCCTAATCCGCGCTTCAGCCTTCAGGCGCCCGATCACGAAGCTGGCGCTCACGCGGCTTCACTTGGGTCGGCCCAATAAAACACGCAATAAATTCTTTGTTGTAAAAAAACCGATCAAAAAATTGAGTTCTTCAGGATTTGAACTCGCACCCTCGCAGTCCCACACAAGTTTGGTCAAGCACTAAAGCCACTTGGCTCGTGTGACTGAGAATAGCGTCGATGATATAAGAACATCGAAATGTGCAATAACAATCTAAGTGTTATAGCAGACGGTATTGTGCAATTAAATTCTGCGAACATACGAGTCAAGCGCCGATAAAACTTTTTTCAGTTAAAAGTTAATCGATTTTGAATTCTTATATCATCGGCCACTACAACCACTTGACTCGTGTGACTGATTTGTTTTATCAATTTTGAAACTAAAAGTTCATCAAATTTGAAAGCAAATTTAATTGATTTTTAAATAATGTCATCGATTTTAAAAATATAATCGAATTTGAAAAAATATTCATTGAATTTCAAAAAGGATGAAATTTATTAAAAAGGTTCACCAGATTTCTTAAAAAGTTAATTAACTGTTAAAAACGTCACCAGAAAATAAAGTTAATTGATTTTTTTAAATCATTGGATTTGAAAAAAGTTCAATCAAAGTGAAAAGGAAGTTCATCAAATTAAAAAAAGTTCGTCGGATTTCAAAAAAAGTTCATGCATTTAGGAAGAGAAAAAGGAAAACAGGAAAAAAATAAAACTAAAAGAGAAAACATTGGTGGGCATTTCCTATACATAGAAATATAGAAAAAGAAGGTTGTGTGCACAAACGCCAAGTTAGCTTAGAGGTTAGTGCAGTTCAAGCGAGCAGGTCGGCCTGGAAGGCTTCGGGCGTCTGTTTACAAAATGCACAGTAACGACCGCCTAAAGCATCAAATAGGAAGCACCCCGGTTAGAGCTGTTACGAAACGAAGCAGCATCCCTACCCAAGACCGTCATTAGCAGACATAGCCTAGATTAGCCATGTGTAATTAGTGTCCAAAGCACCGAGCAGACGTGCCCGTCCACACGGAGACCTTCTCGCATGGCAATTGCCATCTCTTGTAAATAGGAGCCTCTACGGAGGCGTTCCAAACTCTTGTATGAATAGGGCTTTGCGCACAATCAATAAACACAAGTTTCTATCAATTCTTACACGTTATCAGCATGAAGGCGTCCAAAACTTTTGTATAAACTAGAAAAATCCCCGCGTGTTGCTGCGGAAATTTATGGATAAAAATATAAACTAAATACTGAATTAGAATTTGAAACAATAATCATGAAGTAGTTCCTCATGAAATAATATATATGAGTATGCACAAACAAAGTGAAACTGTAGTCTCTAGTTATGAATTAATCACATATTGTCCATCTAGTATGCAAGTCAAATTGAGTATTTAATATAAAAAATATCCATAAAAATCTTACCATAAAATTTAAAGAATGGAAAATAAGACTTTAGAAAGCATACCTTTAAATAATCACGCGTTCCTGCCGGATGTATCTGCAGGAGAGGAGTCCCTGGTCGCTGCTATACTTCAGTTGGGTTCGACCACCAGAATCAGATCATTGGAAGAAAATATTAGGAGACTATATTTTCTATTTCTGTTACATGAGGCCGCCAAAATAACAGGTCCATGTTTACAGGTTTTTATGGTAGAGATCATAATCCTTGAAGATGCTTGGTTGGGGGCCACCTACAGACTTCACTAGAAGGCATATCACCAACGAAAAAGAGTCCTAGTGTTTTTATTATTTCCTTAGATTAAATTAAGCCGGCCGTTTATGTTAGGGCAGGTCTAGATTGTTTTCCTTTTGAACTAAGAGATGAGATAAGTAGTTGTTGGTCACGCCAAATATAGGACTTAGCTATATATAAAGTCATGTGGCGTCATGGTAAAAGGTTAATTAGGTTATTGTATGATATGATGAATTAGGCACAGCGAGTGTTTCGTCCGTCGGCCATTATCGAGTTTAGAGAAACCTTGTTAAAAATCTCTACTGGCGTGTGAGTTCCTGCGACGTGACGCGTAGGAGATTACAAGCTGAATCTATACGGTTCGTCCATGTTATTTCTTCATATTGAGGGGTTGGCATGTTATTTCTGCAGAGTTCGTGAATTTCTTCGTAAACCCGCAACGATTTCTTGCTAGGATGGATGTTTGCATCGTGAAAGATCGGGCTATCAACTGATCGACCGTTCTGTCGAGGTTCGCTCTACATTGGTTTCGCCTCGTGGCGGCGGAGTTTCGTCCCGTAAGTTTGCCCATGATTTTTTGTAGGGTAAAAGCCTTCATATAGCAGAAAATGGACACCCGGGGGGCCACCAGGGGGCCCAGGAGACAGGGGGCGCACCCAGTAGGGGTGGGCGAGCCCCACCCTCCTGGCCAGGGTGTGGGCCCCCTGAGGTATTTCTTCCGCTCAATAATTCTTATTTATTCTAAAAATAAGTTTCGTGGAGTTTCAGGATTTTTGGAGTAGTGCAGAATAGGTTTCCAATGTTTGCTCCTTTTCCAGCCAAAATTCCAGCTACCGACATTCCTCCTCTTCATGGTAAACCTTGTAATATAAGAGAGAATATCCATAAGTATTGAGATATAATGTGTAATAACATCCCATAATGCAATAAATATTGATGTAAAAGCATGATGCAAAATGGACGTATCAATCTACAACGGGTGCAAGCCAGTTTTGCTCACGTAGAATACTCGGGTTAAACTTGACGAGCCTAGCTTATGAAAATAGGGCCTCGGAACACTGAGACCGAAAGGTCGAGCGTGAATCATATAGTAGATATGATCAACATAGTGATGTTCACCATTGAAAACTACTTCATTTCACGTGATGATCGGTTATGGTTTAGTTGATTTGGATCACGATATCACTTAGATGATTAGAGAGATGTCTATCTAAGTGAGAGTTCATAAGTAATTTGATTAATTGAACTTAAATTTAACATTAACTTAGTACCTGATAGTATTTTGCTTGTCTATGTTGTTGTAGATAGATGGCCCATGCTGTTGTTCTATTGAATTTTAATGCGTTCCTTGAGAAAGCAAAGTTGAAAGATGATGGTAGCAATTACACGGACTGGGTCCGTAACTTGAGGATTATCCTCATTGCTGCACAGAAGAATTACGTCCTGGAAGCACCGCTGGGTGCCAGGCCTGCTGCAGATGCAACTGGCGACGTTAAGAACGTCTGGCAGAGCAAAGCTGATGACTACTCGATTGTTCAGTGTGACATGCTTTACGGCTTAGAACAACGTCATGGAGCATATGAGATGTTCCTGGAGTTGAAGTTAATATTTCAAGCAAATACCCGGATTGAGAGATATGAAGTCTCCAATAAGTTCTATAGCTGCAAGATGGAGGAGAATAGTTTTGTCAGTGAACATATACTCAAAATGTCTGGGTATAGCAATCACTTGATTCAACTGGGAGTTAATCTTCCGGATGATAGTGTCATTGAAAAAATTCTTCAATCACTGCCACCAAGCTACAAGAGCTTCATGATGAACTATAACATGCAAGGGATGAACAAGACAATTCCCGAGCTCTTCGCAATGCTAAAGGCTGCGGAGCTAGAAATCAAGAAGGAGCATCAAGTGTTGATGGTCAACAAGACCACCAGTTTCAAGAAAAAGGGTAAAGGGAAGAAGAAGGGGAACTTCAAGAAGAACGGCAAACAAGTTGCTGCTCAAGAGAAGAAACCCAAGTCTGGACCTAAGTCTGAGACTGAGTGCTTCTACTGCAAGCAGACTGGTCACTGGAAGCGGAACTGCCCCAAGTATTTGGCGGATAAGAAGGATGGCAAGGTGAACAAAGGTATATGTGATATACATGTTATTGATGTGTACCTTACCAGAGCTCGCAGTAGCACATGGGTATTTGATAATGGTTCTGTTGCTAATATTTGCAACTCGAAACAGCGACTACGGATTAAGCGAAGACTGGCTAAGGATGAGGTGACGATGCGCGTGGGAAATGATTCCAAAGTCGATGTGATCGCCGTCGGCACGCTACCCCTACATCTACCTTCGGGATTAGTTTTAGACCTGAATAATTGTTATTTGGTGACAGCGTTGAGCATGAACATTATATCTAGATCTTGTTTCATGCGAGACGGTTATTCATTTAAATCTGAGAATAATGGTTGTTCTATTTATACGAGTAATATCTTTTATGGTCATGCACCCTTAAAGAGTGGTCTATTTTTGTTGAATCTCGATAGTAGTGATACACATATTCATAATGTTGAAGCCAAAAGATGCAGAGTTGATAATGATAGTGCAACTTATTTGTGGCACTGCCGTTTCGGTCATATTGGTGTAAAGCACATGAAGAAACTCCATACTGATGGACTTTTGGAATCACTTGATTATGAATCACTTGGTACTTGCGAACCATGCCTCATGGGCAAGATGACTAAAACGCCGTTCTCCGGAACTATGGAGCGAGCAACAGATTTGTTCAAAATCATACATACTGATGTATGTGGTCCGAAGAATATTGAGGCTTGCGGCGGGTATCGTTATTTTCTCACCTTCACAGATGATTTGAGCAGATATGAGTATATCTACTTAATAAAACATAAGTCTGAAAAATTTGAAAAGTTCAAAGAATTTTAGAGTGAAGTGGAAATTCATCGCAACAAGAAAATAAAGTTTGTACGATCTGATCGTGGAGGAGAATATTTGAGTTACGAGTTTTGTCTACATTTGAAACAATGCGGAATAGTTTCGCAACTCACGCCACCCAGAACACCACAACGTAATGGTGTGTCCGAACGTCGTAATCGTACTTTACTAGATATGGTGCGATCTATGATGTCTCTTACTGATTTACCACTATCATTTTGGGGTTATGCTTTAGAGACGGCAGCATTCACGTTAAATAGGGCACCATCAAAATCTATTGAGACGACGCCTTATGAACTATGGTTTGGCAAGAAATCAAAGTTGTCGTTTCTTAAAGTTTGGGGCTGCGATGCTTATGTGAAAAAGCTTCAACCTGATAAGCTCGAACCCAAATCGGAGAAATGTGTCTTCATAGGATACCCAAAGAAAACTGTTGGGTACACCTTCTATCACAGATCCGAAGGAAAGACATTCGTTGCCAAGAATGGATCCTTTCTAGAGAAGGAGTTTCTCTCAAAAGAAGTGAGTGGGAGGAAAGTAGAACTTGATGAGGTAATTGTACCTGCTCCCTTATTGGAAAGTAGTTCATCACAGAAATCGGTTCCTGTGTCGCCTACACCAATTAGTGAGGAAGCTAATGATATTGATCATGAAACTTCAGATCAAGTTACTATCGAACCTCGTAGGTCAACCAAAATTTGAAAGCATAAACTTCTTTTGGAAATTTGTGAACAATTTTTGATATGGTAAATGTTTTTGAACTCCAAAAGGATGAAAACATGAACAATTTGTAAAAACGGGAATATTTTTGGATATCCTAAATATTTTTCAAAAAAATTTAGTTTTCTTGATCAGAAACATTGTGAACAACTTTTGGAAAAAAAAGAATACTTTTTAAAAAATGGGAACATTTTTTGTATTTATGAACAAAATTTGAAAACACAACCTTTTTCCAGTTTTGAACAATTTTTTAAATCATTAACATTTTTTTGAATTTCCGAACATTTCTTTGGAAAAATAATTAATTGGAGGAAGATAAAACAAACAAGAAAAATAAACATAAAAGAAACCTAGAAAAAAAAAGGAAAAATAAATAGAAAAAGGTAAAAAACTAAAACCACCAAATGAGGTTGTAGGTACATTGTGTACGCAAACGGGCCAGCCTACCCACGTTGCTTCAGCCACTCGCCTTTGCGAAACGCCATTACTCTGAGGTAGAGCACGGAAAATAGGATTTCACCGGACGGAATGACTCGTCGATGTGGCTACTCTCCTATACAACGACAACAGGCTGAGATGGGCCACAAAAAAGGCTAGGAAAAACTAAACAGAAAGTGGGCCTAGATGCGTGAAAAAAAGGGGACACGACGAAGCAAGAATCGTGATCTGCAAAAAGCAGGAATCGTGACGCAAGCAGATCTGATGGTTGAGGAGGTGAATGAGACCAACTAAAAACTTACAAAAGAGAAATAATATGAAATCAGAACAACACTTTTGGCAAAACAAGTATGGCGCCTCATTGGCAATCCAGACTCACTATGTGCAATTATTTTAAGAGCCAAATACTTCCCTGATGGAGATCTTATGTGTGCTACTTTGAAGCAAAAATCTTCATATACTTGGCAGAGTATAATGGCTGGTGTGGACACACTGAGACGTGGGTATATTTGGAGAATTTGAGATGGTGAAAAGGTGAATTTATGGGAGGACTCGTGGATTCCTCAATCACCGACAAAAAAGGTTCTAACTATCCGAGGTAATAATTTAATCACCCGAGTCTGTGATCTCATCGACCCAACAACTGGAGACTGGGACCCACAATTGGTTAATCAAATGTTCTGGGAAGTGGATGTCCAGAGAATACTTGCTATACCCTTACCCGTATATGAAATGTATTTCATTGCCTAGGATCCCACCAAGAATGGAATCTTTTCGGTACGATCTGCTTACCAAGTGGAATGGAATGCTCAATTTGGTCACTTGCTGGAAAATAGAGCCGAATCATCGTATCCTGACGAGAAGTGGAACTTGATATGGACCTGACAGTGCCCCGCAAAGATCCGGATTTTTATTTGGAGAGTTCTCCATAGTGCTATTTCGTGTAGGGCGGTTCTGGCCTCGAAGCACATGAAAGTGAAAACACATTGTCCGGAATGCAATATGGGACCGGATAGCATCAAGCACTTCCTGTTTGAGTGCCCAAGATCAAAAGAGGTATGGCGACAATTGGGGCTGATTGATGTTGTCAAGAGGAGATGTACACAATTCAAATCAGGTGAAGAAGTGGTGCATGAACTATTAAGCATGGAGGAAACCAAAGTCCAGATCCTAGGTCTTCCCAAACTGAAGGAGGTTGTGGCCACTGCGGCATGGTATCTATGGTATGAACACCGTAAAAAGTACCATGGAGAGGACACCCAAAAACCTTCACAAATTGCTCTCGCTATCCGAGGACTCTCAGCTAACTTTACTATTGCTTGTTCCACTAAGGCAAAGCTACGTGTTGGTTCATGGGAGAAGCCGATATATGGGTATATGAAATTAAATGTAGATGCTGGCTTTGACCGTGATCTTCTTGAGGGATCGGTGTTGGCAGTAATCCGAGATTACAACGGGAAATTTATTGCGGCAGCTAATGAACGAGTGGACATATGCTATGATTCGTTCACTGCAGAGGCATTGGCAGTCAGATTTGGTTTGAATCTAGCCAGAACCATTGGATGCAGCAAGATCGTGATCAACTCGGATAGCATGGAGGTTGTGGAAGCTTTGAGAGCAGGCAACTCCTCTTCGGTGGCAAGTGCAATTATTGATGATTGCTATTTCATGTCGTCAGATTTTAATCATGTAATTTATGATCATTGTAATAGAGAGAGTAATAAAGTAGCTCATGAACTTGCTAATATAGTTAAGTTTTGTCCTCCTTCTATCTAGCTAAGTGAATAAAGGAGGAGAAGTTCTATCAAAAAAGAAAAAGAACAAGAAACAAAGAGAAAAAAAATTAACCTAAGTAAAAGAGAAATAGAAGCAGAAAAGGCCGAAACGACGAAGCATAAACATAAAGGCAACCAGCGTACAACACAAGGAAAAGTAACGTGAAAGAGAAACCGCTTTCCGAACCAACCCACTGATTACGTGAACGCTGTAGCCGAATGCTATGTATGGCTCGCATGAAGTGATACATAACATTTTGAGGTAACTTCGAACCCTGCTGCCGTTTTTTTTTTTTGAGCTTTACATAATAATGAATGTCTGATGTGGGCCTCCCGTCTAGAAAAAAACAGGGTAAAAATTCAAACATACAATTCAGGAGACATGGTTTATAGTATATTATTGCCGTACAAGAATTTACAAATCATTCAAAATTTTGAAAAGTGTTACAAATTCGGTTCCTCCAATACACATGACGATTAAAACCAACTTTGCAGGTAAAGAAAAAAAAACCTTATTATCCTTGCGTGCAAAACCATGCGCGTATCTTCCTAAACTTGAGCAGCATAGCGTAAGACGTGAAAACTATAATGAAAATAGCGTTTAGCATGGCTGATTTTCTGTCGACCGCCGTGGCAGCCACATAGCTGCAGCTCAGGCTGAAGAAACACAATACTACGAAGAAAACAAAGACGATACGCTGCGCCGTGCTTTTTTCTGGTTTTGCGAGCATTGCGATGACCATCAAAGACGAGTAGAAGGCCCCCGTGTTGCAGTAGTAAAAGACAAAGTACCTCCTGGGGAATTTGTCACGCAGGACTGGGTTTCCGGCGACGTATCCACGGACCTTGTCGTCGGCGCTCCAGACTCCACCGGGCGGGGTGAGACCGGCGGTGAAGGAGACGGTGGCAGTTAGCGACATCAGGAGGAACAACCAGGCACGGAAGTCGGCCTCTCTTTCAACAGCCACATGTACCTGTCCATGGTCTCCTCTGGTAGGTGCTGCCCCGGACATACTCTCCGGACTGCATACCAGATAACAAACAACTTCGAATTGTTCAAAAAGGAAACGGAACAGCTTCGAATTGTTCAAAAAGTAAACAAGATAGTAGCTTCGAATGTACAATCGACTTTGTCTGCGCATAAAGTACCTCTGAGATACTTTAAAAGCAAAGTGACAGAGCCTGACTACAAACGTACCTCAAGTGGTAGAACTCGAGGTTAGTGCGAGCACCTCCTCACATCTGCCTTTGCTCAAAGCAGTTAGGGTTGGCTGTTGATACGTATGGTAGAACTCGAGGGCGGACAGGAGACGGAAGGAAGAATGGTACTAGCCGGCCGGCCATCACGGTTTCGAACTGGGCTAATCTATCTAGCTCTCAAAACGCTGTCACCGAGCCTGGCTCCAGCGATAATAATTAAGGGTACCATTATAGGACACTAAAATAGGCGAGCGACCGAATCATCCATGTAAAATCCCCACGTTGCTACCCCTTATATCCAGACCACTCAGTTTGGGTCAAGATTTGTGCTATCCTTGTATAGAAATTTCTCTTTTTCCTTTCTTTGAAACAACAGAACATTTGACGTTGAAATTCTACAGGTCAACTATACACAAGTGCTGCCCTTTGTATATTTTTTTTCCGAAGACACAAATTTGCCAAATTTTAAATTTCAAACGAGTTGTACCAATTTTTTTTAAAAAAAAAAATTGTAGCACCGAAAAATCTGAAAACATTTCCGCACATGGTAGTACTTGTGTGATGTTGATCTACAAGGTTTCGAGTTCAAATGTTTATTTGCGAAAAACAAAAAGAACAAAGTATGCCCACACAAACTTTGATGCAAAAAAAAGGACGGCTAGGATACAAGGTGCTTACTTGTTGTGTGCCCCCTAGATGGTGTTATTTTGCGAGCAGTTCTTTTTTTTTTTATTTGGGTTTGGTTCTACTCGCCTGGCGTAAAGGAAAACATTGACCCAATTTGCTGCGGGTGGTACACATGAATCCATCGTGGTCATTACGTGCGCAGCATAAACAAAAGTCAATTCATTGCAGGTCGTCGTAGTTAATCCAGATGTGGCCAAGACTTTTCTTGCTAACGTGTTGCCAACGAACCAATAATATACTACAATTTATGGCTAAATATAAGATAAAATGTGATTAAACAAAGTGCCACTGATCATTTTTTTTAAGAATCCCATCCCGTACGTCTCCCTCCCGCGCCGCCCCCCGCGTGGGCGACCGGGAGGCCCCAGATCCCATCGCCGCCGAACCTCCCCCACTCCTCCTCCTCCTCCCTCGCCGCCGCCCAAGGGCGCGGCCAGCTAAGTTTAGCCGTGCCGCCGCGGCGGCGGGGACTCGACCCTCTCGCTCGGGTGGGGTGGCGCGGAACGGCGCCGCCCGGCCGGGCGTGGTGGCGGGGCCTCGGCGACGTCGATTCCCGTGGCGAGGGCCTTGCGATCTGGTGCGTTGCGGCCGCCAGGGGCGGCGGCGGCGTGAACGGTCGGTTCGCGGCAGCGGCCGGATTGATCGCTGGTCGGCCGTCGGCGCGGTGGTGGGTGCGACTTCGTCGGCGATTAGGCGATCCGCGGATTCTACCCTTATCGGCCCTTGACAGTGCGAAGCGACTACGGGAAACCCTAGGTCTCCTTGGGATCGGCGATGGCGGTGCTTTTGCGTCGTAGTCCCTCTTTAGGGCATTGTTTTGGAGTTTGCTCCGGTTGAAGGGACCAGCGACGTCGGCGGCGCACCTCTGGTGGAGCAACTGCCGATGAAAATCGCGCCGACTACGGTCATGGCGGACGATGGCGGCGTCTTAGATGTCGTTCCCTTGTCGAGGCATCGTCGTTGCAGTCTGCGTCATCAGGCTCGGGATGCTTCGAGGGAAACCCTAGATCTAGGTCTTCCGGATCGGACGATGATGGCGTTTTATCGCTTTCCCTCCTGGGGGCATCGTTTTGGAGTAAGTGCTGTCTGGGGGGATTGTGGAGCGGTGCTTCATCTCACACATCGATGGTGGCGGATATCGGCAGCATGACGCTGTGGAGGCTTGGCGTCCGATGCATGGAGATGGACTCGCGCAGGAGGAGGTTGCTGTCTGGTGTCATGGTGACGTCGATGGCAGAGTGGCCAGACAAGGTAGAAGCCTCAATATGATCTCAAGACGGACTGTGGAAGATGGCGGCGGCGACACACGAGTCGCGTCGACCGGATTGTGCCCAGACCGGTATGTGGCTCGGTGGGGCTTCGAATATGTTTGACTTCGGCTTTTGATGTTAGGCTTAGGTGAGTGGTTTGGGTAGTGGCCCAGCTAGCACCCCTTCATCATTTTGGATAGGAGTAGCAGCATGTGTTGCCAAGATGGTGGATTCAGGCACATTGTTGTAATACTTTGTAAGGTCCTCGAGAATAATCAATAAAGTGGCCGTATGCATCTCCCAGATGCAGAGGCTGGGGGTCATCCTCCTTTTCTAAAAACAAAAAAACAAAGTGCCACTTCTTCCATGTTGTCTTTTTATTAAATTAAGTAAGCTCTTAAACATTATTGCACCATACGGACACAATCAGAGGGTGCTTAGATACGTTTTAGTCCCATGACTAAAAGTAGTGGGACTAAAACTTGCTAGCCTCACCCATGCTTGGATCCAAATACTAAAGATACTAAAATCAAGTTATTGAGCATGTATTATCCTCCAAACCCTCCAATCCAGAACTCACATGTGTTAAAGGAGAAGAATTAAATGAGGAGAGAGAGGGCTAATACATATTTTAGTAGGTTTCCTATGACTAAAAAATTTTAGCCTCAAGACTTGTCCTAGTCTCTCTTTAGTCAGGGGTGCTTGGAACTTTAGCCTCTAAAAGAGAATATTTTTAGTCAGACTAAAAATAGTCCCTTGGATCCAAGCACCCTCACAACTTGTCTATAAAATAATGTGCTACGGTAGATGCACGATATTGTCAAGGGTATTTATTATATGGATAGAAATGATACACAAAATGGATTTGCTAATTTTTACAGAGACGAGAATTAACTAAATCTCATATAACCTTAGTCGGCTGAGAATTAGCTAAATCTATAAGTCAACCTTCTAACTAATTCTTTAAGATACATATATGCACGTGTTTTTATTTTCTCCTCGTATTTCTTGTTTCAGACCAGGCCGAATTTGGATCTAGCAAAAAGGACTCTAAGCCTTCACACCTAGTCAGCGCGATGGCAAAGTAGTCACCGCGCTTGGTTAAGGGGACTAATGTGTTTGTGAGTGTACATAGGATAACTGACATAGAAGTCCTTGAGATTTTGTTTTACCTGCTACTTGTGAGGTACGTTGGGATTTTCTCCAAAGAGAAAGGGTGAAACAATATAGAAGCAAATAGTATTTCCCTCAGTGAGAACCAAGGTTATCGAACCACGCAAATGCCTAGTGAATAGTACCAGGGCGCCCTGCCCCCACAAGCTAGGGGGCCCCGGACTGACTACTAGTCAGTCTGAATTTGTGAATGGGCCAGTCACTTTTTTTACCACATAGAACGTTGTGGTGTGGTGTGTCATGTGCGTGTGCGCGGGGGGGGGGAGGGGGGGCACCCCGGCCCCCCACAAGCTAGGGGCCCCCGGGACTGACTACTAGTCAGTCGACTGAATTTGTGAATGGGCCAGTCACTTTTTTACCACATAGAACGTTGTGGTGTGGTGTGTCGTGTGCGTGTGCGCGCGAGGTAGCTAGCTTCGGTTGGCCGTGGCGCGTGAGCTAGCTAGCTCCACGTCTCGGGTGAGTTTGCTAGCTCTGGCTTTGTCAGTGCGTGAGTTGGCTGGCCATGGTTAGTGGCATGATATTGCACTGCAGAAAAGAAGAAACAAAATGTAAAAACACATAAAACAAACAATGACAAAAAATACATATATCTTTTTGAAAAGGAGGAAAGCCTCTGACCTCTGCATCAAAATGAGGCATGCAGTCAATTTATTAACCAAAAGTACGTAAACAGAGAGTCTGAGGTCTAGAACCACTCCCAAAAGGAGCACAAGAATAGTAAAGATAAAAAGATGTCACAGCCGGCGGAAAAACAAGCTACAATGACTAAACACCTAGCCTTGGTATTACACTTTCAAAAGAAAAAACTAAAACAAAATCAAAATAATTAAATTTTCTAAGAAAGAATGAAACCTTTTAAAAAGAAACAAAATGACAATGAAAACACTTTCAAAACTTGCACAAAATTTGGATTGATATTACACCTTTTGAAATATGCAAATAATAAGCATATAATAGTGCTTTTTTTGCATTCTACTATAATTTCCATAGTGTAACTGAAGTAATGTATTTCCTTTTAGAAGAAACAATACAAAAAACTTGCATAACTTTGCACCAAAATTGCACTTTATCGTATTATGCAAAAATAATCATATAATCATGAAATTTTGGCATATATTATATAGTATTTGTTTGTATAAAATTACACTGAGCCAAAACCCACAAAAACAATAATAACCAATAAAGGAAAGGAAATGGGAAAAATAAAACCCCAGAGAAATAGGAAACTAAAATAAAAAAGTGAAGCAAAAATACTCTTGAATAGAAAGAAAATGATATAAACAACTAACATAAAATAATGACAAAATTTGCACAATCTATACATAAATTGTGCTTTGTTATATATGCAAGAATAAACACATAATAGTGGAACATTTCACAAAAATAAAATTATCTAAAGAAAGAATGAATTAGCGGCATTGGTATTTGATACATGGTGTCTCTACTTCTCCGGACGAAAATAATGAATTAGTGGTATCGGTATTACCCAGAAGAAAACAAAAAAAAACAATAATGATAACATTTGCACATGGTTTGAATAGAAATTGCGCTTTTTTATAATATGCAAAAATAAGCACAAACAGTGAAATGTCACAAAAAATTCCAATGAGGAATGGATTAGAGGTATTGGTATTACCCTTGAAAATAAAGAAAATGAAATAAAAACTTAAACAAAATTAAAATAGTGAAGTTTTCTAAGAAACAATGAATTAGTGTCATTGATTTCCCATTAAAGAAGAAAGGAACTGAAAATAATAAAACAAATAATGAAATATTTTGCAAACTATTTGCACAGAAGTTGCACATTTTAGTGTACATTTAATCATGAATGTTTGGCACATATTATATAGTATTTTTTGTATATAATTACATTTACAAAAAGCCACAAAAAATAAAAATAACCAATAAAGGAAAGAAAATGGGGAAAACAAAAACCCGTAGAAACAGAAAACATAAATAAATCAAAAAATATCCACAAAATAGAAATAAAACCAACTAACAAAGAGAATCAGAAAAACAAAAGAAAAACCACATAAAAAAAGTATTGAAAAATCGAGGGGGAGAGAGGAAGGCTGGATTGCACAGTTAATGGGCTTTGGCCCAGAAAGAAATCAACTGACCCAAATAAGGGGTCAGTCAAAAAAAAGAAAGAAGCCCACACAATAGACAACACATGTCAGAAAAAAAACGCAGCACAAATCTTACAGAAAAATCCAACGGCCATAAATTCGACTGACCCAAAAGTGAAAATTCAGCTGACTAAAAAGTACTTAAATTGGGGGCCCCCACTTCCTTGACCTAGTGGGCCTGTTGGCCAGCCCATTTGATTTGGTTGCCTGCTGAGTACTTGACTGATTCAGCTACGCCCTCTGCTATCTGAACTTCTTCCAGCAATTCAATAACAGTAGTAGCTTTGCTCCATCCCTGATGCATTGGTGCTGCTGACAGTCTAGTTCTGGATCAACAATTGTAGTTTCTATTGATTATTTGTTTCCTGTTTCGGATTTGCCACTTGGAGCTAGAAGTCGCCAAGCACTATAAAAAAAACATATCCATGATGATGCACGTTTGTCATAGCAGGTCACGTTTTCTATCACGCATGTACATCCGTGACGATTTTATGACAGAATCAAGACAGTCATACCCTGCCTAATGCGGCATACCCTAATGCAAACATGCCCAGTACACAAGTCATGGTGAATACGCCGGTCAATGACAAGGGATTGCAGGCGACTGCGGTAGTCGTTGACAAAGGGGTGCAAATGGAGGATATTATGGATGAGGCGACTACAGTGCAGGTCGATGAGGCGGGCGTAACAAAGCTAGATATTTTTTTCAAGTTTATTTTTCTTTGATGGCAAAATATGTTCATAAATTTTCCAAAGAAAAATGCATTTACCATGAATTGTTCAAAACTTCAAAAAATCTTCCAGTTTTAGAATATTGTTCATAAATTCAGAAAATGTTTCAAAATTAAAAAAAAACATTCTTGTTTTCGCAATTTGTTCATAAATTCAAAAAACATTTAGAAATTTCAAAAAATATATTTTTAAAATTTTTTGCCCTCAAATTCAATTAATGTCCACGGTTTCGAATGTTAGTTTGGAATTTCATCAAATATTTAATTTTCAAATATTTTTCATAATTCCAAAATTGTGCACAGTTCTAAAAAACGGATTTTCATGAATTCTCACATAGTTTGTTTAATATTTTTTAAATAGTGTTTTCATATATTGAAAAAGGCTAAGTTATGCAATCTCAATTTTTATTATGATTTTTAAATATTTTTTCACACATTCAAAAATGTTCATGCTTCTAAAATTTGTTCCTGTTATCATATTCATAAATTTCAAATGTTTAGCACCTTTTCAAAATATACGCTATCAGACAAATGTACATTTTTCCAAAAAAAAATAAAAATTCCGACCAGTTTCTAAAAACAATTGCTGCAGTAACTGATTCCGCGCCAATAGGTCAGCCCAGCCGGGTTGCCTTCTGTGCATGGCGATATATATATTTGACGTAGCGATCCATAAGCCTAGGTAGGGGTGGGCACATTCAAACCGAAAACCGAAAACCGAAACCAAACCGAACCATTTTAACTGAATTGTCCAATAAATTGGTTTTTGGTGTTTTGGTTCGGTTGGAAAAGGAGTCACTATTCGGTGTATGGTTTTTCATCGGTTTCCAGTCCAGAGGAACCGTACACACTGAACCAGCCGAACTACATGTGACCCCCCTTTATTCCTAGAACGCAATAGGCCCATGCGCCCAGCCCAGTAGTAGATAATTTATTCTTTTGAACTTGCCCATTCGTAGATAATTACTACTCGTACTACCTACTAGGCGAACATAGGAGGACGTAATTTGCGTCATCAGTTTACCATACACAGCTATCATCAGCCATAAAAAATACTACTCCTCCGTTCGGAATTACTTATCGTGAAAATGAATGTACAGAAGTGCTAGGCGTACGATTAATTCCAGTACGACGCTGTACGACACTGCTGAGTCACCTTCGGATCAAATCTATGCACCAACGGGAATCGTTGGATCACTTGGTCGGACGTGAATCGTCCATTTGAAGTCGTATGCAAAGCAATTTCGATGAATGTATCTAGAAGTATTTTAGTTCTAGATACATCTATTTCCGAGACAAGTAATTCCGAACGGAGGGAGTACTACATAGCTACAGGATGGTGCCGGTAAAATCCCGTTGAGCCTGACGTTCACTGCAGCCAGCCGCTCACAAGAAACATAACTGCCATCATGCGTCCATGATTAGATTTGCTTAAAGAGAAAAATTCACTACAGGTCCTCATACTTGTCGTGTTGGCCGCATTTCTCCTCGTACTTGCAAATACCTAAAATATAGTCCTACAACTTGTCTCAGGTGGTCGTCTATGGTTCAAAATACCATTTCCTCTACGTATCTGCTGACTTGGCTGTTGACTGGCGCGTCCACGCGGGCTTTGACCGCCACATCGTATTACCCGCCTGATTACGCCAGGAACCAAGGTTTGTTTTGCAAAATTGCCACAAATAAAAGAGCTCCTGTCCACGACCGCTCCCTCTCGCCGCCGATCCCCTTCCTCCTCCACCACCACCAGCGGCACCGGCACGGCAGCCTTCGCCTCCTCCTCCGCGGCCACGGCTTCCTCGGGATCCCGCACCAGAATAACGACGACCACCGCCTCCTCCTCAACCTCCCCGATGTCCTGGGTGTGCGCGGCGATGGCCATGTCATAGCTGCCGGAGGAGAGCAGCACGGCGAACTGCCCCTGTCGGTGGCCTCGAGCAGGAAAGTGGAGTTGGGGCTGCCGCTGCTGAAGAGGAGGCACAAGAAGCCGCCGCGGTTGACGTCGGCGCCCACCTGTGGTGTGCGGCGGACGAGGAGGGCGAGTGGCCGAACGTGGCGTGGGTGGCCTCGGCCTGCAGGAGCTCTCCGTCGCCACGACGACAGCGTGAACTGCATCATCAGCACGTCAGTTGACGTTTACGACAGTTGACGTTTTTTTTAATCCATTTTCGACAGTTGACGTTTACAGCAAGGCAGTGACCAGTTATCTCAAGCATGCTTACCATTGTATAGTAGGGAGTCATATCGACGAGTTTTGTTCTATCCCCACTTCCCTCCTGACGTTTTATGATCGTGTCCCCAGAGACCAGAGTGAGCTGGGAGAGTGAGAACTGAGAGAGGGGAGATCGTTGATTTACCAAGGCATGTCACAACTCCCATGTTTTTCCAACGTCGATCACAATTTGCATAAGGTTTTTATTTTTATTTTTCATTTTTTTATCATGTTTAGAAACTGATTTTGATTCAAAAACGAGGACACGTTAGTTCATACCATGATTGTAACGGCGGCACAAACCATGTTAGTTCAAACGCGAGACAGAGGGAATCCTCCCTGAAGGTTGGCGCGAGTTGGGCCGGTCCAGGCACCCGGGAACAACAACATTGTTGTTTTTGCTTTGTTTTGATTTCACATTTTTTTAGTTTTTTTTCATTTTGTTTGTACTCCCAAATATACTAAATAAATATATTACAAAAAAATCTACATAATTTTGTTTATACACTAGTTTGCAAAAGCCATCGTATTATCAGGATTTCACGCATTAGTCCAACTACTAGTACTATTTTAGTGCTGAACCTAAAATAATACTATTTTAGTGCTTGACATGATTTAGCCCCGTAAATTTGGGAATTCGCAGATAGGTTCAACTAGTGTTGTAATTAAGTACTTGTCATGTTTTAGACCCTGTATCTCAGTGTGATTATATATTGTACTCAATTATATAGTGTATTGATGTCTTAGACCATATTATGTCTATGAATGATTATATGTTCAATGTGTTTGCAATTTGCAATCCCTATAACATATACAAATGGTACAATAATATCATAAGAAACTGTTTGATGGTTAACGGAACGAGTAGAGAAGAAAATTGTCATGTTGCAATTGAGATTCATTTTTCTTTGCAACTCAAATATTAATTCGCCAATCAGTTAAGTCCAAAAATGCATATGAAGCGCAAGCACAGGTCCCGTGGGCCGCACTGCTACTAATGGGGCCCACCAGCTGGCCTCGTGTATCCATAGCAGTAGCGCGGGGTCAATAACCTGCACTTCTGCAATCTTCTTAGTTATAGCGCATGTTTTAGACCCAACGCTGCTGCCGTGGCCTGTCGGGGGGGGGGGGGGGGGAGGGGGGCACGGTTTGGACCACTTAGCAGTAGCGCGGGGGTCACGGTGCCTGCGCTATTGCTACAGTTTACCTAAAGCGTAGTGTTTTTCCTCGCGCTATTACTACTTACCAGTAGCGCGATCCGTTTACCCCGCGCCACTATTAGGTGATCGCCTACGGTGTTTTCCTAGTAGTGACGACACGTCGTCCTTGTTGTCAGGTGGTGAGAAATGCATCAATGATCCATCCAGACATAGTGCTAGTAGATTGTTTAGCTCAAACCTTTGTTACCAAACATGCATAAAATTACATTTAACCCATGCTGGGCATCATCAGACTGATTTCAGAAATCAGTCGGCTCGCCAGCCGTTCGATCTCCCCGCGTAGCCGTTTGATAGGTCAACACAATCTGACGGGATCCCTATTTCCTTTGCTTTCCTCGCATCGTGCCATCTCGTGCTGTGCCACTCGGTCGTAGAGCCAACCTTCTCCAACGACGTCACCTCCTATACCATAAGATGTGTCGGCTGCCTCATAGAAACTCGTTGCATAACAACTGGTGAGTGGAGACGGACCCGTTGCATCGCCGGCGATGCCCTTCTTGCCTCATGGTGTGCTATTGCGAGCAGTTGAGCTCGCTACAACAGGTGATGTTGCAATGACTCCATCACAACATCGTCGCCGACCTATCGTCGCATTGAAGCATCTATCACCGGCGAGGTCCTTGAGTTGCAGGGTCGTTGCATTCCATTCAAACTTTTTTGACAGATTATTTACTAGTCATCCGTGCAAAAAGAAAAGCAGATGAAGTTTTTTTTTTAGTTTTTCTAGTAACACAGGAAGTTAGATACGTGGGCTTTTCTTAAATGATAGATTGGGTTGGGCTTGGATGGATGGGCTAACATTACAGTGCCTAAAAAAAATCAGATCAGAGAAAAAAAGTCTAAGAAAAATCAGATCTGAGAAAAAAAGCTGGCGGTGGGACGGACGGACCCGAGAGAGAAAGGAGGAGCGGAGCCGCCGGCGACCTCACCTCGCCGCCCCGTCTGCCGGCGATTCGAGGTCAGCCCAGCCCTTCTCCTTCCTCTTCTTCTCCATCCAATCTACTAGTTATTCCCATCTTCTTTTCTTTCTAATTTTCCGTAGTAGAAAACCCTAGGAAGATTTTCCCCTCCTGATTGAACCCTAACATATTCCTCCCCTGCTGCAGCGGTGGAGAGAGATGGATCCAGATGCTGAGATTCCCCAAGGCCATGGGTAAGGTTTCTCCCCATTTTTGCACAGTGCGTACGTGCGTACTCGTATGCATATTTGTGAGTGCCCTACTTTGTGTATGCTATGCTGGATGGATGTACATATGTGTGAACGTACTAGCTATGTGCTGGTTGGATGTACACAGTATGTGTGTTGGATCATTTTCTTTTCTTTTCTTGTCAGGGCCGATCCCATTACCGGATCGTCGTGTGTGGACGGCAGGAGGCTGCGGCGTTCGGTGCCGCAGGCCGGCTCTATGTCCAAGGTGCTTGACGACGACAACCTCCTAATCGAGATCCTTGTCCGCCTCCCGCCGAAGCCATCCTCGCTGCCCCGCGCATCCGCTGTATGCAAGCGCTGGGGCATCATCCTCTGTGACTCTGTGTTTCTCAAACTCTTCCGCAAGCACCACCGGAAACCTCCTCTGCTCGGCTTCTTCAACGGGTTTGCCAACCGCTTTGCTCCCATCATGGACTCGCCCGACCGCATCCGTGCTGCTTGCTTCTCCATACCCAAGAGAAGGACACCATACAAGGACTACGGAGAATACATGGGCTGCCGCCACGGCCTCGCTGTCGTAATCAACAAGCATGAGCGTAATGCCATCGTGTGGGACCCCCTCACTGGCCAACAACACACCGTGCCTTTTCCACAAGGGCTCGATGATGCCTTTATGGGGAGTTTATGTGCCTGGCATGGCGCGGTATTGTGCGTTGATGCTGAAGATGGGCATGTCCATGGAGATTGCTTCTCAAGCCCGTTTAAATTGGTTTTGGTCTGCACTGGATTTTCTAATACACACGCATTTTGTTCTCTCTACGACTCGGCTTCTGGTGTTTGGGGAAATATTTTCTCGACGACGATAACAACTGAAATTTCTAGGTTAAGGCCCAGCATCCTAGTCGGGAATGCGTTTTGCTGGCTGGTTTCTAATGGTGAAGTCCTTGTGTTTGATTTCGAAATTCAGAGCCTTGATGTGATTGAGAAGCCGTCAGACGACGATGTTACCGACGGTTGTTTTCAGCTCTTACGGATGGAGGATGGTGGACTTGGCCTCGCTGTTTTGTTGGACTATACCATCCAATTATGGGAGAGGAAATCTAACTGTGATGGTATTGCCGGATGGGTGTTGCTGCAGAAAAGCATTCCGCTGGAGGGAATATTTTCGAGGAGAATGCATCCTCCTGTCTGTTTTGTTGGGTATGATGAGGAGACAAATGTGATTGTTTTCACTACGATGGTTGGCAACTTCACACTCCAACTTGACTCAATGCAGCTCAAACATATTGTTAAAAGAAAATTCATATGTTGCGATACCTTTTATCCCTACACAAATTTCTATACTGCAGGTAATAGCTCCCTGTCTACATCACAAGCAAAAAACTCTAATTGGTTAGTTTCGCTTGGATTAAGTGCAGCTACTTTTCGCACGTGATTGTGGTAGTATTGTTCTTATGAGTAAGGTTTGATCTAGATATATAGGAATACACGTGTTGTTTGGTTCTTTGTTGGTCTGCTGATTTAAATTCTTAGTATCGCCACATTAAAGTAGAACAGGAATATAACTATTGCTTTGACGATTGGCCATTGCTAAATGCTAACTACATTTCGATGCTTGTAATTATATTTTCATCAGATGGTTTCTAACAATTGGAAACTGGCAACAACCGCAGTAGGAATATAGTGAAACCATCTGTTGTGTTAAATAGGTAACCAGTTGGCACATCTGGAAGCTTAAAGCATGTTATGTTTCTCATTCAATATTTTTCCTTCAAGATTAAAATTTATCTTGATCGATCTTGATACTCATCATCAATTCATAATTTTTATTGGAGAGTATTAGTAGTTCATTAATTTCACATAGTACTATGTAAAGCTTGTTTTGTAACTCAGGTTTCCCAATCCGTGCATATTTATTTTTGGTCTTTGGTCATAACTGGTACAAAGTCACTGGACAATAAATGTGGATAAATGCAATGCAATTTTTATGAACATGTACACTATATAGTCTTTCCGTTCTTGTTTTGGACCTGACAATAGATGTGGTTTCATTTACTATCCTTCACTCAACTTTTCTTCAAAATTTCATTTGAATTGGGCTTCTTTTGGTTGTAGGCAAGGGAGTTGGGTTGAAAGGGGTGGATCTGGAACTGTGAACAGAACACATTAGATCTGCCAACGTGCTATCTTGGTCGAACAACTTAGGTAATTTTCTTTTATCATATATCCTTTTTTTTGCTTGGTTACCTAATCTACAAGATGATGCATCATCTATTCTTACATGTTCAAGAAGCATGCCGCTGAGTAGAGATACCAGACATCTTTGCTTTGTACTCCGATCCTCTCATGTGCACTTGGTACATAAAGTAAATCTGATAAAAATATAAACTAAATACTGAATTAGAATTTGAAATAATAATCATGAAGTAGTTCCTCATGAAATAATATATAGGAGTATGCACAAACAAAGTGAAACTGTAGTCTCTAGTCATGAATTAATCACATATTGTCCATCTAGTATGGAAGTCAAATTGAGTATTAATATAAAAAATAACCATCAAATTTAAAGAATGGAAAATAAGACTTTAGAAAGCATACCTTTAAATAATCACGCGTTCCTGCCGGATGTATCTGCAGGAGAGGAGTCCTGGTCGCTGCTATACTTCAGTTGGGTTCGACCACCAGAATCAGATCATTGGAAGAAAATATTAGGAGACTATATTTTCTATTTCTGTTACATGAGGCCACCAAAATAACAAGTCCATGTTTACAGGTTTTTATGGTGGAGATGCTTGGTTGGGGGCCACCTACAGACTTCACTAGAAGGCATATCACCAACAAAAAGAGAGTCCTAGTGTTTTTATTATTTCCTTATATTAAATTAAGCCGGCCGTTTATGTTAGGGCAGGTCTAGATTGTTTTCCTTTTGAATTAAGAGATGAGATAAGTAGGTGTTGGTCACGCCAAATATAGGACTTGGCTATATATAAAGTCATGTGGCGTCATGGTAAAAGGTTAATTAGGTTATTGTATGATATGATGAAGGCGAACACTAGGCGCCGGCGCACCGGCCGAAAGTTTCGGCCGGTCCCGCCCCAGCCGTTTGATGCGAGCCGCTTGGCCAATGGATCTGGCCAAAAAAAGAAAAACGATTCGCCCACGTCCTCTTCTTCCTCAGGCTGGATCTGCAACTCCCGCTCAAGATCCTCGTCGCCGCGCCTGCAGTCCCCTCCAGTGGTCGTCCTCGTCGCTGGCAGTCCTTGTGGTCGGGCCCCACCCTCGCCGGCCGTCCTCGTGGTCGGTCCCCACCCTCGCTGACCGTTCTCGCCGTTGAATGGATGTAGTCAAAAACTACCTCAATCCATGCAACAGTTGCGTCTGCGGTTGCAGCTCCACCGGCGACGGTTATAGCTCCCCTCCGGTGGTAGCTCCATCGCCGCCCCTCGCCGCTCGCTGCACGAAATTGCGTCGGCGACGACCACCAGTCAATCAACGCCATTGAATGAATGTAGCAAAAAACTTCACCGGTAGTAGCAAAAATAAACTACGGATGCAGCAAAAATCAAACATCGTCGCCGTCTTCACAAGGTCGCAACTCTGCCTTACATGGATGTAGCAAAAACTTCAGCGGTAGTAGCAAAAATCTACTACGGTTGCAGCAAAAATCGTCGTTGTCATCGTCGCGAGGTCGCAGCTCCACCTGATGGATGTAGCAAAAAACTTCGCTAGTAGTAACAAAAACCAACTACGGTTGCAACTTCTCTTTGCTGCGCAATTCCATTGAAGCTTTTCTGTCTATGATTGAAGCTTTTTCCAACAGCTGTTGAAGCTGTTCTAGGTGACGGTTGCAACACTAGTATACGCGAGTGCATCTAGCCATGGCGGCCGGCGAGGGAGTGCCTGAACGCCGGCGATGGAGGTCGTGGTCCGCCATCGCAGCCGGGGAGGAGGGGAGGGAGGAGGAGTGGATGCGCCCGTGTGAAGGCTGGAGGTAGGGGATAGATCTGGCCATGGCGGAGAGGGGCCTGGCCGCCGGAGATGGAGGTCGTGGTGGCCCAGTCGCAGCCCGAGGGCAGGCTCGGGGGGGGGGGGGAGGGGGTGGGGGTGGGGGGAGGGGATCTGCGTCCGTGAAAGCTGGAGGTAGACGCGAGAGAGCGAGCGTGACCAGGAGAAATTTTCAGCCGGTGCGCCGGCTTTAAACGTTTCCCTATGATGAATTAGACACATCGTGGGTTTCGTCCGTCGGCCATTATCGAGTTTAGAAAAACCTTGTTAAAAATCTCTACTGGCGTGTGAGTTCCTGCGACGCGACGCGTAGGAGATTACAAGCTGAATCTATACGGTTCGTCCATGTTATTTCTTCATATTGAGGGGTTGGCGTGTTGTTTCTGCAGAGTTTGTGAATTTCTTCGTAAACCCGCAACGATTTCTTGCTAGGATGGAGGTTTGCGTCGTGAAAAATCGGGCTATCAACTGATCGACCCTTTTGTCGAGGTTCGCCGTTTGGACCAAGCTCAACGGCCTCTTCACCAACAACGCGCTCCAGCGCAAGGTTTTCTTGCACGACGAGTTTTTTGGGTGCCAGCAGCTTGACTCGTCTGTTGACGACTATTGCATGCGCATCAAGAAGCTTGTTGACGAGCTCCGTGACCTCGGCGAGAAGGTTTCCGATGAGCTTCTCCTCAGCATCCTCATCACCGGCCTGAACGAAGACTTCGGGAACGCCGCCTCCAAGATCCCCTCATCACCAACCCGACCTTCCCCAAGATCGTCGAGTACCTGAAGCTGGTGGTACGGAGGATGCGGATGTCGCGCACCCGGGCCACCCACACGGCCCTCACCACCGGTACCCGTGGCGGTGCGCCACCCACCACCGCGGCCTGCCCGGCCCCTTCCAGTGCCGCAGCCGCCGGATCCCCTACCGCCGCTGCGCGAGTCCTCCGCCACCCGCCGAGCAGCAGCAGCACCGGGCGGGCATCGCGGCGAGGTGGCATAGCGATAGCAGCCGGCTGCCCACGGCGGGGCGCCCGCCAGCCGCAGCACCAGCTACCGCCGGTGCCCTGGCAGGCCGGCCAGAATCCTTGGACGGGGGTTGTGCACGCGTATTCCATGCCTATACCGCGCGCCCCCGTCCCCGACTCCTTTGGCGCCCGCCCGGCCCATCATCAGGCTCTGGACGCGGCCCCTCAGGCATATCAACCTGTGCCGCTCTACGGCCCCTCGGCCTATGGGCTGACTCCGGTCGGTGGGTTTGTGGCGCCATCGCCTCAGCCGGCGCCGTCCGCCCCGGCCCTCCTGCCGGCGCCTTGGGACCCCGCACTCCTAGTGGCTCTCCACACCGCCCCCACGCCGCAGCAGTACACTGGCGGTGGCGACTGGTATATGGACACTGGAGCCACGGCTCACATGGCCGCCAACCCCCGTAACCTTCTTGCCGCTCACCCTGTTCACACCGCTGCTTGCATTACCGTGGGTGACGGTTCTTCCATGCCCATTACTCATGTCGGCCATGCTGCTTTTCCTTCTAACTCCATGCCATTATATCTTTCTAATGTGCTTGTTTCTCCTGACATCATTAAAAATCTTGTTTCCGTTCGTTCTCTTACACGTGAAAATCCTATTACCGTTGAATTTGACATGTTTGGCTTTTCTGTTAAGGATGCCCGTACCCGGATGGTGCTCCACCAATGTGACAGCCCCGCCAAGCTTTACCCGGTCCACTCATCTACCTCCTCCGTTGCTGCACCCATGGCGCTTTCCGCCAGAGTGGACCTTTGGCACGCTCGTCTCGGTCATCCCAACATCGCCAGCCTTCGTCATATTCTTCGTAGTTTTTCATTCACGTGTAATAAGATCGACGATCATACTTGTCATGCTTGTGGTCTCGGCAAACATGCCCGTCTTTCTTTTAGCACTTCCTCGCATGTTGCATCATACCCATTTGAGTTAATTCATAGTGATGTTTGGACCTCTCCTGTTGCAAGTAACACGGGCTATCTTTATTACCTTGTCATACTTGATGATTTTTCGCACTATGTGTGGACCTTCCCGTTGCGGCGAAAGTCGGACTCTGTTGCCACTCTCACCGCTTTCTAGTCCTATGTCTCCATGCAGTTTGGACGTCCCATTCATGCGTTGCAAACAGACAACGGGAAGGAGTTCGATAACCTTGTGATCCGCAACCTTCTCACCACACACAACATGATCTTTCGTCTCACTTGCCCGTACACTTCACAACAAAACGGCCGCGCTGAGCGCGTGATTCGCACTCTTAAATCTTAATGACTGCGTTCGCACCCTCCTCTTTCATGCCAACGTGCCCCCACGTTTTTGGCCCAATGCGCTCGCCACTGATACGTCTTCAACGTATCTATAATTTTTGATTGTTCCATGCTATTATATTAACCCTTTTGGATGTTTATGGGCTTTATTTTACACATTTATATCATTTTTGGGACTAACCTACTAACCGGAGGCCCAGCCCGTATTGCTGTTTTTTTGCCTATTTCAGTATTTCGAAGAAAAGGAATATCAAACGGAGTCCAAACGGAATGATACCTTCAGGAGCGTGATTTTTGGAACGAACGTGATCCAGAGGACTTGGAGTGCAAGTCAAGAAGCAGCCGAGGCGGCCACGAGAGGGTACGACACGCCCCCCCTATAGGGCGCGCCCCCCTGTCTCGTGGGCACCTCGGGCGGACACCGACGTACTTCTTCCTCCTATATAAGCCTACGTACCCCAAAAACATTCAGGGAGCCACCGAAACACAATTTCCACCGCCGTAACCTTTTGTATCCGTGAGATCCCATCTTGGAGTCTTCGCCGGCGCTCTGCCGGAGGGGGAATCGACCACGGAGGGCTTCTACATCAACACCATAGCCCCTCCGATGAGTTGTGAGTAGTTTAGCACAGACCTTTGGGTCCATAGTTATTAGCTAGATGGCTTCTTCTCTCTTTTTGGATCTCAATACAATGTTCTCCCCCTCTCTTGTGGAGATCTATTCGATGTAAACTCTTTTTGCGGTGTGTTTGTCGAGATCCGATGAATTGTGGGGTTATGATCAAGTTTATCTATGAATAAATTTGAATCTCCTCTGAATTATTTTATGTATGATTGAGTTATCCTTGCAAGTCTCTTTGAATTATCAGTTTGGTTTGGCCTACTAGATTGATCTTTCTTGCCATGGGAGAAGTGCTTAGCTTTGGGTTCAATCTTGCGGTGTCCTTATCCAGTGACAGCAGGGGTTGCAAGGCACGTATTGTATTGTTGCCATCGAGGATAAAAAGATGGGGTTTATATTGCTTGAGTTTATCCCTCTACATCATGTCATCTTGCTTAAAGCGTTACTCTGTTCTTTGTGAACTTAATACTCTAGATGCAGGCAGGAGTCGGTCGATGTGTGGAGTAATAGTAGTAGATGCAGGCAGGAGTCGGTCTACTTGTTGCGGACGTAATGCCTATATACATGATCATGCTTAGATAATCTCATAACTATTCGCTTTTCTATCAATTGCTTGACAGTAATTTGTTCACCCACTGTAATACTTATGCTATCTTGAGAGAAGCCACTAGTGAAACCTATGGCCACCGGGTCTGTCTCTTATCATATTTGCTTCCAATCTACTTTTATTTGCATCTTTACTTTTTGCATCTTTATTATAAAATACCAAAAATATATTTATCTTATCATACTATCTCTATTAGACTCACTTTCGCAAGTGGCAGTGAAGGGATTGACAACCCCTTTATTGCGTTGGTTGCGAGTTCTTTATTTGTTTGTGTAGGTGCATGGGACTTTTGAGGAGCCTCCTACTGGATTGATACCTTGGTTCTCAAAAACTGAGGAAAATACTTACGCTACTATTGCTGCATCACCCTTTCCTCTTCAAGGAAAACCAACGCAAGCTCAGGACGTAGCAGCCACCACATCACTACTCATTAACATCCGTCCTTGTCGCACTCGCGGTTTACCCTAGAGCATCCCAAGCCTGGTGACGCAAACTGCAACAATGATGCCTCGACAAGGGAACAATATCAAAGACGACGCCATCGTCCGCCATGACCGTAGTCGCCGTAATTTTCATCGGCAGTTGCACCATCGGGCGTGCGCCATCGGTATCGCTGGTCCCTTCAACTAGATCAAACTCCAAAACGATGCCCTGAAGAGGGGCTACGATGCAAAAGCACCGCCATTGCTCGATCCCAAGGAGATCTAGGGTTTCCCCCGGAGTCCGAGTTTCCCGCGCTGTCAAGGACCAGACAAGGATGGAATCCCACAGATCAGCCCAGCTGCCGACATGCCGCATCTGCCACCGCGTCGACCGCGACCCGGGGACCAAGCCCACGCCTGGGCCTAGATCGGGCGGCGCCACCGCCGATCCTGTCAGGCCGACGACGTCCCTAGCGACCGCGATGCCCCAGACCATGAAGTCGCTTGCCGTAGAGAGATAGAGGTATGGGATCGCCGGAGCGCCGCCACCCCCCGCCGTGACGCCCGGCCGCACGCCACGGTCCGACCCAGGGGCGCCGGCCCGCGCCAGCCCCTCACGAGCGGGAGGGCCCCAAGTCCCCGCCGCCAGCGGGAACGGCAAGGCTCCGCCTGGTCGCGCCCTTGGGCAGCGACGATGGAGGAGGAGGAGGAGAGGGGGAGGCGGGCCGACGGGATCTGAAGGGCCTCCCGGCCGCCACACGGGGGCGACTCGGGAGGGGCCACCCAAATATTTGTACACAAGGTAGTGTTCTCCATCATTTACCATGTTGCCAGTCAAAAACATGGAGAAATATATGTGCTTGTTGATACTAAATATTTTAGTAAATCACTCATTTGCAGCAGTGCTGAAAAAAATCACGCCATGCTTATTTCCCTTATTCCTAGAATATTTGCAATCAGTATTGTCCTTCATTCTTCGTCCCTTAATAATCAGGTGAGGATGATTTTTCTGATTAACATTTGTCTTTTCTTTTGCGGGTGCCGATTAACAGTTGTCTGTATGAATTGGTCCGTGCATTTGGTACTAGCACAGTTTCAGTTTTCTTTGACACGGTGGTTCACCATTGCATCAGGCCCTGCTCCGTTTGCTTGCAGTACAGAGAAATCATATTGACAATGTTGTGGCCTGCCCTTGACCAGTTGACGTACATTACTTTTTCTCTTGTTCATGCATTCTTCAGTAACATATATACATTGAATATCTCAATTCAGTCTACAACACTGAACATTTTGTACTTACTTGCACCTGGGGCAGCAACTATGTATCTTATGGGCAAAAATCATGTACAATACCAGTATTAGCAGCAGTAATGTACGGTAGAGGACAATTTCATACGTGAATAACACTCTGGCCGGTTAGAATGTCCACACTCGATGAATGGAATAAGATCAACATAGTTGATTTAAAAGCATATGTTAATTTACACCAGATTTCTCTTTCAATTTCCTTCAGGTCTTGTAAAAACTATGTTTGATTTTTGGAGAAAAACTAATCCTCGTCCACCTTACATCGATCATATCATATATAAAACTTACAAACTCCGGTAAAAATAATTCATATGGCAAGACACTGTAATTTGTGCACCAGCAATGTGCAATTGAGTAGGCAACCGAATTATCATCAAGGAGAACTCAGTAGCGAGTAAATGTAAAATATACATAGGTTCTCGAGTTTCTCATGCTTTCTTTGAAAAATCCAGTTCATACCCCACACACAAAAGCAAAATTCTGAAGCTTCGAAGAAGAATCTCCACAGGGGCAATCTCTCAAGACGACAATGGGTGATATCTACGTGGGTGCCTCGGCGAATATGGTGGATGGTACAACCCACCTGATGCAGCGGCCCTCGAACGTGTTTTCAAGGTTGTTATCTCCTTTCCCGCCTCAGCACACCCCACACGTCAGCTGTATGCTTCGTCTCCTTCTATATGCCGCCGCCAGCCTTACCTTTCCTGCAGCTGCCTCTTTCCCTCCGTTGCCTCTTCGTCATTGGAACAGTCAGGCCAGTAGGAGATGAGAGGGTACATGTAGAGTTCCTAACCAAAACAGAAAACGTAATTAATACATTATTTGCACTAAAGTGCAAAAAAATTGCACAACAACATTGGAGGTTCATCAATCCTTTTTTTTAGCATACCTCACAACGGAAACCAAAAAAGTTCCTTAAGAATGGCCAACTAGCTGTACCTGGTAAGCCGAGAAACAAATATCCCAGGCCAATTAATCTCCAAGGCAATGGCCTCCCATGGGAACATTAGGTGCTGGCGAGGCCAACCCTCCACCTCCTCCATTGTTCCTGTTTCGAGGTCTGCAGTGAAAACACGGTCGTCGTTGTCACCAATAAGCAATGTACCACACTTCTCTCTCAAAGAACATAGCTCTGTCCTATCAGTCTCCTTCTCGGGTTGTTTTAACTTGATTGTCTTAGTGCATAACCATTGTGACACAGAGTTCATATTTTCTTGATTCTCTTGTTGCTCCCATATATTTAGTCCGGGAGGTATCCTTGACATACAAAGCAGCGATAGCTTCCCGTTCATGGTTAGACTAAGGCACCTGTCTTTGGAATTCATTGTAGAAGGAAGCTTAGTCAAGGAGATGTGGTCGGTCTGGGCGTTTAGATTAATGATGTATGAGCATTCTCCATAATATAATAGCCAGTGTGCCGTGCCACGACGCACAATGGCGTCGCTAAATGACCAGTAGCCTTTTGGTGGCGCATTACCACCGAAGCAATTGGTGCTCACGCTCCAGCTCGCTTTGTCCGACGAGAACACATGAAGATGATACTTGAGGAAACCATAGCTGGAGCCGATGATTACCACTTTGAAGAAAGGCCAAGTGTTGCTCCACGGTGACAGCTCATGACAATCCGCAGCGGTTAGAATGGCGTAGCCGTTCGAGTTGCAATCGATGAAATTAGAGCTAAACTTGAGAGGAGGGAGCCTGTCGCACGTACCAACGAGCACGTCGCATACCGCCAGCTGGAGGATTGTCTGGTTTGGCGTGACAGTCCCGGCAAGCACTTCGAGCCGCACCAAGAGGAGATTGTGGCGCGAGACGATCGGCACCGCATATTTAAAGAGGTCAGCGCGGGTAGTGGACACGATGGAGGCGAGGGTGCGGCGGCAAGGGCCCATAGGCGAGCGCCGCACAGGGACGAACCAGGGCTCCGGCGGCGGATCCTGTCTCAGGTAGGGGCGACGGCGTTCCCCTGTGAAGAAGCCGATGAAGGAGCAGGACGTGTCCTCTGGCCAGCGGCGCCGGAGGAAGGAGGGGTCGACGACGAGACGGCGCCAATGATTGCACGCCATGGTGCAGCGGAAGAGAGCAGCCGGGTCCTTGACGCGGACGAGGATCTCGAGGAGGATGTCATCGGGGAGCGAGAGTGGTGCCATGGCCGCCGCCCTTTCTTCCATGCGATTGAGTGCAAGAACCCTAATGTGGATCGGGCGAGGATTAATTAGGCACGTTCCCAAACATGTACTTTTTTTTTCAATCCAATGTACAGATAGATTTTCTTTAGTCTCCAAAATCCAACGTCCGTACCTTCCTTAATACCATCCGTGCAGGAAAAAAATACGTCCGTTAAAAGCATGCTATATATACGTCCCAGGTATATATATCACGGGTGAAGCATGTTTAGAGGGCGCCAGAGAACGGGTGGCTCAAGTTAAACACAGACGTTGCAACAAACAGTATCAATGGCTGCACAGGTACAGGTGTGGTCATACGGAACCATGAGGGTCAGTTTCAGTTTGGGCAGTGTCAGAGGTATAATGCTATGTACGAGCCTTTCGTTCTGGAACTAACAGCATGCCGGGGTGCACTGATATGTGCTGTAGAGAAAGGCTACTCACGTATTGTGATTGAGACGGACTGTCAAGCAGTGGTGTCAGCTTGGCAACAGGAAGATGGTCGTTCGATCGGGGGCCAACTGGTGGAGGAGATGTGTACCTATCTCCAAAACTTTCAGGGGTTTGAATTGAGATGGACAGGACGTGAAGCAAATTTTGCTGCTCACACATGTGCTAAGGAAGCTCTAAGTCTAGAATTAGTATTCTTTGTCTTTCTGTGTAACCCCAGACTTTTCTGATTGATGTATTACAATCAGATGTGATCCGCCAATATGAATAAAATGCCTTGATGGCGGTTCTGAAAATAAAAAGGTATATATATCACGGAAAAGAAAAAAGGGCACACGTCAAAAAAGTAGGAGCAACCCTTCATAATTTTCCCTAGTTATTCCCGTCTTCTTTTCTCTTCTTAATTTTCTCTACTACAAGACCCCCCCCCCCCCCGCGCGTCCTGATCAAACCCTAACATAATATTCCTCCCCTGCTACAGCGGTGTTAGCGGTAATCTTGATATTATTGCATCAACATTTTAGTTTGCTTTTGTTGTGCATGTAGCATAGTTTAGAGAGTAGCTAGTTCGGCAAAGTTTCAGCGATGATGCGTAGAGGAGGCGAGATGTCGGGTGCCGTGCGATGTGGCGAGCGCGACGAGATGCCAACTGTGCCGTGTGATACGGCGATGCCATGAGAGTCGGCAAGACGCGACAAGGCTGGAGCATGATGGGTTGGTTCAGGTTGAGTCGGATGACACGACAAGGTCGTGTGATACGGCAAGCGCGTGGATGGGTTGAAGCAAGACACGGCAAGGTCGTGCGATGCGGCGATGGATCAGTACGTTATAGCCAAGGGAATTGGTCTGTTTGTGAGGGTGTTAGCTGCATGCGTGGAATAGTTATCTAGTAGTTAGCTGCATGCACGTACTTGTCTTTGGACCCTAAAGAGATTCTAGGAGAAGATAAGATCATGGGTTAGTCCATGTAGTTATAGTTGGTTATAGTGGAGCAACTAGTGTGGAGACGTGGTGGCCGGGTGTGATGTCCGAGGTGCGTGCGTAGTCTTGTATCTATTATTTAAGTGACCAGATGAATGAGATATGGGGCAGAGAGAGCTGTGAGGAAAATAGTCCTTTTCTTCTTCCGTGTTTCTTTCTTTTTCCGGGAAAAACATTCAATCTATTCATCCTCGATAATGGTAGTACAAAGAACACTAGAATAATAAAAATTACGTCCAGATCCGTAGATGACCTAGCAACGACTACAAGCACTGAAGCGAGCCGAATGCGCACTATTGTCATTGCCCCTCCCTTGCTGTAGTCGGGCAGACCTTGTTATAGTAGACAGTCGGCAAGTCGTCGTGCTAAGGACCCATAGTACCAACGCATCGTAACAACAACCGCCGCCGATGAAGAATGTAGATCAGAAGAATCCAACCTGAAAACACAAGAACAAACGAACGAGGAACAAATCCGAGCAAATCCACCAAAGACAGATTCGCCGGAAACATACCTCCACATGCCCACCGACGATGCTAGACTCATCAACGGAATGGGGACTAGTCGGGAAGACCTTTATTCCTTCTTCAGGGAGCCGTCACCGTCTCACCTTCCTAAGCAGAACACAAACTCTAACAAAAGTCTAAAAACGATCTAAAAACGGAGCCCTCCCACCGGCAAGGGCCGAGATCCACTCCACCCTCATGGCCCTAAGGCGACCGGAGACGGGGTGGACCAGTGCCGGCGCCGGCGGGAGGCGGGGAAACCCTAGCTTTTTGGGGACGGCGGATGGCTTTTGTGGTGTCTCACGCTTCTTATTTCTTCTTTTGTGTTTCATAAGTGCAGGCAAAAAAAATGTAAATAGAAAAATGCCGCAATAGAAAGAGAAGGAAAAAAGCAGCAGGCACGCTCGTCCAGCCCCGGTCTGTTCGCCCTAACCCTAGCCCTTCCCGACGACGGACGGCGGCGCTCCGGCACGGCAGAACGGTGAGCGCCTCTAATTCCTATTGCTTCTGCCCCGATTTCAGTTGGGCATGCATCTGCTGATGATTCTCTTTCTCTCCTTGCGTGTAGGAACCCTAGCTGTAGACTCAACTATGGGCCGCCGCCGTTCCCGTTCCTCGCCGGCGACGCCGCCACCGCTGGACGACGAGGACCTCCTCCGAGAGATCCTCATCCGCCTCCCTCCTCAGCCATCATCGCTCCCTCGCGCGTCCGCTGTATGCAGGCGCTGGCGCATCCTTCTCTCCAACCCCGAGTTCCTCCGCCGCTTTCGCAGGCACCACCGGAAACCTCCTCTGCTCGGCTTCTTTCAGGGGATTGTTGGCAGCACGCGCTTATTCCGTCCCATACTAGACCCGCCCGACCGCATCCCTGCCGCCCGCTTCTCCTTGCCCGAGATCAGCATACCCTACGCCTACTATGAGCAATGGGACTTCCAGGGCTGCCGGCACGGGCTCGACGTCCTGATCAACCAGTTTCGGCGTCAGGTTGTCGTGGTGGATCCGCTCACTGACCAACGACACTGCATGGATTTACCACTAGGACTCGACCATGATAAAAAATTGTGTGGATGGTATGGCGGGATGTTGTGCACTGACACAGAAGATGGCCATGTGCATGGGGATTGCTTCTCGAGTCCATTCAAATTGGTTTTGATCTGCAACTGGGACGCACATATATTCGCTTGTCTCTATGAATCGGCGTCACGTGTATGGGGAGATGTTGTCCATCTGGCGTCTATAGAGAGCATAAATTATTTAAGACCAAGCGTCCTTGTTGGGAATGCACTTTACTGGTTGCTTGATCGAGGTGATGTCCTTGCATTTGATTTTGAAAGGCAAAGTCTTCGTGTGATTGAGAAGCCGGCAGGCGCCCATATTACTTCGGACCACCACACTTTCCAGCTCTTACGGACAAAGGAGAGTGAACTTGGTTTTTCTGTTTTATCAAAACTTACCATCAAGTTATGGGAGAGGAAATTGAACTGTGATGGTGTCATCGAATGGGTGCTGCTGCAGAAAAACATTCAGTTGGAGGAACTCTTTCCACGGAAAAGGCTAAGTTACATCACAAGGGTACGGATAATGGGATATGATGAGGACACAAATGTGGTTGTTCTGTCCACGATGATTGGAGTTTTCATGCTCAATCTTGATACTATGCAGCTCAAACGTATTCAGAAAACAAAGGGCATGTGTTATGCCATCTTTTCTCCCTATACAAATGTCTATACCGCTGGTAATAGTTTGTTTTGCTGGCATTCATTTCAGTTACTTTTCGCACGTGATTGATGTAATATTTGTTCACGTGATTTAGGACCAATTGTGTAGATATGTAAGAATACATTGAGAAGTCTGTTTCTTCGTCTCTTCAGCAGTTGGCAAATTAATGCTACACATTGACTCGAAGCAGATTAGACATATCATTGACATAGGTTACATCACCTATGATGGCTTTTATCCCTAAACATACTTCTATTATCCGCAAACAACATTACGTATATTTCGCAATGAGAAAAAGTCCAATTACTTTGTTTTTGCTGTTATCAATTCTATAGTTTGATATGTTATTTCTATATTATTGTTCATGTGATTATGTAAGAATAGATTTAATTGTTTCTTTCTTTGTCGTTCCAGTGAGTATGTGGTGATTTTGCTTTTTATTTCTAACTGCTAACTACAGTTTTATACTTGTAATGATCTATTCAGCTTGGGTTTTCTAACATGTGGAAACTGCCAATAACTACACCAAAATAGTATAGTGAAATAATTTGATATGTGAAATAGTTTATAGTTTGGCACATTTGTGGCTTAGTGCTTCTTATCATATGTCTAATGGTTGTCATCTTGTAGTCAGGGGCATTGCTGGTCGAGACGGTGGAGCTTAAAATATAAACACGTGAGGTTTGCTAACGTGCTATGTTTGTTGAATCAGGTGATCTGACGTTGTCTCATTCTTTTTTCTTGCTGTGTTAAATCCTTTCGTTTGGTTAAATAATAGGATCATGCGTGACCTATTGTTTGAGGTCTCTACAGCATGAACTTAGTAAATTTCAAACTGCCCAGTTCTTGTATTCTAGAGAAGCATGTCGGTGAGTTACATACTTTGTCGTCCATGATCCTCTCTCATATGCCCTTGATATGGGAAGTAGATCTCGAATGACTAGACAATTAGTAAGATTCATAGTGTACTCTGATGGAGGCATTGTGTGCAATGTTTTAAATAGCGGGCTATGGAAAATAGCAGCGGGCCTCCAAATCAGCTATAGCGGGCTACAGTGGGCTATTTACGAAGACGACCATTTAGCGGCACACTGCTGAAAAGGCTATAGCGGGCTATATAGCGGAGCTATAGCCGGCTATTTAAAACTATGATTGTGTGTCAATGATCTGTTAGTTTGTACTGCAAGTTGGTGTTTATTGATACAATCATGCAGAATTCTAAGATATAACTTCGTCGGCTTTTCAGTAAGTGTGTCATGTTCAAATTGGTTTCGACTAATGATATTGATTGGCATGCAGGCAGTGGGAGTTCTCTTCGAGTTACCGAGACAAGAAAATGACTAGTCTACCATCTTTCTCTGTTGTGGCCCCTCACATGGTCGACGCTGAAGTTAACCCTCTGTAGTGGGTTGGTTGTTCCTCCTTGTATATTGAAGTGAACTTGCAGGATCCTACTTGTGCTTTTAGTACTTCCTAGTGTCCAAGTGCTTTTAGTTGTTTCGGAATCTTTCAGTTATGATGTCTTGGAATCAAGCCCGGCAATTGGATCCACTACATTGTATGGGCTCCTCTGGTTCTTTGCTCATATTTTTCAATTCCGTTTGCGTTTTTCATCTTTAGCTTTCTACTGCTGACCATCTTCGGGATATTTGGATTTCTGCTCGCAATTTAGCTTTCTGCTGCACCGAGTTTAGATTTTTGTTGCCGATGACCACAGTGAAACCTAGTAGTATTGTTTAACTGCTGATGCTGCCAAACCTGGAATAAATACTCTATTGCTTTGCTCTTGAGTAAACGGTACATACTTTCCATGAAAACAATTTTGTAAGCTTTATTTATTAGCCATCTGTGGAAAAAAAAACTCACACTACCTTTTCTCCTTTTGTGTAACACACGAAGTGAGGTTTTCTTTTTAGCAGAACGAAAGTGACAGTGGTATGGAACTATGGATAAATATTTTTTAGAAGAGAGAAACAATGACTACTCCCTCCGTCCGGGTTTATTAGGCCTGTCAGCATCACAAGCATGTCCCTTTTTATAAGGCCCCGCTTTGGAAAGGTGCATGCATGCAACAATTTCATTGGTTGCATTGAAAGCCATTGTTGTTGGTGCCATGGCTGAAAATTTAATACACTTCTTGTGTGCTTTTTCATTGGCTGCATGCATGTGAGAGTGCATTGAGAGTGGAATAGAAGAATTAATGTGAGCAAATTATTATGTGTCTTGGTCTAAGAGAAATTGTCTTTAGGCGTAAAGACCTAATAAATCCGGACGGAGGGAGTACACAGGAGACCTGATGGTTGTCGTGGTCCGCCACGCTAGATGGATCCAGCTTGTAAGTAGAAGTGTGAACCGCCTGGACCGCTTGGGAGGTACTGATGTGGAAATGTCATGAAGGAACGCCGGCCAGACCTACCCAACTACTACCTCCGTCCTGGTTTATAGGTCCTCTTTGTAGTTTGTGCCAAATTTTGACTAAAGATTTAACTAACAAAATATTAATGCATGTCAAGAAAAATTATCTCATTGGATTCGTATTTGAATATAGTTTTCAAAAATATAATGTTTGATGACATGCATAAACATTTTGCTAGTTTAATCTATGGTCAAAATTTGGCACGAAATACAATGGGGACCAATAAACCCGGACGGAGTTAGTACCTGTCCTCTCGATGACAACCACCATAACATCATATGGTCCTAACTTGAATTCGTGCCTCTATTTCACTGGTCCAGCTAGTGAGTACTAGTACAAATGAGAAATCAACATTTTTTAAAACATTAAATATACACTATTTCCTCCTACGTCAATGTCACTAACCAGCTGCAAGTCTTGCTATAAAATATATATAATAATAGAAATTGCATGTCTCAGCAGATGCTCTCCCGGTTATAAAGTCGTCAAACTTGAAGTTGTTTTTGTGGCTTGCACATATCTCTACTCTTGCGCAGGTGTCTATAAAAACTGGAATTACGGATGCGCTGAAGACTGAAGCGGAGGTGTTGAAAAAGAATGCTATCACCTGGATGAGGCTCTGTGTAACCAAGTTTTGCGATGCTGGGTTAACTGCCGACTTGCTCCCCTCAAGAATGTCCTCCATTACCTTTCGCTGTTGCCTGGAGAGTCTAATTTTCTCTCTAGTTTATACTTGCAACTATGGTGCTAAAATAGGTGTAGTTATCACGCTGATAAAGCCTGAACTCGCTATTCCCCTTCGCTGCCTCCTGTTCTCTTTCGAATAATTGTATGTTTGTTATGTCAAAGTCATGGAAAGATCTGTTAAAAAAACAATGTAAAGCCCAACTTACTACGTTCGGTACTATGTGCTGTTCTACCACGTGGGCTGCTAGGTGTAATCTCCTTCATGCGGTTTTGGGAGGGAATGAACCTTCATCCGCGTAGTCTACTCTTTAAGAACCGGAACCACTGGTATTTTCCCCTTCATACGTGGTGCCAATGTGAATCCAGATCTGTGCCAGCACAACAGAAGAGCATTATTGCTTCACCCCGCGCCACCTGTTTGTCCAGTACACCGGACAATGGCAGCAATTGTCCTTGTATGTTTGGTCCCGGCTGCTGCTCATGACGATGGCCTTAATAAGACGTCGCATCTACTTGAATTTGTGTCTCCACCTCACCGGTCCAACTAATTTCACGTGGGCTCATTAAGTCTTAGAAAATGACCGCCTGGCCACATGCACGCCTTGGGAGACACCGACGATGCGAGAGGAAGGGTCGCATCATGTAGTACCCGTTGCTCTATGCACAACTGTTCTTATGATGACCATCTTAACAGTATCACCTAGGACAAACTTGAATTCGTGTCACTGTCTTACAGGTCCAGCGAGTGAAAGCTGCATAAATCGTACAAAATGGGGAAGCAAATTAATCATTACAACAACTAGAAGACTCGCTCCTTAAATTGTAATACAAAATGTCCTTATTTTTTTTTCGACGTGGTCCGTGTACATGATGCGGGAGAGAGCCATCCAACGCTATTCACAAATTAATACTGTTGGGAGAAGAGAGAGTAGAGAGGAGGACCAAACATGTGGTCGGAAATTGTGGGGTGGTGTCCGGTTGGGAGGTGACAGAGGAGAGTGGAACCATGCATGTGAAGAGAGAGAAGAGAGCGGAAGACCATGTGGAGGCTTTTTGTTGGTCAATTGCATGTCCGGACTCCCGCATAACTACAAGTTTGTCTCGGATTTGCCGTAAAATAGAGGTCTGGACTGGTTTGCCGACCTTTAAAGGTCATCATTGGATGACAAAATTTAGTAGAAGTGATCCGGACACCATGGTCGGGACGTATACTAGGGCCTTGAGGGTTCACTTTGGAGGTGACCCAACGCGCTTGGACTATACGGATACAGAAGTTGCATAGACAAATCACAAACACATCATAATAATAAAACGTGCTCCATAATTAGTTTTCATGTGGGACCTATTTACTAGTTGCTATAAAACATCTTCCTCTGCACCTCAACAATCGAAGCTTTTGAACTAGGATTTAAACTCGGATTTGAAAATGTATTTACAAAATATATTTCAAGACTAATTAAAAATAAAGTCCAGCTAATTGAATTAGGGGCTCCTCCTTCGCTTGGAAGAGACCTCGCCTGGAAGGGTGGCATTGGTTGCCATGACTGCTGTCGCCACGAGATCAACGAATGCATGCGTGTCCAGGATGCGGGATACATGAACATTTTTGAAGGCTATCCGGCATGAGCATGGCTTCCATTTCTATGCACGTGACTGTAGACATGCGACCAAAGTATTCGAGGGCGGTGCCACTCCCACATGAGTTGTTGGATTTCACCAGAAGAGGAAGGGTGATGTAGCACATCAGGAGAAAGTATTTCCCTCTATTTAGAACCAAGGTTTATCGAACCAGCATGAGGCACCAAGCTAACAACATTGGTAGTACCTGCACACAAACAAATAAATAGTTTGCACCCAACAAAGGCAAGAGGGTTGTCAATCCCCTTGTTCTTGCTAGTTACAAGATTAAAAGTGAAAAGTGATAGGGAAGAGCGGCAAGAAAGTAAAGAGCAAATTGAGAAATTGTAGGAGTTTTTCTATTGATGGAAAAGGTCCGTGGGCCATCGGTTCATTAGTAGCATCTCTCTCGAAAGCATGTAGTGGCATGGTAGACAAAATACTGTTGAGAAACTGACATAATAGCGCAAATTATAACTATGATCATTCATGGCATAATCTTGCATAGGCATTACGTCCGTGATAAGCAGATTGTTAAACTTACTGACGTCTACTACTATTACTCCATCCCAAGACCCTATCCAGTATGCATCCCAAAGTATTAGTTTACAAGAAACTAGTAATGCAATAAGCAAGATAACATAATGTGGACAGAAGAAAACCTAGCAATAAGATTGATCCCTTCATTTTGTCCCTAGTGGCAACAATAGAGTACATGCCTTTGTCATTTAAACAAGATCACCGCAGGACTGAATCCACTACTATGCTCCGTAACTCTGAAGCAGAGATTAATTCATCAAACTTGGCAAAAGAAGACTCATAGATCGAAAAGCATATATAGCTATATAATTACACAACAAAGAAACTTCAAAAGATTCACATAAATTCAATGAAACTCTGATCATAAATCCATAATTCATTGGATCCCAACGAACACACCACAAGAATTACATCGAATGGATCTACTAGGAGATCATGGTGTTGAAGATCAGGAGAGATGAGAGAGAGAGAGAGAGAGAGAGAGAGAGAGAGAGAGAGAGAGAGAGAGAGAGAGAGAGAGAGACATCTAAATAATACTATGGACCCATAGGTCCAAATGGAACTACTCACACATCATCTAAAATGCATCGTTGTGCGATGCAGCAAAACACGATTGCGGTTGTAGCTGTATGGCATGCTGGTGGTAGCCATTTTCAATGTTGGTTGTATCATGTATCACAAATCAACGACATCTCACTGGCCCCGTGCACGGTCACCAAGCTCGCGGGTTGCAGGTTTTCTAGAACATGGACGAAGCTTTTTCAATGTACATTTGTAACACTCATCAACCTATGTCGCAGATGATTGTAGCTCCCGTGTGAAAAGCTTGTAGCTCTGCGCGAACGTGGTTGTAGCTTTCGCCGGATACGGTTGTAACAAACAATGATGACTGCGTCTTTGGCTGCAGCTCCGGTTCCAGCAAAGCCCACCATTAGGTGCAGCATCTCCAGTAGCCGGTTCCAGCATATATCAAATATGTTTCCAGCATCCACATCTGACGTTTAGAGAAAATCCATGGCTGGAAGCACCAGCGGCACGACGGTGGTTATACAACTTGCTGGTCGCCGTCGCCAAGGCCGGTAATCTTCCGGCGCACAGCAAAACACGTGTGGGGGAGGTTGGGGGTTGTGGCGACCAATGGGAAACGTATGGGAGACGCTGACTACCGGCGAGGGTGGCGACCGGCGGTGAAGTGGCGGCGACCGGCGGCAAATTACGGCGGAGGTCGATGGGCACTCACGCAGCCGCCTCTCGCTGCGATGTGTGGCGCTGCAATTTTTTTAGGAAGACGATGGAGAAAAGGAACAAAGCGAGAAGACACATCCGGCGGCTAGCGGTCAATGCATCGTACGGTCCTAGGGCGACCGGACGAATCGTTTGGGCCGGTGCACCGGCGCAGAGTAGCGCCCTTGAATAAAATTGTACCCTTCCTCTTAAAAGATGTAGCGGTTATTTCAAACGAATAAAGTTAGTATGTTTTCAGAAGAAAAGTTAGGTCTCCTAAATGGTATAATCTTCCACCACTAACCCCCTTTGGTATTACTCCCTCCATTTATTTATACAAGGCCACAATGAAATATACAATTCGCATCTATACAAGGCAACAAACATTAAGCGAGGCAAAAATTATTGATGTTTCCTCGTACTAGTAACTTGTTTAATACTTGTATGTTTGCAGTCATAATGACACTCAGTTACTTGCTCCATTCAATTTTTTGCATGCATGTGGTGTTTTAATGATCCCAACAAACGGAAAGAAAAGTTGAGTTGCAAAACATGTATTAAAATTTACCTTGGTACATGTAGTTTGAGTTTGTGGCCTTGTATACATAAAAATAGAGGGAATATCATTTTTTGTGCTGGATCCAGTTTGTAGGCAACAAAATGTAAGTATGGACGCTTGGGAGACAATGATGTGGACGTGTCATCATGAAAGGCCGGCCAGACCTACCCAACTACCTGTCCTCCTCATGAAGTTATGGTGGTCCTAACTTGAATTCGTGCCTCCATCTTATTGGTCCAGCAAGTGAATACTGGTACAAAATGAGAAAGCAACATTTTTGAAACAAACAGATAGACAGTCGTATATGGCCGTGCAAAGAAGAAGAAGAAAAGTATAAAATATACATTATTTCGCTACATCAATCTCACTTACCAACTGACAAGTCTTGTAATGAAATACAGTAATTGAGACAGTGCGTGCCTCTGCGGATGCTCACCATGCAAAAATGTTGCTTTCCATGATTTGATCAAGACCAAGGTCCGTTTGGGATCGTGCGTTGGAGTTGGCCTAACCTAGCTAGCCTAATCCTATACACACGAGACCTGATGGTTGTCGTGCTCCAACACACGCTGGATGGATCCAGCTTGTAAGTTGAAGTGTGAACCGCCTGGACCGGTTGGGAGGTACTGACGTGGAAATGTCATCAAGGAATGCGGCCAGACATACCCAAGTACCTGTCCTCTCGATGACGACCACCATAATATCGTATGGTCCTAACTTGAATTCGTGCCTCTATCTCACTGGTCCAGCTAGTGAATACTAGTATAAAATGAGAAACCAACATTTTTTAAAACATTAAATATAAAGTATTTCCTCCTACGTCAATGTCACTAACCGGCTGCAATTCTTGCTATAAAATATATATAATAATAGAAATTGCATGTCTCCGCAGATGCTCTCCGGGTTATAAAGCCGTCTCCGGAGTGGTGCCAAGTCCAAAGCACTAGTAGCAGCATTTGCTAGCTAGCCTCCCCAACCACAGGAGCACACATTAAACACCCTACTGTGGAGAGCTTCAGGGAGCACCAGCAATGGCGGAGTTCGCGCTTGGGCTCACCAAGATGGCGGTGGAGGGTACGGTGAGCAGGGTGAACTTGGCGATAGAGGAGGAGAAGAAGCTGAGGGTGAGGGTGCAGAACGACCTGATGTTCATCACCGGTGAGTTTCAGATGATGCAAGCCTTCCTCAAAGTGGCCAAC
Organism: Aegilops speltoides; assembly: GCA_021437245.1. NCBI lineage: Eukaryota > Viridiplantae > Streptophyta > Magnoliopsida > Poales > Poaceae > Aegilops > Aegilops speltoides. The sequence continues at coordinate 4,986,291 of CM038146.1, read as the reverse complement.
GTGAAGGGTGCCCAAAACGAAGTGGCCAGAACCTGGGTGAGGCAGGTCCGTGACCTGGCATTTGATGTCGAGGACTGCGTCGAGTTTGTAGTCCACCTGAACAAGGAGACTCCCTGGGGGTGGCTGCAGCGGCTTGGGCGCATGGTGGTGTCCTGCAATGCGCCACCACTCCCCCTGGATATGGCGGTTGAGGACATAAAGAATATCAAGGCCAGGGTGGAGGATGTAAGCCAGAGGAACACGCGCTACAACCTCATCATCGATTCTGGCTCCAACTCCATGCCCGTGTCACTGGATGAGCAGCCATCCAGGGCCAATACAGGCCCATCAGCACTCCGCATGTTACGGGAGGTGTGGGAGGCCATGGGGAAGTGTCGCGGCATGGGTGACCTTGTGGAGTTGATCAAGAGTGGAGGCAGTGATCGTGAGGTGATCTCTGTTTGGGGAAGTACAGGGCCAGCTGGTCCTGGGGTGACGTCCATTCTCATGAAGGCATATAATGATCCAGAAATCTTCCATGGATTCGAAACCCGTGCGTGGGTAAAGTTGATGACTCCTTTTAACCCTGATGAGTTTCTCAAGAGCTTGCTGACTCAGGTTTGCGCGAGCTCTAGTGAAGCAAACATAGGTGAAGAATTTAGAGCAAGCATGAAAGCGGCAGTGGATATGGGAGATGATCGCCAGAAGGCTGAACTCATGCGACAATTGATGAGTGGGCTGAGGTACTTCGTCATCCTGGAAGAAGTATCCACTCTGGTAGAGTGGGATATCATCAAATCTTACTTACCGGACAGTAAGAACAATAGCCGGCTGATTGTGTCAACAAAGCAGTTACAGATTGCACTTCTCTGCGCAGGGGAGCCATATAAAGTTTCAGAGCTCACACGGTTCTCTGATGATCAATCACTTTGTGCCTTTTCTAAGAAGGTAAATCCAAGACAACATTAGTTATACTTCCATGATAATTATATAGACATAAATACATGCTTTGTTTCTTACCCTCCCTCTGCAATTTAATTTTGCAAATTAATTTATGTTTCAATACAATATATTTCCATAGTTCTATAACGAAATTCATAAGAGAACTTTTGATACATAAATCTGACATATGAAAAAAATCCACATATCAAACGTGCTAAAGGACTATTTTTTGATCAAAGATCAAATTACAGAGATCAGAGTGGACCCCATATAATTCAGCCAAATGGAATATATTAGAGCACCCTCAGTTTTCATGGGAGTACAATTATGATTAGAAAAATAACATAGTAATGCAAGGAGCTTACTGTATATTGACATTGCAATTTCATGGGAATATGTTATCTTAATAGCTATGTGGTCTAAAACACTAATTGTTAGAAATATATATGGTTTGCTCTTCAAATCTCTACGTAACTTTTTCGTTTGGAGAAAAATCTCTATGTAACTTTAGTAGGCTTGACGTCCATAGGCCCACAGACTATTGGAAATGCACATTTTACTAGTTGATGCATATATTGGATTTCATTTTCTTATTCACGAAAATTAAACAAAAGTTTGAACAAATAAAATGCATATTGACAATTGTGAATGGATTTGAGTAATTGCATAATTTAGCATATAAGTAGTGGATTGTAAAAACAACTTTAATAATAATAGACTTTGCATAATTTATCATATGTATGGAGGACGCCATAAACTTCAAAAGCACACTTTCTTCACAACAGAATTAACAACTTTGTATTGATGTTTCCACAGTTGACTTCTGGTACTATAGTGGGCAATCTAGATTATATCCCTAAAATTTTATGCCTGAAAGAAGAACCATGGTGATTGTTGGTAAATTTTATATTGGTCTCTTCTATACAAATGGATTTTTTAATCATCTGATAATATGTTGTGGAAAACACGTGTACAAGTTTTGGGAAATATCAAAATAATTGTAACTAACAAAAGAGCATGCAGTACATGGATGAAAATTTTCCATTTCAAATTCAGTGCACTTTAGAAGATAAGAGGAAAAAAAGAACTTTGGATAAAGAACAGGATAGTAACTCTATTTTGACTAATATCCTAGGTGCATCCAGCCACGTAAAAGCAAAACAGAATGCCGGAAGGTTAACTGCCGTGAAGTGTCTTACTGGGTTAATTTAATCTCATAATAGTTTGGGTAAAGAAAAACGATGAGCACTGCAAGTTGAATGCACAACTGGATTAATGGGTACGATCTAGTCTTTCAAGTCTAATTTGATAGTTTTGCTTCGTACTTGCAGTCTGGACGTCGTAGTGGAAAGGGTGAACTTATTTGGCAAATCAGATGTCGTGGGGTGATTTTCTTGTGGGGAACTGACGACCTCAAATCAACTCTCGTCCATAAAGTGTACACCAGCATAATGTACAAGTCTAAGCAATTTCATGGAGTGGAATTTGAACGACATAGCTGGGTTGATGTACCCGCTCCTTTTAATCTGGAGATCTTCTCTCGGCGTTTACTGCTAAATTTTCGCTCACAAGACCTTCAAGTTGAAGAAATTGCAGCAGTTGGTATGATGAGAAACCCAGGCTTAACTGAAGAGTGTTGTAAGTTCTTGAGTGAGAACGACTGCCTTGTTGTGATTAATGGTCTACAGTCCATAGAGGACTGGGGCAGGATCAAAGCTACCTTCGTATCCCAGCCTATTAAAGGTTGTATCATTGTCATTACAAATGAAGAAAGTGTCGCCAAACGTTGTGTAGAGGATGAAGGTGGAGTTCTTAGCATCAAAGAGCTAGAAGCCGACCCGCTGCTTCGTGCCTTGATAAAGGTAGGCATGTTTACTCACCTCGCGCTAGAATATATCCTACTCTCACTGTCATCTTGTTGTTAAGGAGCCTGGAGGTCGGGGTGTAGAAGGAACGACGCAAACACTTGTGCTTATCGATTTAACGATCATGTATCTTTACTTGCAGGGTTCTCAACGCTATGGAATTGATGGCAAGGAGGCTTCTGGCAGAGGTCGCATTTTCTCCATCAGAAGGGAAGAGGCACTTCAGTGGTTCACGAAATTTGGACGTCCCTGGTGCAATCGCTGTCTTTTAGACCATCCTGTGACCTCCTTGTGGGGGACTGGTTCTGCGCATAATTCAAATATTGTCAGAAATGTTTACAATGAACTAATTCTTGATTGTGAAGGTTCCATAGAACACGTGTATGAAGAGGACCTTTCAACTCACCACGAAGAAGATAAATTCAGCTGGGTCGACATGCACCATCCATTCGATATTACTGACTTCTCTTGCCGTTTACTTTTAGATTTTCATTCAGATGATCTACAAGCCAAGAGATCTGCAGCAGTTGGTATTATGGAAGGCCAAGATCCAATTCAAGGTTGTCGTAGGATTCTGTATCAACACAAATGCTTGGTGGTTATTGATGGTGTGCGGTCCAGGGATCAGTGGGATGAGATAAATGCTTACTTCTCATTCGAACTTACTAAAGGATGTACCATTGTCATTACATATGATGAAAATGTGGCCAAACATGTTGTATCTGAGGAACATCAAGCTTTCAACGCCGAAGTTCTGGAAGACACGACGCTTGTTCCCCCGTTGATAAAGGTATACATATGTCTACTCATAACATTATCTTCTACAACTATCTTCCTACAATCTGGCACCAATTAATTTTCTTAATGTACGCATATGCTTATGGAGAGCTGCTATGCACACGACGCATAGCAGACGATTTGTGCACGATACAGCACATCAGTGCGTCCGTGCATATTATCTAAGTGCAACAGACGGCTAGATTGACATCGTGCAGCTGTCGTGCATGTAGTGCATCGTCTGCATAGCAGTTTCGATGCTTATGTTGGCAGAGCCACACTGTGGTCGGTGTTGTTAGAGCATATATAATAGAATAATCTACCGCAGCTACTAGCACTCGACTACCCTCTACTTATTGCTAGTACATGCAATTCTCTGCTCCAACTTGGCAACTTGAGCTGGCCGGTTGCAGGGCTTCAGAGGGTGCTTGGATACGTTTTAGTCCTATGACTAAAAATAGTGAGACTAAAACTTACTAGCCTTACCTATACTTGGATCCGAATACTAAAGAGACTAAAATCAAGTTAATGAGCATTTATTATCCTCCAAAGCCTCCAATCCAGAACTCGCCTGTGTTAAAAGAGAGGAGTTGAATGAGGAGAGAGAGAGGACTATTCCATATTTTAGTAGGTTTCCTCGGACTAAAAAATTTTAGCCTCAAGACTAGTCCTAGCCTCTCTTTAGTCAGGGGTGCTCGAAACTTTAGCCTCTAAAAGAGACTATTTTTAGTCAGACTAAAAATAGTCCTTTGGATCCAAGCACCCTCTCAGCTGTCACGCGTTCTCTCTGTGTTGACCACCATACCCTCTTTAGTATTTATACTGACCTTAGCTAGAGTAACTACTAACCACGACTACTAGCTAGAGTAAACTCGGGCGTTCGCACAAGCACTTGATCAACATATGCATCTGCTCACAAGTGGACGTACATCTGCATGTGTGGGCAGCACCTCGATGTCTTGTTTATTTCCAGCACTCACAATTAAATCATGATTCTTAGACCTCTTCCAATGCAAAGGTGCTTAGATGAGGTATCAAGTGCATTAAATATCTTAGCAACTCATCTCCCCAATGCATAGGTGCTTAACTTGTTGTTGCTAAGCACACTTTATTTAGTAAGTTAGCACCTAAAATCTTTCATGCATTAGTCAAGTTGTTTCATTTAAGTGATTTGCCTAGGTTCTCGCGCTTGGCATTGGTTCTTCCTGGGTTCACCAAAGTGCTCTCTCCCCTCATTGAATGTTGTGCCATGTCATTTTTTCGCTTATGTGGCACGCTTAGCATCTGTCCACCATGGAGCACTGGAAAGGGCCTTAGGGCCTGTTTGGCCCGGCTTTTGTGGTACCACATGGAACCGAGGCCTTCCTGGAGAGGCCAACGCCACCGACCAGGCGGTTATCGCTCTCTTTAAACTCTAGTCTGATTTTTAGTAAACTTAACTGATGGCATTTATTAAAGAAAGAAATATAAATAGTAATTAAGTTTCTGATATGCAGGGTTGTGCTTCTCGCTTACTCTCCAATAGAAGCGAAGAGGCACGCGACTGGACCAATAAATTTAAACTTGTTGGCCGTCAGGCTAAATCGGCTTATGACCTTGGAGATTTTATATGGCATTACGATGGTCCAATCTCTGTGTGGGGAATTGCTGGTGTTGGCAAATCAACTCTCGTCAGAAGTGTGTACTACCACGCAATGCTTCGTTTGCAGCAAAGTTTTCAGGAGCCCGGCGGCGGCAGAGCCGTTTTTGGCAACTATTATCTAGGATTCACAATGTACAGCTGGGTTGATGTGCCCCATCCGTTCAACTTGACGGACTTCGCTCGCTGCTTACTTTTGGATTTCCTTTCAGATGATATGCAAGCCAAGGAAGCTGCGGCTGTTGGTTTTGTGGAAGGCCAGAACCCAATCCCAGCTTGTCGTAGAATTCTGTATCAACACAAATGCCTCGTCATTATTGATGGCCTACGGTCCAGGGATGACTGGGACTTGATAAAGGAGACCTTCTTAACAGATAATACTACATCATATATCATCGTCATTACAAATGAAAAAAGTGTCGCCACATATTGTGTAAAGAAGGAAGATCATGTGGTCAACGTCAAAGGTCTGGACTTGGGCCTTCATCTCTTCAAGAAGGTGTGTTTACTCTTGACCATTGGCCTCCTATACTACATCCTATCTATCAATCTGTCTATATATTGCTTCATTATACTAATTACAGACTCCCTAGAGATTCCCACATTAGTTGAAGAAAATAGAAGAAAATATAGACCACCAGTCATGTCAGACCGAATCATAATGAATCATATTAAAAGAAAGACTATTATCTACTCCCTCCGTTCCAAAATAGATGACTCAACTTTAGTATAAAGTTAGTACAAAGTTGGGTCATCTATTTTGGAACAGAGGGAGTACATGTGAAAAATGTCCTTTTTTGACTCAATAGGACAAAAAAGTCTTTGGGTAACACAACACAACCAATTCAGGTAGCACATTGAATCAGACTAGAAGAACCTCCTGCTCGTGATCCAAGTAACCGAGTTTGACTTCACAGATGGTGGTATATATAGTCAAATTTCCTATACGACGCTTGTTGTATCCAATTGGGGATGCAAAACACAGGTGATTGAGTCGAGCGACGAGAGATGGGCCGGCTCATTTCGAGTGTAGTACACAGTGGGAGCCAAAAACCCTTTTTTGTGTTTCTTTTCCTAACTGTTTTTTGCTTGTTTTCTCATTTTCATTTTAAGTATTTCTATTTTCTTTTTATTTTCCTTACATAGTGGGAGCCAAAAAATGTTGAGATTATCAAATTTTGTTCGTGCTTTGCAGAAAAGTTCAGAATTCAAAAATAGTTCACGTTTTTTAAATGTTCTCTTTTTAAAAATTTATCCACAAATACAAACAATTTAGAGTTTGAAAAAATATTCGGAAATTCCAAAAAAGTTGGAATATAAAATTATGTCCCCAATTTATATAAACTAATTGAATCCTTAAAAAATGTTAGAACAATTCATAATATTCTCTTAAATTTGAAAACATGTTTGAAAAATGGAGAAAGACTGCCTTTGTCAAAAAATGATCAGGTTTCAATTTTTTTCAGGTTTTCAAAACATGTTCATAGCTTTAGAAATATATATTCACATGCTTTATTTCAAAAACCGAATAGGAAAATAAAATATAAAAACTGCTACAGTATATGTCCTGGCAAAGTAGCAAGCTTTTGTGCGGTGCACTGCTTTTTTGGGTGTTTTTTCCCCTGCTTTTATAACAAAAACAGATGAAAAAAACGTGTGCTATAGTATACTTTTTTAGGATGCCACAGCATGCTGTTTTCACAGAGCTTTAGTTTGCTACAGTAGTGATCAACTCGCTATGTGGGTTGCCCCGCTACGTGCGAAGCTTCGTTTTGTTTCCCCGAAAAAAAACTTTCCTTACTTTGACGTAGCGCACGTCACATAGGCGTTTCCATATATAATAGGGAACTGCGTCAGTTCATCCGCACAATTGTCCGCAGCAGCAGCTCATAGCAATTCATCGTATAGCAGATCAGAATGAAAATTTGGCAAAAAATAAGAGGAGATCCTCATATTGTTAGATGAGGTCATCCTTCAACAGCACCTCAAGGCCACGGCCTGGGGGAGGGCAGGGCGGACGAGGTGCTTTCTGCCGGAGTGGGCGTGGTTGTAATAAGCTCAGGCATCTGTGGAGCCTCTTATTGGGCGCCTGTACTGCCCAAATCTAGCTATGGCGCAAAGAATCCAACAACGTGGGCCGGCCGCCCCTATAATTGTGAGATCAGTAATTATGGGGTAACCCTTGCAAAGGTCACTCACAAGGTTTTTACTTTTTTCGTAGATTCATTTATTTGAACGTTTTATGTCTTAGACCTTGTGTCCACATCTCGAACTATTTTCACCGTTGGATTTCATGAGTCGAGATGTTCGAAACTGGATGCTATATTAATTAGTTTCGACGATTTTTTTTGATGAAGAAAAATCAAAAGAACAAAATAACTGAGCCGTACGCACTATTATTTTTCACCTTTTCCCCCTTTTCGAAGGGGCACAATTGTGCCTCACACGGAAGCAAATCTATGACCTTGCGTGAAGCAAATCTGTGCTTCTTGAAGAAAAAAACGAGTTTTTTCCCTTTCAGAACGGCAGAGTTGTGCCTCTCGCGAAAGCAAAATTCTGCCTCCATGAGAAGAAAAGCTGTACCTCCCATTGAAGCAAAAAGAACGTGTTTTTTCTTTTTCAAGAGGCACAATGCCTCTTGCGGAAGATAATGTGTGCATCCACGAGAAGCAAATACGTGCCTCCCGTAGAAGGAAAAAACATGTATTTTTTATTTTTCCAAGAGGCACAGTTGTGCCGCTCGCGAAACTAATCCATGCCTCCACGAGAACTAAAATTGTGCCTTCCATTCAATAAAGAAAATGAAAACCCTTTTCTTTTCTTTCCGAGGGCTACATATGTGCGTCTACGAGAAGTAAATTTGTGCCCCCATTGAAGAAACAAATCTGTGCCTCCATGAGAAGCAAATCTACACCGCTAGTGGAAACAAAACTGAAAGCGGCTTTTTCGCGCAAAAATATTTTTCCTGAATTGTTTTCCCTGCAAAACATAGTGTAAGCCGGGTGAAAACGAAAAAACCGAAGGAACAATCGAAGACCAAAAATTATGTACAGAAAAGAAATATGAAGGAGCACTCAACATGCGACACTAGGCGGCTGAGAGTGCGCCACCTACCAGTGTGACCCTTGTGGGACACCCGCGAGGGGTAACTCTTGATTAGTTGCTCCCTTATAGTGGCGCTTGTATAGACGTCCTAGTTAGCTCTTCTTTGGGCCGTCCCACTAGGAAACCATCGGTCATTCTAGCTTCGCCGATCTGGTCGCTTGCTTGGAGCGTGGTTAACAGGTAGACTAGAGCTGCTTGCTTGTTGACCATCGACAAATTGGATGTTGACTATCTAGAGAAAAAACATGAATCTAGAAAAATAATCATGAATGTGAAAAAAAAATGCAAATTTCAAAAATGATTTACAAAATTTGGAAAAAGTTTACATATTGAATTATTTTTGCAAACTTGAAAAAAGTTCACCAATTTGAAAAATGTTCATGAATTTTAGAAAGTTTGTGGAATTATAAAACATTTATTAATATAAAAAAGTCGTGGATTTCACACAAAAAATGAACAAGTTAAGAATTTTTTTGTTGACATGAAAACAAAATCATGGATTTGCAAATTTACATGGATTAAAAAATAGTAAATTTGGAAAAGATGCGGGTTTGAAAGAAGATTCATGGATTTGAAAAAAGAAAAACGTTCATTTTTTAAATCCATAAAAAAGTATGAAAACTTTTTTTATACCTGACACATGACATACTAAATAAAATCATAAAACTACCTCTACGTAATAAGATCCCCTAAAAAGAACCTCTACATAAGTGATGGTTCGTTTTGTTCAATATTTACGGATCTATTTCTTTGGACTTTGGGTTGGTTCTCAAAAATGACAGAGGGTCTTCCGCAAATTTATGACGGAACGGAGCGGACCAAGAATATAACCTCACTTTATTAGTAGGTATTGATGTAGACTAGAAGGATTGAGCGCGATTTGCTGCGCCGCTGTTGTTGGGTACCTTAAAAAATAATCACTCTGTTTCAAAATATAAGGTGTATTAACTTTTTGAAAAGGTAAAAGTTTTAAGTTTGATCAAATTTATAGAGAAATATATCAAAATCCACAATATCAAATCAATGTATTTAGATTCTTCATGAAATGAATTTCTATACTTTCTGTTTATTATTGTGGATGTCGATAGTTTTGCTCTTAATTTGGTTAAAGTTAAAGAAATTTAACTTGAAAATATCTAATACCCTAACCAACCTATATTTATGTGGAGAAATTTTGGTCAAAGTTAATGAATTTTCTTTTAATTTTTGAACTGATGGAATATTTAGTTTGGGGGTGGGAGAGATGATAAAGTGTGTTTCATTTTTATTTATAATGCTTTGATTTGGTGGGCCTTTCGTGGTGTGATACTGTGTTATCCGCTAACCAACCTATATTTATGTGGAGAAAATTTTGTTTCGGTGAGTGCATATACTATATTGGTGCTACAATATCACATGTTGGCACTTCTTTTCTCTAGGTGGTTGGAGGGTGTGTGGGATTGATATGTTTTTATAGGCTGGTTGCTGCTGATTGATTTGAAAAATTGTGGGTATGGTCCAAATCGTAAACCAAATCCAAATTGAATACCTCAATTGAATGCAAGAGCTTGAAAATTAGGGAAGATAGTGAATTAAACAAATTGAATGGGGGAGCTTGAGAAATTGTTGACCAGTCAAAATCGGATGACACAATTCTAAATTGAATTCCTCAATTAATTGTGAGGCCTTAAAAAATAGAAAACATAGTGTATAGTATAAAAGAATTGAATGGGAGAGTTTTGAGAAATTGTTGACCTGGTCAAAATCGGATGATTCAATTCTAATTAGAGACCTCAATTGAATGTGAGCTCTTCAAAATTAGGAAGCTTAGTGTTATAGAGGATATGCAAAAGTAACTTCATGAGGCCATTGATTTCTGAGTTAATTGCAGCCTAATAAATTCTATTACAACATTAATATTAACCAAAATTGAGTTCAAGAGGAACCCATGCGAATTATGTTAGAATCCATGACAATATGTGGCTAGGATTTCAAGAAAATAACGCCTAGTACAACAGGAAATAGAAACAAGAGAGAAACAGGTGTATAACAGAAATAAAGAAAAGGGATAAAAACAAAACGGCCAAATTAATGACAAGGTTTGTTTTATACATGCTTGGCATTACCCCGATGTAGGAAGTTCAATTAGGACCAATAGGAAAACAAAAAAAAAATGTTTTTTCAGATTCATACATCGAGGGTGATGCACATTTTTTAACACAGTATAGATGCATACGCTGATATATACACACATACATTTACCTCTATGAGCGCACGCATACACACCCTATCTATATGGGCACCTCTTAAAGACTGAGCCGTACATCATCTTGAGATTGACGAAGTCACCACAGATGCCTCCGTAGTAGATGTGAACGTCTCCTCCTACTGAATGTGCATCATCGGAAGTCTAAAATAAATATAGAAAAATGTGAGCACCATTTCTAACTCCACAACTTGAACCCTATTGGGCTGGTTCCACCACAAGAAATCTAACCATCTGAGTTAGCCTCAGTTTGCGAGAGATGGCGAGGTTGATGTGATTCATATGAGTATGCCACGTGGCCCACGTCTACACCTAAGGGCATGTGTATTTGTTGATAAGACATTTTTATCTTATGTCTTGCAAATAATTTAGAGATGACAATAAAAACATGTCTACTTTAACTTAACACACACAAATCTCTACTCCTATAAAAACATGAGTTGGTGATGATGGTGTGCCTGCTATCTTTCATCAATAGCCGTCGGATCTAGATCTGACGCATACAAAATAAACTGCTGCAGTTTTACAAAAAAATGCCCGCACTTGTTTCCATATTTACAAATAACTCCTTGTCTCTCACAATCAGACTTATCTCTTCCCCGCCACATCGAGAAGGCTATGGGACAATCTGGTGTGATAGCCGCTGCCGGTGTCGTCCACCCCAATCTTAGTGTTCCGTGCAGTGCACGGGCATCTTACTAGTAATCAAAACATTTGTCAGCTGAGCTTTGTGTATATAGGTTTGTTTAAGGCTAGAGTCTTTTGCTACATATTTTGGTTTCATGATGACCAGCCGACGGCCTCCCATAGGCTATGGTACATACATCTGTTCTGTCTTATTTATCTGGCTGCAACTGAAGCTCACCGCGCGACTCGCTTAATCCTTAGGCTAAATCAGAAACATCTTGCGTGTATCGGGTAGTTAAGTTTCTAGGCTAAATAAGCGTGTATGAGCCACGCAGGTCTGCATAATCTGCTCCATAGTCCTCACTCTGGTGCGCTTGGATCCTACTTCTGCGACATGGCACGACCGAGCTTCAAGGAACCTGTTATTACATCACATAAATAAATCGTGGCTTCGTGGGTCAACTTGAAAGATTGAGATCGCAGCATCCATCCATGCTATGATTAATCTGAATCTGATTGAGCTCAGTTTGGAAAGGCGCATCGGGATGAGATGATCTGTACATTTGATAGTCCACCTCTTACCCAAAAAGTCAAACAATATATGCAAATCGAATGACCAAACCCATACAAAAGTTCTTGAACATGGATTAGATGATTGAATATAACAAATTTTTGAAAAACCTGGTTTCAGCCTTGGCTGCCACTTTTTTTTTTTGAATTTTCGGGGAGTTCCCCCACCTGAATATATTGCATCAGTGCGGGCTAGGCCCCCAGAAGTATACACAGACAGTTTTGGGTTACAAACGGGTCAAGCAGGGGCATAATCCCGTGAAGAGAGACAGGCCTAGTGGGCGAGAGCCCTTAGCCAGGAGTCGACGTGAACCCGGCGGTCTTGTTGCAGGCGAACACGCCACAGATCGGCGTCCACCCTACAGCATTGCAGGGTCCTAGTCAAGGACGACGCCTGCCGCTGGAAGACCACGGCGTTGCGATGCTTCCAAGGTGCCAGCAACATAGCATCACAAACTCCACCCCAGAGTCGACGACGTTGCCTGCCACACCAACCAGAGAGTTCAAGTGGCAAACCGAGGCCCCGTCCGCACATATCCCGACGTTTTGCTAGAAACCTGCCGCGAACGGGCAGGCAAACATCAAGTGGTCCGCAGTCTCGAGAGCGACAGGGCACAGAGGGCAGCCGGCCCCATCCGCAGCGAGAATGCACTTCCACAGCAGGATGTCTCGCGTGTGTATGCATCTTTGGACCAGCAGCCAGCAGAAGAATTTGACGTGGGACGGCACACACGCGCTCCAGATCATGGCGGCGTAAGCCGCGTTCACCCCACCTAACCGCAAGAGGGCGTAGACCGAGCTGGAGGACAAAGCCCCTTCGCGCGCCCTTGCATGTACAAGCAGACGCCCGTCGGGGCCCTCCTGTCGAGGCGCCTCGTCCAGCATCCTTTGAACAGCTCGCAGCTCACGCGCGCCCGCGGCCGTGAGCCTGGGAACCAGAAAGCTGGCGAGGCCAAGTTGCCGCACCTGCCAGACCGTGACCTCGTCCTCGACGGCATGCGAGAGGAGAGTGGGAAAGACCGAGGTGAGCGATCCACAGGGGAGCCAGCAGTCCCGCCAGAAGGAGCAGCACCTCCCATCCCCCACGTCAATCCTTGTGAGGGATCGGTAGAGGGGTAGCAGCTTGAAGATGGAGGCCCGGTGCTCGCCCAGTGCCAACTCGCCGCGCGAGAGGAGAGAGTGGCTGGCCGCGCTAGCCCAGATCCACGACTCCCATCTCGGCCGTGGCGAGGCATGCAGCCGGTGTATCATCTTTAGAAGAAGGCACTCGTTCTGGGTGATCAGGTCGCGCACACCCAAGCCACCTTCGGCCTTGGCGCGACACACCTGACGCCACGCGACCAAGCACTGAGCGCCTAATGCCCGTTCAGCGACATTCCAGAGGAACGAGCGCCGGAGACCGTCCAGAGCACGGATCACGACCGGCGGTAGGAGCAGCGCCGCCATGGCATAGGTAGGCAGGGCGTCGAGGACGGCGTTGATGAGGACGAGCCGCCCGGCGGGCGAGAGAAGGCGGGCAGCCCATTCGGCAAGGTACACGTCCACCTTTGTGATCATGGGCAGGAAGTCGGCGAAGCGCAGTTTCTCCCAGGAGAGGGGGAGCCCCAGGTATGTCTGTGGGAATACACCGGCGGCGCATCCCAGGGCCGCCACCACCTGCTCCACGACTTCTGCATCGGCATGCATCGGGACGAGGGTGCTTTTGGAAAAGTTGATCACCAGCCCGGTGGCATCCGCGAACTGGTCCAGAATCAGCTTGAGGCGCGCCGCCCCCTGCCCGCACGTGCGCATGATAATCAGAGTGTCGTCGGCGTACTGGAGCACCACCGCCGGTGCGTCCGACAGGAGGGGGTGGCGAAGCACATCGTCTCGGCGAATGAGGCGTTGGAGGACGTCGGCGACGATGATGAAGAGGTAGGGTGAGACGGGGTCCCCCTGCCGCAGGCCGCAGCCGACCGGGAACCACCTCCTTGGCACGCCGTTGAGGAGGATGGCGGAGCGCTAGGAGGTGAAGAGGGAGTCCATCCAAGCGCACCAGCGCGGCGGGAACCCCCGTACCTCCATGATGGCCCTTAAACTTGCCCAGTTGATGGAGTCAAAAGCTTTGGCGAAGTCGAGCTTCAACACAACCGCCGGGGCGCGCCTCTTGTGGCAGCATTGCACCAGCTCTGTGGCATACACAAAATTCTCTGAGATGATGCGCCCTCGCACGAAGCTGGATTGCTCCTCGTCGATCAGGAGGGCGATTTGTTGTTCAAGCCGTGTCGTGAGCCCCCTACAGAGGATCTTGACGCCGCCGTTTTGGAGCGAGACGGGCCGGAAATCAGCCGGGGTCGGCACGCCTGGTTTCTTGGGGAGGAGGGCGATGTATCCTCTATTGATCCCATCGAGATGCGCAGTCCCGACATGGTACTCTGTGAAGAGGCGATGGATATCCGGCGACACTGCCGCCCACGCCGCCTGGTAGAAGGCGGGGCCAAGTCCGTCCGGACCCGGGGCGCTGGTGAGATCTAGGGAGTGGACCGCGTCCTTGATCTCGGCGTGGTCGAACGGCACCACCAGCGCCGCCCCGTCCACCACAGGAGCGTCAACATAGAGTGCCGCTAGATCGAAACGCCAGGTGGGGGTGCTGGGCCGGCCCAGCAGAGCCGAGTAGAAGCCCAGCAAGGCGGCGGCCTTGCCTGCATGGTCTGTCACCCGCACCCCATCGAATTCTAGCGAGCCGATGGTGTTGCGGCGCCGGCGATTGGAGGTGGAGGCGTGGAAGAACTGGGTGTTCTCGTCGCCTTCGCGTACCGCCCGACGTTTCCCTCGCTGCCGCCAGTGTGCGCACTGCCGGCGAATCGAAGCAGCAAGGGCAAGCTGGGCGTTGAGGCGGAGGGACGCTTCAGCTGCAGAGAGAGCACGTGTTTGCTCCCAAAAATTGAAAAGATCAATCAAGAAACGGCAGTCATTATCGAAAGTGGGAATGAACCGGTGTTGCTTTTTCCATACCTTGGCGGCAAACCTGAATGCTTTTTTCCGGGCTGCAAGAACTCCCGCAGCACCCGAGCCACGGACCGTACCCGACCAGGAGGAGAGAGTGGTAGGGAGAAAAGTTTGATCCAGGAGCCAAGCATTTTCGAAGAAGAACCGCGATGGTTTGGGGATTTTAGTCGAAGCGGTGACAAGGAGCGGCACATGATCAGAAGTGGTGTGGGGGCGCGAATGGAGGGTAGTGTCCGGGAAGGCGGCGTCCCAAGAGTTGTCAAAAAACGCTCTGTCAAGTGAAAGTGCGTTATATCGACTAGAGGGGGGGTGAATAGGCGATTTTTATGAATTCTTCATTGAGGAATTTGCCGGTGAGGAAATTCCTTAGCGAAGAACTACTAGCAGCGGAATAAGTACTCAGAAGTAAGCATAACAGGATACAGACATAGTCATCATGATGAAATGAAGACAAGCACTGAGTACAGAAAGCGTAAACACAGGATAACACAAGAAGAAGACAAACAGACTGAAGAAATTTAACTGAGAAAATTGAAAAAGTCTTCAGTCAAAGTCTTGAAACACAGATATGAACAATCACTCAACACAGTAATGAGGAAATGAAAGAGTTGAGGAAATAGAACCAGTAAGGTTGGTGAAGACAATGATTTGGTAGACCAGTTCCAACTGCTGTCTCAGTTGTACGTCTGGTTGGAGCGGCTGAGTATTTAAACTCGAGGACACATAGTCTCGGACACCCAGTCGCTGAGCACGCAGCTCAGGACACCAAGTCCTCACCGTATTCTCCTTGAACTATGGTCACACAGACCTCGTCCAATCATTCGTGGTAAGTCATCAGGCGACTTCCAAACCTTCACAGACTCGGTCACTCGGCAATCCACAATTCCTCTTGGATGCTTTAGACCATGACGCCTAACCGTCTGGAAGAAGCACAGTCTTCAAAGGTAACAAGCGTCGGATCCACGCAGGATCAATCTCTTCAGTGATGCTCAATCACTTTGGGTTTGTAGGTGTTTGGGTTTGGGGGTTTTCCTCACTCGATGATTTTCGCTCAAAGTCCTCGGAGGATGGATTGCTCTTAAATGACAAGTGTCAGTTTCTCTCGGAGCAGCCAACCAGCTAGTGGTTGTAGGGGGCGGCTATTTATAGCCTAGGGAGCAGTCCGACATGATAAGACATAAATGCTCTTGTTTGATATGACCGTTAGGTGGATAAGATATTTTGGGACAGCTGGCGCGTAGCACAGCAACGGTCGGAAATTTGACTATCAAATTCCTCAGGGCTATCATGTTCCTCACTGTGTAGGAAATCCGCACTGGCGATTTTCTAACTCCTCAGTCAGAACAAATTCTCAAATACTGAAGAACTTCGTCTCATCACATCAAGAAATTGACTGAACTGTATGAGATTTCCAAAGGCTTCACTCGAAGGGTTTGGTAGGTGTAGGATTTTGAGTTGAGCATCACTTGGAAACTTTTCCTTAGTATTTCCTCGCCCCCCTTTAACAGTACGGTGTTTCCTATGACTCAAGAAAGAGAAAAGCAAAACTATGAAAACAAAAGTCTTCAAGCTTCATATTCCTTGCACGAATATCAAGTCTTCACGGATACAACAATTTCTTCACTTTCAAAGTCTTCATGAAAGTCTTCAGAAGTACCAAAATCTTTAGTCGAAAATATTCATTTTTAGGGGTCGACTTTCCCTGTAAATATCAAACTCCTCATAGACTTATAGACCTGTGTACACTCACAAACACATTAGTCCCTTAACCTATAAGTCTTCAATACACGAAAATCACCAAGGGGCACTAGATGCACTTACATCAAGCCTGGCTAGGATCGGGGGGTTTTGACGGTTCGACCAGGTGAACAACCGGTCAGAGAGGTGCAGCTCATGGAGCGCGAGCGAGTTGATAAATGAGTTGAAAGTGGCCGCGCGACAGCGTGAAAGCACCCCCCACTCTTCTCATCGCGGCGGCGTATGAGGTTGAAATCCCCCACAACGAGCCAAGCCCCAGTGACGACGGGGGGAGGGAGAGCATGTCCTCGACAAAATCCGCCATGAGAGAGTGATCCGAGGGCGCATATACGTTTGTCAGCATTAGACAGCCCCCAGTGGAAGCGCAAGTTAGAGTGACCGTGAGCGAGAAGGTGGACTCCGAGGAGGAGACAAGTGAGAAAGAGGAGGGGTCCCAGGCAGTAACCACCCCTCCACGGCTGCCGTCAGCAAGCTTGGTAACAAACTGCGAAAGACGACCGGGGAGGAACGAGATAGCCTTGCGAGAGTCGAGATGAGCGAGTTTTGTTTCCTGAAGGCAAACAAAGCTGGGATCCGCGGAGCACACGGAGTTTTTAACAACATCACATTTATCCTTGTCCCCCAGGCCTTGGACGTTCCAGGATAACAAGCGTAGAGACACAACAGACGTACTACCCATTGCAACACCTAGCACCCAAACAGGGGTGAGCACCACAACGCTCATAACAGAAAGGAAAGATACAACCACCCATGCAAACTACAAGAGCAACATGCACGGGGGCATCATGGCCAGAAAGGCAACCCAAGGGGGAACACGCGCCAGAGGACGCACGACAGAAGAAGACCGAGCTAAACATCACCATCGGGAGTCACCGTGGCGACAGGGATGGAGGCGACAGCGCGCAGATCGGACACAGGCTTCATGCCCATAGGGGCGATCACCGAGTCAAGAAGCCGATCCTTCATCACCCTGGACTTGAGACGGGGAGAGCAGCTAGAAAGAGCGTCCTTGAGAGCACGCAGCCGGATGGCCTTGGTCTCCATGCTGACCCAGGCGGGGGCCTCTTTCTTGGCGAGGCGGGCGCTGCGACGATGCTCCTCGACCTCAGCAGCACAGTCCGTGGTCTTGGAGCTTAATTGCTTCTTTTCCCATCTGACAGGAAGACCTTTGAGTTATTAATTTTGCTGATGGAATCAAAATTAATCATTGGTTTAATTTTTGTACATAAGTGATTACTATTTCAAAGATTAACTGCTGTTCTGCATTCTAGATAACTTGGGACGGCAAGGACTTGACTGCTAATGAGACAGTGCTTTCAGAACATATCATAGCCAAGTGTGGCGGGATTCTTAAAGTTATGGCGGCTATAGGCGAAGTCTTCGCTAAAGAAATAGCTCCTTTAGGAGGCCAATATGAGGTTGTGTCTACAACAGGAGCAGAGCGGAGAAAAAGAGAACAAGCCACAGATTTGTTGAAACGTATAAATGGTGACTTTATGGGAAGCCTAGAGAAGGAACCAAAATTCCATAGCTTAATAGGGCTATTTTCTTGGATGCAGTCTTACTTTGATGCTTGTTCCGATTCAGTCAAGCCATGTATCTTCTATATGTCAGTTTTCCCTGCAAAACACAAGATCAGACGGAGGCGTTTGCTGCGCCGGTGGATGGCGGAAGGTTACTCTAGGGACACTTCTGATAGAACAGCCGAGGAGAATGGGGAATGGTTGTTCTCCCAGCTTGTCGACTTGAGCATAATCCAGCACCAAGAGACCAATGTCTTCTGCCAAGTAAATGCTTTCTTCCATGAATATATCCTCTCAAGGCCAATGGAAGATAACCTTGTCTTTTCACTGGATGGGCACTGTAGCCTAAACTCGCAGTATACAGGACAACACCTCACCATCAGGAGCAATTGGGAGAGAGATGAAGTTGTACTCAAGGGCATCGATGTGTCACGGCTAAGGTCTTTGACAGTTTTTTGTAAGTGGGAATCCTTCCTCATCTCTAAAAAGATGAATCTAGTGAGGGTGTTGGATTTGGAGGACACATGGAATGTGACAAATGATGATCTTGAGAAAATTGTGGAGCTACTGCCTCGCCTCAAGTTCCTCTCCCTGCGAGGACACACAGAGATTAGCCGCCTTCCAGAATCATTGTGTGCCCTGATACAGTTGCAGACTCTGGATGTCAGAGGCACCTCCATAGTCAGACTGCCGCGGGGTATCATGAAGCTACAGAAGCTGACATACATTCGTGCCGGCACCAGGAAAACAACGGGAGAAGGTGATGAGATAGTTACCAGCTTACCACCAACTGATGTAGGGCAAACATCAACACCATCGGCGAATGTTACTGACACAGCCAGAGTAGTAGAGGATGAGACCGGGACATCAATAACGCCATGGAGCAGGCCATGTGCTTTGGCATCCAATTGGTTATCCAAGTTGCGCAAACTCAGAGATGGCAATCAGGGCGGTGTTAAGATTTACGCAGGGATTGAAAATATGACAGCCTTGCATACTCTTGGTGTTTTCAATGTCAATGTTTCAGGTGGGAAGGCCATACTCAAGGAGCTTAACAAGCTTACCCAACTACGCAAGCTTGGGGTGTCCGGCATCAACCGGGAGAACTGGGAGGAGTTCTGTTCGGTCATCTCCGGTCACGGCCATCTGGAGTCACTCTCAGTGCGAGTTGAAGAGCATAAGGATGGTCTCTTTGCTTGTTTCAGGGACATTTCTGAACCACCCACGACCCTCAAGAGTCTTAAGGCGTACGGGCATGTCCAAATATCCCCAGTCTGGCTGAAGCAGCTTCCGAATATCAGAAAAGTCGATTTTGGCCTGACCATATTGACGCAACTGGATATAGACGAACTTCCTTTCTGGGGAGTTGAGTATGTAACCTACAGTAAGTTAATGGACAAAAACCCGGTCCTCGAGATTGATTGCACCTCAGAATTAGAGCTTACTTTTGGCAGAGACGCTTCTGTAAAGGGGCTCAAGGTTCAGTGCTCTAGTGGGTCATGTTCGCAGATTTCTGGGCTAGCGAATTTACCTAACCTCAGGGAAGTGTGGCTGAAGGGTTCCTGCAGCGACCAACTCAAGCAAGACTTGCAGCGTCAAATGCTTGAGCATCCAAAAAAGCCTGTGCTTAAGCCGGAGGAAGCACGCTCGTCCTGAAACCACAAGCCCATGGAACGCTGGAAGACATGTTTCTTGCTTTTCTTTTCTTTTTATCAGAAATGAGATGTACTAACGTGCTGCATCAATTCATTCCCTGTACGTATATCTCTTTCCATTTCCAGGAGAAGAGATATATAGCACTTGTACCGACAATTCGTACTCAAAAGAGACAGATGATTTATGATCTTCTGACAAAATATTTGCCCTCATGGTGTCAAGGTGTATCTTCCTAGCTAGGCTTGACCTTTAAATTGCTACTCCCTCCGTTTCAAAATATAGTGCTTCCTCTATTCCCGTGCTTCAACTTTGACCACAAATTTAACCAACTAGACCAATTGAGGCGGGAGCAAAAGTTATACCAGTGAATTCGTATTCAAAAGAAGTTTTCAATTATATAATTTTTTCTCCTGTTGCAATCAGTCTCATTGGTTAAATATCTGGTCAAAGTTGAACATCGGGAAGCGCGGGCGCATTATATTTTGAAATGGAGGGAGTACCATTTTTAATGTAATATCGTACGATATTCTCTGTGGTTGCGAAAATTACTTTGTGGGTAGCATAGTCGTTGCCGATTTGTAGATGATACCGGCCTTGTTACAGTTGGTTACAGGCTGTGCTAAAATCCAAATGTACCCTCTCGGCGGTATTTCTATATAAAGAATTAATGAATTGAGCTCCAGAGGTTTTGGACTGGATGACTTGTGCTAGCTAGCATCTCTTCTCCGTCACTTTTGTAGCCTTGATCTGTCTCCTCCTCCCTCCCCCTGCGCTCCCGTCACCCCCCCACAGGCGGCGTAGCGCCACCTCCCCGGCTCCCCGTCTCGACTCCCCCTCCTCCTCCATCCCACTTCGCTGCCGCCGGCTGAGGCCACCGGCGTGCCCGGGTGGCGCTGGCAGCAGCGGACGTCCCTTCCCCGCGCGCTTGGAGGGGGAGTCGGGGCTCCCTCCTGCCCGTCGGTAAGGCGGCTATGGCTGCAGTTATGGCTGGACCAAAAGCTCGTTGCTCTTGAGCTTAATGAGCGCTCGGTAGTTCGGCTCGTTAAGCTCGTGGCTCGCTTCCTAATGAACAGAGCCAATCATCGATTTTATCTTGTTAAGCTCAACAATCTTAACGAACAAGCTAACGGGTTTAACGAGTAGCTCATTAAGCTCGTTAGTAACAACTGAACACATATTTTCATCTTACGTGAATTTTTTTTTGAAGCACCTCATCCAATTTATTCAATCTAATCTACATAGGAAGCAAGAAACTAGTGCATTTTTTTTTGTAGTCACTATCTTCCTTCTTCAGAACCACATCTACACACTCATCATGTAGATCATAACACATCAGGATCTGTTAACGAGAGCTCACGAGCTTAACAAGCTTCAAACGAGCCGAGTCGAGCAGGGTTCTCTGCTCGTTAATCTTAATGAGCTAAACGAGCCAAGCCTTAGCGAGCATGAGCTTAACGAGTACGAGCTTAACCCGTCAAGCATCTCGTTAATCTACCCCTAGCTGTGGTTGTGATGGCTCCGGCGGCCGGTGTGCTGCAGCGTGGCAACATGGACTTTCCAGACCCGTTGGGGGTCCCGCCGGGCCGATGGTGGCCTGGTAGGTCCTATTGCTACGTCCGGTCAGCTCCGCGCGGCAGTGGAGGTTTTCACCTCCTCTCGGCTGTGTTGCGGTTACCCCCGAGCCTGGTGTCTCCTCGTCCTACCTTCAGACCTCGTGCTGGCGTACTCAGTGAGACGGTGAAGTTGGTGCGAAGACCGTGGTGGCACAGGCTTGTGAGTGGCATGTTGGACGGTGCACTTCCGATTGTCTGGGGTGACGATGGTCGTTTCGGGGCGTGAGAAATCTCTGACGGCTTGTTCGCCACCGGCGCGGCTGCGCTCGTGGGCGTCGTTGAGCCCTCCTGAGGGGCGTCGGTGATACCCATTCCCCACTGCCTTTAACGTACCGGGGGAAACCCCAGGACTTGTCTGGGCAATAGCGGCGTCGTCGTAGGATTCCTTTCTGAAGGTGTTGCTTGGTACGCGAGGCTTCTGTTAGAGTTGTGTCGAATATTATTGTACAAGTTAGGTTACAATTGGACTTGGAGTCGTACGGTGTGTAGACAGGATACGGAGTCGTGTCCAAGTAGGACACTTGTATCCTAGGCCTCTCATATATAGCAGGGTAGACACACGATGTAACCTATGCCAACATAATAGCACAGGCACGCGGGGGAGCCGGCGGCATGTGCCGGCATCCGGGCGGCCCTGATGCGGTATTGTGACGGTGTCACGGGGAGGAGCGCCCGTAGTAAGGCCCTGGGGATGTAGCCATATCGGTGAACCTCGTTAACAAATCTTGGTGTCGTGCTTGTGTGATTGCTTGGTCCTCAGTAGATTGACGGAGCGCCTCAGATTTATTCTAACAGCTTCGGAGTGCTAGGTGCGCGGTGGTACTTCTCCGGAGGATGCAGCGGTTGTCGGCCATCTTCACTTCGTTAAGCTGCCAACGTCGGCATTTATTTCTCTTTTCTTCTTCTCTTTTTTCTTTTGGGCTTGTTTGTACTGTGCCCCAATGAGCTGGTTGTATGGGCTGGTTGTTGCTTTATAATCTAAAGCCGGGGGAGATCCTTTTTCGTAGGGAAATGGAAATGTTGTTTAGCTTGTATTGTGTGTTTCTTCAGTTGGGTGTCAATTTCTAGAAATAAACTTGCGTCTGAAAATGGTGGGGAACTGTGACTGGTGCATAGCTCAACCAACTGTGCGATGGAACCATGACGGCAGCAGCTGGCCGATTGCAATGCTGAAATCTCTGGACAAGCAAACGTGCTCACGGTGTTGCCCTGAAGATGGATGGTCCTGGAATTCGTCTGAATTTGCACGCACTTGGATACCCAAACGATGTAAGTCGGATCATGGCAGCGCAGCTGGTCCATGACAAGAATACGTGTGTGTCGACGTGCAGCATCGCAAGTTTACAGTGGCAACTAATTCTCACAGGTTGAGGCAATGTACATGTTCTGAAGCTCATGTTTGATAAGCAGCCATAACACGGACTGAGGGAAAGACTCGTACGGCTTCATTCTCAGAGGGAGATATAAGGATTTGAGGCCCGGGTGAAATGTGATGTGGTCCTCACACACTACAGAAGAACAAACCTCACGTGCAATAGTAAAACAACTACTGCTGGTATTGTGCTGCGGGCAGCACGCCGCACCTTGTTGGTTCGTTTTGGAATTCTTCTTTTTTAGCTGTTGATGGAAATGTGTTGTAGTTTTTGTCTGTCTGTGTCTTTGTGGCGCAGTTAGAAAGATCGTGTGCTGGTAGTTTATTTATCAAATGTATGCATCATGCGAGCATGGATACAGAGACACTGGGGAGTATGATGATACTTACTGTCCGAGTTGGCATATTCATCTATCCATCTTCCTTTAACGTAGCATTTAGAGCTGCGAGGTGAAACTGCCTGCTGGGTTCAACCACGTGATAGAATCGATCAATCCTGAGGGTCTCCAGGGACTTGCCTCTGCTGTACATGGTACAGTGTCAGCTGGCGCTCTTCCTTGTAGCAGGAGAACGTCGAAAACTGGAGGCATGTCTTCTCCACAACTCTTGCATGTCTCATACCCTCGGCGTCACTCTTTGTTGTCACTCTTTCGTGCGACGTGCGTTGGCGGGCGCTAAGGTTAGACGGAATAAGCGGGTTTAAGGACCGAACGTACGGTCCAGGACAGATAGAAAATCTGGTCAATCCGGGCTTCAATTTTTGGCCCGAAAAAATCTGTCTGGCCTGGTCTTTAACCGGGCCGCTCGGTCCTGGACCGAGAAAATGCCACATGCCCAGATAAAAAAAGGCCTAGCCTGTTGGAATAAGCCACGTCACAATGATGATCAACACGTGTGCGCGTGTTGGGAGTCCGGACGCTGGTGCCGCACCGTGCCCATGGTGAATGAGCCCTGCGTGCGTGCGGCCGGAGCCAAGCAGCAGCGTGTGGCCGAGAGCAGCGGCTGGGTCATGCATGGGTGGGTTAGTTGGCGTCCTCATGGAGTGAGTCATCTGGTCGTGTGTACGTGTAGTGAGCCGGATCATTAGCTAGTAAGTTATCTAGTCAATGGTTGCATGCATGGATTAGTTAGTGGGGTACCGAGTCGTGTGCATGCTGGAGTGAATCCAGGGTAGTTAGCTTAGTGTGTGGGTTCGTGAGGTAGTGGCCGAGTGTGCCGGTCAGCCTAGTTTTTGAGTGCGTGAGTTAGTGGCTGGCCATGGCCACTAGTAGAAAAGGGGGCAATGGTCCAGGCCGGTCCAGCCCATTAGTCCCGGTTCATTCAAGAACCGGGACCAATGAAACATCGGACCGTTCGTGAGCCCGGGGCCGGCCGGGCCACGTGGGCCATTGGTCCTGTTCGTCTGGACCTTTTGGTCCCTTGGTGGGATGAACCGGGACCAATGATCCCCATTACCATTCGTCCGGTTGTTGGCACGAACCGACCAAAAACTTTTAGTCCCGTTCATGCGACCAACCGGGACCAATGGTGGTGTTTATATATACCCCAGCAAGAGCAGAGCACACTGCTCTGTTTTTTCTGGCCGAGGGGGAGAGGGCTTGGTGGTGCTCTAGCTCACCTCATATGCACACAAGGTGTTCGATGGAATGCCCGAGCCACACTACTTAGGGTTTCTCCTCTCCAAGCTCGACCGCCAAGCTTCATTTTCCTCCATATTTGTCTAGGTTTAGCGGTCCGTCACGCCCCATCCCGTCTTCAACGTCGCCGATCACCCGCACCGATCTCATCGGCGGCACCACCGTGGTGAGCCTCTTGTTCTTATCTTCTTTCCGAAAGGAAAAATATTCTTATTTGTATGTTTAGATAGATATATACTTGTATAATTTTCTTACTTTTATTATTGCATCTTATATAGTGCGATGGTTTTGGTATCCGCCCCGTCGGCCCTCGTCCATCTATGATTCGGATGTGGTATATATTATCTTTTCATAACTATTGGTTCATTTATTGTTTATGACAATTATGCCGACCAACGTGACATAGATTTTATTCATCTAGGAGGTTGTTGAACCGAAATTCCAACCGACCCTATTGTCGAGAGGTTAAATTTAGTTGAAGAAGAAAACAATTTGTTGAAGGAAAAATTAGAAAAATTGAGGAGGAGAAGATGATATTGGAGTTGCATGTTGCGGATGTCGCCGATGATCACAAGATCAAGATGGATGCAATGCGCTTGAAGATTAGAAAGATTAGAAAATATGCCATTCATACCGAGGCTTGGTATCATTATGTCGTTGGATCAGTTGTTACATTGGTTGCGATTATGATCGCATTTGTTTCGCATTGAAATGTTTTACATAGTTTCAGTGTATGGTTTAATTAATTTAGATGCTCTGCAGAGCTTTATGTTGTTAGATGAGAACTATGTATGTACTTTGGTTTTAATGTGATGATGAACTTCTATTAATTTGGTCACTTAATTAATTATCTATTCATGATCTCTCTAATGATTTTTGACACACTTAATTATATATAATGCACACAGATGAACCGCAATGGATGTACGGTTCAAGACACACCTCCGAGTACATTAAGGCGTGCATAATTTTCTCGAAGTGGCTGAGGCAAACAAGCAGAATGGTTTTATGTGTTGTCCATGCCCTATATGTGGAATACTGAAGTCTTACTCGACCGAAAATCCTGCACACCCACCGCTTTACAAGGGTTTCATGCCACACTATAATGTTTGGACGAGGCACGGAGAAATAGGGGTTATGATGGAAGACGGCAAAGAAGAAGAGTACGATGACAACTATGTGCCCCCTGAATACGGTGATGCTCCAGAAGATCAAGAGGAACCAGACGATGTGCACGATGATGCTGCAACGGGAGAAGCTGCTGAAGATCAAGAGGAACCAGATGATGTGCCCGATGATGATGATCTCCGCCGGGTCATTGTCGATGCAAGGACGCAATGCGAAAGTCAAAAAGAGAAGATGAAGTTCGATCGCATGCTAGAGGACCACAAAAAAGGGTTGTACCCCAATTGCGAAGATGGCAACACAAAGCTAGGTACCGTACTGGAATTGCTGCAGTGGAAGGCAGAGAATGCTGTGCCTGATAAAGGATTTGAGAAGCTACTTAAAATATTGAAGAAGAAGCTTCCAAAGGATAACGAATTGCCCGACAAGACATACGCAGCAAAGAAGGTCGATGCCCTCTAGGATTGGAGGTGCGAAGATACATGCATGCCCTAATGATCTGCATCCTCTACGCGGTGCGTATAAGGATCTGAACGCATGCCCGGTATGCGGTGCATTACGGTATAAGATCGACGAGATGACCACGGTGATGTTGACGGCGAGCCCCCGGAAGAGGGTTCTGCGAAGGTGATGTGGTATGCTCCTATAATACCACGGTTGAAACGTCTGTTCGAAACGGAGAGCATGCCAAGTTGATGCGATGGCACAGTGAGGACCGTAAGAAAGACGGAAGTTGAGAGCACCCACGACGGGTCGCAGATGGAGAAAAATCGAGAGAAAGTACTGGGATGAGTTTGCAAGTGAGCCAAGGAACGTATGGTTTGCTTTAAGCGCGGATGGCATTAATCCTTTCGGGAGCAGAGCAGCAATCACAGCACTGGCTCGTGACTCTATGTATGTATAACCTTCCTCCTTGGATGTGCATGAAGCGGAAGTTCATTATGATGCCGTTCTCATCCAAGGCCCTAAGCAACCCGGCAATGACATTGATGTGTACCTAAGGCCATTAGTTGAAGAACTTTTACAGCTGTGGAATGGAAACGGTGTACGACGTGGGATGAGCACAAACAGGAGGAATTTAACCTAAAGGCGTTGCTGTTCGTGACCATCAACGATTGGCCCGCTCTCAAGAACCTTCGGATGCAGACAAACAAGGGATACCACGCATGCACGCACT
Source organism: Aegilops speltoides (assembly GCA_021437245.1). NCBI lineage: Eukaryota > Viridiplantae > Streptophyta > Magnoliopsida > Poales > Poaceae > Aegilops > Aegilops speltoides. The sequence continues at coordinate 4,959,693 of CM038146.1, read as the reverse complement.
GTTTACTTGACACCGATAGTATATACCGCAAGCTGCGGGAAGAATGTGTACATGGGCCATCGCCGATTTCTTCCGACCAACCATCAATGTCGAAAGAAAGGCAAGCATTTCAAAGCGAGGCAGATCACCGAAGAAGCCGCCATGCGTATCGGTGATCACGTACTTGCTATGGTCAATGATTTACACGTAATCTTTGAAAAGGGTCCCGCGGACTAGCTGTTCCGAGTACGCCGAGGGACACGCACCCATGTGGAAGAAGAAATCTATATTTTGGGACCTACCCTCTTTGAAAGACCTAGAGGTCCGCTCTTGATCGACGTGATGCACGTGACGAAGAACCTTTGCGTGAACCTGCTAGGCTTCTTGGGCGTGTATGGGAAGACAAAAGATACAACTGAGGCACGAGAGGACCTGCAACGTTTGCACGAAAAAAGACGGCATGCCTCCAAAGCAAGATGAAGGTCCTGCCAGCTATGCTCTTACCAAAGAAGAGAAGGAAATCTTCTTTGAATGCCTGCTTAGTATGAAGGTCCCGACTGGCTTCTCATCGAATATAAAAGGAATAATAAATATGGCAGAGAAAAGTTTCGAACCTAAAGTCTCATGATCGCCACGTGATTATGACGCAACGCTTCCGTTGCATTGAGGGGCTTCTACCGAAAACGTCCGATTAGCCATTGTGAAGCTATGTGCATTCCTCAATGCAATATCTCGAAGGTGATCGATCCGAAACCATACCAAGGCTAAGGAGTGATGTGGTGCAATGTCTTGTCGGGCTTGAGCTGGTGTTCCCACCATCCTTCTTCAATATCATGACGCACGTTCTTGTTCATCTAGTTGACGAGATTGTCATTCTGGGCCCCGTATTTCTACACAATATGTACCCCTTTGAGAGCTTCATGGGAGTCCTAAAGAAATATGTCCGTAATCGCTTAGGCCGAAGGAAGCATCTCCATGGGCCATCAAACGAGGATGTCATCGGGTTTTGTGTTGACTTCATTCCTGGCCTTAAGAAGATAGGTCTCCCTAAATCGCGGTATGAGGGGAGACTGACTTGAAAAGGCACGCTTGGAAAGGACTTAATAATATGCAGGGACGGATATTCTTGGTCTCAAGCCCACTACACAGCTTCTACTGAACTCTACCTTGGTGACCCGTATGTCGATGAACACAAGAACAGTCTGCGCTTCAAACACCCGGAGCAGTGCGACGACTGGATTACATGTGAACACATCACCATCTTTGACCGTATTGATTTGGAAAGGATACGAGATAAATGGGAATACATTTTACACGATTGACCAAGATCAAAAGAGCACCAACCAAAACAGCGGTGTCCGCTTTGATGCAACAACCGAGAGGGGAAAGGACACATATTATGGTTACATAGTGGACATATGGGAACTTGACTACGGACATGATTTTAAGGTCCCTTTGTTTAAGTGCAAATGGGTCAATCTGTCAGAGGCGGGTGCAGTAGACCCACGATGACGGAATGACAACAAGGATCTGAAAAATCTTGGGTACACTGACGAACCGTTCGTCCTAGCCAATGATGTGGCACAGGTTATCTATGTGAAGGACATGTCCAATGAGACCGAGAAAGAGAAAAGATAAGGAAGCAAATACATCATACGATGAGCCAAAGCGCCACATAGTTCTTTCAGAAAAAGGGACATCGTGGGAGTGGAGGACAAGACAGACATGTCTCAAGATTATGAAAAGTTTCATGAAATTCCTCCTTTAAAGTCAAGGCTGACCCCACAGATCCCGATAAACGATGAAGATTATCCTTGGTTACGGCGCAATAAGCAAATGACACAAGCGAAGAAAAAGTGAAGACTTTCTCCGCAACTATTGTTCGCTTATGATACCATTATATTGTAACCGATGAGTATGATACCATTTTTCGTTTTGTACATGCACATGCTATGTGTGGGTCAATTTATGATATACCATGCCAACTTTCAACTTTTCAGAGTTCATTTGAAATGTCTTATGGTTCGCCCTCGTAATAATTAAAAATAGCAACAATAAGTATTTTGTTGTAAGTAGAAACAAAATAAATTAAATAAAGCAAGAAAGAAAACAAAAAAAAGTGTTTTCAAATTTGAAAATTAGTAATGGCACTAACAGAAAGTTTATAATTTTCCTAAAACTAGAAGCAAAAAGATTTAAAAAATAGAGCAAAAAACAAAAGAAAATAAATAATGCAGAAAACAAAACAAAAAAACAACAATAAGTATTTTGTTGTAAGTAGAAACAAAATAAATTAAATAAAGCAAGAAAGAAAACAAAAAAAAGTGTTTTCAAATTTGAAAATTAGTAATGGCACTAACAGAAAGTTTATAATTTTCCTAAAACTAGAAGCAAAAAGATTTAAAAATAGAGCAAAAAACAAAAGAAAATAAATAATGCAGAAAACAAAACAAAAAAACAACAATAAGTATTTTGTTGTAAGTAGAAACAAAATAAATTAAATAAAGCAAGAAAGAAAACAAAAAAAGTGTTTTCAAATTTGAAAATTAGTAATGGCACTAACAGAAAGTTTATAATTTTCCTAAAACTAGAAGCAAAAAGATTTAAAAATAGAGCAAAAACAAAGAAAATAAATAATGCAGAAAACAAAACAAAAAACAACAATAAGTATTTTGTTGTAAGTAGAAACAAAATAAATTAATTAAAGCAAGAAAAAAATGCCACCTCTTCGGGCCGCCACGGCCCGAATACGACCGGTATCCTATTTCGGCCAGATTCAGGGCCCAGGCAGAGCCCGAAGGTCCAACAGCAACGAAGGAGCAAGTAGGCCCGTAAGCCTGCAGTTCAAAGGAGTTCAAGAGGGAGCGGCAAGGGGCTTATAAACCACTGCGCTCCCTCTCAACTAGCGAGTGGGACTAAACTTTGGCCCCGACGCAGCAGCCTGAGGGCCTTTGGTCCCGTTGGTGGCAACAACCGGGACTAAAGAGAACTTTAGTCGGTTAGAGCCACCAACCGGGACCAAAGGTCGCAGCTTCCCGCCTTTGGGCTGCCGAAAAAGAGGCCTTTGGTCCCGTTGGTGGCACCAACCGACTAAAGCAGATAGTCCCGGTTGGTGCCACCAACCGGACTAAAGGTCTGTGCTATATAAGCAAGACTTGGCGCTTCGGCCAATCGCCCACTTCTCCCCGACGCCCCTGCTCCTCCTCGTCGCTGCCGCCGCCGACGCCCTACTCCAGCTTGCCGTCGCCGCCGCCGCCGCCGTCGAGCTACTCGCCTTCGCCGCGCCGCCGCCGCCACTGTGAATAGCCTTTGCTCCGCGCCCTCCCGTCCAGCGCCCTGCGCGTCCACCGCCGCCGCCCACACGGCCGCCGCGCCGCCCCCTGCCTGTCACACCACACGCGCCGCCCCTGTCCTGCGCGCAGTGCGCCGCCGCCCACCTGCCCGCCGCCCCTGCCTGTCGCGCCGCCCCGCCTGTCTCAGGCGGCCACCGCCGCCCTGTCTGCTGGCGGCAGTGCGCGCCGCCCTGCCTATGCTTGCATGGCCGCCCCCCGCCGCCCCTGCCCTGCATTTTCCTCCATAGCATTTTTTTGCATTTTTTGTGTATATGTGTTTGTATGTGTATATATGTGTACATGTTCATAGTATTTTTTCATAAGTGTATTTTTTTTGTTCATTGCATTTTTTTCATATGTATAATGTATATATGTATGTGGTAGCTATATATATATGTGATGAATGGATGTGGCTATATATATATGTTCATAGCATTTTTTTGTTTATATATGTTTTTTCATATATGTATTAATTTTATATTTAGGTTGTTAGTAGATATCGATCGATTTTAGGTTAGTGCATTTTAGGTTAGTGTAGAGGAGAAAGTAAAATAAGGAAAAGGAAGAAAAGAGGAAGAAGGAAGAAGGAAGAAGAAGAAGAAAAGAATGAGAGGAAGGAAAATAAGAAGAGGAAGAAAGGAGAAAAGAGGAGAGGAAGAAGAGGAGAAATAAATAAGAAGAGGAAAAAGAAGAAAAGAAGAGGAGAAGAAGAAAGGAATAGAGGAGAAGAAGAAAAATAGAAGAAAAAATTCTATTTTTTTCTTCTCCTCTATTCCTTTCTTCTTCTCCTCTTTTTTTTCTTCTTTTACTTCTTCTTCTTCTTCCTTCTTCCTTCTTCCTCTTTTCTTCCTTTTCCTTAATTATTTTCCTTTCTCGAGGGAGAAGAAGAAAAAGAAGAGGAGAAGAAGAAAGAAAGGAAAGGAGAAAGAAGAAACTTAAACACGAGGGGGTGGTACCGATACCCCCTCCCCGATATGTATATGTGTATGTCGCGTTGTTGTCGATATAATTAACCCCCTCTAGATACAACTGCAGCAGCCCCCTCGGCCCTCTCGCTCGACCAAAACTCTCGAGGACACCCAAACCCTAGAGAGAAAACGATGTTGAATAATAATTGACATGTTGTCAATATTTGCAGAAACTATGGAGCACTCCGAGACGAAGAAAGCAGAAGCGATGTTGGGGAAATAATCGCAAATGGAAGTGATGATGTTGCGTCATTTCTCATCGACACCGTTGGTCGATGGATGAAGAAGAGGGCTATGATTATGATGGCTTCGACTCATTAATGCGGTACAAGAGGAGGACTATGTTCATGATGGCTCCGGTGACACAATGGAGGTACAAGACGAAGGAGACCGTGCGAGCCGAGTCACCGAACCGAGTCCGCCAGGTATATATATATTAGTTAAGCCCGTACGACAAGTTAATTGATGCATCCATTGTTTTGGTATATGTACACATATTAAGTACTGTCGTCTTTCTTCCTTATAATTTCTAGCCCTCCGGATCGAGCACAACTTCGGTACGGAGACGAGGCCCGAAGAAAAAGTTGAGCTCGGATGAAAAGTTTGAGATCATAGAAATCGCGCCCGACGGCGAACCGATTGAACCCAACCGAACAAAGAAGGCATTTTCTGCTCAGTGCGGGGTTCTTGTTAGGGAGAGGATCCCGATCAGCATCCAGCAATGGTATAAGCCTGCTAAGGATGAAGACGCTGAGGTGTCTTATGTCAATGATATGCAGAAAGAAGATCTTTGGAATGAGCTGAAGGCAAATTTCACCCTACCGCCAGAGGAGGATCCGGAGAAGCCGTTAAAGAGCAATTAATCAAGTCTTGTGCTCTTAAGAAGATGGCTGGCCTAATGAGGAGGTGGAGGAAAGAGCTGAACAAGTTTGTCCGAAAAAGAGACACCAGAATTCATCGGCAAATATGAGAAGATCAAAGATCATCGCCCGCATTTGTGGCCCACATGACATCGGAAAAGAGTAAGAAGATGTCGGAGACAAACAAGAAAAATGCTGCGAAGAAGACGCTTCACCATCGCACGGGTCGGTGGCTACCTCAAAGCCCGCCTAAGTGGTCCAAGGCTGAGCATGATCTGCTTGAAAAGGGATCGAACCGAGAGACGATCGCTGGCGGCACCGTTGCGGACTTGGTTCTTCGGGCTGGCGGAACCTTGGACCTATGTGAATAGGCGATGTCGATGGACGAACGAGCAACTGCAAACACCAGTCAAGAAACTTGACGATATATTGTTGCTGCAAGCAGCGAGGGACGTTCCTTCCAAACAGGGAGAAGGACGAGCTCACAATGGCCCTTGGGAATCCCGAGCACCTGGGCGGACACGGGCACGCCAGGCTCGCTTCCGTGGAAGGTTGGTTTTCCGGACGCAGGGGTTACAAAACCCACGAGAGGAGGAAGAAAGTGGAGCATGACCAAATGCAGCGCTGCTTGGAAGGGTAATGGGGCTAGAGGATCGAGAAGAGGACCGAGAAGCAGCAGATCGCAACAAACGACATGCGAAGCTTCCCGGCTACCCCGCCATCTCAGCGCGAAGCAGCGTTGCTTCCACCGAGCTGCTTCAGCGGAGCATGTCACGGCTCCTGCCACTATCCGTGGATGGTATCACGGAGTCTCAAAATTGCCACATTATGGCGCGATGCATGAATTTGAAGGTCAAGGCGGTTGTTGGCCAAGTTTATCCTAGTGGACCCGCACAACTTATCACCGCCACCCGATTCCGAAGGATTTGCTAAGGTGATGATTGATGAAATAACGGAGGATTTGAGGACCTCGGCTTGAGCACCCTACCGGTGAAGGGGAGACTAGGCTGGGTTCTGCTCAAGACTCCATGCCTATGGCGGAAGGAGCTCATCGACCTTCAATCGGGCGCCTCCGCCTCCTCCTCCTCATCCGGCGAGTCAGGCACTCCGCCCTCCACCGCCTCCTCCTCCGTGAGTGACGATCGAGCACGCATGGCGGCACTTCGCCTCCTCCACCGCCTCCTCCTCCGGCGAGTGAAGATCAGGGCACGCGTGGCGGCACTCGGCCCCCTTCTCCGGCGCGTGGCGGCACTCCGCCTCCTCCTTCTCCGCCTCGCCAGCAAGGGCGGAAGAGACCCGCCCGCCCGGCTGCTCCGGCGCGTCGTAGTCCTTCTCCTCCGCCTCGTAAGCAAGCACGAAGGAAGACAGACGCCGCAGCCGCTCCGTCTGCTCCGGCGTCTAGCAGCACAAGAAGAGAGAGGCAATACTGATACGGTCCACCTCTAAAGCCTGTAGAGAAGTTACCGTATGAGAGGAGCAAGGAGGAAAACGATCACGATCGTGCAGACCCAAGTGAAGGAGTTCTTTGAAGGAGTTAAAGCAAAGATACATCCACCTCCGGAGGAGAAGGTCGATCCGGTGAAAGCAAAGCGCACTCGATGCCACGAGGAAACCACCAAAGTCTCCGCCGAGAACCAACTATGAGCGCATTCTGAGCAGACATATCTCCAAGCCAAGCGGTCGGAACTACTGTCGGGGATAAAGGTCAAAAGAACAACGGGCAAAGGGAAAAAAATTGCCCAGCTCGGCGAACAAGCACAGCAATCCTGCCCCCGCTGAATGTGTCTAATCCTCCGGGGCGGTGGCGGTTATGGCAATCTTGAAGATTACCCGCCGACGATGCACTTCCTGATTTCATGGAGGTGGACTTATTCAGATATCTGAGTACGGGAAGCCTCTCGTCAAAGATGAAAAGTCTCTGACAACAATGATGCGAAGATTCCACAGTTGGTACATGAAAACCTGCAGAGAGTCTGAGGGGACGAACACTTTGTATCTGAATATTAAAGAGGAGCACGACCTCGTTTCAAATGATCTGTTGTCTATTCCATTTGAGGAGTTCTTGAGTTCTTCAATCAAAAGGCCCTCGATAAATTAATGGTCTTTTGCTACTGCTGTAAGTACTATTTCTGTCATTAGTCTTTATATATAGCTCGGCTCTTTCATTGCATGTATTTATAATTAATTATCCTCAATATATTATGCAGATTGAAGATCGTCGAGTGCAAAAGAATGAAATCTATGATATTGGGTTCATTAACACAAATATCATAGATGTTTTTCTGGTTGAAAAGCGCTACCAAGAGGCCGAGGACAACTTGCTACAATCATTGATCAAAAATCAAAACAAAGATACCATACTCTTTCCTTACCACGGCCCGTGAGTGTTACTGTCGTGTGCATATTCGGTTTTCCTTATTACTCGAGCGAGGTTAATGTAATTGATGAGTTATGCTTGCGTGTAGGTACCACTATATTCTTCGGGAGATTAAGCTTGAGCGTGGACTAGTAACCGCCTTAGACTCCAGACGGAAAGATCCCAGCACCTATGCGGACATGACTGACATGCTCAGCAAGTAAGTTCAATCGATCATTATCGCACCATATCGGCAACTTTTTATTCATTTCTTGATATCTCAAGTAATAACAAATATTTTCTTTGTCTTGCAGGGTTTGGAAACAGTTCACCGCACAAGCTCCGGGACTGCCGAAGGAGCTGCGATATACATACCCGAAAGTAAGTACTACTGGCGCGATCTCCGTTGATTCTATAGCTATACTTTCATCAATGCCATTTATATAATGCTTCATTATCAGTTTGATTGACCTCTATTTCTCGTAAAGTGCTTGTGGCAGGAGGAAGGAATGATTTCTGTGGATACTACGTATGCGAGTTCATCCACAACGCGACATTGAAAAACAAGCGGGCTACTCTACAAGACAATATGAAGTGCGTAAGCAATAATATTCGCAATTTCATTTTATTACACCATCATTTCTGTTGAGTTTCATTCATATATATGTATTAATTAACCCCTTCTTCAAATTAATTAGACTTGGCAGATGCGGATGAACTCCTACCACCAGACCGCATGAAAGCAATTCAAGAGGAATTGGCGGATTCTTTCTTGATCACGTCATCAAGAAAGCGGAGAATACCATGTGGAACTTGAATTCAAATGCTAGTGGTTTGTAATTAAGAGATCTTATATAGATTGTACATGTATGTAGCCAGTAAAACTTGTTGTTCGACCAATCTCTCGTAGAAGGAGAGGTCGATCGATCACTTCTCTCGGTATGCATGACGAACTTCTGATGAATGGTTCTCTCGATCACTTATGTATATTTACTACGTAGCGTCGAGCAAGCACGGACATAATTAAGAGAGGACACTTCTCTCTATTACTAGCTAACAGAAACACCTAAATTAACCCCCAAAACCCCCAACCCCTCCTATCAAAAAAAACAAAAAACCAGGCCACTGGAATGCAGACACGTGGACGCCTTTTGGTCCCGGTTGGAGCCACCAACCGGGACCAAAGGCCCCCTGACTGGGCTCGGCGCACAGGGCCACGTGGAGGCTCATTGGTCCCGGTTCGTGTCTGAACCGGGACTAATGGGTTGAGGTATTAGTAACGACCCATTAGTCCCGGTTCCCGAACCGGGACTAAAGGCCCTTACGAACCGGGACTGATTGGTGGTTTTCTACTAGTGGGCCTAGTCTCATGTGTATAAGTATCACTTGAGTTAATAAGAAAGAAGCCATGAGGGCTGGAGAAACAATGTAGCCACGGTGTGATCATCAAGGGAGCCTCTTGGCAAAGCTTGTGTGTTCTTCCTTGGTGCATGTGTGCGTGGAGTTTCTTCTTGTGTGAGGCAAGAGGTAGAAGAAGAGCGACGGCGCGCGAGGCGGTTTCAACAATTGGTATACAGAGCTTCGGTTCGGGCGATCACCGGCGACCATGGCGCTCGTCCCCCACGGCAGCGGCGCGGGCGGATCGGCGACGATGGCGATGCCGATGTTGACCGCAGACAACTACACGGTCTGGGCCATCAAGGCGCAGGCGATCCTCGATGTCCACACCGTATGGGAGGCGGTGGCGCCGGGCGACACGGCGGTGAACGCGCGGAAGGACAAGATGGCGCGCGCGTTGCTTCTCGGGGCGTTGCCGGAGGATGTGGTGCTGCAGGTGTGGACGAAGCTCACTGCCAGGGAGGTATGGGACTCCCTGAAAGTGAGGTTCGCCGGCGCGGATCGTGTCCGTGCGGCGAGGCTGGCGACGCTGCGCGGCGAATTTGACCGCCTGAAGATGGCGGATGGCGAGGAGCTCGACGTGTACGGCGGGAGGCTCGTGGCGATGGCGGCGAGGTATGCCAACCTCGGCGAGACGCTGGGCGACGCGGCGCTGGTCAAGAAGCTGTTGGATACGGTGCCGGATCGGCTTTTCCCCGTCGTCGCTGGCATCGAGCAGTTCCATGACGTGACAACGATGGCGTTCAACGAAGCGCTCGGGCGGCTGCGCGCGTTCGACGAGCGAGTTCGGTGTCGACGGCAGGACAGCGGCGAGCGGGCGGATGGACAACTGCTGTTCACGGCGGCGCAGTAGCGGGCGCGGGAGCGGCAGCAAGGCGGAGCACGGGACGATGACGACAGGCGCAGCGTGGCGTCGGGGAGCGGTGGCAACCGGCGCAGGCGCTGCTACAAGTGCGGGGAGCACGGGCACTTCCGGCGCGAGTGCCCGCAGCTGCGGAAAGGACCGGCGGCAGCAGGCTCTCTTGGCCGGTGCCAACGTCATGGACGACGGACTCCTCTAGGCCGTGGCTTAGGGTGTGTGTGTTGGAATAAGCCACGGCGTGTGTGGTCGGGCTCGTCGGGTGCGTCGGATTCGCGCGGGACGGGCGGGACACACTGATGCCGTTGGGCTCGTCGGGTTCGTCGGGCGTGTCGGTGACGCGCGGGACGGACGGGACGTGTGGGACGCAGCAGCGTGGCGTGTGTGTAGCGTGTGTGTCTCAGTGGCGCGTGAGTCCGTGCTCATGTTGGTGTCCACCATGTAGTCCAGAGTCTAGGTCATATACGTAGCTAGCAGCAGTGGACGTCGGAGCGTCCGGTGATTGGTGTGCTGGCCGAGTCTAAGACGAGTTAGTTTGGATCAGGTTGTTAGCTGCATGCATGATCTTGTTAGCTGCATGCATGATCGGGTCAAGTGGCCGTTGCAGAGCCGAACGTGGGCGTGGATGCATGCGTGATGAAAGCGTGGGCGCTGCTCTCTGCCGGCTACAAAAGCAGGCTGGTGTGCTCGAGTTTGGAGCGCGTCGTGTATCCTGTGTTGAGACAAATAGAAGAAAAGGCGTTTGAGCGCCGGGGCGTTGAAGCGCCGGGGCATTGGTCGCCAGAAAAAGTATCAAGTCTCCAGTGCTACGTCTACCTTCCATCCTACGAGAGAGAGCGGCAACAACATAGCCCACTAAAGGACACTATATAGCCCAAGAAAGCATATGACTCTTGTCATGCGTGACCTAATCTGGTGGCGTGCAACCATTCTTGTCAATGGCCACCTATTATAATATATCATCCGCTGGTCTCTATCATTTCAGATTTTCAGATGAGTTGGCTGCAGCATGAATTTAAAATGGTATCAAAGCCAAGAGGTCCTAATTTCAAGGCACTGTCAACACAGTGCTCAAAAAGATTTTGCAGCCTACAGCAATCCCGTATCTAAGGACTAAAATAGTCTAGACATGAGGTGGAGTGTTAAAATATATTGTTCGTATCTCTCCAACAGTTCGGATTTTTGGGTGATTTTTATTGGACCATGAATCCAATAGCCACCATCATCCAGACCAACCTGTTGCTCGTTGGGTGCTAAGGAACAAGACTTTTGCCACCTCCAAACCCTAGCCGCCGCCAGAACTTCCGCCACCTCCTCAGCCCCCTTCATCTTGCCTGTCGTATGGCCTCGTCAGCGACAAATGGAGTGCGGACCCGTCTGTCTTGTTTTTCCCTTAGGTTTGTCTTCTCCGGCGACATCGACGAGGTGGTGGGATGATGGCATGTTGGGATAAGGTCTCTCCCTACTTCGACAACCTCTGATCTGGCACTGACGAAGAGCCTGGAGTTTGTGTCCCCAGATCTATTGCCTCCCTTCAGATCTTGGCAGTTTGTGTGTCTTTAAAGGAGATTTTTGGCTGGCTTTTGGTGTGGTGACTTCGACATCATTTTGTTTGTTGTTTTGTGGCTTTTCTGGTGGCGTTGGATTGGAAGCCCGTTCTGCATGGGTTAATGCTTAGCAGATGTTCCTTCAATGATTTATAGACCTTGTCTCAAGGGACGAGGGGCTATTGCGGTCATAAAACCCTGGTATGGGGAGGGTGTTTGCAGATATCACTTTTCTTTGTTGGTAGTTCAGTGCAATTCTTAAGCTCCGGCGGGCGGCGTACAATCGGAGGTAGAAGAAGACTAGTATTCCTTCCTTTCCTTGATATAAGGTGTATAGATTTTTGAGAGAAAATCCAAAATGTAAGCTGTAGTGCGTTCCACCACTCGTTTGGATATTTTTTTTAAGAATTTGATTACATTTCCTCATATCGGGCAAGCTCCTCTATTCTCTCATGTCAATTAGTTAGGTGTAATCCCGCCCAAAACTTGTGAATTTTTTTCTCCACCACTACTAGGGAAAAGCCTATACACAGAACTTTAGCAGTAGCGCGTGTTAAAAAAGGGCGCTACTGCTAGATAGCAGTAGCGCGAGAGAAAACCGCGCTGCAGATACACATATAGCAGTAGCGTGTCCAGCCGGAAAAGCGCTACTACAAAAATTCCCACCGCTAAGCCGCTCGGCTACACATAGTAGCAGCGCTCTTTTAGAACCAGCGCTACTGCTATACGTTAGCTGTAGCACCTTATCAGTAGCGCATCGTCCCGCGCTACTGATAGGCCTAAAACGCGCTGCTAGGCTTTTCCCTAGTAGTGCACGTGTGTTCTTTAATTTTCGCGCCAAAAACTATACACGCTATATTTAGGAATGAAGGGAGTATGTTTTTCAAAGTAATTTTATTTTTACTGGTAATTCTACGTCCTTCAGTTGTCTGGCTATTGTATTGGCCTTTATTTTCCTCAATATTAGTCAGATCTAAGATGCCCTTTGGGTGTCTTAGTAAAAAAAAACATGTCCCAACCACCACCATCGTCCCCGACCACCACCTCCACATCCTGAAGACGCCGCCCTGACGTCGTCGTTGGGGGGAGCCACCTAGCCGCGTGCCCCGAAGCCCACTACCGATCTCGCGGGCCCCGACGCAGTCGCCCGGTCCGCTGTTGCTCCCAAGCCATGGTCATCACTGCCGCCCCTCGCCTACACGTCCACCGGCCACCCCGTGACGAACAACGATGTCCAGGAGCTCTGCCACATTGAGTCCTCCTTCCCCATGTGCAAGGATTTGGCCGGATTCGCCCCGAAGGTGTCTTCATCGTCCTCCTTCCCCGCCTCTGGACGCCAACGTTCATTGTCGTTTATGTCTCCGTTGCGGCTTCCCCGATCCCTCCATCGAGTTCGCCGTGAGCCACCGCCCCTTTCACTTTGTTTCACCCTCCGATTAGGACTCATAGACATCTCTAGTCGACACCATGGTCACAGCCGCCTCGCCACGGCCACCATCACCTAGCCCCGGCCGGTCCAGTCTTTGAAAATATGACCGCTAGGCTGCTCAGTCCGGTCCGGACCACCGTCGGCCGGTCCAAACGACGGCTTGTCGAGGCAGTCGTATTCTTCTTTGTTTCGCAAATATAGGTATTCAGTAAATTGAAAGATTCTGTGTATTCAAGTTTTTTTTAGAATCCTGTATATTCTAGATTGTTCTAGTTATTTTATAGAACTATATGGTTTTACGGTCAAGCTATTACCAACGAAAAGGAGCAAAAGCATCTGAGAAGACGCAATAAGTTCCCTTAAAAAAAGCAACAAGCAGTACGAGGGAGAGAAGAAGAAAAAAGGCACCACGCTCGTCCAGCCATCCGTCGATCGCGTTCCTCGCACCCCACCTCCCTTCGTCCGATCCCGACGACCGACGGCGGTGCTCGCAGCAACGGTGAACGCCTCTAATTCCTGTTGCTTCTTCCCAAATTTATCTTTGGCAAGCATCCGCTGATGATTCTCTACCTCTCATTGCGTTGCGTGTAGAAACCCTAGCTCTAGACTGAAGCAGGTATGAGTTGCCGCCGTTCCTTGCCGGCGACGGCGCCCCCGCTCGAGGACGAGGACCTCCTCGGTGAAATCCTCCTCCGCCTCCCTACGCAGCCATCCGCGCTCCCCCGTGCATCTGCTGTATGCAAGCTCTGGCACCGCATCCTCTCCGACCCCGAGTTCCTCCGACGCTTCCGTGGGCACCACCAGAAACCTCCTCTGCTCGGCTTCTTCGAGAGATGTATTGACTGCAGGCCATTCTTCCTTCCCATACTAGACCCGCCTGACCGCATTCCTGCTGCTCGCTTCTCCTTGTCAAGCACCAGAATACCCTACCATGAGCGATGGGACTTCCAAGGCTGCAGGCACGGGCTTGCCGTCCTGATCAACCAGTCTCAGCACAAGCTTGTCGTGGTGGATCCCATCACTGGCCAAGAGCACCGCATTGCTTTTCCGAGGGGACTCGACAAAGATAAAAACAGGTATCACTGCTGGTACGCTGCCATGTTGTGCACCGACGCTGAAGATGGACATGTGCACGGAGATTGCTTCTCGAGCCCGTTCAAACTGGCTTTGATCTGCAACTGGGACACACATATGTTCACTTGCCTCTATGAATCGACGTCTCGTGTGTGGGGAGATATTGTCTATGCACAGTCCATAGAGAGCATAGATTTTTCAAGACCAAGCGTCCTTGTTGGGAATGTGCTTTACTGGTTACTTGGCCGAGGTGATGTCCTTGCATTTGACTCTGAAAGGCAGAGTATTGGTGTGATTGAGAAACCGGCTGACCCCCACATTACTTCGGAGTACTACACCATCCAGCTCTTACGGACAAAGGATAATGGACTTGGTTGCGCTGTTCTGGCAAAACATATCATCAAGTTATGGGAGAGGAAATTGAACAGAGGTGGTGTCCTTGAATGGGTGTTGCAGCAGAAAACCATTCAATTGGAGGAGCACTTTCCACATACAATGCAAAGTGACATCACAAGTGTGCTGATGGTGGGATATGATGAGGACACAAATGTGATTGTTCTTTCTACGATGATCGGCGTCTTTATGCTCCATGTTGACACATTGCAAGTCAAAAATATTATGAAAATGGATAGCATATGTTACATCTTATTTTATCCCTACAGAAATTTCTATACCACAGGTAATAGTTTCCTATCTACATTGCACAAGCAAACACATTCAAATTAGTTTGTTTTTCCGGGATTCATTCAATTACTTTTGACACCTGATTGGTGTAATATTGTTTATGTGATTACGGACCAACTTGATACGTAAGAATACATTGAGTTGTTTGTTAGTTTGTCGCTCCAGGAATTGGCAACTTAATGCTACAACTTGACTCGATGCAAACTAGACATATCATTAACATAGATTACATCACTTACCAAGCTTTTATCCATAAACAAAATTTCTACTATCCAGCCATACCATATCATGTACATTTCAAAAAGAGAAAGAAAAATCCTAGTAGTTTTTTTTACTGTGTTCAACTCTAGTTTAGTATATGATTTCTGTAATGTTTTTCAAAGTGATCATGGTCAACTAGGTATATAAGAATAATTTTAATTGCTTTGTCAGTCGATCCAGTGATTATATGGTGATGTGATTTCTTAGTTATGAATGATAAGTACGGTTTTAAGCTTGTAATGGATCTTTTCAGCATGAGTTTTCTGACATGTGGAAACTTACTGAAATCATCTGATCTCTGAACTAGTTACTAGATTGGCACACTCTTAAACTTAGTTCTTCTCTTCATATGTTTAATGGATATCATCTGTTTGTAGTCAGGGGTGTTGCTGGTGGACATGCTGGAACTGAGAACGTGCTATGCTAGTTGAACAGGTCATGTCACTTTATCTCTTCTTTGTTTGCTCTAACTATATCCTTTTGTCTGGTTGATTAATAAAGTGATGTGTGATATGTTGTTGGAGGTCTATATGGATTTTTTTTCTTTTTTTTTCGAAAAGGGGGCTTCCCCGGCCTCTGCATCAGCATGATGCATACAGCCATCTTATTAATCATAATATAGTCCACAAAGTCTCCAAGTCTCAAAGATCTCAACATGAAAAAAAAGAAGAAAAGGCTCACACAGAGCCCGAAGGCTAGATACACAAGCTAGCCAAAGCATAATTACATCACAGCCGGTTGGCTCCAAATTAGACAGGTAAACTAATTGCCTATCCTATTAGACGACCGCCATCCAAACCGGCTGAATATATCCCGAGCTACCATCTCCCATCGGATAGCAGCAGTAACCAAAAGCTCCCTGGCCTCCATCGGAGTGAGTAGCGACCAGGAACGGATAAGAGCCGTTGCTCGGAAGATAACCTGCAAAACATGGATGTTTGTTGATCTGTTAAAGACAAAATCATTTCTGCAATTCCAAAGCGCCCACAGAAAAGCGCAAACCCCCAAGCGAATATGTTTTGCTAACCCGGGCTCTACCCTAGTTAGCCATGTCCCAAACAACATGTTAACTGACCTTGGTGGGGTAATATTGAAAGCGACTTGAATAGTCGTCCAAAGAATTCTAGCTAGTGGGCAATCAAAAAATAAATGTTTAATAGTTTCACCCTGATCACAGAAACTACACCTAGTAGGTCCTGTGCAATTACGCTTAGTTAGATTGTCCTTTGTTAAGATTACTTGTTTATGTAGAAACCACATAAACACCTTGATCTTTAAAGGAACTCTGACATCCCACACATGCTTTGAAGTAGGAATCGAGCTGGAATTAATAACATCAACATACATTGATTTAACCGTGAATTCACCCGACCTAGTGAGATTCCAGCGCAGTTTATCAGGTTGTTGAGATAGTTGTACCTGCATCAGTCTCCTAACGAGATGTAGCCACTCTTCCCAACGATTGCCCACTAACGATCTCCTAAACTGGATATTCAGGGGTATCGAGGAGAAGACCGATGCAACCATAGCATCGCGCCTTCGAACAATACGATACAGAGACGGATACTGGATTGCTAGGGGAGCATCTCCGAGCCAAGTATCCTCCCAGATTCTCGTGGTCGCACCATTGCCAACTATATGTTTTGACCTCTGAAAAAATGAAAGCTTCACTTTCATAAGCCCTTTCCAAAAGGGTGAATCAGTTGGTCTCACCGAAACCTGAGCCAAAGATTTGGTTTGGAGATACTTGTTACGCAGGATTTGAGCCCACATGGCGTCAGTTCCTGAGGATAACTTCCACAACCACTTACTAAGAAGGCAACGGTTCTTGACTTCGAGATTTTCAATCCCCATACCCCCTTGGTCTTTCGGCCTACAAATGATATCCCACTTCGCTAACCGATATTTTCTCTTAAGCTCATCCCCCTGCCAAAAGAACCTCGATCGATAGAAGTCCAGTCGTTTCCTAACACCAACTGGAACTTCAAAGAAGGACAATAGGAACATGGGCATGCTCGTGAGCACCGAATTAATAAGAATTAAACGGCCTCCATACGACATGAGCTTGCCCTTCCAACAACTTAACTTCTTCTCGAAACGATCCTCAATACACTTCCATTCATTATTCGTTAGCTTGCGGTGATGTATAGGAATTCCTAGGTAAGTGAAAGGCAGCTCACCCACACCACAGCCGAACAACTGTTTGTAAGCCTCTTGTTCCTCCTTGGCTCTCCCAAAGCAGAACAACTCACTTTTGTGGAAGTTAATTTTGAGCCCACTCAATTGCTCAAACAAACAAAGCAACAGTTTCAAATTTCTAGCTTTTACCAAGTCATGCTCCATGAAGATGATAGTGTCATCAGCGTATTGCAGAATGGAAATGCCCCCATCCACTAAATGTGGCACCAAGCCCCCTATTTGGCCAGCTTCTTTAGCTCTCCCTAACAAAACCGCCAACATATCCGCCACTATGTTGAACAGAATAGGGGACATCGGATCTCCCTGCCGCAAGCCCTTATGTGTCTGGAAGTAATGACCGACATCGTCATTCACTTTTATTCCCACACTACCCTTTTGCGTAAAAGTTTCAATCTGGCTCCTCCAGCCCTCGTGGAAACCTTTCATACGCAAAGCTTGTTGCAGAAAAGGCCATTTAACTTTGTCATACGCTTTCTCAAAATCTACTTTAAAGATGACTCCATCAAGTTTTTTTGAGTGAATTTCATGGAGTGTTTCATGCAACACCACCACCCCTTCTAGGATGTTTCTGTCTGGCATGAAAGCTGTTTGGGATTGCTGCACCACAGAATGCGCAATCTGTGTGAGCCTATTAGTCCCAACCTTGGTAAAATTTTTGAAACTAACATTCAAAAGGCAGATAGGACGGAACTGCTCAATCCTGAGAGCATCGGTCTTTTTTGGAAGCAACGTAATAGTTCCAAAGTTCAAGTGAAAAAGTTGTAGCCGTCCGGCAAAAAGGTCATGGAACATGGGTAACAGATCCCCTTTGATGATATGCCAACATCTTTTGTAAAACTCCGCCGGAAACCCATCCGGGCCGGGAGCCTTATTGTTCTCCATCTGAGAGATGGCATCAAGCACCTCCTTTTCCGTGAACGGCGCAACCAGCATATCATTATCAGCAGCAGTTAATTGAGGCACATCCTCAGTCCTGGACTCATCGAGGGACACAGCACTATCCTCCGGCGGTCCAAATAACTGCTTGTAGTATTCGGTGATGTATAGCTTAAGATTATCGTGACCCACAATTGTGCCTTCATCTTGCTCGAGCTGAAATATTTTTTTCTTTCTGTGTTTGCCATTCGCAATCAGATGAAAGAATTGAGTGTTCGCATCCCCTTGGATTACTTTGCGAACCTTTGCTCTGAGCGCCCACTTCAGCTCTTCTTCGCGGAGAAGTTCCTTCAACCTCTTTTCCGCATCAATCTTACAAGACAGTTCCGCAGATTGAAGAACAACTGATTCAGCTTTAACATCTAGTGATTGAATAATATCCAGGAGTCTGTCTTTCTCAACCTTATAAACTCCACTTAGATGTTTAGCCCATCCTCGAAGAAAGCTCCTCAAATGCCTGATCTTATTCTGCCATCTCTCGACAGGCGATCCTCCCCTAGACTCTCTAGCCCACTCTCTGGCAACAATATCGAAGAAACCTTCTCGTTCAAACCACGCCGTTTCAAACGAGAAAGTATTCTTGTTTCCCACATGCCTTGGCTCCCCTGAGTCAACAAATAACGGCGTGTGGTCCGAAACCCCTCGCGTGAGAGCCTGCACCGTGACCAGAGGAAACTTCTGCTCCCAATCGGCACTTGCAAGAACTCGATCCAACTTCTCATATGTCGGATTTGGTAAAGAGTTAGCCCATGTAAATTGTCTACCAGAGAGCTCGATCTCTCGCAAATCCAAACTCTCAATGATGGTATTAAACATAAACGACCATCGGCCATCAAAATTATCGTTATTCTTTTCATCCCTCCTCCTAATGATGTTGAAGTCCCCCCCAACCAGAATAGGGAGTTGTTCGGACCTGATTCAACCAGGTCAGCCAAATTCGGTTTAAGCTCAGGTTGTGCGGCCCCGTAGACCGCCACCAACACCCAGTTAAACCCATCTATTTTGGACCTGACTCTAAATTTCACTGCGAAGTCACCCATAACAACGCTCCGGACTTCAAGGGAATCACATCTCACACCCAGCAAGATGCCCCCGGACCTCCCTCTTGGAGGAAGACAATGCCAATCGAATTCCACACCTCCCGACAATGTGTTAAGAAACTGAGGCGCAAAATTATCCCGACCAGTTTCAGAGAGAGCAATGAAATCTAAACGGTGCTCTAAAGATGCCTCCGCTAGAAACCTACGTTTAGCCAAGTCCTTAAGACCTCTGCTATTCCAGAATATTCCTTTCATAGGTCATCATGGAATTTTTTGGCCTTACGAATTCTAGCACTCCTGCGTACCGCGGATGCAGGGTACACCTTCCGCTTCCACTTACGCTTAGGAATGTTATCACCCGTAGCCCGGTCCTCATAACCGTGCTCAGGTTGAACATATACTGCATCATCCACCTGGAGCTCGTCCTCTTCAGGCTCCGCAGACGGAGGAACAAGATCCGCGCAGAACTTATCAAGCACCCTTACACCCAAGGCCTCAATCTCCGCATCATTCATAGGTTTTACTGCCGCTAGGTTTCTGATAGATTCTAAGGCCCGTTCCGCTTCCAAATCTAAGAGATCATTAACCGAATTTTCAATTTCAGAATTATTATTCCCAAGAGACACCCCCACTTGGTTTGCATTATTAATAATCTCATCCTTAGAGAAATGCAGAATGGAATTTGAAAAATTAACTGACATATCGGTTGTGATCTCAACATCACGAAGCTTGGCCGCCCGCATGGCGCACCGCTGCTGCAAATCATCCACCTTCGGAAGGCCCTGGAGACGAGAGCTCGTCCGCCTCCCCTCGGAAACCGGGTCCCGAATCCCTCCGAAAGCGATCACCTCCTCCCGAGTAGCGGCACCCGGAGGAGGTCTGGGAGAGGGGGACCTCGGAGGAGAGTGAGAGATGCCGGAGGGAGTTGGCACCAGGGCCGCCTGCCCTAGTCCGACCCCCCCAGCTGACGCCGTCGCAGCCGAATGCACCACCTGCAGGACCGCCGTCGGGACTAGAGGGTCAGGGGCCACCTGCCCCTGACGCCAGCCTAGTGCCTCCGACGACCCCTCCACCAACGAGGCTCCCTCGCGACAGACCTCCAGAGCCTCCTGCCCCAAAGGTGTATCGCCTCCGCTGGACACTGGCACCGGCGACGCCCGCGGTGAAACAGAAGGATGAGAGGGAGTCGTGGCCACCTGCCCCGACGCCCCTCCCCTCCGCGTGGAAACCAAGGACCCAGTGCGCATTGGCGACTCCTGAGTCTCCACCGCACGTACACCTCGGGCACTGAAGCCGGCCGACTCCCGGGGTGACAGTCCAAAGTCCAAGACCGGAAGCGAATGCTCAAAAGCATCATCAGAATCAACCCGATCACTCCACAGACGAGGAGGCGCCGACGTCGGCAGAAAAGATCCAAACCGCAAAGAGTTATGAGGCATAGACGACACCGGGGACTGCTCCATCCCGGCTCCGTTCTCAGGCTCCTGAGCAACAGGCCCCGATCCATTGGGCTCCTGTGCTGCCTCATCCGTCTGCTCCCTGGGAGCACCCGTATCATCACCCCCATCGTGCATATCCACGTCAGTGCCAGCAGCTACCTCAGCAAACAACTCCGCATCCTCAAACTCAATATCAAGGGGGAACACCTCGCCTCTATAGGTCCAGTTGACGACGTCCGGGACATACTCAATATCCAAAATACTGACTCGCAGTCGAGCCACCCCCTGAGCTCTAGTGAACGCCATATCAACTTTCTCCGTCTTACCAACCATAATACCCAAACTAGCCACCACACGCACATCAGCAAGCGCCTCAGATGGTGCCCCAGAGAATCGCAGCCACACCTGAGTAAGAGGCTTCCCCTTAGGCTCAACTTTCTTCCATTCGTGGAACTCCAAAATACCTTTGGTGCCTGGCACCTTACACATCCCAAAGCTCAACAAACGCTGCAAGTCCTCAACCGAAGGAAACTCCACTCTGAACACTCTATCCTCAACGGGTACGAGGTCCCACTGAAAATCACCCGGAGCCAACTCCTGAAGTCTCTGCACAACCCAGCACGAGAGACATCTCCCTGTGTCACCTTGACCAAACCAGTAGTGAGGCTCTGGGTATCGGCTGGGATCTCCCTCGCAGCCGCTGACTCGAAGAACATCAGCTCAGCACAGTACACACCATATACAGTAAGAGCTGGAATATGGTCCCTCAGCACGGGACAATCCCCTGAAGCATGCGCAGGCTTACCACAGGACTCACACAGCTGGGCCACACACTCCGCGATGAAATGTCCCTTTTCACCGCACCGGTAACAAAGCATTCTCTCTTTCTTCCGCGCATACTTGGATGCCCGCTCTGTATCAGCCACATTAACCACCTCAGCCTCCTTCGCAATCCCAGGAACATCTGTAACGGCAAGTGCATTCACCACCTCCATCGCCTGGGGAGGTAGCTCCTGTGGGTTCTGGTCAGTCTCCATCGCCGCCCTGTCAGAGCCAACATCTCTGGGAGGAGGCGGCCGGCGGAACCTTCCACGGCCTCCACCACGACCACGATATCCGCGATAACCTCCTCTGTGTCTGTTATCAGGTCCTGAGGCCCCCTCAACAAAGCCTCCAGCCGGCCCAAGAAACGGTCTCTCTGCAGACCCGTCACTCTGCCAAGCATAACCACGCCCTCCTCCCGCTGAAGATGATCCCCGATGCTGACCCACTCCATACGCATCATAACCGTCATCACCCCACTTGCCTCGAGGTGCATCGGTCGGTCTCCCACTGGCATTACTCTGAGTGCTCTGAGCCTGATTCTGCCCCAAACGATTCTGTGCCTGACGAACCGCAAGGTGAGGCGGAGGTGCACGCTGACCCCCGGTAGTCGCCCTCACCGGATCAGCAGAGGCACCGCCAGCCACCGTAACGCCCGGCGCCTCGGTCCTTAGACCAGCCATTCCCGTCGCCGATGCGTTACGAGCCGGCACCACCGGCGGGGCAGGGCGAGGAACCCCACGGCCAACACTAGCCAACCCCGTCGCCAACGTCCCGGGAGCCGGCACCGCCGGCGGCGGAGGGCGAAGAACTCCCCGGCCGACCGCAGCCGCGTTGGCCGGTGCCGGGGGTCTAAGCGCCCGCCCGCCGCCGTTGGCTGCGCAACAGGCGCCCGATTGCCCGGAGCTCCGAGCGGCTGCCTCGGTGGGTGGGCACCTCCACGTCCCGCAGCACCCGGCGCCGGGGCCGGCGGCGGCTGCCCGACCGGAGGGGCGCGGAGGTCTATATGGATGAAATTGATAAACTTCTAATTTGAATCTGTCTGATGCACTTGATACGGGAAGTAAATCTTGAATGACTAGATAATTAGGAAGATTAGTGGGGTCATTGAGTCAATGTTCTTTCTGTTTGTATACTGTGATCATGTGTACTAGTTCAGCAGAAAATTAGTTTGAGAACATGTGAACTGCTAGAAGGCATGTAGTACAGTACCAACTACAAATTAGTTGCTTTTTCATTGTAGGCTGATGTTAGTTTGTTCTAATGATGCTGAGATGATTCATTTTTGGATATTGCTGTATATCTAAAAAAATGCAAGATAAAACTTCCTCGGCTTTTCAGCAGGTGTGTCTAGTAAAATGTGGTTTTGACCCATGATATTGATGGATGAGCAGGTACCAGAAGTTCTCTTCGAGTTGCTGAGAAGCAGAAATGGTTATCTTTTATATGATCTACCTTATTTGTCTGCTGTGTCCGCTGACATGGTCGATGCTGAGATCAACCTTCTATGTAGTATGTCAGATGTTACATGTTTTACGTGGTGGCCTGTGAAGTGGACTTGTAGGATTTAGTTGTGTGATTTGCTAACTTATTTGTACTATTATTTCCGAGTATCTTTAGCCAGTAGTACTCAAGGTATAGTTTATTCAAGTTAATCAGTATGTAGTGGTCATTACCTCAATGTATTACAATAAAGCTCATTTGGCCAGGCAAAGCTAAACAACTTGATCTTTTCCTGCATTCTTCTGCATCTGTTCAATGTCATTTGGTATTTCGCCTTTGGATTTCTGCTGCTAATCGCCGGCACCCATAGCTGAATTCAAAACAGGCACCCTGAATTGGCAATGTTATCTAACTGTTGCTTGCCTACCAAGTTCTAGCGCCATTCCATGTCCATTACTACTCATATGGTAATTTGTCGTTAATGCTTTTAACCATTCTAAATTAAATGCACAACAAAATTTGATTATGGTTCCAGATTCACAATTTTCAACCCTTGTTTTTAAGTCGCTGCATCGAGTTATTTTTTGTGAAAATCAAGATTCAGGAACAATATTTTCATGTCAATTTACCTCTTTGCTTGTAATAAAAGAGTAAAGCGGAGAAGTTTCCTCGCTTATTCTCATGGGGAGAAAGAAATTAGCCTCCACTGAGTCTTAAAGTGTTCTACTTTCATAAAATAAACGTGGTTAAGAAGAGAAGTTCCCTCACTTAAGTTTACATTGTTAATTAGGGGCATCTCAAACACGGGTGGGCGGTTTCACTGGAGTAGGTGTGCTCAAGTGAAGCTCGGTTCACTTTTACTTTCATAAAGAGTACTCTGGTAGTTATGTTCTTGTCTTGAATATGCTCTGATTCTTTGATACTCAGGTGTGTTGATGGCGCGCCGGTTTTTCCTTGCCAACCGATTCTGTCTCAGGTCGTATGAAATCACTGATGGATTGATGGTTGGTAGAAAAAAAATTCTACATGTTTTCTCATGGGATGTTTTCCATGTTTGTGTTCGTAACTCCTGAGAGCATCTCCAGCCGTTCGGCCCCCCAGGCGCTTGAAATATCGCCGTTTGGGGCACGCCGGCAATATTTTCGGTGTGGGGGCGGTCGGTTTCCCAACCGCCGCCCCAAGCCCTACCCAGACGCCGTCCTTTTGAAAAATTAACTCGGACAAAATTTGGCCAAATTAGACAAATATTAGGCGATTTCATTGATATTTGTACATAAAAACTTAAAAATATAATTCAAAACAAAAAACATATTTAAATACTTCTGCGCCGCCGTCCGCCGCCCCTTCTACAGGCTGAAAAACGCGCCGAAGGTGCTGTAGTCGCCGCCGTTGTCGGCCTCCTCCTTCTTCACGCTGCCGCCGTCCTTATTGCACCCCTGCCCTGCGTCGCCTTGACGAACGGGTTTGGTTGGCGGTGGTGGTGCGTTTGCGTCACTGTCCTCGAGGACGATGACGCCGCTCACATCGCGGCCGCGGCGCCGGGCGGCGATCTCCTCGAAGGCGCGGCGCTGGCGCTCCATCTCTAGTTTGACGTAGTACTCGCGTGCCTACTTGAGGGTGGCCTCGTCGGCGGAGGCGGACAACTCGTCGTGGTCACTCTTCATGGCAACGAGCCCCGATTCCGTCTTCGGCTTGACGAGGCGGGAGTAAGAGGAGCCACGGCCGCCATCGTTGATGTCGCGGGCGCGGCCGCGCGTGCGCCGTTCTAGCGGTGTCTCCACGGGCTCGGCCTTGACGCTGGCGAGCGCCAACGATCCGGACGAGTGGGAGTGGGAGGAGGAGGACGACCCACCCGCCATGCGCCGCGGCAGCCAAATGCCGCCGCCGCTCTGGCGGGGGACAGGAGCCGGGGACGCTGGGTACTGGAGCGGCGGTTGGTTGCCGCCCTCAAGGTGCTCTAGGTCGAAGTGTAGCGTCCGCCCGGGGACGCACCACCACAGGCGGCAGCCGTCGGCGTTGTGGTGCCCCCGTGTTTCGCTCCTGTGCCGCTATGAGTATTTAAATTGTGTAGAATTTGCTACTCCATTTATGGACCCGCGATCAGAATTTTCTCTCAGTTCGGTTTGTGCTGAAATATGTTTCCTGTCTCGGATTAAACGCTTGCAACGCTTCTCCCTTCTTGTCCGTTGAGTCACCGAGAAGTTTTGCGGTGGACTGTGCAAGTGATAGACAAGTAGTTGGGTCTGGATGGCGTTGGAGTTCTGAAGATCTACTTATCTGCACTGTTGCTGTCAAGCTAATCAGGTTGCTGATGAAT
This sequence comes from Aegilops speltoides, assembly GCA_021437245.1. Classification (NCBI taxonomy): domain Eukaryota; kingdom Viridiplantae; phylum Streptophyta; class Magnoliopsida; order Poales; family Poaceae; genus Aegilops; species Aegilops speltoides. The sequence continues at coordinate 4,934,750 of CM038146.1, read as the reverse complement.
TAGCAAAACACACTTCTAGATTAAGTTACTCCAGCCTATGGGATTCTTCTATTTCTTATTTTGTTTCGCATCATCTTATAAACGATATTGACCAATAATATGAGAAACAGAATCTTTTTCCGTCAAAAAAGGTATAGATACATGGTTTGTTCAAACCAAAAGGAAAAAAATTAAGTGTTTCTGTTTGAAATTGTGACGTTAAACCTTTAAAATAAAAAAAAGGCCGAGTGATCTAGAATTTGTTTTCGCCATGCTAAACTTTAAAACTGCCATCGTCTATATAAAAAATGTCATGAACAAAAAATTATACACAAATTTATGAAAATGCCACTCTCTGAAAAATATTAAAAATGGCCATGCTACTTTATAAAAACTGGCATCCTCTAGATAAAATATTTTACATTGATAAGCCTCCAAAAAACTGCCATACAATTAAATATACAAGATGCCATCCTCTCAGCATAAAAATTGTCATCCTCTTCACAATAAAAATGCCACGTTCTTTATATTTAATAATGCCTTGTCAACAATAATAAAAATGCCTTGCTCTCAAAAATAAAACTGCCACCTATTAATAATAAAATTGTCATCCTCCTAATTATAAAATGCTATTTTATTAATAGTAAAATTCCATGCTCTTAATTATAAATCATCCTGTTGACAAGTAAAAAAATGCCGTATTACTAATAGTAAAAATGCCACGCTCTTTACAATAAAAGCCATCCTCTAAATAATAAAAATGCAATTCTTTTATTAAAATTGCCATGGGAGCATTAAAAACACATGGAGATTACCGTGCTATATATAATAAAAATAAAAATTTAAAAGAATATATCACCTCTAAAAAATAGGAATTTTGTTCTTTCAAACAATGACGCTAGGAACCTTTTAAATTGACGTCTCTCAAGCAGATATGTCCTCGCTTAAGAAAAGCTTATGGTTTCTCTACCTCCCGCAAGCGCTGCCTTAGGGCCATGGCGGCATGGTGGAGCCAGGCTCTTGCTGACAGGAAGACTATGTTTTTACTTGTTCCTTCGAGTTTTGGTAGTGTTCGTGTCCTTCTCGGGAATACGAGAGGACGGCGGCTCGTTGAATAAGAAATATTGTTCTCCCCGCCTAGCCCCTGTCTTGATCGTCTGTATAGCATGGTTGGTGGGCGTATGTAGGTGTGTCTTTGGCAGATCTGTTTTTGATGGATTTGCTCGAATCTAGTCATAGTTCAACTATGTTCGTGCGTCATCTAGTTGGATCCTTTCGATTTATGCTAATCTTCATCGGCGCAGTTGTTGTTCTGTCGTGCTGGTCTTATGAGGCCTTAGCACGATGATTCCCCGACTGCCTACTACAACAAGTTTTGCCCGGCTCTGACGAGGGAGGGGCGATGATGGCGGTGCGCCTTTGGATTGCTTTAGTGCTTGTAGTCGTTAGGGACGAAGCTAGAAAAAATGTTTGCTAGGGTCATATCTATGACAATGGGGTCATCTTCAATAACCAGATAGTGTTTAGTACAAAATTAACGAAGGATTTCTTAATTTCATCGGGGTCAATTGACCCCAATACCTATAAGGCAGCTTCGTCTTTGGTAGTCATCGCTAGTGGGTCTATGAATCTAGATATAATTTTTATTATTTCTGGTGTTCATTATTGTAATGACATAATTGAAGAGAATAGATTGGAAGATTTCTAAAAAAAAAAGAACTTCGCCCGCAAAAAGAAATAATACTTTAAATATAGAGCTCTTTTACAGTGATTGTAGAGTTACAACTCGTAATTTTGTGTAACTCCACCTCTGAATTTTTCTAGCCGTTAGATCTAGAAAAATCATTTAGAGATTTACTTTTTTATAGAAAGGGTATAATAGTCTCTGTAATTTTTGGGCCGACCTGATTCTCTCCTTTTTCCCTTTTTCCTTCTCCCGAGAGGAGAGATCACCGCCTAGGGTTGTGCCTGCAGCCGGCTCCCGCACTCCCCGGCGGTCGGGACTGGGATCCGGTGGTCTTCTGGAACGGCGAGAGGGTCAGGGATTGTGACTTTGACGTAGACATGTTTAGCCGGAGGCCGACTCGTCGCACAAGCATCGTCGTATCTCGCCGCCCCTGTGACCACAACGGTGGCGGCGGCTGCTGATGGCTTCAGCTGGGGAGGAGGACGACGAGGACCTGGCCCACGTTCGCATCATTCGCGAGAACCTCCACCTGACCAAGGCCTCGTCGTCCTGCACTGCCGTCCTCACACGCTCGATCTTACGTCTGCCCCCCATATCACACGGAGGATGATGATCAAGGATGAGATGCAACGCTACTTCTCGCACTACCACTCTGGTGAGTCAACTCCTGACCTGGTTCCGTCGGATTCCAATTTGGAAAAGCTGATTACTATCATGCGGTTATAATTTGAAAACTAGAACAAAGACAACAGCATGACCTCCTCTTTTTTCCAATCACGTACTTGAATGGGTTCTCAATATGTTATTGAACTGTGAGTACAGAGACTCCAAAATTGTCATTTTAGTGCAGCTATTTCCAGATCTGATTGTTCTGAACAAGTAGTGCCTGCAAGCCTCGCGCCATGCTGTAATGTTTGTGAATATGCTTACAAGTTCACTTTGACATGAAGAGAAAATGTATGTCCAGTTTAATGCTCGTGCTATCTGACTGTTGCTTCTCGACAGAAACCATTAAACTTGTGTGAGCAGTTTGCAGATTCTTCATTGATGGTATACTATTAAACTTCACAGATGAAGGAAAATGTGTGGTTTCAGGCTTGTTCTCGCTGCACAAAATTGAAGTCAAAGACTACCCCTTCACAAAATTGCAAACATGTTGATTGATAGCTGAATTATGTTGGAATGGAGGCAAAATAATCGTCTAATGCACTGTGAGAAAGGTGGATGTTCAAGTGTTGGCATTTATGCTTGCTGGTCTTGTTCTGTACCATAAACAGCAGACGTGGTATACAAGTAAGCACCAAAGAAGCTTCTTCAGATGTTAAAATATTTGTTATCTAGACTAAATTTCTGTTTTTTGACGTGGATAAAATAATAGTAATATCACCGCATGAATATGATTTCACCACAAAGAATTGAGATTACAAAAGGTGGAACTACCATGGAGCAATGAAGAAACCAATATTGCTTTGATGATGGCAGCAAACTTGATGTTAAATGCATTTTGTTGAGAAGAAAAATCATGTAGTTTCTTTGTCGTGACATCAGTTACTTTGTGTGTAATGCAGTACATTTTAATTTGCATTGCATGCATGATTGTTTTAGACTGTTTCCGTATGTGAGATTGTTGGATTACTTGTGTTGCATCTTTCACCTGCCAGTCAATTTTTTTGTATTTCTTACCAACCATCAAGGCGCAACTACATCATGTTGTGAATGTGGCAGCGAACTCCTCAAACACTACCACCGTCGATGTATTGCTTCATCATCAAATAGTAGCATGATGTGGCGAGAAACAAAAATGTAGAACTTCGGAGCATGCACTCAAGATCTACATGGAACAGAAGAACCGGAGGACGAAAATCGATATGGCCATATAGGTTGTGTATCTGGTACTGTATTAGAGAGAATGGACGGATTAATTTTCTCATGTACTCAAATATTTGTCAAATATATATATTGATGTAGTTTTTAGTGACCAACATGTTTAGCTTCTTGCATAATTAACGATGTCGTACAAGTCACTAACGTACTTAAATACACATGGATTTTATGCAATATATATATGTGCAACTCTGATGTCGTACAACTCAATAACTATCCGATCTTAGTGGCAATGGCGGAGCTACAGCAAAGCCGGATAGGCCATGGCCCGCCCAATATTTTGAAATTTGTACACAACTTTTTACTGTTGGGCCTTAGAACTCCGGCCCATAGGCTATTTCCACTAGTAGAAAAGAGGGCTTTGTTCCAGGCTGGGTTAGCCCATTAGTCCCGGTTCAGTCCAGAACCGGGACTAATGGGGGCATTAGTCCCGGTTCGTGAGCCCAGGGGCCACGTGGGCTATTTGTCCCGGTTCGTCTGGACCTTTTAGTCCCGGTTGGTGCCACGAACCGGGACTAAAGGGTGCGATGCCCATTAGTACCGGTTCATGGCACCAACCGGGACTAAAGGTTAGACCTTTAGTTCCGGTTCGAGCCATAAACAGGTACTAATGGGGTTTGAGGCATTAGTACCAGTTCATGGCACGAACCGGTACTAAAGGACCCATTTTCAAACTCCCCCTCCCCCCTGGATCGCCTTTTCAGTTAAAAAAATAAAAGAAAATGATGAAAATGTCAATAAAATAAAATAAGTTTCCCATGTGATACGTGGTCTAGTTGTTGGGAAAGTTTGCAAATATGAATTTTGACTTTATTTGCAAAATCTCTCGAGAATTTGTAAAAATGGGCATAACTTTTGCATACTAACTCGGATGAAAAAGTTTTTTATATCAAAAATCATCTACTCGAAAAGTCCTCAAAAACCTAACAAAAAAAAGATACGGGGCTTTTAAGATCTGGAGAGGCAAAAAAATTCAAAAAAAATTAAACTGTGGTCAAACTATGGTCAAACAATGGTCAAACTAATTATTCTAGAATATTAGTGTTACTAAATAATTATTTTAGTTATTTTGAATTTTGGTCAAATCTGGTCAAACTATGGTCAAACAATGGTCAAACAATGGTCAAACTAATTATTCAAGAAATATTAGTGTTACTAAATAATTATTGTTTTTTAAAAACAATAGTTTCAAACTCAAATAGTGAAATGTGTCACTTCATGCTCAAGCAAAATTCCTGAGGGTTAATAGGATTTACATCTTACTATTGTCAGGAAAACAACAAGTGCAGACTTGGAAATGAGGGAAAATAGAACCCCGGAAGTTAAGCGTGCTCAGGCTGGGGGAGTGGGAGGATGGGTGACCGTTCGGGAAGTTAGATGATTTGAAATGATGAGGGGTTATTAGAGATTAGAGGATAAATTGAGTAGTGATGAGGGGGTGGTGATTAGAGATTAGAGGTTAAAATAATTCAGAAATTTAAAAATAAAAAGAATTTAAAAATAAATTTCAAAAAAAAAATCATAAAATTTGACACGAACCGGGACTAAAGGGGGGAGGTATTAGTAACGACCGCATGACGCGTGGACCAGATGACCCCCAGTGGTAGTTATATGACGGGACTACCTATAAAGGTAGTTGTGGGTCCAGATGACATGTAGTGCAGTTATGGATCTGGACAATAACCCATACTGTTAGTTCTGGGTTAGTGCTAGTTGTGGGTCCGGACAATAGTTCTGGGTTTGGATGACCAGTAGTGCTAGTTGTGGGTCCGGACTATCCATTGTGCATGCTAGTTGCTGGACCGGGTGACCCATAGTGGTGCTTTTGGATCCAAACACCCCCTAGCGCCAATCATGTGCCCGGTCTACCCATACTGGTAGTTATGGGTTTGGACGACCAGTAATGCTAGTTGTGGATCCGGACTATTCATTGTGCATGCTAGTTACTACGGATGACTCATAGTGGTGCTTTTGGACCCGAACACCCCATAGTGTTAATCATGTGTGGGGCCTACCCATATCAATAGTTCTAGTTCGGATGGCTTATAGTGCTAGTTGTGGGGTCGAACAAACCCATAGTTCTAGTTGTGGGTCCGGAAGACCCGTAATGTTAGTATTCTGTCGAGACAACATGTAGTATTAGTCAAGGGACCAAACGACCAGTTGTGCTAGTTGTGTGTCAAGATTATCTGGTATGGTAGTTGTGGGTTTGGATGACCGGTTGAGCGACCCATAGTGCTAATTGTGGGCCCAGAAGTTAGACATAAGTCGTTCAGGCTCATAAGTACCACTACAGGTCATCCGAGCCCACAAATACCACTCGTTCCCCTATGTTATCTGGGCCACTAATACCACTACTAATTACTCTAGATTATCCGAGCAAACAAATACCGGTACCGATCACTAATCACTTTGATCGTCCGTGCAAACAAATATCACGTACGTCCGTGCAAACAAATACCACTACGAATTACCATGGATCATCAGGGCCCACACATACCATTAAGAATCACTTCGAGTCGTTCGGGCTCACAAGTACGAACCGTAGTTGTCCGAGGTCAAAAGTATTGCTTTTAGTCGAAGCTCACAAGTACGCTCTGAGTCGTTCGGGCTCACAAATACGGATCTTGCTCGTTCAGGCTCACAAGTACCAACTTAGTAGTTCGGGTCTGCAAATACCATTTTGAGTTGTATCTACTTTAGGTGATTTTATTTGTTGACAACAAATCTCAGGTTATATTGTTTTTTGAAGGATATTTCAGGTGATACCTACAAAATTACTGGTACACCTTTAGCCCACACGAGCAAGAGAAAAAGGACTAATCTGCACGTTATCATGTTCGATTTCCAACCTCTCCGTAACTCACGCACCCCACCTCTCCTGAAATCCCTGGATTAGGAGTCGTTCCCCACTAACCACCACGAGTCCACGACCCTTTGCATCTCGCAAAAAAAAAAATCACTCCCTGACTCCCTCGATCCCATCTCTCGTGACTGCGTAGATGGCGGCGGCGGCGGCGCGAGGATCCGGAGGCGACGATCCGGATCCGGTCGAAGGCATATGCGGCCGGCGGGAAGCGGCGTCCTGGAGATGAACGAGCTTAGCGGAGGTACCAGGTTTTATGCCATTCTTCAAAATGTGACCAGGCCGTTGTGTTGCTTCTGCTGAAACAAAAGAATAGTAAATTAGTAATGATCACATCAGCAGCAGATTTACATGTGCAAACCGAACAACTTATGAAAGCTGTGGCCCTGATTGTTAGGAGTTTTTCCTCCTCTTTTGAGTAGATGCAAGATGACATCTACTTTGGCTAAATGACAAAACAATGCCGAAGTTCCCGGCACTTATTGTGCTGCCAAATGTTTTTATAGCCAAATAGTGAATGCATGTTCGTCCTCACTGGGTTTGAGTTTTATTGTTGTTCTTATATAGCATTACTTGAATTTGTTATCATGGTTGTGCAGGCTGCCACATTTGAAGGGTCAAATTTACAGTAGGCAAAAATAAACTCAGTCTAGACCAAGGTTTTAGTACTGAACACAAATGATTGTGAAAATTTTCTATAGGTTAAGAATAGATATGTACATAACTCAGTCAAAAACAAGGAGTAGGGTTAGCTTTAATATCTTTGTTTCATCACTCTAAATAACAAAAATTGTTCTGACATACATCCATTGATCGTGAGATGGAAACATGCTCAACTCAAGCAGGTGTACCTCATTTTAAATTCAGTATCACTCAGGGTCAATCTTGAACTTGCTACAAGGGCGTAAGATGTAGGCAAAACTCGTTTCCATAGATAACCTGTTTCAGAAATTGACTTTGTTTCTGTCAAACAGTAAAACCCAAGATTGATGCTGAAAGTAACTCAAGAAAAGCTTCTAAAATTGATGTTGAAATAAAATGGCGGAAAGGCCCACACGGAGGTGTGGAAACTTCATCGACTTTATTTGAGTTTTCTCAAATCCTTCATATTTCTGCTGCTTGAGAAATTTTCTGTTGTTATAATTGTGCAGGCAAAGCTTAAAAGTGTTTTGCAGCTGCAAGATCTGTTAGATGCAAAAAGAATACTTTTACCGCGTGCTAGCTAGGTGAGCACCTAAGCATGATGCAGGACGATTTCATCAACCTGGGGAGCCTGGAGTGCGTCCAGAGGGCGAACAAGATGGCAAACAAGTACTAGGGCATCTCCTAACCTACCCGTTTGCCGTCCTTGTATCACCACATAGAGCAGCAAAAAAATTTGCAATTGCATAGCTGCAGTCTCTGCGATGGTAGATGCTGCTTCTGTCTAGATATGGATGCACTTTCAGCATTGTAAGCTTATTTTGTATTGATGGTTCTGTTCTTACTGTATGAGATGCAAATATGTAACAATATCCTTGACAAGTCATTTATTATTTGGTTGTTCTTGTCATGGACATGTATGTATAACCAACCAGAAATCTACTTGGCGAGAGAAGGATGGAACTTGACAAATAGTGGAATTAATCTGATGCCATGAAAAATAGATAAAAAAGAACTCTTGTCTTTGGGAGAACAACACCTCACTAAAGGATACCCCTAAGTAATGACCCGAGCAAGACACAAGACAAAACTCTTGTAGAACTCATTTCTAGTGCAGTTGGTAGTGTACTTTCCTCCCTTTTAATTTTGAAAAGGGCATTAAGCACCAGCATTCATTACTCATCTTCAAATAGCATTTTCAAGAAACCATGTACTACTTGGATAGAGACATTCGAAGTCAGATGCCTGCACCTAGTTTCAGCAACTTAATAATAAGGTTTCGATGAATACATTGGACTCTACCAGAAGCAGCACAAACTGGACTAGCAGAACAAGCTAGAGGCATTCATGTGGACTGACCACGGCACACAGCAGGTGGCAGGTGAGAAAACTCTAGAGTTGCTCCTTGGCAGCGCCCCCTGCTGCTCTAGCTCGCTGATGATGCCTTGTACGATCTAACCAACCAAGGGAACCCAACGTCAGAAAGAGGCCGCTTCCAGGTGCACCTAACTATCAGCAAAGCTAAGAAAATCTGCAAAATCCAAGCTTGCGGAACTCCCTCAATTGCGTGGAATCAAAGATCAGCCACACCTTGTCGAAGTCCTGCGCAACAGAGAATCACGATCAAAAATCTATAACTCAGCTATTACATATTAGCCATATTATTCAGATGCAAAGCTCTTGGCATTAGGTCATCAGCTACGACCATGAAGAAAATAACATTAATAAAACAATAAAAGCTCTAGCTGCTAGAATCTGAAGCTATTTTCCTGCCTGCCTGCCAACTGTCATCGACATTATTAAACCAGTCATCTGGACATTTTGGGACATGTAATATCGGAGATAAATATTTCGGAATATCCATGTTAAATAACCAAAAGCTTACCACAGATCTAGTGCTATCTCAGGAGAAGTATGTCCTAAAGAAGCAAGGTTCATTCCCTTCACTGACATTTTATACAGAGGCACATCAGGGCAAAGACCTTCAAAGGCCTGCATGTTCTATGAATTTCTGAGGAAAACAATTATTGATATATGGCGAACAGTAATAATATACTCCCTCCGTCCCAAAATAAGTTTCTCAAGCTTAGTACAACTTTATACTAAAGTTAGTAGGGCGTACATGAAAGCAGCAAGGTTAATACTTCACTCCATACCTTGCCAGTTTCAAATGCCGCCTGGTTCTCTTTCATGTCCACGCACTTACCCATGCAAACAAAGACTTCGGCATTTGTGTCAAGTATCATCACATCTTCGGTCAACAGATCATCTTGTAAAAAATTGATTAGTTACCTCGCTAACCTGCAGGTAAAAGGGCCTGTTAGAAATTTGAAATCCAGATGCCCTGGAACATTAAAAAATTTAGTTCAAAGAATAAGACAGCAAACCTCCAGCTTTCCTGATAAGTGGTGATCATGTTATGACATAAGAAACGAAGCAGTGAAAGATGATTAGGGTTCTTGTAGAATTTAAATTTAGAGTAACAATAAGATGAAATTATGTAATTAAGTTTTGACTACAACTGACCATTCGTAAATGAGAAAGTATACAGATGAGGTTCTCTTACTACATGTGTGGCATTTTTACTTGTGTAATTCTGTTTTCCACCAAGAGCAGACCAGAAATTTAGAGCAATAAAATTCAGTGCTCACACAACACATTATGTGCAAGACTGTTGACAGTATATTACTGCCAATTCAGCACAAGTAAAAACGAAGTGGTCCATGGCACTTTTTTAAAAGCACTAACGCAATCCCTTGTATTACTTGTCGTACACCAGGTGGAGTCCATTCCGGCGAGTATCAACGAAGCGGTCGAGGGTGGCTTGGTAACACTGCCTAACCCCATCAATATTACCCAGTGGAAAACCACATGCTATACTAACATATAAGGCAAAGAAGAAATGCGATACCATATCCATACCCTCTGAAAAACAGTTATGATCAAAGTCATCCATGAACACTTTATGGCATCATCATCATGAGATTCCTACAGAGAATAACAGTTATGATGCTATATTATTTATGAATCGCATGCAAAATTCAACAGGGAAAAAGGGTACCTTTCGACCAATACAGCAAGTAAAAGCATTGCTCCTACAAAGGGAAACATTGACTACATTTGTGCGCTCAATACTTAGTGCCTCAGTACCAGAGTGACCATTACAACTAGCAAATGAAATTCCAATGAATTGTAGCATGTTCAGTATTACCTACTGAATGAAATATGTAATTGAAATCACCGGGACAAGCTCCTTAATGAGAAGGGGGGAAGATACCTTTTTACTCCGGCGAGCTTCAGGTGAGCTCCTCCACTGGTCCTAATCCATTTTCCTGCTCCACACAAGCAAATAAAAAGAATGTCAACAACTCCTCCACTGCATTATAGGACATTAAGTTGTACTCCCTCCGTCCCATAATATAAGAACGTTTTTAAAACTACACCAGTGTAAAAAACGTTCTTATATTATGGGACAGAGGGAGTACATAGTAACAACAATGAGAAGTTTGTGAATAAATATACCAAATTATATAAGGTTGTTAACAAAGCACATTTTCCATCTGTGTGAACATCATAATTATACTAAATCTCATGGTAATTAAATATCTGATGTATTTTAACAAAATCTATAGTTGTCAACAAATTCCAAGAGAACTTGAAATTTCTGAACCTTCCATTTTCAGTCGATGATGGGCTGGCTTGTTGAAACAAAAAAAGAGAGCAAGTATAACCTTGACTATACTGGATCCTGAATATCTTGTACAACTATGAGTAAAAGCAAACTAAAAATCACCAGTTTCCTACTGAAAGTTTAAACTTATGTAGTATGTCAGAGTGGCTGGTGAGTGGTGACTATGTATTTTCGGGTTATACAGAAAATAAGGGCAAGATCAGAAGACAGCATGTTGCAAGACATTGAACAAAGCAAAAAGATTCAGATAAAGAGCAGAGCAAATACACGAAGATTCAGATTGACCCACATGCTGGTGGGTGGGAGGGTGGACGGTGCCTACCCACGGACTGGTGGCCGGTGTTGGGCGTCACCGGCTGCTCGACGGAGGGAGCCGCTGCAGGGGGCGGTGGGGCAGGGAGGCATCGGGCAGGATCGGCACATCGCAGCCCGAGGGTTTCCAGGGAGGCGGCACACCGCTGCAGGGGGCGCCGGGATGTAACCCTCGCGGCAGGAGCGAATCCAGGGAGGCGGGCCGGTGGTTGCTTCCCTGCTGGATCGGGGCCGCCGCGGGATACAGGGTGACGAGTGGATCAGACGATATTGCGATGGGCAATTTACCAAACTAGTAAGCTTGCACGTGCAACGCACGTCTGAACTAACACAGATTATATCAAACATCCATAGTTATAAATAATGCAACCTATATTGTTCTAGAAAATATAAAAATGTCATCTATAAAATGAATAAATATATTATCTAAGATGATAAGTACATAATTTTTGCATTCCTGGGATAACAACTTAATTATTTGAACTACATTGTTTGACAATTTGCACATAAATGAAGAGTAGATTTGAACAGTGGGCAGAAAGGTCTATTCAGAAATCAAGCAAGGTATCCGAGGCTCCAAGCTACCATAAATATCCCATCACTTCTTCTCCTCTTTCTCCATGCGGGTAGCCATCTTGACCCAAGCTCCTAACTGGTGCCAGTTCATCCTCTCTACACGGAGCTTGCCGTATACCTTGTACGCCTTCACTTCATCTACAACCTTCACAACTTCGACCAAGTGCTTCTTGCCGCCGCGGGTGATGGTTGCCCTGGACCTGGATGGTCGTAGAAAGCTCATCTGGAGTAGAATCACCAGCCTTGGAACAAAAGAGCAGCTAAGGAGGTGCAAACATATGAACATATAAAATACAAAGAGAAAAAGAAACAGGCACCATTATACCGTCTACTTGCGGGCACAACTTGGGAAGATAACAAGCTTGGTCTTGTATGTTGAGCCTCTAGACATTAGACTGCATACCCCCTCAAGTTACATGTTCTTGCGGCGTTCGTCCAAAGAAATGCCCATGGTAAGAACAAGCTTCTTTAAGATGCTTGCACCAGCACTTACAAGTTTATAAACATCGGCAGATGATAAAATAAAGTTCTATAATAACAGCAGTTCCACAACGGATAACCCCATCTAGCACATGAACTTAAACTCATGCATCATGCATTGTTTGTAGATGGGGGGAACAAATAAAAGTTACAAAGACAACAGAAGTTTCATTAATGCAAAAAAAAAAACTTTCTGTAAATAACAAAAGTAGGTATGCCAGAAGTAGATGCAATGTTAGAACCATGGAATTTACTTTCTTACAGAGCACATTTAAAATTTTCCATGTCCAGTTAAAACCAATTAAGGTATTTGATAATGTTACATCACTCTACGTCTATTCAAAGATGGAGGAACAAGAATAAAGAAACGAATAATCACCTTGAGCTTCTGAAGGGCTATATGTGTGTGGCTATACTTGTTCTGGAGGTGCACTTGGCCAGGTGTCTAGGGAGCCAGCTGCCATTGCTGAAATGTTAGGTCTGTAAACCAGGCACACGCTCAGGTTGTTATCCATATGCGAGAAGAAAATGAGTTGGGCTGTTACATTTCCTGATAATTTCTAAACCTGAATTATTAGGTGGAGTTGTCTATAGCACTAAAAATTGGCGCAATTGAAGGGAAACTGTGATGTAGTTCTGGATAGAAACATATGATGGGATAAGGTTAGTAAAATCCAGATTATCAAACAACAAATCCAGGTTAAATTGTTGATAGGCTACATGGCAGAGGTGCATACAAATTGAGGTTAAATTGCACTGATAAGCTGTAAAAGAAAAATATGAAAAGGATCAAGGAAACAAATATGCATCAAAGGTAAAAAGGAAACTACAAGCATTTTAAACTGCACAAACCCCACGATCACCCATCTGTTAGGGAAGAATCACATAAATCGACACATAGTATCTACTAACTTCATTTCACATGATACATCGTGCAACCATAGCTTGATGATTAAAATATGTCTACACCTACAGAAATTATTATCACCTTGCAACCATCGACATGATAATCTACAGCAAGAATTCGTCTGCAGTAACAAGTACATCCTCGATCCTCAGGCCATATTTCAGTAGCAAGACCACCACTTTATAACAAGATTTTCACCCAGTGGAACCAAAATTTCATAAAAGCCTAGTATCTTCCCATCTGGTATATTCTCCCACTGAAACACAACAAATGAGCAAGCTATGTAAATCAGCACCAAGGATAGCCAGCGAATCATACAAAAAAATTTAGGCTCCATTGACCAACACTATGTTCTAAAAGGCCCTATGTTGTAACTTTGATAAGAGAAGAGCATCTTACCATCCAATCCAAACACACTGAAACAGGAAAGAAAAAAATCTGAATCTCAGCGAAGGGACTGGCAGCAGCTGCATCGTCGAGTCAAAAACTGCACAATGGAGTTGAAATTTATTAAGTGACTTAATCGTTACTTGGCTGCGATCAAAATTTATTACTCGACTCGCTCGTTTGTACAACCTCGTGGACTCATGGTGTTTGCGCAACACCTAGAACGAAGCACCTGCAGCGGTGCTACACCTCTGTTCGACATCATAAACCAGTACAAGATCACAATGACATAATTCTTAATTCAGACTTTGTATGCAAGGGAGTCATGTTTGATGGGTAACATGATAAATATAGCAGGAGTCTCAAGAAGATAAGAAAATACCACTATGTCCCCTTGATTCAGTTGAGCCACTTCACTTAAATCTTCAGTATTATCTTCTCGGTCACAATGGCCATCTCATGCATGGTACTTGGCGGCCACTGCACAGTGTGTCAACAAAGAAGGTTGGATATTCAGATGAAATCATAAAAAAGGAAGTAGCATGGCCTCTGATGGTGATTGAAGTGCATCCTTGCGCACAAAACTAATCCACTTCCCACATAAATCATCGTTTCCAGTAAAATTGCATTGCGTATGAACATTCAAACATCTCATTGGAGGTGTCAAAGGAAGAGGGGTGCTCTCTACTTACCTTTTCTACAGCCTGCATCCTCTCCGTGGTCCTCCCTTCCCTCCTGCATCCTCTCCGTGGTCCTCCCTTCCCTCCCTCCCTCTGGGTTGGCGCAAGGAACTGGAACGGGATGGGTGGCAACAGCTTCTGTAGATCCAGATTCGCACTGCCGGAGATTAACATGCATTAGGCCGCTGGGAAGCAGAAGAGGACCTGGGGCGGCAAGGCGGAGGCCAAGCTGAGCGGCTCGGGCGGCTCCCGCGGTGACCTGCGGCGAAGGGTCTCCCGCGGCAAAGGGTGCGACGAGCGGCCTCCGGCGGCGACCCACGGCGACCTTCGGCGAAGGCGCGGCGGCCGGGCGGGCGGTGAACAGGGCAGCGAATGGATGCGGAGGAGGCGAACGGCGCGATGGGCGGCTGCCGAGGCGACGGCCGCGACGGGCGGCCTCCGGCGGCGGCTCCAGCGGCGGGGCGGGCGCGCGGGCGGCGAACAACTCCTGGAGGGGCGAGAGGTCGTGCCGGGAAGTCGTGCGGGAGTGGGAGAAGTGCGTTGTTGGCAGAGTTTTTTTTAAAGGCGCGGCTGGTTTAGCGATCGATGGATTATTAGCGGCTTAATCCGTGGTTGGTAACGTTAAACACAGGAGGACTAAGAACCATTAGATCTTGATGATGGATGGATATGATTGTTTGGATCTGCCTCTCTCTTCCTTTTATAGTGGTAGTAGATTAATGACGGATCTACCCTTGAAAAAATTAACTGGTCCCACCAAAAAATTGTACCGGTCCCACTGCTAACTGTAATTTTCCATAATTTTTGTTTTGTAACTCCTCGTAATTCTTATTTTCCCACCATCAGATTAAGGTGGATGGACGGCTTGTAAAATCACCAATCACCGTAACAGTTGTATTAAATATATATTCTGAACATTACTTTAAATAAAAAAAATTACATGGTAATACGTGTCTCATTCATATCATAAAGAACAAAGTACAAGTCACGTAAAGACCGACATGACAAAACTGAAAAGATAACAGAACATCTCTGAGCTTGCCACCAACGCTCGTCACCTGCCACCGGCACCACCACAGCAGCCACCGAAGAAAAGAATGATGAAGCACCTCCTGACCCGAGCTCGATGCGGTTCCATCGCTGATAAGCAGCTTTACGGACCTCCAAGGTGGCTCACCAAAAGTGAAACCCTTACCGTTGAACGAATCAGACCGGGGCAACACCCCGGCCACGCCATCGAACTCCAGATCCGGCAACCCACCATGACTAAAACGCCGAAGGAGGAAACCATATCTGCCATCCACCAACCACGAGCCCGGCACATGCTCCGTCTTCCAGATGTCGTGGATGCAGACCACAATCTGCATCCGCTCCTGGACTACCTCCCAAGCTCCGCGCCGACGCCGGTGCAAACGCCGTCCCAACGGCGGAGCCCGAGGACACAGGTCCACCACGAGGATGCCGCCGCCGCCACGCCATCCTTGCTTGAACAGACTGATTTCCAAATCCATCCCCAAACATAGGACCGATGGCCTCGTCTAAATAAATTGACAACACGGCAAATACTACTCATGACGATCGATCTACGTATAATTAGTCTTGCTCTTTTTTTCAGGCTACAATTAGTCTTGCTAATTACGTGGACCTAGCATATGTATGGAAGAGAGCTACACCAATTATATTGTTCTAAAGAAAACTACGCCTATCAATTAAGTCGGTTTCCGTAGGTATACGTGCTGGACTCCAGCCAGGCAATAAAGTATGTACGTGTTGCGTAAGTAAGGGCGAACTCAAAAAACAGGTCCAAAACGATTGGTGGATCGATGACCGGCAGCGGCTTCGCCGGCGCAGTACCTAGCGAAACACAGAACACGTAGTCCATGGCGACATCCGTAAAGTGGGCCGATCTCCCTGACGATCTCCTTCAGTTGGTCTACCTCAACGTCGGCAGCTTCCTCCACCGCGTATGCTTCGCCGCCGTGTGTAGGTCGTGGCGAACCGTCGCTATCGCGGCAAGGCACGCCGCGCCGCCCACTCTGCCCTGGCTCATCTTCCCCTCCTTACACGGCGATGATTGCAAAACAATGCGTGCATACTGCCCCGAGGACGGCAGGGTCCTGCACGTCCCGCTCAAAAGCGAGGCGCTCGTCGGCAAGCGGCTAGTGGGAGCATACGACGGCGGCTGGGTCGCCGCTCTCGGGAAGGACAAGCAGCTTGCGGTTGTCAATGTGTTCACCGGTGTTGAGTTGCTCCTCCATGCAAAGAACATGAGGAATGTCTACTCGGGCTCCAAGGTTGTCTTCTCAAAATCCCCCGTGTCAAGTGACTGCATCCTCGCCACCATCACCCCGCGAAGCAACGTCGCCATCTGCAAGATTGGTTGTCTGGCCGACAGATGGACGACAAACGTATCTAATGGGCAGATCCTTAAGGATATCATATTCTACAATGGGAGATTGTATGGCCTCACTGCCTCGCAGGACCTGATCAGATTCGATATAGGTGTGAACAAATATGGCAGGCCTCTGGTCGCTGTTGACGTCGAGCTGCGTATCCAGATTGATAATGAACCTTTCATATGGTCAACTAACATTGTTGAGCTGCGAGGCAAGCTAGCGATGGTTCTAGGGAAATTGCCATTGTACAACAACAGCCGCGAGCCTTTCTTCAAGGTTTTTGTGCTGGCGGATGAATCGATGACAAAGTACGCTTGTAAGTGGGAGGAGGTAACGAGCTTGGGAGACTGTGCCTTATTTTTGGGGAAAATGTCCAGGGCGGTTGATGTGCCAGCGGTTGGACTTGGCAGCGTGGAGAGAAACCACATCTACGCTGATGATATGACACACTTGACAAGTTTGGATGGCCATGGTAATCGTGTATATCCTATGCAAGACGAAAGTAGTGACAATGTCGCGCGGAGGGTCAAATTAGCAGGATCTTATGTAGCAGCTCGCGATCAAACTGGCATGTGGGTACTCCCTCTTGGCATATGGGTACTCCCTCCTTATTTCTAGCCAACCAAGAGTAGTCTAGCGTGGGAGTTTTAAGTTTTCACTTTATTTCTAGTGTATCTGGTATTATGGTCACACACACAATAAATTTGACCTTGTAGATTGTAAAAGTTGCGGAGTATACATCGTCACATTTTACTATGAGATTAGATGCATTGTTAAAATAGTCGCTGGAAAAAACTATAGTGGTTGGGATATATGTGGTAAAATACTAGAATTACTAGTTATTCTCCTGACTGGTTTCACATGAATCGTTTCCATTCTTGTTCTCATGTATCAAAAAGGGGCAGAAACCCGGCTTTTCGCTAAGGAGCCTGCATTCTGGCCCATATGTAGTCGGTTTCCAGTCGCATGCATGCTGTGGAGGCCTAGTAGGCGGGCATTTTTTTATGTTATTTTTTGCATATGTTATGTAGCTATAGCTGATTTTTCGTTATTTTGTATCATTTTCATTTTTTTTCATTTCTTTTTTCTTTCTCCTTTTTCTATTTCTTTTCATTTACTATTCTATTCCTTTTTCATGTTGTTTTCTTTTCCTTGGTTTACTTTTTGTTTTTCTCCTCCGAAAGACGATGGAGCTGGCCGGAACTATATGCATGGTGGAAAGGGGATACATTAATGTACATAACTACGACAATATATATTACACATCATTTCACCGATAACGATTAAGTGCGTACACAACATATATATATATATATATATATATATATATATATATATATATATATATATATGTGTGTGTGTGTGTGTGTGTGTGTGTGTGTGTGTGTGTGTGTGTGTGTGTGTGTGTGTGTGTGTGTGTGTGTGTGTGTGTGAGATACATTATTTAGGTACTTGAGAACCCATCGCCGCTACTGTCGGTCCATTTGTTTTTAGTCATCGTCTTCAGAAGTTCGAGCATAAAACTCAAGCGGGTCACCTCGGGATCACAACAATCATACAATGGAGTATTCGACTCTACCACCAGTTGCTCTAGCTTGGCCTCCGCTCTAGAAGCTGCTCCGTCAGTACTCATCTCCTTGCGAAGCAGTTCTCGAACATGAGGGTCCCGCACGATTGAACTTAGGGCCAGACGAATTTGCGGCATGTAGTCCATGTTTTCTCCGCCGCCATGTCCGGCCTATTCTCCGACGACATGTCCGGCCTCTTCCCCGCTGCCATGTTCGGCGCCTTCTCCGCTGTCATTATCGGTCATCTCTTCGTCTGGCCCCGTGTCATCATTCAAGTAGAGGGTGGAGGGGGCATTAATGTAGATGGTGGAGGTGGCATTGTAGAGAGAAGAGATGTCGGAGAAGGAAAAGAGAAGAAAGATAGGTAGCAGTAATGGGGGAGAAGAAATTGATTGAGAAAGTGAGGGAGAGAGGAGGGGGGAGGGGGAAGAGGGGAGGGGAAACTGGCTACTGCGCCTTAGCAGAAGCGCGTGTCAAGGACAAACGCTACTGGTAAGTGTTGTAGAAGTAGGGAGCTACAATGAGGCGCGCTGCTGATAAGTGACGCCCACCACGTGGCACGGTGCAAGAATAGTTGTAGCGGGGTGCAACCGACATGCGCTACTGCTAAATAATTAGCAGTAGCGCTGCTGTAGAAGAGCTCGCTGTACTATACATACCCTGGGGGGGTACTGCGGGGGGCACTTAGCAGTAGCGCGTTACTGCTCCCCCGCGCTATTGGTAAATATGTAACAGTAGCATCGTTTCTTGTCCCTCGCTGCTGGTAATTAGCAGTAGCGTGCTTTCCTTACACGTGCTACTGATAAGCCTCTACCTATAAGCTTTTCTCTAGTAGTGTAAGTTAGCATCACTCCCTACTGGGCTAAGCTTGATATGGTAGTTGGTAATTTTAGTAGGGTCGAAGGTACGTTTTAGTTTTTTTTCTATGAGATGTAGAATATTATGAAACACGCGTGAAACTTTGCATGATTTTGGAAACTCATGTTATTCCGTAAAGGATAAATATATTCTTTCTGACCTTGTATAATGACCAAATAATAAAAAAACTGGATATTCCATATATCAATAGTTTTTACAAGACCCAGTGTAAACTGAAAGAGAAATCCGGTGTAAATTAACATGCATGTCGCTTTAAACCAACTCTGTTGATCTTATTGCATTCATCAAGTACTTCCTCTGTTCCTAAATGTAAGTCTTTTTAGAGATTGCAATAAATATCTACATACGGATGAATATAGACGTATTTTAGAGCGTAGATTCACTCATTTTGTTTCGTATGTAGTCTCTTATTAGAATCTCTAAAAAGACTTATATTTAGGAACGGAGGGAGTATATATGGACATTCTAACCGGCCAGAGATTCACGTATGAAATTGTCCTGTGTGGTACATTATTGCTGCCCAGACTAGTATTGTAGATGAGTTTTGCCCAAAAGATACACGGTTGCTGCCGGGATGCAAGTTTTTTTTTTTAAAACGGTACAGAGTGATGGTGCACGTGGTCAGTGTTGTAGCAGCTTCTCGTCTGACTTGGTGCATTTTCTTACCAATATCCTTGCGTGATTCACGTATGGCCTTTGTCCCCTGTTGTATATTATTGCCGCCCATACTGATACTGTACATAATTGTTGCCCATAATAAACATGCAACACGTAGAGAGTGATAGTGCACACGTCCTCAGTCAGTGTTCCAGCAGCTTCACCCGTGACTGCCACTTCAATCAGAGCCATGATGGCACGAGTGTGAGGATAAGGGCTTGCACTCTAAAATAAGGTCTTGCAATACAATATTACACTATGTCATGCCATATGTGCCTTATGATCTGCGATAAATGTTGAGGCCAGGTAGTTGCGGTGGTGGGCCTCTTCAACGACGACCGGACGCAAGATAATGGCGAGCCAGCGGCAGGTTCAGCGGTTCTCTCGGTGCAATTAAAAACAACAATTGTGAGATTTGTTTTGGAAACAAAAGAGAGACCGAGTCCTGGATAATGTGTTTATGCTCATTGGGGGATGAACATTAAAAGCAATATGAATTGATCGTCATAATTATTTTGCAAGTGGACATTCAAGAAATAGGTGTTTAATCGATTCATTGTGATAAAAAAAACACCTGAAGTTACCAACCCAGTTTCTTTTCACCAAGTTATCTTTGGTCAGAAGGACTCCTCTATGGATGAACCACAGATACATAAAATTTTGAAATTCATTAAACTTAGCATGATTTTGGAAACCCGTATTATTCGTTGAAGGATAAATATATTATTTCTGACCTTTCGTTTTATAATGCCTATTTCTTTTTGAAAATCTGGATATTCAAACATAGTTAATAAAAGATCCGGTGTATACTGAACGAGAAAGAAGGTGTAAATTAACATCTACTAGTTTTAAACCATCTCTGTAGGTCTTATTCCATTCATCAAATAAAACTCGACATTATAACCATCAGGTAAAACCAATAGCCCCTGCGTGATTCACCTATGAAATTCTCCTATATCATACATTAATGCTGCCCATACTGCTATGTTAGATGAGTTTTGCCCATAAGATACATGGTGGCTGTTGAGTATATTGTGTACGTGTATATGTGTGTGTAGGGCCCACCTCCGTTTTCCCTGTATAGATAAGGTTGTGGCCCACCTCTGTACTAATATATATGTGCCTGGTGCACCGATCAATACATCGCGATTGCACAGCCCATATTCTGTCTCTCTACATGGTATCACCTCGCAGCAGAACGGTCGTGCTGAGCGCATCCTTCGCACTCTTAATGACTGCGTTCGGACTCTTCTCTTTCACGCCAATGTGCCCCCGCGCTTTTGGCCTGACGCTCTTGCCACCGCTTCTCTTCTCATAAACATCCGTCCATGTCGTACTTTCATGGAACTTTACACCTCACCATCTTCTATTCGTGCACCCCCTCTTATGAAGGGCTTCGCATCTTGGCTGCTGTGCTACCCTAGCATCGCTGCCATGCGCCTCATAAGCTCGCACCCGCTCCGTCGCTTGCATCTTTCTCGGCTACCCACCTAACACTAAGGGTTACCGCTGCTACGATCCGATCTCTCACCGTGTTTTCACGTCCCGACACGTTACTTTGATGAGATGGTCTTCCCGTTTCAGCAGCAGCACCCTCGTCGTCTCGTCCCGCCGCCACCGGCGGCTCATCAACGACCTCGTCGGTGGATGAACCCGCCTAGTTCGTGGACCGCCTCCGGCTTTGGCGGTCCACGGGCCTCTGCGCGGCGCCCTCCACGGCGGCGCCCGCCTTCACCGCCGCCCCGTCTCGGCGCCCGGGTCGGCGCCTCTTCGTCGGCGCCATCGCCCCGCCTCGGCGGCCTCGCCGCCGCCCGCTTCGCCGGCCCCTTCGCGGCCGCCTCGCCCGGCCTCGGGGCGCGGGTCGGCCGCCTCCTCGCCCGGCGCCGCCGGCCCGTCACGGTCGCCTCGCCCGGCCGCCTCGCCCGGCCTCGGGCGCCACGGGTCGGCCACCTCGGCGCTAGCCACCTCGCGGTGGCCTCCTCGCCAACCACCTCGCCGGCCGCCTCGCCGCCCGACTTCGCCCGGCCCGGTGGCCCGTCCGGCCACATCACCCGGGCTCGTGCTGGCATTCACTGCCGAGCCTCCGGTACTCGCGTGGCAATGCGTCCTCGCCGCCTCTGCCGCGGAGCCGTCACCCATTCCTGCGTCCGCCCGCGCCGCCCTGCGTGATCCTCACTGGCTTGCGGCGATGCAGGAAGAGTTCGACGCTCTCCAGCGGAACCGCACCTGGACTTTGGTGCCCCGGCCTCCTCGCGCCAACGTCATCACCGGCAAGTGGGTCTTCCGTCATAAGACCCGCGCAGACGGTTCACTTGAGCGCTACAAGGCTCGCTGGGTGGTCCGCGGTTTCCGCCAGCGCGCCGGAGTCGACTTCACGGAGACGTTTGCCCCGGTTGTCAAACCGGGCACGATCCGCACTGTCCTCCAGCTCGCCGTCTCTCGCGGCTGGCCCATTCACCAGATGGATGTCTCCAACGCCTTCCTTCACGGCCATCTTGAGGAGCAGGTGTTTTGTGAGCAACCCACCGGTTTCGTCGACGCCTCATTGCCCGGCCACGTGTGCCTGCTGTCACGCTCTCTTTACGGGCTCAAGCAGGCACCCCGCGCCTGGTACCAGCGGATCGCCGGGTTTATTCAGACATTGGGCTTCAGCGTCACTCGCTCGGACGCCTCACTGTTTGTCTATCGCCACGGTGACACGACTGCATATTTGCTGCTCTACGTCGGCGACATCATCCTGACAGCCTCCTCCACAGCCGTTCTTCAGCAGATCACTCTGCGGCTGCGTGACGAGTTCGCTATCAAGGACTTGGGTGCTCTCCATTACTTCCTTGGCATTGAGGTCGTTCGGCGCCCGGACGGTTTCTTTCTTCATCAACAAGTATGCCCATGAGCTTCTTGGCGCTACCGCATGCTCAACTGCCATCCGGTTGCTACTCCTGTTGACACGAAGGCCAAGGTTTCTGCTCTTGAGGGTTCGCCTGCGTCGGATGCTCCATTCTATCGGTCTATTGTCGGCGCTCTTGATGCCAGACTCGCACCGGACCGGATCTTGATATGCTGTCCAGCAGGTGTGTCTCCACATGCCGCCCTCGTGACTCTCACTGGACTCTCGTGAAGCGGATCGCCGCTACATCCGCGCACGATGTCCCTTGTTGACACTCGCGGCGTCCGCTTCTTTGGAGATGGTGGCCTACTCCGATGCAGGTGGGCGGCTGCCCGACACTCGCCGTCCACCTCGCTCTGCGTCTACCTCGGTCCTTCCCTCGTCTCGTGGTCGTCCAAGCGACAACCCACGGTTTCGCGCTCTAGCGCCGAGGCTGAGTACCGAGCTGTGGCCAACGCTGTCGCCGAGTGCACACGGCCGGCAGTTGCCAGAGCTACATCACGATGTCTCCCGAGCCCACGGTTGTCTCTGCGACAACGCTCTGCGGTGTACCTCTCCGCCAACCCGTTCATCATCGCCGGACGAAACACATCGAGCTGGACATTCACTTCGTGCGCGAGCAGGTGGCTCTTGGACGCATGCGGGTTCTCCATGTGCCGACTGCTCAGCAGTTCGCTGATGTGATGACGAAGGGACTGCCGACTTCCACCTTTGAGGAGTTTCGTTCCAGTCTCTGCGTCACTGGCGCCGCTTCGACTGCGGGGGGGTGTTGAGTATATTCTGTACGTGTATATGTGTGTGTAGGGCCCACCTCCGTTTTCCCTGTATAGATGAGGTTGTGGCCCACCTCTGTACTAATATATACGTGCCTGGTGCACCGATCAATACATCGCGATTGCACAGCCCATATTCTGTCTCTCTACAGTGGCCGCCCAGATGCAAGTAAGTGATGGTGCACGTGTTCAGTTTTCTAGCAGTTTACCATGTGACGTGGCGTGTTTTCCTGTTCTTTAAAGGAAATTTTGACGCCAACGTGTAATACATTCCAATAGCCTTGCGTGATTCACGTATGACCATGTCCCCTATTGTACATTATTGCTTCCCATACTGATACTGTACATGATTGTTTCCCATAATATACATGCAAGTACGTACAAAATGTGGTGCACACGTCCTCGGTGTTCCAGCAGCTTCATCCGTGACTGCCACTTCAATCAGAGCCATGATGGCACGATTGTGAGGATAAGGGCTTGCACTCTATAAATAGGACATCAAGTTGATGGATCCAAGCATGCGTCGGAAAATAGAAGTTCCAACACAACAGACACCATTAGAGGGTGGGTGCAGCAGCAGGAGTTGAGGGTCCAAAGGCGCCGAATTTCTTCAGCTTCGCAAGTAAGTGATACTCAATGGCTTCTAAGCTTCCACTGGCAGGAGTTAGGACTTCCAATTATGAGCGTAGAGAGCTTCCAACAAACAGCTACCTGGATCTGGGTGGGCCTTATGGAAAATTTGTGCCTTTCATAATCGCGGGAGAAGGGGGCTTTGGGGAGCATAAGCAGCTCAACTGGACAAACTTGTTTTTACTGAACAAGCTTGGCAGCGACATAGACAGCGATCATGTAGAGGTGATCAATCAGATCAAAGTAGAGAAAGATGTTGAAAAGATTAAAGAGTTGATAAAGCTACTGCCTCGTGAAATTGCTGAGCAATTGGAGGGCCACGAGACACATGAGCAGGTCGAAATCCTGAGATATCTTAGCAGGAACATGGATCAGAGGATGTCCTATCTCAGCACGGAGATCCGGCGTCTAAGGAGTGACCTGGGAGAGGTGATGCAAGGTATCGGAGAGATACGCGAAGCATTGGCTAGGATGGAGCGCCAGAATCCTTGCTACCGCCCATGAACAAATGCATCAAGCCTGGAGCAAGTGCACCTGGAAGTTTCGTGTTTGCATTTCGTGTTTGTCTATATTGTGTTGTAATGAATAAAATTATGCGCTCCTTGTAGCGTATGATGTTGTACGAGTCTGAGTCGATCGAGTTTTATTAGCAACGTGTGCATGTATGTACTGTCTGCAGTTTGTTGTTCTTGTCAAGGGTTTGTAATGAATAAAATTATGTGCAGCTTGCTGCACATAATGTTGTACAAGTCTGAGTAGATCAAGTGGTTGTGGGGGTCCATGCATGTCAGCAATTGTTCCTCTCAAGTGTGTGCAACTTTGCATTAAAGAGATATGTATATAGTTGAATCTTATTTCATCCTCCCGATTAATGATCTAATATAATTGCATTACTTCCCACGCATCTCCACTTTACTCCGTAGGATCGTTGATTTGTTTAGCCAGAGCCTAAATATCAAACTCGATTAATTAAACAAAGAGTGCAGTTAATTAGGGGAAAACAAGTTGAAAACCTTATGGACGACTTGGCTGAAACACTCTCTACCCAAGGATGTTCGGTGATGTCTTCTTGTGCTGGTAACTATGATTTCACAGCTGTGTGCTCACTGCTCTTGCCAGCTCGCTGTTGCAAGCCGCCCTGCGCTACCCGGCTGAAAATACATAAATCCAGACTTTTTTTTAGCAACATCATGTGATTGTAATGTATAAAATTATCTGCATCTTGCTGCACATAATGTTGTATCAGTCTGAGTAGATCAAGTGGTTGTAGGCAATACAATAAGACCAAAAGAGTTACTTTTCTTATGAAATCTTGAAACTATATTCCCGTTAAATTATTTTTCAGTTTTATGACCCGGTCGTCCTGGTATTGGGTGAAGAGATACTTTTCATCCCAATGAAGGACCAAGCCACGTCTTCATTCTTGTAGCAGCTGAAGCAGCAGCCTTCGCTCACCAGGAGAACCAAAAGATTTAGAACATGGGGTTAAGGCTTGTTGTTAAAATTCATGTCCTACCAATTTGCAGAATTCAAAAGCCTATCTTAATTAAGAGGAACTAATAAAATCCTTGACATAACCTTGCCCACCATCACTGATTTTTTCTCTGTATAGGTCCACCGCCTCCTGGATGACCAGTGGTGCAGCCTAGAGATCAAAAGCAGGAGCAACTGAGTGGTAGCATTTCAATGTAATACGCCTCTACCTCATTCCTACTGGTAGAGTTACCATGAATGCTCTCTTCATATGATTAATTTCTAACTGACTAATGCAACGTAATTAAAATGTAGGCCTTTTCTTTGTTGTAAAAACTATATCGACATCGGTGCATAGCTA
This sequence comes from Aegilops speltoides, assembly GCA_021437245.1. Lineage (NCBI taxonomy): Eukaryota > Viridiplantae > Streptophyta > Magnoliopsida > Poales > Poaceae > Aegilops > Aegilops speltoides. The sequence goes on along the minus strand of CM038146.1, from coordinate 4,909,035 downwards.
AAATGTATTACTGTTACTATAGTTGCAACTGTTTGTGTATATAGTATGTAGTATGTTTCGCTGACACTCCATCAAAAACAGTTTACTCCAGTATGAAAACTTACACCTAAACCAATACAGGGCAGTGCAACACCGGCATCAAAAGTTTTTCCTCGTTCTCACATTTTACTAGCAGTAAAAACAGAATAAATTAATTTTGGCACCTGCAAGCAGAAATCAAAAGTTTCGTGGCTCTTTATAGCTTTCAGCAGGAGTACCTTTATTTGAAAAAAAGTAGCTTTAAGCAACCCAAAACACGGTCGAAGAACAGAGTTTCCACTGCTCTTGCTACTAACATCAGTCACTAGGCAGTACTTCTAAAACCAGAAGAAATCCTGGAAGCTTTTGGAAGAGCGATATTAGCTCATATGGCCTGGAAGTTGGTTTTTTCCGATAAAGGGCGATTTTATTATCTCAGAATGTAGCATCAAGAGGATACAAGGCATTATGAGTAACACCCGACCTCTGCATAACTAAGATGCACATAACCAAATTCAAAAGTCTGATAAAAATCATGAAATAAAAACCAACATATCAGCAACAGTAGAGTCCTATAGACCGACACTATGCCTATGTCGAAGGTGGTGGTGGATCGATCTAGAAGTTATGTTGCCACCCATGTTGGGAAAAAATTCCGTAAGCACCAGCTCACCCATGTTGGGCCTGGAAGTTGGCTGATGTAGGATAACATTTAAATTAATATAGGATAATATTCTAAATTAGTATACTGATAGCATTAGTTAAGCTGATGAGCGGACGCTGCATGTGATGGTTATGGGTCACCACTTGCCGGGCAGGAAATAAATACTACTTAATCAAGGTAGGGTTGACCTGGGTATATATTATAGATTATCTCTGTCATCAATTGATAGCAGCATCTCAGAGTTTAACTATTGGCTGGTACGATTGACTTTGATATTTGAGAGACAGCATCGATCCTAGCTGTTTCTGTCGGCCCTGAAATCAGTACCAAAATAGGATAAGCGCAAGCTATTTCCCTTAGGGAAACGTTTTCCTCCGGACGACCGGCGGAAGATTGCGCCGGTCTCCTGCTACCAACGCACTCGCGCGTTCACGGACGAGATGAGCCCAGTCGAATCTTATCCTTCTCCTTCTCCACCCATTTTTACCAACGTCCAGCTGCATCTCTCCCCCATCCATCGCTGCAGCCCACGTCTCGCCGGACGGGACCGCCATCCATTCCCGTATCAGGCCCCTGTCGCTGCAGCCCACATCTCGCCGGCGAGACCGCCATCCATTCCGTATCGAGCCCCTGTCGCTGCAGTCCACATCTCGCCGGCGAGGTGGTCGTCCACCCCCGCGGCCAGCTATTTTCCCCATGAGTCCCTTGTCGCTGCACCCCATGCTTGCGCTGCTGCCTCTTATACGCAGCTCAGGCGTTTTCCCCAGCGCATCGTCTCCAGCTGCGGCTATTTTGCCAGAACCCACGGCGAGTTGGATAATTTCCAAAACGGATGCTGGAATCAGCTTCTTGTTTTGCTACAACCGGCAAATAAAAAGCTGGAACCAGCATGTAGTTTTGGTGCATTGCCTGGAGTGTTTTCTACGGCAACAACGGCGGCCGCCTCATTTGTTGCATTCAACAAGACAAAAGCTTCTACCGGCGAGCTTTTTTGCTACCACAACGACTGACGAAAGTAGTGACCAGGAAATGGCTTTGCAGCAAATGATCTGTTTTCAAGCAAAGCTAGAGCTAGAACCAGCTTTTGTTTTTGCTACAACCGGCAAATCAAAAACTGGAACCAACCACAATTTTTGCTGCATCCTCGGAGTGTTTTCCACACTGACGGCGGAGTGCATGATTTTGTTGCAACCGGCAATCACAAAAGCTACAATTGGTGATCGATTTTGCTACAATGGCGATGGGGTTGTGACAACTACGAGCTATTTTTTGCTGGAACCAGCCAATTTTTTTGCTACCACCGACGGAAATTTTGTTGCTCGATGTAGATTCCTTCTGGCGAGCTCGTCGCTTTGGGTGCAGCGATCGGCGACCGACGTTGCCGGAGCCACGGCCATCACCAGGCGAGGGAGTTGCAACCAATGGGGTGAAAGCTTGCTGCATACATGGATTCGGCGAGAAACTCAGGAGACGACGGCGGCGGGGACGGCGACCGACAGCGAGAGCGGCGGCAGGGACGGCGAGTGCGGCGACCGGCGGTGAGGGAGGCGACGGGTGAGCGCACGCGGTGGTTCTTTGAGGCCGATCCTGTGCTCGTCCATGGAAAGATGCGATGTTGATCTGCTATTTTTCTAGAAGAGAAGTCGTCACGCTGGGAGGAAACGAGTGGAGGAAAGATCATGTGGCTACCAATTGTTAAATCGCGCGGTCCTGGTGCGACCGGCCCAAAGTTGGGCCGGTGCGCCGGTGCCTATAAGCGGCCTTTCCCTTATGCTAAGTTAGACTGCAGCACAACCCTCTCACCGACTGCCCACCCGCTCATCGACTCCTCTTCCGACCTCCGAACTGCAGCCCTGCCCAAAGCTCTAGGCAACCTTCGGTGGCTCTCCAGCACGACGCTGGGAGAAACAGACGTGAGCAACCCTGATTTTTCTTGCTTCCCTCCCGTCTCCTCCTTCCCCAATTTCGTTTTATGATTTTATTCCTCTTTTTGTGTTTTAGGATTTTTAGCCAGGTGATTTAAGTTGTTCCTGATTCACTGTACATACACTCAAGTATGAGTTGCAGCCATTCTTTGCCGGCTCCGACGGCCCCGCTGGAGGACGAGAACATCCTTCAGGAGATCCTCCTCCGCCTCCCTACACAGCCATCCTCCCTCCCACGCACCTCGCCCGTCTGCCCGCGTTGGCGCCGCATCCTCTCTGACCCCAAGTTCCTCACCCGCTTTCGCAGACACCACGAGAAACCTCCACTCCTCGGCTTCTTCGCCAAAACATGGGGCATGCCCACCGTCTTCAAACCAGTAGATCCGCCATACCACATCCCCGCCGACCGCTTTTCGGTGCCCAAGGCCAGCAAACCCTATGCTAGCTGGAATTTGCTTGGCTGCCGCCATGGCCTTGCCGTCCTAGTCAATATGTGGCAGCATCGCCAGATCATTGTGTGGGATCCACTCTCTGGTCAACAACACCGCGTGAATTTTCCACCGGGGCTAGATAAAAATGAAGTGGTGTTCTGGCATGCCTCGGTGATGTGTGCTGATGATCAAGATGGGCACGTGCACGGCGATTGCTTCTCGAGCCCGTTCAAATTGGTCTTGATCTGGGTTGTCAGACACAAGCAAGCATCTGTTTGCCTCTATGAATCCACATCTGGTGTATGGGGAGAGATTGTCACGGAAATTACAGATCAGATTTATTTCATAAGTCCAGGTGTCCTTGTTGGGAAAGAACTTTGCTGGTTGCTTAGTGGAGTTGGCGTCCTAGTGTTTGATCTTGAAAATCAGAACCTTGGTGTGATTAAGAACCCAGCAAATATTACCGCGTCCATCGGATCCGTTCAGCTCACATGGACAAAGGATAGTAGACTTGGCCTAGCATACTTGTCTAAACAGACCATTCAATTATGGGAGCAGAAGTCGGACTATGATGGTGTTGTCAGATGGGTTCTTCTGCAAACAACCATTCAACTGGAGGAGCTCTTTCCACAGATGTTTATGAACGAAGAAAGTATAAGAATAAAGGGGTACAATGACAAATCAGTAGAAATAAAGGCGTATGATGAGATCACAAATGTCATTGTTCTGTCTACGATTAGAGGTGACTTCACGCTCGAAGTTGACACGATGGAGATCAAACATATTATTAAAAGAAATTTCAAGTCTTCAAACACCTACTATCCCTACGCGAATTTCTATACCGCAGGTAATTCCACCCTATCTACATTGCACAAGCAAAAGAAAATCCAGTTAGATTGTTTTGCTAAGATTCATTAAGATAATTTTGGTACGTGATTCATGCAATACTATTCACGTGATTAAAGATCGACTAGATATATAAGAATATGCTCAGTATGATGATCGTATGGTGATGTAACTTCTTAGTTTAATTAAAACGGGGCTATATTGAAGGTAGGACAATAATACAATTTTTACTATGTTGCATGCTAACTTGTTGCGTACCCACTGCTACTTGCACTTATCTATAATTTTTCACTAGGGGTTTCTAGTAATTTGAAAATGGCAACAATTTCATCAAAATGATATATTGAAACTATATGTTATCTTGAATAGCAATTTTATTGGCACATTTGGAAGCTTGAATCTTTTTATTTGTTCCCACTCATTTATTCTTCATAAACATAAAAATATCATTGTCGATCTTGATAATAATCATCAATTCATAATGCCATGTGCTTTATTTCTTATCGATAACAATGCTAGTTCATTAAATTCTAAAGGTGCTAGATAATGGGATGCTAATTTCTTCACTGCGGTTTCATAATATATACATACTCTGTTTGGGCCATTGGTCATAACCCGTATAGGTGCTCTCGACAACATTATTGAAGAGATGCATTTTCTATGAACATCTAATTTGTCTTACCATTATTTTTAACAATTGATGCCATGGACCTGACAATATATGTGGCTTAATTTACTATCCTTGTAGAAAGTTATACTTTCACCTCATCCAGTTAATAAAAAGATATGGTGGTTTATCAATGATTCAACTACTCTTTGCAAATTTTCAATTGATTTTTGGTCTTGTTTTACTTTTAGCCAAGGGAGTTGGATGGAAATGGTTGGATCTAGAACTTTGAACACAAGAGATCAACTAATGTGCCATATGGGTTCAATAGGTGAGGTGAACTTATCTTCTTGCTATGTCCGTACCTTTTAAAGTTAAGGCAGTATATGTTTTCATCTTGGATACTCAATTTATATGATGATGTTTTCTTTTCAAGTTTCTAGTTCATTAACTTGATTAATTTCTAAAACGTCATGTAAGTACAGTTCTCTAAAGTATGTTGTCTATTTAGAACAATGTCTGAAGTCTAGTCTTTGCATCTAGTGGCTGGATTCATGCGGTCACTGATCTTTTACTAGTTTATATTCCAATATTATGTATTTATGTAGCAAAAGCAAATGTGAACTTGTCAACCATAGTGGTCAAAGTTGCGGCAACACAATCTAATTGTTCTTCTTTTTTTGTTATCCATTTGTATTGTTGTTTATTAATTAATCTAACTATGTTCTCAAATGATTCAACTTTGGACATTTTCGTATAATTTACACAATGGAAATATTAAAATCTATTGTTTGAATCATGCAAAATTAAGCTAGCCTGTGAGAGTAGTACAAAATTGATTGACCCATATTGCAATGATTCTTATGTAGGTATCTACTGTATACATGGGTTTCTGAAACAAAGAAAAAATGGCTAGTTGGTGTAGCATGTTGTGGTATGTGATGTTGCCGATGTTGTGGAAAAAAGTCTCAAGTTGCTGCATAAAGCATCAAGGATCAAAGCTTGTTGGCAAAAATCTTGTAGCTACCAACCAAGAGCACAAGAGCATGCAAAGAAAATTGTGGAAGTTTAACATTGAAGCACAAAATAAGGCAATGTTTCGTGTAGAGCCCATTTAATTATTTCGTGTGTAATGGCAGATTCAATGCTTTAATTTTTCATTTTTTATTACATATTGACTTGATCCAGAGATGTGAGTTCTTATGTACATATGGACCTGCTGGTATATCCAAAAATTCTACAAGCATGCTCGAGGCTATTCAAACTTTGGTAGGGATCCCACACTCCCTTATAGTCCATCATTATGGACATTTGAGCGCACCGTTGTAGAAACTTATGAAATGGCGAATTCTGCATTGATTGCATCTGTTACTTGTGCACATGTGTGTGAATAAAATAGCACCTAAGTTATGCCAGATAAATATGAAAGAATTTGCAGTAGCTCCTTACCTAAAATAAAAGATCGACGGTGAGTATATTAAAGTTAGGTATACCTTAACTAAAATTGTAGCTAATACAACTACACCATATAACTACAGTTAAAGTTCAGAAATTAGATAGGTCACGGTTCCACATTAAGACAATTACTTTGCATTAACCTTAACTAAAACTAGAGCTAATACAACCGCACCATATAACTACAGTTAAAGTTAATAAATTAAATTGGTCACGGTTCCACATTAAGACAATTACTTTGCATTAAATTAGGTCCACAAAAAATGTATATATGCTCAGTTAATGTAGGAGATTGTGTAGAAGGGTCCAGTTCATAGCATGTAACTTAAATGATAGATGAACTGAGTATAACTATATACCATCTTAAGACGATACTGAAGATTAGGCTCGATAGAATGCAAAACGTAGGTTAATTAATATCAGAGCTGAACGATACTGAAAGCACCATTCATGATATTTAAAGAATAAATTAAGCATAAGCATCGCTCTCCCTAAAAACCATGAGCAGCACATAGCAAGATTAAATCGTTGAATCAGCTGTCAGTAATTTTGTAGCATCAACTCGAGTTATTACCAAAATCAGACCAATGAATCTGTTTGCATTGTTATAGACAGAGCAGAAATTTATCGTAGAATTTTCTCACCTACAATCACCGTATTCTGCTTGTATGACAAAAATCTGCTCGACCTAGCTATCTCACATACAGGGATGAGGGATCTTTATGTAATATTGAGGCTAGCAATTCTTCTACCATGTGGCAAGTGCTACACCGATTATGCCAGGTTTATTGGATAAAAAGGTGCTTCTCTGACCTGTTAGTATGAGCAACTGCAACTTCAACAATCTAATAAGATAATGGCAGACCAGCTATGGGACCCAGTAGATGCAGCCTGGATGGGCGAGCAGCATGAAAAAGGGACCAACTCCATGAGACCAAATTAGGATGGATTGAATATTAGACAGTCCATTGAAGAAACAAAAACAGAAAACAATCCAGATAAAGTGAATGACAAAAACGATGCGGATAATAGATGTGAAAAACAAACGTTCTTCAAAAGGGGAAGCATCAATCAGATGAAACCTCTCATGATAGCATAGGCGAAGATGCAAACACTTAATCAGAGACGTGATCAATCATGAGGAAGCCACTCCATGACTCAGCCGTGTTAGAGATGAAGAAAGAGAACGGAGATAGGATTTGTTTTTTGTGCAGAAAGAATTTTAATTAAATGCGAGAGAGTTAACAGTTTTGGGCCGTGACTTCTCTTTTTTTTCTATTCTATCGCTATTCTTCCATCATATCGTGTCTTGGCCAAAAGAACAATCAGATCGTAATATTTTTTTGAGGGGAGATCGTAGCTTTTTTTTTCTAAAGGAGAGATCATAGTTTTTCTTTTCCATGAGATATGCTATTCTTTTTTTAGTGTCCACTTAGAATGTTCAATCTGAGCTGTTATAATTTGGTCCCACAATATTATCTGTTCCTAATTTCTACTCCCTCCGTTCCTAAATATTTGTCTTTCTAGAGATTTGAACAAATGACTACATACGGAGCAAAATGAGTGAATCTACACTCTAATATATGTCTATATACATCCGTATGTAGTAGCCCATTTGAAATCTTAAAAAGACAAATATTTAGGAACGGAGGGAGTAATTAACATGAGAATTTCTAGGGAGTGCCTAATTAGTATAGGTATAGATAGATAGATAGATAGATAGATAGATAGATAGATAGATAGATATATTGTTGAAGCCTGCGATTGGTAGTATAACAAAAGAAGGCAGTGCAACACGTGTATCAAGACTTTCTTGGTTCTCACATATTACTAGAGCTGATAACTTCCAGATTTTACAGTTACATCAACGCGTCATTAGGCAGTGGTAGTAAAAATAGAAGAAACTCTGTGCCCGGGTGGGATATGCAACTTTTGGGAGGTAGATCTCGATCGGTTCATACGTCCTGCAGGTTCACCACTAGAGAATATAAACGTAATGACTCTTTGTAGGAGAAGTGCTTAGATTTCCTACAGTCGCTGGATGCTTCAGGATAGTTTTTTAAATTAGGCAGTTCAACTGATGACAGGATGCTGCATGTGATGGTCATGTGTCACTCGCCGACCAGGAAATAAATACTACTCCTACTACTAAATCAATCGAGACGTACAATTGACCTGGTAGGTATAATAGATTATCTCTGACATCAGCATCGATCTTAGCTGTTCCTGTCTGCCATGAGACGCAAGCTAAGTCTCCTGTGACATCAGCATCGATCTTAGCTGTTCTTGTCTGCCACAACACCCTCTCACCGGCACCACGTTCAGCCCCACCCGCCCCATACGCCTTCCCCAACCTCCGACGCTTGGACTCGCCCCCAGCATCCGGGCGACGATTCTCTTGCTTCTCTGAGAACTTGCTTTCCCAATTTGAGTTTAGGCGTCGATTCAGGTGTGCTTCCGGTTTTCATTAGCATGCTCTGTGGATGGATGGATCCTTGCAATTTCGTTCCCTGATCTCCTTGTCGTATGACACCTAGATCGATGGATCTCATGGATTCAGAAAGCCAAGCCATGGATTCGGCATCGCTGCTGCCACCAGGTTAGTATCTCATCAACGTCAACGCCGTGAATATTGAGTCCTGTTGTGTTCATATCAAGGCTAAGATCGCCTTTTTTTTCCTCAATGTGCAGATGGAAGATGGTTAGCCTGGATGAGCCGCCACAATTCCCCGCCAGTGCATCCGCTGGACGACGAGGACCTCCTGCAGGAGATTCTCCTCCGCCTCCCTCCGCAGCCATCATCTCTCCCCCGCGCTGGCATCGCATCCTCTCCGACCCCAAGTTCATCAAAAGCTTCCGTAGACACCACCAGAAACCCCCGCTTCTCGGTTTCTTCTTCACTGAATTGGGTTTTCCCACCGTCTTCAATCCTGCTCTCGACCCACCCGATCGCATCCCTTCCGAGCGCTTCTCCTTGCCCAAGAATAGATTCAATGCCAGCCAATACTTTCTCGGTTGCCGCCATGGCCTCGCCGTCCTATCCAATTTGCACCTGCGTGAGATCATCGTGTGGGATCCCCTCAGTGGTCAACAACACCGCGTGACATTTCCACCGGGGCTTGACCACAACAAAGTGACGTACTGGCATGCCGAAGTGTTGTGCGCTGATGCCGAATATGGGCATGTGCACGGCGATTGCTTCTCGAGCCCGTTCAAATTGGTCGCAATCTGGGTCGTCAGATGCACGCAGGCATTTGCTTGCCTCTATGAATCAGCCACCGGTGTATGGGGAGACACTGTCCTCACGGAGGTTACAAAACAGATTTACAATTATAGCATGAGGCCTGGCGTTCTTATTGGGAATACACTTTGTTGGTTGCTTTCTGGCGGTGACGTTCTGGCATTTTGTCTTGAAAGCCAGAGCCTTCGTGTGATGAACAAGCCGTTGGAAATCAAGTACACCTCGGGATCTATTCAGCTCTTAAGAACAAAGGATTGTGGTATTGGTCTCGCATATTTGTCAGAAATGACCATTCGATTATGGGAGAGGAAATCAAATTGTCATGGCATCGTCGGCTGGGTGCTTCCAAAAAACTGTGCTATTGCAGGAGGTCTTTCCACAAGGAATGTTTAGTGAGAGGAAATGGGTGCACATAACAGGGTATGCTGAGGAGACAAATATGATTGTTCTGTCTGTGTTGAGAGATGACTTCATGCTGCATCTTGACACGATGGAGGTCAAACATATTCAGCAAAGAAAAGGAGATGGATTTACCTTTCCGTACGCAAATTTCTATGTTGCAGGTAATGCCTCCATATCTATGTTACACTGGCAAAAAAGTCCAATTAGGTTATTTTTCTTTTATTTGGTACAGTTTCTTTTCGTACGTGCTTGTTGTCCTATTGTTGATCTGATGATGGATTGACTAGATACATAAGAGCGTGTTGAGTTATTTTTTCTTTCGGTGCGGTCATTATATGGTGATGTAACTTCATAGTTCAAAAATAGGCTACATTAAAGCTAGACCAGGAACATGGTTATTACTACATTGTCTACCCATTGCTACATGCTAACAATCGTTTCATTGCCAACTCATTTGTACATGCATTTATCCAGTAGTAACCATGGGGTCATGGGGAGGTTTCCAATAATTAGAGATTGGCAACAATTTCCCAAAAATAATATAGCGAAACCAGCAGATATCTCGAATGGCAATTCGGTTGGTACATTTGGAAGATAATCTTGTTATATTTTTTCAATCATTAAACTTCAATGCACATTTTTTGATGGAAACAAATGCAGTAATTCTTCTAGGCAACATGCTTAGTGAGTCATTAGATGCTTAAGTAGGTCAACCGGCATAGTTTGGACAATATTTCAAACTGATGTACTAGCATTAGTTACTTCAACGAAGACAGGACACCACATGTGATGGTTATGGATCACCACTCACTGAGCAATAAAATACAAATTAATGATTGTACAACTCACCTGGTACAGATAAGTAGCTTGTCTCTAGCATCAATTAATATATTTGAATCATCATCTTTTTTTCTCCCTAACTAGACACTTGGGTTAATCATATAGAGCTATATGAGATGTCTTGACTCTTGATACAATTTTGAAGGAAGGATGGGATGTAACTAATCTATAAACATAGTTATTTGAATCATAATCTCGTCGCCCAGTAATAGATATAACTGACTAAATTACATACAACTAATGATTATTAGGATTGACCTGGATATCTGAAGAGAGATCGTCAATGTCCATATTAGTTGTTATTTTCTTCCATGAAGTGTCTCCTTTGCTAAGTTATGTTCTAGGCTCTAGCACAACCATCTCGCTGGGCACTGTGTCCAGCCTGCTCCTAACCCCTTGGCAGCTGTCCGACCGGACATTAGGAGAAACAGGCTATGAAAACCCCTAATTTTGTTGCTTATCTTATGTTTCATGCTGCTTTTCCAATTCCCAGTTTGACGATTCTCTTCTTCTCTTTGTGTTTTAGGAGCCTTAGCCGATCTCGGCTAAGCGGATAACTGTCTTTGACCCTCTTTTGTCGGCAATAGCACCCCCACTGGATGGGGCGGACTTCCTCCATGAGATCATCCTCCACCTCTCTACCCAACCAACCTCCCTCCCACATGCCATCCTTGTTTGTCCGCATTAGCGCAACATCCTCTAAGACCAAACTTCATCCCCCACTTTGACAAGCACCACCTGGAAATCCCTCTACTTCGCTTTTTCAAAGGATTGTATCACACGAAACAAGTCTTTACTCGCACCTCATACACACACACCGACCATACACCAGTTGCTTACTCCCCGTAACCTTACTTGATAATGAACACTCATACTTCATATGTTGCCTCCATGGTCTTTCAATCTTGAAAAAATGGTCGGAATTGTGAGATAGTCATGTGTGATCCTCTAACTGGCCAATAGCCAGCGAGACTTTTCCATCGATGTTATGCAACACCCTTGCATGCTAATGCCGAAGATGGAGATGTCCAAGGAGGTGGCTTCTAGATCCCACCAAATTGGTTTTCGTGGATGCACACATCCATTAGGTTCTCTCTGTGACCCGTCGTGTAGTATTTGGGTAAATATATGCTCAATGGTGATATCAAAGGCAATTTTTAGGTAAGGCCCATCATCTTTGTGGGGAATGCGACCATGTTTGAAGAACTTGTGCTTTCAGCTCTTGGGGATGGAGGATGGTGGACTTAGCATTGTAGTTTTGTCGAAACTAGCCATCGAAACATGGGACAGAATATTTAACTGTGATGGTGTTGTCGGATGGGTGTTGTGGCAGAAAACTATTCCACTTGAGGGATTATTCAGTGGGAAATGCGTAGTGACGGTTAAAGTTTAGTTTTTGTGGGGTATGATGAGGAGTTGAGGACACATATCTGATTGGTCTATCCACGATGATTAGCGTCCTCATGCTACAATTTGACTTGTTGCAAATCGAATATATTACTAAAAGTAGTGACATATTCTACCTTATGTATCATTCCTACGCAAATTACCATACGAGGTAATACCGCTCAATCTACATTACCCATGTGAAGAATGTCCAATTAGTTTCTTTTCCTTGGATTCATTACTATTACATTTAGTTCATGGTTGTTGTAATACTGTTCAAGTGATTAAGGATGACAGATATAGAAGAATAAATTGAGTTGGTTGTTAATTTTTTGGTCCAGTGGTCTTATGGTGAAGCAATTTTTTGCTCCAGTGATTTTATGGTAAAGCAATTTTCGGTCCACTGATTTTATGGTTATGTGTTTGTATTGTATTTTCATCAGGAGGTTGGTAACAAATGGAGTCTAGCACTAATGTCCCTAGTTTGCTTAAATATTGACTAAATATTTATTAATAATTCCTGATTAAATCATTTTATTTGAACCTGCAAGTTGCCATAAAATGTCCTTTATTATTTGGTAGTGATTATTATCCTTGTTCCTTTCACTCGGCGATATTTATATGTAGCATCATTTACACATTTTTATGTTTGTCGCAAAAGATAGTATCCTACACTTTGTAGGTATGACATATATACTATCAAATTCAACATTACTGGGGGTTTATTGGACTTTTTTTAATTGCAGGTATGCAAGTTGCTGGTGGAGACATAGGAGATGAAACTTTGGATGTAGTGGATGAACTAATGCACTATCTTGGTGTCCCTGCTCACCTTGATATTGATGAGTTTTGAAGTAAGATCCATGTACATGACTCACTTTAACACCACCTGCCCTTTTCTTATATTGTCCATAACCTAGGGATTCCTTTCATCTATAAGATCGGATGCACAAATGATAATGTTATCATATGCATTCTCAAACTTCGTCTTACACACCAATCCACTTTCCTTCCTTACTTGCATCGAATATAGGGTCTCATGCAAGATCAAGAAACCCTCCAGAATATATCTATTTCAAAGAATGGATATCTGAGTTCTGCTAATCAGCGGTGACACAACCAAAGTAATGGTTGATTTTCTACCTTCAAATAAGTTCTTTATGAAGAAAACTTGACCCTTTATTCCTTGAACTCTGTAGAGATGCAAACATGAACCAACTAATAAAACTAGACACCCATAAATGGAAATATCTCTGTCCATTGCTTATATGTCCTACTTGTCGACTAAAATTTACTTTTTAGTTAAGTGCAAAAAGGATAATTTCAAAAAGAAAACATACAAGTGGTTTTAGAACTCAACATCCATGTTTGTTCACTGAGAGTTGGCCAGTGATCAAGTACTTAATGTTGGGGAACGTAGTAATTTCAAAAAAATTCCTACGCACACGCAAGATCATGTTGATGGCATAGCAACGAGAGGGGAGAGTGTATGTCCACGTACCCTCGTAGACCATAAGCGGAAGCGTTAGCTGCTTGCGGTCGATGTAGTCGTCGTCTTCACGATCCGACCGATCCAAGCACCGAACGTACGGAGCCTCCAAGTTCAGCACACGTTCAGCTCGATGACGTCCCTCGAACTCCGATCCAGCCGAGTGTCGAGGGAGTGTTCCGTCAGCACGACGGCGTGGTGACGATCTTGATGTTCTACAGGCGCAGGGCTTCGCCTAAGCTTCACGACGATATGACCGAGGTGGAATATGGTGGAAGGGGGCACCCCACACGGCTAAGGAACGATCCGTAGATCAACTTGTGTCTCTGGGGTGCCCCCTGCCCCCGTATATAAAGGAGGGAGGGGGAGGCCGGCCGGCCCCTTTGGGCCCGCCAAGGGAGGAGGAATCCTCCTCCTAGTAGGAGTAGGATTCCTCCTTTCCTAGTCCTACTAGGAGGGGGAAGGAAGGAGGAGAGGGGGGAAGGAAATGGGGGCGCCGCCCCCCCTCCTAGTCCAATTTGGACTAGAGGAGAGAGGGTCGCGCCCACCCCAGGCCGCCCTCTCTCTTCCCACCTAGGCCCATGTGGCCCATTAACTCTCCCGGGGGGTTCCGGTAACCCCCCCCCCCGGCACTCTGGTTTTCTCCGAAAACTCCCGGAACCTTTCCGGTGTCCGAATATAGTCGTCCAATATATCAACCTTTATGTCTCGACCGTTCCGAGACTCCTCGTCATGTCCGTGACCACATCCGGGACTCCTAACAAACTTCGGTACATCAAAACTTATAAACTCATAATAAAACTGTCATCAAAACGTTAAGCGTGCGGACCCTACGGGTTCGAGAACTATGTAGTCATGACCTAAAACCATTCTCGGTCAATAACCAATAGGGGGACCTGGATGCCCATATTGGTTCCTACATATTCTACGAAAATCTTTATCGGTCAAACCACATAACAACATACTTTGTTCCCTTTGTCATCGGTATGTTACTTGCCCGAGATTTGATCATCGGTATCCAATACCTAGTTCAATCTCGTTACCGGCAAGTCTCTTTACTCGTTCCGTAATACTTCATCTCATAACTAACTCATTAGTTACATGCTTGCAAGGCTTAGGTGATGAGTATTACCGAGAGGGCCCAGAGATACCTCTCCGACAATCGGAGTGACAAATCCTAATCTCGAATTACGCCAACCCAACATGTACCTTCGGAAACACCTATAGAGCACCTTTATAATCACCCAGTTACGTTGTGACGTTTGGTAGCACACAAAGTGTTCTTCCGGTAAACGGGAGTTGCACAATCTCATAGTTGCAGGAACTTTGTGTAAGTAATGAAGAAAGCAATAGCAGTATACTCAACGATCAAGTGCTAGGCTAACAGAATGGGTCATGTCAATCACATCATTCTCTTAATGATGTGATCCCACTAATCAAATGACAACACATGTCTATGGTCAGGAAACATAACCATCTTTGATTAATGAGCTAGTCAAGTAGAGGCATACTAGTGACTATAGTTTTTGTCTATGTATTCACACATGTATCATGTTTTCGGTTAATACAATTCTAGCATGAATAATAAACATTTATCATGATATGAGGAAATAAATAATAACTTTATTATTGCCTCTAGGGCATATTTCCTTCAGTCTCCCACTTGCACTAGAGTCAATAATCTAGATTACACAGTAATGATTCTAACACCCATGGAGTCTTGGTGCTAATCATGTTTTGCTCGTGAGAGAGGCTTAGTCAACGGGTCTGCAACATTCGGATCCATATGTATTTTGGAAATCTCTATGTCTCCCACTTGGACTTGGTCCCGAATGGAATTGAAGCGTCTCTTGATGTGCTTGGTCCTCTTGTGAAATCTGGATTCCTTTGCCAAAGCTATTGCACCAGTATTGTCACAGAAGATCTTCATTGGTCCCGATGCACTAGGTATGACACCTAAATCGGAAATGAACTCTTTCATCCAGACTCCTTCATTTGCTGCTTCAGAAGCAGCTATGTACTCCGCTTCACATGTAGATCCCGCCACGACGCTTTGTTTAGAACTGCACCAACTTACAGCTCCACCATTTAATATAAACACGTATCCGGTTTACAATTTAGAATCGTCCGGATCAGTGTCAAAGCTTGCATCGACGTAACCATTTACGACTAGCTCTTTGTCACCTCCATATACGAGAAACATATCCTTAGTCCTTTTCAGGTATTTCAGGATGTTCTTGACCGCTGTCCAGTGATCCACTCCTGGATTACTTTGGTACCTTCCTGCCAAGCTTATTGCTAAGCATACGTCAGGTCTGGTACACAGCATTGCATACATGATAGAGCCTATGGCTGAAGCATAGGGAACATTTTTCATTTTCTCTCTATCTTCTGTTGTGGTCGGGCATTGAGTTTGACTCAACTTCACACCTTGTAGCACAGGCAAGAATCCTTTCTTTGCCTGATCCATTTTGAACTTTTTCAAAATTTTGTCAAGGTATGTGCTTTGTGAAAGTCCTATTAAGCGTCTTGATCTATCTCTATAGATCTTGATGCCCAATATGTAAGCAGCTTCACCGAGGTCTTTCATTGAAAAACTTTTATTCAAGTATCCCTTTATGCTATCCAGAAATTCTATATCATTTCCAATTAATAATATGTCATCAACATATAAAACTAGAAATGTTACAGAGCTCCCACTCACTTTCTTGTAAATACAGGCTTCTCCAAAAGTCTGTATAAAACCATATGCTTTGATCATAATGTCAAAGCGTTTATTCCAACTCCGAGATGCTTGCACCAGTCCATAAATGGAACGCTGGAGCTTGCACACTTTGTCAGCACCTTTTGGATCAACAAAACCTTCCGGCTGCATCATATACAACTCTTCTTCTAGAAATCCATTCAGGAATGCAGTCTTGACATCCATTTGCCAAATTTCATAGTCATGAAATGCAGCAATAGCCAACATGATTCGGACAGACTTAAGCATCGCTACGGGTGAGAAAGTCTCATCGTAGTCAACCCCTTGAACTTGTCGAAAACCTTTCGCAACAAGTCGAGCTTTATAGACAGTAACATTACCATCAGCGTCAGTCTTCTTCTTAAAGATCCATTTATTTTCAATGGCCTGCCGATCATCGGGCAAGTCAACCAAAGTCCATACCTTGTTTTCTTACATGGATCCCATCTCAGATTTCATGGCCTCTAGCCATTTTGCGGAATCTGGGCTCATCATCGCTTCCTCATAGTTCGTAGGTTCGTCATGGTCAAGTAACATGACTTCCAAAATAGGATTACCGTACCACTCTGGTGCGGATCTTACTCTGGTAGACCTACGAGGTTCAGCAGAAATATGATCTGAAGTTTCATGATCAATATCATTAGCTTCCTCACTAATTGGTGTAGTTGTCACGGGAACCGGTTCTCGTGATGAACCACTTTCCAATAAGGGAGTAGATACAGTTATCTCATCAAGTTCTACTTTCCTCCCACTCACTTCTTTCGAGAGAAATTCCTTCTCTAGAAAGGATCCATTCTTAGCAACGAATGTCTTGCCTTCGGATCTGTGATAGAAGGTGTACCCAACTGTCTCTTTTGGGTATCCTATGAAGACACATTTCTCCGATTTGGGTTCGAGCTTATCTGGTTGAAGTTTCTTCACATAAGCATCACAGCCCCAAACTTTAAGAAACGACAACTTTGGTTTCTTGCCAAACCACTGTTCATAAGGCGTCGTCTCAACGGATTTGATGGTGCCCTATTTAACGTGAATGCGGCCGTCTCTAAAGCATAACCCCAAAACGATAGCGGTAAATCGGTAAGAGACATCATAGATCGCACCATATCTAGTAAAGTACGATTACGACGTTCGGACACACCATTTCGTTGCAGTGTTCCAGGTGGCGTGAGTTGCGAAACTATTCCGCATTGTTTCAAATGTAAACCAAACTCGTAACTCAAATATTCGCCTCCACGATCAGATCGTAGAAACTTTATTTTCTTGTTACGATGATTTTCTACTTCACTCTGAAATTCTTTGAACTTTTCAAATGTTTCAGACTTGTGCTTCGTTAAGTAGATATACCCATATCTGCTCAAATCATCTGTGAAGGTGAGAAAATAATGATATCTCGCCACGAGCCTCAACATTCATCGGACCACATACATCTCAGATGTATGATTTCCAACAAATCTGTTGCTCTCTCCATAGTTCCGGAGAACGGTGTTTTAGTCATCTTGCCCATGAGGCACGGTTCGCAAGTACCAAGTGATTCATAATCAAGTGATTCCAGAAGTCCATCAGTATGGAGTTTCTTCATGCGTTTTACACCGATATGACCTAAACGGCAGTGCCACAAATAAGTTGCACTATCATTATCAACTCTGCATCTTTTGGCTTCAACATTATGAATATGTGTATCACTACTATCGAGATTCAATAAAAATAGACCACTCTTCAAGGGTGCATGACCATAAAAGATATTACTCATATAAATAGAACAACCATTATTCTCTGATTTAAATGAATAACCGTCTCGCATCAAACAAATCAAGATATAATGTTCATGCTCAACGCAGGCACCAAATAACAATTATTCAGGTCTAAAACTAATCCCGATGGTAGATGTAGAGGTAGCGTGCCGACCGCGATCACATCGACTTTGGAACCGTTTTCCACGCGCGCCGTCACCTCGTCCTTGGCGATTGCTCGCTTATTCCGTAGTCCTGTTTGAGTTGCAAATATTAGCAACAGAACCAGTATCAAATACCCAGGTGCTACTACGAGCTCTAGTGAGGTACACATCAATAACATGTATATCACATATACCTTTGTTTACTTTGCCATCCTTCTTATCCGCCAAATACTTGGGGCATTTCCACTTCCAGTGACTAGTCTGCTTGCAGTAGAAGCACTCAGTTTCAGGCTTAGGTCCAGACTTGGTTTTCTTCTCTTGAGCAGCAACTTGCTTGCCGTTCCTTTTGAAGTTCCCCTTCTTCTTCCCTCTGCCCTTCTTCTTGAAACTAGTGGTCTTGTTGACCATCAACACTTGATGCTCCTTCTTGATTTCTACCTCCGCGGCTTTCAGCATCGCGAAGAGCTCGGGAATAGTCTTGTTCATCCCTTGCATATTATAGTTCATCACGAAGCTCTTGTAGCTTGGTGGCGTGATTGAAGAATTACATCAATGACACTATCATCGGAAGATTAACTCCCGGTTGAATCAAGTGATTGTTATACCCAGACATTCGAGTATATGTTCACCGACGAACTATTCTCCTCCATCTTGCAGCTATAGAACTTATTGGAGACTTCATATCTCTCAATCCGGGCATTTGCTTGAAATATTAACTTCAACTCTGGAACATCTCATATGCTCCATGACGTTCAAAACGTCGTTGAAGACCGGTTCTAAGCCGTAAAGCATGGAACAATGAACTATAGAGTAGTCATCAGCTTTGCTCGCCAGACGTTTTTAACGTCGTCGGTTACATCAGCAGCAGGCCTGGCACCCAGCGGTGCTTCCAGGACGTAACTCTTCTGTGCAGCAATGAGGATAATCCTCAAGTTACGGACCCAGTCCGTGTAATTGCTACCATCATCTTTCAACTTTGCTTTCTCAAGGAACGCATTAAAATTCAACGGAACAACAGCACGAGCCATCTATCTACAAACAAACATAGACAAGCAAGATACTATCAGGTACTAAGTTCATGATAAATTTAAGTTCAATTAATCATATTATTTAAGAACTCCCACTTAGACAGACATCTCTCTTGTCATCTAAGTGATCACGTGATCCAAATCAACTAAACCATAACCGATCATCACGTGATATGGAGTAGTTTTCAATGGTGAACATCGTTATGTTGATCATATCTACAATATGATTCACGCTCGACCTTTCGGTCTCCGTGTTTCGAGGCCATATCTGCATATGCTAGGCTCGTCAAGTTTAACATGAGTATTCTACGTGTGCAAAACTGGCTTGCACCCATTGTAGATGGACGTAGAGCCTATCACACCCGATCATCACGTGGTGTCTCGGCACGACGAACTTTGGCAACGGTGCATACTCAAGGAGAACACTACTTGATAATTTTTAGTGAGAGATCGTCTTAAAATGCTACCGTCAATCAAAGCAAGATAAGATGCATAAAGAATAAACATCACATGCAATCAATATAAGTGATATGATATGGCCATCATCATCTTGTGCTTGTGATCTCCATATTCGAAGCACCGTCATGATCACCATCGTCACCGGCGTGACACCTTGATCTCCATCGTAGCATCGTTGTCGTTTACGCCATCTATTGCTTCTACGACTATCGCTACCGCTTAGTGATAAAGTAAAGCAATTACAGATGCTTGCATTTCATACAATAAGCGACAACCATATGGCTCCAGCCAGTTGCCGATAACTTCGGTTACAAAACATGATCATCTCATACAATAAAATATAGCATCATGCCTTGACCATATCACATCACAACATGCCCTGCAAAAACAAGTTAGACGTCCTCTACTTTGTTGTTGCAAATTTTACGTGGCTGCTACGGGCTTAGCAAGAACCGTTCTTACCTACGCATGAAAACCACAACGATAGTTTGTCAAATAGACTCCTTTTTAACCTTCACAAGGACCGGGCAAGCCACACTCGGTTCAACTAAAGTGAGAGAGACAGACACCCGCCAGCCACCTTTAAGCACGAGTGCTCGTAACGGTGAAACCAGTCTCGCGTAAGCGTACGCGTAATGTTGGTCCGGGCCGCTTCATCTCACAATACCGCTGAACCAAAGTATGACATGCTGGTCGGCAGTATGACTTATATCGTCCACAACTCAGTTGTGTTCTAATCATGCATATAACATCAATGCATAAAACCTAGGCTCTGATACCACTGTTGGGGAACGTAGTAATTTCAAAAAATTTCCTACGCACACGCAAGATCATGTTGATGGCATAGCAACGAGAGGGGAGAGTGTATGTCCACGTACCCTCATAGACCGTAAGCGGAAGCGTTAGCACAACGCGGTTGATTTAGTCGTACGTCTTCACGATCCGACCGATCCAAGCACCGAACGTACGGAGCCTCCGAGTTCAGCACACGTTCAGCTCGATGACGTCCCTCGAACTCCGATCCAGCCAAGTGTCGAGAGAGAGTTCCGTCAGCACGACGGCGTGGTGACGATCTTGATGTTCTACGGCGCGGGGCTTCGCTAAGCTTCGCGACGATATGACCGAGGTGGAATATGGTGGAAGGGGGCACCGCACACGGCTAAGGAACGATCCGTAGATCAACTTGTGTCTCTGAGGTGCCCCTGCCCCCGTATATAAAGGAGGGAGGGGGGAGGCCGGCCGGCCCCTATGGGCGCGCCAAGGGAGGAGGAATCCTCCTCCTAGTAGGAGTAGGATTCATCCTTTCCTACTCCTACTAGGAGGGGGAAGGAAGGAGGAGAGGGGGGGAGGAAAGGGGGGCGCCGCCCCCCTCCTAGTCCAATTCGGACTAGAGGGAGAGGGGGCGCGCGACCCACCCTGGCCGCCCCTCTCTCTTCGCACCTAGGCCCATGTGGCCCATTAACTCTCCCGGGGGGTTCCGGTAACCCCCCCGGCACTCCGGTTTTCTCCGAAAACTCCCGGAACCTTTCCGGTGTCCGAATATAGTCGTCCAATATATCAATCTTTATGTCTCGACCATTCCGAGACTCCTCGTCATGTCCTTGATCACATCCGGGACTCCGAACAAACTTCGGTACATCAAAACTTATAAACTCATAATAAAACTGTCATCAAACCTTAAGCGTGCGGACCCTACGGGTTCGAGAAGTATGTAGTCATGACCTAAAACCATTCTCGGTCAATAACCAATAGGGGGACCTAGATGCCCATATTGGTTCCTACATATTCTACGAAGATCTTTATCGGTCAAACCGCATAACAACATACTTTGTTCCCTTTGTCATCGGTATGTTACTTGCCCGAGATTTGATCGTCGGTATCCAATACCTAGTTCAATCTCGTTACCGGCAAGTCTCTTTACTCGTTCCATAATACGTCATCTCATAACTAACTCATTAGTTACATGCTTGCAAGGCTTAGGTGATGAGTATTACCGAGAGGGCCCAGAGATACCTCTCCGACAATCGGAGTGACAAATCCTAATCTCGAATTATGCCAACCCAACATGTACCTTCGGAAACACCTGTAGAGCACCTTTATAATCACCCAGTTACGTTGTGACGTTTGGTAGCACACAAAGTGTTCTTTTGGTAAACGGGAGTTGCACAATCTCATAGTTGCAGGAACTTTGTATAAGTCATGAAGAAAGCAATAGCAGTATACTCAACGATCAAGTGCTAGGCTAACAGAATGGGTCATGTCAATCACATCATTCTCTTAATGATGTGATCCCACTAATCAAATGACAACACATGTCTATGGTCAGGAAACATAACCATCTTTGATTAATGACCTAGTCAAGTAGAGGCATACTAGTGACTATAGTTTTTGTCTATGTATTCACACATGTATCATGTTTCCGGTTAATACAATTCTAGCATGAATAATAAACATTTATGATGATATGAGGAAATAAATAATAACTTTATTATTGCCTCTAGGGCATATTTCCTTCACTTAAGCATAATGGAACAACTAACGTTGCTTGTTCTCTTTGTGGAGCAAAGGAAGATATAGAGCTGATCTAGTTTCAATGTGTGCTAGCTATTTTTTTTGAAGTTGTGTGTAGTTGTGTCTGAATGTCAACGGGATCGTAACTACTTCAATGATCTCTTTAATTTTTTGCCTAACCTTCATAGCAAAACTCTCCCTATTTTCTAGATTGATTTTTATGCTCAATGTTGGTCCCTTTGAACCACACGTAACAAGTTCACAATTGAAAATTTATTCCCTAATAGACCACCTAATTGCCTGACCAAATTAATTGGATTTTTGTAGCTATGGAATTGAAGCCACTCACTCAGGGAGCCGACGTCAATGCCACTGATGCACTAAGCACAAAGGTTCCAAGTACTACCTCAATCTTCAACCGCAACCTACCTCCAACCCTATAGTACTCCTTTTCTTTATGTTGGCCCATTCAGTTGGCCTAGTTGGCTAGTTTACCTATCTTTGTATTTTGCGTCTCTCGGCTGGTGTCATTATTTGAGTGTTTGACTCCAATATCTTGCATATATGTATATTGAATGTTTTTTAGCATTGCCGATGATTGCTTTATTAATAAAGTCAAGCATCCCGACTTGTCTCTTATATAAAAAGAGTGGTTTTAATCAGCGGTGGATAAAAAATGAGGCATGGTAGACTCTTTAACATAAAATTTGTTTCATGCAAAATCAAAGTGATGCATACACACTAACAGTTTGCGGTAATGATCAAATAGAATTAGAAATTACTTCGGAAGAGTATTAGAGCGGCTAGTCCAACGAGTCGTGCCATCAATTTCGACAGCACCCAATCAGTCAAAGATCAGATCGGTTCCAATGATTAGATCAATTCCAGTTTTCAGAAATCCATTAGACTGATTCTTCGTATGCCACAAGTAATTCAGCGACCCTGAAATTCTGGTGAAAAAAGCACAAAATATAATCAATTTCAAACCAACCTGCATGGTGGTACGTGACTAGGGTAACACGTGAGGATGTTTGGATCCGAATGAGCAAAACCAACGCATCCATCTACATGGACCCGAGGTTTTCGTCATGCACATGCACATCAAGTACACATGCCCACAAAACCGCCGATACTCAAGACTGTGGACGACACATACGTCGGTTTCAATCCAATCTAGTATAGATACAATCGGTTTCGACCATCACAGTTTGAATCACCTGAGATTCATAGGTACTATTCTTATTTTTGTGAAAGAGGAGATATTTTGAAAAGACAAATTTAATTTAATTTATATGTTCACCAGGTTTCCTATACTTGAAAACTTTACTGTGCATAACGAAGAATTTTCTGGAAAAGAGAGCTAAAGTTTGTAGAATGGTCATCAGGTTTCTGTAGATGGGTAGTTAACGATGCATGCACATTCGAAATTGATTCTAGCTACTATGCTCCATGCGCGCCGCAAAGAGTTTTCTGGGTCACATCATAACCTTGGTCGCCGTCATTAATTGCTACTCTCCATAGTTCCATCGCCTCCTGCATGACCTTGGATTGCAATAAAATTCATCATCTTTACTGCCTTATGAAGCATAAAACATTTTTTACTTTACTAGACTTTTGAACTTAGAACACTAACAAGTCAAATGTTAGTTTTTTTTAGATTTTTATTTTAGTAAGTAAAACAAGTCAGTTAATTCATTAAGGTTATGTTTATACCATGTATCAATGGCCAACTCTTATCTTAGTACAAGGTTCTCTCGGAACAATTATTATTGAAACAATTATTATTATTTCGACCTAATTCGGATCTTTCTTAATCTTCAAAAAGAACTAAATTCCGTAATGAAATGGGAGGTGCAGCATGGAGATTGATACCTGGAGCAGCTTTGTAGCAGCTTTCCAATATAATCCATCTCTAGCTCATCTTATATTTATTAATTGGAGGCACCTTTCATGATCTCTCATTAATTCAAATCATCAAAATTAATTAAGCCGTTAGATTGTAGAATTAACAACCAGGATAAAAGAACAAAGTGCGTAACGCAGATAATGCCGTCCTATAAAAAAATGCATCTGACACGTCCAACTTTTGTTAAAAAAACAAAGAAAAAAGTCATATAAAATACAAACAAACAATGAAGGCCACAAGTTAAAAAAGGAAAGGCCCCACCTGTTCCCACAAATTAGGTTGCAAAACATCCTCACATAAGAAAAAAAAGCCCCTACCACTCCCACAAATTAAGAAACAAAATCCTCATTAAAAAATCCTAACGATAGGATGCCAAAAAAAAGTCCAAACAGTAAAAGGAAAAAAAATCAACGAGCGGACAGATTGCCCGTGAAATATAGCTGCAAAAAAAATTGCTAGTGAAATAAAAATTAGTAAACTTGCGTAACAAAAATTATACCACCACCCGTCTGTACAAATAAAACACTACGTACCCAAGGGACTAAACCAACATGTAGAAAAAAAATTAGGAGTCACGTAAAGAAAAAGGGTGATTCCTTAGCACCCACGTTACTTCCCAGGAAAAAAAATCAGCCCACGTAAAGAAAGAGGGCGAGTCCTTAGCGCCCACGTTACTTCTCAGGAAAATAAAAAAACAGGGTTCTCACCACGTATACATACAATTAAAGATTAAGCCCATACATCCCAAAAAAATAGTCCTTAGCATCCACGTTACTTCCTAGAAAAAAACAAGCTATAAAAAGAGTTTTCACCACATTCGTGAAATATAATCTTCCAAAGAAACATATGACTTGATCTCTGGTGGGAAAACATAATACAACGCAACTTGACCAGAAAAGAAACAACCTCAAAAAAGACATCTCACCACGTATGTGAAATAAAACCTTGCAACAGGTAACATACATACATGCAATAAAAGATTAAACAGACACAACCAAATAAAAACAAGAAAAGGTCGATGCCTCCTTCTCTGCTTCGATCCTGTTCTCCTACGTATACATACAATTAAAGATTAAGCCCATGCCTCCCAAAATAAAATAGTCCTTGGCATCCACATTACTTCCTACAAAAAAAACAAGCTACAAAAAGAGTTTTCACCACATTCGTGAAACACAAAAGAAACAACCTCAAAAAATACATCTCACCACGTATGTGAAATAAAACCTTGCAGAAGGTAACATACATACATGCAATAAAAGATTAAACAAACACAACCAACTAAAAACAAGAAAAGGCCGATGCCTCCTCCTCTGCTTCGGTCCTGCTCTCCTACCAATGGCCGCCGATCGCGATTATTTGTCACTGATCCTTGCCACAAAATATCAACATGTACAATCCTAAAGTCATAGAATATTGCAATTAAAATTCAAGCCGCATTTAATGATATTGATTTCGTATTGTGAATGTTGATATTTTTTCTGTAAGTTGATCAAACTTTATGAAATTTTAATTCAAATAAATATTATATGCACAGTAAAATATCCGGACGGAGTATTTAATATTAGAAGTGCTAGCCCGTGCTGATGCACGGGTTGATGGCTAGTTGCTACAAATACTAGTTAAAATGAATGCTCTATCAACATGATTATTTTCTAACCGAATAGTGCAACATAATTAATATGTGGTGCCAATTCTGTTGCAAAAATAATTTCATCATCGGTGTGCAGCTACAATGTACTCCCTCTGTAACTTAAAACAAGACATTTTTTGACACTATAATAGTGCCTAAAAACATCTTATATTAAGTTATAGAGGCAGTACTACTGTTGATATAGTTGAAGCCTCCTACAGGTCAAGTATAACGTATGTTTTACCGAGATTTCATAAAAAACAGTTTACACATATATCAAAACGTGCACCCAACCCAACAGACAAAGTGCAGCACAAGCATCAAAACCTTCTTGGTTCTCACATTTTACTGGAGCGGATAACGTCCAAAATTTACAGTTGCATCAACACGTCATTTGGAAGTTGTAGTAAAAATAGAAGAAACTAATCTTGGTGCTAGGGTGGGATGCAACAAGAAGATTTTGGGAGGGATGTACAAATTGGTAGATGGTTGTTACCAGATGGTTCACGAATCAGAGAATACAAATTAGCATCCTGTTCATCACCAGGCAATTTGAAAGTATTTATATCTTATCGGGAATCAACTCAGCACATGAGTTGATTCCTTGTAGGCAACGCGCTTAGTAGTTTGCCCAAAGTCGCTGAGCTAGCTCAACTGATTATAGAAAAGGAGGTCAAGACCCCCGGTCTCTGCATCGATCGATGCATACGTCTATCTTTATTTATTATTCAACATAGGTCTAACAAGAACATACATCAAGACACCTGAAGATACCACTCACACCTACAAAACTCGATAATATGGAGTGCTCTCACTCCCCAAATATAAAATCCAGGGCCGGTCCTGAGATTTTGGGGGCCCGGGGCGAAACTAAAACTCGGGGCCCTTGATATAGACACCGTAATAATAGTATGAATATATGTATACATGAAATATTTATCAGTAACACTTAAATGCATATAAAATCAGTATGCATGTCAAATGATTTATATATATAGTACCTTAAGAGTTTTTTCTAGCATACCTCGATGCGAAGTCACTTATGATGGGGCTGATGTCAATGTCATCCACTGATTTCTTCTCCATGCATATAATGAGCCAAACCAATTAACCTCTCTAGTGTCATTGTTGACCTCAATAAACTCTTCAATAATTTCAACTTCGAAAAGCTTCTTTCGGTCGATGCATTCCATCTTCTTAATAAACTAATCATTATCTATCATGTTCCTTTCCATTGCTTCATTTCCTATGATAATGAGCACATGAAAAATGTCTTCATACATCATCTACACGGTATTCCAATTCTCCCTCTCTCATAGGCCCTTTCTCAACTAAGATATATCTTGCTTTATTATGAAGATTGTCCCAATTTCCTAGATCATTAGTATCAGGAGTATAAACTAGATATTCATCAACAGTAGGATGTTGTGTTTGCGCATGTGATGAATTACCTACATTCTCGAAGCCACTTACATTGTTGTCGCCGATGTTGGTGTCGACATTTTCTTCTTACTGATCTGATTCTGAATCCCCATTAGTTGGTTGCTCTTCCTCTTTCTCTATGGCAGCCATCACCAACTCATCATCTTGGTTTATCGAAGCAATGGGAGCACTAGTATTACTCTTAAGAAATTTTGTGAATATATCTCCATGCTGTGATTGTACCAATTATCAACAACTTTCTTTATTTTTCTTTTATCACTACCCGATGGATATGTCCTGTTTCTGGGCGGCATGATTATCAGTTGTAACACACTATGCTGGAAAAAGAAATGGTCGCGTCAGTTGCTAAATGGTGCCGGCCATGCATCAAGGGACGGTGATACATAATATACATTTGTGATATACCTGATGGTCAACTCTGTGATGACTGACGAGTGTCAGTGCGTATGCCTATAAAGACCCTGGAGGCTAGAGCCGGAGAGCAATTCAGTTGGAGCCACCGGGAATTGTAATCAGCAGCGCCGGCGAACTGGATTAGGAAGGAATTACTAGCAGCAGTATGGGCGCAGCAGTACGGCGTCGGCGGCGGCGGCGGCTAGGGCTGGGACAGGTAATCACTGCGAGATGGAAATCATGGAATAGGAAGGGATCGTGATCGCTCATTTTTTTAGGTGAAAGGGATCGAACCGGAATCGATCGCTAGGTGGATTCGGGCTATCGGCCTGCTGCTACTCCTTGCGCGCGCACCTGCCATCAAGAAAGCCCAGCGCCCCAGCCCCTTTGAACTTTTTTCGGACATAGGCCATAGCCTGCCTACGTACCTGGGTGGGGGCCCCTTGATTTTGGGGGCCCGGGGCGGCCGCCCCCCTGCCCCCCCCTCAGGGCCGGCCCTGATAAAATCAATGTCGTCATCGATCCATCCACATAACGTATCGGAACCCACAGCCGGTGCAGCAGACCTAAAGCGTAAACCACATGCACACGTTTTAGACGCCACCATCATCATCGAACTGCTGACCCATCTTCAGGAGAGAGATCTGCATCATCCTTCCCAGTCCGTTCATCCGTCGACGCACCACGGCGCCACCGCCCCGCGGTCGTCCATCCAGACGCGAAGTTTCTAGAAGATCTGTCCTGCATAGCACCTGCCGACCAGGCATGACACCCCGTAGCACCTGTTGGCCAGGCATGACACACCATAGCACCTGTCGGCTAGGCATGACTTGACATCTCCATCAAAAGCTCGGTGCAAGACGAAGCCGCTCCATCTCATGCCTCTGCTCCACAAATTATGCTCTGCAGTCACAAGAGAGAAAACGACACTGCAGTACCGCCATAGTCCGATCTAGAAGACCAGATACTAGGGTTTCCCCCGGAACATCACGAGTGGATTGATAGTTGTGTACACGACGATGCCTTCATCAAGGTAACCATTGGCTCGGTCTTCACCAGCAACTATGTCTTACCGACTTGCAACCTGAACTACATGGCAGATTTCATGATCTGACCATCCAGCCTCATGCTGACTACCTTCGACGGAGGGGATAGCCACCACTGCCAGCGGCACCGGTCAGATGAGATTTGACCGAAGGCGCCGCCGACCAGTCAACCGTGGCCACATCCCCTCCTGATCCGACCTCCCCATGAAGCCGCTGGAGCAGCGCCGAACTGCCAGGAAAGACGAAGACCGAAGGGCGATCTCGCGCCGTCGGTCCCTCTAGACCGCGGGGCTGCAGCCTAGATCCCCGCCGTCCCCATCACCGGCGGTGCCCGAGCTTAGCCGGCGCACGTCTCTGGGGACGACTAGCTGGAGGAGAGGGGGAGGGGACGGCGGCTGGGGTTGCCCCCCTGATCACCCTGGAGGGAGCGATCGAGGGAGCCCTG
Source organism: Aegilops speltoides (assembly GCA_021437245.1). Lineage (NCBI taxonomy): Eukaryota > Viridiplantae > Streptophyta > Magnoliopsida > Poales > Poaceae > Aegilops > Aegilops speltoides. The sequence goes on along the minus strand of CM038146.1, from coordinate 4,880,233 downwards.
GAGCGATATGAGGGGGAGGGAGCGATCTGATCTGGGGCGGGGGTCGTACTGCCCTCTAGCTCAACTGATGACAGGACGCTGCATGCGATGGTACGTATTATAGATTATCTCTGCCATTAGGTCAAGGTGGCATTGACCTGATATGCATCATTAGCCTGCTCAATTTAGGAGCTCACCATTTGCTTACCAGGAAATAAATACTACTTTATCAAGATGGCATTGACCTGGTATGTATAGATTATCTCTGCCATCAATTAATATATTATTGCTCTGCTATTGTTACCTGCATCGATCTTAGCTGTTTATGTCTGCCCTGAAATCAGTACATCAAAACTGGACAAGTGCAATGCTAAGTCTCCATGGCTAAGTTAGGCTATAGCCTCCGTTGTTCAACCATGTCCTGCCCGCGAGACCTCCGTTGTTCAACCATGTCCTGCCCCTAGCTACTCGGCCGCGCTTGCCGGAAGAAACAAACAAATGGTGAAAAACTCTTTTTAGTGCTCCTCTACTATCTATTTCTTCCCATTTCATTTCGACATTATTTTCCACTCCTTGCGTTTTAGGAATGTTGGCTCACCTTGGCTGAGGGGATTTCAGCTGTTCCGATGGAGAATGCATAATGACCACAAAATAGTTGTTTTTATGGAGTATGATGACGATACAAATGTTTGGCATCTTCATGCTCCAACTTGACTCAATGTAGATCAAATAGATTATTAAAAGAAATGACATATGTTATCTGAATATCATCCCTTCACAAATTTCTATGCTAGGTAATACCGCCCTATCTACATTTCAGAAGTGAACAAATTCATTTAAGTTTACTTTCTGAGATTCATTAAAGCTACTTTTCGTAGGTGGTTGTTGTAATATTGTTCAAGTGATTAAGGATCGACCAAGCATAAAAGAATACAAGGAGTTGTTACAGAAATTATATGGCTATTCCTATGTTGCCTTTGCTAAATTCTAACTATGTTCTGTGCATGAATTGTATTTTAATCGGTTGGTTTCCAACTAGTCGTAAGAAGCACTATTATTATCCGTAGTGTCTGATTAAGGATTGACGAGAATTTTTTAAGTAAATCTTGATTAATACATTTCCTTTGAACATTAAAATTGCCATAGAATCTGCTTCAACTTGGTAATGATTATCATCCTTCTTCCTTGCACTTGCGGATATATGTGGCTTCTTTTACACATTTCAATCCGTGCTACAGAGTATTATTATTTTTTCCCCTCAACTTACATTATATATTAATCTTTTCCATTGGTTTATTGCACTTATTTTTCTTGTAGGCATTGCTGGTGGACAAGGTGAAGCTCAAAATGAGGACATAGTCCATTCTTGCGCTCTCTATTGAGTCGACTCTGAACTTGATCCTTCTTGTAACATGCTGGTTGTTTCGTCTTGGATGGTGTTGCTTGTGAAGTGGGCTTGTCGTCCAGTGTATCATGGAGTTGCTTCGGTTAATATGCTTGGATTTTTCAGTGTACTAGCACCTTGTGGTTAACTCGTTTTCCTTTATGTCTTGACAACATGGTGATCCACTATTCCATATCAACCTCGTGGATTTGTCAGATCTTTGGCTGGTAATTTTCTGCGCGTCTTTCTGATATCCTTTGCGCGATTCAGCTTTGGATTCTTGCGGCAGTGCGATTTCCTAGTGTTTGGCTTGGACTAGGTTCTGAATTTTCAGTATTGTTGCTGCAATACTACCTTTCATGTAGAAACTGTTTCGCTCGGACTAGTTTGCATATTTACGCAGTAGTGTACAAACAATACCCTAGTGTCGTCCATAGCATGTGACTCCGGTGGGCCCGGTGGGCTCGCCCACGCTAGATGCGTATCCTCACCATCCTATCTTTTTTCTACATGATGCACTACACTACAATGATTTACGGGAGTCTGGAAGATATACCAAATGTTCTGCAGGACTTATGCTTATTGCTTGTACAGTTCCTAATAGTGAGGTTTTTCTGCCATCGTGTGTCATCGGTGAGACAAGCCAATCATGGCCGGGCTGTGCAACTTGACAAGGGCCATGATGGGCGTGAGCGTCACTGATCACGTCACCAGCCAATCAGCCCGTATCTGCTCTCCCCCTCTATATAAAAAGCCTCACCTTCTATCCTCCTACACATCCAACTGCACTACTCCTACTGCTATTTGCTTTCCCACCAGTTGTGTCCATCCAAGCATCCAAGGATGGCGCCCAAGCCAGCCGAGAAGAAGCCCGTGGAGAATGTCGTGGCGGCAGAAGCAAGCAAGCCAGCAGAGAAGTCTGTCGCGGGGGCGAAAGCATCGATGTCTGCCGAGAAGAAGGCCCCGTCCGAGGAGACGCCCAATACCGGGGCATCGTCGCGGCCGGCGCTGAGGAATTCCTTTGTCAACGACGTCTTCGAGAGGGTCGCCTCGTAGCTTGGAGTACGATGGCAAGAAACCTTCACTTACTCCCCCACCCCCAACCCAACAGATCGATCATTCGTCGTGTTGAATTCTTGGGGTGTATGGACTATCGAGTAATAATGCATGGCATCTACTTATTTGTAATATTCCATCCGTTCCATATATAAAAGCATTACGTATTTCGGTTGGTTACCACAAAGGTTTCCCTAACCGTCAAGACAACAAGCACGCAGTAACAATTAATCATTTTCTTCCTCGCGATGTGATGAGCATTGTGATAACTAAATTCATTACTATATAAGTATATATACGTACTAGTGGGAAGGGCAACTTGCATGCTTGGGTGCGTTGCCACCTATAAATAATTAATAATTTTGCTGGAAGAAAGGCCTAATCGTTGCTTCCGCCAACGAGGTGAGCACGGACGAGCTTTTTAATTGACATGGGACCAGAGGGAGAAGAGGGATGGGACTATGGGAGCTGCTCATGCTCATGGACTGGGTGCTCCAGCGCTCGCTCGCACAACGGGATGTCACCGACACATTAAACCCGCGGCTTATATATATACCATGGGTAAGAGAATGATGTGTTGATGAACCTCAAGCAGCAAGTAAACTCAGTAGTAGGAATATTTTGTCAATCCAGTAGCTAGCCAGACTAAATTATCAATTGATGCCTGGTGTTTTGTATATATATCGAGTAAAACTGTCCATACATATCGCATAAATTATATACAGTGGAGTTGCGTATGTTAATTTGACCAATCGAAAATCAAGAAACATGTGTGCTTGAATTCGATATCCATCTTGATGAGCTATTTAGTTTTGTTCATATTTATATAAGCGTGTTCTTTTTTTTTTGCAGGTTATAATTAAAAGCATGTTCATTCATAGATATATACATACATAAATACACGCTGTATTTTTTTTTTTACATCTATATGGCGGATTTTAGCAACGAAGTGTCAAAAATTATTAGAGATGTGTGCAGTGTAGTTCAAACGACGATCAACGGGGGCCTCATCAATACAGTTTTGCACCGCGACTACAAAATAGTATATGTTACTCCCTCCGTTCGGAATTACTTGTCTCGGAAATGGATGTATTTAGAACTAAAATACATCTAGATACATCCATTTCTGCGACAAGTAATTCCGAACGGAGGGAGTATATGTCATTGAAATTATAGCTACTGGAATGACTGTGCTTACGACATTTTTACGTCCAAGCTGCACGCTTGAGCTCGTGGCGTGGTGTAGAATATCCAGTTGATTGCTTCCATCAAGAAGTGAGCTCGTGGCAACTTGTATTTCAAAAGCGGAAACGACGGTGGCAGTGGCACACACAAAAGATTGTGTGTTACTGCTTACACATGGATATGGGGAAAATGGAAGTACTCAACAAACTTGGTAACAACGTACAACATCTACAAACTAATTAACATCTTTTTCTTTTAGCAAAGCAAAAGCTGCTGTCCGGCGCAGCAGGCGAACCCTTTTGCTCCGTCTTCTCTTCTTCCACGCCAGGAGACTGGCTCCTCACGGTCTCGCTTCTTTTGGCCCTGCTGCCTCGCACTTTCTGAGGCAGCCCTCCCTTTCATGTATGTAACGGCACATGAAATGAAGGCGCAGAATTCTGGGTCTGCATCAGCTTTCTTGTTCTTCTCTGCTTCTTCCCGTCCGGCGCGCTCCGTCGGCATCGCCAGGAGACCAGCTTGCCCATCAACTCTTCCTCCACTCCCTCTTGCTTCTGCTTCTTCTCCTGCCCCCCTATGGGCCGCGAAACGCATGGCGGCGCCGTCGCCGGAGCTGAAGATGCACTGTCTGTAGCAGTATGCCCAGTCCTCCCGGTGGCGACACTTCCTCCTACAGTATTCTGAGTCCTTGGCCGCTGCCTCGACGGCGAATAGGGCTAGGCCCAGGACTACACACAACACAGCAGCACTGGCGCTGCTGCGCATCTTTTTTTTCGAAAAGGGGGAATGCCCCGGCCTCTGCATCAGCATGATGCATACGGCCCTCTTATTAAAAATAGTAGTAACAATATGGTTCCAAAGGTCCTGAAGAGTAAATAAAAGAAGCAACACAAGCTCACACAGAGCCCGGATCAGCTAGATACATGAAGCTAGCCAAAACAAAGAGCCACAACCGGCAAGGCAGAACTAGATAGGAATACTAAATGCCTATCCTATTACATGACCGCCATCCAAACCGGTTGAAGATATCCCGAGCTACCATCTCCCATCGGACAGACCCAGTAACCAAATGCTCCCTGGCCTCCGTCTGGGTGAGTAGCGACCACGAACGAATCAGAGCCGTAGTCCGGAACAAAACCTGCAAAAAATGTATATATGATGTTCAGTTAAAAACCAAATCGTTTCTGCAGTTCCAGATGGTCCACAACAATGCACAAAACCCCCACCCGAATATGTCTCCCTAAGCTGGGCTCAATCCCATTAAGCCAGGTCCCAAACAAAGCACTAATGGAATTCGGTGGTTTGATGTTAAACGCAATGTGGACCGTCTGCCATAGAACTTTTGCAAGCGGGCAATCCAAAAAGAGGTGTTTAATGGACTCATCCCGATCACAGAAACTACACCTAGTAGGTCCTGTCCAATTGCGCTTCTTCAAGTTATCCTTAGTTAAAATTACTTGTTTATGAACAAACCACATTAACACTTTTATTTTCAAAGGAACTTTAACATCCCAAACATGTTTGGACGTTGGAATGGGGCTTGAATTAATAGCATCAATATACATTGATTTAACCGTGAAGCCTCCAGACTTAGTTAACATCCAGCGCAATTCATCAGGTTGTTGAGATAACTGGATATCCATCAGCCTTCTCACTAGATGGAGCCATTGTTCCCAACGATTGCCGCTAGCACTTTCGGCGAAACCGAATATTAAGGGGATAGTTTGGAAAACCGAAGCAATGACTACCTCCTTGCGTTGAACAATGCGGTACAAGGATGGATATTGGATGGCGGTGGTGTGTCACCAAGCCGTATCCTCCTGAAAGCAGCGTCGCGAGCCGTTTCGTACAACAAACTTCGTCCTATTAAAGAAAGCCTGCTTGACCTTCATGAGCCCCTTCCAGAAAGGCGAGTCAGTCGGCCTTACAGATACTTGTGACAAAGTTTTTGACTGGAGGTACTTGGCACGAAGGATCTGTGCCCACACAGCATCCGTCTCCGACGAGAGCTCCCACAGCCACTTGCTAAGAAGGCATTTATTCTTAATTTCTAGATTCTCAATACCTAGACCCCCTTGGTCCTTCGGTCTACAGATAATGTCCCACTTAGCCAGTCTGTATTTTCTTTTCAGCTCATCACCCTGCCAGAAGAATCGTGATCTATAGAAATCCAGTCTCTTCCTGACTCCAACCGGTATCTCAAAGAAAGAAAGAAGAAACATCGGTAAACTTGTGAGCACCGAATTAATAAGAATTAACCGGCCTCCATAAGATAAGAGCTTGCCCTTCCAGCAGCTCAGTTTCTTCTCAAAACGGTCTTCAATGCACTTCCATTCTCTGTTCGTTAGCCTACGATGGTGAATAGGAATCCCAAAGTATGAGAAAGGCAACTGTCCCAACTCACACCCGAACAATTGTTTGTACGCCTCCTGTTCATCTTTAGCCCTACCAAAGCAGAACAACTCACTCTTGTGAAAGTTGATCTTCAACCCGGTCAATTGTTCGAATAGGCATAACACCAGCTTCATATTCCTAGCCTTACACACGTCATGCTCCATAAAGATGATGGTATCATCAGCGTATTGTAGGACAGAGATGCCTCCGTCAACCAGATGAGGCACCAATCCACCTACCTGACCATTTTCCTTAGCCCGTCCTATCAGAATTGCCAACATATCTACCACGATGTTAAACAAGATAGGGACATTGGGTCTCCTTGTCGTGAGGCCTTTATGAGTCTGAAAGTAACGACCGATGTCATCGTTAACTTTAATACCCACACTACCCTTTTGCGTAAATGATTGCACTTGCCTTCGTCAAAGCTTCATCAAACCCTTTCATACGCAAAGATTGTTGGAGAAATGGCCACTTTATCTTATCATACGCTTTCTCGAAATCCACTTTAAAAATCACTCCATCCAATTTTTGGAGTGGATCTCATGGGCGTTCATGCAAAACTACCACTCCTTCAAGAATGTTTCATGCGCATGAACGCGGTTTGGGATTGATGCACTACAGAATGCGCAATCTGTGTGAGCCTATTGGTCCCAACCTTTGTGAAAATTTTGAAACTAACATTAAGGAGACAGATCGGCCTGAATTGCTCAATTCGTACCGCATCCGTCTTCTTAGGAAGTAATGTGATAGTCCCAAAATTCAGATGGAATAACTGAAGCTGTCCAGAGAAAAGATCATGAAACATAGGTAGTAAATCCCCCTTAATAATGTGCCAACACTTTTTATAAAACTCGGCCGGAAAACCATCCGGTCCAGGAGCCTTGTTGTTTTTCATTTGAGCAATTGCCTCAAGAACCTCCTTTTCCGAGAACGGGGCAAGCAAAATGTCGTTATCAGCAGCCGAAAGCTGAGGTATATCCTCAGTCATGGACTCATCTAGTGTCACCGTATTCTCCTTCGGTGGACCAAACAGCTGCTTATAGTATTCAGTGATATAAGTTTTTAGGTTATCCTGACCTAAAATTGTGCCCTCGTCCTGCTCGAGCTGAAAGATTCGCTTTTTTCTGTGCTTGCCATTCGCAATTAGATGAAAGAATTGAGTATTCGCGTCCCCCTGGACTACTCTACGAACCTTAGCACGTAAAGCCCACTTCAATTCTTCTTCACGTAATAGTTCTTTCAAACGCTTTTCCGCCTCATTCTTAACCTGAAGTTCAGCAGGGACCAAAACATTAGACTCGGCTTTTACGTCCAAGTCATGTACAAGAGAAAGGAGTCTATCCTTTTCAACCTTATACTCCCCACTCAGATGCTTAGCCCAACCCCGCAAGAAGCTCCGCAAATGCCGGATCTTATTTTGCCAACGCTCAATGGGCGTATTACCGCGAACCTCATACGCCCATTCCCTAGCAACCAAGTCGAAGAACCCCTCTCGTTCAAACCATGACGTCTCAAAAGAGAAGGTGTTCTTATTACCCACGTGGTTCGGCTCCCCTGAGTCCACGAACAATGGGGTATGATCGGATATTCCCCTCGACAGTGCTTGCACCGTGACCAACGGGAATTTTTGTTCCCACTCCACGCTTGCAAGGACCCTATCCAGCTTTTCATAAGTTGGGTTTGGCAAGGCGTTGGCCCAAGTAAACTTTCGACCCAAGAGTTCTATCTCTCGCAGATCCAGGCTTTCAATAATGGTATTGAACATAAATGACCATCTGCCATCAAAGTTGTCATTGTTCTTCTCCTCCCGCCTCCGGATGATATTGAAATCACCTCCGACTAAGATCGGTAGTTGTTCTGACCCACAAATTCGTACTAGGTCAGCTAGAAACTCAGCTTTAAACTCAGGCTGCGCAGCCCCATAAACCGCCACCAAAGCCCAGTTAAAGCCATCAATCTTAGACCTAACCCGAAACTTTACAGAGAAGTCACCCATCACAACACTACGGACTTCTAGTGAATCGCATCTTACACCTAGTAGGATGCCACCCGATCTTCCTCGCGGAGGTAAGCAGTGCCAATCAAAATCAATACCACCAACTAGTGAGGAGAGAAACTGTGGTGCAAAGTTATCTCTACCCGTCTCCGATAGAGCAACAAAATCAAGCTTTTGCTCGATAGAAGTCTCAGCCAGGAATCTTCTTTTAGCCAAGTCCTTAAGACCTCTGCTGTTCCAAAAAATTCCTCTCATAATTCATCATGAAATTTTTTGGTAGTTCGAATCCTAGCACTCCTACGGACAGCGGAATCTGGATAAATCTTCCGTTTCCACTTACGTTTAGGCTTATTAATCTCAAGTCCCCGTTCCTCATGACCGGGTTCTGAAATATTGCTAGCGTCATTCTGAAGGGGCACATCCTCCACGTCAGCCTCTAGGTTAGTGGGTGCTAGATCCTCACACAGGCTATCAAGCACTCTAACTCCTAACGCATTAATCTCATTATCATTCATAGGTTTAACAGCCGCAATATTACGAATAGCCTCTAAAGCCCGTTCCGCTTCCAAGTCTAAAATATCATTTACCGAATTAGTAATTTCACTATCCGTAGCACCTAGTGAAACTCCTAATTGGTTTGCATTATTAATAATGTCCTCATTAGAAAAATGCAATAAAGAATTAGATAGGTTAACAGACATACCCGATGAACAAGCAGCCTCCTGAAGCTTGGCCGCCCTCATAGCGCACCGCTGCTGCATGTCATCAACCTCCGGGACGTCAAGGATGCGAGCACTCATCCGTCTGCCCCCGGAAGTAGGGTCCGAGATCCCTCCGAACGCGATCACCTCCTCCCTAGTAAAACCGGGGCCCGAAACTCCAGTTGGTGCCGAGGTCTCTAGGAGAGGCATCATCGGGCTCCCGATCCCGCCGGTCGAGTGCCCCACCGCAGTCAATGGGGAGGAGAGAACGACCGGGGCCACCTGCCCGCCGTCTCCTCCCGCCTGACCCTGCGGCACGGCCGAGGTAGCCCTCGGTGGGGTGATCCGCCTGACCACCCGAGGAGAGGGAGTAGGCCGGGCCACCTGCCCGGGCGTCCCCCCTCCCACAGCATCGACAGTGCTATCCGCCTCCGTCGCAGAGGTCCTCCAGGCCGCCTGCCTCGAGGACCCTCCAGCCGCAGAAACCGTCCCCCGAGGGGTCAAGGCCCCCGGCGAAACCTGCAACGTCCGCGGGGCGGAGGGAGAGTGGACTGAAAGTCCCGAACCCTCTCCCTCACAACCCCTCGGCCCCGTGAACGCCGACACCGAAGACACTCCCTCAACAGTCAGCAGTCCAGAAGGGGTAGCACTGAGCCCGCAATCAGCACGAACCTCCCTCTCCACCTCCAGTGGAGGAAGCGTGTGCTCAAAAACACTGTTTGACTCCACCCTGTCACTCCAAAGCCTGGGAGGTGCCGAAGCTGGCTCGAAAGAACCAAACCGCAAAGTAGCCATGGGTACCTCAGGTGAGTCAGTGTGCTGAGCCTCCGGTCCTGTTCCGGCCGACTGAGGGTGCGATCCGCTGGATCCCTCACGCATGGTCTCATCTGACGGGGCCCCCTTAGACCCAGTGCCACCCTCACGGTCGTGCATATCCACATCATTACCGTTAACGGCATCATCAAATAAATCTGTATCCTCAAACTCGATATCCAGTGGAAATACCTCACCCCTATAGGTCCAGTTGACCTTATCGGGCACATACTCGATATCCAAAATGCTCACAAGAATTCGGGCAATCCCATTGGCACGAGTGAAAACCATGTCCACCTTTTCAGTTTTTCCAACGAGGATACCCAAACTAGCCACAACACGAGCATCCTGCAGAGGTTTTGATGGAGCCCCCAAAAACCTCAGCCATACCTGCGTAAGCGGTTTGCCTTTAGGCTCAACCTGTTTCCACTCGTTAAACTCCAGAATGCACTTAGTTCCTGGAACTTTACACAAGCCAAAACTTAACAATTTCTGCAGGTCCTCGACAGAGGGGAAATCAACCTTAAAAACTCTGTCCTCAATGGGTACTAACTCCCAGACAAAGTCACCGGGAGCTAACTCCTGCAACCTCCTCACAATCTGTGCCTCAGTCACTGCTCCCTGTGTCGCTCTGACGATCCCAGTAGTCGTGTCTGGTGATCCTCCGGGACCTCTCTCGCCTCCGGAGACTCGAAAAACTTAAGCTCAGCGCAGTATACTCCATAGATATGCAGAGTGGGAGGTACGTCACGCAGCATTGGGCACTCACCCGACTCATGGGCAAGTTTGCCACAAGACTCAAACAGTTGGGCCACACACTCAGCAATGAAGTGGCCCTTGTCCCCACACCGATAGCAAACCATCTTTTCCTTCTTACGGGCATACTTGGACGCCCTCTCAGCATCAGACCTGTCAGTGGCCTCATCCACCGTCACAACCGCAGAAACATCAACATTGGCTAACTCCTTCACCACCTCCATTGCCTGTGGAGGTAGCTCTGAAGAACTCTCTGTCTCAACCGTAGCATCAGAATGAGAAGTCCCCCGAGGCTGTTGGCGGCGAAATCTCCCGCGCCCCCAGCCTCGACCACCTCGGTTACCACGAAAACCTCCTCTCTGGCGATTGTCCGGGCCGGAGGCTCCCTCAACAAACCCGCCGGCCGGCCCGAGAAAAGGTCTCTCGGCCGTCCCGTCACTCTACCAAGCGTAACCTCGCCCTCCTCCAGTTGACGAGGATCCTCGGTGCTGTCCCTCGCCGTAAGCATCGTACCCGTCGTCTCCCCACTGTCCACGTGGAGGAGCATTGGGCTGTGTAGACCTGTTCTGCATCGGCCGGGCAACATAGTGCGGAGGCGGTTTTCCCGTGGCAGCCGGCTCAGCTCTAGCCTGCCGCTGACCATCGCCGCGGCCAGCAGTCCCAACAGCAGCATCTCCCGGAGCTGGAGGTCTCGGGCCTCCACGGCCTGCCGCCTGGGCAAGGGGCGGAGCTTGCCTCCCGATCCCCCGGCCGGCCACGGCCACCGTGGTCGCCGAGCCCGTAGCCACCGGCCTCGAGCCACTCTTCATCCCAGGCGCCTGCTGCGGGAGTGGTGGCCTCGGCTGCTGTGCACCAGCGGCGACACCGCGTCCCACGGCACCGGCAGCGCCGCTACCTCCCGTCGGGGGTCTTTGTCCGATCGGCGGCAGACCCCCCCGTCCGGCATTAGCAACAGGTGGAGGAGGCGCCCCTCCCCGACCTGCAGCGCCAGGCAAGGGGCGCTTCGCCGGCGGCGGAGCATCACCTCTCCCTGCCATGGCCGTCCCCGACGAGATTCGAGAAGCCCGTCCTTCCCCGCAAGATGGGAAGCCCCTCGTGCCTTGTTTCCTTACCCTACCCGGCGGCAGGCGGACGACCGAGGAAACGCGATCGACGATCGTGCATGCCGAATCAACGGGCCGAGGGGACATGACTTGCTCCTCCTGGGCCGCATACCCGCTAGAGGCACCACAGTCAAGGCCCGTCGCTACACCCCCATGATGGGCCTCATGCCCATGCATGGTCTGAGGACCGGCCCACACCAGACCGGCCCCCTCAGCGACAATCATCGATTTCAAACGAGCGGATCTGGCCGCCCTGATCCCGTCCGCCGCGATGCTCGCCGGCGGCGGAGGTGCCGGATCCGGCCGGCCTCCTTTCTTCTTTCTCTTCCGAGAAACCACAATCCAATCCTCTTGCGGAAAAAAATCGGACAAAGTGATAGGTTGAACGCGTACTTTAGGCAGAGGCCCTTTCCAAGGTCTGATCGCCGTCGCCGCCGTTCTCCGGTGAACAATCCGGCGAACCACCTCGAGCCGGTCGGTGGGTCGCAGGCCTAGCCGCGCCGGATCCTCTCCGGGCACGATCTCGTCCACCAATGCAGCAACGTCTTCCTCCGAATATCCTGGGTTGAATGCCTCGCAGATCACGTCGGATGGTGTTGGCGAGTATTCCGGCACCGGATCGTCGTCCTCATCATCTTCCGAGTCCGCAAGCGCCCAAAAACGTCCTCCTACGCGCGTCTCCAGGAGCTCCGGCGTCTCCCGCCGGTGGCCGGCGGTGGTCGCGATGGGGGAGTCTCTAGTCGCCCGGCGAGTCGCCCCGCGAGTCGCCCCCCCAGTCTCGCCCATCTTGAGATGACACCAACATAGGCACATCAATCAATGGCTTGCAAGGTGGCTAGCCGGCTGGCAATGGAGCTAAGTTCCTATAACAAACAACCCAAGATGGATGGATTCACGAGATAGGCACACCGCTATATAAATAGTCCAGTGAAGCGAGCTAGGTTGGGATCAATCTTCCTGCCGGTGTGCATAGCATAGCTACAGGGACACAGATCCACTTGCTTCAAATCAAATACATACAAATACAATACAGCTAGTTAGGTTATGTTTAGATTAGATAAATGTTTGCGTGCAGGGACAATTGATGCGATGTGTCGACTGTCTGATCGATGGACCGGCATGTATGAGAAGCAGCTTTGGCATATATAGCAATTGTTGCACAATATGAACTTAACTACATGTGGTAAAGATATAAGAATCTATTCTTCTCCTGCTTGCACCTTGCGAGGCATTGGTCGTATTAGTGCTGGCCAGTGCAGAGATGGTTCCGGTAGCCTTGGTCGTTCCCTTCTGCAGCGTCCATGAGGGCTAGGTCACGCAACAGCACCCCTACTGCTGCGCTTCTTGTTGGAACCCATACCTATACCCATGTTGATCTAGGTAAATAGGCTAGCTGCTCCTCTAATTAGCAACAGGTGCAAGTCCAAAAACATTAGAACGCACACCTATGTAATTGTAATGCCAGGGTTGCCGGCTGGTTCTAGCGGATTGACTTTGTGGCATTTTCTCACATGAGAATGAGAAAGATAAAGAGGCTGGTGAATGATGAAGTTAGGCAACGGTTCCTCCGATGAATCTGATCCATCTGTCTTTCTTCGAGACAGCCAGCACATGCACACGTCGAGAGAAGGTAGATGCATGTGCATGGCTGCACCACACATCAACTTGCTGTATATATATAAGCACTTGCTTCCAAATTAATTAGGTACTAGCTTGATTAGATTAGCCGAACTGTGCTGACAATTAGAGCGATGTGTCAAGCTTCCTTGTTTGACGGCCTGCATGTGAGCCACTTTCTCCTCTTGTTTGTCCTTTGTGCAGTAGATACACATGTGCGCCCCATGTGCACAGCTGGATCATATCAACTTGCCTTTAGTGTCAAAAAGCGTCTTACATTATGGGACGGAGGGAGTACATAACAGTTGGATATATCAGAAATCATAGATGTCACTGGATTGAGACTCAGTCTGTGCTACGAATTGGCTGAGCATCATGGCATGCATTCGTGCAGACTGAGAACGTCTTAGAGTCGCATTGGTGCTTGAATCAAATTGGTACAGTCATGAGCATCAGTACCTAGTGACGAGTGCTCTGTAGCATCGTCGACGTTGACTCCGAATCGCTCGGGTACCGACACTGACGTCTGTACATTATATTTTGAATCTGATGCAGGCTGCAGAGAGGTGAACGAGCTGATCAGTAATGCTGAGATATGATCTGAGGCACGATCATAATGGTGCCTGTACTTCCTGCGATCGAATATGTGGATAAAGACGTGACATGCGTATCTCATACATCTCCGTTAGTTATCTGAGCTAAGGCTGATCTGTAATAGCTAAGGGTCCCGTCGCGTTCTACTGTAGCGCAGTCGAAAGGCGAGAGTGTGAGCCAGCTTCGAGTTTGGTCGATCCTGGTTCACTCAGGTGCGTCATGAAGCAATTCGTCTACCAGCTGTACCACATGGTCATGTCTAACATCTTGCATCCGTTGTACTATACTTGGCACTAAGGCGAACTGAGTGTCACATGATAATGCAGTAAATCTTAGGTGAGTATGAAAAACTGATGCTGAATGGCAGAGCTTGTCTGCTGACTGTCGCCAGATGCTGTGAATTAAGCAAAGAGCAGCAGGCTCGCGGAAAGCAACGACTAGGTAGACATGTGACAAGCATAAGTGGTGAATTGACACATGAATGCGGATCTGAGCAGTGATGCATTCTGTTTAGCATTCAGGATGATCTATCATTTCAGACTGGTAACTGACATTTAAAATGGATATAGTGTGAGTGAGCGAGCAATCAGTACAGGGATGATGTCTCATTAGGAGAGCTAGCAAGGTCACATGCATGCTTGTACATGCATTGATATAGTCATCAGTGCACTAGTTAGGATCTTGATAGTATTGGATCTCAGATCTGGGCATTGCGTACAAGTATGAAGTGCAGTGAGGTGGAACGTAATGAATAGGTGCTATTGCACAGATACTGGTATAGTACTAGCTTACTTGCATCACATATGTTGATGCTAGTTAGTGTGCATGGCGAATCGATCACAGATAGTGCCTGATCAGTTAATGCTTTATTATGACTACATAGCGAACATCAAGTATCTAGACTAATAGTCCAGTCATGAGAATCTAACATGATTATGACATGTAGATGACAATACGATATGGAAGTATGAGTACATCTCCAATATGATGACATAAGGTCATGATACACATGGTAGAATTGAGTGCATGCTAAGGCTAGCATCGTGGACTGATATGGTCTCATGGTGACATGCTAGCGTCATGGTCGATGATGCAGGATTCATCGGTTGCGCATCGGATATCACAGGCATATCAGATGATCCAGATACAGCAGAAAGTGGCTGCATGACGTGTCTGAATGAGGTGTTGACTGAGATACGATGCATCGAATAGGTTATGAATACTGCTTGGATCTGTATGTACGTCGAATGGATTACTGAGCACACTGTGCAGTTTATGCTGTTCATAGACCTACTGTACACTCAATGCAACGTCGGTTCATGATGCTCTCATCTACATGCAGCGATGGACCTCATATGTCAATATGCTTAAACTTATGATTAACATCATGAGGACTTCATATTTTGCATCTGACAGTACCATTTGAAGAATTAGTTCTGAATGAATCACATTGCAGCATGCATACTGGAGTAATGGACTATGATACAACTTTGAGTATCAGGTATGAATCGGATTAGTACTCAGCAATGTGATGCTCAATTAAGACTATGAGTGCAGTATCAAGTGACATGAAATGGCTCCTATCGGTAGTTTCACTGTGATTCGTCAAGTTGTTTGCATGCCATAAGGATATCGATTTGCATGTTCGAATATTGCATTGGTGTACTAGGGAACTCAACATGTTGGACTGTATCGAATTGTGAATACGCTAATAGTATGAGTGTTAATCGAGGTACTTAACAGCTCATTTTATCATGAGATTCAGTCTAAGACAACATATCCATACAGTTCGCAACTGTGTCCAATGGGTAAGTCAAATGGCATGACTCGAAGCTATATACAAGCGTATGATGGCAACAGGTTGACTGAAGGATCAAGGGCTATGGCTAACCTGGTTAGCGCATTGTCATTAGAGTGTCACGCAAAGTGATTGGCTCAGAGCTACTTACGTGGAGTGAATTGTACGTAGAGTTCGAAACTCATCGTAGGTTTCAGCGATAGGAACTATTAGCAAGTGAGATTGAAGAGGATTAATGGACTAGAACAGTTGATCTGATAGGCAGAGAAGGACATGTTCAGTCACAGGATGATGAGGAATCTAGGAGTACAACATGTTCAATTTGAGTCAGGGAGTCAGGCTCGGAACAGTTATGGTGCAGCTGAAGGCTGGTATACGGACATCAGTGCTGGGTCTTCACAAGGCAGCGTACTAGCTGATACAGTGGATCATCTAATGTGAGTTCTCTGGGATGCATGGACTCATGGCTAGTGATAATCAGAGTGCATCGCCAGAAGGATTCAAATGCGATAGTTGCGACTAATGCAAGTAGGTCTATAACATAGCGTTACATCGTCACGTGTGTGGCAGTGTATCATGACATTACGAGCTATATAGGTGATCTCAGAATACAGCTTGATCACGACTGTAGCTGCGTTAAGTTGGATAGAAAGGGCTACGAAGCGGTTGGATGCTGACCTAAATGATTTCTATATTGTGAATTATGACACTCACATGGATACATGGTATGTCAGGATGATAAGACTGCTGGACATAGCAAGTACATGCGAAGACATTCAGATGGGATAGTCTCAGAGTCTGCTAATTGATGTGGCACGTTGCAAATGTAGAACGCTTCAAGCGAGCTCTTGTTCGCCAAGAAGTGGATCATCGAGTATGACAGTAGGAGAGTCTCAGGATGGTGGTTGACATCACAAGTGAATGCAGTTGACTGCCAAACGGTACAAATGCGATGCGTAGCAGCAGCGATAGGATACAGCTGATGATAGGTCGATCACATGTTGCATGACTAGCGCAGTCAGTGTATGAGAACCATGCTTACTATTGGTCGATTGGATGCACTCGAGATCAGTGACATCATAGCATCGCATCAAGTGGCAACTGAAGGATAGGACTGACAGGTGATTAAGCGAGTACGGGCTGACAGTAGCTCATCGAGTGAATCAGTAATTGTTCAGTGCTGAAGAGTCGCATGCATCCTGCTATGATAGCTAAGATTGCTGAAGGTCTAGTTCAGCTATGAGTAATCTGTTGAACTCTCATGATTCTGATTGATATGTCAACTATAAGAGTCTAATGACAACTCGTTTACTAATGAGCGTAATAGTGCGATAATGATACTATTCGATGTGCATATACAAGGCTGACAGATCTACATGGCTGTGCGACTCAAGAGTGTATAATCAGCTGCTTAGCTCTATCGACTAATCTGTAGTTGCAATTGAAACATATCGTGATTATAGTCAGATACCATTAGTGGTGTCAATTGAATGCTACAATGTGCGTATGACTCTGTCGTCATAACATGTACTGATGCTGAGTCATTGCGTCTGAGTTAGTACATTTAACGAGCATAGCAGACAACTGGCTTAGCATCTGAGCATCTCTAAATCGATGCATCATTTTGACATTCTTATTATCTGACTTCTACATTTTTTGACACTGTACCTGATGTGATACACTCATTTTATAGCATTAAGGATCATGCTATTAGTATTGTATTGAGCAATGCCAGAATGAAGCTTATGATCGCAATTATTACGCTGATCTTGGCATATAAGATGCGAACTCATATATGTTCTCGAGATGTGAACTGCTTATTCATGCTTCGAGATTCTAGTACTAGTATGATCATTGACGCTATTTGAATTCGAGAACATTAGCACATTAGCAATGTGACCTATAAGTATATGCAAATTACTAGCTAATTCTGCATATGCTAGATTGCTTAAGAACTTGAAATGCTAATCGATAACTTTTATGTTATGAGTACTGTTTGATACTAACTCATTCCTTTGAACTATTCTGATTCATGATTACTCATAATATATTGCGTTAATCATACATGAAGCATTGATAACTGATATGTAGTACTTGCATAACGATAGAATCGTAGTATAGAATATATGCTATCTAATGAATCATTAAATTACTTAATTTGCTTGATAGCATTAATGCTACCTGACAATGAAAGTCATTGTGAATATATCAATAGCCATGCATTATATCAGAATGCAAGTAGATAATAAACTGTGTCATTACAGTTATTATCATAAATTGATATTCATTCTAGTTTATAATGTCTACATTGCTATACAACGTACTATGTAAAGTGTTGATCACAATTGCTAGATAATACTAGATTATAGCCATTGTATGATCTTATCTTGATCGCATGACATACAAGTAACTCATTCAGGTGATACTGTCAACAGATGCTAATTGCTATATTGATATATCACATGATCTAATTGTAGCGTTACTACTCCATAGCATTGATTCATACAATGATACTTCTACACATTGACATTCTAGATTATACTGTACTAGTCATGATAGATAGTGATATTTGAACTTCAAGTGATCATAATTCGATTATTCGATTATTACAGGCTAGTGTAATGCATAGCTAGACCAGATGTGACCGAACTAATGACATAGCCATGGTTACCCTGATCGAGGCCATTAACATCCCTTGGCACTGGTCAGTATACTATCTGTCATCTATGTCATTGAGAATCGAATTTGACTGTGTGCAATGATCCATATACTCTACATGGGATTCTTGCTGCATGGTATTCGTTCGGTGATATCGTCAATGTGATTATTGTTGCTAGATTCCGCGGCTGATAGTCGCACTATCGCGTGCACCAGCGTGATTCCCTACTAAGATCTCGCGATCCTCTGAGATCTTGGGACAGTGCATACTAGCTGGATTTATTCGACCAGCTCTGCACTAGTATTTGTGAAGTTTGCTGAGTATCTGCAATGTATGTCACATAGTAGTTCCATTTGAGACCGCATGAGCTGTCATTGGTCACTGCAGTGTACAATGATTTACTACTTGCATCTTACCATGTGCAGTGCAGTTCGCATACTCATAATGCTGGCATGTTCATAATGAGTGGCCAATGTGCCATGTATTGTATTTATCATGAATCAGGCAGTTACGAGTCACGTAGTGCAAACTGCAATACAGTCTTATAGGCTGCATGTTTTGCCGAATCAGGCGCATTCCACATTGGTGACTGTGAGAATCGTCGTTCTGTAGCCTAAATCGTCGAATATGTCACTTGCATATGGCTGTTTCAGTGGCATCCATGGATCGAGATGCATTCTACGCTCGTCACGATCCATTCAATAGATCAAGTACCTCGTACCTTTATTGCATGATCAGACTGACTAATCAATACATGATCGCATCATCCAGTCTGCCATGACATGGCTGGAGCAGTGCATCGAATGGCTTTTGAATATCATTTGTCTCATATGGACCATTCCTCACTATGGGCCTGATCAGTGGCATTCCGTCATTGCGCATCACATGCGTGTACATCTACTATCCAGCTGCTGGCACGTCGTCATCATGTGCAGCACGGTCCATCTCTTGCCTGGCAAGCGTGCTGTTGCATGTCCACTGTCGCGCTCGAATCGGTCTCAATTCCGGCCTTGATGTGCCGGCAGCTGATAGCCAAGTGCTACAGTGGCGTGCTATGTCGATGGAGCACAGTGCACCTCTATGTGCCGCATGATGCGCCACGCCTGTCATGGAGGCCTCTAGCACCATGTCGCATATGTCGCATGGGCTGGACTCCACTATGGGCTCATGACAGTCCATCGCATCGGACCAGCTCTTGATGCGGTCATCAGCTGCCATGGAGGCTCCTCCGGTGTCGCCTCCACGAGTCGCGTGCATCCTTGACGAAGCCACTGCACTCGCGCCTGACTGTCGCTCGTGAGATCCGGCAGATGGCATCAATGTCATCGGCTAGCGTGCTGACATGATGATCCGTGGATGCTAATGCATCGTAACAGTCGTTGATCGTGTCATCGCGGTACGCTGATGAGGCTCGTCCACGTCTGAAGTGCGTCATGCTGACGTGCCGTCAGAGCTGTGTCCAGTGCGAGGCTAAGGCTCGACAAGGTGTCGAGACGAGATGGACGGCCGGACATGCTGAGCGGTGTAGACCGGTCGATGCGGTTCAGCTGCTCGAGACTGCACGCGCAGTGCCTCGCAGTGTGCCGGCGCCTCATGGGCATCGAGGCATGGGAGCTGCATCGATGCTGGCTGGAACGCGGCTGCCTTGCGTATGTGAGTGTGCTAGACATGTCATCAACTCGTACAGCTGCTCGACGCATACATGCTGCAATATAGTCGCCATTGTCATAGTCATGGCTGAATCTGTTGTATTGCTCACTGGCTCACTACGTATAACAATCTGTCTCCGTCGTCGCAACGGGCTATAACCCTTTCACCCACACTTGATGTGTGCCGCAGCGGCAGCCGAAAAGTGGTTTCCACTAGAACCCATATCTGAGTGCCCAAGCTGACAATGTAGAAGCAATAGGGGCAGACCCATAGGCATGGATGACTGACCATATGAGCATTGTGGACGGCAGGGCAATACAGAGCGTCAAACGAGAATTGTCCAATGATGGAGCATATGCACGAAGAATGCGGAAGAGGGCATCACCATGCATCGCTTGACGACAGCACAGTGACGGGCCGTGTAGCCGATACACCAAGCCACCTCGCACAGACTTCCATGAGTGTTTGCATATGATTAGAACTACACTGGGCCTCTAATTATGAAGATTATAGGGTGTACGTCAAGCTCTAATTGATCAACTAGGACCAACTATAAATAGAGAACTACAGGAGACTCTAAAGCTTGTGAGCTCAAAAGTGCCAAATCCTCTAGTATATATAGGTTGGAAGGAAGGAAGAGGGGTGCCACAAGGGGAAGGAATCTCCCCCTTTGGCCGGCCAAGGAGGGGGGGGGGGATCACCCTCCAATTCGGCCTCCCCTTCCCCTTTCCATGGGGAGAAGGGAGCGCCACCCCTTTTGGGCCCAAGTGGCTGAAGTAACCTTCCGCCACTTGGCCCCTTTAAGGGTAGTTGACATTAAAATAAATATAAAAGCCTCCTAACAAATACTAGATACTTTTATATTGAATTTAAAATCATGGGAAACATTTTCTACCTATATATTATTTGTCGAAAATACCCTGTTTTGCCCGATTAACTCTGAAACCCTTCCAGTGACCCCGGAACCCTTCCGATTCCTCTAGAAACTATTCCAAATATTAGAAACTATTTGACAAATAAATTCTCATTGTTCCCGTCCTATGAACAATCAGCAGATTATGATTACCGTATGTTTGTGACCATGTAGTTTCGGTAAACATTCACATGAATGAAAATCCTTCGTTGAAGCCCGAATATGGAATCGTGGACATCAATTTCGATCCTTATGATTACACGAACGAGTGAAACTTTTGGTTATCATGTGACTTTTGCTTTCCTTCATGATACTTTAAAAAATCTAAGGTGAGATGTATAGGTATCCTCTTGAGTGATACCCATGCTTACCATACCGGTCTTCTCGTTACCAGTTTTGTTCTTCTTTCTTCTTGAAATGTGTTGGCGTCCCCGTGACATAGTCACATGTGTTTGTCCTGAAGATGATGGACGCAAATTCCACTCTTGAGCTATGTAGTCTCTTGTCAAACTTTTCCATGAACTGTAAGTTGTCGTTATGATCACCGTGTTACACATGACGTTTGAGCAACCCCAAAGCTCATCATACCGTAAGAAGTGACTACGATACTCTCATTGTCTAAGGATCTAAGACACACATTAACACTCCATATTATAACAATTAAATTCTAACGATATTATCTCGAAATATAACAAATAAGTTTGGGTCGATTCAATATGATGGTTCTTCTAAAGTCATATTCTCAACGTTATTTTAGGACTGTCGTTACACTTAACGATATCTTAAGATCCGAGAAACGTGATCACCAACTACATTTGATCCAGTCTTAGAGGCAAGACTACAAATCTAATTTTACTGTTTATCATTCCACACGTGCATATGAGTTTTGGACTAAATCGCATATTGCACAATCATAACACTTATAGCATGAAATATAAACTTTTAAATGAACACAGAAATATAATAATACATATTATTGCATCTAGGGCATATTTTCAACATAAACACCATTGGCTGGTAAGACACACGTGCCTGTCAGTACTCAGTCTTTCAGCATGGTGCGCTGGTGCTTGGGTGAAAGAGTTTTAAGATTGGTTCTACGAGCTCACGTGTCAAAATCATAGGAGGTGCCAAGGGAAGATTGGCGCCCCTTTTGCATGATTTTTTTCCTGCTTGTAGATTTCTGTTAGGAATAAAGAATGTAGGATTTCAATTATATAAGAAATGCAATTTCATTTTTTTCCACAAGATATATTTCAATTATTTCCAAAAACGTTGCTTCAAATATTTTCACAAACATTCCACATTTGGAGAAGCGACTTCAGTTATTTCACAATGCTGGATTTCAATTATTTCAAAATAGTGATTTCAATTATTTCACTAGAGTTCTGATTCAAAATGATTTGTATTTCACAAAAGTAATTTCATTTTTTTTTCAAAAAATAGTGGATCTTTTATTGCAAAACAATGATTTAAATTATTTCATTGTTTACAATAAAAAGATAAATTTTGACCTAGATAAAATATGATTGACACTGCAAAATGAAAATGAGGTGGAAATGTATTCAACATTGGTCTTATTCTGATGGTCATGTGGCACAAATTTAAGTTGTGGCACTTGAAGAGAAAGTTATTTTTACTTTATTACATTCAACAGCGTGAAACAGGTAATATATATTCTCGTCAAATGGAGATGCTGGTGGGAACGCCCATCCCCATCACCGTTTTGGCGCCCATAGGATCACCGTCCGACGGCCTTAGCTGCACATACGGCACCATCCCAGGACCATACCGGTTTTTCCGCTCGTGGTCCCGGTTCCACTTGTTGACCTGCACCCCGATCCTCAACATCCTCTCCCTGAAGTCCTCGAACGCCTTGTTGATCTTGCCATTCTGTTGCCACGCCGGCTCTTGGTACATGCCCAAGTACTCCTCACCCGATGAGTGCGACGAGAGGAGGTCCAGTATCGCCATCACCAGGACGCTCTGGTACTGGGATGGGAATGTGTCTAGCAGCACCTTGTCCGGCGCCTCCATGAACGCGCGCATGCCATCGGGGCCCATCTCTGACGGCATGTTTATGCGGGCTATGGAGGGGCGGTTTGGGACGTACCCACCAAATGGGTACTGGCTGAAGTTCACGGCAGCATGATGCGCCGACGCCACCCACATGATGGTGGATAGGGTCTGGACCAAGCTGTCGTGGCAGTCAAGTTGTGGCCACCACGGCTCATCCTTCTTGTCCGCATGGCCTTTGGTGCGCACCTCCTTCCACCAAGCCTGGAGCTCCACGTCATTGACGATGTCCGCCGCGCATGGGTAGTAGTGCGCCACGTAGTCGGACGCCCACTGCTTGATGGCATCCCAGACCAGCAGGCCATCGTTGGCGTATGGGTAATCCTCTATTGCCAGCTCCAGCTTGCCATCCTCTCCTCTGATCGCCATGCCCCTCCGGATGAGGTCCTCTGGCAACGCCTCCTTATCGAACCGCCACTGCTCCGCGTAGGCCGCCGAGCTGATCTCCATGGAGTACTTCCCCGGTGAGAATGTGCTCTCGATGATCCCGTCGGCGTTGATGAGCAACTTGCGTGCCTGTGCATTGATTTCCATGGTGAAGCGGAACGATGGGTGGAGCAGCCGGTAGATGGGGTGCATCTGGCTTAGCTGCCTGTTCGCGGCGATGATGTACGGCTCGACACAGCAGTGTGTCCTCAGCCAGTGGCTAACAAGCTGATGGTAGCCAGTGTCAAGACACACGACATGAGCCTTGGCGAGTTGCCACTGCCAGGAACCGGTGATGCTGGCTT
This sequence comes from Aegilops speltoides, assembly GCA_021437245.1. Lineage (NCBI taxonomy): Eukaryota > Viridiplantae > Streptophyta > Magnoliopsida > Poales > Poaceae > Aegilops > Aegilops speltoides. The sequence continues at coordinate 4,856,828 of CM038146.1, read as the reverse complement.
CATGTCCTGATGCCGGCGTGAAGACCTCACGCCACTGTGGCTTGCTCGCAGACTTGGGCCTCGTCAGCTCGATGGCTATGGGCCGGAGTGTGCCATCGCCGGCTAGGAAGAAGAGCGCACGTGCCCCGTACAAGGTCGTGCCCTCGAGCTGGCGCACCTTGTTGACAAATGGAAGGTACAAGTCGTGGTAATCCAGCATGAACAACTTCTTCTTAGCCACGGCCTGTATGCATGCAGCATATATATTAGGTGCTCAATTGTTACTATGATCTGCTGTTCAACCACATCTTTGGTGATATGTTGCTAATTCGATCTCACCTCCTCAGCTGTCATGACACCGTTGATCTGCTCTTCAATCACCTCTTTAGTTATCAAGGAGTCCGCCGGGCCGTAGATTTTCTCGTCCAGCTTGCTCACCAGAGGCAACTCCTGCATACATAGTTTTACTCATGCGTGGCACCGTATGCATCTAGATGAGGAATAATTATTCTTCACCCCATCTATTTTAACATCAATGCATAGTAATTTTACGTTTCGTAAATTTTGGTTTATTTAAAATGTAAAAAGCGAAGTAAGAAAATATATAATCGCCGTAAAAAATATTCTGTGTTACGTAACATTACAAACATAGAAATATAATGTAAAATATATGTAAAATGAATTTTTTTGTCTTATGACCTATATATTTATTTTCTTATGTGAATTTTTACGTAGTGAATCAATATGAATGTGAGTATTTGTGTTCCAAATCTAATTTATTCATGAAATGATCTTCGGATTATATCGGGTGAAGAATAATTTATTCTGCACCCTGAATGATGAATATATATATAAACTTATTTTGCACCATGGATGATATATATAAATAACTTACTCTGCACCCTGGGTGATGAATAGTATATATATATATATATATATATATATATATATATATATATATATATATATATATATATATATATATATATATATATATATATAAATTGTTTGGGGCACTTAGGTGCCTGGGCACCTAGACCCATTATATGGCAACTCACATTTGCAGTGCATGACTTTCTAAATTTGTTTGCATGTACTACAAGCATCAACGGTCATTGATTGCTTTCCAAAAAACAAATATACTATTGTTTCCTAGCAATGATTTCTTTCCAAAGACAGAGGGTATGTGTGTACGCTCTTATTTTTAAGGTATCAGATAAGACCAAATAATATAAGGCCGGGTCACACTTTTTAACGCCTAATGTTTCTATACAAATTAAGATGACCATATAATATAAAATGTGATCCAAATTATTATTTTACTTTTAGGAAAATATGATGCATGCTGATACCCACAGATGATTTTTTCATGCGTACAAATACCCATACATGATTCTTTTTAGATTTAGGAATGCACATTGCGTGCCAATACCCACAGATGATTTTTCCTATGTGTATGTGGACCTAAGATTTTATACCCGCATACCCTTTTTTCATTATACGCATGCTTTGTAGATATAAACAAAATTGATATACTTTGGACGGTACATACCCGAACATATTTTTTATCACGTATATTCTGTTGAGACATACCTGTAACTGATACTGGAGATATACCCCAAAATTGTATAATTACATATACCTAATATATAGGGTATTTACATATACCTAAGATATTGTACACATAAACTCATTTTTTAGTACATGTATATGCCTTGAAGACATATCCAAAAATAATATAGTTTTAATGGGGACATACCTAATAATGATATACTCTTTTTTCTGGGTATGTATATGTACCTAAGATATTATACGCACAAAGTATTTTCTTCAAAAGTATAACATGAATATGGTGCCATGTGACATACGTTTCTCCAAAAAGGTATACAACATCAATAAGATATGAATTCTTGTTCTCCGTAGAATAGCGCACGTACCATGCATGTGACCATTAATTGTTCATTCTCGCTTACCATTCTAATGTGGGCATTTAAGTGTCCATATCAATCAATAATTAGCAATAACTATTTCCTAATAAAACGCTCTAGTACTAGTACAAGTGCACATATCTCAGCGTAATCCGACGGTTTGTAGGCAAGGTGCCCAGGCACCTAGGTGTCCCAAATTGTCGTCCTATATATATATATATATAGTGGCGAAGCTAACCGAGATAATATGTGGGGTCACTGGTAAATTTTAAGATAATTTTTTCATGGTGTACAGTAATTTTAGGCTGTTTTCTCTAAAAGTTGTGGGGCAATTATATATATCATTGGATGAGATTTGGTTGTATATATGGAACATAAATATGTAGATTTATAGTATGCATGCGAACTCAAACTGAAAAGACATATAATGATTGGGTTCAATTATTAAAATAATTATTCGATACCTGTGACATAATTGAATGGAAAGCCTTTTCTCATCACGAGCCTTTTCGGGCATTTTTTAATGTTGAGATGGCATGTTTGTTTGGATGTTGACTGAATACGGTGATGATCCATCAGATACATAATTTGATGGTGCAGTGAAGGCTAGAAACATGGTTCCTACCCTGACTAGTTGGATGCTGAGTGGGTTCATCCCGGCAAGGGTTTCACGCGCGAACTCCTCATCTCTGAACCAAGCAAACTTGTCCCCTGCATTTGTAGGTCGCGTGAGTAGATTCACATTTTTTTTGAGAATGCGTGAGCACAAAATAATAAGAATGGCAGCTTTCGGGTCCAAATATTAATTGTGGCAGGTAAAGCAAGAAGCAGCACTCTATCTGTACGTACTGTCGTGAATCTCAGGCGTTTCGAACTTGAAGACTCTGCGTATCCCTCCAGAAACTCTGCCCCTTCCTGCTCAAAGAGAAGAACCGCCTCCTTCTCAAGCAATTCGGCGATAAATTTGAACTTTCCACCATCTGGCTGCACTGGCTGGTTCCTGAACTCATCGTCGTACATCGCGTTGATGGCCTCCAAGGTGGGGAAACTCTGGCTACTATGCTTCGAAAACTTCATAAACCTGCATATCCCGTGGAGCACCGACATAAACAACTTTGTGTTGAACGCTGCCTCCTTGCGCTCCGTGAAATTTTCGTCCTCGGGAACATAAATGGATACCCCCTTGGGTGGTACCGTCTCTGACAACGGATCTGCACACAAGATTCATTCATTCATCTACTGATATTATATAGTAAAGCAGTTGCGACTATGAGAGGTAGTAATAATACTGTACATTTCCAGCAGTAAGGACGTCCCGTGCGGCAGCGTCGTGGGTAGGGGTGCTCCTTGCCGCCGAGTACAGGCCGATTGGTGCTTTTGTCATGGCAGGGGTCCCCAAGGTCGTTGTACACGTCGTAGTCGTAGATGCGATCGTATGCCTTGCGTTCGCCGTAGCCAGTGCCACGAAGGGCCACCAGCTCGCTCTCGCGCAGCCTCTCCACGCCCTTGGGAGTCTGCGACGGGAGGTACGAGTGCTGCACCGTGGCACCCGCATGTAAATGGTAAGCTAAGGGCTCGCCGCACGTATGTGCTTCCTACTTAGTAGTGTGTATTTGTAAAGTAAATCGGGTCAGGGGGAAGTGTAATGAACACCAACCGACCTCGAGAGGGAAGAAACTACGCTTTTCAGGGCTGTAGTGTGACGGGTTAATCCAGGAGTTGCAGTGGAATAATGCAACGGCGGACGACCCAATGTTCTCCCCGGCTGGAAAGACCTTGATGTCCCCTAACAACATCTCCGTGTAGTGGTAGTTCATCACTTGCACGGCGCCAATGGGACCGAACGATGCCGGCACCATGAAGCTAGCATCGTACATGTGCCAATCGTTCTCTAGGCTTTGTGAGTACTGCACTTTGCTGGAGACTACATCCCACTCTTGTCCTGTCTCTGCACAGATATAGCCCAGACTTGTTTAAATTTGACAAATAGAGAGAGAGAGAGAGAGAGAGAGAGAGAGAGAGAGAGAGAGAGAGAGAGAGAGAGAGAGCATGCAATTGAAGGGAGAGAGGAGGTTTCTGACCTGGATCCAATTCGGAGCTAACGAGCTCAAGGTACAACCAATTTTTGGTAATGAAATTGTGGAACACATCAAACGCCTGATCAAGCATATTCTCTTTTAACCAGAAATTTTTCATGTTTACCGTCACAGTGGCCCTCAGCTCGACAGTCTGCTGAAGGTCAAAGTCGAGGTCTGGGCAGGCAACCGTGCTGGTGGCCGGCCCATTGGCTTCAGATAAATTGGTGGTGGTGGTGGTGGTGGTAGTGCTGGTGGAGCTGCTGCCTACTCTGGGGGTGCGGCGGGCATTGCCCGGTCGCCGGTGAGCCTCTGGCGCCAGCACCGCCCGCCGGGCAAACGGAACAACATGTGCACCTACTAGAGGCTTTGTTACCATTTGCATTGTAACTGTGTGTGATATCTAGTGTGCAAGGGAATGAAAGAGAAGGATGCCTGAAAGAGTGAGCCCTGGATGTTCTATTTATACTGATGGAACAAATATGATGTATACATGTACTTATATGTATCCAGAGGACCGCATATATAAATATGGGTAAATAAATAGATAAATAATTTTTGGGCCCCACTATATGGACGGTAGTAGTAGTAGTATCTTGCATTATTGTGTGCACATGCAGCATATATGTAGTCCATGCAAAATGGCTTATGGTGTGTGTCTTGGATCGATAACGTCCATGTGGCCTAGATCCGTGCGTGGATATACGTCAGTTATTGTTCTTTTGGCTGCCTTCCATAGTCGATGCAGACACACAACCTACGTTGCACAGATACGGCGCATAGGTGCCGAATCGGTGCAGGATACTGCACCAGGATGGGGATACGCACAGATACGCATGGGATACACGTATCCCTTAATATCCCATTTTTTGAATTAAAATAAAGGAGAAAAAATCATGAAACGGCTGGGGCACACAAGGGATACACCCTCAAAAATAAGTGGTGCTGATTTTTTATGCATTTATATGTATACCTGCCGTATCCCTGTAAGTCTATTTTAAGAAAATACCGTTTTCCCGTATCGCCATCTCCGTATCCCCGTATCCGTATCCCTATACCATGTAACATAGCACACAACAGCTGGAGGCACGCGGAAGCATGTTCCATGTTGTAGGATGTAATCCCTCCTTACCACCCACACAGCTATTGGCATCCCCACAACAAAATGGAATGCATCTATGGTTTCAAGCATTTTAAACTGCTTGAGCATCTCTGGCAATTCCATGATGAATCTTCCCTATTGTGGCTCTCTCAATAAATTTATTGAGGGTTGTAGGTATATGACGCGGGATTCAACTACTTTGCGGATCGCAAGGCAATCGAGCGGCCGGGCAGGACTTGACAGGTGCGCCGTGCGAATTTACAGCAAAATGCAGCGCACGGCGCAAGAAATGCCAGCTGCAGCATGTGGTCCCCTCAAGCGCGTGGTTGAGAGATGAGTTTTGGTGTGTATCTGTGATCGATGAGGGACTGTTGTTTTGGCTAGTTGCAGGGTATCTGTTCATGCATTTTCGTCCGGGAATGTTGTTTTGGCTGGCTCTAGGGTCAATGCAGACACGGCGCATTTTGATGTCATTTCAAAAGCTTGTAGAGTAGCCTAATATAGCTTACTTTCTGAGGTTTACTCTGTATATGTATATGCTTCAAATTTTATATGTGTAGAATCTCAAAATATTAGCATTTTGACATACTATAGTCATCTTGGAAACATTAAATAACATGAACTATGGCGTTCAAAGCTAATCATATGTTTTCCTTTCCGTTAGAAAATATGTGTCCTGTAAATTAACTCATTCCAGTTAAAACAATAAGGATATTCTCGGATATTTTATATGCTTGACACTTCGTATAAATGCTGGCGAGTTAAAACAACCGTGCAATGATAGAACCAATACTGGTGGGGTGCCTAGGACTACCAGCACTGGTTGTGAGGTCGAAAGATGGTACTTTCAAGTATGTGGTGGAAAGCTCAAAAGGCAAGGTGACTGGCTGGAAGGGGCAAGGGCTGTCCAAGGCAGCGCAAGAGGTACTCGTTAAATCGGGATTACAAGCGACACCGACGTTTACCATGAGTTGTTTTCATCTCACAAATAAGATAGGCCGGAACCTGACTTCGATCTCTTCAAAATTCTGGTGGGGTGCGATGAATGGTGAAAGAAAGGTGCATTGGATTTCCTGGGAGAAGATGTGTGAATCAAAGAGAGAGGGAGGTATGGGGTTTAGAAACCCGGAGGGTTTTAACCAAGCGCTTTTGGCAAAGCAAGCTTGGAGGGTTCTAACCACCCCATCCTCTCTGTGTGCTCGAGTTCTCAAGGCACGCTACTTCAAAGACGAGTCAATTTTAAGCGCCACCTGCCCTTCCAACTCCTCACTCACGTACATGAGTATTCTTCATGGTAGTGACCTACTCCAAGCTTTATGACAATTGGATTCCTCGACAAGGAAATTTGAGACCACTGGGACAACATTATGTTCATGGAATAACCAAAGTTGCAGATCTTCTGGTAAACAATGGGTCGACATGGGACATAAACAAGCTTTCCACCATGTTTTACTACATCGGATGTGAGTGATATATTGTAGATTGCAGTTGGAGGACCAGGTAACGAGGACTACCCCGCATGGAACTTCACAAAGAGCGTCATCTATAGTGTAAAATCTGCTTATCATCTGTGGATGTCAAAGAGGCGGGAGCGGGCGGGCCAGCAGGATTCGTCCAGCTCAGTCCAGAAACATAAGGGATATTTGGCAATGTGGGATACTAGCGCGCCACCTAAGGCGAAAATCCATATGTGGTGTATGATTCATAATGGGATCGCTATAGGGTCAGAGCTTCATCGGAGACGGATCAAATCGGGCGTTTTTTGTGTTGCATGCAGCAGAGAAGAAACTATCCTTCACTGATTCTGGGAATGTCAGCATTCCACTCAGTTCTGGCAGTTGTTGCGCTCAGAAAAAGGTATTACGGTGGCAGCCCCACCGTGTCATATTGATACCCAGGGCGCTCTTGCTCGCTGGCTCTTGAGTTGGTTCTCCGGTGCGGCCGACGACAAGAAGGAGGTGATGATCCAGGCGACGTATGGCTTATTGCTAGCAAGGAACGAGGCACGGGATGGAGTTAGAATTCAGCAGCCACATGCGATAATGGAGTCTGTTCATGCGCACTTGACTGAATGGACAAACTCACATCAGCCAAAAGTGCAGTTGAGGGAGCCGAAGGTGATTCAAAAGTGGGATGTGCCTCACGAGGGATGGATTAAGATCAACTATGATGGAGCAGTGTCCAGGGTAGGGGACAAGGCAGGTGGTGGTGCTGTGCTTAGGGATCATAACGGAGCGTTTTTGGCGGGTGTTTGCCATCACTATCCAGGCATAGCGGATCCGGAAGCAGCTGAAGTTTTAGCTTGCAGAAGAGGTCTACAGGTGGCTGAGGAGATCGGTGCCCAAAAGATTCACATCGAGTTGGATAGTCTGCAAGCGGTCCAGATGATTAACCAAAGCGGCAACAACTTCTCAGCTGTTGGGCCGTGGATCCAAGACATCAAACACATGCTTGAGACGAAGCAAAGCGTGAAGGTAACCTGGGTTCGACGAGCGGCGAATGTCGCGGCGCATAAGTTGGCTAGAGTAGGTGTAGGAGACGAACTATGTAAGGTTTGGTCGGGGGTTCCCCAGACTATATTTTGGATGTAATCTCGGATGACATTCCGAGCTTTGCGGACCTTTAATTAAATAAAGCGGCGGCATTTACCCTCAAAAAAAATGATAGAACCAATAAGTTGGGATTAAACAAACCGACGACTTGGTAGGTTTGGAATTTGAAGAAAGCCTCAACACGGAAAGTGCGTTTTCTTAATGGCAATGAACCTTACATATATCGGATTTCTATTATAAATTGAAAAGTTGGGTTCTTGATACAATATATATACTACATCGATCATGGCCTTAGGTGAAAAATTAACATCGGCGGCTGCTAGGCGCCATCCACATGTACTGAGAAAAGAACATCCGCCTTCTCGACCCTCTGATTAGTCTCGATCTGAGCATCTCTGTTGTTGAATGAGTCAACACAAACACTCCTTTCACACAGCAGGGACGCACTCTTGTACCACCACTTGTAGCATGCAGACCATCGCGGTACCACTCACAGCATGTCGATCGTCGCGGCATTGGCTCGCAGCACGGTGACCACGTCACATCATCGCTGTTGCCCTCACAGCCAAGACGTCATCGCAGCACCCACGCAGCCATTGGCATCCCCACAACGAAATGGAATGCATGTATGGTTTCAAGCATTTTAAACTGCTTGAACATCTCTAGCAGTTCCATGATGACTCTTCCCTATTGTGGCTCTCTCAATAAATTTATTGAGAATTGTAGGTATATGTGCGGGATTTAACTACTTCGCGGATTGCAAGGCAATGGAGCGGCCGGACAGGGCTTGACAGGTGCGAATTTGTAGCGGCCTAGACGTGGACCTCCAAAATGCAGCGCATGGCACAAGAAATGCCAGCTGCAGCATGTGGTCCCTCTAAGGCGTGGTTGAGAGATGGCTTTTGGTGTGTATCTGTGATCGATGAGGGACTGTTGTTTTGGCTGGTTGCAGGGTATCTGTTCGTGCATTTTCGTCCAGGGATGTTGTTTTGGCTGGGTCTAGGGTCGATGTAGACACGGCGTCATTTTTATCTCATTTCAAAAGCTTGCAGAGTAGCCTAATATAGCTTACTTTTTGAGGTGTACTCTGTATATGTATATGCTTCAAATTTTATATGTGTACAATCTCAAAATATTAGCATTTTGACGTACTATAGTCATCTTTGAAAACATTAAATAACATGAACTACGGCGTTCGAAGCTAATCATATGATTTCCTTTCCGCTAATCACATGAACTACGGCGTTCGAAACTATGTGTACTCATTCTAGTTAAAACAATAAGAATATTCTCAGATATTTTATATGCTTGACACTTCGTATTGAATGCTGCGAGTTAAAACAACCAGGCAATGATAGAACCTATAAGTTGGGATTAAACAAACCGACAAGTTGGTAGGCTTAGAATTTGAAGAAAGCCTCAACATGAAAGTGCGTTTTCTGAATCGCAATGAACTTTACAAATAACGGATTTCTATTATAAATTGAAAAGTTGGCTTGTTGATATAATATATGTACTACATCGATCATGGCCTTAGGAGACAAATTAACTTCTATCTCCATACATACTACATGGCAAAATATTTTGTGATTATATGGAACAAACAATCCATGATCGCTCAGTTAATATAGGAGTTTTAAGAGCCGCTCAGTCATTCCAATCATGAATTTTGCAGCAGTCCATAATTCAAATGCAAATAAAATCTTGAATATTTGGTGAACATTGACTTTCTACAGCTATTGATAGTCATAGGTCTACATTGCTGAAAAGAATTGGAATCTGAGAAAATTCTTCTATAGACAATTCCTTATTTAATAGTCAAAGCAGACTTACTAAACCTCAAGATTGTAATTTTCCGATCCAATATAAGTACGAACATGCACCATATCAAGCATCGATACTCACCATATTGTGTGTTGATCCTTGTCGACGTGGTAGCCAGAGTAAAAGCTTTGTCCGTTCCATCGCACATATATGCTGACCTATATTATGCAGGGATCGGAAATTTATAACGTGCTCGAGACAACCAATATAATACGAAACATATGTGCTACTTGACAACCTCGGCATGTCTGACCCCTCGGCGGTGAAGGATAATGCATCATATGCGTAGCATGGTCTGATTTAAAACTGCTCATTACATTTCTTTACGCACTTACAGTTGGACATCCCGAGTGTCTTGACCATAACAATGTTTTTTCGATCACACAGTACCTCATAACAAAGCGAGCAGGTCAAATGATAGATGAGGGAGTGATAGTTAGAACTGTCCAAAGGATAGGGGCATACTGCATAGACTTATTCTCTTTGTTGGGTGGAGTAACGTAGCTGGAGGTTTATTACGTCCACGTCGCAGCTGTGGGTGGATAATTTCCTCCATCGCATGACAGGATTCTCGGACTGGGAGAAGCTCGACTCCTGAATCTATTGTGGACAGGCACACAGAAGCAGGTTCCATGTTGTACGACGTACTCCCTCCTTACCACCCATGCAGCCATTGGCTTTGCCACAACTAAATGGAATGCATGTATTGTTTCAAACATTTTAAACTCCTTGAGCATCTCTGGCAGTTCCATGATGACTCTACCCTATTGTGGCTCTCTCAATAAATTTATGAAGAGTTGTAGGTATATGATGTGGGATTCCACTACTTCGTGGATCACAAGGCAATCCAGCGGCCGGGCAAGGCTTGATAGGTGCATGCCTGTGCGAATTTGCAGTGGCCTAGGCGTGGTCCCCCAAAATGCAGCGCACGGCGCAAGAAATGCCAGCTGCAGCATGTGGTCCCCTCTAGCACGTGGTCGAGAGATGACTTGTTGCATGTATCTGTGATCAATGAGGGACTGTTGTTTTGGCTGGTTGCACAGTATCCACGCGTGCATATTCGTCTGGGAATGTTGTTTTGGCTGCTTGCAGGGTATTCGTGTGTGCATATTCGTCCAAGAATGTTATTTTGGCTGGTTCCGGGGTTGATGTAGACACGGCATCTGGATGCACGCAGGTGTGCCCCACGTTGTATGACATACTCCCTCCTTACCAGGCAGGTAGCCGTCGGCATCCCCAAGAAATGCAGGGGATTTCATTTATAGCAAAACAATGATTCCAATTATTTCTTTATTTAAAATAAAAACACAATTTTGACCTATATGAAATATGGTTGAAACCGTGAAATTAAAAGTTGAAAATATATTCGACATTGGTCTTATTCCAAAGGTCTTGTCGCATGAACTTAAGGGTGGCACTTGGAGAGAAAATCGTGTTTACTTTATTACATTTAAGAACGTGAAACAAGTACATATCATATGTTCTCCTCAAATGGAGATGCTGGTGGGAATGCCCATTCCCATCATCGTTTTGGCGCCCATAGGATCACTGTCCGATGTCCTTAGCTGCACATACGTCACCATGCCTGGACCATACCGGTTTTTCCGCTCGGGGTCCCGGTTCCACTTGTTGACCTGCACCCCGATCCTCAACATCCTCTCCCTCAAGTCCTCGAACGCCTTGTTGATCTCTCCATTTTGTTCCCACGCCAGCTCTTGGTACATGCCCAAATACTCCTCACCTGATGAGTGTGACGAGAGTAGGTCCAGTATCGCCATCACCAGGGCGATGTGGTGCTGGGATGGGAATGTGTCCAACAGCACCTTGTCCAGCGCCTCCATGAATGCGTACATGTCATTGGGGCCCATCTCTGACGGCATGTTTATGCGGACAATGGAGGGGCGGTTTGGGACGTACCCACAAAATGGGTACTGACTGAAGTTCACGGCGGCGTGATGCACCGACGCCACCCACATGATGGTGGATAGGGTCTGGACCAAGCTCTCGTGGTAGTAGATCTTCAGCCACGATGGCTCATCCTGCTTGTCCGCATGGCCTTTGGTGCGCACCTCCTTCCACCAAGCCTGGAGCTTCATGTCATCGATGATGTCTGCCGCGCATGGGTAGTAGTACTCCACATAGTTGGACGCCCACTCCTTAATGTCATACCAGACCAGCAGGCCATCGTTGGCATATGGGTAATCCTCTATGGCCAGCTCCAACTTGCCATCCTCCCCTATGACCGCCGTGCCCCTCCATTTGAGATCCTCTGGCAATGCCTCCAAATTGAACTGCCACTACTCGGCGTAGGCCGCTGAGCTGTTCTCCATGGAGTACTTCCCCGGTGAGAAGGTGGTCTCAATGATTGCATCGGCGTTGATGAGAAGGCTGTGTGCCTGGACATTGATCTCCATGGTGAATCGGAAGGATGGCTACAACAGCCGGTACATGACAGTGATGATGGGTACAATGCATCTGACTCAGTTACCGGTTCACCGCGATGATGTACGGCTCGACACAACAGTGTGTCCTCAACCAGTGCTTGACAAGCTAATGGTAGCCAGTGTCGAGACACACGACATGGGCCTTGGCGAGTTGCCACTGCCAGGACCCGGTGATGCTGGCTTCATGTCCTGATGCCGGCGTGAAGACCTCACGCCATTGTGGCTTGCTCACGGACATGGGCCTCGTCAACTCGATGGCGATGGGTCGGAGCGTCCCATCATCGGCTAGGAAGAAGAGCGCGTGACCCATACAAGGTCGTGCCCTTGAGCTGGCGCACCCTGTTGATAAATGAAAGGTACAAGTCGTGGTAGTACAGCATGAACAACTTCTTCTTAGCCACGGCCTGCCTGCATGCATGCAGTATATATGAGGTGCTCAATTGTTATTAGGATCTGCGCTTCAACCATATCTTTGGTGATATATTGCTATTGGGTCTCACCTCCTCGGCCGTCATGACACCGTTAATCTGCTCTTCGATCACCTCTTTAGTTATCAGGGAGTCTGTCGGGCCGTATATTTTCTCGTCCAGCTTGCTCACCAGAGGCAACTCTTGCATGCATAGTTTTACTCACGCATGGCACCATATACATCTATCTATATATACTACTACTCTAGATGATATCGAATTGGTTCATATAATATATCATTCGATTAGATTTGGTTGTATATCCATGTACCATAAATATGCAAACTCAAACTGAAAAAGATATATAATGATTGAGTTTGATTATTAAAATAATTATTTGGTACTGTGACATAATTGAATGGAAAGCTCTCGATACCAGAGCTTTTTTAGGCATTTTTTAATGTTGAGATGGCATGTTTGTTTGGATGTTTGATTTTGTTTGGATGTTGGGAAAGGAAAGGAAGGGATGTTGTATTTATAGAGATGGAACAAGTGTGATGTTTGTATGTATGTATGTAGCAGGGGAGCACATATATAGATTTCCTTAAATAAATAGATAAAAATTTCTGGCCCCGGACGTGGAGAACATTTCTATGGACGGTAGTAGTAGTATCTTGCATTATTGTGTGCGCATGCAAAATGTCGTGTGGTGTGTGTCTCGGATCGATAAGGTCCGTGTGGCCTAGATACGTGAGTGCATATACGTCCAGTATTTTTCTTTTGGTTGGGTTCCAGCGTCCATGCAGACCTAACAGCTGGAGGCATGCATTTCCGCAAAAAATAAAATAAAAAAAATAACAGCTGTAGGCATGCAGCCCTTGGCATCCCCACAACGACGAGGGAATGCACGTATGGTTCCAAACATTTTGAAGTGCTTGAGCATATCTAGCAGTTCCTTGATAGCAATTCCCTATTATGGCCCTCTCAGTAAATTTATTGAGATTTGTAGGTATGATGTTGTCCCAGATCCCCAATAAACGCATAACCAATACCAAATTTAACATATGGGTCTCGCTTTTCAATGAGATATCTTTCCCCACCGCTACCATGCAGTCTTTCCCCGTCGGCGGGGTGTGAGAGGCCGATGGCCCGGAGGTGAAGTCGGCGCACAAGTCGCGTGGCGAGAAGGTATGCTTGATGCCGATGAATGGAGCTAGTTGGTCAGAATCAATGGGAGGAAGATACATATACGGTTTCAACACAAGTTGAGTTATTTGAAACTAGTTGAATTATATGATCACAGTTATCATAGAAGATAGTGGAAAGCAAGAGCTTTTCTGGAGGCTATCAAACGTATTGGATTTTTTTTCCAAATTGAACTGTGACATTTCATTTTGGCAACGAACCAAAATGTGAAAGATTAATACTTGACCGTTCAAATACAAAAAAAATATCCTACTCCCTCTGTTCCTAAACATAAGTCTTTTAGAGATTTCAATATAGACTACATACGAATGAATATAGACATATTTTAGAATGTGGATTCACTGACTTTGCTCCGTACGTAGTCCATATTGAAACATCTAAAAAGACTTATATTTAGGAACATAGGGAGTGCAAGATAATCTACATTTTGGTGCTCTATGCATTTCCTTTTTAATGTCTCATAGCAAGCTTCGCGAACAGCGTGTAGCTCAGATGATTATGTTGCTTGTGGTCGAACAAGCGCAGCAGGGTTAAATTAAGTCCAAGACTTGAGATCGGTACTGGCATTTTTCTGGATTTATTTTAACATTCTGGCCATGTTCACTTAGTGGGACGGGACAATTTATCAATCTCAATATATTATGCCGGCTCAGTATCTTAAAGGTTCTTAAAGATAGTGTGTGCATGCGTCCATTCATAGGGGTGAGCGTATGTATAAGTATGTGGAGAGCTACCTTTATACAGTGTTAAATAGAAGACACATGGGGATCTTTTTTAGTAGCATGTCAATTGTTTGGTTACGTGTATCTTTTGACCGATCAATCTCTACTCCAGCACACAGAATATTCCTTCGTTAGGTTTACTTGTCTCCGGTTCTCCGTTAGCCTGTGTTGTATAATCTATAGCACATTAGATATTTGATTTGATGAAAGACAAGGTTTTTTATTTATTTTCTGAGGTCAGCAAGCGGTGGCCAATTGTGGTCTGTACATTTTTTTTCAAAAATAATTTAGATATAAAAGATCATGAAGTACAAAGCACCTCAAGCATAATATTAATTACATCCAAACTTCTAGACCACAAAACGGTAACTATCTCCGCCTGAATGAGCCATTGTCGCCGCTTCCCTACCGAAGCCAGTTTGGCCTTGTCAATGACAACCAGGAAGTCTTCGTGTACACGTCCGTAAGAACTGGCGCCTTGGGGATGCAGTCGTCATCATTGAACCCTTGAGTAGATCCGAAGCAAATGACACAAAATCTCACCGCCGTGAACACATGATGAGAAAACCTAACCTCGCCGTCCCAAGGAGACAAAAAGAATCTATGATGGAGCTCCGTCGACTACATCCAAATGGACGAACTCGAGGTGAACTGGAGTCTGGATGGAAAACTCGAAAAAGTTCCGCTCTCCGCCCAAGTGTCACACTTTTGAGGACTAAAAAACCGTAACATATACTACTAGCCCGAGCGAACGCATCAACATTCTCCTCCCTGCCACCAGCTGCTAATACACGGACTCATCATTGATGCTTTGAGGGAAGTGTTTACCCTAACCGCCAAAGGTAGGGGAGGGGAGGGGGCAGCGACTGGGGCTGGATCGGGTGTTAACACGTCTGTACGAGTTACTGATCAAAAGGATTGGTCCCTCATGTAGATGATGGTTCACACTACTATTGAAATTCCATTTATCTTGTTGTACTTTTCACAGTTGGTTATGTACATTAAGCTTACATTATACTCGCTCCGTCCGAAAATACTTGTCACCAAAATGGATGTATCTAGAACTAAAATACATCTAGATACATCTCCTTTTATCCATTTTGATGACAAGTATTTTCGGACGGAGGGAGTACTAAAAAATATTTTCAACACTTGGTTGTCGTTATGTTTTTCTGTTCTTATTACTATATTGCCTTCTATCTTTTCTTGCACTTTTCCAGTGCATTGTTGGATGTTTGTCTGCTTTCCTCAATACCTAGTTTCCTTTTTTTCCCTTTTTGTGTTAAAAAAAATATTTCTTTCCCTTTAGTTCCTTTCAAGTCTAAACAGCTCGAGCCTGGAGGTACACGTAAGAATGTGTCACTTTCTGCCTTGTACACGGTGGACAAATATTTGGACAAACCGAGCTCCTGCCCTACAATGAAAGCAGTCTTGCCTCTCCCCCACTGCTAAGGGCCAGTCCTGAGAATTCAGGGGCCCGGGGCCAAACTCTAACTTGGGGGCCCTTTAATGTAGACATCAAAATCATGGTTAACATATGCATAGGTGAAATATTACCAATAAACACTAAAAATGCAGAGGCCAGGGTACACTCCGTTTTCGGGAAATGACACTAAAAATGCAAAATTAAATAAGAATATATGTATATATTACCATGAAATTTTTCCTAAATGAATGCAATACGCAACCCGAAAACCTCGTAGATAATAGTTTTGCAGCATCAAAACCATGACATTGATCATGAAGTTGAACAAACAAGTTTATATAAAGTTCGACACAATTTACTGGTTGATCTTGCTTCATTAGACATTGTCCTATACTCTATCGTGGAACACAACTACGTAAACTCTTCGTCTTCATTCAGATTTAGTAAGCATTCTATCCACCACCACATTTCTGTCATGTACTGATTTTGGTAATTTTTGAATGTCCACTGTCGCATATACTCTGCCTCCATGTCCACTGTCGTTTCTTTTGCTGCTGCTGCCATCGGTGATACCATCACGTCCACCGCGTACATGGTTGACGAGGGAGCAGGCCTTCGAAACTCCGCCTCTCTACATCCTTTGTGGCTGAGGGGCAATTAGTTTTTTGGAGAGTGTCTCCTACGCGACTGCTTGCCGCTGTTTCATCTGCGTTCTCTACTTCCGCGTCACCTTCTTCATCAGCATGTCCACCACCAATGAAGTTGACCGTCTCGCCGCCGAGAAACTTGAAGCCAAAATGAAGGCTTCCTAAGATGTCGTTGCCGCCGCCGCGGCTTTCTACCTAGCCTACTGGAAGATAGAATACGTTTATCCCTCGCCTATTTATTTCTGTCATAGCAGTATTAGGTATGTGCGCATAGTACGTGATTATGTAGATCGTAATCAGCATGTGTGATCAATTCCGTTAATCCATGCTTATGGTTTATTCATGGATTAAATTAATCAAAATATTGCTAATATACTCAGCAAGAAAAAGAAGAGAACATATACGTGGCACCAGCAAAGAAAAAGGGAAGAGACTGAGAAAGAGCAAACATGTCTGTGCGTCTTGTAAAGTTGTAATATCATCTCGTTTCAGCGGCCTGGGCCTGACCCCCCAGAATGCAACACACGGCGCATAGCAATGCTAGAAGCAGCATGTGGTCTCTCCGGCGCGTGGGCTGAAATGGAAACATTATATCGCTCAAAAAGGGAATAAAGTAGTGCATACGGTCCATGATGAAAAATAGCTTTTGGCACGATACAGGGTCGATGATGCAGACCCAGCATCTGGAGGCACGCATATATATATGGCCCAGGTTGTACGAAAGGGAATGCAGCCGTCGGCATCCCCACTGCGAAAGGGAATGCACGCATAGTTCCAAACATTTTAAATTGCATGAACATCTATAACAGTGCCTCGATAGCACTTTCCTAAAATGGTTATCGGGGCTCTTCCAATAAATTTATTCTTATGTTTTGCAGGTGTCGTGCTGTTGCAGATCATCGGTAAAGACATCAATCCACCATACTAGACTTATCATACAGGTGGCACTTTCCAATACCATGTCTTTCTCTCTAGACCACGGCGGAGAACACTGGAGGCGCCGGCGTGTCGACGGTGATGACAGCGTAGACTACGGCCAGGGTGGTGGTGGGGAGCATCGGCGACCGTGCGATAACATGGCATGTATTAGAGAAAGAATTAGGAGAAGCCAAAACTCCCTCCATATTGAGGGAGTTGTCTTGTTTTATTGGGGCGTGCTAATAAAATTTTGGGGATTGGGGATCCATCGCAGCAAATTTCTTGGGATAACTCCCCCAATATCTGGGTTTACTGGTGGTTCAGGATCTGTTAAAGATACACATCATAGTACAAAGCCTCTGCTTAGGGCATCACCATCAACGCAAAACATGGTCAGATGACGTGATCAGCTGGTGCAAGCCATCTAGTTGCCGCAATAGGCTAGAAAGCAGGGCACAAGCATGACACAAAAATGGATATGAGCTGAGCCCGAGCAAAGTGGAAGGCAAAGGCCACCGGCGGCTATAAGAAGGTGTTTCCATGGCAGATCTGTGACCCACGAAAAACAGGGGACTATCTATGGCGTAGTTGCGGCTACCAGCTGGCACGCGCACCACTGCGCACTACCACACCGGGGGAGCTCTAACAGAAACCACCCCATGTGCGGGCGAAATCCATGGACCCACCCCCCCCCCAAGTCTGGGAGGCCGATAGCTATGAGGTGAAGTTACGTTCGAGTCGTGCTTGCTAGGGGAGCGGTACGAGTCCTTGTCGTACCCCCCCCCCCCCGCGCCGCCCACCTTCTCTAAAGTAGTTGTATAATAGGTTGTTGTGTGATCACATGGTTATTTTAAACCAAGAAACTGAACACAAGCTATTGGAGTTGCTCTTAAATTTATACAAGACGCACATCATAACATGTAGAGTTATTTGGTCAAAATCAATAAGAGTAAGATATACCTTGGTCGACCAAGGGGATATATTAATATCATGAAAATATCAATTACACCCAGCCTCTACATCAACAAAATGCCATCTAGACATTAAGGATGCACACAAACTTCTAAAAGAAAAAGAGAATGAAGAACAAATAAATAAAAGCACCGCCACAGTGGTTAACCAATCACAACAGCAACACACAAACCACCCCCAAAGACAGCACCCAAACTATATACGAGGTTCTCCAAAACCGATGCCTCCAACAAGAGAACAGTGCAGCACCTTCGTCGCCCCGTCAATTGAACTTTGGTTTTCACCCCGAGGATAGTCCAAGTTCTCAAAACAATTCCTTCGACAAGGCCATTGTCAGGTACAATCAGTGAAGGTCAGACCTTGGGCTATCACACTGAGAAGTGAGAACCGGTACTCGGGGAGTACCACCAACATGAAGTCCTCTAGTGTTGTCACCCCCACTTGCCAAGGCCGCTACTGCAAGTCACGAAACAACAGGCTCACATGATCATGTGTCGAAGATGGACAGGAACACGGCGCCCCATGCCATGCTCGAACAACAGCCTATGAAGCAACTTCATCGCATCCAAGACACTTCTCTGTCCCATCTTCATGTCCTCCAATATCAACCACCATGACATTCCCCTTCTCTATCCTTACCACAGAAATCTAGTGGAAGACATGTCCCACGGTATAGACATAAAGGGGAGCTTCGCATCGCGCCCTCTTGAAGCTGACGGACAGATGTATGCACACACACACACAACTGGAACCCCTCCAATCCAGAAATCCACGGGCATTCTCCAATCCAATTAGATCTCCCATGGAAAATTCCGAAAATCGTTGACGGCCAGATCGATGAGGATTGATATCAGGAATATCGCTGAATTCACCTGAGAAGAAAAACTAGCATGGCCACACCACCGCCGGGCTGCCGATGAGAAGTTGCGCCTCCGTGCTGCCATCACAGGACCTCGTGGTCGCCGCCGCCCACGCGACGACCTCGGCAGCACCACCACCAGCACCCTGGTCCGTCACCCTAGCTCCCATGCTCCGCCACCTAAGCCGCGTCGTCTAGGGCCGCGGCGCCATGCCACGTCGGAGTGCTCCCCGCCCGAGAGGTCTAAACGTGAGAAGGCATCCTCGCCACCACTTTCGACCAAGCAGGCATTGCCTACCGGCGTCCTCCAACGGCGGCAGGGGGTAGGATATGGAGAAGATGGGGGCGGCGGCTAGGGTTCCCGCCGAGCCCCCCCCCCCCCCACCCCACCCCACCCCGCCCGAGCAGGATATACCTGCAGTCTCAACACAAGTAGAGTTATTTGTAACAAGGCACTCGTCAAGTGCTATCTATGATCACAATTATCTTAGATGATGCCACGACAAGGAAAGCTATAGCAGAGAGCAAGAGCTTTTGTGGAGGCTGTCAAAAGTATTAAATTTTGACTGAAATTGTAGTGTGAGATTTGGTTTTAGCAAGGAACTAAAATGTCAAAGAATAATAATTGACTGTGAAAATTGATTGAAAAAAATCTCTACAAGTTAATCTACATTTTGGTGCTCTATATATTTTTTGTTAGATGATTCTTGGGGAGGTTTTTGAGTAGCATGTCAACTGTTTGATTACATGTGACTTTTGACAAACATCTTTTTGAATATTACACCTTTTATATCTATGTGAGGTATATTTGTATATTCCTTTACATCTTCATCTGTCTCATATATGCCAAAATGACCATATATAAGGGTTTGACGATGTCATATCTAGATGTGAGATAATACCTCACATCTAGGTCGCTCTTTAATTGTTTTTGGTCTATTTTTTCTTTGTTGAGCGGCATTTTTTTGCCTGTTGGGTCAGTTCGAACGTTAAAAATCCCAAAAATGTATTGGTGCTTGGGATCGAAAGAAAAACCCTAGACGGGATCCTCCCAGCTCGTGCATCTGCGCGCCTGAACTGGGCCTGATGTTCTCGCTGGCCCATATCCGCGGCTGTATGTATGTATTGCGGACACTGCCAAGACCTCCCGTGCCGAGAACCAACGCGCCGGCGGCCGCCCGTCCGACCGCAATCACACCTCCCACCGCATGCCCGCCTCGGCTATCTCCGGCGGCCTCACGCCGTCAGCACAAGCACGCCGCCACCGAGTGTGTGACAGTCAAGCCACCGGGGTGGTGGTAAGTGTGGTCCCACGCCAGGAGCCACATCGGGCCTGGATCGATGACGACGAGCCGCCGTTCCTCGCCAGCGTCGGCGCTCCCGCTGGACGACAAGAATCTCCTCGAGGAGATCCTCCTCCGTCTGCCTCCTAAGCCGTCGTCCCTCCGCAGCGCCTCCCTCGTCTGCAAGCGCTGGCGTGGTATCCTCGCCGACCGTCGATTCCTCCAACGCTTTCGCAAGCACCACCGGAAGCCTCCTCTGTTGGGTTACTTCGACAGAAAATATAAAGGGGCTAGCTTCACTCCAATGTCAGATTTCACCCCCATTACGAGCTCCATCCCTCGTCTTCGCCATCTCAACCTCGTCGACAGCCGCCACGGTGTTGCCCTTTTTCTTGATCATGCACGCCGCGAGATCCTCGTGTGGAACCCCATCGCAGGCGTCCAGCGCCACGTGGCTTTTCCACCGGGGCTCAACCATGACCCCGATTGCGATGTCGAGACCGCCGCGGTGCTCTGCTCCACCTCCGACAATATACCCATGCAATGTGATTGCCATTTGAGTGCATTTACACTAGTATTGGTTGGGTTCTATCCTAACCAAGCAAAGGCATTCACATGTCTCTACGAATCCAAGTCTGGTTTATGGGGAGAAATTATCTCAACACCGGCTCTATGTTCAGTTTACAGGAACAGGCCCAGCGTCCTGGTTGGAAATACACTTTGCTGGTTGCTTTATACCACCGAAATTTTTCAGTTTGATTTTGAAAGGCGGACATTTGCGGTGATTGAAAAGCCGTCAGACACCTTTGCTGGCGTCAACTGCTGGCATTTTCAGCCCTTGCAAACAGAGGATGGTGGCCTTGGCCTAGCTGTTTGCTCAAAAACCATAAACATGCAACTTTGGGCGAGGAAATCCGACTGCGATGACATTGCTTCGTGGGTGCTACAGAAAATCATTCAACTGGATGACCTAATTTCACATCCGGTGTTCCGGACTAAAGGAAGATGGGCTGTGATGATGGGGTATGATGAAGACACAAATGTGATCTTCCTATGTTTCGAATCTCGTCATCACTTCATGCTCCAGCTTGACTCAATGCAGTTTAGGCATATTGGTACGGAAACATACTGGGATTACAGAATGTGTTATCCATATAGAAATTTCTATACTAAAGGTAATACAAGTTCTCTGCATTGCATACATAACAAAGTCCGGTCAATTATTTTGCTAAGAGTCATTCATATTACTTCTGATAACTGATTGATTTGATATCGTTGTTGTTCACAAGGGTTAACTGGACATTTAAAAATAAGTTAGGTTGCTTGTTTCTTTGTCCGGATGGTGATGATATTGACAATTTAATTTTACTATATCATTATTTGTCACCAAAGTATTTAATGGTATAACAAAGAATATATATAACTGTGGCTATTGACACTGAGTTGCTTGTTTCTTTGTCTGGATGGTGATGATATTGGAAATTTCATTTTACTACATTATTATTTCTTACCAAAGTACTTAAATGTATAATAACAACAAATAGATATAACTGTAGCTATCGATATTGTGTTGCTTGTTTCTTTGTCTCAATGATCATGACGTTGAGTTGCTTGGCCATCACTATCTTTGTACAATTGTTGATACCAGTATGTCCTTGTATTTATCCAATATTTGAAGTAGTCTTTTGATTGCCACTTCAAAAACTGAAAGTGTGTTACATTTATTTAATAAAAGTATTTCTCGTGGAATAGTTACTCAATTGGCACATTTTGTACTCCCTAGTATTTATCTTGGTTGATCCTACTAATAACCAATTTTGACATTCGAGCATCGTACAACATTTGATTTCCGTGCTTAACCTGTATGGCTAGTTATCTAGATCTTGTCATGCTTAATTATGTCTCTATCTTGATCTTTGTTCTGCTTTTCTTCGAACAGAGGTGACACAAGAAGATGAAGGTCTTGGATCAAAGAAGTGAGCCATGCTACATTTCTGATGCTACAGAGTGAGCTGTTTGGCGTATGCGGCAGGAGAAACTGTCTTAGGGAAGCAAGTACAATTGTATGGTATTTATAAGGTGAGTTTTGAGTCAGTGGCAAGTTTTGTACCGGATTAGGATGTTAGACGTAACTAGACCAGACGGTGCTATGATGTACTACATCTGAACTGTTTGTTACAGTCCTGGTATCTTTTGTATGAAAAGAGCTGGTTCTAGTGTTGCAGACTTGCAGCTCATCTGCAAGTTGCTGCTAGTTATGTTATTTGCTTTCATTTGCAAATCCTGCGCTGGTTACAAATGTGCAGCTCCTCTTTAAATGAGTTGCTAATTTGAGGACGCAACCTCACTATGTACTTTGACGACCATGGATGTGAAAAAGGTCTCATGGACAGTGAAAATCACAAATTTTGACACTTGTGTACACTAGACAACCTGATCCTCTCGCTGTTGGATGGACAAGCCATTTTAGATGCAATACAACTCTGATGATCGTTTTAGACACTTGTTGTTTCCGTTCAGGTGATCATTGGCATCAAGCGTTTAAAGAGAGAACCTCATTGCTGCTGCAAGGAATGGGAATTGGCAACCCAGTTCGGTACTTTCAAGAGTTCAGCTTCTTATTCGAACGTGAATTGCATCTACGATGTTTATTTTGAACCACACATTGATACAATAGATACAAGAATTGATGTGTTCTTGAAAATTATTGAGCTAGTTTGTGTGATCATCAGGTTTGTATTGCATTTAAAATTATTCGGTTGCCGGTAGCGGACCCTGATGGGAAGTTAGGGCATCTCAATGCATGACCCATCGATGGCCGCCAGTGATGGCAGGGGCATTCTGGGGCCTCCTGGCCTTACAGTAGCCAACATCTAGTGAGGTCAGATCAGTCTTGACAATGACCCTGGTCCCCGGTGCAATGGTGGGGCGGTTGCCGGTGACCTTCCCCCTGCGTGAATCTTGCCAGCTGAGTCCCTTCCTGCCATCGGGCTCGTTCTGGGGTGGAAGAAGGGGTCTACTTCCCTGCACCGGTCGATGGCGTACTTGTGTCGTGCCGGTGGCCCTGGTGGTGGGAGTCCCCCGGTGCTCGTGGATGGAGCTCGCGAGTTGGGTGTAGGCTGGCTGCCATGGTCGTCCGGCCAGCATTATGGCTGCTGTTGGGCGTGCGATGGCAATGTTGTGTTGTTCTGACGACTGGTCATACCACGGTTCAAAAGCAGAGAGTGCTTGTCGGGGGCGGGGGCGGGGGGGGGGGTACATCCTCGCTGGCTTTTGGGCTGGCCTACAGCGGCGGCGACGGTGGCAGGTGTCGTCTCGTTCGTAATGATGCCATTGCGGCTGTTCTATCCTTCGTGATGCTCCAGGGGAAAACCATCATCCTTCAGATTGACAGGTGGTGGTATTTTGATGGTGTACCCTTCGTGGAGGTGCCGCATTGGAGTCCATGGTTCCTCGGGTGCGGCTTCGTCTCTGTGTCGTGACTTGGTCATGGTTGAGCACTACAACCACTTCAAGCAGTGCTTTTATTTCCTACCTTTAGATTCTTCGGAGTGGATTGCGGGGTGTAGTTGTTCCTTAGCATCGTTGTATCCTGCCTTAGGTGTGTGTGTGGCTTGGTGATTTGTTCTATGCTTTGGGTTCTATGGTCGTTAACTTATCTATAAAGTAGGGCGGTAGAATTTTTCTGTAAACTCAATTTTTACAACTGGTGTACATTAGACAACTTCATTCCTCCTTTGTTGGATGGACATGCAAAATTAAAAACAATATAAGTATGATTTACATTTTAGAGACCTGTTGTTTTAGTTCAGGACCCTTAGAAGATCATTGGCATCAATCAAATCAAAGAGAGAGCCAATACTGCTGCAAGGAATGGCAATAGGTAACCCAGTTTGATATTTCGAGAGTTTAGTTGCTTATTCCGATGTGAAGTGCATTTACATCATTTATTAGGAACCACAAACTGCTACAATAGACACAGAAATTACAATGTTGTTGACAAACATTGAGTTTGTTTGTATTGTGTTTCATGTACTTATTTAACTATGCACAGTTCAAATTATTCAAGGTACTACACCCTTCATTTGCGCTGCAAAGAGTTTTCTGGGTAAATAGTATGGACAGACCTTGCTCATACTAGTAAAGTTTGTTACTTTTTTTAAGACTGTCACCGTGGGAGCAATCCCGCACCTGAATTTTTTTTCTCGTTTGAAAAGGAAATTTGATCCGATTTGTATGGAAACTGAATCAAAAACCAAACAAAGTGACCCATTTTATCAGGAAAATAGGGCGAAAAATCTGCACAAGCAAGTTAGCCTCGGTCGACCAGACGACACTAGGAAACAGCCGCACCAAACACACACACGGGTACGGAGCTTCCACTCCGACATCCCCGCTCCTGCACTAGCTTTAACGTCACACGGCGCGAACACCTTGTAGCTCTTGCTACATGAGACGGCCTCTTGCAGACCACGACCCTTGTGCCAAACATCCAAGGCCACCGCCCCAAAATACCAGCAAGACCAACCCCAAAGATCTCGTCGACTGTTGTGGCACCCCGGTTTAGAGAGACCGGAACACCGAACACCATGTATTCCATCTTAGAGATCAAGTCTTCTGGAATACGACACTACTTGGCATAGAAAAAATCAACTCTTTATTACAATAGATATGGATACAAGGGTTCCGAAGACCCAAGGATTGCATCGGCACGGCGACACTATGGCTGCTAAGGTAGTTCTATGCTAGCAACTGAACAACTCATAGCAGGAGAATATAATCTAGCAACGGAACAACGACGACGGCAGTGAACTCGATTCCGCAGGGATTCTGGCTGGAACGCGTAATCTAGCTCGCAAACTTGGGATCCTCGGCAAGCAAGCAAACACGGCATGACCTGCAAGCTGGCATGACACGCCAGATGAGTACTTTGAATGTACTCGCAAGCTCACAACAACCAAAAGCAATCAAGATAAACAACAACATGGCATTTATAGGTTAATTAAAGATGATCATGATACAACTAGAGCAATATCCGATGAGCATGGCCTGACCATGTTACTCATGATATGCACAAGGAGGATACTAGCATACATCATGTTTACATATATCATGGATCAACTTACTCTGTTCGAAGGTTACCTCGTAACCATCACATGTATCAACTTACCATCATGAACAATACGCGATCACCTCAGGATCAACCAAGCTTGGTATTAACAATAACATAGTGATCATCACATGACCACAAGGAGCTCGATCTTTACCCACGGTCATCCCATGACACCATAAAGATCAACCAACTTTGGTATCAATGATACCATTGTGATCCGCTCACGTTCACCCAAAGATCAATCAACTTCTTTCCTCATCGAACTTGGGTTGTTTATTAGTTAGGTTATTATTTCTGTTGACCCATAGAGTGACCTACTATGAACTGGGCCCATATTCGCGGGCACGGCCATCGATAGATTATACACCTAGCAGAGGTTAGTACACTGTACCCACATTACGGAACCCAAGGCCTCGTGCTCCCATTCGGTGGACCAATGACATTCCGACAAAACCAATCTATTGCATTACACTCTTTGGGCGACTCTGACAAACTCCCCTTTGGGCTAAGCAATGGGTGGCCTCGGATGCCACTCTGGACAACAAATGGCAACCGTCGTGGGAAAACAAAAATGGCCCCAAACGGGGACATGAGCTCAGTACCAAACATGGGCACATAAGGCTTATGGTGTCCTGCCTAATCAGGGTAGCACGCACACATAACCTTCCCTAATGGGATGCACCGGCGAGAGGTAGGACAATAGACCGAATTAAGGCTTTCCCATACTAGCAAATGTGTTGCACTGGTCAGCTCGATTGGATGGCACTATGACTCAACCAACAGATGTTCAAGTTCGATTAAAGTCCAGTTGAACTTGAACGGTGATGAGCCGAGTCATAACAATAAAATAGAATGATGAAATGATAATGCATATGAGCAGGATATCAACATGAATATGGATGAGCAACATAACTATTAACATATCAACAAGAGTAAATCTTTCTCTAGATGCAAATGAGCATGACATACTGATGATCATGAATATCACAAGTATGATACTCCCTCTGTTCACTTATATAAGACGTTTTAGATAGTTCAGACAACTCCCAACACAGTTCAAAATCAGCTATCTAAAACGTCTTATAAAAAAGAACGAAGGGAGTACTACATATGACCATAGCACCACCACTAGCATCAGAAATAATTACCAAAATAGAACATGATAATAATATTAACAAGTAATCATTAAACCAACTAGATGCAAATGATCATGCATAAAGATAAGCATGGAGTCACACGCATAACCGAAATAGTAATATTAGTAGTAAATGAGCAACAATTATTAAATATTCAAGTGGAAAACCATGGTTATTACAAGACCTTCATGCAAGTGGCTGTGTTGCCTGCCTGGGGGTTAAGGAATCTCAGGGGAGAAATGTGTTGAACTTGCAGAAAGGATTGCCGAAAAAGTTTCTCACCCAAAGCGGGTGATTAAGGGCAAGGGCAAAATGGTCATTTTAAGAATGTGACAACATATTGAAATGGTACCAACGGAATGGGCTCGACGAACCGAGAACCTGGGCTTTGTAACCACCTGAATCGGAGTTACGGTTGCAGAGATATAGTTAGTTGAATTCTAGGGACCAATTTGTAAAAGGAATATTCACAAACAAGCCCCTAGCTGCAAAACAGAAGACGCTTTTTTGGAAAATATGCTTTCATAGTAGGGAAAGCACATTTCATCTGAAGCAGCAGCAGAGTACACTTTTAGGTAACTGAAAGTGCATTCTCAAAAGACCGCTTCCACTTAAGGGGCGGGCCCAAGGTGTGTGTCGCTTACAGTTGAGTCCCACCACGTCTTCTCTCTCTCCTCGTGAGCTTGTCTTCCACCTCCTGCATACGCTTCTGGCTAAGGGAAGGGGAGGGCCCCGACGACGATTGCCGGCAGCACCGGCCACCTTCGACAGCGGTCCAGCTATGGACTGAGCCGCACCCTCCCGCCTACTCCACGTGCATCGGGGAGCTCGAAATCGAGCAGAACTTCGGCCGCGGCGGACGACCGCGGCGGCCTTCACCAAGGCGCATGACCTGGTGCATAGGATGAGGGCGAGGGCTATGGGAATGGCCTGGTTGGAGGATGCAGGTCTCTGGTGAAGGTAGTAGGGAGAGGGAGGGTCGGCATTGCCCGCATTGGAGCCGCGGGGAAAGCTCTAGAGCGACGCGGGCGACAGCCCATGGTGGAGTAGGACATGGTCTGCTCTGGACGTGCCCTGTGCACCGTGAAGGACGTGACTGGATAGGGCTAGAAGGGTCCAAGACGATGACAGGGATGTGACGGAGCTCTGGCACAAGACGAGGCACGTGAGGACGACGAGGATAGGAGGGGCCGGAGATAAACGACGCTCTGGACGTGGCCAAATGCAGCAGAGCACGCATACGGCATGCCCGTCCATGTAGTAACCGCGTGAATGTGGCGAGGACATGCGTTCTAGCGAGCCCGACCATGTCTGCCCGATTTAGCATTCACCACTGTGTCAAGAAGCAATGAAACAAGAACATGGGCTCCTGAGGTGACTGAAGCTAGTCGAATCGAAATCAACAACAACGTGTTTGTTGATTGCTGGGGGAGGCACAACTAGTGAATGATGCTGAGCTTTGGCTGGACTTGATAAACTCCTAAGATGATCATCTTGACCAATTTTCAGCTCAAATGGAGAAGCCTAGGTCGCACATGCTTCACAATGTACCATACTGGACAGAAATGAAAAAGTTGAAGCTATGCTCAAAGGGATGATTGGATTGATCTAAAATTTGGAGTAGGATGATTATTTGGGTTTCACAATGCTTCACTCCGGACAAAAACTTAGAAAAATTCTAGAGAAATATCGTATGAATTAAATGAACCCAAGTTTGGTGGAGTGAGGTTATATAGGTAGGAGAAGGTCCTGGTAAATTTTCAGCAATTATGGAGCAATATAAAATATAGCTACTTTACAACCTGAAAATATGACCAAAAGCAAAGATTGGACGGTGTGCTCACCATGAGCATGGAATCATGGATTTTTTTTACATATCCAAGCTTCATATGGTCCTAGTCAATTTTGAGAATTTTGTGGGAGTTTTGGGAAAGACAGAAATATAGGTTGCTTCACAACCTAGGGAAAAAGACTATTCCTCCAATAGAAAATGGAATATTTCCAAGAAAAAAGAATTTTGGGATTGGTCAAAGATGGAAGTGACATGATCTTGGGATGCATTTGAGGATGACAAGCCACTTGGGAGAAGAAAAAGAGATGGTCTTCCCAGGTTTCCAGACCACGGAGACACACAAAAAATAATTCCAAAGCAAAATTTAAACGAACAGAGCTATGGCCATGCTGAGTTCCTATAGTCGAGATCACAATGTGTTGTGATGATCGTGACCTGACAGAATGCATAGGATAGATGGATCATGCAAACTTAGACTGGCACGGTGAAATAATGAGCCTATACATGCGAGATTGACATCGAAGAGATGACATGGACGAGTAGTTAACGACAGCTTGAATTATAGCACTTGATAGACGTTAGCCTGATAGAATGCCAGTTAGAGCTCAAGGGAGCAATCTAGGTAACGTCCAGTGTAAGCTCCATGAGATTTCAATGATTAACTATACGAACAGATATAACAGGCTATATCGAGTAAACATGACCCTCATAGTAGAATAACTGTTGTCTTGTTTCCAAAGCATCAATAGTTATGATAGTCTAGTCATCATGCTACAGTTTCGTAAGTGTAATATAGTCAACTTAAATGCTTTACTCAATGACAATGATACTTTATTATGATGGCGTTAACTTATACTGACTATAGGAATCATTGATAGCATTAAACGATCATGATAGATCGACACAATTATCTAAGCATGCATGAAATCGTCTAACTGCTCGAGCATGTAGTCATTGACAGTCCTTAATATGTTAGATGGAATGTCATTTCACAATACGCTAGATATTACCTTAAGTGCTAAACGTGACGATACCATGGATTCTCATGAGCACATACATGTCCAAGGCCTAGTCAACTAGGTCAAGTATCAGGAGACGCATCAAGCATTACATGTAATCATGAATCATGTGCAACTCTAGCGCAGCATCAATCAGTTCGCTTAACAGGTCTAAAGCTGCCACATCAAAGATCATGACCTAGTCAAATTGATATGGAACTATTAGTACGCCTACAAAGCCATGCTCATGAATTTAATATCTACAGACTCAATAGTGGATGACTGGTATCATTAATAACCTAAGCACAACTCGCAATTGCACTGTATGATTGCCTGTCACATTCATTTATCCGACAACCTGTCACAGTCATGATCTGCTCTAATCATATTGACAGCGATCATTAGATACAGATGTAAGTCAGAAACTGATTACTGTCTCAAATTGCCATATTATTCTAACTGATGATGCATCGCCTTAGCACATGACTGCCATAATCATCGAATCTCATTCGAATCATAAGAGCAATGGTCAGATCATAACCAAAGTCAGCTGAAGACACTTACACATTCACTAGATTGAACGAACCTGAACACTAGCAGTCTCAAAGACACTAGAACTATGCACTCCCGTATGAATGCATTGCAGCCGAGTTATACAATGTAATAAGATCCTATCAATGCCACTTTGAGACATGAATGTCAGAATGTATAATAATGTGATACAGATTGACATAGATGCCATTTGAACTCATGTATACTATCTTCGCTCGACTGACATACTGAGAAGTCCAATGAAGTCAAGATTTGACACGCTTTGCATCTGCACATTGATCAAGTCACTAATAGCATCTTGGACATTTCTTAGATAGTACATCTTAGTCATCATGATTCTATTTGTCAAATCTTCATCCACGTCAATTATACTTATCCAGTCGATCTGTTGACTACTGCAAACATTAGATCGCTATACGTAGTACTATGTAATTCAATAATCTCTTGCTGGCATCTATAACGTTCAGATGCAGTGCTGATTCAGCTAAGAATGACTAGCATTCACATCAAATGAATTCCATATCCAACATCATGCCCTAAAGTGAACTCATGAGCTCGTACAATCCATGCAATCACTGCTGCAACAGACATCGTTGTCCACATGCTCGATACGGAGATTCAGCTAGTCACGCTGAGATTTAGATAAAAACATGCTGTCAGCCAGGTGATGCGCAAGTTGGCCCAATCCACATGCGACATGTATGAACTTCTCAATCAGAATCCAGCGTACACTAGTACATAGCTCAGCTGCCTTAGCACATAATGGGCCTACCGCGTAGTCACACAACTAAGGTGTACTGCAAGCATCGCTCAGCATTAGATCAGTAGATTACTGATATCATAATGCCTGTAATAGTATCTATCGACTCCAATTCGAATCGTTATGTATGGTCTCTGTAGTTAACTGATGACATGATATTGTGCAAATGACATAAGGTGAATACGTCATAATGACATCTAGTTGCAAGTAACATTATCGTACAGCTCTAGACATCTTCATCAACTGTTTACATTCGATTATCGTGCTCATTCTCGATGCTATCATGACAGGTATAGCGCGAGCAATCGGAATGGCCACATGAGTTATTAAGAGTTACCGCACTCTTGCTCTTATCCATTGGCTTGCAGTTCGTCATGTAGAGATTCTTAGAGCTTCACGGTTGGCTCTAACTTCACGAATGCTGTTATCACCTCGGCTAATATCAGGATGGCTTCAAGATTGACCTGACTTAGATCATGCTGATATGACCTATCGCATGACGACTATTAACTCTGTGTAGCAGTCGCTAGCGCATTGCAGATGACTCAGATGCGTCATGTGCAATGTAACATGCAGCACTGATACTGATAGGCTATGAGGCAATGAAATACGACATATTGGAGATCTGTTGCATGCGAAACAGATAACTTGAGCTGCAAGACATAGCATGTGCATACATCACACGTCACGATACAACGACCACACCAGAATGCGAAGCATTACAATGAAGACCAACTGTCGCATTGACGGCCACGTCTTAGTATACGGACTCAAGATGATAGCTGCAGACCCATCTAGTATCAAAGTCTGTCAATATTGGTCACAATACTTACAATGGACATCATGTCACGAAATAGTGAATCAAAACAATCTGAGGCTCGACTAAATGAGTTATGGCAGTATGACGAAGACCTATGAGTACAAGCATATCTATACGTATGGCACTCCACTTAACGCATGAGACAAGTCAAAATCTAAGAGTCTAATGTTATGTTAGTAGCAATTTATCCGCTTGCGTACGAACGCACATTAGCTCAGAACCCATACGATTTAGTCCTTCCAGTCCTCCATATGCTTAGATACACTTGCTAGATCCATGTCGGGCATCAGGTACTTCGTACTAGCCATCGCTGACACTGCATCAGGCGACAACCTAGGCAGCTGATCACGGACGCAGCCTATACATGGAATTAGCTAGCAAGTCAGCATCGCAGATCTGAGCGTAAGTTGTACGTTTGGACTAGCATGAGATACAGCCATCAGTAGACGACAGCCTGCTACTGAGACGTCCTTGACTGCGCATCCACATCGCTGCATCACTAGTACATCTCCTGATCCTAGGCTGTACCCTCACCACCGGATGCACCAGTCTAAGGCGATGCTCTTACGACACGAGTGCTAACGCCACATAGCCCACTAGTTCACCAGATGCTCATAGTGCATGATACTCAATGAATTCAAACCTCGCACATGAGGTTATTTATCAAGCGCATAACAGCAAATGCCATGATCAGCCATCTGATAGCCCAGCGATAACCGACAGCATCAGACAGTCCAGCTGCTCCACGCTTCGGCTACGCACCCCATGAACTTCACGAGATAGTCCAACATCAGCCATGAGTACCACGTCAGTGACACAGGATGGAAAAGCATCGACTCGCACTCATTGCAAACGTAGAGACCTACCATGACAGGCTCGCAAGGCATGCTGCAGATGACTGCAGTTCTGCTCACCATTGACCCTGGCTTGCACACTCATACAATGTTTGACAGGCCTAGTCTTAATCCAGCACACTTGAATTGCCAACTGCATCAGCAAGCAGAAGCTACTTGTCTATGGTCCAAAATCTATACAGCATTCAATGTTATACCAGGACTCCATGTCATTATATGACATACGTGAAGCAGCCATCGTCTAACAACCAAAGTACCATGTGCTCGATTTGCAACGATCTGATGTAACGCGATCGAAACACGAATCCCATTGCTATGACAAAACAGGTCTTTCATCACATCAACATAGGATCCCAATGCACACTTTAATCTCAAAACATGTTCCCTGTGGGGCTTCTTCGGTGAAAGGATCCTCTTGAATCGATGGTGCGTGGATGTGCTCCAAAAACACATTACTGGGAATGGCCTCCCTCTTGGACCCTATTTTCGCCAAATCATTGGCAGCTTGATTTTTCAGTCGGGGTATATGGTGAAGCTCTAACCCCTCAAATTTCTTCTCCAGCTTTCTAACTGCATTGCAATAACCAGTCATGGCTGGGCTTCTGACGTCCCACTCCTTCATCACTTGATTAACCACCAGATCTAAGTCGCCATAGACCATAAGGCGACGGACGCCGAGTGAAATGGCCATACGCAACCCGTACAAAAGTGCCTCATATTCTGCTTCATTGTTGGAGGAATCAAAATGAATCTGGAGTACATATCTGAGCTTATCTCCTCGGGGGGAAACTAATACTACCCCAGCATCGGAACCATTCAGCATCTTGGAACCATCAAAGAACATAGTCCAGTGCTCCGAGTGAACTTGAGTCGGAAGCTGCTGTTCAATCCACTCGGCGATGAAGTCTGCTACTGCTTGGGACTTGATGGCTTTCTTTGCCTCAAACTTGATATCAAGGGGAAGGAGTTCAATCGCCCATTTTGCCACTCGACCAGTTGCATCTCATTGTGCGCGTAATCTCGACAATGGGGCGTCACTGACGACTGTAATGGAATGGTCAGAGAAGTAATGAGCAACCTTCTTCGTGGTCACATAAATCCCATAAACAAGCTTCTGATAGTGAGGGTATCTTTGCTTTGATGGGGTCAAAACTTCAGAGAGGTAATATACCGGGCGCTGGACTTTGAAGGCTTTTCCTTCTTCTCGCTCGACCGTAAGTACCGTACTGACGACTTGTCCAGTGGCTGCAATGTAAAGCAGCAAAGGCTCTTTGCTGATTGGAGCAGCAAGCACCGGCTGGGTGGAGAGCAGAGCTTTTAGCTCTGCAAACGCTGCATCAGCTTCTGGAGTCCACTCGAACTTGTCTGACTTCTTCATCAATCGGTAAAGAGGCAATGTCTTTTCACCGAGGCGAGAGATGAATCGACTTAAAGTGGCCAAGCATCCAGTAAGCTTCTGGACATCGTGCACACGCATAGGGCGCTTCATTCGGAGTATAGTGCCAACTTTTTCTGGGTTGCCGTCGATTCCTCGTTCGGAAACGAGAAAACCGAGTAACTTTCCGCCAGGAACTCCGAATGTGCACTTTGATGGATTAAGCTTGATATCATACCTCCTGAGATTGGCAAATGTTTCAGCAAGGTCAGTCAGCAGGTCGGAACCTTTCCGTGACTTGACCACTATATCATCCATGTATGCTTCCACATTTCGTCTGATTTGAGTGAGCAAAAACTTCTGAATCATCCTCATGAACGTGGCTCCGGCATTCTTTAGACCGAACGACATGGTGACATAACAGAAGCACCCGAATGGAGTGATGAAAGCTGTTTTGATCTCATCGGGTCCATACAGACGGATCTGATAGTACCCGGAATAGGCGTCTAAAAAAGACAACCGCTCACATCCCGCAGTCGAGTCGACTATTTGGTCGATGCGGGGGAGAGGAAAATGATCTTTCGGGCAGGCCCGATTGATATGTTTGAAGTCGATGCACATGCGCAGTGACTTGTCCTTCTTGGGTACCATGACAACATTGGCGAGCCACTCGGAGTGGTAAATCTCTCGGATGAACTCTGCTGCTAAGAGGCGAGCCACCTCCTCGCCA
Source organism: Aegilops speltoides (assembly GCA_021437245.1). Lineage (NCBI taxonomy): Eukaryota > Viridiplantae > Streptophyta > Magnoliopsida > Poales > Poaceae > Aegilops > Aegilops speltoides. The sequence goes on along the minus strand of CM038146.1, from coordinate 4,822,354 downwards.
ATGGCCTTTCTTTTCTGGACGGCGGACCATCGAAGATGTTCTTTGAAAGGTTTAACTTTCGGGTCGACTCGTAGGCGATGCTCAGCCAGCCCCCTGGGAACACCCGGCATGTCAGCAGGCTTCCATGCGAAGATGTCCCAGTTCTCACGGAGGTACTGGATGAGCGCTTCTTCCTATTTGGCATCGAGTGTTGTTGAGATATTGGTCAGAGCAGCATTAGGGTCGGTCGGGTGAATGTGAATCAGTTTCGTCTCACCGGACGACTGAAATGCTGATTCCGTAGCGGGCTTCATGGCTCGCAACAAATCACTCGGGTCTGCGGTCTTCTGGTATTCTTGCAGCTCTACCACTGCCATCTGAGCATCAACAATCTTGGAGCCTTTCTGAAAACACTCTTCTGCTTTCTTCTGATTGCCAGTGACAGTGATCACACCCTTGGGGCCGGGCATCTTCAGCTTAAGGTACACATAGCATGGTCGAGCCATGAATCGTGCATACGCCGGCCTCCCCAGAATAGCGTGATAAGCACTCTGGAAATCCACAACTTCAAATGCCAACTTTTCTTTGCGGAAATGCTTTGAATCACCAAAAACCACATCAGGAGCAATTTGGCCGAGTGACTCAGCCTTCTTTCTAGGAATGACTCCATGGAAGCTCATGTTGCTAGTGCTGAGTCTGGACATCGGAATGCCCATCCCTTTCAACGTCTCTGCATACAAAATGTTCAGGCCGCTGCCACCATCCATCAACACTTTTGTCAGTCGAGTGCCTTCGATGACCGGGTCGACCACCAACGCTTGCGTCCCAGGGGTGGCAATGTGTGTTGGATGATCGGACTGGTCGAATGTGATGGCAGTCTGGGACCACTTCAGATAATTGGGTGTCGCCGGAGCGACCATATTCACCTCTCGGTTGATAACTTTCAATCGACTTTTGCTTTCAACGTCAGCAAAAGTCATCAGGGTGGAATTGACCTGGGGGTATCCACCATCACTATCTTCCTTGTCCTCAACTTTGTCCGACTCCTTTTCCTTATCCTTGGTCTGCTTCCCTTGGAACTGCTGAATCAAGAGCCGACACTGTCGAGTGGTATGCTTTGGGTAAATGAGTTTACCCTTTTCGTCTTTCTTAGTGTGAATGTGACACGGCAGGTCCAACACATCTTTTCCATCTTGGTCTTTCACCTTCTTGGGGTTCCAAGGTCCCTTGGGTTTCCCCTTAAACTTTCCTGGGTCACGGCCAAGGCTTCTCTGGGAGCAGCTGGCTCGGCTTTGCGCTTCTGCTTCCGACTGGAGTTCCCTCCGCCGGTTTCATTAGAGGCTGACTTGTATTTACCACTCCGGAGGCGATCCTCCTCTTCACCATTGGCATACTTGGTGGCAATCTCCATCATTCGACTCAGGGTCATATCTCCGGTCCGACCGAATTTCAAACTCAACTCTCTGTTCTTAACGCCTTCCTTGAAGGCACAGACTGCCTGGTGATCAGATACATTCTCCACTGTGTGATGCAACATGATCCATCTCTGGATGTAATCTCTCAAAGTTTCATTCGACTTCTGCACACACGACTGCAACTCTGTCAACCCTCCTGGTCGCTTGCAAGTTCCTTCAAATGTCCTGACAAACACTCGGGCAAGATCTTCCCAAGTGTAAATACTGCTGGGTGCTAATTGATTCAACCATGCTCTTGCTGAACCCTCCAACATAAGGGGCGGATGCTTCATGGCTACCTCATCGTTGCCGCCACCAATCTGAACAGCCACTCGGTAGTCCTCAAGCCAAGTGTCAGGCTTGGACTCACCAGTGAAGTTACTGACTCCAGTCGCCAACCTGAAGTTGAGAGGAATCACTGCGGCTCTGATGGCTCTGCTAAAACACTCTAGCCCTGAGACATGAACTCTGCTTGTGGTGGGTGCGTATTTGTCATGGCCTTCTCGGTGAGCTCTGTTCCTGTCGACCAAACCTTGAACGATAATGGATCTTGCATCAAAGCCTGGTTCTCTGGGGTCGACTGGAACCCTTCGCCCAACACCGTGCTGGCATATGTCATCCTGTTGCCAAGGAGCGTATGATCCACCCCTTAGGGGAGGGGCGGGCACTCGACATCGATCGTTGCGATCGAATCGGTGCTCATACTACTCGCGGCTCTTGTACTGATCATCACGCCAGACCCCACGTTCCTCACGCCTCGGGGGCGATCTTAGACTATGGGCTGACTGGACTGAATTCGCAGCAACGGATCTGCTGTGAATCCTGTTCTGTGACTATGATACGACTGAATTTTGATCACCTGCTGCCCGGAGTAAATCTCTGATCTATAACAAACCTCTACCTGCCTCCGACTAGGAAGGCTGAATCGATTCTGCTATACGGGCTGCAGCTGCTAAATTCTGAATCGGAGTTCGATATACCTGAGTTGGTTGTGGAAAGAGCTGACGTCGACTGGATTCTGGAACCCGTTGCCGTGCGTTCTCGTCGAGTACTCGCTGGAGGTTCTCCAGTCGAGTGCGCTCAGCCAGGTTGGCCATGAGCGCATCCTCCAAGGCACGAGCCTCGGGAGTTTCTCCAACGATAGGAGTGTGAAGCGCATCCATGTTCCGGCGGCGAAGTTCCTCCCTCTGCAGCGAAGTGAGGGGCTTGGGTTGGTACTCTTCATGAGCCTGCGCCGGATCGCCTCCACCGTCGCCTCCGTCAGTGCGGGGGAATCCAGGAGGACTGCGTGGTCCATCGACCATCATAACCTCCGCCGCTGGGTCACTGCTATCGCACTCGGATGCAGTCTCTGCGGAGCCAGTCGACAGATCGAACAAGCCGTAAAGAGAATCGTCGGGCTCGATTTCCGCGACTTGGGGAATGGCCGACTGGCGGGCCACCGCATGCCTCACCCACCGCTGAAACCTCGACCGACCGGAGCGCTTGCGCCGACGGGAGACTGGGAGCGAGGACGGCACAAGAGCCGACCCATACTGGGTTGACGGTTGTCGTAGGAGGACGCCGCGGACGCACGCGCGAAAGTGCGTTGCCCCGCGGATGGGGAGCGCGTCAACGTCGAGTGGAGCCTCCTGAAGCCAAGCGGAGTCATCGGCGATGAGCGTGAGCGCACCGAGACGGATCTCGCGGCCCTCGACCAAAACTCCACCTGAAACCATGATGTAGGAAATCGGAAAAATCCCAACTTCTCCAACAAATCGCTAGAACACCTGCCCCACGGTGGGCGCCAACTGTCGTGGTACTAACTCTGACAGTAAGATAGGGGGGTAGGAATGGAGAGGCAAGATCCTAGCTATGGAGTAGTTGTATACGCAAGATGTTTACGAGTTCAGGCCCTTCTCGGAGGAAGTAACAGCCCTACGTCTCCAAGCCCGGAGGCGGTCGACTGTATTATGAGCGTATGAGCAACAAGGTTGCGAACCCTTTACACTTAGGAGGAGGGTGGCTTATATAGAGTTCGCCAGGCCCCTCCAGCCCTCAGTTATGCAGGGATTAAAGTACATTAAGATGGGGGGGTTACTGGTAACGCCCACATAAAGTGCTATGATGACCATAAAGACTATTTAATGACCGACCGTTTGTGTGTAGACTGGCTTTAAATCTTCTGGCGGTCGAGTGGTTGGCCCCATGGTCGAGTGTCTTCCAGTTAGTCGAGTGGAACCCTTCCAAGTCGATTGAAAGGTAGTTTCTCCTAGAGATGTCCTTGGGGAGGGTATATTGGACAGGTCCATGACCCTACCCTAGGTACATGACTTCATCATTAGCCCCCGAATGGGTCGAGGTTTGAATGGGGAAGGAGTTGAACATACTTCCGACTCATCTTTGCACTACAGTTGTGTCTTGTTTTGGATCAATGAACTTATGTGACGGCATCAACTTCTTTTTCAGTCGCCTTGATCCATTCTTTGTATCCGTCGAGTGTGTTTTCCGTACTTGGAGAATTCCGAATGACAGGACGGAGGAAATTAATCAACACTCGGGCAAAACATATCACCGTGAAGCTGGAAAGAGACCTTCGATGTTTATACGGTACGCAACGACAAGCATTTCATCTAATAAATATCATCACTTGTGCTTCTTTTGTTCAACGTGTAACGTATGGATTTTTTTTCAATTCGACTAGTACATCCCGTGCTATGCTAGATCATATATATTGGAGAAGCTTGGTTTTGGGTTAGATGACTTTGAGAATGTGGAGACGAGGAGGGCTCACTTAAGAACTAAACATGGTTATGAGTTTCTGGTTAAGTTCTACAATGCTGTCGATCGCTCCCATTTCGGTTGCTCTAATTGGGAAGCTCTCTGCAAGGCATACGGATTTGAGGAGGGAATGCGAATAAGATTTGATATTCGTCCCGAAGATTATTATGATGATGATGATATCGACATCTGGGTGGATGTGGATATGCCTCCAGTTTTACCTAGATGTGAGTTTGTCAAACTAATTTGTTAAGTTCAGTAATTTATGTTGTTAATTTAAAAATATTTGATGTTCGTCCGTACTAAACTTATTTATTTATAATTGTCAGCTTATTTTTTATCTTCAAGAAATACTCGGAAGGTAGTAGACATCACATACACAGCTATGACTCCAAGCTTAATTGTGAAGAGAAAGGTTATCTTGTCTCATTCATAGAAGATGTTGAGGCCTTCAAAACCAGTCACTCTATCAGCCCAAATTATACAAGATACGTGCAACTAATCCATAAAGTGCTTGATGGTAACTTAATTGCCAAAAACTTGGTAAGATTTTGTTAATGATGGTAACTTCATTGCATACATTATTCTTTAGTAAACTACTAATTATATATGTTACTATTTTGGTTTTGAATAGAGGCTCCCGAAGCAGGTTGTGCCTGACATGCTATGTACCGAAGGTGATATGCATAATGCATACTCGATTTCTTCAAATGATGGAAGGCTCAAAATCAAAGAATGGAGCAAGGTGATGAATGCGCACATGCAAATAATTGGAGATAAAATGAATGTGCGCAAGCGACAAGTTGGAGATAGGTTTATTTTCATTTTCCATTATGGTGAAGGACCGGTTTATCTGTTTTATGGTATTTTAGCTAGGAGAGAGGAGTAGGTCCTAAGTATTAAGAATATTTAGTTAGTGTTGATTATATATGATTACAATTTGATGGTGATGCTGAGTAGTAGTGATTATGAGTACTATGATGATGATGAGGAGGAGTTATTATAACTAGTGACGAAGTTGTTATCTGATGTCTCATCATTGATGAAAATGATGATTATGAGGAGTTATATGACAATGATATATTATAATGATAAGTTGTTAAAGATATTATGATGATGATGATAAGTTATTATGTCATTGGGTAAAAGAATCGCGGATTAGTTTCAAATGGATGGATCTAAAGTGACCATTGGTTACTTTGGATCCATGCACTTGAAACTAATCCAAAGTTCTTTCACCTAGTGATTTAAGAACTCATTATGAAGTTAAAACAATCTCTAAATTGCTACTGTATGAAAAATTGTATACAGGTGTATGAATACGACCTAAAATAAAAAAGAAATGGAACTAGGAATAATAATAGTAGCAATTGTTCTGAAAGCGCTACTAGTAATTAGCAGTAGCGTTTGTTAGGGAAAGCGCTACTACTAAGTAGATATAGCAGTAACGCGTGCCAACAGGCGCTAATCAGTAGCGCGCTTTCCCGCGCTACTAATAGGCCAAAAGCCAACGCTACTGCTAGGCTTTTCCCTAGTAGTGTTGGTTTCTGCGGTATTGTGGCAAGGAAAATAGTTAGAATAATGATCGCAAGTCCTAGAAATGTAGATTCAACTATTCAAAATAGTAAAAGCAGAGGGGTTAGTTTGTGTCGTAAAGTCATTGAATCATACTCCCTCTATAAAGAAATATAAGAGTGTTTAGATTATTAAAGTAGTGATCTAAATGCTCTATATTTCTTTACGTAGGGACTATAATATAATCATGAATTCATGATTCAAACAACCTTGGTGGTAAGGCAATGTGTGTCAGCTGTATAATGAATAATGGTGGCACTGCAAGGGTCGTGGATCTAGATTCACGACGACATGGCATGTCTCATCAAACCTCGTGCACGGATTCCCCTGGCCCGAGCCGACCATGTCATGTCGGTGGGTGACACTATATCCATGCGGACCAGAAATGAACAAACCTTCACTCTGGTCGATTCAAGGAGGGGAATGCACTTTTACCCACCGTGCGCCCAACTGTTGCTAGTCCTGACATTTGTGCACTTACCTTGTAACACAAATGCATGGCCAATTTCATCACATTGATTCTATCAATTGTTGGCCAAAATAATTATTTGGATGTGCAATGCTTGTCATTCACATGAAAAGGAGACAAACACATGGATTTGTAGTCATTTTAGCAAATCCACATATATAAAAAATAATACTAACCGCCTTTGCAAAACAAATGTATACAAAAGTAACGTTAATGAAAGATCCACCACCGAGGTTTAATACAATGACAATGTTCTGTTTCGTGGAGTCACACTCAAAAAACTGGTTTATGTCAGTGCCATAGAAACTCATTTGACCTTTAATGGAAGATGGAAACCACAGGGGCTAATGGCCCGAGATGCAACCAGCCATGCAAACATTAATTGTTAGATATAGTTAATCCATTGTATCACATGGACATTCCTTTTTTGTCTCCTCTAAATGACATAAAATGCTTAAGATAAGACTAGTATCAACCATTACATGCCCCAACAAAATGTCGCAAGTTTGGCAAGATAATAATAAATGCATAATCAGCTAAAATTACAGGGGGAAAAGTCCTGCACCGGCAAATTAAATAAAAGATTCACAATCATGGCATTAACCACTACATCTTGAAAAATAGTTTTCCCCGAGATCCACAGGCACGCAGTGCACCCTAGAGAATTCGAGCATGACAGGGGGTGGTGGCGCGAGCGGCAGCCAAAGAGGACAGCTGAGGCAGAACTTACGTGTGTTGCTAATGCCAGGCGTAATCTCACCCGAGAGGCGCACCTCTAAATTGAACATGCCTGCCGCGTGTTGCTTCTTGAATTCGTCGACTGCGGTGGCGCCAAGGACATCGGACCGGCGCTTCCCGCAGGCGCTCAGGATGTACACCTCGCTGCTGCTTCGAGGCTGTTTCTGCCCCTCGTACGTGAAGGTGGAGTTGTAGTACAGACGCTGGTGCTGGAAGGCGATGGTGGAGACGAGAGGCTTGGTGTAGACGATGCCCATCAATACGTTCGCGGTGCCAACGCTGATGTCGACAGAAATGTTGTACTCCAAGAAAGATGCCGCCGCCGTGGTGGAGAGGGCGAAGCTGTTGAGACGGGCGTCCTCGATATAGGCTGTGACCTCAGGGATGAAGACGTAGCGGAAGATGAGGAAGTACAAAAGCACGACGTAGAAGACCACACCTAAACCCATTCCCCACATGGTGTCGCGCCGGCACATTATCCTCTGGATACTCAAGGGGCCTTTGGCCTTGTTTGCCCGGTTATTCGGATTGATCGAGTGATTCGTTAGCTCGGTGGATCCCTGCACGTCCATATGACTATGAGGCAGGGGGTTTCGACGGGATAACATCGCCAGCTGACCTGAGTATACGACCTTTATTAGTTTTCACCTTTTACAACAACTAAAAACACTAGCGTGCATGCAAGCACGGGTATAATTTTTGTATGTAATGTTCTTCTCTCTTAAAATTTAAACACTTTTAGTCTGTGCATATATGTTCAATGGCGAAGTTATAGGTTCTTAATTCACTTTTACCTTGTATATTTTCTTTTTTGTGTGGGCGCGGCTGCTATTTTTTATTCCTGGACTTTGTTTTGGGCTTGTTAATTTTTTTATATTGTGTGGTTAATAAGTGTGCAGAGGTCCAGTTACGCATTATCGTATCTTTCCTATTAATGTGTATACTTGTACATTTATAGGTTTAACGATATTTCATGTTTGATAAACTTTTCCTTCGTATATTTGTCATTCCCAACATTAATTAGTTACTCCCTCGCTTAAGAAATATAACTAACTGCTCTTATATTTCCTTATAGAGGGAGTATTACATATTTGAATGTTCTGCATACCACTATCTGATGCTTGCAGTAGTATATGATAGGCCATAGTTAAAAATAGATACATGTGGTGATGTTATTCCTAGGCTCCAACAGACTGCTAGCCTCACCACTGGATACTTCCTCATTATCTGGCGCTAGTATAATAACTCCGATTTTCTCTACTAAATCGGCTGAGTCATCCGTATTCTCACTTTTATCTGTTGTTTTACTTTAAATCCATCTTAGATTTTTCGTTGTCCATATTAGTGATTATATTTGCATTATTCGAGGCTTGCTGTAGTTTTTGATACACCATTGTCAAATAGATACCTGAGCTGCTGTTGCTAGGATCAACCAAAGCGCTAGTTTCGTCATTGGGTTCATCTTCATCTTCATAATTATCTGCAAAATTAGTTCAGTCATCTGTATCCTCAATCTCCATTATACGGGTACATATATAGTTGCAAATGCAAACATTTCAAAGCGAAACAAAAAAACGATACACATGGTGCAATTAGCTTGTTGCTTTTCAGTACAAAGAGTTAGGATTCTACTGTATATTATAATTGCCTTATTTTTATTTTCTGGCAAATCAAGTCCTTGTAACCGTACTGTATCCGGTCTTATAAGATCGACCTACATTTTCAGTTTTTTTTACCATTAAATCGACCAGAAATAGATGAGTATGTCTATCATTGAAAACTTCTTTTGAATATATATATCAAATTTGATTTATCAAACAAATAAAGTTAAGGTTTTTTTTTGTTTTCAATATATATACAATGCAACTGTCATTGACAAGGTCAGACATTCCTGTATGGGAGCAATGAAAGCGGCTCGTCCATGGCTCCTTCTGGCGGCAGCAATGGTTATTTGGAGGACAAGAGATCTCGATTTGATTTTTGTGATGTTTGGAATGCTTTGTACTCTTGAGGAACCTTTATAATAGATATGAGTAATTTAGAAAAAGGAAAAAAAAAAGCTAGCCTACGGGTGTTTACCTGAGCTGTCGTCCTGCATGCTTTGGAAATCAGTCACCTATTTCCGGCAAAAAGAAAAAAAAGAAATAAGTTACCTACACACAAATAAATGACATGTTACAGAGACGACCTCCCATTTATTTGTGAATCTACTGCAGCAAGAAACAACTTTAGCAACAGTACTACCTTAATTAGGTCCCAAGTAAAAGTTATATTTTTCATGCAGTTTTCTTCAAATAAAAACAATTGCACAAATGATAAATGGATACACCTCTCTGCATACAACATAATACCATGTCCACACAAATGAATTGACGTCATTGCCATGCTTCCAAACCGAACATGCTAATAAAAAAATGCGCTTTCACCACTATATTCCTGGCAACGATGTTTCGATAATAAATCTCATATGGACATGTTTTGATGACCTTTGGAAGATAAGTTTCTGCTCTAAACATGCTTTTCTAGCGCAGACTAATAAGTGAGAATTGTTTTGATAAAACTAAATCAAATATGATATTTATTTTATTTTTTAATGTTTCTCTGCATGAGACTTGTAAAGCTAGATCCTAGATGGACACAGTCCGATGGATATTCTGGCAAACCAACTTACCGCGATGAAAAGTAAGTATTTACTATAAACCTGGTAGATGAGTTTGACCGTATGTTATGAATTGTATGTGAGAAAAAGCAAGTTTCTAGTATATAATTGTATGCATATGTTTTAAAAACATTTTTTGCATACTTTAAAAGTTTTCACTTGTATTTTTGAAGCGGAACATAGCATGAAGAGAACAAGCTTGTAATACAAACATGTATTTCCGTCGTATTACCAGCTACTAAAACCTAGCGTATACCCTGAAACCTAGCGTACATCCAGCTATTTCTGTCATATTACCAGCTCCGTCGCTTAATATACATCCAAGACGGGAAAAAACTAAGGAGAACAATTCGTAAATTAGTAAGGCCGCAAAAACTAGCTGTTGGGACAAGTGTAACGACATTCATACCTTGCTTGTAGATGAACTTTCGGCAGTGTCAGTTTTATTCAGCTTATCAACAATCGTGGCTATAGTAGGTCTTTTCTTTCGATTTTTCCTCACACATCTTAGCGCTATTTTGATGCATGTCTTGATTTCCCATGATTTTTCTGACGAAATTGTCTCCTGTGTCCGGTTCTTCCAGAGTCCATGCACCTGAAAAGTTAACCCATAACACAAATAATATTTGTGAAATTTTTGTTCGGAAGCACAGAACCATAGTTAGCATTTCTCATAGGCTGCAGCTGCTAGTGATGCATGAGTTTATTTTTCTTACAGTCTCAATAAATATTTTGGCACGCGTCCCTGGGGGTCGGAAGCAGCGATCCTTTCCTGCCACTATTTCTAAGATTATGACACCCAGACTGAATATGTCATGAGCTGCAGTGATTTTTCCTCCATCAATGCATTCTGGTGGCATGTATCGACTGCATTGTTGTGTATGAAAGAAAAATTACTTTTACGGAAAGTCGATCAACTAAACCGATTGCTTCTCCTGAGGTGCCAACTTACCGTGTTCCATTAGGAACCTGTGTGACATGGGTTTCTGTTAAACCAAGTCTCGACAGACCAAAATCACAGATTTTTGGTATGTTATTATCCAGCAATATATTTCCTGGTTTTAAATCCATATGGTAAAGAGGAGATCGATCCTTTGTTCCCGTGTGAAGGTACTTTAGACCTTCACAGATACCCTTTATTATTCCGTAACATACGCACCAATTCAGTGTGCAGGGTCCCCCTGTAGAATCAAGTATAAATATGTTACCAAGAAAATGTCCAGTTAAAAATAATAAATGATGAGCATAGATGCAAAATACGGTTAAGGATGACTCAAGTACATGTAAAATTACAGTCCAGTCAAGGATGACCAGCGTACCAGAAATATGAAGATCAAGGCTTCCATCCTGTATGAATTCTAAGCATAGAGCTCTTTTTTCCGTATCACCAAGTACTCGTTTCCCATTGTAGTCACAAAGTACCACATCTACATCAACGCAGAATCCAATTAACTGTACGATATTTGGATGTCGGACATCAATATGGTTAATGAACTCGTGAAAATCGCGTCCAGATGTTGGATGGCTATTGAGTTTCTTCACAGCAACATGTGTCCCATCCTCCAGTACCCCCTGTTAATTTTTTTGTTAATACCACACATGTCAAGTATATTTATCTACTGTACACTTCTAAAAATATATTAGTTAACAAAAGAAAGAAACCTTGTAAAACGATAATTCGAAATGATGCCCAACATCATCTACACCTAGTGAACAGTAAATTGAAAAGAAATAGTAAAAATTAGAAAATATCTAAAAAATTTAGGGATCCAAGATGCTCAACTACGCAAGGTGCGTGAAAAATTTGTGATTTTTTTGACTCCTAAGGATCTTGAGGCAAAAAAAAAATTGACTCAAAATAGTGTACTTTTTTGAAGTTTATCAGACACCAAAATTTTGTTATTTTTTGGCACGAGCTCCTCAAATGTTCAAATACCGCGAGATTTTGCACGTACCTGGAGCACACAAACATGTTGTACGACTAAAAATTTCAGAGTTGTGTAAATATTGACTATTTTTTTTGAATTTACTGTTCATACCCAGTAGTACAGGAGCCTAGGTGCAGAATAGTCGCTCTCCATGTAAAAACCCATTTAAAAAGTAAACATCTAAAATAAATATGTTCAAAATATAGTAAAACCAATCTAACATAGTAAATAAACTTTGTAAGAATAAACATGACGTGTAGTAGTTGTGTCCTAGTCCGACACTGATCAGGTACCAATAGTAATACTCCCTCCGTCACGGTTTAGAAGGCGCGCTTGGAAATTCTCTAGGACCTAGGTGCTTATCTATTGGTTATGAGATGGGCTAAAAAATAGCATTCACACTACGCATGCATATAGAAATAGTACTCCGGAGTACTAATTAGCTACTAGAAATAAATACAATGTGCCCTAAACCTTGTCTATTGTGGAAACGCACGCAAATTTAACTGTGCCTTCTAAACCGTGACGAAGGGAGTAGTAGGATTAGGAATCCTAGCCGAGTAGGTTAGATAGCTACTCCTAGCTGTTATATATAGGTACGTACCCCCGCTGTATCTGTAGACCAACCAAAAACGAAAAGGCAATAAAAAGAGAAATAAAGCCAGGAGCGACACGCCCCTGTTGCTATCACAAAAATCTCCCGATCAGTTATTCCGTTCGCTGAGTTCACGTGAGTTCCGCCGAAGTTGTTCCGTCGTGATCGTATCGATCCTGTTGCGCTAGTGCAAGCCGCGGAGAAACGATCGACCGATAGATTCGACCAGCTAGCTCACGTACGTACGCGACGTACGTACTGGGTTGACCACGTACGGCTGGAACCCATCCAGCTGCATGCTTGCTTGCTAGCTTACAAAGTGCGTTGCATGTACGTGTGTTTTCTCTGGGTGATTTGATCTAGCGTTCAAAAAGCCAACAAACTTACCCGGAATGAGTTGTTTTGTTGCAAAATTAGTTGTACTTTTCCGACTAATTACTAGTCAAAAATCTCTGTTAATGCCAAACACACTAATTACTTTTGTAGTGGAAATTGGAATGATATTAACTCATATTTGTTTAATACTGTATCTATGTTACGCCAGATGTTCTATGGACACAGACTATTTAATGTTCCAAATAGAAATTTTGTGGATACTGGACCATGAAAACTATTTATTTTAATCTGTATCATTTTACCAGTAACATAAATTTTTATTTCTCTCCCTATCTGACTCCTCTCTTTCCACACAGTCGACCATGCTGCCGATGTGCTTCTCCCTTGCAGCCATTCCCAGCCTCCCCAGTGATCACTACAACACTGACGATATTGTAAGGCATTCTAAAACGCCTCGGCGAGACTTAAAAACACTTTCGGTTGTTTTTTTCAGCGTTTCTCTAAAATGCTAGAATTGGTAGCTATGAGAATCACGAGAGAGAGACTTGTGGGGTACCCATATCTTCATTCACATGAGGAGATTTTATACATGCACAACAACACCTGGGTCATCTAACAGAATCCTAACAAAATTTTACTATACATGCACAACAACACCTGAGAGAACGTGAGGGTAGTGGGTTATCTGATCCATGAGAACCGGTCGCCTACGGCCCTGTACACGCGCTAACTAAATTGTACTATAGAATCCTAACTACATTTCAACCCCCCCCCCTTCCCCCACTCCCAGTCGAAGCCACCCTGTCAATTGTGCAGAGATTAGAGTGGAATTCCATGAACGCTGATGGAGGCAGCCCCTTGGTCATGGTGTTGGCGAAATGTTCCGTGTTGGGAACATGAAGAATACATACGTGGCTAATTGCAAACTTTCTCTCGAACGAAGTGAATGTCAAGTTCAGTGTGCTTTGTACGTCGATGGTAACCGGTTTGGTGGAGAGATACACCATCATTATGTCGTCGCAATACACTACGGTAGCTTTGTCGCCGCTGCAGTGGAGCTCCAAGAGTACCTGCTGCAACGAGAAGCTCTCTGCGACCGCATTGGCGACGACATGATACTTAGCCTCGGTGCTAGAGAGGGACACCGTCGGTTGCCACTTCAACAACGAAGGCGCAAGTAGGGGATCGAGGTAGATGCAATAGCCGGATGTAGAGCGTCGTGTGTCGCAGCAGCTATCCCAATCTACATCGGAGTAGACAACAATGTGGAGCGACTACTACGCGTGAAGGTTGTCTGTATTATAGTGTGTAGATGATACCGTTATATTCGTGGAGCACGGCATGAGAAGGTAAGATTATGAAGTAAATATTTGTATTTTTGAGCAACTATTTATTCTGCAAGTTAATTTCCACAAGAGCGAGCTCTTTTTTCTTTGGAAATGCCAAATAAAGAGAAACAATATAAACAACTCTTTAATGAGAATCTGAGTCATTTCTATTTCGTTACTATTGAGTTCATGCTCCAGTCAACTCATCCAAAAGTCCGAACTCATGAAGGGAGGTGGACAATATATTTCAGCACTCCCCCTCACGTCTAGACTATTTTAGTCGGATCGATGTAGGCCGCAGAATCGTTTTATTCAATACTACGTTGGCAGGGTCTTGAACTCAATAACTCTTGGTTTGGATACCATATTTAATGCATGCTACAGCCAGTTGCTTCAAAAGTTCAAACTGATGAAAGGAGGTGGGCAATATATTTCAACAGTTACATTGGTATCACAATTCATTATGGCCACCTTTTGAAAAATGAGTGTTTTGAGGATCGCTTGACTAAAAACTCGATAGTTGGAATGCAAATTTACTGTTGTTGGAGGAGGGTACCCGCACTACCCCATGACGACGTGATGCAAGACTCTGCCCCAGGAGTAGGACCCATGAATCGCCCGGGGCATGCCCGACAATCAGGGTATCGTCCAGGTAGTGTCCCCTGCTCGACGGCACTCCCTGCTAGGGGTGTGCCCAGCGCTCGGGGGCATCTCCGCCAAAGTCGCAGGGTCAACGAGGTCTTCCCGCACGGGTGGTATGGCCAAAGATTATTCGACGAAGGATCATCAAAGAGCCCTAGGGAATAAGTTCCAGACATATTCCCGAGGTATAAGTTGCCATGATATTCACGAGGAATATTCCGACGAGGATTCGTGTAAAGGACCGTAGTACCCCTCGTTGTATATGTGTTGCCCCCCCTGAACCGGGGGAAGGGGCGCATTAGGTCGTTGATGTACGCGAACGCGTGTCTCCGCCTCATGTTTCCCGCGCACCCTGTGTAGGTCTATGTATCCTTGCCATTGCTAGAAGCGTAGACTTAAATCTCTAAATACATGGTTGATGGGCGACGCAGCGGGCGACGTGGCGGACGATCTGACTAGTTGGGCTCGTCGACCCCTGCGGCATCCTCGTCCCCGCCGATGCGGTGACCTCGCGTTCCCCCCTTCCCGCTGATGTGCCTCCTGGCAGCGACCTCGCCCCCGCCCCCCATGACGGCACTTTGCGGATCCCCTCTCCCCCTCCCTCGCTTCTCCCCTCGGCAGGCTGCGGTGACCTCGTCTGGGCAGATTAGGCGGCCGAGGAGAACCGGGTCGAGGCGGCCGCGGTGGCCTTAGGCCTCCCCCGGCGGACGCGCCCGTTCGGCGGTAGGCTGGCCGAGGCTTTGGCCGGTGAGCTTGCGGCAGTAGGTGATCCGAGCCCCCGGCCTTCTCCAGCCCCTTCCGTACCTTACCTTCCTCGCTGACCTCTGGCAACAGCTCGGTTGGTAGACCTCGGGGTCCAGGGCCCGAACTCGTTCCTGGAGGGTAGTCGTCGGCAGGGCAGACTTCGGTCGTGCATCGGTGTCATGGCGGCGAGATGTTATTATAGCTCCGGACGACGTGCTTGCGCCAAGGGTGTCCCCTGGCGAGCTCCTCTCTGCGACGTACCCTGATGCTCGGTCGTCGGTCCGGGGCGTGGCCCACTTTCGGGCCTTGCATCCTCGTCGGTGCGTGCCGGTGTTGTGGATGCCGTCGCCCCAGTGGTGGCTCTGCCACACCGCCACTCGGTTGTCGTATAGGGGGAGACCCTTGCCACCCTCCTCGCGGGCGCGCGAGTTGGGCTTGGCCGGTGCTTTCCTAATGGGCCAGAAGCATCGAGGACCCCCTAAGACTCCCCCAGCAATAGGGAAAAGCCTATACACAGGATATTACCAGCAGTGCGTTCTAAAATAAGCCGCTGCTGCAATATAGCAGTAGCGCGTTCCAAAATAAGGCGCTGCTGCAATATAGCAGTAGCGCGCTCTAGGACAACTCACTGCTGAAATAAAAGCAGCAGTAGCGCGCCTCCACTAAGCCGCGCTACTGCTATAATTCCCACGACCCCGCCGTGAAGCTAGTTATAGCAGCAGCGTGTTAAATCGAAGTGCGCTACTGCTAGATAGCTTAGCAGCAGCGCCTTTACCTATAGCGCGCTACTGCTAAAACTAGCTACCTCCCACCACGCACACCCTCCTCTATCCGATCCACACTCACACTCAGACTCACTCCATCTCCCCCTCAACCCCCCCTCACCCCGCGCTGGTCCTCCCCCGTCGGCCGCCGTCGCCCCCGCCGGCCGCCGGCGCCTACCCCTCTTCCCTCTTCGCCGCCGTCACCTCCTCCTCCTCCTCGATGGACTTGCTACCGCCCTCCTCCTCCGTCCTCCTTCGGCTCGCCGCCGGCCGGTCCCTCCTCGCTCCGCCCTTCCTCCTTCGTCCTACTCTCTCCTCCCTCCTCCAGTCGTCCCTCGTTCTCCCTCCTCCCTCCTCCATCCACAACCCCTCCTCCCTGCTACATTTTGATTTAGTAGGCTAGTTCATATGCAACATTTTGATTTAGTTCATATGAATTAGTTGATTTAGTAGGCTAGTTGATTTAGAACATTTTGATTTAGTTGATTTAATATGCAAGTTGATTTAGTAGGCTACTTGATTTAGTTGATTTATAGAACATTTTGATTTAGTTGATTTAGTAGGCAAGTTGATTTAATAGGCTAGTTGATTTAGTTGATTTATAGAAGATTTTGATTTAGTTGATTTAGTAGGCAACTTGATTTAATAGGCTAGTTGATTTAGTTGATTTATAGAACATTTTGATTTAACAACTATTTTTCTTTCCTGTGAAGTGGATCTTTAATCTTTTGCTCATATTGTTTTAGAAAAATGGCGCCACCACCACCACCACCATGTCGATTGTGCAAGTCAAGGTGCGCCAGCAGCCTTGCAACTAGCAAGTTGTTCGGCATCTACTTCCAGCCAAGTTTTCGTCATGTGGCGGTAAGAAATTATATGAAATGTAACAACTATTTTATTTTTAGTGTTGGCATTACTGCATTGTGTTATTTTGTTTTTTTAGACAAATCGTCCCATGCAATATGAGGTTGAAATTCAACAAGCTGACAGGAGACACTGTGACATTTGAGGCTCCTGGGGGCCGTACACTATGGAGGTCGAGAAAGGACGCAATATGTGGCGGATTGGAGGAGATGGATGGGCCCGTTTCCTCACCCGCATGCGTCTTATTGGTGGTGAGTTGATCAGCTTCTCCTTCAGAGCAGAAAGACCCAAGATGACTGTCATTTACATCAACCTAGTGGAAGATGATGAAGATGACGAAGATGATGAATATAATGAGGACCCACTCGATGAAGATGATGAGGACGCACTTCATGAAGCCATCATAGCTCAAAGAATGAGGCTGAGCGAGGAGGTGTGCAACCTATGGGACATAATTCCGCCACGTGCTGACTTTGTCGGGGTGCCATTCGTGACCCGCCTGACAAGTACCATGGTCGATCGACATGATATGGTATGTTATACTTACAAATGCAAATTATCCGATGATATGCTTAGTGCAGAGTGCAATGATATGTTTTGTGGAATCTAGTCGATGATATGCTTTAGTGTAGAGTTCGATCACATGCTTATTACTGTGGAATCTAAGGAACTAATAATAGTGTAGATAATCCATATATACCAATTAGCAAGAGTATGTGTGAGGCTATTTATTAATTGATATGTTTTTCTTATTCAAAAATTGTCAAAGAGACTATCTGTGAGTTATGGTATCGAGCCTGGTGAAGAAGGCTCGGCTGGACTATGCCTTACCGCAAGGGGCTCCGTCACAACCTGTACTTATCGCGTGGACATGGATGGTCGCACGGTTGGGTGGAAGAGATTCCTCGATGGCAAGAATCTTCATGTTGGACAGGCCATCCTAATTACTATGAGGAACACCCACCGCCCAGGCTTGAGGATGATGATCGTCTTCGATATCATCTAGAACTACATATGTGTGTGTGGCTATATCATCTAGAACTACATATGATGATCGTCGTCAATATCATCTAGAACTACATATGATGATCATCGTCGATATGACCTTGTACTGCTTGAGGATGGATGTTGACTATACATGAAATTGTTATCTAGTACTCCCTTCGTTCCAAATTACTTGTCATGGTTTGAACTAAAACCACGACGAGTTATTTGGAACGGAGGGAGTACTACCTAGTACCTATAATGCTTTATGAAATTGATATCTAGTAGCACCTAGTATCTGGAAATTGCACATTGCAGTTTATTGAAACCGAAACGGTAAACGGGGTAGAAAACAGGGGGAAATGATGAAAGATATAGCAGTAGCGAGGGGCTAGGAAATGGCTACAGCTAACTAATAGTAGCGCATTCCAGAAAAGCGCTGCTGATATCATCAACAGTAGTAGCGCGGGTACGGACCACACTACTACTAACAGTTAGCTGTAGCGCCGTAGTAGTAGCGCGGCTGCCCGCGCTGCTGCTAGCCTCAAACCCTGCGCTATTACTAGGGTTTTCCCTAGTAGTGCGGATTTTCTCTCGGGCATAATACGTGTCCTCCCGCTAGGCCTTCGGGCCGGATGGATGCGACCGTGACGGGCCCTTTTTTTTGGGTCAACTTCTAGGGTATCGGCCTCCTCACCGGTCGGCAACCACTCTCCCTTCTCCCCCTATGCTGCAACTCTGCCCTCCCCCTGTTGCACCTCTCCCTCGCGACCTGGCTGTGCCGATTGCTCGGGAGGCCGGCGATGGTGATTCCCGGCCCAAACGCGGCCGATGGACGCGATCCTGGACGGGCGGCTGCGCAGTGTCCCAGTTGTAAGCCTATTCTCGGCTCGTAATTGGGCTGAAGTTTCTTTTTGCCCCAGTTGTAAGTCCACCATTGACTTGCAAATAGGCTCGATCTAGGGGTCAACCCTGTTTTTTTGTCTTTAGTTGCGAAGTCACCATCGACCATTTTTTTTGATCCAGATGCAATTCAACCCTTGATTTGCAACTGGGTATGACCCTCTTTTGAGCCTCAGTTGCAAGTCCATCATCGACTCACAACTAGGCTTGTTCAAGGCCCAACCTTTTTCCCACTAGTTGCAAAGTCATTCTTAACTTGCAACTGAGCCTGATCTTTATTTTATCTCAGTTGCAAGTCCATCCTTGACTCGCAATGGGGCTTGAAGTTTTTCCCCGGTTGAAGGTTCACCATTGATACGTCTCCAACGTATCTATAATTTTTTATTGTTCCATGATATTATATTACCCCTTTTGGATGTTTATGGGCTTTATTTTACACATTTATATCATTTTTGGGACTAACCTATTAACCGGAGGCCCAGCCCATATTGCTGTTTTATTGCTGTTTGATATTTGAAGAAAAGGAATATCAAACGGAGTCCAAACGGAATGAAACCTTCGGCATCGTGATTTTTTGGAAGAATATCATCCTGGAGGCTTGGAAATCAAGTCAGAAGATACTCGAGGATCCCAGGAGATAGGGGGCCACGCCTCCCCCTACAGGGCGCGGCCGCCTGTCTCGTGGACCCCTCGAGCACCCCCCCGACCGACTTCTTTCGCCTAAATAACCCTACGTACCCTAAAACCATCGAATATCAATATAGATCGGGAGTTCCGCCACCGCAAGCCTCTGTAGCCACCAAAAACCTCTTGGGAACCCGTTCCGGCACCCTGCCGGAGGGGGAACCCATCACCGGTGGCCATCTTCATCATCCCGGCGCTCTCCATGACGAGGAGAGAGTCGTTCTCCCTCGGGGCTGAGGGCATGTACCAGTAGTTATGTGTTTGATTTCTCTCTCTCTCTCTCTCGTGTTCTCTCTCGTGTTCCCTCTATGGCACGATCTTGATGTATCCCGAGCTTTGCTATTGTAGTTGGATCTTATGATGTTTCTCCCCCCTCTACTCTCTTGTGATGAATTGAGTTTCCCTCTTGAAGTTATCTTATCGGATTGAGTCTTTATTTGAGAACACTTGATGTATGTCTTGCCGTGTTTATCTGTGGTGACAATGGGATATCACGTGCCACTTGATGTATGTTTTGTGACCAACTTGCGGGTTCCGCCCATGAACCTATGCATAGGGGTTGGCACACATTTTTTTGACTCTCCGGTAGAAACTTTGGGGCACTCTTTGAAGTACTTTGTGTTGGTTGGATGAATTTGAGATTGTGTGACGCATATCGTATAATGATGCCCATGGATACTTGAGGTGACAATGGAGTATCTAGGTGACATTAGGGTTTTAGTTGATTTGTGTCTTAAGGTGTTATTCTAGTACGAACTCTTGAATAGATTGATCCGAAAGAATAACTTTGAGGTGGTTTCGTACCCTACCATACTCTACGTTTGTTCTCCGCTATTAGTGGCTTTGGAGTGACTCTTTGTTGCATGTTGAGGGATTGTTATATGATCTATCTATATTACTATTGTTGAGAGAACTTGCACTAGTGAAAGTATGAACCCTAGGCCTTGTTTCCTATCATTGCAATACCGTTTACGCTCAATTTTATCATTAGTTACCTTGCTGTTTTTATTATTTTAGATTACAAATACCTTTATCTACCATCCATATTGCACTTGTATCACCATCTCTTCGCCGAACTAGTGCACCTATACAATTTACCATTGTATTGGATGTGTTGGGGACACAAGAGACTCTTTGTTGTTTGGTTGCAGGGTTGTTAGAGAGAAACCATCTTCATCCTACGCCTCCCACGGATTGATAAGCCTTAGGTCATCCACTTGAGGGAAATTTGCTACTGTCCTACAAACCTGTGCACTTGCAGGCCCAACAACGTCTACAAGAAGAAGGTTGTGTAGTAGACATCAACTATCAACTCGCAATTGTGCTCAACCTTTTTTCCACACTAGTTGAAAGTCAACCCTTGACTCACAACTATGCTCACCCTTTTGATCTTAGTTGCAAGTCCACCCTTCACTCGCAACTGTGGGCCCATAGAAGGTGTTGTCCCACGTGCAAGTCTTCCATCGAGTTGCAACTGTGCCGTAGGTGTTCTTGTCGTACAAGTTGCAAACCCACTCCTCGACTCGCAACCTAGTCGTAATTATGTTACATCTCAGTTGCAAGTCCATTGTCAAATCAAAATTAGGCCCGTAGGTGTTTTTGTCGCCCTGATTGCAAGCCCACCCCTTCAAGTCGCAACTAGCCCCATAGTAGGTGTTCTTCCACTTTCAAGTCCACATCTCGACTCGCAACTGGGCACATAGGATGTTGTTGTCTTCCTGGTTGCAAGCCCAACCCTCGACCCGCATCTTGACCTGTAGATGTTCTCAACCCCGTTGCAAGTCTCAAATCGACTCACGACTATGCTTGTAGATGTTGTTGTCGTCCCAGTTGCAAATCCACCTTTGACTTACAACTAGGCATGTAGTAGGTGTTTCCCCCACTTGCAAGTCCACCACCTTGACTCACAACTGAGACCACAAGGCGTAGTTTTCTCCCCGGTTGCAAGAACACCACTCGACTCACAATTTGGCACGTAGCTATTTTCAACCCAGTTGCAAGTCACCCT
Organism: Aegilops speltoides; assembly: GCA_021437245.1. Classification (NCBI taxonomy): domain Eukaryota; kingdom Viridiplantae; phylum Streptophyta; class Magnoliopsida; order Poales; family Poaceae; genus Aegilops; species Aegilops speltoides. Next base: position 4,800,940 of record CM038146.1, on the reverse strand, counting down.
CTACCCACAATTATCCTAGTTGCAAATCCCAACTCTGGTCGCAGTTGGACCCATAGTACATGTTGTCCCACTTTCAAAGTCCATCCCCTTGAATCACAACTGACACCACAAGGTGTTGTTGTCTCCCCAGTTGCAAGAACACCACTTGACTCGCAATTTGGCACGTAGCTATTTTCATCCCAGTTGCAAGTCACCCTCTACCCGCAATTCTCCTAGTTGCAAATCCCAACTCGGGTTGTAGTTGGGCCTGTAGTATGTGTTGTCCCACTTGCAAGTCCATCCTTCGACTCACAACTAGGCCCATATGTGTTGTTGTCTTTCCGGTTGCAAGCCCACCCCTCGGCTCGCAACTTGGCATGTAGTTGTTTCAAAATCAATTGCATGTCCATCATCGACTCGCAGCTAATCCCGTAGATGTAGTTGTTGTCCTGGTTGCTTGCCCACTCCTCAACGCGCAACCTGGCTCGTATTAGTGTTTCCAACCCAGTTGAAATACACCCTCCGCTCGCAACTAGGGAAATACTTTTTGTTCTTGTCCTAGTTGCAAGTACCCCTTTGACTCGCAACTGGGTTCATAGGTCTTGTTTTCTTCCCCATTATAAGCCCACACTCAGCCCGCATCTTGCCCCCACAGTTGTTCCAACCCTGTTGCAATTCCACCCTCAACTCGCAAATTAGGCTCATACATTTGGACTTTTTCCTAGTTGCAAGCCTCCCATTGAATCACAATTGGGCCCATATACTATTTGTTCTTTTCCTAGTTGCAAGTCCCCCTGCAACTCGCAACTGGTCCATAGGGGTGTGTGTTGCTGTCCCTGTTTCAAGCTCACACCTCGACTCGCAACTCGACGACATAGTTATTTTTGATCTAGTTGCAAGTCCACCCTCCAGTCGCAAATGGGACTGCACATTTTGTTCTCGTCCGGATTGCAATTTCCCCTAGTAGCCCCGCAATTGGGCCCACATGTGTTGTTGTTCCCCCGGTTACAAGCCAACACCTTGGACTTGCAATTTGTCTTGTAGTTTTTTTTCAAACCAATTGCATGTCCACCATCAACTCGCAATCGAGCATGTACTTTTTGTTTTTGTACCAGTTGCAAGTCCTCCATCGAGTCTCAAATGGGCTTGTAGTAAGTGTGTCGTCCCACTTGCAACTTGCAAGTACCCTTGACTCGCAACTGGGCCCATATGTGTTGTTGTCTTCCCTGTGGAAAGCCCACCCCCTTGACTCGCATCTCGCCTCGTAGGTTTTTCCAAGCCAGTTGTAAGTCCACCCTACACTTGCAAACTGAGCGCGTACCTTTTGCTCATGTCCCAATTAAGTCCCCCCGCCCCCCGCATCGCAATTGGGCCCATACTATTTGTTCTTGTCCTAGTTGCAAGCCCTCCCCCTCAACTTGCAAGTAGGGCCCATATGGTGTAGTTGTTGTCCCAGTTGCAAGCGCACCACTCGACTTGCAATTTGGGCCTCTCGTTGTTTCCGGCCGAGTTTTAAGTCCACCATCCACTAGCAGCAGGCCCATACTTTTTGTTTTTGTCCCAGTTGCCACTCTCGCTCGACTACCACTGGGCCCATAGGTGTTGTTGTCTTGCCAGTTGCAAGCCAATCCCTCAGACTCACAACTTGGCTCCTGATTGTTTTCAACCCAGTCGCAAGTTCACTATTGACCCATAATTTTTATTCTTGCACCAGTTGCAAGTCCCACCTCTACTCACAATTGGGCCGTACTTGTCCTTGTTCCAGTTGTAAGTCCCCCCTCAACTTGAAATGGGGTCGTAGTAAGTATTGTCTGACTTGCAAGTCCATCCCTCGTCTTGCATCTGGGCCCATAGGTGTTATTATCTTCCCGGTTGCAAGCTCACCCCTCGACTCGTAACTTGGTACGTACTTCTTTGCAACACTGTTGCAAGACCATCGATTCGCAAGTGGCCCATGGAGGTTTTGTCGACTCATTTGAAAGCCCACCAATCGAGTCTTATATACGCCACTCACTACGGCAAAATGTCGTTGTTTCGCACAAGGGGAGAAGCGCGCAAAATGCATATGGGTCGGCCCAAGTAACTAGGATCTGTTTTGTTTGTTTTGTTTTCCTTCATGGTTTTTCCTTGTTTATCCCTTTTTCGCTTTTTTCTTTACTAACTTTCCTTTCCTATTTACTATTTTGCTATTACAAAATATTGATTTTTAGTTTCATTTTCTTATTCCTTTTTTGTTTAGAAAGTGTTTGGAATTTGAGAAATTCTTTCAATTTTTATTCAAAAGATAACAAATCAAGCCCATGTTTTGAAAAAAATGCTCGCAGGTTTAAAAATTGTTCATTTTTAAAACAAATACTCAAATGTTTGACACAATTTTCCCGCGAAAAAATATTTCACAAATGCTAATCATCTGTAAGTAACTCTTAAGCTTTACACATACCAGACTAGGTGTAACATCATCTTAGATGACCCCTAGGCACAAAAAATATTAGGAATTTTAAAAAGTGTTCTTGTTTTCATAAATATCCAGCATTTCAAAATTGTTCACAATTTGCAAAAAAGTTAGGAATTTTTTTCTCAAAAATGTCTCATAATCTTGATGCTCCAACGTGTTCTTAAATGTTTGCCGCTTGTAAAACATCACCAACGTTGATTGTTGTAGTGGTAAGAGTTGGCGCTCAGTAGTATGTTGTCTTGAGTTCAATTCCTCAAAAGCGCAGTGTTATATTTTTTTGTTGCGTTAAAAAAAGAATACAAGAAAAAAGAGACAAAAAAATAATAGAAATTAGATGTGATGTATTATCTCAGTTCAAGATGTGACATAGTCGGACCCTATGAATATATTCGGAAACAGCTTGGTGGGCATACATCGTAAGCTGTTGCTCAGATCTGTATGGGAGTAAGTACTTTAGTTTTATAAAGAATTGTGCAATGATTGTATTTTTAATTGGTCATCTGAAGAATATCAATTGGCTCCGTATGTGGTCCTATTTTCCGAATGAGGGGGGTTGGGCAACCATGGACTCTGGGTGCAACAATGGGAGATTTATCTCAGGATATATTCAGCTGATATGGACGGGGTTCCACTAATACAGTTTGTGATGCACGAGGCCTCAAACAATTATATTTTCTTTTATTGGTATTCGCATGGTTATTGCCTCTTTAGCACCCTATACTCCTATTTATGATATTGGATTCCTAAACTTTGCAATAATCGAAGGTTGCGTGCATCAATCAATGCCATGTCCATGGATGGGTCTAACCCACATTTCGGAAAAAGGAAAAAAAAGTAAGTGCACTGGAGAACGCGCTAGTTACAAAATTAAAAGTGTTAAATGATGATTAAATCATACCTTATAAACTACTCCATATCCACCACCACCAATCTCATCGGAAAAATTATCCGTAATTGTTTTTAACTGATCGAATGTAAACTTTGTTGGTGTCGCAGTTGCTTGTTGTAACACTTCCTTGTTCGTCATGCTAGTATTTATATATCTCCTGCTGCCCAGTGACTAGCTTCGGAAGTACCTTCTATATGTCTGATAACACAGGAATCTTCTCACATAAGGTAAGAGTGTATATGCACATTTGCATGACAGTAATAACTGAAAATGAGAAATGTTTCTATTGCTCTTTGTGTTGATGAATGCTACTACTATACCTTGAGTATATAAGAACAGTACTAGTGAAGCATAGCGTGGAGACAAAGAATTGAATTGCTTTCACAGCTGGATTAAACCAAAGCTCTGATTAATTTTCCTCAGATTATTAAGCACTGATAAATCCCCCAATGATGCTGACAACAGGAATCGAATAATCTAATCTTCTTTCGTTTTCTCTTCCTTTTCATTTCTTTTATTTTGTACAATATTTTATTAAAATATGAAAATACAGGAGAATGATTGTTCTACGGTTCTTCTGTCAAAAGTACTAGTGGAGCATTCAGCAAGAACTAATTTTATTGCTATTTCAAAGAATGTATCTGAGGCAAAATCGTAACACAAGAATGTTTGAAATGCTTAAACGGTAGTCTTCTCACCTGTGTAAAATGATGGTTTTGGCTTTTCCACCGGAAAATAATTAAACCGGCCAGCAGCTCCGAATTGTTATCTGAGAGAAGAAGTCACGTTCGTTCTCTCGTCCTGAACCTCTGCCGCCGCCTGGCTCCCCCGAGGTATTTTCACGATGCCAGAGCTCGTGTGCTTGAGCTCGACCTCACCGTCTCCTCAGCACGACACGGGCCCAAGAACTACGACAAGAAGAGATTTACAAAAAGGAAACGGTGGCAAGAAAAGATGGAGGCAGCTTGCTTCCGGTGGATGTGGGCTAACCTGGAGAAATGGCCGCCGGGGAAGAAGGGTCTCGACCAGATCTGAGAGAGCAGCAGGCTTTCGACGCTCGTCAACGGGGAAGAAGGGTACCGGTAGGATATATCGATCGCATCCAGCTCTCGCAGCAGTTAGTTAATTGTTCCTCGCGCTATCCAAAGCATTCATGTTCATTGTTAATGAGTGGATGTGCAAGTTGCCTCTTCCATGTTAGGTGGCCTGCAGTATAAAAACAAAAGCACTCCACTTGCAAGAGTTGACCTTCGGGCAGGCGCTGGATTTAGTTAATTATTATACTTCTCGTGAGTAGTACGTACCGCCTCTAATAATTGCCCGTGACACTAAATCGTTTTCTCTCTACAGCTACAGAAGTTTTTTTTTTAAAGAGTCAAAACAAGTTTTCAAAAACGACACTAATTTTTGGAGTTTCTAGTTTTCGAAATAGCGAACTACCAACGGAAGCGATCAGCCAGACCCCGCTGCCAGTCCCCTAGTCTCCTGAGGCCGTTCTGGTCTCAGGACATGACCACAACAACGGTAAGAAAACCTTTAGGCCCCTCCCAGTGCTCCACCTTGTACAGATGTTAAGCCTTCCATGCAGGCAAAAAATCTAATGTGGCAAGTTATTTAAGAGGAGAGAGATGAGTATGGTGACTTCAGGAAAAAACAATGCTAAGCGCGTGAACCTAGGCAAAACATTTAAAGAAAGAAAGTCCACCAATAGATGAAGAATTTTAGTTGCTAAATCATTAAATGAAGCAGTCTTAGCAACAATAAGCTAAGCACCTATGCATTGGGGAGTATAGTTGTTAAGCTATTTAATGTGCTTAACACCTCATCTAAGCACCCATGCATTAGCAACAGCCTTATAGCAAGTTAGTGGCGCCGCACAAAAGCCAAGCGCCGCTGCTAATTCCGCAAAATAGCATCAACATACGGAGTTTGGTCGACGCTACTAACATGTTGTTGTCAGCGGTGTTCACGAATAAAACAAACGTCACTAACACGTAAAAGACGTCACTAGTGCGTGGGCCCTAAGGCCCTTTCCAGTGCTCCACGGTGTACAGGTGTTAAGGGTGCCACATAGGCAGAAAAATGATGTGGCAAAGCAATTAAAGAGGAGCGAGAGCATTATGGTGACCTCAATAAAAACCAATGCTAAGCACGTGGACCTAGGCAAAAAGACTACTACCTCCGTCCCGGTGTATAAGTCATTCGCGTAGTTCTAGGTCATCGATTTGAGGAATTAAATATGTGTTATATGTCATGAAAAGTATATCACTAGATTTCTACACGGATGTAGTTTCTAAATATATATTTTTTGTCACATATAATACATATTTAGATAGTTAAATTGTCGACCTAGAACTACGCGAATGACTTATACACCGGGACGGAGGGAGTACCAACCATTACATGAGGGCATCTCCAACAGGTTGTATGTTAGTCTTGTTGGTAAAATGTCTATGTCATCAACCAACAAGCTATCATACAACTACTTCAATAGGTTGTATGTAAGCTATCCAATAGATGGTGAGAAAATAAATGTGATTGCTTTCTATTTCACCTTGGGGCTTGTGCAAAGATTGTTGGTTAATCTACATACAACTTTGCTGTCTCTCCACATTTATTACATGCCACATCATCACTATGTCTTAGGTGGCAAATTAACCAACACCTATCTTACGACTATTGAAGATGCCCTGAAGGAGTTTTATTACTAAATAATTAAATAGAGGAGGCTTAGCTACAAAACCTAAGCACCGATGTATTCGGGTCATTAGTTACTAAGCATTTTTAATATACTTAGCACCCCACTTTAGCACTAATGCATTGGGAGAGGTCTAACATACAAAGTACGATGATCATACTAGTGGCGTTGATACTCTGTTAGCGCCACTGGCAGATTCTTCGGAAGTTCCCGTGACGCCGCACATCCGATGAACTGGGCCAACAGAACTTACCAGGGACGTTGCGGAATTTAATTGTGCCAGTAGTTGTTGGCGCCGCGCCTCCCTTGCCGCGGCCCTCTTCTCCCTCGCCCTCTGGTCCCTCTCCCTCTCTGTCGCTCGAACCACTGACGAAGAAGACGAAGTTCAGACAAGATCAGAGAAATTCAGAAAGTGCAGTGGACACGGTGTGTTTTCCGCGCATTTAACGCCCCCCTTTACTCCCTCGAGCACGAACTCGACAGTGTCAATCTGTTACAACGCCATCAGGTGGCTTTATACCCCGAGCCGGCGCACCGGGCACACACCCACGCCTCCACTCGCCCCTGATCTTCCCCGCGCTCTCCGCGCACTGACCGTGCCCACGCTGCGCCCGACGCCAGCGTCACACGGCCAGCTCCAACGGCTCGTGCCTGACCAGGCCACCTAGGCTCGCCAACCGACGCACACCTACACACCCTGGTGCACGGACACGCCCGTGCACCCAATGCACGCACACACGCATGCCCTACTGCCCGGACCCGATGCGCCCAGCAAGTCCAGCGCGCGCCCATACCCGCGCTCGACGCGCCCGGCGCGTCGCCGCGGCTTATTCGCCCATCATTCACGCCCTAAGCCGCGGCTTAGAGCAGCCCGGCGTCCTCGACGTCGGCGTCCACCATCAGCGCACGCCCCGCGGCCGGCTCCTTCCACGGTAGGGGGCACTCTCGCTTGACGTGCCCTCTGACGCCGCACTTGTAGCACTTGCCGCGGCGGTTGTCTCCGCCGCCTGACGCCATGCTCCCTGCGCCGTCGTCGTCGTCCTCTCCGCGTGCACCGCCCGCGCCGCTTCACGCGCCGCCATCAAGCGCCGGTGAACATCAGCTGCCCGTCGGCGCGCTCGCCTCCCGCCTAGTCGCGTCGCCGCAGCCGCTCGTCAAAGGCCTTCAGCTGCCCCAACGCGTCCTCGAACAGCATCGTGCCAACGTCGCAGAACTGCTCGATCCCGGCCACCGCCGCGTACAGACGGTTCGGCACCGAGTCGAGCAGCTTCTTGACGAGTGCCGCATCCTCCAGTGACGAGCCCAGCACCGTGTAGCGCGCCGCCATGCCACCAAGCCTCCCGGCGAACGCGTCCAGGGACTCTAACTCCGCCATGCACAGGAGCTCAAACTCCCCCCGGAGCGTGCCGAGCCGCGCCGCGCGCATGCGGTCCGCGCCCACAAACCTGGCCTTCAAGCTCGCCCACACCTCGGCCGCCGTCTTCTTCGATGCCACCTGCAGCAGCAGGTCCTCGGCGAGTGCACCGAGCAGGTAGGCGCGCGCGGGCTTGTCCTTCTTTGCAATGACCGCCGCCGCCGCGTCCTCCGACACCACCACCGCCTCCCACAGCCCGGCCGCATCAAGGTTCGCCTCCACCTTGATCGACCATGCCGTGTAGTTGTCGCCGGTGAGCAGTGGCACCGGCTGCGGCAACGACCCGCCTGTTCCGCCGGCGTACGGGACAATCGACATCGCCAGCGAACTCCCTCCTCAACTTGGCTCTGATGCCAAATGTTGGCGCCGCGCCTCCCTTGCTGCGGCCCTCTTCTCCCTCGCCCTCTACTCGCTCTCCCTCTCCGTCGCTCGAACCACTGACGAAGAAGACGAAGTTCAGACAAGATCAGAGAAATTCAGAAAGTGCAGTGGACACAGGTGTTTTCCGGCGCACGAACGCCCCCCTTTACTCCCTCGAGCACGAACTCGACAGTGTCAATCTGTTACGCGCCATCGGTGGCTTTATACCCGAGCGGCGCCCGGCACGCACTCCACGCCTCCACTCGCCCTGATCTTCCCAAGCTCTCCAGCGCCTTGACCAGCCACGCTGCGCCCGACGTCCGCGTCACACGGCCAGCTCAGCGGCTCGCGCTGACCAGGCCACCTAGGCTCGCCAACAGACGCACACCTACACACCACGGTGCACGGACACGCCCGTGCACCCAACGCCGCACACACGCCGCCCTCTGCTCGGACCCGACGCGCCCAGCGAGTCCAGCGCGGGCCCATACCCGCGCTCGACGCGCCCGGCGCGTCGCCGCGGCTTATTCGCCCATCAGTAGTGAGAATGACTTTAGCGGCATTGGTGGAAGTTTCCATGCCACTAGTTACTCGAGGTTCCAATAATCCTCGCGTACAGTTCCACAACCCATAAAGACTACACATAGTGAGAAGTAACTTAGACTAGTAACATGCATATGTTACCGGTCTATGTTAGAGCATCTCCAACGACAACCCGCAAACAATTTTCCGCATCCGTCCGCGGACAGGGAAGACCAGTCCACAGACACAGATGTGGGAGGACGGCATCCAATGCTAGCCACATACATATGACCAACAACTCGAACCAACCAGACAGAATTCGTGCAAATCGTGCAGATTTTGATATAAACATGGCGGATTTCACTGAAACTAGGATAATTTGTACATAAAACTGGATGATATTTCGTCTGATGAACTAAAACCTTAAAGTTAAACCCTAAACTATCATATACTTAACACTCATCTTGTAGGCCATGCCAGGCTGGCCGGCGTCTCCTCCTCCGTCATCGGTGCCCGATCCGGTGTCGAAGTCATCGTAGTCGGGCTTCGGGTGGCGGAAGGTGGCGGCGTCGCGGCAGGGCTTCCCGACGGTCGCCTGCGCTCGCGGATGATCCTCTCTGTTTCCTCCTACGACGTGCGCAGTGCGGTCGTGGCCACCGAGGACGTGGGCTGCGGGAGAGGGCGGCGGTCGATGTCGACGAGGGTCCATTCCTCGCCATACCGGGCCAACTCCCTGTCGAGGCACTGGAGATGGCGCTTGGCCGTCTTCGACATCGTGACGGAGGATCTAGGGCACAGGCATACGCCAGGCCTGGATCCGCTGCGATAAGTGGCGGTGGGACGTCCGAGTCCATGTAATTGGACCAGCAAGCGGCATTGCGCTTGTCACACCAGCGCTGCCCCCGCTCGCTGTACTCCTGTGTTGTTGTGGCGCTGGGGGACAAGGGGGAGCTGCCGCCAGACCTGTGCTGTCGAGGTAGTGGAGAAGACGACCGCGCGCCTTGGGCGGGTGCGACAGCGCGCGGCGCTCCTCCTTCACCAGATGGCGGGGCGGTATTGAGAAGCACTCCTCCTTGACGATGCGCGGGGGCGGCGGCGAGAGTCATTCAAATTTGACGCTTCGGGGCGGTGGGGACGGCCACTCCTCATTCAAACGGTGTTCAATTTGGACGCCGTGGCTGCACGACGACAGAGAGCGTTGAGGGGATGTCGGCTCCGGCTTTACGGGGAGGAGCGCCCCTGGTGGCAGAGTTGGGCTGTTGATGTGGACGATGAAGCGACGGAGCATCAACTCCATCTGCTCCTTGAACTCGATGTCGGTGGGGCGTAGATCTGGCCCGACACCGCCGGCCCGGACTGCTGATGCGGCAGCTGCTGGCCCTCCTCGTCACCGAAGGAGATGACAATCTCCGCCATGTCGAGTCTGTTGGGGAACGTAGTAATTTCAAAAAATTTCCTACGCACACGCAAGATCATGGTGATGCATAGCAACGAGGGAAGAGTGTTGTCTCGTACCCTCGTGGTCGGCGAAGCGATCTGGCAACGAGGAAGTAGTTATGCGTTCTCCTCGCGATCCAACCGATCCCAGCGCCGTTACTCGAGCGCCTCGAGTTCTTGACACACGTACAGCTCGGTGGCGCTCCTCGGGCTCCAATCCAGCGAGCTTCGGGAGGGAGAGTTCCATCAACCGACGGCGTGGTGGCGATCTTGATGTTCTACCGGCGCAGGCTTCGCCTAAGCACCGCTACGATATGACCGAGGTGGATTATGGTGGAGGGGCACCGACACGGCTAAGGAACGATCTCAAGGATCAACTTGTGTGTTCTAGGGTGCCCCCCCCCCCGATATAAAGGAGCAAGGGGAGGCCGGCCGGCCCTAGGGGCGCCAAGGGAGGGAGTCCTCCTCCTAGTGGGAGTAGGACTCCCTTTCCTAGTCCAACTAGGAAGGAGGAAGGGGAAGGAAGGAGAGGAGAGAGAGAGGGGGCGCCCCCCCCCGTGTCCTATTCGGACTCCCCAGGGGGCGCGCCACCTCCTGGTGCGGCCCTCTCTCTCCCTCTTGGCCCACTAAGGCCCATAACTTCCCGGGGTTCGGTAACCCTCCGGCACTCCGGTTTTCTCCGAAACTTCGGAACCTTTCCGGTGTCCGAATATAGCCGTCAATATATCAATCTTTATGTCTCGACCATTTGAGACTCCTCGTCATGTCTGTGATCACATCCGGGACTCCGAACTCCTTGGTACATCAAAATACACAAACTCATAATATAACCGTCATCGAAACCTTAGCGTGCGGACCCTACGGTTCGAGAACAATGTAGACATGACCGAGACACGTCTCCGGTCAATAACCAATAGCGGGACCTGGATGCCCATATTGGCTCCTACATATTCTACGAAGATCTTTATCGGTCAGACCGCATAACAACATACGTTGTTCCTTTGTCATCGGTATGTTACTTACCCGAGATTTGATCGTCGGTATCCAATACCTAGTTCAATCTCGTTACGCAAGTCTCTTTACTCGTTCCGTAATACATCATCTACGCAACTAACTCATTAGTTGCAATGCTTGCAAGGCTTAAGTGATGTGCATTACCGAGAGGGCCAGAGATACCTCTCCGACAATCGGAGTGACAAAACCTAATCTCGAAATCGCCAACCCAACATCGCCTTTGGAGACACCTGTAGTACTCCTTTATAATCACCCGATTCGTTGTGACGTTTGGTAGCACCAAAGTGTTCCTCCGTAAACGGAGTTGCATAATCTCATAGTTATAGGAACATGTATATGTCATGGATAAAAGCAGTAGCAACATACTAAGCGATCGTGTGCTAAGCTAATGGAATGGGTCATGTCAATCAGATCATTCACCTAATGATGTGACCTTGTTAATCAAATAACAACCCTTTGTTCATGGTTAGGAAACATAACCATCTTTGATTAACAAGCTAGTCTAGTAGAGGCATACTAGTGACATTCTGTTTGTCTATGCATTCACACATGTATTATGTTTCCGGTTAATACAATTCTAGCATGAATGATAAACATTTATCATGAAATAAGGAAATAAATAATAACTTTATTATTGCCTCTAGGGCATATTTCCTTCAGAGTCCCCACTAGCTGATCAGGCCGACGGCCCCGAAATTCGAGGGCTGCGTCGCCATGATCCGCTTGATCCCACCCCCGGAACCGCCTACCAGCATCGACGTGCATGACTTGCCCACCGTCAGAGATGTGGAGGGAGATGGGAGGGGAGGGAGGGAGGAGGAGGATGCGATGTGGACAGCGCCAGAGCGCTGCTTAAATAGCCTTAGCCAGGCCATGCGAACTGTTGTTCAGCCGCTTCAATGTAGCACAACGGCCGAAGTTGGTTCCTCAGGAACCTGCATCCTCATTGAAGTGGTGACTATCAAGTGGTCGCGTCGGTCAGCACCGCCCTCCCCCCGTTCGGTCACATCGCGACATTAATGCTAGCCTCCGTGTGCTCTAGGCTGGCATGAATGCGGCGCTTGCATCAGAAGGAAAGCGCGGGAGGGGTGGGTGACAGTTTTTTGGTGGGCCAGGGCGGTCAGAAGCGGGTGTGGGATCGGTCCGGGCTCTCGCAAACCTACCCCGCGTTTGCCTCTGTTTTGCAGGAGAAATCGCGTATGGACCGTCCTGTGAACCGATACAGGACCGTGTTGGATGGCTTTCGCGGTCCAAACTGCGCGGTCTGGTCAGTTGCGGGAGGTTTTTATGGTCTGTCTTGGAGATGCCCTTACTACCTCCAGAGTGGGGAGTATGTATGCATGGTGTCATGCAACACTTCATTTCTTAGGTTGTAGACTTATCTTGTATTGGTATGTGTGATGTTATTCATAGTATGAGTATCATACTATGTTACCACACGCCTTTTTTTATTAATTACTTGCGATATTATCTATTTTGTCCATATATGTATGCCGCTGTGTTCTACTGCTGAGTGTGTGTACGGATGCATGCGTGCGTATGTACTTGTGTGCATGTGTGCTACTGCTGCTGCGTGTGTGCTGAATCGTGCGTGTGCTTTTGTGTGTTGCTGCTGCTGTTGCGTGTGCGCGCGCTGTGCTACTGCTGCTGCTGAGTGTGTGTCTGCGCTTGTGCGTGATTGTGTGAGGGAGGTTTCAACTACTCTCACATCCATCGGATCCAGATCACACGGATGGCAATTGTATTTTAAATTGCTGGAACTATTTTGCGTTACAGGGCAACTTTTTCTTCCAATCATGGCAACCCCAGTAAAATTGTGTAACAACATTAGTTGAAATTGCATGGCCTAGTGAAATGGGTGTCCAGCCAGTTGGTTTCGATTAACACTAGTTGCGATTTGTTTCCACACAACCACATGCGCCATCATGGAATCGTTGCTTGGGTTTGCGGGCATAACCATGTTCCCGCAAAGTCCATACAAGAGCTTGTCCTGGTCTGAACTTTTAAAAAATACGCATATAATTTATAAACCCTCTGTTTCTTTTTAGTCTGTATATAAGTTTTGTCCCAATTCAAAGTATATCTCCTTTGATGTAATTTGCAGATAAAAATATCAACATTCACAATACCAAATCAATATTGCTAGATTCATGATCAAATGTAGTTTCATAGTTGTTTACGTCGCAGCATAGAGATAAGATACTTCATTGCAGACCATTGTAGTTAAATCAGCCAATCAATGTTTAACGAATATTGTACTTAGGGCGGCTAGTAGAAGTTGATGATACATTATATGGTCTAAACAAGAATACCTTATATATCCGGCTACGGCAGCTAAATATACTAACTAAACAAGTACACCAGCCAGTTCATACACGTTGTAACTTGTACATTGATCGATGCATGTCACTTAATCATCGGACAAGCTGCGAGTTGTATATATGCACGACGCACGTCCGAAGAAATGTCAGACGTACCATGTGATTGTTTAATCAGAATCTTTCTCTTGGGAGGCAATGAAATATGTTATGGGCTTATGGAACTTAATAATCACACATACTTTACCTGCTCTAGAGTTGACTAGTTCATCCCCACTATCTTATTTCTCTCAACATGCAGCCTATCCACCTCACCACACCTACCCCATAATGCCACACAAGCACATGCAGCCTGCCACATCGTCATTTTTATTTTTCTATTTAACCACTAAATATATATCATATTTTTGAGTTAACTGTAGCTGCCTACTGAAACGCACACGCAATACTACCTCCGATGGAGTCCTGTCCGCTTGATTTCCCATTAATGGTTCAGTTTTCAACGTAGGAACCGAGCATCCTCATAATTCTGTTTCCAACCAAGCGTCGAACAGTCTGTCTCCTTCAAAACAAACGGCATTGCATCTCCATTGGTATATCGCGCGGCGGCGGACGGGACTGCCGGAATCTTGTGGGCTGCCGGCTGCGTCCCCTTCCTGTGTGGTGCGTGCGTCGCTCAGATGGTGTTTACGATGGCCTGGTCCTCCCCTCCTTCCTATGTCTCTGTTCTGATCAAGTTATCTCTGGAGCTGCTCCTCCACCGGCCGTCTGCCTCGCACAACCCAGCCCCAGGGGCAGACTCGTGTCCACATAGGCGTCGCTTATCTATCCCGGTCAGAGCAACACAACCACCAGCAACCAATACACGACAAGCCGACAACACTACGGCTACCTCGCCGCAACCCCTAGCCATCGCACGCCTCTAACCACCATGCAGATACGACTATCACTACAGACATAAGCTAAGTTGTGTTTCTTCCTTTTATTTATTACTACCAGATAACAAAACGTTGTGCAAAGTGCGATGAAGAGTCCTTCCAGAGTAATCAAGATCTCATCGTGAGTAATGGTCTGCTCTACGTGTTGATTTTTGTTCATCCTTTTGACAGTCGGCAATTCTACCCCATAGAAGTACCCACTTACTTTTGACAATTTCCAGTTTTATTATTCTGCAAATTTAACACTTTGTGATTATCTCTATACTACAATATGGATGTTATAGCAATAACATGATTTGTTCATTTATGCTTGCAGGTATACATGCACTGTAGGCATTCTTTTATATTTTACCCAAATCAATATGACCCAAGCGAACACTGAAAGTCGACAACCTTCTCTGCTCTTGAATCAGTATCTCGCGTATCATATGACTGATTAACATTTTCTGTACTCCTGAATCTGGATAATCTGTATCATTGAAAAATTTCAGGCACATTCAGGTTTGTTGCTTAAACTTCTCATTTACTTTGTTTTAATTTCCAAATATACGTAGTTCACTTTGATCCCTTCTGGTTATATTGTTATAGGATAGTCACAGACCCATCACAGTTGAGAGAAGACATAAGAAGTTGTTGGCTTAAATATGAATACATAAATGTTAATCATATATAATGTGTTTCTTCCAAATTAAGAGTATTTGCCAAAAAATCATTTGAGTCGTAAGTACATGTTCAAAATTCATATAGCAACGATTTATCCTTTAATATTTTCTAAACTATGATAAGTTGTCAATAGCATTCAAGTAATATAGGCAAATTGACGCCTGATCAAGAGGGAAGTGAGACCTTACGTGATTGTCTATGCCAGCTGGAAAAATGCAACTAAGTAGAACGAAGTGATTAATCACATTAGCGCATAAGCTTTCTCATCGGTAATTCCCGGGATTTTTATGTTTGCCTATGCCAGCTATTAATTCCAATTAATAGTGTGAAAATAACTAAGTGCGATCTTACTATACAAAATTTTAGAGATGCCAGATGATCTCTGAATTCACCCTTACTCTTTACTATGTTAAGCCAACTATTGGGTTTGGTTTTAAAAAAATGAGTTTGGCAGATCCATGCATGGATAAATACTCACCATGCATTATGTTATGCTACCTTTATGTAATGGATATTCCGAAACTATGCAATAATGAAATACAGTAAATTATATTATTTTCAGTTTAAATTCTCATTTTATTAATCCGATGTTCACATTCCTTACAACCAAACATCATTTGAATATATTGCAACCAGTTCCCGTAGCAACGCGCGGGGTATCATCTAGTATTAGTAAGTACTCCACCCATCCAAAAATAAGTGTGGCAGACTTATTACAACTCTGTACTAAAGTTATACTAAATCAGGGCACTTATTTTGGGACGAAGAAAGCACTTAAGAGTGGTTGGATGTGGATCTTAGCTGTCTCGGCCAATGAAGGAAAGGGCAAGACTTAAGACACCATGATTGACCAAATACAAATTCAAAGGTGCATTTGCAGGAGGTAGAGACCTAAAGTTTCAATTGGGGTCGCAGATCATCATTGACGGTGCACACAACGGGATGCTCAATCTCACCGGAACCTGAATCAAGCAAAAGCTCAAAACGGGTTGACTGCACACTGAAGCTGCAACCAAGAAACAGAGGAATAACAGCGAGAGAGAAGAGAGAACCCAGCGACAAGAGCCGAGAAGATATCACCTATACTTCTGCTGACCGCTGTGCCCAGCAAGTCAAGGAGGCAATGGTGTTCAGGGCATGGCCTATGCACCTGTTTATTAGTACAACAAACTCAAGGAAGAAAATGATAGCAACTAGCTAGGGATCCGGAGAAATTGCCATGGAGAATTGGGGATTCGGTGTTGAATTATAGGAGCTAACTCTGGTTTCTCCACTTACAATCTAATGGCAGAGATGAATGGAGGCTCGTATTATACTCGTATTCTGCCAAGGATAACCACTGTGCCCATTTGATCGGACACGCATGAGTAAAGCAACAGAGGAAAGCCTCAAGACACTAATTAACACATTCGGTCAGTCTGAGGATGATGAGAGGAACTCATGCGAAGGTCAGTGTCACTAGTAGAAAAACGACCTTATGTTCACCTCATTAGTCCTGGTTCGGTTACGGCCCTGTACTAATGTGATCATTAGTCCCGATTTCAATGGCTAGGGCGCGGCATCATTAATACCAGTTTGTGGCGTACCTCTAGTCCCAGTTTGTGACACAAACCGGACTAAAGGGGTGGTGGCAGGCTAGCGTGAGGCTGGCCCCCCGCGAGCCTCTTTAGTCCCGGTTCGTATCACAAATCGGGACTTGAGGAATACCATTAGTCTCAGCTTGTGCCACCAACCGGGACTAAAGATGCTCCTATATAAACCCTTCATCCAGCCCGAGCCCAATTTCCCCTTTCCTCTCCTCTCTGTTCTTCCCCTCTTGCTCGAGCTCATCATTCATTTTTGCCTAAATTTGTCAAGATTTTAAGGTTAGCAACTTTGTCCTTTCATTTCCCATTGCTAGATTAGCTCTTGCAATGCTCTATAAGTATAGTGATTTGTGGGTTTAGTTTGGGAGTAATTATATGTGAGAGTTTATTTGATTTATATGCAATTTGAGCTCAAATTAATTTCTTAGTTTGTATATGTAGATGTGGTTTACTTAGTGCCTTCCCGTCCCCGTCCTAACCACCGTCGATCGCCCGCACCGTCCCGTTGCCGGCACCACCTTGGTGAGCCTCTTATTCTTATCCTTTTTGTAAAACAATATCATGATTGTGTGATTTAGATAGTTACATGTATAATTTTCTTACCCATACGTTGTTTGTTATATATAGTGCCATAGTTTTGATATCCATCCCCGTCGGCCCGCGTCCGGTTTATTATTCTGATATGGTATATTATCTTTTATAATTATTTGTTGCATTTTGTGTTTATGACAATTATGCCCATCAAGTTGATATAGATACTTTTATCTAGGAGGTATGTGACCTGGAAATTGCAACCGACCCTCTTGTCGAGAAGTTAAATTTAGTTGAAAAAGAAAATGAGTATTTGAAATAAAAATTGAAAAGAATTGAAGAAGAGAAGATGAAACTGGTGTTATATGTTGCTGATGTCGTCGATGATCACAAGATCAAGATGGCTGCAATGCGCTTGAAGATTAAAAAGATTGGAAAATATGCCATGAATAAAGAGGCTTGTCACTATGCTGTTGGATCAACTGTTACCTTACTTGCGATCTTGATCACATTTGTTGTTGCATTTAAATGCTTTAGCTAGAGAGTTTTTATGTTGTTTTATGAGAATAATTGTGTATGAACTTTATGTATAAACTTGTATTAATTTGGTCTTTTCGGTGTTGTGTAATGAAGATGGGCCGGCAATGGATGGTACGATGACCGATGCTCTCCCCAGTTCATTAATGGCGTGCATACTTTTCTGGTTGCGGCTGAGGCAAACAAGCGGGCGGATGGTTTAATGTGTTGTCCATGTACTGTTTGTAAGAATGGTCACAATTACTCTAACTCAAGAACCATTCACGTCGACCTGTTTAAGTCCAGTTTCATGTTCGACTATAACTGTTGGACCAAGCACGGAGAAAGAGGGGTTCTAATGGAAGAGAATGAAGAAGAGGAGGATGATGACATCTATCATAGTCATGGGTTTCCTGAATACGATGGTACTATAATGGGGGAAGAAACTGAGCCGGCAATGGGGGAAGAAGCTGAAGAAGAGGAATCAGATGAGCCCGCTGATGATCTTGGTCGGGCCATTGCCGATGCAAAGAGGAACTGCGCAAGTGAAAAGGATAAGCTGAAGTTGCAGCCCATGTTAGAGGATCACAAGAAATTGTTGTACCTAAATTGCGAAGATGACAAGAAAAAGCTGGGTATCACACTGGAATTGCTGCAATGGAAGACAGGTAATGGTGTATCTGACAAGGGATTTGAAAAAGTGTTAAAGAAGATGCTTCTAAAGGACAATGAATTGCCCGAAAGTACATACGAAGCAAAGAAGACTGTCCGCCCTCTAGGATTAGAGGTGCAGAAGGTACATGCATGCCCTAATGACTGCTTCATCTACCGCAGTGAGTACAAGGATTTGAATGCATGCCCGGTATGCGGTGCATTGCACTGTAAGATCAGCCGTGATGACCCTGATAATGTTGAGGGCGAGCGCCCCAGGAAGAAGATTCCTGCCAAGGTGATGTGGTATGCTCCTATAATACCATGGTTGAAATGTTTGTCCCAAAACAAAAAGCATGCCAAGTTGATGCGATGGCACAAGGAAGACCGTAAGAAAGACGGGAAGTTGAGAGTACTCGCTGACGGGTTGCAGTGGAGAAAAATCGAGAGAAAGTGGGGCGACTTTGCAGACGATGCAAGGAACATATGGTTTGGTTTAAATGCAGATGGCATTAATCCGTTTGAGGAACAGAGCAGCAATATAACACCTGGCATGTGACTCTATGTATCTATAACCTTGCTCGTTGGTTGTGCATGAAGCGGAAGTTCATTATGATACCAGTGCTCATCCAAGGCCCTAAGCAACCCGGCAACGACATTGATATGTATCTAAGGCCATTAGTTGAAGAACTTTTACAGCTATGAAATGGAAAAGGTGTACATGTGTGGGATGAGCACAAACAACAGGAATTTGACCTACATGCGTTGCTGTTTGTAATCATCAATGATTGGCCCGCTCTTAGTAACATTTCAGGACAGGCAAACAAGGGATACCATGTATGCATGCACTGTTTGGATGATACCGACAATATATATTTGGATAAATGTAAGAAGAATGTGTACCTCGGACATCGTCGATTTCTTCCGATCAAGCATCTCTTACGAAAGAAAGACAACCATTTCAAAGGTGAGGCCGGAACAAACCTCGTCACCATACTGGTGATGATATACTTGATATGGTCAAGGATTTAAAAGTAATCTTTGAAAAGGGTCCTGGCGGAAAATCTGTTCTGAATGACGCTGACGGACGCGCATCCATGAGGAAGAAGAAATCTATATTTTAGGACCTACCCTATTGGAAAGACCTAGAGGTCCGCTATGTAATCAACATGATGCACATGACAAAGAATCTTTTCGTGAACCTGTTAGGCTTCTTGGGCGCGTATGGGAAGACAAAAGATACACCGGAGGCATGGGAGGACCAGCAACGTATGCATGAAAAAGACGACATGCAACTAAAGCAGTATCAGGGTCATGCCAGCTACGCTCTTACCAAACAAGAGAAGGAAATTTTCTTTGAATGTCTGCTTAGTATAAAGGTCCCGTCTGGCTTCTTGTCGAATATAAGGGGAATAATAAATATGGCAGATAAAAAATTCTAGAACCTAAAGTCTCATGACTGTCACGTGATTATGACACAACGACTTCCTGTTGCATTGAGGGGGCTTCTACCAGAAAACGTTCGATTAGCCATTGTGAATCTATGTGCATTCCTCCATGCATTCTCTCAGAAGGTAATCGATCTAGAAATCCTACCATGGTTACAGAATGATTTGGTGCAATGTCTTGTCAGTTTCGAGTTGGTGTTCCCACCATACTTCTTCAATATCACGACACACGTCCTAGTTCACCTAGTCGACGAGATTGCCATTCTGAGTCTGTATTTCTACGCAATATGTTACCCTTTGAGGAGTTCATTGGAGTCTTAAAGTAATATGTTCATAACCGTGCTAGGCCAGAAGGAAGCATCTCCAAGGGCCATGAAACAGAGGTCATTGAGTTTTGTGTTGACTTTATTCCTGACCTTAAGCCGATTGGTGTTCCTGAATCGTGGCATGGTGGCAGACTGGGTGGAAAAGGCACGCTAGGAAGGGACCAAGTAATATGTATGGACGCGGCATTCTTGGGCGCAAGCACACTACACAGTTCTACAAAATTCCGCCCTGGTGACTAAATATATAGGGGAACATAAGAATATTCTATGCTCCAAATACCCGGAGCAGTCTGACGATTGGTTACACGTGAAACTTTCGCTGGTTGGTTGCAGACACGTCTCATGCATAACGACACTGTTGCATATGAGTTGTACTTGCTGGCCAAGTTACCATCTTCGACTATATTGACTTTCAAAGGGTACGAGATAAATGAGAATACATTTTACACGATCGCCCAAGATAAAAAAAGCACTAACCAAAACAGTGGTGTCCACTTTGATGCAGCAAATACCAATAGGCCAAAGGACACATATTATGGTAGATAGAGAAGATATAGGAACTTGACTATGGACGTGGTCTGGAGGTCCCTTTGTTTCGGTGCAAATGGATCAATCTGACAGGAGGCAGGGTAAAGGAAGACCCGCGGTACGGAATACCAACAGTGGATCTCAATAATCTTGGGTACGCAGACGAACCATTCGTCCTAGCCAATGATGTGGCGTGGGTATTCTATGTGAAGGACATGTCTACCAAGCCGAAAAAAAGAAAATATAAGGAAGCGAATACATCATACGATGAGTCAAAGCACCACATAGTTCTTTCAGGGAAAAGAAATATCGTGGGAGTGGAGGATAAGACAGACATGTCAGAAGATTATGAAAATTCTCATGAAATTGCTCCCTTCACAGTGAATATTGACCCGAGCATCCTGTTAAATGATGAAGATTGTCCATGGTTACTGCGCAAAGGGACACACTCAAAGAAAAAGTTTTATACCCCAAGATCCCACTCTGGGATGTGACCAGCTTCACAATCATCACTTTTTTATCTAGTGGATTTCCGGACTTATATATCTCGAAAGTCCCACTTTGGAGAAACCGGAGGTAATCTTTGTAATAGTTAGGATACTTATGTGTTTCGCCATTTGAAACGCAAAGAATATTATGTCCAAACAAAACCATTCAATTGGATGAAATCTTTCAACGTACTTATAATGCATCATAATTGCACAACTGTAATGTTAGTAGGGTGTGACGATTTTCTGGTAGTAGTAACAAACAACTTTTTCTTTCTAATAGAGACACTGAGAGGGCATCATAGATCTGATTAATATCAAAGGAAACAAAGGTCAGTACAATGGATCGATAACTAGATGTAGAACGGCCAGTAGAAAATAGAATTGCATTAAAAAGCATACTAGCCTTCTTCTTTCTCTGATAGTACGCCGCCCGTGGAAATTAAAAATTGCAGTGAACCAACTGCAAAGAAAAGCGACACCTACAAACACTTGCGCCATAATAGGCTTTGAAGACCACAATAGCCACTCGCCCCTTGAGAAGAGATCTAAAAATCGCCGAAACGGTCAGCTGAAGTGCCACCTAGAACAGGCTTGCAACCCATCAGCACCAGTTCAGAGGGTTGAAGAAAGGGCAACGATAGGCGCCGGTGCGCCGGCCCAAATTTGGGCCGGTCACCTAGTAGCCGTTTGATTAATTACATAGGAGCCGTCTGATTGCTAAAGCTCTTCGTTCTTTTTCGTTTCTTCTTCTATAGGATGCCATACACGATTACGCGAAGGACCTGGTCTCTTCACCACACGACTCCTTCCACATGTGCAGCTCCAGCGAGGGTAACGGCCACCGGCTGCTCGCACCTCGCCGCATCGCTGCGCTGCCCTCCGCTGCTCGCCTCGAAGAACCTCCTCAAGCTCGTGAACTTCGGTTGCAGCTTTGCCGTCGACCAGTTGCAACTCCCTGCCGACGACGCTCGATGGTTGCAGCACCTGGTGCGCCGCCCATCGCCATCGCCGTTGTCGCTCGCCACACGGGTTTTCCCGAAACGACATCCACCAGTCATCACCATGAATGGATGTAGCAAAATCCTCCCTCAGTCGTAGCAAAAGCCAACTACGGTTGCAGCAAAATCGGCATCGTTGCCATACATGGATGTAGAAAAACTCCTTGTCAGTCATAACAAAAGCCAGCAAGGTTGCAGAAAAAATGATTGTTCTTGCCGCCGTCGAAAAAAATCATGTCTCGCCGCCGGCGGTCGCAACAAAAACAAATCTCGACGACCCAGCAAAAAAACTTACTCGATGTAGCAAAACAAAAGGCGATTGCAGTAGTCGTTCGCATCATGTTGATGCAGCTTTTTGCCGGCCGGCTCCAGCAAATGTCACACTGGTTGCAGCACCGGTCACCTCCGGTTGAAGCTCGTCATTGAGCTCCACCTCGCCGCTTGTAGCAGCTAGTCGCGCGGGTTCCCAGCTTGTGCCATGGTGGTTGCGGCTCGTCATAGGCATGGTTGTAGCATACGCTTCGCCCCCTGCTCGCCGCCGTTGTAGCACTACCTCCGTGGGCTGTAGCACTCGCCGGCGTGATTGTAACACCTCCTTGCACGGCCGCGCAGGAGGAGGGCGGCGCTCGCAGAGCAGCGCGGGGGGTAGACAGCCCGGACGCAGAGAGAAAAGACCATTATACCCCTTTGTGGCATTAGTATTCTTTACATTGAAAACGAAAAAGGAAAAAAAGATAATCCCTCCCGGTCCCCCGCTGCCCGGACGCGCCAGGGCGGTCGCCCTCCTCGCCGGTACCGGAGCCCGGCCGTCGTTCGCTCCGACCTCCTACCGCTCCACGCGCCTGCTCCCTCTGCCCCTCTCCCCGGCCTGCCTCGCGTCCGCCCTCTGCACCAGCTCCCGCGCGGGGCCGATCCCGCCGCCCGCCGGAGCGCGTCGGCGCCGACCGCGCCGGTGGAGCTCGGGGAGGCCGCGTTCAGGAGCCGGAGAGGCGGTATTGGGCTTAGTTCGGCGCCGGCATCCCCGCGGCCTTAGCTACTGTCAGAAAGAGAAAAGGCTCCAGATTTCTCTCAGATGTGCCGCCGCCGCCGCCGCCGCCATTCCTCACCCGCGCCAGCGCTCCCGCTGTAGGACGAGGACCTCCTCCAGGAGATCCTCCTCCGCCTGCCTCGTCTGCTAGCACTGGCGCGGCGTCCTCTCGGACCCCCGACCGCATGACTGGCTGCACCCTCCACGGGCGCTGGCAATTCATCGGCCACCGCCACTGCCTTGCCGGCATGCTCAATGTGTGTCAGGCGCGAGGTCGTCGTCTGGATCCCCTCGCCGGCCGGCAGCACCGCGTGCCTTTTCCACCGGGGATCCGCAACTCCGAGGGGGAGGGTTTGTGGATATGGCACGCCGTGGTGCTGTGTGCTGATGCTGATGTCAAATGTGGTTGTTCTGGCTATGTTTTTCGGCGACTTTGTGCTCCTACTTGAGTAGTCAATGCGGTTCAGAAGAATTTCTGAAAGAAATGGCTGGGATAATACCATCCATAATGCCGACAGAAATTTCTATACTGCAGGTAATACATCTGTACCTTGTGCATAACATGATTCATCCAAACACTATCAGTATGTGCTTCCGTATTAATGTGTATATATGCAATCAAGGGCTTCAGTATGTGCTTCTCTGAATTATGTCAAAGGATTATTGCCATCCTTTCTTCCACTTGGCAATATATTTGGCTTCATTTAGTGGCCTTGTCACAAAAACTGCAACGTTCCTTGAATTTTCATTGGTTTATTTGCCTCATTTTGCTTGTTGGCAGGGGAGTTGGGTGGAATTGGTTGGATCTGAAACTCTGAGCACGTGAGATCTGCTAATGTGCTATGTTGGTTGACCAGGTGAGGTGAAAATTTATGTTTTTACCGTGTGTATTTTTTTTTGCTTGGTTACTTAATTTATAAGATGATGTAGTGCAAGAATATGATTAATTTCTGAACTGTTTATTTCTTTACATTTCCAAAAAGCATACCTTTGAGTAACATACCAGATATTTCTTCATTCTATTCCTTGAGCCTCTCATATGGGCATGATACACAAAGTGAATCTCAAATAACTTGAAAATCTAGGAGGCTTATTTTTTGCCTCTGATCGGAGACATTTAAGTCACTGACTGCGATCATGTGTAGGAATTTTTTTTTTTGACAGAATGTCAGTGTTACAGTGTGAAGGTGTGCCTGTCGAACTAATTGTTCTTCGATCACTAGGATGATGTTTGTTTTGTGTTGTTTCAATAGAATTTTTTAGTTGACGAGAAACATTCATAATAGGGGTGTCCCCTGTGCATGACTGCATGATCGGCAAGTTGAGGAGCATGGTGGGGGAATCCGTGATAGGTAAGAGAAGCTAGAGGGCTAGGGGTTAGCCTTTGAACTGGGCCCCTTAAGCTAATATACCTCAGAGTGTCAATCATTTGTATTTTCAGAATGCTGTTGTATAACGGAATCAATGTTTCATGCAGTATGCTGAAGCATGCTGCCTATCACATGATTATGCATCCTTTTCAGCATACTGCCTCTCACATGATTCGTATGCTTGTGGTTATGAACGCTTTCTCATTCAGATATGTGTGAATGAAGATTTTCCTCTTATATGACAAGTAGTGTATAACAAATCCAATCTGACAAAAAGCACGGTACCTGGGCGAGGGACCCTCGAAGACCAGTTTGTATCTTTGGAGGGATATCAAGGCACTTATTATATATATGTTTTGCTTGAATTGTTCTATCGTTTTGGCTTTTGGGTGCTGCGTAGTGTTGCCTGCGTTGGACTTCCGTTTGTAAAACCACTTTTTCGTGCTCAGTTACACCCATCCTGATCCTTGTTCTCTTTTGCTTGGAACAGGGACGCCATGTGAGGAACAGGGGATATTGGGAAGGTCTTTAGATCAGAAAACTTTCCTAGCAAAGCCTATCTTAAAGTATGTGCAAGCTTTGTTTTGAGCCAGTCATAAGTTCGTTGAGCACTACTGGATTAGGATATTATGTGCAATTAGTTCAGCTACTCCTCTGCTCTGTTTGCGAGAACCCTTGTATGTTTATGTTGAAAAACACCTATCTGTATGTTCAGAGTCCAATCTACCTGCGTTGCGACACATCTTCTCCTTCTGGTAGTTGTGTTTAGTTAGCAATGTGCAGCTCTTCAACTTGATGCCATGTATTTTGGAACATACAAACTGGTAGTGCCGCTCTTCCTCAACACGGCAACTCTGCTCACCGTTCCTCATCCACAGACCACAGTGATTCCTCTGCCGCAAACATAAAGCTAGTAGGTGATCTGACTGCAGTGCAGTAACCCTGTATGTAGGCACCCAGCATCTAGTGCCCTCAACTATTCCTTGTTTATTCCAGGCACCATCTAAACCAGTAGTCATGCATGCACTTTGTACCATTCCTCCACTCACCTTGCCTTTATGTATCCCCCCTGCCTGCTCCAGTTACCAATGCTTGGCATTAACATTAGTAGTAGAATTAGCATTGCTCTCTCACATATAAAGCTAGTGACAAGGCACCTGATAATGCTCTCTCACATCACCACATGCATAGGAATTGTCCCACATGCACCTGATAATGCACCTGATAATGCTCTCACATGTAGTATATATTATGTATACTACAGGACAGATGGGATCAAGTCTGCTGCCTGGATAGTTAGAGCCCACCACCTAAGACCAGTGACAAGATACCTCTCTGGTTTGTGCAGAATCAATGGGGTGGATTGAGCTGCTGAAGCCGGTGGCGGCCATGATCGCCTTCGACACGCTCTTTGCGGTGATGACAGTGCTCGTGAAGAAGGCGCTTGATGGCGGCCTCAACCCCGTCGTTCTTATCGCTCTTCGGCAGCTTGTCGGTGCATCTTTCCTGGCGCCGATTGCCTACTTCAAAGAAAGGTTTGTGGAGAAGATCTTAGCCTTCAGAGTTCAGTTGCTGAATTGTTTTTGTATGATGTTTAGCACCTGCAAACTCATGCTGATGATATGCTGCTAATTAGCCTATCCTCTGCATGTTTATCTGAAAAACTCCCGCTAAGCTGATGTTGCACCGTATGATGTTTTCAGAACCTTGAGAAGTATCTCTTCCTTGGTGTTCTAAATGTTTAGTTGTTGTATACTACTGTACATTTCAGTATCTAGAAAATTGCCGCTGAAAATTTCTCCTAATTATTTTTAGTTGATTTCAGGAATGCAAGACCAAGATTCACAAAGGAGATCTTTGCCTACTTGTTCATGAGTGCGCTACTTGGGTAATGTTTTTGTTCTTTTGGAGAATCCTAATTGGGTAATGGTACTTCTGTCTAGGTTCAATGGAGGAGACAATTCAAAAGAGTGCTGTAAATTAATAGTGTTTTCCTTTTTTTTTTGTCTGAATGTGTGTATAACTGTATACAGGGCACTGTTTGCTCAGTATCTGTTCTTCTTGGGCTTGAGCTACACCACTGCAACACTGGCTGCAACTGTCTCCAATATGACCCCAATCTTCACCTTCCTGATCGCCGTCCCTCTTCGGTCAGTTTCTTAATAATTGACATATAGCTTCAACTCACAAACTGTTCATCCAGACTGAAACTAGTTACACAGGTCGGAAACAGTAGACGTGAGGAGCAAGGCGGGTCTTGCGAAGATCGCAGGAACACTAGCGTCTGTCAGTGGTGCGATACTGCTGAGCCTGTACAAGGGTGCTGCCCTGACTCACACTGCATCTTCGACCCAAGAACACGGTGAAAATGGCACAACGGGCAACAGTGGCAGCAAGGGAAGATGGTTGCTGGGCTCGGCGTTGCTGCTGCTGAACTGCATCACCTTCTCATTATGGATGCTGCTGCAAGGGAAGCTCACCAAGAAGTACCCTGCAGTCATCTCCAGCACTGCATTCATGGCCTTGATCAGCTCACTGCAAGCAGGGGCACTGGCAGTCACCACCCAAAGGCACCTCTCAGTTTGGCTGCTCCGAGGAAGTATACAGATTGCAACCGTTCTTTTTGCGGTACGTAAGATATAGCTCAGATACCACCAACCTGTAAAGAATCAATAAAATCTTCTGTTATCTATAAAAAGACCACCAAGTAATGTTTTCTTTTTTCGGATACAGCTATTTGATCCCACTTGTCTGGAAAAAATGGTTTAACAGTCTAGCAGTCTTGCTTATATTATCCTATATGTTTAGGGTTGGATTTGGTAATGTAAGGAGACCTTACAATTCTTCATGGCTCTGATAGTTATGAACACATGGCCCCACAAGTTAGACATGGTTCCGGTTCAGCGTAATGTACACTGAAACTTTGCACTTTTGCTTTACAGGGAGTGGGAGTATCGGGGATAGGGTATGTGCTGATGACCTGGTGCATCGAGAAGAGAGGGCCGGTGTTCACTGCAGGCTTCTTGCCTCTCATTCAGATCATTGCTGGAGTCCTTGATCTCCTCGTCCTTCATGAACAGCTTTACGTGGGAAGGTATTGGCTTTTACTAAAGTTCAGGAGAGAAACTGCATGACAGAGAAATGTGCAAAATAAGAATAAACTCTATTTAGTTGTTCGGTAGCACATCATGTGAAATATCATGCTTATTAAGTTAGCCGTTTACTTTCTCAAAGTCTAGTACAGATCATGTGTCCTAATTAGATAGAAAAAATCTCTGAAGTAAAATTCTGATCTCGATATCGTTGTACACTTGTACTATGACTTGTCACCTACAAGGACTAAGAATTGACATGTTTCATAAATGTTGCAAGTGTAAAAATACCTATCAACATCGGCTCTCACCAACGGACTAACAATTGACATATTGCTAAGTTGCGTACAGAACTATCGGCCAAACAACAACTTTGCTTTAAGACACAGAACTTCGGCAAAACAACAGAAAAGTCACACTTTTGTTTCTCTTTTTGTCCTT
This sequence comes from Aegilops speltoides, assembly GCA_021437245.1. NCBI lineage: Eukaryota > Viridiplantae > Streptophyta > Magnoliopsida > Poales > Poaceae > Aegilops > Aegilops speltoides. Next base: position 4,773,248 of record CM038146.1, on the reverse strand, counting down.
GAAGTGTGGTGGGTGCTGCTCTTGTCATTGGAGGCCTCTATCTTCTGCTCTGGGGGAAGAGCAAGGAAGCATCGTCAGCTGCCATTTTATCAGAGAAAGGACTGGAAGAAGATAAGGAGACACAGGAAATTTTGTGAAGTATAGAAAGGGCATTGTTAGTAGTTAGTGGGGATGTCAAGAATGACCCTAAATGTCCCAACTATCTGCCGTGGCCCATGCTCTATGTACGTTGCTACAACTTTGAATAAGTCAGTGTCATATTTGTGCTCATTGTGCACTTTACTTTCTGGTAGTGTGGTGCCTGGTGGTGAGGTTGCCTTCCTTGCCTGCAGTATTCAACAGCGTACCAAATGATTACAGAAAACACTCGTTGGTGGGTTTTACCGCCTTCGTTGGAATGCTAAACTAGCCCTAATTTGCCATTGAAAATCACAGTTGAGTAGGAGCAAAATCACACTAACAAGCACAAAGGTGAATGGCCAGTAGTGGTGTTTGAGTTGAGCAATTCACTGCATCTTGTCATAGTATTGCTGACTCAAGGATAGCATTGCTGGTTGACATATACCAGCTCACTTTTTTTACTAATGACAAGTATTAGGTTCTTTTAGATGCTTTTGGAAGCACTTTTAATGTTAGGAAGTGAGAGGACTAGTCCACATACATAAAAAGGAGTTTCTGCAGTCTCAGTGCTTCCATCCTTTTTCTCCACTTTCTTGGCATCTTATGTAATTTTGGTCGGGGCACCAGAAAAGGTAAGGGACTGAATCAGGACATATATTTTACTTTCACGTTTGCACTACCAATTTGATTCCTACTGTCTACTGATATGCCATTTTCTAGATTATATTAAAAATCTTCAGTAGTACTAGTAAGTTGCCACAAAGAGTAGAAAGGAAATGATTTATTATGTTGATAGCATATTAGCATTTACTTTTTTGCCCCCCTTGCATGAATGACCGCCGTCACTTTTGGTCAGTGAGTAGCATTGCAGGGCTATATATATAATCAGAGAGTTAATGAGCGTATCAGTCATCTTGTAGCGGCAATCTTACAATGTGGGTGCAGGAGTGGAAGCCGGTGATGGGAATGCTGGCCTTCGACCTCATCTCTGCTGTGATGACGGCGCTGGTGAAGAAGGCTCTGGAGCAAGGGCTGAACCGCCTGGTCCTCGTCACCCTCCGGCAGCTGGTCGCCACCATCTTCCTTGCTCCAATAGCCTTTTTCAAAGAACGGTATGCAAACACATGCATCCTTGTACATACAATCTGCATTTTCATTCCCTGGGCGACCGAATCTGCATAGCGCCACGGCATTCTTCCTGCAGGAGCACGAGGCCCAAGCTCACATTGGAGATCCTGGCATACCTCTTCTTCAGCGCCGTGTTTGGCGCGGCCCTCTCGCAGTACACCTTCTTCTATGGCCTGCAGTACACCACCGCCACCTTCGCCATAACCTTCATCAACCTCTCCCCTGTGCTCACCTTCCTCATCGCCGTCGTGATGAGGATGGAGCCGCTCAAGTTGAAGAGCATGGCGGGCGCTGCAAAGATCACCGGAACGCTCACGTCTCTGGCCGGCTTGCTGCTGCTGAGTCTCTACAAGGGTGTGCCGCTGACGCATGCCACCGCACTTGGCCCAGCTGCTCACCATGCAGCACCCTCTGACAGCAGTGGCAACAGGAGCTGGATGCTGGGTACCATGGCGTTGCTGTTCAACTGCCTGTGCTTCTCCTTCTGGCTGCTGCTGCAGACAAAGCTGACCAAGAAGTACCCGGCCATCTACTCCAGCACCGCCATCATGTTCTTCATCAGCACTCTGCAGGGCGGGGCGGTGACGTTGGTGATGGAGAGACACGTGTCGTCGTGGATGCTGACCAGCAAGCTGAAGATAATTACCGTCTTGTATGCAGTAAGTTAAACATCACCATCATCTTCTTCATCTCCTTGACTTGTACCACCTTCACAAAGACGAGAAAAAAGGAACTACTTATCCAAAAGGGGCAACTACTTCTAAAAGCCATTGCTTTAGCTTGCAGCTAACACTGTCCATGCAATGAATACACGCCAGCTACTTTAACCAACTTGAACAACTGAAACCAAAAGTGGTGGTGAAAATAATAATAGTAATGAAGTACTTAAGTGGTTAATCTTGCAATGAAATTATTACATGTGCAGGGGATAGTTGGATCTGGAGCCGGGTACCTGATAATGACGTGGTGTGTGGAGAAGAAGGGCCCGGTCTTCACCGCAGCCTTCATCCCCATGATGCAGATCATGGTAGCCATCATCGATTTCTTCTTCCTCCATGAGCAAATCTACCTTGGAAGGTAATACATATATAGTTCGCAGTTTCATGCCTCCCTGTCCTTTTTGTGATGATCATTGTCATTGCCTAAGTTTTCATATATACATCGTTGCCAACTGAATTGTTATTGCTGCTGGAGATAAACAAAGTTAATTGTTTCCACAATTGAGTTGTAATGAAAATATATACATATTTCTGCCTGTTGATTATCATTACATCGGCGTGCATGTACAGCGTGCTAGGATCCGTACTGATGATACTAGGGCTCTATCTTTTGCTCTGGGGAAAGAAGAGGGATGAAGCATCTGCATCTTGTACCACAATCACTAACAAGGAAGTCGATGAACCAGCTGACGACAAGCCGTGAGACTGTAGAGATTACACCCTTGGATTCGGTTACCACAATGCAACACATAATATGTAGTTTTTCTTCCCATTTTACTTAACTGCTGGATGCAGCTAGCTACATATGTTACATATAAGGTTGTTCCTAGCTGGTACTGTTGACATATGTCCAAGCTACTGAAATAGTGGGATTTAGTAAATGAGCAGAGATATCATTTAGCATACAGCTGCCAATGCTCTTTGGTAGCTGCATATGGCAAAATTATATGCGATTACCGGTCGAATGGCACTTCTTCCTTCTCAAGAACTTTGTTATTTTGGACATTTTCTTTCCTGGTTCCGATGCCTTGCAATTTCGTTTGCATTTCATCGAAAAAAATTCGGCGATCTTGTTTTGCCTATGATTTCTTGGCAAAGACAGCAAAGTAGACAGCAAAGTAATAACTGCTTTATTTACCGTTATATTACTTCTCCAGGAATACATATTTTTTTTAGAAAAAATGAATAAGAAACATATTGTGCTGGTGCTGGCGAGTTGAGGCTGACGTAGCTAACTATGGTCTCCTCAGATTATGTCCTCAGATTGTAGTAGTGGAACACATGCATAATAATATGTTATTTTCTTCTCATTTTTCTCACTTTGCGATTTTTGACAATATATTCTTCCATAGTAATATCGACACCTTGCAATTTTGTTCACATTTTCTCAAACTCTCCGTAGTCTTAAAAATGTATGATTTGGTTGGCAGAGACAATAAAGTTATTATGAATTTATTTGTTGTTATATTATTCTGTCAAAAGCAATTAAAAATCATATACCCTCATCAGAATGGCAAAGTAGATAAACAAACAAGCAAAAAATATATTCTGATGTCTAGTTGAGGCCGCTGAGCTAAGCAATTTGGATGCTGCTTACATAAGTAGCACGCATCTTCTTCCTCTTTTCTTTTGTTGTATGTAGACGGATTGTGTCCAAAGATCAACGCAACATAAAATTTTGCTATAGCTGCACACTGCTGGATTTGTCAAGTAAAATATTACTAACATAACTAAGAGCATCCGCGCGGCGCGCTAAAATCTGGTTTGCGGCGCGCCCATCGCCAGGTTTGACGTGTCGCGCAGCGCTGGCTCCAGCAGCCGCGCTAAAATGCAGCGCGCGCGTGCTGGCTCCAGCAGCGCGCTAAAATGCAGTGTGCGCGAGCAACCGGCGCACACATTTGTTCTTATTTTAGGCACAAATTTCACATATCAACACAAAATACATGGCATATATTGAATCAGAAACATCATTCAACCAAGTTCGTGCCCAAAAGTTCATGCGCACAAGTTCATGCCCACAAGTTCAAATTCATGCCCACAACATAATTCAACCAAGTTCAAAATGCAAACCAAGTTATGATGACAAAGACGAAAGGCACATGAATCAAGCCTCGTCCTCGTCTTCGTCTTCATCCTCATCTTTCTCCGATTCAACCGACTCCTCCGAAGACGATTCTTCCTCCTCTTCATTGTTGCGCGCCGTATCCTCATCACACGAAGCTCGGAAGGTGTTGCCAAGATATTCAACGGCATCTTCATGCGAAGCTGGCACACCGGCGCCCGGTGGTGCACCCATGCCCCCAATGAGAGACGCAAAACTCATGCCACCGATGCCACCCATGCCACCCATGCCGTCCAAGCCGCCCGGAGGTGCTCCAAAGCCACCCATGCCTCCCATGGTCTCCATGGTAGCTCCAAAGCCACCCATGGAACCCATGCCGCCCATGGTAGCTCCAAATCCACCCATGGCACCAATGCCACCCATGCCGCCAAGGCCACCGCCCCCATGGTAGCTCCAAATCCACCCATGGCACCAATGCCACCCATGCCTCCAAGGCCACCGCCACCCATTGTGCGAATCATGGCTCTTTTTTGGATCAAGACTTCTTCACGGGAAAGGTTGACATACTCCTTTTGCGCATCATTGAACAAAGATGTGTCCAAGAGGAACAAGTGCTTCTCCCATTCCAACAACTTAGCTCGCTCCTCCATGTCCACCTTCCTCTCCTCCAATGCCACTTTCCCCTCCTCGGCAGCCACCCTCCTCTCCTCGGCCGCCAACCTCCTCTCCTCGGCCGCGGCATCTTGGTTCCTTGCCATTTTCCTCACCTTGTTGGCTTCTCTTCTTGCGTTGACAATTGCTTCCATCGCATTTTTTATCTCATCATCTCCTTTCCTCTTCTTCTTTTCTTTTGCATCTTTCTTCGTGCCATCCGGTCGTTTTGGCTTCGAGTATGAAACCAAGTTTGGAGTGGGGCTTCTCTTGCCATCTTCACTTGATGCATCCTCCTCCTCATCATCTTCCAAATCAATTGTTCGCTTGCAGTTTTTGCTCAAATCCAAATCATCAATATCCTCACGCTTCTTCCATTTCTCATCATCCTTCAATACTTCATAGCAATGAGGCAAGGTAAATGGCCTTCCTTTCTTGATCTTCCCCTTCTTGGTCCTCTTCTCCTCTCCTTTGAACAAGTTTTGTGCAATATTTAACTACATGAAAACAAAACAAGTTAGCACAAGAAACACCAACAACAAGCATGATGTGAACATGAGGAATGATGAAATGATAGTTACCCTATTGCCATCATTGGTGCCACTTGGTTTCAACTTGTCAACCGCTTTTTGTGCGGCCACCCATTGTTGATAATCCCTATTGATGGTCGACCACGGGAGCGAAGTGATTGTGCGGAGCGGTCAATTCCACTCATGTTGCGAAGATCAAAGTATTCTTTCATCCAGAGCAAATAAGCATCTCTACTTTGATCACCTTCAACGGATGGATCCCTCGACACGTCCAACCAAGTTTTGCATAGCACAACGTCTTCGTCGTTGGTGTAGTTGCCTCCTCTTCCTTTTAGTGCGTCGACAATGCCCTCACCATCCTCGTCCACCTCGAACTCATGGTCTTCGAAATGCATCTCATTGGTTTGAGACCAATGCGAATTGTTCGAGCCAACACCCATAGTTGACATGTATGCACCATCGTTCACACTACAAAGTATACAGAACAATGTAATAAGCTATCTATATGTATGCATTCAAAAAATAAAGAAGGAAAAAAAGTTCGGGATTTTTTTACCTTTGGGGCAAATCGTCGAACACATTGTGTGCGTCGGCCGCCGGCTCAACAAGTGAGCTCGCTGGCGATTCGGTAGCCGCCGCACTCGTCACACGCCCTGCAAGCTTCTTCCTCGGCGCCTTCGAGGTGCCAGAGCCGTCCGCCGCCTTGTTCTTCTTCGCGGATGTCTTGCCCTTCTTCGGCCGCGCCGCATTTGGGAGCTTCGAGGGGGCTGCACGTGGCTTCATCACGGCGGGCGTCGGCGCGACGGATGACCTCGGCGGCATGAAGAGGCCGCACGCGAGGCCGATGCTCGGAGGAGCTCCGGCGGAGGCGAGGCCAACGCTCCCACGCTAGGGTTTGCGGGCGGCGGCGGCAGCGATGGAGGGTTCGCGGCTGTAGGATGGGGTGAGGGGGGTGCCGGCGCATGCGTCCATCGGGTCAGCTCGCCGGCGCCGGCGCGTGCGGGGCAAAGGTGGCGCGTGCGGAAGCGGACGCCCCAAATACGCAGCGCGCGATAGCGGTTCGGACCGCGCACCTAACTCTATATGCCGCGCACACGGTTATTGCGCGCCTGCTGGAGACACTCTACCGATTGCGTGCACGCTAAAATGGGCAAATTTGCAGTGCAACGCTTAAACCGTGCGTCCAAATCTCGAACCGCTTTCGCCGTTGGATTCCTCGCATCGAGATCTTCAAAACTAGATCCCATGTTGATAGGTTATCATGAACTTTTTTTCACGAAAAAAACCGGACGAAAAAACCGAACAGGGAGCACGGTTTTTTTCCCTTTTCGACGAAATCACAACCGTGCCTCCCGCGGAAGCAAAACCGTGACTCTCTCTCAAAAAAACAGAAAACACTTTTTTTCGTTTCCGAGGAGGCACGGCTGTGACTCTCACAAAAGCATAACCGCGCCTCTCGCGGAAGCAAAACCGTGACTCTCGCGAAAGGAAAAAAAATAGAAAACATGTTTTTTTTTTCGTTTCCGAGAGGCATGGTTGTGACTCTCACGAAAGCATAACCGTGCCTCTTGCGGAAGCAAAACCGTGACTCTCACGAAAGTAAAAAAAACAGAAAACACATTTTTCCGTTTCTGAGAGGCACGACCATGACTCTCGTGAAAGCAAAACCATGCCTCTCGCAGAAGCAAAACCGTGACTCTCGCGAAAGAGAAAAAAGAAAACACATTATTTTTGCGCATTTTTTTTGTTTGAATTTTTTTTGGTCGAAAAGCTAGGGACGACCGGTGAAAAACCAAAACATCAAAAAAAAACTAAAAAAACCGTTTAAAAAGCCGAAAACGCGTGTGGAAAAATAAAAAAACAAAATCCGAAGGGAGCGCCCAGAGCGTGACACGGGGTGAATGGCTGAGAGCACGCTGTCGTGGTTCTAAGTCTGACAGTAGAATGGGGGGTAGGTATGGAGAGGCAAGATCCCAGCTATGGAGTAGTTGTATACGCAAGGGATTTACGAGTTCAGGCCCTTCTCAGAGGAAGTAACAGCCCTACGTCTCGGAGCCCGGAGGCGGTCGACTGGATTATGTGCGTATGAGTTACAGGGGTGCGAACCCTTTACACTGAGGAGGGGGGTGGCTTATATAGTGTCTGCTAGGCCCCTCCGGCCCTCAGTTATGCAGGGTTTAAAGTACATAAAGATGGGCGTTACTAGTATTGCCTTACATAAAGTGTCATCATGACCATAAAGACTATTTAATTAAAGACCGTTCGGATGCAGAGTGGCTCTTGATCTCTTGGTGGTCGAGTGAATCTTCATGGTCGAGTGTCTTCGAGTCCGTCGAGTGGAATCCCTCTTGGTCGACTGGAATGCAGTTTCTTCTGAAGATGTCCTTGGGGAGGGTACTTTGGACAGGTCCGTGACCCTACCCTAGGTACATGACTTCATCATTAGCCCCCGAATGGATCGAGGTTTGAGTGAGGAAGGAGTTGATAATCTTTCCGACCCGTTTTTGTGTTCTGAACATGTCTCTTCTTGGACCAATAATCTTTTGCAATGATGGCACCAACTTTTCTTTCAGTCGCCTTGATCCATTCCTTTCTTCTGTCGAGTGAACTTTTGAAATTAGTGAACTTCCGAGCGACGGATCGCAGGAAATCTATCGTCTGACAGATTGATCTGCCGTTAGCGGATTTTGTGGGATCTGAATTTTGGGAAGCGCGCGAAGCGGGGCGGCCCACTGTACTCGGATGGGATAGGGCGTGGATGCCTCGATTTTTGCGCCGCCTTTTTCGCCACGTATCATGCGTGCACGACTGTTTCGAGATGTGATAGGATCGCCCGGGCCTACTTGTCAGCCACTCGGAAGCGACTTTATATAAAGCGCCGGGCGAGGGTTTTTGAACAGTGCCCTCTCATTCTTCTCTCCGCTCTCTTCGCCTCCGCCCGCTGTGCCTGCTCTAGCCCCCGCCCATCCACTTCTCGCGTGCCCCGCCGGCGACAATGGTGAAGGAGAAGATGGCGGCCTTAGAGCATGCGAAGAAGGCGACGACGACGGGGAAGGCGAAGGGGAGACCGTCCAGTCGGGGCGTATCTTCGTCAAGGTCTCGCCTGCCGCAAGGTTGGGTCCAAGGGGATTGGATCCGCTCGACCATCACCGAGGCGGATCTCAATGACCTGGCCAACGAGGGTCTGATCTCCCACGGGTCAGCAAGGCTCCCGAGGTCCGAGTGGCAACCGCAGCCGCAGGAGGGTGAGTGCGTTCTCCTAGCCACTCATGTAGATCGAGGGTTCTCTCTGCCGCCGAGTGTTTTCTTCTGAGGGTTTCTGAACTTTTTTGGGGCGCAACTCCACCACTTCACTCCCAATTCCATTGCCTATCTTGCCGCTTTCGTGTCCATGCGCGGGAACTTCCTAGGTTGTCGACCACACTGGGGTCTCTTTAAGCACATATTCACCTGTTGCTCACAGGCGGTGAAAAAGGCGAGGCCCGGACGATGACAGGACTAGGGTTATCCAGATGTGCGGGGGTCTTGGGATTCAGATGAGGAGTAAGAGCACTTTCCCAGCCATGACCCTTCCTGAGTCGGTCAGAGGGTGGCAGTCGACTTGGTTATACTGCCAAGACGAGTCGACGCCAGGGCAGTCGATTGGTCTCCCTCCATTCTCCATGGACCGAGTGAACAAACCCTCTTCTCTGAAGGTGCTTCCTGAGGAGAAAGCTCAAGTAAGAATGTTGATGGAGCGTGTAGTCCAGCTCGTTCGGGACGGCGTGACGGGTATGGATCTTCTAGAGGTCTTCCTCAGACGGCGCATCCAGCCGCTTCAGTACCGAGGCCACCCGATGTGGCTGTACTGTGGAACCGAAGACACCACTCGGGTCCATCCAGAAGCGGTCGACGACGCCACGCTGGAGAGGTGGGTGGCCGCAATCACAGGGAATAAGGACAACCCACGAGGGGCTAGGAGGATCCCACCACTCGACCATACCTACACACCGGACACGGTATGACCACTTATCTTCGATTGCAATCTTGCTTCATTCATTCTCCTTTGCCGCGAATCGGTCGATTGACCATTATTTTGTTTTGTTGTCCATCAGGCCACCACTGAGTTATACTCAATGCCCAATGGAGCACAAACGCTGACTGAGGAGGAGGAGGGAAGTGGGGGCGAAAGCCCAGAGGAGTGGGAATTGAATGCTGACGACGATGACGAGGGCGATGACTCTGGCGAGGAGGAAGAGGAGGAGGAGGAGGAGGAGGAAGTTGTACCTCCTCGCTCGGAAAGACGCTCGAAGCTTGTCCATGATCCCGCGACCGAGCGCGGTAAGGGGGTCGCAACCGTCACGCAATCGACCAAGCGCCCTCGGACCACTTCTCCGGCACCGATTGAGAAAGCTCCGAAGCAATCTCGAGTGGTGCCGCCGAAGCCGGTGAAAGTCTTGCCGAAGATGAAGATGGTGATCCCCACAATCTCAGGGTAATGGTGTAACTTGAGTTTTCCTATTTCATGAACTTGTTCTTGGTCGACTCATGAGCTAATCGACTGACTTATGGAACTGCAGTGCTGCTACTTCTGATACCTCGGCCAGGGCCGAAGACCACGAGATGGAGGATGCTGTTACTTCAAGACCTGGTATGACTTTTGTAGTTCTGTCTTCAGTCGGTTGACTTCTTGTCTCTAATTTTGATTCGTTTCCGCAGCTTCGTCTAACATCGTTATCGACCTTCCTGTTGACAATGATGAGGAGCCACTGAGGCAGAGGAGGAGCAGGAAAGCGTCTGCTGGCAAGGCGACTCAGGACGTGCCAGCACCCGAGACGTTGATCGTGGAGGGAGACAATGTCACTCGGCCTACCGTATCCTTTGCGGTGCCGTTGACGAGTGCTCGCCCTTCATCGTCGAGTGCTGCTCCACCTTCGCTTTTCTCAGCCCACCACGTCCCAGAAGACCAAGCTAGCGCTGCTAAGGAAGCAATACGCCAGGCAGGGGTCATGATGGAGCAAGTGAAGGCAATCCGAGAAGCCAGCCAGGCAGCTTATGACGCCAGTTCAGCTCTTCAGAGTAACATTCAGGTCAATCGGTCACTGCCTGTTCTGTTAGGATATGATATCTGAAAATCCTTCTTTCTGAAATTCTTAGAGTTTGTCCTACACCCACTGGGTGTGTCGATTGAAATTCCGGGTTAGTGGGGGCACGCTGAGTGCACCCACTGGGTGTAGTCCCCAAGGCTATGGTCGACTGCTGGCAGTCGACCATAGTCTTTATGTCTTATGTTTTTTCCTTACTCGACTAGGTCGAATGGGTTCATAGATCGGTGGGGGCACGCTGAGTGCACCCACTGGGTGTAGTCCCCGAGACTGTGGTCGACTGCTGGCAGTCGACTATAGTTTGAAGAACACCTCCCTTTTTTTTGGTGGGTCGACTGGTCGACTCTAACTGATAAAACTAGTGGGGGCACGCTGAGTGCACCCACTGGGTGTAGTCCCCGAGACTATGGTCGAATGTTTGTATTCGGCCGTAGTCTTAGAAACGCTTTGATTTTTCCTTAGTCACTCGGAAGTGAATTGTCTTTGACATCTGTCGATTGGTTCTTCGCAGAAATCCTACGATCTTGCGGCTCGTTATACTGAGATGGAGAACAAACACATCCAGCTCGAGCTTCATCTGAAGCTGACCCAGGAGAACTTAACGAAGGCGAAGGAGGAAGCTAAAGGTATGTATGGTGAGGTCTTCGACGACTGCCTTTGCCTCTCGTTTGTTTCAGAGTCTGATCTCACTGTAACTTTGCAGACAAAGTGAATGATGCCCTGAAGAAGAAAGACCTTGACTTGGCTGAGATGCAGAAAGCGGCTTTAGAGAAGACCAGGCTCGCAGACGAGAAGCTGGCTTCAGTCACCAAGCTCGAAGAAGAAAATGCCAATCTGAAAGCTGCTCTTGATGCTACCAACAAGGAAGTCAGTCGACTGAAAAGCGATAAGATTGCCCTGAATGATAAGGTCAGTGAGTTGGCGGGAAAGAAGAACGATATGGAGGCTTATCTGGGTGGACTCGCCAAAAAGCTATTCCTCATGCTTGAAGGTAATCTTTTGTACCAAACATACACTTTAACTGTGATCTTTCCATTCGACTGCCGTCTTGACTCGGTGGTTGAACTTTGCAGAATTTTGCCAGAACTTTGAAGAGGAGACTGGCCGACTGGAAGTAAACTTGGATCCCATCAATTCTCCCGTGAAAGATGAAGTCGCCATGAATGTGCTCCGGCTTGAATCTCGCGTTGCTGCTGTCATCGACTATCTCGCAAGACTGAAGGTCGCAACTTCTCGCATCGACACAACACTCTGGCCAAGAGAGACGCTCCAGAACGACCTCGAGTCCCTGATGACTCGACTGAATGAAGTCCCAAGTCGAGTGCAGGAGTGGAAAAAGTCTTCTGCTAGGTGCGGTGCGGATGTTGCTCCGTCTTTGGTCCGTGTTCACTGCAAGGATGCACGAGAGGACAAGATGGCGTCCCTCAGGGTGGCTAACACTAAGAAGTACGACTTCCGATCTTTCATGGAGACCTTCATCGCCGCTGCCACTCGGATTGCAGATGGAATCGACCTGGACGAGTTTGTTCCACCTTCCAGCCCTCCACAGGAGGGGTAAAAAACTTCTGAGCTTGATACTTTAAATTTGCCTCGATATGCCGAGTGATTTTTGTAACCGTCAAACCTTAACAGGCTTAGCACCTGAGCACTTTCGGTTCCGTTAGGCTTTATCCGAACCTGGATTCGACGTTGAATATGTTTGCATTCGGTTTGAGGTGTCTTTTGCAGGTTAAAGCGAGGCGCTCATTGCAATCGACTTGTTCTCTAATATACTTAGGCGAGCACTGGGCTGCAGCTAAGCCTCTGAGTGGGAGGTCTACTCTCCACTCGGTAGGATTTTCAAAAACTTAGGCGAGCACTGGGCTGTAGCTAAGCCTTCGAGTGGGAGGTCTGCTCTCCACTCGGTAGGATATTCAAAAACTTAGGCGAGCACTAGGCTGCAGCTAAGCCTCCGAGTGGGAGGTCTGCTCTCCACTCGGTAGGATTTTCAAAAACTTAGGTGAGCACTGGGCTGCAGCTAAGCCCCCGAGTGGGAGGTCTGCTCTCCACTTGGTAGGATTTTCAAAAACTTAGGCGAGCACAGGGCTGCAGCTAAGCCCCCGAGTGGGAGGTCTACTCTCCACTCGGTAGGATTTTCAAAAAACTTAGGCGAGCACTGGGCTGCAGCTAAGCCCCCGAGTGGGAGGTTCGCTCTCCACTCGGTGGGATTTTCAAGGCGTACCTCTAGAGAAGAAGGTAACAGTCAACCTGTACCTCGTCCTCCTTGCAGAGCGTACATTGTATTTGTGGCGTAGCTCGGAAGGAGGAGATAGCAGTCGACCTGCACCTCGTCCTCCTTGCAGAGCGCATGTTGTATTTGTGGCGTAGCTCGGAAGGAGAGGGTAGCAGTCGACCTGCACCTCGTCCTCCTTGCGTAGCGCACGTTGTATTTGAACTTAGGCGAGTACTTGGACTGCAGCTAAGCCTCCGAGTGGAAGACTGTCTTACCACTCGGTAGGATTTTGTTTAACTTGGGCGAGTACTTGGACTGCAGCTAAGCCTCCGAGTGGAAGGCTGGCTTACCACTCGGTAGGATTTTGTTTAACTTAGGCGAGTACTTGGACTGCAGCTAAGCCTCCGAGTGAAAGGCTGGCTTACCACTCGGTAGGATTTTGTTTAACTTAGGCGAGTACTTGGACTGCAGCTAAGCCTCCGAGTGGAAGGCTGGCTTACCACTCGGTAGGATTTTGTTTAACTTAGGCGAGTACTTGGACTGCAGCTAAGTCTCCGAGTGGAAGGCTGGCTTACCACTCGGTAGGATTTTGTTTAACCTAGGCAAAACAGATTTCGCAGCTAAGCCCCCGAGTGGGAGGCCGGCTCACCACTCGGTTAGGATTTTTTTACAGACTTAGGCGAATCAGATTCGCAGCCAAGCCACCCACTGGGGGATTGCTTTATGTGAACAAAAGTAATGATAGTTACTGGGAAAATTATAAAGCCCTTGTCTTTGATAAATAAACTACAGAAGTACTTTTATTACAACTCATCCGAGTGAATACTTAAGTGTAAAAGGGGCGGAGAAGCTCCGCGTTCCAAGCTCGGGGCTCGTCGATGTTGTGCTCGACGTTGTAAAGATGGTACGCTCCGTTGTGGAGAACCTTGGTGACGATGAAGGGGCCTTCCCAAGAAGGACCAAGTTTATGTGGTTTCTGCTGATGCACTCGGAGAACCAAATCTCCTTCCTGGAAGGCTCGACTCTTCACGTTTTTGGCATGGAAGCGACACAAGTCTTGTTGATAAATGGTTGATCGGATCAGAGCCATCTCCCTTTCTTCCTCTAAAAGGTCGACTGTGTCCTGCCGTGCTTGTTCTGCTTCAGCTTCGGTGTAGAGCTCGACCCGAGGAGCATTATGGAGAAGGTCACTCGGCAAGACTGCTTCAGCTCCGTAGACCAGGAAGAACGGAGTTCTCCCAGTCGACCGATTAGGCATGGTCCTTAACCCCCAAAGCACCGAGGGAAGCTCGTCAACCCATGCTCCAGCCGCATGCTTGAGATCACGCATCAGTCGGGGCTTCAACCCTTTAAGAATCAAGCCATTTGCCCGCTCTGCTTGTCCATTCGACTGAGGATGGGCGACTGAAGCATAGTCGACTTGTGTGCCCTGAGAAGTGCAGAACGCCCTGAATTCCTCCGAATCGAAGTTTGACCCGTTGTCAGTGATAATGCTGTGCGGGACTCCATATCTGAATATCAATTCTCTGATGAAGCTGACAGCAGTACCGGCGTCAAGGTTCTTGATGGGTTTGCCCTCGATCCACTTGGTGAACTTGTCGACTACTACCAGCACATGCGTGAAACCGCTTCTGCCTGTCCTCAGGGGCCCTACCATATCCAACCCCCATACTGCGAAGGGCCAGACGAGTGGTATGGTCTTCAAAGCTGATGCGGGCTTGTGTGACATATTGGAGTAAAATTGACATCCCTCACACTTGTCGACTATCTCCTTTGCCATTTCGTTCGCTCTTGGCCAATAAAATCCGGCTCGGTATGCTTTGGCCACGATGGTCCGAGAGGACGCATGATGGCCACAGGTCCCCGAGTGGATGTCATCCATAATTATTCGACCTTCCTCTGGTGTTATGCATTTCTGACTAACTCCAGTCGCGCTTTCTCTGTACAGCTGTCTCCTCATCATAGTAAAGGCTTTAGACCGGCGGACGATCTGTCGAGCCTCTTCTTCGTCTTTCGGGAGCTCTTTCCTCAAGATATACGCGATGTATGGTACTGTCCAATCGGGAGTGATCACCAAAGCTTCCATGATCAGGTCGAGCACTGCTGGCACTTCGACCTCAGTCGGGTCTGTGATACTCTTGGGCTGCGGAGCTTCTTCGGTAAAAGGATCTTCTATGACTGACGGAGTATGGATATGCTCCAAGAACACATCACTGGGAATGGCTTCTCTCTTGGAACCTATCTTCGCCAAATCATCAGCCGCTTGATTCTTCAGTCAGGGTATGTGATGGAGCTCCAGCCCTTCGAATTTCTTTTCAAGCTTCCTCACTGCATTGCAGTATCCAGTCATGGCTGGGCTTCTAACGTCCCACTCCTTCATCACCTGATTGACCACCAAATCTGAGTCTCCATAAACCATAAGGCGACGGACGCCGAGTGAAATGGCCATGCACAACCCATACAAGAGTGCTTCATACTCTGCTTCATTGTTGGAGGAATCAAAGTGGATCTGGAGCACATATCTGAGCTTATCTCCTCGGGGGGAAACCAGAACAACCCCAGCACCCGAACCATTTAACATCTTAGAGCCATCAAAGAACATGGTCCAATGCTCCGAGTGAACTTGAGTCGGCTGCTGTTGTTCAATCCACTCGGCAAGGAAATCTACTATAGCCTGGGACTTAATGGCTTTCTTTGCCTCAAATTTGATATCAAGGGGAAGAAGTTCAATCGCCCATTTAGCCACTCGACCAGTTGCATCTCTGTTGTGCAGAATCTCTGACAATGGTGCGTCGCTGACGACTGTAATGTCATGATCAGAGAAATAATGAGCAACCTTCTTCATGGTCATGTAGATCCCATATACGAGCTTCTGATAATGAGGATATCTTTGCTTCGATGGAGTCAAAACTTCAGAGAGATAATACACTGGGCGCTGAACTTTGAAGGTTTTACCTTCCTCTTCCCGCTCGATCGTAAGTACTGTACTGACGACCTGTCCTGTGGCTGCAATGTAAAGCAAAAGAGGCTCTTTGCTGATTGGAGCAGCAAGCACCGGCTGGGTGGAGAGCAGAGCTTTTAGCTCGGCAAACACTGCATCAGCTTCTGGAGTCCACTCGAACTTGTCTGCCTTCTTCATCAGTCGGTAAAGAGGTAACGCCTTTTCACCGAGGCGAGAGATGAATCGACTTAACGCGGCCAAGAATCCAGTAAGCTTCTGGACATCGTGCACACGCACAGGGCGTTTCATTCAGAGTATGGTGCCAACTTTTCTGGGTTAGCATCGATTCCTCGTTCTGAAACGAGGAAACCGAGTAACTTTCCGTCAGGTACTCCGAATGTGCACTTTGATGGATTAAGCTTGATATCGTATCTCCTGAGATTGGCAAATGTTTCAGCTAGGTTAGTCAACAGGTCGGAACCCTTTCGTGACTTAACCACGATATCATCCATGTACGCTTCCACGTTCCGACTGATTTGAGTGAGTAGACACTTTTGAATCATCCTCATGAACGTGGCTCCGGCATTCTTGAGACCGAATGGCATGGTGATATAGCAAAAGCACCCGAATGGAGTGATGAAAGCTCTTTTGATTTCGTCAGGTCCATACAGACGGATCTGATGATACCCGGAATAGGCGTCTAAAAAAGACAATCTCTCGCACCCCGCAGCCGAGTCGACAATTTGGTCGATGCGAGGGAGAGGAAAATGATCTTTCGGGCAGGCCCGATTGATATGTTTGAAATCAATGCACATGCGAAGTGAGTTGTCCTTCTTGGGAACCATGACGACATTGGCGAGCCACTCGGAGTGGTATATCTCTCGGATAAACTCTGCTGCAAGGAGTCGAGCCACCTCCTTGCCAATGGCTTTTTTCTTCTGAACGGCGGACCGTCGAAGATGTTCTTTAACAGGTTTTGCTTTTGAGTCGACTCTAAGGTGATGCTCAGCCAGCCCCCTGGGAACACCCGGCATGTCAGCTGGCTTCCATGCGAAGATGTCCCAGTTCTCACGGAAGAACTAGATGAGCGCTTCTTCCTATTTAGAGTCGAGTGTTGTGGAAATATGGGTCGGAGCTGCGTTGGGGTCAGTCGGGTGGATATGGTATGGCTTTGTCTCCCCAGACGACTGGAACGCTGACTCTGTGGCGGGCTTCTTGGCTCGCAACAAATCACTCGGATCTGCATTTTTCTTGTATCCTTCCAGCTCTACCATTGTTATCTGGGAATCGGCAATTTTCGAACCTTTCTGAAAACACTCTTCTGCCTTCTTCCGATTGCCAGTGATAGTGATCACACCTTTGGGGCCGGGCATCTTCAGTTTGAGGTACACGTAACATGGTCAAGCCATGAACCGTGCGTAAGCAGGTCTCCCCAAAATAGCGTGGTAAGCACTATGAAAATCCACGACTTCAAATGTCAGCTTCTCTTTGCGGAAATGCTTCGAGTCGCCGAACACTACATCCAGAGCTATTTGGCTGAGTGACTCAGCCTTCTTTCCAGGAATGACTCCGTGAAAACTCATGTTACTGGAGCTGAGCCTGGACATCGGAATGCCCATTCCCTTGAGCGTCTCTGCATACAGTATATTCAATCCACTGCCGCCATCCATCAATACCTTCGTCAGCCGAGTGCCTTCGACGACTTGGTCGACCACCAGCGCTTGCCTCCCAGGGGTGGCAATGTGAGTGGGGTGATCGGACTGGTCGAACGTAATGGGAGTTTGCGACCATCTCAGATAGCTTGGTGTCGCCGGGGCGACCATATTCACCTCGCGGTTGATCACTTTCAGTCGACTTTTGCTCTCTACATCAGCAAAAATCATCAGGGTGGAATTGACATGGGGGTAACCTCCATCACTGTCCTCCTTGTCCTCAGCCTTGTCCGACTCCTTCTCTTTGTCCTTGGGCTGCTTGCCTTGAAACTGCTGGATCAAGAGCCGGCACTGGCGAGTGGTATGTTTTGGGTAGATGAAGTTACCCTCTTCGTCTTTCTTCGTGTGGATGTGACACGGCAGATCCATCACGTCATTTCCTTCTTTATCCTTTACCTTCTTGGGGTTCCAAGATCCTTTGGGCTTTCCTTTGAATTTGCCCTGAGTCACGCCCAGAGCCTCTCCAGGAGAAGCTGGCTCGGCCTTCCGCTTCTGCTTCCGACTGGAGTTTCCTTTCTCCGACTGACTCGGCTTGTACTTGTCACTCCGGTGTCGGTCCTCTTCTTCACCATTGGCGTACTTTGTGGCGATTTCCATCATTCGACTCAAGGTCATATCCCCGGTCCGACCAAACTTCAGGCTCAACTCTCTGTTCTTGACGCCATCCTTGAAGGCGCAGACCGCTTGATGGTCCGACACATTCTCCACGGTATGATGCAAAGTGATCCATCTCTGGATGTAATCTCTCAATGTTTCACTCGACTTTTGTACGCAGACTTGCAACTCCGTCAATTCGGCCGGTCGCTTGCAAGTTCCCTCGAACGTCCTGACGAACACTCGGGAAAGATCTTCCCAAGTATAAATGCTGCTAGGAGCTAACTGATTCAACCACGCCCTGGCCGAACCCTCTAGCATGAGTGGCAAATGCTTCATGGCCACCTCATCATTACCGCCACCAATCTGTACCGCCACTCGGTAGTCTTCAAGCCAAGTTTCAGGCTTGGACTCTCCGGTGAACTTACTTACCCCAGTCGCCAACCTAAAGTTGGGGGGTATCACTGCAACTCTGATGGCTCTGCTAAAGCATTCCGGACCTAAAACATGGACTCGACTGCTAGTGGGCACATCTCTGTCATGGCCACCTCTGTGTGCTCTGTTCCGATCGACCAGACCTTGCACGATGATGGATCTCGCATCAAAGCCTGGTTCTCTGGAATCGACCGGAGTTCTCCGCCCAACACTGAGCTGGCGCCTGTCATCTTGCTGTCGATGGACGTTAGACCCACCTCTCGGGGGAGGAGTGGGCACTCGACGCCTATCATCATGATCAAATCGGTCATCATAGTGATCCCGCCGGCCTTCACGTCCCACGTGCCTCGGAGGCGACCTTGGGCTGTGAGCCGACTGAACAGTATTCGCAGCGACGGATCGACTGTGAATCTTGTTGCGCGACTGTGACACGATTGAATTCTGATCTCCCGCTGCTCTAAGAAAGTCCCTGATCTGAGTCGCTTGCGGAAAGAGTTGACGTCGACTGGAGTCGGGTACTCGTTGCCGCGCACGCTCGTCAAGAGCTCGCTGGAGATTCTCCAGTCGAGTGCGTTCAGCCAAGTTGGCCAAACGCGCCTCTTCCAAGGCTCGAGCCTCGGGAGTTTCTCCTGCGATGGGAGTATGTAGGGCATCCATGTTCCTGCGGCGAAGTTCTTCCCTTTGCAGAGAAGTAAGTGGCTCGGGTTGATATTCCTCATGTGCCTGAGCGGGGTCGCCTCCACCGTCCACCCCGTCGTCACGGGGGAAGCCGGGAGGGCTACGAGGCCCGTTGACCATCAGGACCTCCGCCGCTGGATCATCGCTATCGCTTTTCGGATGCACGTCTCTCGAGCCAGTCGACAGATCGAACAGGCCATAGAGAGATTCGTCGGGCTCGATTGCCACGACTTGGGTGGTGGCCGATTGGCGAGCCACTGCGTGCTTCACCCACCGCTGAAGCCTCGACCGACCAGTGCGCTTGTGCTGGCGGGAGATAGGGAGGGAGGATGACACGAGAGCCGTCCGATACGGAGTCGACGGTTGCCGCAGCAGAATGCCGCGGACACACGCCCGAAAATGCGTCGCACAGCGGATGAGGAGCGCGTCGATGTCGAGTGGAGCCTCCTGGAGCCAAGCGGAGTCGTCGGCGATGAAGGTGAGCGCGCCGAGACGGATCTCGCGGCCCTCGACCAAAACTCCATCCGAAACCATGATGAAAGCAATCAGAACAATTGCAACTTCTCCAAAAATCGCTAAGACACCTGCCCCATGGTGGGCGCCAACTGTCGTGGTTCTAAGTCTGATAGTAGAATGGGGGGTAGGTATGGAGAGGCAAGATCCCAGCTATGGAGTAGTTGTATACGCAAGGGATTTACGAGTTCAGGCCCTTCTCGGAGGCAGTAACAGCCCTACGTCTCGAAGCCCGGAGGCGGTCGACTGGATTATGTGCGTATGAGTTACAGGGGTGCGAACCCTTTACACTGAGGAGGGGGGTGGCTTATATAGTGTCTGCTAGGCCCCTCCGGCCCTCAGTTATGCAGGGTTTAAAGTACATAAAGATGGGCGTTACTAGTAATGCCTTACATAAAGTGTCATCATGACCATAAAGACTATTTAATTAAAGACCGTTCGGATGCAGAGTGGCTCTTGATCTCTTGGTGGTCGAGTGAATCTTCATGGTCGAGTGTCTTCGAGTCCGTCGAGTGGAATCCCTCTTGGTCGACTGGAAGGCAGTTTCTTTTGAAGATGTCCTTGGGGAGGGTACTTTGGACAGGTCCGTGACCCTACCCTAGGTACCTGACTTCATCACACGCCAAGTGGCGCTGATCGTTGCGAGGCTCCTAAAAGAGCACTCATTAATTAGTTGCTCTTAAATAAACTTGCCATTGACTCCAAAAGTTTTTTAGGAAAATAAGTGCGTCTCATGATCTTCGCAATCTTCACATGCCGTATTTGTTGCATGCAAAACACAACGATCATCAGGATGGAGAAAATTAAGCATGGCAAGATATGGACATAATCTTCACACGAATCCTGCCCTTCTGTCTTTCTTTCTCATTGAATGAACGACTGCCTAGGACGCCCCTATGCCTATGAATTCTATGATTTAAGGGCCCCGGGAGGAAACTTCGGAAAGAAAGCCTACTGGTTGGTCTGGTTGTCCCCCGGCGGTACCCGGGCGGGCCTCGGTTCAATCTTGCCGATTCTACGTAGACATGGCTGAAAATGAAGGGGTAAGGCCAAGTGTTCTAGCCTGCTGCTATCAGTGTGAAGATGAGCATCTATCTTTCTTTTCAGGATTGTGTGTGTGTGTGTGTGCGCGCGCTTCTTCTTAAGGAAACATGCAAATCACCCGCGCCTAGGAGGGCAGAGCGCACACTAGTAGAAAAAGGGTCAAATGTGAAGCACAATAGTGCCGGTTTGAATTTCAGCCGGCACTAATGTGTACATTAGTGCCGGTTCGTGGCGGCAATCAATAGCACCGGTTCGTGGCGAACCTTTAGTACCGGTTCATGCCACGAACCGGTACTAAAGAGGCTGTGTCAGCCTGCGGTCAGGTTATGGCCCCACCATCACCATTTAGTACCGGTTCGTACCACGAACCGGTACTAATGAGGTTAAGGCAAGCTGTTTTTAGTCCCACCTCGCTCCCCTAACAAGCCTTTTACCACCTTAAATATGTTATTTCTCAAACTATCACAAGCACTTGGTCTTCATTGAACTCTATGTGTAGAATTTGTGGCCGCAATATGAGTCTTCATCGGTTTATAAATCGTTGATGACTCATATTGACAATTCAGATTGTACACACAAAGATCATTGATGATCAAAGTATTTTTGATGTTATAAGATCATATTGACAATTTAGACTGTAAAGAAATATAAAATCATGATCTAAATGCTCTTATATTTTTTGCGTTCAGTATGCACGAACTGCTAGGCGGGAGGAGCTGTTTAGTACCGGTTCGTGGCGAACCTTTAGCACCGGTTCGTGCCACGAACCGGTTCGTGGCGAACCTTTAGCACCGGTTCGTGCCACGAACTGGTACTAATGAGGTTGTGTCAGGTAAGGCTGGGGCCCCACGAGCACCTTTAATATCGGTTCATGGATGAACCAGTACTGCAGTTTCATAGTAAGCTGTTTTTTAGTCCCACCTCGCGAAGAGAGAGGGAGTAGGAGCGGTTTATAAGCCCTGAGTGCAGAGACGATGAAGAAGAGGCTCAATGCTCACGTTGCTTAGCTTCAAGCCTTCAGGAATATGTTAGACTGCACGGAGCTATGCGCGGTGCGCTTACTATTCGAAAGGCTTGAAGCAAATTAACGAGCATTGCACCTCTTTTTAATTTTTAATAACTTATTACAACTCCGGACTTCTTCTGTTATGGCAAAAACTAATTGCACGTCGGCATTTCTTTTTTTTAAACTTTGGTTATAACTCCAGACTTTGACCATCAAGTTTTGCAGAAAAGAAAAAATAGCAGAAAAAAAACTATAGCTGAAAAGAAAAAAACTATATAAAATGACCGTCAAATTGAAAATCACTACAAAATGAATCTGAAAATGTTGAATTTTGGCAAACGAGATGAAAAACTACTCAGAAATAAATAGAAGAAAATTAATATAACAGAAAAGAAAAAACTATCGGTTCGTGCCACGAACTGGTACTAATGAGGTTGTGTCAGGTAAGGCTGGGGCCCCACGAGCACCTTTAGTACGGTTCATGGATGAACCAGTACTACTGATTTCATAGTAAGCTGTTTTTAGTCCCACCTCGCCAAGAGAGAGGGACTAGGAGCGGTTATAAGCCCGAGTGCGAGAGCGATGAAGAAGAGGCTCAATGCTCACGTTGCTTAGCTTCAAGCCTTGAGAATATGGTAGACTGCACGGAGCTATGCGCGTGCGCTTTACTATTCGAAAGGCTTGAAGCAAATTAACGAGCATTGCATCTCTTTTTATTTTAATAACTTATTACAACTCGGACTTCTTACATTATGGCAAAAACTAATTGCACGTCGGCATTTCTTTTTTTAAACTTTGGTTATAACTCCAGACTTTGACCATCAAGTTTTGCAGAAAAGAAAAATTAGCAGAAAAAAAACTATAACTGAAAAGAAAAAAACTATATAAAATGACCGTGAAATTGAAAATCACTACAAAATGAATCTGAAAATGTTGAATTTTGGCAAACTAGATGAAAAACTACTCAGAAATAAATAGAAGAAAATAAATATAACAGAAAAGAAAAAACTATACAAAAAACTACGCAGAAATAAATAGAAGAAAATAAAGCAGAAAAGAAAAAACTATAAAAAAATTGGGGCGCTGCCCTGTGGGCCTGCTAGGCCACGGGCGTGCAATTACAGGCCTTAATGGCCCAGCAGACTCATAGGGCAGCGCGCAGAATTTAGGCCCACAAGCCTGCTATATAGAGGAGTTCAAAGAGGTAGCCGCGACTGGGTTTATAAACGAGTGCGGCTGCCCTTCGCCCGGCAAGGTGGGACTAAACTTTGGGGTGGCAGCGCGAGGACTTTAGTACCGGTTTGTGGCCCCAACGGTAGTAAAGATCACCCTTTAGTACCGGTTGGAGCCACCAACCGTACTAAAACCTTTGTTTTAGTACCGGTTGGTGGCTCCAACCGGTACTAAAGGGTGATCCTATATATATAGCACTTACGAAAATTTCAGTTACATCCACTTCGTCTCCAACCTCTCGCGACATCGCCGCGCGCCGCTCTATCCCGTCGTCGCCGCCCGTCGCCCGTCATCCGTCGTCGTCGTCGCTGTCCCCGCCGCCGCCGTCGTAAATAAATCGTCGTCGCGCCCGCCGCCCAACGCCGCCGCCGTCCGTCGTCGTCGCCGCTGCGGTCCCAGACGTTCTCAGCACCAGCAGCGCCCGCCCCGCCCGCCTTGCCCGCCGCCCGCCCGTCTGCTTGGCGCCCCTTCATCTGTCTGGTAATGGCGGGCACACACACATACACACATACACACACTACACACACTACACACACACACACACACATTTTTTTACTTATTTTCTGTTTTCTGTTTTCTGTTTTTTAGAAAATTTAATTAGATATTAATTAGCTAGGTATGTGAGATTTGAACTAGTTGAATAATTAATATAACTAGTTTATTTTTAGTAAGAAAATTGTCGAACTAGTTTATTTAGGTATATGAGATTTGAACTAGTTGAATAATTAATATAACTAGTTTATTTTAGTAAGAAAATTGTCGATATCTGAGATTTGATTATCTAATTAAAATATTATTTGTTAATGAGTTTTTTTCTGTTCATTTAATGTTTTATATATTTTGAGTTTATATAAATGTTAGATTAATGTCGAATGTTAGATGAACTAGATAGAAAAGTTAAATATATAGTAATGTCAATTGTTAGAGATGAATATAGTTAGATATATATTTGAATTGGCTAGATATTAATTAATGTTAGATAGTAATAAGTGTTTAATGTTTCACCTAATTAAGTGGGATAAGTCTGAGAAAGAGATGGAGGATTAGAACTAGTTTATTTTTAGTAAATGCTTAATTGAACTTGTTGAATTAATATATAAAACTAGTTTATTTTTAGTAAATGCTTAGTTGAACTAGTTGAATTAATATATAGAACTAGTTTATTTTTAGTAAATGCTTAGTTGAACTGATTGAATTAATATAACTAGTTTTTTTAGTAAATGCTTAGTTGAATTAATACAAGTAGTTGAATTAATTGAATTAGTAAGTGTTTAATGTTTCGCCTAATATGAACATAGGAAATGTCATCTGACGACGGAAAAAATTTCGGTATGTGCACATACTGTGAAGACGAGCGCGGCTAGTGCGACAGAAATTTCCTTGTTGATGGTAGGCGATTCAGCATCAAGCTGGATGAGACTTTCGAATTCGATACAATGAAGTCCTAACGACAAGTCTGTTTTCGTAATTAAGCATGACTTATATATGCTTCATTTGCCTGACTTATAATTTTAATTTTCACTATTCTACTAAGCGCATCCCATGCCATGCAAGAATTTTTGTCCTGGATAAGATAGGTTTCAAAGATATGGAAACTATGGAGGTAAAGAGAGCTTACCTGAAAACTGAGCATGATGGTTATACTTTCAACGTCAAAGTATACAATGCACACACGTACACCTATTTTGAATGCAAAACTTGGCAAGCACTATGCAAGGCTTATGCATTTGAGCCTGGTATGGTTATCACCTTTGATATTCGTCCGGAAGATGATATTGAAGGTAATAAAGACATATGGGTCGATGTGCAGACACCTCCAGTTCTACCATTATGTGAGTTCTTATCAAATATATTTTTGTCTTTGATATTGCTTATTTCAAAAATAACTGACAACTAATTTCTATTGACAGCTTATCTCCATTCAACCAAACATGTCCGGCGCTTGGTAGACAGGACCTTCTACTGTCCCGGAGCTGAACTAAACTGCGAGGAGATAAGTCATTATGTTTCATGGCTTGAGGATCTTCATACTGTCAAGACAATTTCTTTTCCTGCACTTGGAAATGTTAGTACTCAAAACGTGTGACCAATAGTGATGGTATTGAACTACGGTCACATCTATTTAGGAACGATGGTAAGATATTTACTATTTGTCCTGATCAGTGCATATTTTGCATACATATTTTTTTGCTAAACTTTCATTGCTAAGTATATTAATTAAGTACTATCGATGTTCTTCAACAGGACTCCGATGACAGTTGTGCCTCGGGGATCGAGACTAAAGGTCAGATGTCAATTGTTAGCTTAAGGCCAAGATATCCTACATTGCACATGAATGCATTCAGGATTTCTAGAAGCGATGAATGCTTAATAGTGAAAGACTGGAGGAAAATTGTTAATGATCGCAGAGAAGTACTAGGGGGCAGCAATGAGAAGCGCAGCCCACGATTAGGAGACAGGTTCATCGGCATGCTCTAGTATGATAAATCAGGAGAGCTATACATGTTCTATGCTATTTTACGAGAGAGAGAGTAGCTAGCAGGAGTGATTTAGCTAGTTCTTCATGCTGCTCTTAATTAGTACTTGTCCTTTCATGTCCATGTT
This sequence comes from Aegilops speltoides, assembly GCA_021437245.1. Lineage (NCBI taxonomy): Eukaryota > Viridiplantae > Streptophyta > Magnoliopsida > Poales > Poaceae > Aegilops > Aegilops speltoides. Next base: position 4,747,982 of record CM038146.1, on the reverse strand, counting down.
CTTCGTTCTGAACTTAAGTGATTTGCTTGGTGTTATATATGAACGCTTATAATATCATGACAATCATGTTGAACTCGATGATTGGTTCTACTAGAAATTCTATTTATAATCACGTTGAACTCGATGATATATATATGCATAACGTTTACAATGTGTACTATCGTAAAATACCAGCAAACGAAAAAGAATTAAAATGGAAACACAAAATTAAATGAAAAAGAAATCATAAAACTAAAAACCCCCCAACCTTATAGTACCGGTTGGTCTTACCAACCGGTACTAAAAACTCCGACCCTCGGACCCGGCTCGTGCCGTGGTTGCCCTTTAGCACCGGTTCGTGTTGAACCAAGACTAAGGGGGGCTTTAGTGACCACACTTTAGTGCGGTTACGGAACCAGCACTAAAGGGCCTTACGAACAGTGCTATTGCCGGTTCGCACTAATGGCATGGGATGCGGAGGAGCTATTATCGCCTAACTCCCTAACCTAATGCGGCGGACCGCAGGGAACTTTAACATGGGGGGCGTCCGTGCAGTATCAAGTTAGAACGGTTTCAATTTGTAGGACGGAAAGAAACATCATCCTTTGGTGCATACTAACCGATGAACCGTAGTGTACATTGAATGTACAGAAATGGCTATAACAGAGTTTACATTATTCAGATTAATAGCTACGGAGGGAGTATTTTATAGTCAAAAGATCTAATAAGTTGAGGCAAACTTTTCATTCAGTATGGAAGCAAATTTAATAGATGGGGAAACAAATAATTACATTAGCATTTAAAAAAGGGCAATGCTACGCATCTGCTAGGTGATAAACCAATTAGATTGGCCGCCTCGACAGCGATCGGATGCAGCCTAAAATAGTGGTCCTATCACCCTTGGCCAAGAGTGTCGCCGCGGCCGGAGTTGCCGTGCCTCCTCCGACCCTGCACCCGACCAGCTGCCTCTACTCCAGCACGATGACAACAAGCTCTCACGCTGGGCACCCTTTGGCGATTTCTATAACCGAGCTATGTTTCCAAACATGCGTCATGTTGGAATGCTTGGCCTCTCAAGCACTAACGTTGGGCACTCCTCGGCACTTTCGCAACCGAGCTATGTTTCGAAACAAGACCCTGTCGTGGAAGAAAAGATCTTCACCATTGAACCATTTTTTTGTTTATGAAAACAAGAGACCTTGGTTGCGTAAACTTTCAAAAGCGAGACATATTATGTTTGTGATGCTTTGTAGTTCGGTGAATCTTTGTAATAGACCTGATCCTTTAAAAAAGACCTTTGTTAAGAAAAAAATTGCCGCATGGGACTAGTGACCAGCATGAGCCTTCCACCAGATTGATCGACGGCTCGTGGGCATAAAGGCCACGTGCACATCAGCTGGCTGATGGATAGTGTTTTCCTTTAATAATTTACCAAAACTAGTAAGCATGCACGTGCAACGCACGATAGTAACAATAGAAAGAAATTTTCTCCGTCATCCTAATAGGACACAATTGTTTCAATAAAATGAATAAGTGCAATAATGTAGCACAAATCTTAGTTTGAACTTCCCACCAAAAAAAGCTTAATTTGAACTGAATATAGCTTTGCATGTATAGTTCTTTTCATATGAGCACCATACCTCGTATCAAATATGCACATACAATGGATTTCTCAACCATGCAGATTTAACAAAAACACATTACATACAACAACACCGTAGTCAATTTCATCCCACAAATGACAGTCAAGTAAACAATAAATTATGAAATTAAGTTAGACATTGAGCATATTACATCTATATTCATAACTCCATCCTTTACGGAAGCAACAAACCATGTGTAATTAACTTTCCTATATAAAAACCCTGTATTTTAAGCCTGATCATATCTTTATCGATGATATGTAACTAAAGTGTAATCCAGTAAATCAGAAACTGTCAAAGCATCAATAAATGGGGCACACAATTAACAACGCAAAGATGCACCACCATGTATCACAAGCTATACATACAACTTTTGCTACCATGACTTTGTGTAACCAAACAATGAATAGTAACCACAACAATCTTTTGATACATTCAGTATGGAGCTAACGTAATCATGAAGCTCCCCATGCCCTATTACCAATGAATCACCTCATGTCCTTATAATGCTGCGTAGGAAATCCTGCACCTAAAAATTGTTGTGTATTAAAAGAAAAGGGTGTATGCTCTAAAATGGAACATAGAAAAAGAATAAGTAAATTAAGCCGCAGTGGTGTGTATGTCTGATATATGTGAAGGCCTCCTTGAATCCTGACTCACACATGCTAAGCACAAGTTGGAGGCGTAATAATCTCCTCATCTAAACAAGGCACTATATTCCTTTTATATGATAAGTATTTAAGAACATGAATTGATTTCATTCTTGTAGGTAAAATCTTATCAAGGCAACACTAATATTTTTTGTTGTTGAGCCGATTAGCAGATAAAACCTGGTCTTATAAGTAATAAGCAATAATAAAAATAATCAAGCATGCAGTATTATATTTCTGTACAAGAAAAGTTTAGCAAGCTTGGAGGATTAAACTCTACTACCTCAATAACAACGAGTTGAGCTAAACATGACAGATGCGAGTAGGGCGTAGAATCGGATAAAAAGAACATATGGTACTAAGGTTAGTAAAATTCATAAAGATCCAATATAATTGTAGTGCTATACAAAAACTCGGAGGTGATCGACAGTCATGGTTGCGGTGTCCATTGTCGTTGGCATGTTTTTTTCCTTTCTTGCCACTGCACGATCTACGTCTTATTAGTCATGTCATGTCACCAACCCACTATTGTAGAATTGTTGAGTTCAATTTCGACTAATCTGAATACCTCATCCACCGTTGGATGCTTGTTCTTAAACATCATATCATTGCACTGTAACCAAAGATGTGTTACTGTGTCATTTAGATGAACATACATTGTGAGCCTAACAACATAGCATCCACACAAAATGCAGAAAGCATGCCCTTGCATATCTCAATAAATACATAATCAATTTTCACCACGGAAGTCTTTCTTTCTATAAGTACAAAAGAAATAAAGAGAATACTACAATATATCATCCTCTGTGTTCAAATTGTTTTGTCCCTCCACCGTAAAATAAACTATGTATGCCTTACTATGTATATCATCTAAGTATGGCAGGATGAGCCATCAAGACAACTCTAACCAGCCAATATGCAATAGAAATGACCATATATTCATAATAGTAGCAAAACAGCAGAACTGCACAAGCAGTAGCAAACAACACTCCTCGTGACCGTGTCTTCTCCATCGAGTGAACGCCTCTCCTAGTATCCTCGCTACCTATCCCCCAGCTCATCATGCGCTGCATACCCTATGATCTTTCACCATCTCTGCTCTCTCACGCATTAAACACAGCAGCAAGCAATCCTCCTGCTCTCCATAATCCGACAAAATAACAAATAGCAGCCACAGGCAAAGGAACATCAGCAGCCGTCAAACAAACAGCAGCGGCATCTCCGACTAACAGCAGTAGCATTTACCTGAATGATGGTGCCAGATGGATGTCGAACATGGATCGCGTCTTGCAGGTGGATGGACTGCGCGGCAAGGTGGCTACCGACCCGATGCCAGCGGCGCACGAAGTGGCGGACGGGGGGACGACCACCCGGACCAGACACGGATCGGGGGCATGGCCCTCAGGATGGCGGACTGTCAGGGCCAGCGATGCGCAGATCTGACCATGGGCGAGGAGGCCGTCGACCAAGAGAAACAGATGGACAACCATCTAATCCCGCAAGCCATGGCGTCAATGGTGACATGGAGTTCGTGGTCGATGCCTCCAGGCCAGAGACGGCGTGCTCGACCCGTGGCTGAGGACGGTGGCCGGCAGCAGGAGGTTGGAGGTGGAGGAGGCTGGGGGTGGCACCGGGAAGATTGGGGGCAGGTGGGGAGTGGGAGGATCGGCGTCGTCTCATCCCTGCGGGCTGCGGCGGCAGCTCGGGCGATTGGTTTCTTTTTTTCTTCGCATTGCGTGATTGTAGGGGTTGTCGAATGTGGAGTTGGCATTTTTCTCTCCGGTGGTGGAGTACGGTCAGCCAACTTAAATTACTAAGTGCACACAAAGAATGCATTAGATTAAAACTGACAGTTAGATTAAGTTTAGCGGACCTAATCCTGCGGTGGTAATTAGTCGGTGTACGTTTTGTGGGTGTGTTTAGAGAAGATAATGTTGGATCTTTTATAAGTAGTAGAGATAGAGATGAAGAAAATATGGCTCACATAACGGCAAATTTGAATTGTGCTTACGGAAAAGAATCCAGAATTATACAGTATTATTCTAGAAAAAGTCCAGAATGATATTCCTAGGATGCCATGTAGGATCGTAATCAGGACTAGTCTAGAGTCGGACTGCAAAACAAATCGAAGTTTATTTCCTGCGATTTCGAATAAGACGGAACGAGAGGGCTATATTTACTTCTGGTGATCTCGTACCGTAGGCAAAATTTACAGCCTCGATTGAGACGGATCGGAACGTTTTGCCACCTATTCTCGTCCGTCCACAATGGCTGGCGGTGGTGGCGATGCCGCCGCCAGATCGCGGACGCAACCTGCAAGACGGCGGCAGCAGACGACAACGTCGCTGCCGTTGGACGTGCTGGTGGACATCGCCACGCGCAGCGACCCGGCCACCCTTGTGCGCTGCGCCGCGACGTGTGCCGACATGCGTTGCCGCGTCAAGGAATACATCAGCCTCCGTGGCCGCCTCCGCCTCCGGCACGGAGACCGCTTCGTGCTCCCCCTCCTGCGCGGCCACCTGATCCGCGGGCACCAGTACGACGACCGCGGGCGCTATCCCAAGAAGGAGTTGTTTCTAGTGGACACCGCCGCTGCGGACGACACCACAATGCACAGGGCCACCGCCATTAGCAGCTTCACGCTTGCGTCGCGCGATGGCCTCGTCCTCTTCCGCGTTGACGGAGAGCTCCGCGTTTGCGACCAGGCCACCGACAGCAGCCACACCCTGCCACCTGAACCAGCCTTCCCTGTGCGTGTCAGCAGTGGGGCGGCTAGAGAGATTAGTTATGTCTTGCTTGTGGACGGCTCCAGTGCGAACTTAATTCTAGATCCGCTCCTCGTCCACCGCCTGCGGAGTCCCGACCTCTCATTCGAATGGCGTGCGGTCACGGGCGGGGTCTAGCTAGCCGCCGTGCTCGACGACACGGTAGAGGAATGAGTACGGCGATCTTCTCCCACCCATTGTCAAGACACAACGCAAACATCAAACGGCAAAACAAACAGAGAAGGAAAATAGAACAAGAACCTCCTCACTCTCACAGAGAAAAGCAGCGGCATCACGTTCTACTCCTCGCCGTGACGCCGTCGCCCAAGCCCCAAGTCCAAGTCGCACGCGCACCCCGCACGCGGTCGGATGGCCGTCTCTTGTATATATAGGGAGATTGAGAGAGGAGGCGGCGGCGTGGTGGAGGAGAACAAGGGTCAAGGCCAAAGAGAAAGACATGACGCGGATCCATGACGTGGCGCAATCCTGGTAGGCTTGAGGGCATCCCTAGGCGCATAAAACAACAACAATTAATCAGAGGAAATGAGGCGTCAAAATCTGCATGGTAATTGGCTCAAGGCCTGTTCGCCTCCTCCTTGATTACTGAAGTCTGCCTCCTTGATCACTGAAGTCTCTCCTTGATTACTAATACAGCATGGGGCGGCGGCCGGCGTTAAAAGTGTGTAGCCAAGTGGGTGAGCGTTCTGCTTTGAAAATTTCTGAGCTCCAGACTTGATTATAGAATCGGATGTAAACAACTTGCTTGCCCCCATGTCGCCAATTTCAGCCAATCTTTTTGCCCCCAAGCCTCGGTTCGGCAGCATAATGAAGCATCGATAATAATGAAGCATCGATAATAATAAACAGAGTCAATTCATCTTCGTTTGGCGTGAAGTTTCTTAGGATCATGCATCATCATAAAGATACATCTTCTCCTTTACTATGCCACTCAAGCAAGATCAGCTTATTTTACGCAACACAGTCCTCACTTGGGAATTCATAAAGCAGACAATCCAATCAGCCAGCGACATGTTTGGATTGAATCAGAACCACGGCAGTTTGGAGCTCATAATCCGATTCATTCAATCGTAACCAAAAAGCTCCGTTGGAAGAAGCATACACCAGATAGCTAGATAGAGTATACAAGTAAATGGACCATATATTGTCAGGTGAGAACAACCGGATCCTCAAATTAGTTAGATCATCGTAAAAGGTAACATTCGATTTTTTTAATTGCATCTTAGTACAGGATTACAAAAGGATACATTCGGTTTAGATCATCAAAAAAAAACTTCTTTCTTTATTTCTTTCCCACAGACAGCCACTACAGGATTACAAAAGGTAAATTTTCAGGACTCGAGGTCCCTGCTCTATCATGGAAGCAAAAGTATCCAAACCAAAACAAATTTCGCTCCCAGTACAAGCAAGCATGCAAACCCAATGAATGCTACATGACTCCAAAAAAAGAGTAAAACGGAAACTCCCATCCATGGGTGCTGCGTCTTGGCGCAGACCAACAGGAACATGATGATCCTCCATTGCTTCCTGCGGGAGAAACATGACATGGTGCAAGGTCAGTTAGTCAGTAGGAAGCTTGATGGAGAACATTTGATTAAATGAGAGGAGAGGACCTTTCATGGCGTCCTGTACTAGCAGGCAGTGCAAGGTGAGTCGTAGTAGCTCCTCCATGGCCCTCCTCTCCCTCTTGAATTGCTTCCTTCACAAAAGCCGAAAATGCATCAGATATTGGAGGAGATGAAGAAGAAAACTAGTAGAAGAAGAAGATAATGATAGGGGAGAAACGATTGTAGTTCTTGATTGTTATTCCTACAAATCTGGTCAAACTAGCATCATTTGGCTTCACACGAAAATTATAAGCCTTCTTTTCAGAGAGTATTAGTTAGTCAACAAGCTGATGATAAAATGTGCAATATTTAGTGCTATGCTAGGATAATGGAAACTGGAATCAGTTAAGAGCTGCCAGAACATATTTGCGGATTGTAGTAGTAAAAGTCATAAGGATACCACTTTGCGGATGCAGGATAATCAGTGCTGCTAGCGTCCATGACAGCAGCAGATGCACACCTTTGACTTGACGTTGCGAAACCGAGCAGATACATCACTGTTTCAAAACATCAGAGTTTCGACAGTCCTAGCAGCAGCGCACAGCAAGCTTCTCATTGGTCCAGGCCAGAGCTACATCTTAGGATGCACACAGGAAGATATCATGTCATAAGACAACCAATAAAGAAGAAGATATATTTGATTTGAAGCCTAGATGTGTGTGTGTGTTTACCAATGTTTTCTCATATTTGGGCTGAATCGCATGACCAATCGTGTGATGTAGTGTAGGTTCTGGAAGCGCTGCCCATAAACCTGCAAACAAAACAAGAAATCTTAATGTAACAAGAGCTGAACTTTTCATTTCAGGTGTTCCATTCCAACTCAAACCTAAAACTAGAACCAACTCTGTATTTAGCCTGTATGTCTATGACTACAAACAAGTCCTAAATTTCAATGTGGTTGCTCCGAAATAGAGAGTCTCAACTCTCAGGATAGTCTCAGATTTCAATATATGATCCTAATATTAAGCCAATTAGGCAGATAAACACACGATGGTGCTGTTTATGAGTAACAATTCGACAGCGGGAGACGTACTAAATAACACAAAAGGCATTCTCACGATTCTTACTGCAGCCCTCTCAGACAAATGGCACAGAAAGTTTAATTCAGGAGCATGGCAAAATTCATGAAACTGAAACGGATGACTAGTATCATTGAGGGATGAAAAATTGTCATCTTGCACATGACCTTGTCCATAAGGCAATTAACCATGAGAAAAGTATAGAGCCAGGATTGAAGTGTGAAGCCAAATTTAGCTCCAGCCACAATAATCCCCCGTCCGCCACAATTTTTAGACACAACATTCCATCCTTGTGAATCTTTACAAACAAGTCTCAAATTTCACATAGTTTTCCCGAAAGAGGGAGATTTTCAACTCTCAAACAAGTCTGAAATTCCAGAATATAATCCAATATCAAAACAGGAAGGCAATTAACTCATGATGGTGTTGTCCATGATCAAAAACTAGACAGCGGGAGAGTACTGAAGAAGAGAAAAATGATTCTCAATGCAAGTACTGCAGCTCTCTTGGACACTCATTCACAGCGGAGAGACTTTCATTCAGAGACATGGCGAAATTCAGCTAAAGGAAATACATGTCTAGTCGCATTCAGGGACCCAAAATTGCGATCTTGCACAAAAACGAGATGAAATATGGTGGAAACTAACCTCGGCCAACGAGCGGATGGGGTCGGAGTGGCACTTGCACTTGTGCTCAAACTCATGGACGTTGCGGCGGATGTGCATGCACAGAGTAATCAATACTGGAATAGCATAAACAGCTACAATCTGCAGAGAGTAAGCAAACCGAACATTATGTCCAGGACTGCATAGAGCATCTATGCTATAAAGAACAAAACAAAAAGATGTCAAGCGGTGTATTGGGGTACCATAAAACCCTCTGCAGTCATCCTTGAGCAAACCAAACTAATTCTTTTATTTAACAGCAGCCGGATGTGTTGCCAAACTGACAGAAATGCAGCCTACGTACTATCTATCTGGTCACCATTGGCTGGTGTTTCCTGTTGAATTGATGATCGCTTCAAAAAGTTACAGTACCCCGGCGGCACAAGGGACCACTCGTAGGACAAAACATAGTAGGGATCGACCAATAGAAACACGGGCAAACCTGACTACATACAACAAGTAAGACTCTACAACGGCCTGTCCACATCCTTGGTCAACCCAATCTGTGAACCAAACAAGATTGGAGACAGCACATCAATGAGTCAAAAGCGAGAGAGGACGCAAGCAGACTATAAATAAATTTCTTCAGTATTAGAGCACACACATGGTGTTTTGATAACGTTGAGTGAGCTCCGCGTATCAATAATCCGTAAGATAATAGCAAATACATAAGGCCACCACTTTGCAGATGCAAATGGAGTGATAATCAGTGCTAGTGTCTATCTATGATGGCAGATGCACGCCTTTGGCTTGACATTGGCAAACCAAGCTAGATTCATCACAGTTTCGACAGTCCTACCACTACCAGCTCCAGCGGCACACATCCCACTTCTCATTGGTCCAGGCCAAATAGTCATAAGATAACCAATATAGAAGAAGATTTGATTTGAAGCCTAGATGTGTTTGTGTGTTTACCAACATTTTCTCGTATTTGGCCTGAAGCATTAGCAATCGTCCGATCCTCATCCTAGTACCGCTCCATGTAGTGTAGTGTAGGTTCTGGAAGCGCTTCTCATAACCCTGCAAAAAAACAATATATTTTCATGTAATACGAGCTAAACTTTTCAGTCGAGGTGTTGAATTCCAACTCAAACCTAAGAATAGAACTAACTCAGTACTTAGTGTGTATGCATATGTCAGTTCAGCACGACTATATTTTTGGGGGAAAAGCCACTAGACATAACTACCCTATAAGCAATAATGCTGGACCAACATAATTTGCTTTGACGAGAAGCAAATGCCATCTAAAAACCAGGATTTTTATTTTACGTGTTGAACTCCAACTCAATATAGAAACAGTAGTAACTCGGTATTTGGCACATCTATGATTCAGAAACGAATAAATGTATGCCAGAAATGCATTACTCAAATGGATATACCCAGCATTGGCAGTTCATTATGGCTATATTTTGGAGAAATTTCACAAGACATGACTAATCTGCTTGCTAACCCTGTACTGGTACACACACATGCACAGCTCAGTAACCATTCCTTGGACATACCACGAAAAACCCCAAAGAATAAGGAAAATGAGCTGATAGTGGAATGGATGATTCACCATCAACTAGTAATTGCATACTACTTAAAAAAAACCAAGAAGATTCAATCGCTCAATCAAAAGCGTCATCCTGGGTCTCTGTTGGGCAACAACAACAGCGGAGCAGTGAGGATTTCATTCAAAAAAAATGGCAACATTCAAGAAATGGAAATATGACAAGCAAAAGCGATGGCCATAGATCAAAAAAAATGATATTGCCCTCTAAATGGGGAGGAAATGGAGGGGGAGTGTGAGGCTATACACAGCAGCCCAAGCTGTGAGTAATTAGCACTCGCGCTTGCGCTTGCGCTTGAGCTCGGAGTGGCGCTTGCGCTTGCGCTCGATCTCATGGACGCAGATCTACCCAGAGAGTAATCAGCATTGGATTAGCACCAGCAGCTACAATCTGCAGAGATTAAGCAAACCAAACATTATTTCCAGGACTGAATAGAGCATCATCTATGCTATAAATAACAAGACAAAAGCGTGTTAAGGGGTGAATTAGGTCACCTTGAACACCCTCGGCAATCATCCTTCATATTTAGCATATTGTGTGATCCTCGTACTGCCCCATGTAGTGTAGGTTCTGGAAGCGCTTCTCTTAAGCCTCCAAACAAAACATGATATTTTCATGTAGGATCTGAACTTCTTGGCCAAGTTGCTGAATTTCAGCTCAGGCCCAACAAAAGTAGAAACTTGGTATCTAGCATATATGCTTATCAGTACGACCATATTTTGGAGAAACTTGACTGTACATACTATCCTAAGGACCATACTGGACCAACAACATTTGTTTTGAGAGGAAGCGAATATCATGTAAGAACTAGGATTTTCAGTTGAGGTGTTGAATTTCAACTCAAGCCTAAGAATAGTAATAACTCTGTATTTGGTGCATCTAAGATTCAGAAAAGTATTTAGAATAACCTAGACGCCACACTGGACCAACAAAATTCATTTTCAGAGAAAGCAAATGATGACCTGATTTAGCAACACATTTTGCATCAGCAAGAAGAAAATGATGACCATATTCAGCTATTTGAGTTCAAAGTTCTAAAATGAATAAGATATCTAGCCCATGCTTCACTATCAATATCATTAATCTGCGTCCTAGCACTATACGGTACATACATACGCATAGCTCAGTGACCATCCCTTCGACTCACCAACATAAATTGTCCAAAGGAAAAGGAAAAATGTGCAAATAGTGGAATGGATGATTTACCAACTAGTAATTGCGCACTACTTGAACACAAACAACAACAGAAGTAGAGGAAGTAAGTGATTCCTTCGCTCAAAGAAAAGCATGGTGCAGGGTCTCTGTTGGGCAACATCAACAGCACAGCAGTGAGAGTTTCATTCAGCGCAAAAGACAAGATCCAAGAAACAGAAATATAACTTATCATATGCGATGGACATTGATCGAAAAACGTCATCTTACACTGGAAATGGGGAGAAAATGGAGGGGGAATGCGAGGCTATACATACCAGCCCAAGCAAAGCAGCAGAGGAGCTGGGAGTGGTGGTTGCACTTGCGCTCAAACTCGTGGACATGGCAGTCGATGTGCAGAGAGTAATCTGTACTGGATTAGCATGAAGAGCTAGTCTGCAGAGAGTATGCAAATCAAACATGATGTCTAGGACTGAATAGAGCATCTTATGCTATACAGAACAACAAAAAAAAGTGGCAAGCGGTGTATTGGGGTACCTTAACACCCTCGGCAATCATCCTTGACCAAGGATGGCAGAACTGGTAGTCCCATCAGCAACCTGATCGATAAGACAATCATGAGAAATGTGCAGAGTCAGGATCGAATGGTGAAGAAATGATGCTAAATCTGCTGACACAACAATACATATTTTGGCACCGTGACACCAAACATTTCATCCTATTGAATTACTAGAAACAGATGTCGAAGTTCAATATAGTTGTCCCGAAATAGGGAGCCTTGACTATCAAGCAAGTTGTGTCGGGTTTCAAATACAAAATCATGTATGATAATCCTATAGGAAGGCAATTATATATGCAGATAAACTGACGATGGTGCTTTTGTTGATGAGCAAAAACTGGACCTACCGGTACTGCTACTGCTATTGCAGGAGAGGAGAGAAAAACGATTGTGGTGGTACACCATTGCAGCTATCTCGGGCACTCAAATGACAGGAGAGAGGATTCCATCCAGGAGCATGGCTTCATTGACGACGGGATGGAAACAAATGACTAGTCTCATTCAGGGACTGCAAATTGTGGCACGACTAGTGTGAATGAATCAACAGCGTGGAAAGAGAAAATTGAGCAGCAGGCAAGCACATGAGGCCTACAAGATGGATAACTTTTTGGGTTGAGAAGGAACCCGCCCACATATGCATGAGTCAATCATTCAGAAAGGACACCAAGAGAAACATGCAACAGAGCAAACAAAGGCTGTTGTATGTTATGGAATCAAAAACAAAGAGAGGGCCTTGAGCTGCTACTGCTCCATGGCTGGGCATCATCCTGCAGCACAATAGCAGCAACCAACATCACCAAGTTGTGCAGATTTTGAGATCAGATAGATCCATGTGGTTCTCAAAAAATAAAAAATGTAATAGATGTAACGGCCACTAAAAACTGTAGCAAACTCTGCTCGATAGATGCCCAACCTGCCCTTCACAGTAGGCAAAGCAATACCCCCTCGGTTGTTACACTTGAGTAGCTAACAAACTAAATCAGTGTGTTGAGGAGCAACCATAATATTTTCAAGGCAATCCATCTAACAACACAATTGTGTAGTGCAGAGGGAGTCCTCTTGGACAGTTAGAAAAATGTACTACGCACATACAATGGATGCATACACACACAATTTGGTTCCGTTTCAGTTATCCAAAATTGTACCAAAACGTGATGCGCGCATGCGCGCACACACACAGTTTGCTTTTAACATGATGAACCAAAACATGATTCAAAACTGTACCAAAACGTCATATGTCATCCGAAGCTGAAGCATCCAAATCTGGGGTAGATGGGGGAGAGGGGAAGGGAAGCTCACCACGTTGGTCTGCAGATGTGACTAGACTTCTCTGGCCGCTGTACGTTCATATTCAGAGGTGTTGGGTGCTGCATGTTGGCCTGCTGCTCCACCTCTTCTCTGGCCTCTATACTTATAGAGAGGAGACATGGGTCAGAGAGAAAGAGAGAGAGAGTGAGGGAGCAGAGGAGAAGAAACGAGAGGAGGAGTGGTACCTATAGCAGGACAAGGGAGGTAGAAGAACCCACGGCTACTTCTCCATTGCCCGCCCCCCTTCCTTCACACAAGGAGATGAGGCGAGATGAGTTTGGAATAAAAAACCACACACAGTCATGCATCAGAGGAACAAGAAAACCCGAGTAAGAAGAAGAGAAGGTGAGGAAGGATGCACACCCAACAAGTAGTACCCAACAAGGTAGCTGTAGATCTTCTGATCCTTCAACCCGCTGCGCTGCTGGATCAACCTTCTCACGGACAAGCCTGCCTGTTAGGAAGTTGTAGATCACATTAATCTACATTGCCCAGTAGTAAAAATAATTTTGTTAGGCTCATTCAGACCAGAAAGTCTCAGCTAAAGCAAGGTTATGAAGGACACGAAGATATGCTTCTTGAGCGTGTTGTTATGGGTTTGGTAACCTGCTCCTGGCTACTAGCTGCCATCCAAGGAGTGAGTCAAGAAGCGTATCATTGTGCCGCTGCTTACCACATACAAGATGCTCCAGATCCTGGACCGGCATGAATGCCATAGGCGGATGGAGGAGTCAGTGACCTTGATGGACACGAGCATGCCGGTGATGCCGGTGCCATGAACAGGCAGTCCTCTGTGGCGAGGCCGATCAGCCCGCCGGTGCCATCTCCCAGGAAGAGCTTTGTTGAACAAGAAATATACACTTATGTCAAATGTATTGGAACATCAGTTTGGAGTCTGAACAAAAGCAGTAATACAACATAAACTAGAGAAATATGTCAACATCCAGGTTCAACTAACATCATATACATAAATTCAACAGGCATGACATGGTAGGTACGGGAACTAGAGAATTACATCTATGGTATCAATCGACCTATCAACCAAACAGTAACCAAACCTAGGTCGATGTTAGTTTGGTTTCACAACCAACAAGCATAGATAGATAGATGGAAAGACAGCAGGCTAGAGCGGAGCATCGACAAGTTGCTTGGGTAAAACAAATACAAAATTTGCAGGCATATATATTGGCAATCCGACATCCAGTACAATGTTAGCAGGCTATCCAACCATTTTTGAATGCAAGCAAACACAAGACTTTTGAAGTAGAAAGAATTAATTGACGTCTCCCCGTTGACAATCATCAGTATCTAGCTCATCACAAGATATATAAGGTGATTGTATACTACCCAGCTATTCTACAGCAGCAACCAGCAAATCAACCCCATCTCAACAGGAGCAGACTGAAAGATAATGTCTCGGTTGTTACACTTCACTTGAGCAGCAAACAAATTAAATCAATGTGTTCCGGAACAACCACAACATTTGCAGGGCGTTCAATCTGACGGTACAAGAGGACAAATAAAAATGATCATGGTACCAACTAACCAAACAGGGGAAACTAAGCTCCACGACATGTTCCTACAGTCCCCTTTGTCGTACTTCTCCAAGCCTAAGAGGAACAAGAAGAGAGCATGATCAGCTTCAGCGGCTAGCATGGATCATAGCTTCTTGCTTTTGATCAGGCCGCATGCTACATGACTCTTAATTCCTAGCGATCAAAGACAATTGTTCACATTTATGTTGCAGTTCTTTCATGGTTAAATTATTCCAACTCACAAATTTTAAATGATAGCATATCCATCAGATGATATAAACACTATTTATTGATGGTGAACTCAATAAAGAAAAAATATGTCACTAGGCTTGTGCAACGTGCATGAAATGAGTTAATTGCATAAAGCCACCACATTTGGGGCATCGTTTGCAGAAAACCATGAGGTCGCTAATATTTTGCAAAAATCACCGTGCTTCTAGTAATCCTTTTGCAAAAAAACACTGATCGGAGTATTTGGACCGTAAGATCGCTTTCTGACAAGTAGGCCCGGGTTGTAAGACGCTGATTTGGCAACAAATTGACATACAACCCCCTCCCCAGGCATCAATACGTTGTGCTGCTCCTCCTCTCTTTCATTCTGTCGGCGGATGCCCGGGTGTGCTCTCTGGCCTCGGGCGCCATGAAGAACTCGTCGCCGAGCAGCAACAGCAGCTCCACCGCGCCTCTTCTGCGCCGGCTGAACCACGAGCAGCACCAGCTCCACCTGCTACTGCTGACAACGACACTGCCCAACCGCTTGCGCACACTGGTTGCCGCCGCCTCGCCGAGAGGGCTCGCCCTCGCGTGTGCCGACCTGCCGCACCGCACCTCGCCGGAGGGCTTGTTCTCGCGTCCGCTCCTCCTACCGGTCACGGGAACTGCTAGACCGACCGCGGCGGCGTCCGACGCTCCTCCTACGGCGAGTCCCCCTACTGCTCTCCTCCTACCGGCCGCAGGGTTGCCAGACCGGCGACTGCAGCGTCGTCCTGCCCCCCTTCCCGTGACGCTGATGGTCGACGGCGACCGCTGCAGCTAGCCAAGGGGCAGCCATGGCTGGCGTTGAAGGGCATGCTCGTGAGCACAGGTCAGGGGCACGTGCTCACCGCATGCTCGCGGGGAGGAGGGACGTCGCTTCGCCGGAAACTAGGGCGCATGCTCGCGCGGGAGGAGGGAGAAGGCCTCGCCTGGGCACGTGCTCGTGCGGGAGAAGGGTGGCCGCCTCGCCGGCGCGCGTGCTCGCGCGATAGAATGGTGGTCGCCTCACTGGAGCCGTCAGGCCGTCCTTCTTTTCGCCGGGGCGCATGCTCGCGGGAGGAGGGTCCTCCTGGACCACGCACACGAGCGGGGGATGCTCGCCGGCCGACGGCTCCACTCTTTCTGTCCCAGTCAACGGCGTCGGGCCCTGCTCCTCCCAGTTCACGCACACAACGTGTTTGTTGTAATGTGTGTGAGAGTGGAAGATAGGAGAAGGTAGAAGAGTTGGTTGACATTCACACGTGGCAATTTTTTCCCAAGTCAGCACCTGACTAGCGGGTCCCACATGTCGGAAACGTGATCAAACGCGGCAAAGCACGCGATCAGTGCTTTCTACAAAAAGTTTATCGAAAACGCAGTGGCTTTTGCAAAAAATTAGTGACCTGGTGGTTTTCTGCAAACGATGTCCCAAATGTGGTGGTTTCTTGCAATTAACTCACATGAAATAGATAGAGCATAGCAATCGCTCTCACAAGTCGTGGAGATCAGAGGAACACTAGTATGATATATGGAGTTGGAGTTGTCTACCTATCTTGGAGGTTGTCTTGTTGTAGACAGAAATGGGGAACCCTGTTCCTCAGGGCCAGGTTCTGCCCCATGACCGCAAGACCAATTCTCGTGAGAGCCATCTTGTACCTGAAAACAGATGCACCAAACATGTCATGTACTGAACAAAGTTAGATAATTTATGCACATCTCACTCGTAAGGCTAAAAGCCTGCCTATCAAAGACAAATGATCATGCATATGAAGCAGACGCAAGAATAAGCTTCGCTGAGTAATTGTTTGCAGCAAACCAAAGTTTCAAGAAACTTATCCAGAAAGTGGCTAGCGAATAAACTGAATGCAAGGTTACAAATGTCAATTAGAGTAGATGCAATATTCACAGGATAGACAGAAAACAATATTGAACCCTTTCATGAGTTAAGCAGAAGGTGTGCTGATGCACATAAACCGCTTCTTTATTCTAATAGGACAACATAGTACTCCTGGGATCATGATTTGATGAGAATTAATCTAAACATGAGTACATGACGATTAAGAATCCATAAGCTAGGATTGGTTTCTACTTCGAAATGTTTTATCGCTATCAGTCAAGCTTACAAAGAACGAACCATCAGGCATTTAAGATAGCACACAAGGTAAAGAATCAACCAACTATAGACTAATGAACTAGTAAGCATACTAACTAAGAGGGCGATAATATGAAAAGCCAAGTGTAGAAGTCTTCCCTCCCTTTCTATCTAGAGTTAAGCAAATGATACCTCCACTCGTCAACAACCAAAATGTCTTATATTTAGGAACGAAGGGAGTATAACTTTGTTAATAAGTACTACCTTTGTACCAAAATATAAGACATTTTTGGAGTTTCAACTACAAAAATGTCTTATATTTTGGTACAGATGGAGTAGCATGCAGCAGTTACATAACTTTTGGTTTATTATCATAAACAGCCTATAGAGTGTCTAAAATTCTAATGTTCAGTCATAATGAGCAGCCAAAATAGTCTGTCAAATTAACTCGGAACTTGTCCACGAGTTGCAGTCTGCTTTTGGAAGCAGCCTTCTCTCTGGCACAATTAATGGCATCATTCCATGTTGAGCAATCAAGCAGGACAAACAAGGCTGCATGCCATTGGAGAAGAGAGAGAGAGAGAGAGAGAGAGAGAGAGAGAGAGAGAGAGAGAGAGAGACCGAACCGGCCTAGAAGAACCAAGAAAGAGAGGAGATGGGCGACCTTCCATGGCGTCAAGGTTGGGGCAACCCTCCTTTCCCGGCACGACATGGCCTTGAACACGCAGCAGCCTCTCCATGGCATGGCTTGCCTGCACACAAACACACACTGGATTATTTAATTAGTACTACTAAACTCTGACCGTCTGAAAGGTTTGCACGCATGGGCACCTTAGTTACCAACCAATCAATCAAAAACACACACATGTATATAGCTAGCGTATATACACCCAACATAATTCGACAACCCCATCACTGCTTGCTTTGCTGCTCAATCATGCATCATCGTTCCTTCTCTCCAAACTCGTCACAGTATCTCTGCTATTTAGCTAGCTTATTAATCTCCCACCCTAAGTAAGTAAGATCACGAGCTAATCTATTCTTCTCCTCCTCCATCTTCACCAATATATTTTTTAATCACAACTCCAACGCCAAGGCTGCAAAATTAGCTTATGTTATGATCGCTTTCAAATTTGAAAAATAGATATCCTCATGTTATGGGTAAGAACCCAATAGTTTACTGTGTTGCTCTCAATTTCGTCAGTTCTAGACTAATCTATCAACAGAAACCATATTAATATGAACAAACTAACTGATCATTTCGTTGACATATGCTACAACGTAGATAGATAGGCACTCACAGTATCAGTCAGTGGTGATCCACTGCTGCTCCGTCCTCCCAGCTGGCGTTGAGGCAAATGACAGTGGCGAGTACACCACTGATGATGATGTGACGAACAATAGTTGGCTTCCCACTTGAAGGTCAGCTTGCCGGCTTTCCTGCCCTAGCTCAATTCGTTGCCGCACTTCGTTCCTGCTACTGCAGGGGCATCACCACTGTTCCTTCCCAAGAAGCTCAGGAACAGCTGCTCACACAAAGAAACCCCATCAGATTATAAGATCCATGTGATTTTCGGAAATAAAAAAATATAGTAAACTTTGCACAATTTATGCCCAACCCACCTTTCACGCTAGGCAAAGCAATACCCCCTCTCTTTTTTTCAATTGAGAACGACACAAAATGAATTGTGGGTATGAGAACCCTATTGTGAACTTGTTTCCTGATGATGATTAGTAGCAACGGCATAAAACAAGCACTTATATGTGGCAGCAAGTTATACTGATTGTATACTACATACCCTGCTATTCTACAACAGCAACCAGCAAATCAACCCCATCACATGAGGAGTAGATTTTTCAGATATAATGTGTCGGTTGTTACACTTCATTTGAACAGCTAAAAAATTAAACCAGTCTATTGAGGAGCAACCACAACATTTTAGGGAAATCTATGTGACTGTATAAGATTGCAGTGCAGAGGAAGTCCTCTTGTCCGGTTAGGAAAAATGTGATGCGTACGTACAGTGGATACATACACACACAATATGCTCCTGTCCGAGTCATCCAAAACTAAACAAACTTACAGGAATTAGATTGTGGGTAATCGCGGACCCATGCTGGTACGTAATCTGCTTGAGCTACTCGGCCCAGTATCCTTCACATAAAGAAGGCAACAATTCTTAACAAGAAATTAGTTTCGATATCATCAAAAATGGTTAACAGTACAACCTTCAAATTACTCAAATCTAAACGACCAACAATTTAATGAAATTACTTGAGCTTATGAAGAACTACCAAGTTATTGTTCTTACTCCAAAGAAATCATTTGTAATAACAAGCAGAGAATATACATTTCTCAGTTAACAGAAGAACAATGATTTGCGGAAAATCAAAGGAGTGATACATAAAAAGGATAGGATACAGACAAAACTTTGTATAATTCATTTTGATGAATCATTTACAGTTGAATGCATATCCAAGAATGACAGTTCAATGCTGAATCATCTACTATAGAAAAGCTTAAAGGCAGGTGCAAGGTCTGAACAGGTTCAGTTACAACCTAGCTCTTTCTGTTAACTCTAATGCTGCTTCAGGTATAACAAGTTGTTCATGTTGCGAGAAATAGAAAACAAACTGAATCGGCCTAGAACTGAACCGAAGAGACGATATGGACGAGAGAGGACCTTCCATGGCCTCTATCAGGGTCGCCCTCCTCTCCAGGCAAGGCATGGCCTTGAAACCGACCCGCATGGGAGTAGCTTATCCAACGGGGATCTGCAGTTACGTGATGTCGGACATCCACGCGCAACCTGCAAGTGAGTGAGTTCAGAAAATCTTCATAGGGATGAGAAACAAACAAATAGAAGAAGAAAAAATGACTAACTCAACCAGGTTACTATGTTGTAACTACACATCCATGCCAACGATACTAACATATCTAGTGGAGTATCCACGTAATTAAATCACAGGGCAAGAAATACGTAAGTGCTAGGGCCAATTAAACAAGATAGCATAATGATGTGACAAGGAGTCCAACATAATAGGTACAACCTTGGGATTAATTAGTAGAGGAGAAAGGAGCCGCGGATTAGTCGGCTGTGATTGGTCGATTGGGTCGTCTCACGGATCCATCCCCTTCTTCGGTCAATCCCAGCCGTCGGGGGATCGCTCGATCCATCTCCCTTTTGCTTGCTTGACATAATATATGTAATACACGAGGATAGGATATGTGTGGGGATCATCCTGATTGGCTGATCCCGTCGACCCTCGGATCCTCTTCTTTGGTCGATCCCAATACATCCGTCGAACGGAAGAGCATGCTGGTGTTCCTCGCTATCATCTGAACTCATCAACCGGTCGAAAAATATAATTCACAACACAGTCTAGTCAAGGAAAAAGAAAAAACAGGCTCGACAGATCGTCGCCCCCATGCGTTTAGACAGTATCCGAGCGTTTGCTCCAAACTCTCATTTATTGTTATGTTTCCCTTATATGTCTGTCCGGTCACATGCAATTGATTGGCGGCCGGTCTAACAAGTTGGAAGACACGACCAGGCAACACTTGGCAAACTCCGTCACAACGTTGTTACTCGCGACGGCAAGAGACATGTTGCTTGCGGCACTTGGCAAAAGATATTTTTTGACACTACACTAGTGTAAAAAAACACTCTTATATTATGGAACGGAGGGAGTAGCTTGCTATAGCATGGTTTGTTGGCACGTATGACACGCGAGTTAAAACCAGCCGATCGATCGAGGCGGCAGACCGTGGCAAGATGCATGTGCCGGTGCCTGCTTGGAGTAGTTGGGCTATGTATTCGTGCTGTTGCGTGGTCGCGCTGCGTGTGGAATAGGAGTGAATTGCAAAAAACCACCGTATTTGAAGTTCTTATCCGGAATTGCCACCACATTTCATAAGCACCCTAAAAATCGACCTCTTTTCTTGCTAATGTCCTCACGTCCGCGTGTGCGACCCGGCGACCCGGAGCAGCCAGACCTTGCCATCTCAACCGGCCTTCCCTGTGGGTGTGGACCGTGTGGACGCTGGGTGCATAAGTTATGTCTTGCTCATCGGCGGCAACGACAACGAGGGTGTGGCCGCCGTCGGCCGGCATTTTCAATTGATCATAGCATACCTAGAGCTGTCACAGCACCACCATCGACGCCACCTTCAGCTCCTGACTTTCTCATCGGAGCACGGCGTGTGGGGCCGCTGCTCCGAGGTGTGGGCTCCTAACCTGTGTGGCAGCTACTTGCACGGAGGCCTCCGCAGGGCCCTGGTCATTGGCGGCACTGTGCACTGGTTGTGCATGAGCAACACGTCGGCCTACATGCTCAAGCTCCACGTCAAAACGGCGCATTTGACGGTGACGATGCTACCCGAGAGCTTTGGACGCAAAGAGTGGGTCAACCATCTCTTGGCGACATCGTCGGTGGGCAAGAGCCTAATTGTGCTCGTCACGGATGGTAACAAGATATCAGCTTGGTCGAAGCAAACAGCCAAATGGCAGCAACGCCCGGAGGCAGTGATCGACAGGGATGCAATCTTACGGTTCCTGGACAGGGAGGGCGGAAACGGGCCAGTGACGAAGCCAGGCCGGCTCAATCTAGTGTGTTTCGCTGAGAGGAGCGGCACCGTGCTCATCAGTTCGGGCTCCAGTTTCTTCTGGCTCGACTTACGGTCCATGGAGATCGTGAGGTCGTACTCGGATTCTCGGCTTCAGTACATAGACCAAAATATCCCCTACGAGATGAATTTGATGGCTTGGGTTCCTACATTCAGGAGCACTTTGTGATTCAGTCGTTTCTGGCTCCAGTCTCAGGTTCAAGCAGGTGTGCGTCCATTGTTCAAGAACTTTGTTGAGAACAACTTAATTTTAGCAGTTTTATTTTCCGGTTCATCGGCGAGCTGTTGGTCCCGGCGTAGTAGTAGGTCTATGATTATGCTAGTTCTATTCCGCTCAAAACCATGTGGATTGTGATCCTGCTCAGTGGCACATTCATGAGATATTTGTGGTCAGAAGTTTTTGTAGACGGTGGCCATTCTCCCGAAGAGCTTTCCCCGTCATAGGTGGTACCACCAAATGCTGGCACGGTCGGCGGAGGGAGGGCGCCAGTTCTTACTTGTCATAAATGGAGCGAAGATATTGACTTGAGTGCAGTCGAAGCAAATGGTCATCTCAACTAGAACTACAATAACTACCGTGGTTCGCTGAGTGGAGTAGCACCATGCTCATCAACATGTCATACTGCGGTTTCTTCTGGCTTGACCTCTAGTCAGTGGCGTAGCTGTAGGGTGGCCAGGGTGGTCCATGGACCACCCTGGAATTTGGCCCATTAGTTTAGTATACATCTCTGAAAAAAAACATATCCAGGCCCAACTCAGGTCTCAGGCTCTCAGCCCATGTACATGGCTCGTTTCTTTCTTCTCCTGGTACGCATGTGTATCTGTATGTACGCTGATCGTTCCTAATTCCCGACTCCGCTTCGTCTCCTCTTCCTCTAGTCTTCAGAAGTCTGAAACCCTAGCGCCATCGCGCAGCGCAAGGCCGGCACTCCGGCAGGGCACCCGCCGACGGCGACGGCCAGGTGGCCGGCGAAGGACGCGCGTCCCGGCAGTCAACGAAGGAACTGCGCCACTACTGAACCGCGCACACTGCACACACGCATAGGTACAACCCCGTGCAATGCCCTAGTTGATTTCTTTTTTTCTATTTCAATCGAGAGTAAGATGTTTGTTCTTCTCTAATTCAAAGCACAATTTCCTTTTTTGTAGAACTGTTGCAAAAATGAAGAGGACAGGAGACATTGCGTCGCTTTTTTTGAGATATGGATCCAAGAAGAAGGTGGCTGCTCCTTTTTCACCTCCTTCTCCAGCACCGGTAGCGCCCGCAGGGGAACAACAAACCTTTGAGTTAGTGCAAGAGAGAGTAAATGAAGAAATTGTGGATTCACCGCCGCCGCCGCCATCGCCGCCGCCGCCGTCTGTTTATGATATTAGTCGCCTTCCACATGATCCGGGGGATAGACTGCCCATTGCATCTTATCCTGTCAATGATCAAGATGCAGTTCGACGAGCATATATCCTCAAGCGTCCGTTCCAACCATATGCACATCAATTTGAAAGCAGAAATATTGGAGGCAGAGATGGGCAATTCAATCCTCTTTGGTTTCATAAACATCATTGGCTTGAATATAGTATTAGCAAGAAAGCTGGATTCTGCTTTGTATGCTACTTGTTCAAAGATAAAAAAACTAGTGGCAATAGAACCAATGCATTTACTCAAGACGGTTGGAGAACTTGGAATAGAGAGGATGCGCTTGTAAAGCATGAAGGTGGTGTAGCAAGTGTTCACCAGGCAGCTCAAGAGAGATACAACTTATTTGTTAGCCCCCGTGCTTCTCAAATTGATAATCTTATGGTGAAGGGGAACAATGAGGATCTACGTCTTTACAAGATCCAGTTGACTTATTCACTTAGGTGTTTGAAGTTTCTTTTGCATCAAGGATTGGCCTTCCGTGGACACAGAGAAAATGAAGAGTCTAGCAACAGAGGTAACTTCATTGAGCTTTTGAAATGGCTTGCAACAAATAGTGAAGAGGTGAATAAGTATGTTTTGAAGAATGCTCCACGTAATTGCAAATTGACTTCCCCTGAGATACAACAACAAATTATCCAATGTTGTGCAATAGAAACTAGAAAGAAAATTATTGAAGAACTTGGTGATGATCACTATGCTATTTTAGCGGATGAATCTAGCGATGTATCACATAAAGAACAATTCGCTCTATGCTTGCGTTTTGTTGATAAACTAGGAAGGCCATGTGAGCACTTTCTTGGAGTTGTTCATGTAGGTGATACTACTTCACTATCACTTAAGGAAGCAATTGAAGATTTACTTGTGGATAACCATTTAACCATGACTCAGATTCGTGGGCAAGGTTATGATGGGGCTAGCAATATGAAAGGGGAGATTAAAGGTCTAAGAACATTGATCATGAGAGAGTCACCTTCTGCTTATTATGTCCATTGCTTTGCTCATCAACTCCAACTAGTTCTTGTTGCTGTTGCCAAGGGAAATGATGATTGTGTGTGGTTTTTTGATCGAGTATCTCTATTGTTGAATATTGTTGGAGTTTCTTGTAAGCGTCATGACATGCTTCGAAATGCTAGACTTCATAATATCATGAAAGCAATTGAATGTGGTGAACTGGAAACTGGGACTGGATTAAATCAAGAGATGGGCTTGCCTAGGCCGGGTGAAACTCGGTGGGGCTCTCATTATAGAACTGTTCGCAACATTATTGATATGTATGCTGAAATCCGTGATGTGCTCATCTCTCTTGGTAAAGATACTTCACAAAGGGCTGAATGGCCAAAAATACATAGTATTGTTGGAGTGTTTGAGTCATTTGACTTTGTTTTCAATGCACACTTGATGTTTCTCATTCTTGGATATACAAATGATTTGTCCGAGTGTTTGCAAAGAAGGGACCAAGATATTCTTACTGCAATGTCACTTGTGAGATTGGCAAAAAGTAGGATGCAAGAACTGAGGTCTAATGGGTGGGATGCATTCCTTGAAAAGGTCACTTCTTTTTGCAACAAACATGGCATTGAAGTTCCTGTAATGGATAATAATTATGTTCCTTATGGAAGATCAACACGGTTTGTGCAACCTCAAACAAATGCAGATCACTTTAGAAGGGAAATTTATATTGGGATTATTGATAAAATCAGTCAAGAGCTCGACAATCGGTTTGATGAGGTCAATATGGAGTTGCTTTCTTGTATGTCGGCCTTGAATCCTGCCAAATCATTTGCTGCTTTTGATGCACAAAAGGTACGTAGACTTGCTGAGTTCTACCCCAATGATTTTTCGAGCTCTGACTTGATGCACCTTGAAATGCAACTTGATAACTATATTGATGACATGAGAAAAGATGACAACTTCAAAGGCCTAGAAAATCTTGTTGATCTCTTAGTTAAGCTTGTTCAAACAAGGAGGCATATAGTTCATAATTTGGTGTACTTGCTTCTAAAATTGGTTTTGCTTCTACCGGTGGCAATAGCAAGTGTTGAAAGAGCATTTTCTGCAATGAGTGTGGTCAAAAACAAGTTAAGAAACAAGATGGGTGATAGTCTTTTGGATGATTGCCTAGTCACATACATCGAACGAGATGCTTTCTCCAAAGTGAATGAAGATAATATAATCGAGACTTTCATGGTCTTGAGAAGGCGGTATACCGACAAATAATGTGTGTTATATTTTACTCAAATGTAAGACTTGAACATGAATTTTAATATGCTTTGAAAGACCTTATTGATATGTGCTTTTTGGATATATTATGTGTGCATATGTTGGTTTGTTAAATTTGTGGTATAAATTTTATTTTGTGCCAATTGGACCACCCTGACATAAAATCCTGGCTACGCCACTGCCTCTAGTCCATGGAGATCGTCGGGTGATTCTCGGATCGTGGGTCGAGGCCACGGCTAGAGAATATCCGCTATAAGATGATGGGCAGTTTGGGTTCCAACATTCAGTAGCACTTTATGATTCATTTGTTTTCGTTCCAGTCTCAACTTCATGCAGGCATGCGCATATGTGGATTATTCCACAACTATGGAAGCATGTGTGTACGACTTTGTTGAGAAAAAAATAGTTCCATTTTAGTAGGTTTTTTTTTTGCCTTCTTTCCACGTTTATGTCCCAGTGTAATCGTAGGATCGGCAGGATCTGATGGATTTCTTTGTACAAGGCGTCAATCGGCAGGATAAGATCCAGACGATGTGCAAGAGCTCTCCACGGTGATGATTTAGCAGCAGAGCAGATTGGGATACCGAGCGTCGTCCACTGCCACAACAGCATGCCCGCCCATCGCAGAGAAGTACTAGGGGGCAGCAATGAGAAGCGCAGCCCACGATTAGGAGACAGGTTCATCGGCATGCTCTAGTATGATAAATCAGGAGAGCTATGCAATAGAAATGACCATATATTCATAATAGTAGCAAAACAGCAGAACTGCACAAGCAGTAGCAAACAACACTCCCTGCACTGTGTCTTCTCCATCGAGTGAACGCCCTCTCCTAGTATCCCTGCTACCTATCCCCCCCCCCCAGCTCATCTGTACGCTGCATACCCTATGATCTTTCAGTCATCTCTGCTCTCTCACGCATTAAACACAGCAGCAAGCAATCCTCCCTGCTCTCCCGCAATCCAAACAAAATAACAAATAGCAGCCACAGCAAAGGAACATCAGCAGCCGTCAAACAAACAGCAGCGGCATCTCCGACTAACAGCAGTAGCATTTACCTGAATGATGGTGCGGATGGATGTCGAACATGGATCGCGTCTTGCGGTGGATGGACTGCGCGGCAAGGTGGCTACCGACCCGATGCCAGCGGGCGCACGAAGTGGCGGACGGGGACGACCACCCGACCAGACACGGATCGGGGCATGGCCCTCGGGATGGCGGATCGTCGGGGCCAGCGATGCGCAGATCGACCATGGGCGAGGAGGCCGTCGACCAAGAGAAACAGATGGACAACCATCTAATCCCGCAAGCCATGGCGTCAATGGTGACATGGAGTTCGTGGTCGATGCCTCCAGGCGAGACGGCGTGCTCGACCCGTGGCTGAGGACGGTGGCGGCAGCAGGAGGTTGGAGGTGGAGGAGGCTGGGGTGGCACCGGAAGATTGGGGCAGGTGGGGAGTGGGAGGATCGGCGTCGTCTCATCCTGCGCGGCTCGGCGGCAGCTCGGGCGATTGGTTTTTTTTTCTTCGCATTGCGTGATTGTAGGGGTTGTCGAATGTGGAGTTGGCATTTTCTCTCCGGTGGTGGAGTACGGTCAGCCAACTTAAATTACTAAGTGCACACAAAGAATGCATTAGATTAAAACCGACAGTTAGATTAAGTTTAGCGGACCTAATCCTGCGGTGGTAACCGTTGTAGATGGACGTGAGCTTATCACACCGATCATCACGTGGTGTGCAGGCGACGAACTTTAGCAGTGCATGGAGGAGCACTTCTTGATAATTTAGTGAGAGATCATCTTATAATGCTACCGTCGATCAAAGCAAGATAAGATGCATAAAAGGATAAACATCACATGCAAATCAATATAAGTGATATGATATGGTCATCATCATCTGTGCTTCATGATCTCCATCTTGCCACCACACATGATCACCATCGTCACGGTAGCGACACCTTGATCTCCATCGCAGCATCGTTGTCGTCTTGCCAAACTTATGCTTCTCGACTATCGCTACCTTAGTGATAAAGTAAAGCATTACTGAAGTGCATTGCATACAATAACGACAACCATATGGCCATGATTTGCGATAACCGGTTACAAAACATGATCATCTCATACAATAAAATATAGCATCACGTCTTGACCATATCACATCACAACATGCCTGCAAAAACAAGTTAGGCGTCCTCTACTTTGTTGTTGCAAATTTTACTGCTACGGGCTTAAGCAAGAACCGGTCTCACCTACATCAAAACCACAGCGATACTTCGTCAAATAGACTCCGTTTAACCTTCTCAAGGACGGGCGTAGCCGCATCAGTTCAACTAAAGTGAGGAAGGCAGGCACCAGTCACCTTTAAACGAGTGCTGGCGGTGAAACCAGTCTCGGCGTAAGCGTCTGGCGTAATGTCGGTGCAGGCGCTTCATCTCACAATACCGCTGAACCAAAGTATGACATGCTGGTAGGTAGTATGACTTATCGCCCACAACTCACTTGTGTTCTACGTGCAAAACATCAAACCATAGAAAAAACCTGGGCTCGGATGCCCTGTTGGGGAGCGTAGTAATTTCAAAAATTTTCCTCGCTGCGCAAGATCATGGTGATGTATAGCAGCGAGAGGGAGAGTGTTGTCCATACCCTTATGACCGCGAAGCGAGCGATCTGGCGTGGGAAGTAGTCGTCGTTCTCCTCGCGATCCGACCGATCCGGCGTTACTCCGGCGCCCAGGTTCTTGACACGCGTACACTCGATGGCGTCCGTACTCCGATCCAGCCGAGTGTCGAGGAGAGTTCCGTCGACCGCGGCGTGGTGGCGATCTTGATGTTTCACCGGCGAGGCCGCCTAAGCAGCGACGGTATAACGAGGTGGAATATGGTGGAGGGCACGCACACGGCTAAGAGCGATCTCACGATCAACTTGTGTTCAAGGTGCCCCCCTGCTATATAAAGAGCAAGGGAGGAGGCGGCGGCCAAAAGCGCCAAGAGTCCTACTCCCTGGGAGTAATTCCCCAATCCTAGTTGGACTAGGATTCCGGAGGAAGAGAGAGAGGGGCGGCCCCTTCTCCTAGTCCTAGTAGGACTAGGGAAGGGGGGGCCTTAGCCCCTCTAGGGCTGCCCTTCTCCTTTCCACCATGGAGGCCCATTTACCTCCGGGGGTTCGGTAACCTCCGGTACTCCGGAAAATTCCGTTTCTTGCGGAACCATTCGAACTCCAAACATGGGCTTCAATATATCAATCTTTATGTCTCGACCATTTGAGACTCCTCGTCATGTCCGTGATCACATCGGGACTCGAACTCCTTGGTACATCAAAATACATAAACTCATAATAAGCGTCATCGAAACCTTAAGCGTGCGGACCCTACGGTTCGAGAACAATGTAGACATGACCTAGAACTATTCACGGTCATAACCAACGGACACCTGGATGCCCATATTGGTTCCTACATATTCTCTGAAGATCTTTATCGGTCGGACCGCGCAACAACATCGTTGTTCCTTTGTCATCGGTATGTTACTTGCTTGAGATTGATCGTCGGTATCAATACCTAGTTCAATCTAGTTACCGGCAAGTCTCTTTACTCGTTCAATAATACATCATCTCACAACTAACTCATTAGTTGTAGTGCTTGAGCTTAAGTGATGTGCATTACCGAGGAGGGCGAGAGATACCTCTCAGAGCAATCGGATGACAAAACCTAATCTCAAAATCGCCAACCCAACATCGCCTTTGAGACACACATGGTACTCCTTTATAATCACCCGATTACGTTGTGACGTTTGGTAGCACCAAAGTGTTCCTCCGTGTGGGGTTGCATAATCTCATAATTCACGAGAACATGTATAAGTCATGGATAAGCGGTAGCAACATACTAAGCGATCGTGTGCTAAGCTAAGGGATGGGTCATGTCAATGATCATTCTACTAATGATGTGACCTTGTTAATCAAATAACAACTCCTTGTTCATGGTTGGAAACATAACCATCTTTGATTAACAAGCTAGTCTAGTAGAGGCATACTAGTGACATGTTGTTTGTCTATGCATTCACACATGTATCATGTTTCCGGTTAATACAATTCTAGCATGAATGATAAACATTTATCATGAAATAAGAAATAAATAATAACTTTATTATTGCCTCTAGGGCATATTTCCTTCAAATTCCTCCTTTCAGCAGTGCGGAAGCGCATTGATAGCGGTCCTTCCTGCTTCTTGGTTGGCTGCCATACGTATGCGCCATCATCGATGGTAGCATCTATTTGGCACCATCGGTGGTGTCATCGACATACTAGGGGTTGTGTAATCAGGATCGGTGTCTTGTGGCGTCATAAGCGGTGAGTTGTTCCTCCATCTCTTGGGACAGCTCGAAATTGCTTGTCGCCCAACCACCGGCCTCATCGTTTGTAGGCCATGTTTCTCTCTAAATAGGAAAAAAGTTTGGTCAAAAAGATGGTTATTGTCAAGGAACAAGATCATGGTCTCATGATTTAGGGTTTGTCGACACGAGGCAAAGCCTAACTCATCATTTAGGTTCTCATCGACACCGAGGGCATCAAAAGGGTGTAAGTTAAGTTTTCATCATTTAGGGTTTATCGATCAAGGGCACCTAGGTTGGGCCTAATCTTGGCTCTATGCCACCTATGTTGGGTTTATCATCTAGGGTTTATCGATGCTAAGGATAATTCTAAGTTGGGCTAATCACTTGGCTCTATTGCCACCTATGATTTAATCTGACAAGAATGGCGGGGCAGTTGATCCTACTTAACTAAGTACTAAGATAGCCGGCCCATGCATTGATCATGGTACCCATATGTCCTATTTTAGCAAAGTCATGCTAAAATTCACGGAAAATTTCAGCATGACCTTTGCTGAAATAGACATATAAATACCAATTGCCCGAGCGGAAGTTAATCGACATTCCGGCAAACTCAAGACCTCTCGAGGTACTGCAAATTCATCACGACACGTGGTGGGAGACAAAACCAACCACAGACCATATGGTCCTCTGCTTTCATATGGACAAAAATCAGCTCAACTTATTGAGCTTCCATTCGAATATAATATGTCTCCCAACAAAAATCATCAATAGTTTAGCAAGTGCAATACAAACGAAAAGAATGACAAATGTATTTTACGGATCATGGCTCGGAGGTCTCATTTAACGGTGATAAGTCAGCGACAAGGAACATCAAGCTTATTACAAATCTCTCTTAGAACCTTGTGAGAGTATGTACATATATAGATTTTGTTTACTAGCTTGGCACATCAGAAGTCTCACTTGCGGTGCACATTTTTCTTTCAAAGCATACCTCTTTCTTTCAGCTATCTATATCTTGTTCTATATGTTGCATTTTAATTCTGATGTTAACAAGAGTGTTTGTCAAAAGCAAAGTTCATCTAGCTTCTCATGCATCCTCTTATCATCTAGCTAGCTAACTCTTGAATCCATGGGTGTCCAAGATTTTCTTTATAATTATTAGTATATCATCGTATGAACAGATAAATCTTAAAAAAATTATGATAGAGAAAAAGAATGGAAGAAACAGGTAGTATTTTCTACTACTAGCTAGCTAGCTAGCTGAGTACTTGATCTAGCTGCATGCATTTCTCACAATTTTGTTATACTTAAACACCACAAGGAATTATACTTTGTCATAGCTATTAGTCTTTGGACTAAGGGGCACTAACACTAGTAAGTGATAACCATCCTACATGGAAATGTGAAGAGTTACATGGATGAGTACCAGCTCTAAGTGAAGGCTCAATGAATTAAGATCAACCATTTGAAGTTGCCCAAACACCAAGGGAAAAGAGAATAATGATTTGAGACGCCCACGATGGCATACATAAGCATAAGTTCAGTCCCCAAATCAAGTACTCCATCGTTGGGATACTACTCTAGATTAGTGTAGCCACTATCTAACAAAAATTTCAGAACTGAATTTGAGTACTCTAAATGTTGTGTGCCCTAGTATTTATTGTCCCCTTGCATTTCTATAACATTTAGTAGCATGACAATTTTATCATGTTGAAAAAAATTCAATAGCATGTGAATTTGGCTAAGCCAAGCAATCTTGCTTGCATTGCCGCCTTTGCTACATGAAAGCAATAGGGTAGGTTCAGTTCCATGAATTTTTGAAACTATACATCATTTGCTGAATTTTGCTCTACATCTTGCTCTTTGTAAATTATGCATATATCCGTTACTGAATTTTTTGAAACTATAGGTGAACCTCTTGGGAAGCATAAAAAATTAATGAAACTATCAAAATGGTTAAATCCACTTGATGCTTACCTAATGCAGGCCAATAGAATGAAATGAACTACAATTTGTTCTCTGAAATACATGTAGGCCAGCAGAGAGGATGTTCTTACAAGAACAAAGCACTTGCCATGGCTAGGGTTTTGCGGTGAGGGGTGGAGGAGAGGAGAATCACCATGCATAGGTTGGGGAGGGAGGAAGGATGGAGAGGAGGAAGGAGGAAGGAGAGAGGTACAGGCGGTATGACCCGATCGCGGAGGGTCGAGGTGGGCAGGAGTCGAGGTCGGCGTAAATCGTCGAAGGATACCTCGGTTAATGTGGGAGCGGCCTTGATCGTCGTCCTGCACCCGTGCAGATTGAGGAAAACGCCAGCGTCGAAACTCGGCAATGACTGGGCATCGAAGCGGCAATGGCAGAGTGACGGCAGCAGAACAAGTTAGGTCGAGTGGGGGGATCTGGCGAGGAGAGAGAGGCGGAGGGAATAGGTGGAGGAAGCTTTCTAATGCGCACCACAGGTGCGCCATAAGTCTGTTGTTCTAATGGCGCACACCCCTCGGTCGCCATTAAATTTTGTTTTAACCTAGCCTAGTAGCCATATCTACAGCCCAACCCTATCTACAATAGAACCCACCCACTCCTTTGTTGGTTAGCCGCAGCACACACACAGGAATGGTTCGATTCGAGATCCCCAATATTTTTTATGCATTTTAAATGGTGTTTTAATATTTATTTGTGTTTAAATATGTTCAAACTTGTTTAAATCATAACAGTAATATTTTTATGCATTTTAAATGCTGTTTTATATTTATTTGTGTTTAAATATGTTCAAACTTGTTTAAATTATAACAGATAATATTTTTATAAAATAGTAAAAAATTTAAAAATATGTTCAAAAAGTCTTGGTCAGGGCCGGGTGCTCAGTGGTGGGCGGAGGAGGTTGCGATGGGTGGAGCTAAGAGGCGAGTCTTGAGTCCGATCGAGATGGAGGATCGAGATCGAGATGGAGAATCGAGATCAAGTGTCCTCATGAATTCAAAAAGTGCCCATGAAATTTAAAATATTCATGATATCAAAAAGTGCCCATGAAATACAATCGAAATGAAGACTACGATTTAAATACAATCGGTCTTAGCTAGCTATCTGTTCACAATCTTCTTGCCCTTCTTTTAAGCGGAGTTCTTACATGGAGCGGGCGTCCTTTAGGTAAGGTGGTCCTGCTTCTTCTTGTGGTGTGTCGCTGCTACTTCATCGTGGTCGTCATGTTAGATCTTGGTCGCCGTACTTGTCGAAGTCTTGCTCATGGCTACTCCATCCATTCGATTATCTTCCTTTGCCTCTCCTCCAAACCACGGCGGAGGCTTTGGCGAATTGGTAATGAAAAACATTGGTCCACTTGGGAAGCGGTACCCATGGCTCATTTTTTAGCGGTGGCGTTTGCGCCCATGATCTTGGATTTAACCGGGTATAACCATGGTGGTGAAATACGGTCTTCTTTTATAGCGTTTTGGCCCATCGACCGCGAACATCGGGACCTTCTCTCGGTATTTCAGGCTCCCGATCTCCTCGATCCTTAGTAGTATCTGTCCTTGTCGTTACGGTGTAGGATTCCATCGTTACCCGAGTTACGATAACTTGTCCTCGGTGTAGAATGTGTAGCCGTTGATATAATCGCCTCATAGGTCATCAGTTGTTTCGGCGCTGTGACAAGGCGAATATGAGTTGTTCTTCAGGAAGAATCCTCATGTAAAGATGCAGCGAAGCTTCTGCTTGAACCAACGCGTGAAACATGAGTTGTGCTCTTTGAGTATATCTCCGTCAGTCCTCTGTTGGCCTCGGTCATTGTCGTCTTCTTAATAAAGGTTTGTGCTCTACCGCCCAAGGATGACCACGTCTATGTGTTTAAGCGTAGCGACTAGGTTTGCTCTTTCAAAGTCGGTAGTCGACCCTCGAAATCGACATGCATTTCATGGCGACCCTCATGGTGACCCCATCCTGCGAGCTGCCGAAGTGCTGTTGATGGCAGAGACCAGCGGGGTTCTCGATGCCTAGATAATCGTGCGATGGAGATGCACTCT
The DNA here is from genome assembly GCA_021437245.1 of Aegilops speltoides. Classification (NCBI taxonomy): domain Eukaryota; kingdom Viridiplantae; phylum Streptophyta; class Magnoliopsida; order Poales; family Poaceae; genus Aegilops; species Aegilops speltoides. The sequence continues at coordinate 4,714,603 of CM038146.1, read as the reverse complement.
TGATTGACCCACAGCTATGCTTCCCTGGGCGTGACATGTTCGACGTATCCTTTGATGACACCATATATATATCATGGCTGATGCCGTAACCTCCGAGAAGAAGATGCGGTGGGGAAGTACATCTCAAGCTCGCATAGTATCACCGATCTCTTCTGTAGCCTTCGAGTTGCCTCCGTAATCGACTTAGAGATGGCGTCGAAAAAAGTTGCATAGGCCAAATAGCGTTTCACGGACGATGCGCGTCCATGATCCGTGTGCAATTGGAAGTATCTGCGTCATCGCATTGACAGTGGTGAGACTTCATCGCTGAACCACTTCCCGGCTGGTCTAGGTATCGCTTATCTTCAGCGTAACCGTAAGGAAGTTTTACTCCTAGGAGGCGGTGAAAAACTGCTCGATCTCCTCGACTTGAAGCCTGCAGCGGGAGGGTAGTCATTCCGGTCTTCTTGGCCTTTTGCCTTTGCGGCGACTTTCCGTGTCTTTTAGCCTCATCATCATCATCATCATCATCATTAGCGTGAAGCTCTGCACGATGCTCATTGATTTCAAGTCGCCCTTGCTTTCGGCCCATCTTTGGTCCTCTAGCATGTTGAGCGGGGTACCAGCGGACTCGCACTTTCGTTCGTGATATGCATGACATCAAGGCTGTGAGGCACGGTGGATCTTCGATGCAGCAAGTCGGAAAAGCAGACCTCGTTTTCCATACCCGGCGATGGCTCTGGCGCCTTCGCTTCTTTCGGCGTTGGGCGATCTTTCCAATTTTCAACAGCTTGTCTATTCCCGCGCTCCTCGTGCAGGCGTTTTCGATTCGGTTTCACCATCGAACAGATCCTGCGTTTCCTCCACGGGTCATCGTCGGCGAAGCCACCTTGATGTCCCATGAACCGGATTTTGAACCGGGATCTCTATCTGGCTAGCGATCGTTGTGTCATCCATACCTTACGCATCGGAAAATCCGTGGACTACCTGCCCATGAGATATCATAACAAGAGATAGTCGTGCACCGTCGTGACGATGCGGCTCTCATAGAAATATTCTTTCTGCGGCGTCACGTATTGGTGGCGTTTTCCACGGTGTGTCTAGCTCCTCCTTGGCAGCCCGGATCTGATTGATGTTCCACGGTTGTTTCGGCCCTTCAATTAGCATACTCATGTGATGTACTTCCTCTTCATGCACAACTAGGGGAAGGTTGTACATCCACAAACAACAGAGTGCTATGTGTGCTTCTTTGGCTGGCGGATTGACTCCGCCGGTGCTCGCGCCAACGATGTTCCTTGGATCCTTCCCAAATTAGGTCTTGAAGTTCAGCGCTTGCCAGCGCTCGCATCCTTAGGGTGACTCAGCATCTTGTCTTTTATTTATCTCGGATCATTTCTGTCATCTTCCCTTCTTCTCCTCCCTATCCACGTGCCATGAGAGCTTTTCTACCTTAGGGTCCATGAAATACCGCGCTGACGAGTGATCGGAAAGTACCACACCGATTTTCGAGGAGCTTTCTTCCTCTTCTTGTATCGAGTGGCGCGCTTTACCGGACATATGGTAGACTCAGCGTGCTCGTCCCGATAAATGATGCAATTGTTCATGCACATGGTATTTCACGTCGGTAAATCCGGACACCACGATTTTCTTCGCCTCCTCGGCTGGTGGGGCACTTGTTCCCCTTGGGAAGGCGTTCGTGCGAGAATGACATGTTCTCGTCGAAGCATCGTCGGTCATTTTGTGTTTACCTTCATCTCGAGCCATGGCGTTACTTTCAGGCTGGTATCCTCGGGCTGCATCCTTCATACAATGGAGTAACGCGTCTATCGGTTGATCCAGCTTGGCTTTCTCTCGGCGGCGGACTCTTGCGTTATCCGTCCGCTTGAAGCGACTCTTGAATATGAGGTCCTGCACAGCCTCCATCGTCTGCTCCGCATCTTCATCTTCATGATCATGCCCTTCGTCTTGATCTTCCTCATCATCATATCGACATCTTCTACATGATGTGTGTCTGTTTATCACCGTCGTGATCATGTCCTAGAGATTCTTCGTCTTCTCGCCCGCCCTCGCGGTGGTACTTGTCTTGTTGCCCTTCCTCATTTCTTGCGGCCCGGCCATGGGCGACTTGATAGTCATCTTCATCACCTTGCCACCGATAGCCATCCATGAAACCACGCAAGCGGTGGTCGCACCTGCCGAATCGGGTCGCAATAAGGCTCTTCACTTGCATCTTCGACATGGACATCTTATCTCCGTCTCGTTCTTTTGAAGCATCGGCCTTGGCGGCCAAAAACCTATTCACGATGCCTTCGGTCATCGTGTGGACCATAATACTTGCGGGGAGTGAAACAAGCGATATGTTAGAACCAAGAAAAAATTTGGCATGACCTTCCTAAAATAGGACAAAAAAGAATGCATAGTGCCAAAATTCTGCGAAGCGGAAATGAATCAAAACATTCGGCAAAATATTGGCAACTTCTCATATTTCAAATACCGGTACCTTCAAACACAAACATATATAACACCACAAACACATGCAACACCACAAACATATAAATCTAGCTAGGCCACAAAAAGTGCATGTGCCGTTGTTGGAATGAGCTAGGGAGAAAAAAAGTAGATCTATATCATGAAGATAGCTTTCCCACTTACCTAAAAAAGGTAATTTCACCACTTAATTTTGTTGAATCTATGGTGGAAATGAGGTGAGGAGGAGATGGCGAAAGCTTGGAGAAGGAGGTGGATGGAATGAAGTGGGGAAAGTGAGTGGGTAGGTGTGGGCTGTCGAAAATATCTTGTTGGTCCCGGGTTACTAATGGCGCGCACCGTGGGAAAATCGCCATTAGTAACTCTGATTATAATAAGCGCATGTCGGTGACGATCGCCATTAGTAGTTACAAAAAAGTAAAAATAATAAGTATATATACTAATGGCGCATCACGTCTCGATGCGCCATTACTAGTTTAAACAATTAAGGGACATTTACATTTGTGCTATTTCGAGACCCACTGGATTGCCCTAATTTTTCAGGTATGCTGGTTTTGCCTCTGGTTAGTGTCACTTATGGAAATGCCCTTAGAGCATTCGTCCAGTCAAAAAGGGTGTTGACCGCTATCTGTGTTTGTTGGACATTTTTGATTGTGCTTGATTGGGACCTTTGAAAAAACAAAAATAAAAACCATATCCACTCTCTCACTCAATTACATGTGGACCCATCACGGAAAAAGAAAAAAAAGCTGAAACCATCGGCGTTAAGCCGTGAGAAACCCGGCGGAGAACATGAGGAGCCTGTCCGTGACCAAAGCAGTGATGATTTCATCCTGCGCGCTGGGCTGCTGGGACTCAATGAAGTGGCGGGCGAAGGGGCGGCAGTGTCGGCCATGGCGAGGAGCCGGCCAGTGCAGTCGACATGTGTGGCGGAGAAATTGGAAGGCCGGGGAGAGGATAGAAGGCCTTGAGCGAGGGCCTCACAGCGTGCCAAAGTGGTAGAAAGGACTCCCGAGGCCGATGGCGAGCACATGTACCCGTCTACCATGGCCGGCGAGTGCGGTGAGGAGGGCTGTCTGAAGAAGCTCATCGGCGAGTTATCGGAAGATCCACAATGACATATGGATCTCGGGAATGGTAATTTAGCGTCGAGGGGATCTCGGACGGCGAATCGAAGATGGCGGCCGGCAGACGAGATCCGGCGGAGATAACCCGGTTGAAAAGTTGAAGGGCACCCGATGTCTCAATCTTGGCGTGGTGATTGGCGGCGGGCGTCGGGGACATGGTCGGCCTCTCGGCGACATTAGCGCAGGGAAGCGGCGGTCGAGTAACCGTGGCGACATGCGTCGGCCTTGGCGGAGGAGGATGACCAGCGATGGGCTGGCCTTGCTGGGCCGTCTGGGCCAAAAGGTAGCGTGTCCTTTCTCTTTTATTTTTAATTTCTGTTTTATTTTTCGAGGGCAAAAATGTCGATGAGCCTAGAAAGCGGTCAGCGCCTTTGACTGGGCGATGTGACTCGGAGGGCATTTCCATAAGTGGGACTAACGGCGAGAGGGCAAAACTGAGCCAAAAAATTAGGGCAAAAGCTGAGTAGTGGGTTCAAGTTAGGGGCAGAAATGGAATTGGCCCAACAATTAATGGCGCACTCTGGGCGATCGCCATTAGTAGTTTAAAAAAGAATAAAACAAAATTCTGTAATGGCGCCTTGCAGTGTGCGTTAGTAATTATAGATAGTAATGGCGCATTATGGACGGATCGCCATTGGTATGTAGAAAAATGGAAAAAAATTCATACTAGTGGCGCACCCTGTTTGATGCGCCATTAGTGTCTTCACACTAATGGCGTATCACAAACAGGTGCGCCATTAATAATAGTGGCGCACTGTTTTCACGGTGCGCCATTAGATCAATCCTATCTATAGCCCTTCTAGTAGTGCCTCTCCGTTGTCGGCGTTCTTGATTCTCGAGGTCGATGCTTGGGCTGCGTCACTGGTCGCGGCAGTGCGGAGGGCGAGGATGGCGAGGCGGTGCCACTTAGCACCACGTTGAAGGGGAGCGAAGAAGAAGCGGCTCCTGTTAATATGTATTGATGAGAATATTAATATTGAACTCTTAAAGTTAATGTGGCCTTGTTGCAGCACTTTGGCTATTCTAGTACTAATTAAAAACTAGCTACCATGCTGTTTCTCACAAAACAAAACAAAAAAGATTGAATAAATAACAAAATAATAGGCTAGATTTAATGATTCAATTTCTAGGTATGCCGCAGCGTGCCGTGCGAACACTCCTCATGCATACGTGCGGATAAGGCGCGTCAATCCGGGCCATCGCCGCGAGCGAAGGACCCTTTTGTTAGGGCATCTCCAGCCGCGCCCTCAAGAGCCTTCCAGGCGTTTTTCGGCGCCGTCGCAACCCCGATCGCGCCCAGGGCCGATTTTCGCGGCTTGGGCGAAAACAGCGCCAGCGGACGATTTGAACCAGCGCTGGGGAAGCGCTCGGCGCCCGGCAATTTTTAGCGAAAAAGCGGCGGGCCCGGCGTCAGCGACACGGCTCTCTTCTCGGCCCTTCGTCGTCCTCATCGCCTCGTTCCCTTGGCGAATCAATGCCAAAACTGCCACCGTTGCCGCGGTCAGCTGCGCCATTGATGCCTCACAGGCGGCGATGAACCGGACGGCGTCCCTCGCCCGCCGCAGCGTCACGCAGGTGCGAGCGTGTGGCGGCGCCTCGAGCTATATAATCGCCCGGCGCTACGGCGACTCACACTCTCCGCCGTCGTTGTTCCCCTCCCTCTCCTCTCTCGCCGTCTCGATTCGCACCCATGGCGGCGCTTCCCTGGCGGCAATGGCGGCAACCGGCCGCTGCCATCTTCATGAAAGCGAGGCTCGCCTCGCTACGAGGCAGTACGGTCCCGCCGGTCGGGTGCCGGGTGGAGGATCAGCGAGCGGCGTGCGGTGCCCCGATACCCACCGGCGCGGCGCGGTGTCGCGAGATCGCCGCATCGCTCCGAACCTGCAGCGTGCGGCGAGGAAAACCCGCGGTGCGTCACGACAGCCCGCTTTGGGACCCGTGCCTGCGCCCGTCATGCCCGGCAGCTCGAGGCAACCAGCGGCGTCGTGCCCTCCGGCGACTCAACTCCGCCGGTGGCGTCGGTGGTAGGCGTGCGGCGCCGTTGAAGGCCGTCGCAGGTACGCCGAGGCGGCAACGCGCGCCTCGAGTACCCGCTCCCCTTCCTTCTCACGCCGCCGAAGCTCCACAGGACCGAAGCATGGAAACCGAGGTCCTCCTCCTCGTCCGGCGGCTCTGCCTCCGCCCGTCAGCCGGAGCCCAGGGCACACGGTAGCAGCGCCCGCAGCTCCGGCGTCGCGCCGGCGTAGCGCCTCTCCATCCACCGGCGCCGTCCTCGTCGAGCCCAAGCGAGCCAGCCTCCGAATGCGAGAATAGCCAGCGCGGCTTCTCCAGCAGGCGCCATGCGGTGGCGGCGAGATGACTACCTCGCGAGCGGTCCGGCAGCGCCGGTCTGAAGAAGATCGCCGTCCAAGCGTGGCGCGAGGCGCCCGGCGTCGTGGTCTCGGCGGCGATAGCAACGCCGCCGCCCGGACCGTCAACCAGCTGCGGCAAGAGGAGAGATGCAACAGGCGGCGGAGAGCATATCACGAAGCGGCGGCGACGCGGCAGCAACGGCAGCGATGGCGGCGGTGACTACTGCAGCGATTCTCGGCCTCCTCGGCATGTAGAACGCGTGTCGCAACAATGGCGGCGGCAGGCGGCGGCGGAGCGAGGAGCGGCGAGGTAGCCAGCGTATTTTCTTTTAAAAAATATGTTTAAGTTTGAGCGAACTTCGCCGATGTTTGCATTAAATTTGAGTCGTTTTCGCGTATTTGATTTCTTTAAAACCGTGGGCGCCGATTGGGGGCATCACGCCCCGATCTTGTGATTTAGCGGTGCGCCTCGAGGCGATTTTTGCCCTTCTGAGGGCCAGCGGCTGGAGATGCCCTTAAGCGCTGATAGGCGCCCGGCTTGTCGATTCAAATTTGAGCGGTCTGCGGACCCCTCAATTTATCCATCTGGCCGTCGGATCTGCTCCTTCCTCCCCGTCTGATCGTCTTCTCCTCTCACCCGTTCCCCACGCTCCCACCGCGCATCGCCTCCTGACTCGCCGCCGTTGGGACCGTGGTCGGCGAGCTTTCGGTGGGGTCTCGGCCGTGGCCGTCGAGGATTACATCCACGGCCGCGATGGGCCTCGGCGCACGGTCGCTGTGACGCTTAATCCCCCACCACTGCTGTTCAGCTCGCGGTTCACCATGGGTTGCATCCTGATGTCTGCCTTTGGCTTCTGCGACGTCGGCTATGTCGTAGTTTCCAACAAAAAATCTGAAAACAAACAAAACCTCCAATGGTCAGTTGAAGCAAAAATTAAAAATTACTAGGTTCCAGCAAATAAAAACTCCAGTTCTAGCATAACAAATTCAGTAGGAAAAAGAGCTCTAGTGGTTCCAGCAAAATTTTCTTTTGCCGGTGCCACCAAAAACACCTCACAGGCAAGCGATGGCGACAGTTCCAGCACCATCTCTAGCACTGGCGAACCCAGGTGCAGCCTCGCCCGCTGGTTGTAGCTTGGCCAAGCGTCGGTTGCAGCTCCACCACTAATGGCTACAGCTTCTATAGTAACGGTTGTAGCTCGTCCCCCGCCGGCGGCGGCTGTCGATGCAACTCAAACAAACATCGGTTGCAGCTCTGCCAACCCGAGGTTGTTGTAGCTTTCCGTCGCCGCCGTTGCACCTTCACCAACTCCGGCTTTGCAGATCCGTCGTGGCGGTTGCAACAAATAACCGTGGCCCTCGTCCGCGGCTCGGCCATCAGTTGCATCGACTGCCGCCTCTTCACCACGTGTGTTGCTGCTTTGCTCCGCGCTGGTGGTCGCCATTGCCGGCACCGGTGGTGGTCTTGCAACACTCCGGTGGTCAGCTGTAAAAAGTGGATAGGAGAGAGGATGCGAGAGAAAATGTGGTGCCACGTGCTGGGAAAGGAATGGCTGAGCACCTCCATGAAAGAGATAAGGATAGATGTGCCAAAAGTGATGCGTGAGCCCATGCTACAGGAGCAAAGGGGCGTTGGATTTCTTTTCATCTCACGACGCGCGTGACCGGCCGCCTGATACAAGGGTTTCCCCTTTTCTTTTTGGAAAATGTTTACACATGGACGACGGCCCAATGTTCTGCCAGTCACGCGTGCATTGTGCGATTCAATCCCATCGTCCGTCTCAGACTACGTCTTCTCGCTCGTCTTTCTCTCTCAACTGACTCTCCAGATCGAGAACCCGATGAACCAGCCTCCGCGCAAACCGCTCCCCCTCCTCTGACTCCGCCGGCGGGGCGGCCACCACCACGGATCGGCGCCTGCCCTTGGATATGCAACGGCGAGCCGCCCCCCCATAAGCTCCTATCCCTGCTCCAAACTTGAGGCAATGCCCAGCGAAGCGGAATACTCTGCAACAAAAATTGTACCAGCGATGTTGCGGCCACCACCCTGCCTTTATGAGCAGCGCCATTGCGGCGGCGCTGGAGTGATGCATGCTACGACCGTACTGATTGCAAGCTGGAACCAGCGCCGGGGTTCCACGACAATTTTGCTGCATCGACTCATGGTGGGGCTACGACCTGCGGCGGCGGGGACAACAATATTTTGCTGCAACCGTCATTGGCTTTGCTACAACCGATGAAGAATTTTGCTACATCGACTCATGGCGGAGATGTGACCGGGAACGGGCGGCGGCGTTTTGCTGCAACCGTTGTTGTCTTTGCTACGACCAACGAGTTATTTTGCTACATCCATTCTAATGGAGATGACTGGTAGCCGTCGTTCACGCAACCTTGCGCAGCGTAGCCATCTATCTACAATCAAACATTAACAAGCAAGATACTATCAGTACTAAGTTCATGATAAATTTAAGTTCAATTAATCATATTACTTAAGAACTCCCACTTAGAAAGACATCTCTAGTCATCCAAGTGATCACGTGATCCAAATCAACTAAACCATAACCGATCATCACGTGAAATGGAGTAGTTTTCAATGGTGAACATCTTATGTTGATCATATCTACTATATGATTCACGCCGACCTTTCGGTCTCCGTGTTCGAGGCCATATCTGCATATGCTAGGCTCGTCAAGTATAACCCGAGTATTCTGCGTGTGCAAAACTGGCTTGCACCCGTTGTAGATGGACGAGAGCTTATCACACCCGATCATCACGTGGTGTCCGGGCACGATTTAACTTTGGCAACGGTGCATACTGGGAGAACACTTCTTGATAATTTAGTAAGAGATCATCTTATAATGCTACCGTCAATCAAAGCAAGATAAGATGCATAAAAGGATAAACATCACATGCAAATCAATATAAGTGATATGATATGGTCATCATCATCTTGTGCTTCACGATCCCCATCTTGCAGCACCACCATGATCACCATCGCCACCGCGCGACACCTTGATCTCCATCGTAGCATCGTTGTCGTCTTGCCAAACTTATGCTTCTACGACTATCGCTACCGCTTAGTGATAAAGTAAAGCATTACAGAATGATTGCATTGCATACAATAAAGCGACAACCATATGGCTCCAGCCGATTGCCGATAACTTCGTTACAAAACATGATCATCTCATACAATAAAATATAGCATCACGCCTTGACCATATCACATCACAACATGCCCTGCAAAAACAAGTTAGACGTCCTCTACTTTGTTGTTGCAAATTTTACGTGGCTGCTACGGGCTTAAGCAAGAACCAGTCTCACCTCGATCAAAACCACAACGATATTTCGTCAAATAGACTCCGTTTAACCTTCTCAAGGACCGGCGTAGCCACACTCGGTTCAACTAAAGTGAGAGAGAGGCACCCACCAGTCACCTTTAAGCAACGAGTGCTCGCAGCGGTGAAACCCGTCTCGCGTAAGCGTACGCGTAATGTCGGTCTGGGCCGCTTCATCTCACAATACCGCTGAACCAAAGTATGACATGCTGGTAGGTAGTATGACTTGTATCGCCCACAACTCACTTGTGTTCTACTCGTGCAAAACATCAAACCATAGAAAAACCTAGGCTCGGATGCCACCGTTGGGGAACGTAGTAATTTCAAAAATTTTCCTCGCACACGCAAGATCATGGTGATGTATAGCAACGAGAGGGAGAGTGTTGTCTACATACCCTTGTAGACCCGGCGAAGCGATCACAACGTAGAGGAAGTAGTCGACGTTCTCCTTGCGATCCGACCGATCCGGCGCCGTTACATCGACGCCCCGAGTTCTTGACACACGTACAGCTCGATGACGTCCCTCAGATCGATCCAGCCGAGTGTCGAGGAGAGTTCCACAAGACGACGGCGTGGTGACGATCTTGATGCTTCACGGCGCGGGCTTCGCTTAAGCTTCGCGACGGTATAACCGAGGTGGAATATGGTGGAGGGGCACCGCACACGGCTAAGGAACGATCTCACGATCAACTTGTGTGTTCCAAGGTGCCCCCTGCCCCTATATATAAAGGAGCCAAGGGGAGGGGGCATGGCCAAAGGGTGCGCCAAGGAGTCCTACTCCCTCCGGGAGTAGGATTCCCCCAATCCTAGTTGGACTAGGATTCCTGAGGGGAAAGAGAGAGGGCGGCCCCTTCTCCTAGTCCTAGTAGGACTAGGGAAGGGGGGGCGCCGCCTCCTAGGGCTGCCCTTCTCCTTTCCACTATGGCCCATTGAGGCCCATTTACCTCCGGGGGTTCCAGTAACCTCCGGTACTCGAAAATTCCGTTTTACCGGAACCATTCGAACTCCAAACATGGGCTTCAATATATCAATCTTTATGTCTCGACCATTCCGAGACTCCTCGTCATGTCCGTGATCACATCCGGGACTCCGAACTCCTTCGGTACATCAAAATACATAAACTCATAATAACTGTCATCGAAACCTTAAGCGTGCGGACCCTACGGTTCGAGAACAATGTAGACATGACCTAGAACTATTCACGGTCAATAACCAACAGCGGGACCTGGATGCCCATATTGGTTCCTACATATTCTACGAAGATCTTTGTCGGTCGGACCGCATAACAACATCGTTGTTCCTTTGTCATCGGTATGTTACTTGCCCGAGATTCGATCGTCGGTATCCAATACCTAGTTCAATCTCGTTACGGCAAGTCTCTTTACTCGTTCCGTAATACATCATCTCACAACTAACTCATTAGTTGTAGTGCTTGCAAGGCTTAAGTGATGTGCATTACCGAGAGGGCCCAGAGATACCTCTCCGACAATCGGAGGACAAAACCTAATCTCAAATACGCCAACCCAACATCTGCCTTTGGAGACACCTGTAGTACTCCTTTATAATCACCCGATTACGTTGTGACGTTTGGTAGCACCAAAGTGTTCCTCCGTAAACGGAGTTGCATAATCTCATAGTTACGGGAACATGTATAAGTCATGGATAAAAGCAGTAGCAACATACTAAACGATCGTGTGCTAAGCTAAGGGAATGGGTCATGTCAATCGATCATTCTACTAATGATGTGACCTTGTTAATCAAATAACAACTCCTTGTTCATGGTTAGGAAACATAACCATCTTTGATTAACAAGCTAGTCTAGTAGAGGCATACTAGTGACATGTTGTTTGTCTATGCATTCACACATGTATCATGTTTCCGGTTAATACAATTCTAGCATGAATGATAAACATTTATCATGAAATAAGGAAATAAATAATAACTTTATTATTGCCTCTAGGGCATATTTCCTTCAAATTCCTCCTTGACGGTGCGGAGCGCATTCGGGCGCCGGTCCTTCCTTTGCTTCTTCGGTTGGCTGCCATCTGTGTGTGCGCCGCCATCATCAGTGGTGGCATCCTCGGCGGCACCATCAGTGGTGTCATCCCCGACGCCACTAGGGGTTGTGTAATCAGGATCGGTGTCTTCCACAAGGCCATCATAGCGGTGAGGTTGTTCCTCCATCTCTTGGGACAGCTCCTGAATTGCTTGTCGCCCAACCACCGGCCTCATCGTTGTGGGCCATGTTTCTCTCTAAATAGGAAAAAAGTTTGGTCAAAAAGATGGTTATTGTCAAGGAACAAGATCATGGTCTCATGATTTAGGGTTTGTCGACACCGAGGCACCCTAAAAGCCTAAGCTTTCATCATTTAGGTTCTCATCGACACCGAGGCATCCGGGCAGCCAAGTTAAGTTTTCATCATTTAGGGTTTATCGATGCCGAGGCACCCTAGGTTGGGCCTAATCTTGGCTCTATTGCCACCTATGTTGGGTTTATCATCTAGGGTTTATCGATGCTAAGGATAATTCTAAGTTGGGCCTAATCACTTGGCTCTATTGCCACCTATGATTTAATGCAGCAAGAATGGCAGGCAGTTGATCCTACTTAACTAAGTACTAAGATAGCCGGCCCATGCATTAGTCGCAGGTACCCCATATGTCCTATTTTTAGCAAAGTCATGCTAAAATTCACGGAAAATTTCAGCATGACCTTTGCTGAAAATAGGACATATGGAGTACCAATTTGCTTGAACGGAAGTTAATCGACATTCCGCAAACTCAAGGGCCTCTCGGGTACTGCAAATTCATCACGACACGATGGTCGGAGACAAAACCCAGCCACAGACCATATGGTCCTCTGCTTTCATATGGACAAAAATCAGCTCAACTTATGTGAGCTTCCATTCCAGATATAATATGTCTCCCAACAAAAAATCATCAATAGTTTAGCAAGTCTGTACAAACACGTAAAGAATGACAAATGTATTTTTACAGATCATGGCTCGTAGGTCTCTGCTTAACGGTGATAAGTCAACGACAAGGAACATCAAGCTTATTACAAAATCTCTTAGAACCTTATGAGAGTATGTACATATATAGATTTTGTTTACTAGCTTGGCACATGTCAAGTCTCACTTGCAGTGCACATTTTTCTTTCAAAGCATACCTCTTTCTTTCAGCTATCTATATATCTTGTTCTATGTTGCATTTTAATTCTGATGTTAACAAGAGTGTTTGTCAAAAGGAAAAAACAAAGTTCATGGCAGTGTAGCTAGCTTCTCATGCATCCCTCTTATCATCTAGCTAGCTAACTCTTGAATCCATGGGTGTCCAAGATTTTCTTTATAATTATTAGTATATCATCGTATGAACAGATAAATCTTAAAAAAAATTATGAGCAGAGAGAAAAAGAATGGAAAGAACAGTAGCAGTAGTACTACTACTAGCTAGCTAGCTAGCTGGTACTGATCTAGCTTCTGCATGCATTTCTCTGAATTTTGTTATACTTAAACACCACAAGGAATTATACTTTGTCATAGCTATTAGTCTTTGGACTAAGGGGCACTAGCACACTAGTAAGTGATAGGCAACCATCCTACATGGAAATGTGAAGAGTTACATGGATGAGTACCAGCTCTAAGTGAAGGCTCAATGAATTAAAGATCAACCGACTGAAGTTGCCCAAACCTGCAAGGAAAAGAGAGAATAATGATTTCGAACTGCTTCTGATGGCATACATAAGCATAAGTTCAGTCCCCAAATCAAGTACTCCATCGATTGGGATACTACTCTAGATTAGTGTAGCCACTATCTAACAAAAATTTCAGAACTGAATTTCAGAGTACTCTAAATGTTGTGTGCCCTAGTATTTCTGTGTCCCCTTGCATTTCTATAACATTTAGTAGCATGACAATTTTATCATGTTGAAAAAAATTCAGTAACGTGAATTTGGCTAAGCCAAGCATGATCTTGCTTGCATTGCCGCCTTTGCTACATGAAGCAATAGGGTAGGTTCAGTTTCACCAATTTTTGAAACTATACATCATTTGCTGAATTTTTGCTCTACATCACTTGCTCTTTGTAAATTATTGCATATATCCAAAGGACTGAATTTTTGAAACTATAGGTGAACCTCTTCAGGAAACGCAAAAAAGTTAACTGAAACTATCTAAAATGGTTAAATCCACTTGATGCTTACCTAATGCAGGCCAATAGAATGAAATGAACTACGAATTTGTTCTCTGAAATACATGTAGGCCAACAGAGAGGATGTTCTTACAAGGGAGCAAGAAGCCTGCCGCCATGGCCCTAGGGTTTGCAGGTGAGGGGGTGGAGGAGAAGGGAGGAATCACCATGCATAGGTTGGGGAGGGAGGAAGGATGGAGAGGGAGGAAGGAGGAAGGAGGAGAGGTACTGGCGGCGCGCCGATCGCGGAGGGGTCGGGTCGGGCTTGGGGTCGGGTCGGCGGCGTCGTCGTCGAAGGATGCCTCGATTGGCCGTGGGAAGGCCGGGCGTGATCGTCGTCCCGCCCCGCACTGCGCGTCCCGGATGAGGAAGACGCCAAGGCCGAAGCTCCGGCAGCGGCCAAGATCGGGGCGACGGCGCTGGGGCGACGGCGCGGGGGCAAAGTTAGGTCGAGTGGGGGGGATCTGGCGAGGAGGGAGAGAGGCCGAGGGAATAGGTGGAGGAAGCTTAATTGCGCACCACACGCAGTGCGCCATAAATCTGATTGTTCTAATGGCGCACCACCCTCGGTGCGCCATTAGAATTTTGTTTTAACCTAGCCTAGTAGCCATATCTACAGCCCAACCCTATCTACAATAGAACCCACCCACTAGCCTTGACTGGTTAGCACGCAAGACACACACACGGGAGGTCCCGGGTTCGATTCCTGTGATCCCCAATATTTTTTATGCATTTTAAATGGTGTTTTTAATATTTATTTGTGTTTAAATATGTTCAAACTTGTTTAAATCATAACAGTAATATTTTTATGCATTTTAAATGCTGTTTTTATATTTATTTGTGTTTAAATATGTTCAAACTTGTTTAAATTATAACAGTAATATTTTTTATAAAAATAGTAAAAAAATTTAAAAATATGTTCAAAAAGTCTTGGTCTTGGGGGCCGGGTGCTCCGGCGGTGGAGCGGGGGAGGGTTGCGATGGGTGGAGCTAGCGGGGGAGGGTGCGGGTGCGATCGAGATGGAGGGGGATCGAGATCGAGATGGAGGGGGAATCGAGATCAAGTGTCCTCATGAATTCAAAAGTGCCCATGAAATTTAAAAATATTCATGATATCAAAAGTGCCCATGAAATACAATCGAGAAATGAAGACTACGATTTAAATACAATCGGTCTTAGCTAGCTATCTGTTCACAATCTTCTTGCCCTTCTTTTTCGCAAACGGAGTTCTTCTGTGGAACGGACGTCCTTTAGGTAGGGTGGTCCTGCTTCTTCTTGTGGTGTGTGCTGCTACTTCATCGTCGTCGTCATGTTCGATCTTGGTCGCCAGATTGTCAAGTCTTGCTCATTGGCTACTCCATCCATTCCGATTATCTTCCTTTTGCCTCTCCTCACGACAACACGACCGGGCTTTGGCGGGTCGGTAATGAAGAAACATTGGTCCACTTGGGAAGCCAGTACCCATGGCTCATTTTTCGGTGACGCTTATACCATGGTCTTGGATTTGGCTTCGTATAACCATGGTGGTGAAATACCGTCTTCTTTTATGACGTTTTGGCCCATCGACACGGAACATCGGGACCTTCTCTCCAACAGTAGCTCAGCTCCCAGATCTCCTCGATCCTTCCGTAGTATCTGTCCTTGTCGTTACCGGTGTAGGATTCCATCGTTACCCCGGAGTTCTGATAACTTGTCCTCGGTGTAGAATGTGTAGCCGTTGATATCGTACGCCTCATAGGTCATCAGGTTGTGCTCGGCGCCCTGTGACAAGGCGAATATGAGTTGTTCTTCCGCGGAAGAATCCTCATGTAAAGGGTACGACGAAGCTTCGCTTGAACCAACGCGTGAAACATGAGTTGTGCTCTTTGAGTATATCTCCGTCCGTCCTCTGCTTGGCCTCGGTCATTGTACGCCTTCTTAATAAAGGTTTTGTGCTCTACCGCCAAGGATCGACCACGCCTATGTGTTGTAGCGCGACTAGGTTTGCTCTTTCAAAGTCGGCGAGTCGACCCTCGAAGTCGACATGCATTTCGCGGCGACCCTCATGGTGACCCCATCCTGCGAGCCTGCCGAGGTGCCTGTTGACGGGCAGACCAACGGGGTTCTCGATGCCTAGATAATTCGTGCAGTAGGAGATGCACTCTTCGGTCAGAAAGCCCCTCGCTATGCTTCCTCTCGACGTGACATGTTGCGAACGTATCCTTTGATGACACCACTCATCCTTTCGAACGGCATCATGCTGTGTGCAGACGCCGCCCGAGTTGGATGATATCCTCCACTATATGGACCAGCTGATGCACCATAACGTCGAAGAATGCGGGCGGGAAGTACATCTCAAGCTCGCATAGTATCACCACGATCTCTTCCTGTAGCCTTCTGAGTTGCCTCACGCCAATCGACTTCCGAGAGATGACGTCGAAAAAGTTGCATAGGCCAAATAGCGTTTCACGGACGTGCGCGTCCATGATCCCACGTATTGCAATTGGAAGTATCTCGTCATCAAGACGTGATGGCGTCGTGAGACTTCATCCCGCTGAACTTCGCTTCACTGGGTCTAGGTATCTGCTTATCTTCCCAGCAGAATCAGAAGGAAGTTTTACTCCTAGGAGGCGGTGAAAACTGCTCGATCTCCTCGACTTAGAGTGAAGCACGCGGAGGGTAGTCATTTCCGGTCTTCTTGGCCTTTTGCCTTTGCGACGACTTTCCGTGTCCTGCTTCATCATCATCATCATCATCATCATTAGCGTGAAGCTCCCCGCTGATGCTCATTGATTTCAAGTCGCCCTTGCTTTCGCCCATCTTTGGTCCTCTCTAGCATGTTGAGCAGGTACCAAGCAGACTCTCGCACACGTTCTTCGTGATATGCATGACATCAAGGCTGTGAGGCACACGGTGGATCTTCCAGTACGGCAAGTCCCAGAAAACAGACCTCGTTTTCCATACCTTCAGCAACGGCTCTGGCGCCTTTCGCTTCTTTCCCGGCAGTGGGCAGTCTTTCCAATTTTTCAACAGCTTGTCTATTTCCTCGCCGCTCCTCGTACACGGGCGTTTTCGGGGTTCGGTTTCACCATCGAACAGATCCTTGCGTTTCCTCCACGGGTCATCGTCGCGAAGCCACCTTCGATGTCCCATGAACACGGTTTTCGAAGACCCGGGATCTCTATCTAGCTGGCGATACGTTGTGTCATCCATGCACCTTACGATCCGTAAAATCCGTGGACTACCTGCCCCGCGAGATATCCGTAAATCGAGATAGTCGTGCACCGTCGTGAGCAAAGTGCGGCTCTCATAGGGAAATATTCTTTCTCTGCGGCGTCCACGTATTGGTGGCGTTTTCCACAGTGTGTCTAGCTCCTCCTTCAGCAGCCCCAGATCTGATTGATGTCGTTCCTCGGTTGTTTCGCCCTTCAATTAGCATACTCATGTGAATGTACTTCCTCTTCATGCACAACTAGGGGGAAAGGTTGTACATCCACACAAACACAGGCCAGGTGCTATGTGTGCTTCTTTGGCTGCCAAACGGATTGACTCCATCGGTGCTCGCGCCCAACACGATGTTCCTTGGATCCTTCCCAAATTCTGGGTCTTCGAAGTTCAACGCTTGCACCGCTCGCATCCTTAGGGTGACTCAAAGATCTTGTCTTTTTATTTATCTCCGGATCATTTCTGTCATCTTCCCGCTTCTTCTCCTCCCTATCCACGTGCCAACGCAGGAGCTTTTCTACCTTAGGGTCCGCGAAATACCGCTGCAGACGAGGAGTGATCGGAAAGTACCACACCGATTTTCGAGGAGCTTTCTTCCTCTTCTTGTATCGAGTGACGCCAAGACACCGGACATATGGTAGACTCCGCGTGCTCGTCCCGATAAATGATGCAATTGTTCATGCACACATGGTATTTCACGTGCGGTAAATCCAGAGGACACACGATTTTCTTCGCCTCCTCGAAACTGGTCGGGCACTTGTTCCCCTTGGGAAGACGTTCGTGCGTAATGACATGTTCTCGTCGAAGCATCGTCGGTCATTTTGTGTTTTACCTTCATCTCCGAGCCATGAGCGCTACTTTCAGCTGGTATCCTCGGCCTGCATCCTTCATACAATGGAGTAACCGCGTCTATCTCCAGTTGATCCAGCTTGGCTTTCTCTCGGCGGCAACTCTTGCGTTATCCGTCCGCTTGAGAAGCAGCTCTTGAATATGAGGGTCCTGCACCCAGCCTCCATCGTCGTCCGCTCCGGCATCTTCATCTTCATGATCATGCCCTTCGTCTTGATCTTCCTCATCATCATGTACGACATCTTCTACATGATGATCGTACAAGATCACCGTCGTGATCATGTCCTAGAGATTCTTCGTCTTCTCGCCCGCCCTCGCCGCGGTGGTACTTGTCTTGTTGCCCTTCCTCATTTCTTGCCCGGCCCCGGCCATGGACGACTTGATAGTCATCTTCATCACCTTGCCACCGATAGCCATCCATGAAACCACGCAAGAGCAGGTGGTCACGCACCTGCCCGGAATCCGGGTCCGCAATAAGGCTCTTCAGCTTGCATCTTCGACATGGACATCTTATCTCCGCCTCGTTCTTTTGAAGCATCTCGGCCTTCGCGGGCTCAAAAACCTATTCACGATGCCTTCACCATCGTGTGGACCATGGTCGTCATGGGTAGAGCAAAACGATATGTTAGAACCAAGAAAAATTTGGCATGACCTTCCCTAAAATAGGACAAAAAGAATGCATAGTGCCAAAATTCTCGCGAAACGGAAATGAATCAAAACATTCCGCAAAATATTGGCAACTATCGCATATTTCAAATACCGTACCTTCAAACACAAACATATATGCAACACCACAAACACATGCAACACCACAAACATACATAAATCTAGCTAGGCCACAAAAAGTGCATGTGCACGTTGTTGGAGCGAGCTAGGGAGAAAAAAAGTAGATCTATATCATGAAGATAGCTTTCCTTACTTACCTATCAAAAAAGGTAATTTCACCACTTAATTTTGTTGAATCTATGGTGGAAATGAGGTGAGGAGGAGGAGATGGCGAAAGCTTGGAGAAGGAGGTGGATGGAATGAAGTGGGGAAAGTGAGTGGGTAGGTGTGGGCTGTCGAAAATATCTTGTTGGTCCCGGGTTACTAATGGCGCACCGTAGGAAAATGCGCCATTAGTAACTCCTGATTACTAATGGCGATCACCGACGATCGCCATTAGTAGTTTTGCAAAAAAGTAAAAATAATAAGTATATATACTAATGGCGCATCACGTCTCAGTGCGCCATTACTAGTTTAAACAATTAAGGGACATTTACATTTGTGCCCCTAACTCGAACCCACTACTCAGATTTGCCCCTAATTTTCAGGTATGCTCAGTTTTGCCCCTCTGCCGTTAGTGTCACTTATGGAAATGCCCTTCCGAGCCGTTACCGTCCAGTCAAAGGGTGTTGACCGCTATCTGTGTGTTTGTTGGACATTTTGCCCCTGATTACATGTGTCACTTACAGGTGGGACCCACTGAAGAAAAACAAAAATAAAAACCATATCCACTCTCTCACTCAATTACATGTGGACCCATCACAGAAAAAAGAAAAAAACTGAAACCATCGGCGTTAAGCCACCGGCGAGCCACGACAGAGGGCATGGGAGCCCTGTCCGGCGACCAAAACGGTGATGATTTCATCCTGCGCGCGCCTGGGCCTGCTCGGACTCAAACTGAAGTGGCAGGGCGAGAAGGGACGGCCGGAGTGTCGGCCATGGCCGAGGCCAGCGGCGGCGCAGGTCGAAGCATGGTGGCGGAGGGGCTGGAAGGCACGGGGGAGAGGGGATAGAAGGCACTGGGAACAGGGCCTCACCGCGTGCATGCCAAAGTGGTAGAAAGGACTCCCGAGGCCCGATGGCGAGCACATGTACCCCGTCTACGGCCGCCGGAGCGAGGTGCGGTGAGGAGGGGGCTGTACGAAGAGGAGCTCATCGGCGAGTTGTCTGGAAGATCCACAATGACATATGGATCTCAGGAATGGTAATTTAGCGTCAGGGGATCTCGGACGACGGCGAATCGAAGATGGCGGCCGACGGACAGATCCGGCGGAGATGGCTTCGGTTGAAAAGTTGAAGGGCACCCGATGTCTCAATCTTCGGCGTGGTGATTCCCAGCTTGACGGCGGGCATCGGGGACATGGCGGTGCGGCCTCTCGACGACATTGGCCACGGGAGCGGCGACGGTCAGGTGAGCACGTGAGCGACATGCCGTCGGCCTTGGCAGAGGGGGAGGATGACCAGCCAGTGGGCTGGCCTTGCTGGGCCGTCCTGGGCCAAAAGGTAAGCGTGTCCTTTCTCTTTTATTTTTTAATTTCTGTTTTATTTTTTCCAGGGGCAAAAATGTCCAGTAGACGCCTAGAAAACGGTCAACGCCCTTTGACTGGACGGTAACGGCTCGGAGGGGCATTTCCATAAGTGGGACTAACGGCAGAGGGGCAAAACTGAGCATACCCAAAAATTAGGGGCAAAACTGAGTAGTGGGTTCAAGTTAGGGGCAGAAATGGAATTGGCCCAACAATTAATGGCGCACTCTGAGACGATGCGCCATTAGTAGTTTTGCAAAAAAAAGAATAAAACAAAATTTACAGTAATGGCGCACTGCCTGGTGCGCCATTAGTAGTTATAGATAGTAATGGCGCATTATGGACCAGATGCGCCATTAGTATGTATAGAAAAATGGAAAAAAAATTCATACTAGTGGCGCACCCTGTTTACGGTGCGCCATTAGTGTCTTCCACACTAATGGCGTATCACAAACAGGTGCGCCATTAGTATATAGTAGTGGCGCACTGTTTTCACGGTGCGCCATTAGAATCAATCCTATCTATAGCCCTTTTCCTAGTAGTGCCTCTCCGTTGTCGAGCGTTCTTGATTCTCGAGGTCGATGCTTGGGCTGCGTCACTAGGTCGCGACGGTGCCGGAGGACGAGGATGGCGAGGCCGGGTGCCACGGCACCACGTTGGCCGCGGCCGGTGAAGGGGACGAAGAAGGGCGGCTCCCTGTTAATATGTATTGATGAGAATATTAATATTGAACTCTTAAAGTTAATGTGGCCTTGTTGCAACGCACAGGCGCTATTCTAGTACTAATTAAAAACTAGCTACCATGCTGTTTCTCACAAAACAAAACAAAAAAGATTGAATAAATAACAAAATAATAGGCTAGATTTAATGATTCAATTTCTAGGTATGCACGACGCGTGCACGTGCAGACACTCCTCATGCATACGTGCGGATAAGACGCGTCAATCCACGGGCCATCGCACGAACGAAGGACCCTTTTGTTAGGGCATCTCCAGCCGCGCCCTCAAGAAGGCCTTCCCAGGCGTTTTTTTCGCGCCGGCGCCGATAAAACGGCCCAGTCGCGCCCCCAGGAGCCCGATTTTCGCCGGCTTGGGCCGAAAACAGCGCCGGCGGACCCAGTTTGAACCCGGCGCGCTGGGGGCGCTCGGGGGCGCCGGGCGAATTTTTTTAGCGCGAAGAAGCCGCGGGCCCGCCGCGTCAGCGACACGGCTCTCTTCTCGGCCCTTCGTCGTCCTCATCGCCTCGTTTCCCGCGGCGAATCAATGCCAAAGCTGCCACACGTTGCCGCGCCGGTCAGCCTGCGCCATTGATGCCTCACGGGCGGCGCAGTGAAGACCGGACGACGCGCGTCCCTCGCCCGCCACGCGTACGCACGGTGCCAGCGTGTGGGCGGCGCCTCAGGCTATATATGATGCGCCCCGGCGCACACGGCGACTCACACTCTCCCGCCGTCGTTGTTCCCCCTCCCTCTCTCTCTCGCGCGTCTCGCCGCACCATGGCCGAAGCGCT
The DNA here is from genome assembly GCA_021437245.1 of Aegilops speltoides. Lineage (NCBI taxonomy): Eukaryota > Viridiplantae > Streptophyta > Magnoliopsida > Poales > Poaceae > Aegilops > Aegilops speltoides. The sequence continues at coordinate 4,693,287 of CM038146.1, read as the reverse complement.
TCGGCGACAATACGCGGGCGAACGGCTTCGGCCGCTGCCATCTTCATGAAGACGAGGCTCGCCTCCTTTACGAGGCCGAGTACCCGGTCCCGCCAGACATGCGGGTGCCCGGGGCGTGGAGGATCAGCGCGGGCGGCGTGCCGGTGCCCCCGATACCCACCGGCACGGCGCGGTGTGCGGAGATCGCACGCATCCGCTCGAACCTGCCGCGTGCGGCGAGGGAGGGGCCACGGTACGTCCCTGACAGCCCGCTTTGGGACCCGTACTTCTGCCGCCGTCATGCCCAGCAGCTCGAGGCAACCAACGGCGTCGTGCCCTCCGGCAGGCTCAACTCCGCCGGCTGGCGTCGGTGGTGGGGCGTGCCCGGGCGCACGTTGGAGGCCGTCCTTGAGTACATCGAGGGCGGCAACACGCCGCGCCTCGAGTACCCCGCTCCCCCTTCCTTCTCACGCCGGGAAGCTCCACACCCCGAGGCGCATGGAGACCGGGGTCCTCCTCCTCGTCCGGCGGCTCGCCTGCCTCCGCCCGTCAGCCGGAGCCCTGGGCACACCGTAGCCGCACGCACCCGCAGCTCCGGCGTCGCGATCGGCGCCTAACGCCTCTCCATCCACCGCCGCTTGCCCTCGTCGAGCCCAAGCCGGAGCCCGGCCTCCCCGCGGAGTACGAGGAGATAGCCCGGCGCGGCTTCTCCGACGAGGACGCCATGCGGTGGGCGCGGGATGACTACCTCCGCGACGAGACGGTCCGGCAGCGCCGGGCCCTGGAGGAGATCGCCGTCCGCAAGCGTGGGCGCGAGGACGCCCACGGCGTCGTGGTCCTCGACAGCGATGACGACGACGCCGCCGCCCCCGGACCGTCCAACCCGCTGCGCCAACCGGGGGAGGGATGCAACAGGGACGGCGGAGGCATATGCAGGGGCGGCGGCGACCGCGACGACGACGACGATGGCGGCGGTGACTACACGCGGTTCTACGGCCTCCTCGGCATGTAGAACCGCGTGTGCGGCGAGGCGGCGAGGCGGCGGGCGGCGAGGCGGGCGGCGAGGGAGACGGCGGGGGTAGCCCGCGGTAGTTTTTTTCTTTTTAAAAAAAATATGTTTAAGTTTGAACGAACTCGCCGATGTTTGCATTAAATTTGAGTCGTTTTGCGCCGTATTTGATTTCTTTAAACGAACCGTGGGCGCCGCGATTGGGGGGCATCACGCCCCCAGTGCGCGGTTTAGCGCCGGTGCGCCTCCAGGGGGCGATTTTTTGCCCTTCCTGAGGGCCAACGGCTGGAGATGCCCTTAGGCGCTGATAGGCGCCGGCTTGTCGGTTCAAATTTGAGCCGGTCACAACGGACCCCTCCAATTTATCCATCTACAGCCGTCGGATCTGCTCCTTCCTCCCCGTACAGTCGTCTTCTCCTCTCACACCCGTTCCCCACGCTCCCACACGCACAGCATCGCCTCCCCTGACTCGCCGCCGTTGGGACCGTGGTCGACGAGCTTCGGTGGGGTCTCGGCCGTGGCCGTCAGGATTGCATCACGGCCGCCAGTGGGCCTCCCAGCGCACGGTCACCAACGAACGCAACTTTAATCCCCCACCCTGCTGTTCCAGCTCGCGGTTCACCATGGGTTGCAGCATCCCCTGATGTCTGCCTTTGGCTTGCAGCGGCCGTCGGCTTGTATCGTAGTTTCCAACAAAAAAAATCTGAAAACAAACAAAAACCTCCAATGGTCAGTTGAAGCAAAAAATTAAAAAATTACTAGGTTCCAGCAAATAAAAACTCCAGTTCTAGCATAACAAATTCAGTAGGAAAAAGAGCTCTAGTGGTTCCAGCAAAATTTTCTTTTGCCGGTGCCACCAAAAACACCTCACAGGCAAACGATGGCGACAGTTCCAGCACCATCTCTAGCACTGGCGAACCCGCGGGTGCAGCCTCGCCCCGCTGGTTGTAGCTTGGCCAAACGTCGGTTGCAGCTCCACCACTAATGGCTACAGCTTCTATAGTAACCGGTTGTAGCTCGTCCCCATCGGCACGACGCTGTCAGATGCAACTCAAACAAACATCGGTTGCAGCTCTGCCAACCCGAGGTTGTTGTAGCTTTCCGTCGCCGCCGTTGCACCTTCACCAACTCCGGCTTTGCAGATCCCGTCGTAGCCGGTTGCAACAAATAGCCGTGGCCCCTCGTCACGGCTCGGCCATCGGTTGCATCGACTGCCGCCTCTTCACACACGTGTGTTGCTGCTTTGCTCCCGCGCTGGTGGTCGCCATTGCCGGCACCGGTGGTGGTCTTGCAACACTCCGGTGGTCAGCTGTAAAAAGTGGATAGGAGAGAGGATGCGAGAGAAAATGTGGTGCCACGTGCTAGGGAAAGGAATGGCTGAGCACCTCCCATGAAAGAGATAAGGATAGATGTGCCAAAAAGTGATGCGTGAGCCCATGCTACAGGAGCAAAAGGGGCGTTGGATTTCTTTTCATCTCACGACACGCGCGTGACCGGCCGCCTGATACAAGGGTTTCCCCTTTTCTTTTTGGAAAATGTTTACACATGGACGACGGGCCCAATGTTCTGCCAGTCACGCGTGCATTGTGCGATTCAATCCCATCGTCCGTCTCAGACTACGTCTTCTCGCTCGTCTTTCTCTCTCAACTTCCTGACTCTACTCCAGATCGAGAACCCGATGAACCAGCCTCCGCGCAAACCGCTCCCTCCCTCCTCTGACTCCACGCCGGCGAGACGGCCACCACCACGGATCGACGCCCTGCCCTTGGATATGCAACGGCGAGCCGCCCCCCGCCCCATAAGCTCCTATCCCTGCTCCAAACTTCGAGGGCAATGCCCGCGAAGCGGGATACCCTCTGCAACAAAAATTGTACCAGCGATGTTGCGAGCGGCCACCACCCACTGCCTTTATGAACGACGCCATTGCGAGCGACGCTGGAGTGATGCATGCTACGACCGTACTGATTGCAAGCTGGAACCAGCGCCGGGGTTCCACGACAATTTTTGCTGCATCGACTCATGGTGGGGCTACGACCTGCGACGGCGGGGACAACAATATTTTGCTGCAACCGTCATTGGCTTTTGCTACAACCGATGAAGAATTTTGCTACATCGACTCATGGCGGAGATGTGACCCGGGACGACGGCGACGGCGTTTTTTGCTGCAACCGTTGTTGTCTTTGCTACGACCAACGAGTTATTTTGCTACATCCATTCTAATGGAGATGACTGGTAGCCGTCGTTCACGCAACCTTGCGCAGCTAGCGTCCAATGTGGTTGAAAAAGCTTCAACCGACGTGGGAAGAGGCTTCAAGCGCGCGAAAAACACTTCAACGAGGTGTGAGTGCTGACGCTGAGAGCGGTGCATGGCGGCACGGTGGTGCTGCTACGGACGTGCTACAACGGCAGCACAGTGGTGCTGCGATTTGCTGCGGCAAGTGTTTTTGCTAGAACCGTCATAAGCAGTGCTATAAACCGGCACAGCGATTTGATGCGACCGGCTAGGACGGCCACGAGCGACATCTTTCATCGGAGCTCAAAGGCCAGGTTCTACGACCGGCACCACGGCTTGCCGGAGCCATCCGCGGTGGTAGCTGCAATCGGCAACGGCCGTAGTTGAAGTCGCTGCCGGCGATGCTGCAACCTCCGGACGAGGAATCTGCAAATATAGATGGTGCGGCAACAATTATGTGCATGTTTTTTTCTTTGAGCGGTACTGCGACGGGGGGGGGCGGCAGTCGACCTTTCCCTTTTGTTTTTCCATCATGTACGGGTGAGAGGTGGACGCAAAAAACGATTCAATCAAACGGCTGTTAATTAATGCTTTGCCCCAGATCGATCGGTCGACCGGCGCCTATCACTGGCCTTTCTTTTTGGCATAACCCTTTCTTTCTTCACCTGAAAGAAAGAAAAGCGATTCATGTATTAGCTAGCTAGCTAGCTAGGTAAGGAGACGTACGCCGCAGACCATCGCTTGCCTGTTGTCTTAATAAAAACCTAGCGAGCTCTCTGCTTGACCGGCGGCGGCGCCGTACCTTTCAGCGCCATCCATGGCGATGGCGTCAGTCGAGTGGTCCGATCTCCCTCACGATCTCCTCCGCGAGGTCTGCGCCAAGGTCCCCGGCTCGCTCCACCGCATCCGCTTCGCCGCCGTATGCAGGTCGTGGCGAGCAGCTGCGCCGCCCGCCGTCCCGTGGCTCCTCTTCTCCCGGTCAATCGCCGACGACAGGGAAATCAGGTGCCTGTACTGCCCCGAGGATGGCACCGTCTTGCGCATCCCGCTCCCAAGCGAGGCGATTGGCAAGTGTTCTGAATTTGTGGGAGCTTACGACGGCGGTTGGGTGGCTGCGCTTGGGCACAAGATGCAGCTTGCGGTCTTCAACCTCTTCTCTGGCGCCCAGGTACGGCTCCCCACAGAGGTCGTGATTGGTTTTATCCGAAAGGTTGTCTTCTCTGAATCCCCCACCTCAAGCGCCAGCATTCTCGCCGCCATCACACATGGATATGACGTCGCCCTCTGCAGGATTGCTTCTCCGGACGGTGGGTGGACGGTGAAACACCTTCATCAAATGAGGCCACTAGACATCGTATTTTCCAATGGGCAGCTATATGGCCTCACCATCTGCATGAACCTGATCAAGTTCGAAATACATGTGAAAAAAGACGGGTTAATCACCTTCCAACCCCACCGGCTGCCTGTCCGATTGAGTAGCGGCCCTACTGTGTGCCCCAACAACGTCATTGAGCTGCATGGCAAGTTGGCGATGGTGGTCACGTACTGTAGCCCATCGCATGCCACCTTCGACGAGCCTCTCTTCATGGTCTTTGTGCTTGCTGACGACTTGACGCCAGAGTATGCTCACAGGTGGGAGAAGGTAACAAGCTTGGGTGAATACGCACTATTTTTAGGAAAAACATGGTCCAAGACGGTGTACGTGCCGACATCTCAGAGCGGCAAGGTGCAAAGAAGTTGCATCTACACCAATGATCGAATGTGCTCTACAAAGTCGGACGACAATGGTAAACATATATATCCTATGCAGTATGAAAACCGTGACAATGTCATGTGGCGGATCAAATCACCGGTATCTTATGTAGTTGATCGCTCTGGCATGTGGGTTCTCCCTCTGAATATCTAGTTGTCTGGCTAGCATGGCATATTTAGCTTTATATTATCCCTAACGTACAAAGTAAACCTTTACCATGAATGGGGCCACCAAAATTATGGACATAACTACAGTATAAACAAAGTCATATTTTAACTACTCCCTCCTTTCCGGTTTATAGGGCTCAATTCAAAAATCTCACCAACCAAGATAGATGGTAAGTGGTGGCAGGGCCGGCCCAGTGTTTCGGGAGGCACTATGCTATCCATGTGCTTCCTTATATGCTTTGTATACTGAACAAGCCAGTAGTCGATGCGTCCGAGAGTGCGTCATGAACCGACATGTCAAATTCAAAGCTCCATTGAAATGTGAAAGCAAGTTGTATGACGTAGAGAAAATCCAGCGTCCATGGAAGCATGAAACAAGTTGTATAAAGCAGGAAAAAGAATATAGCTTAGTCACATTACACGCCGAAAAATATGTACAATATATCAGTGTATTTTGTTTGCTATGCATAGACAATACAAGGACCAACATGGAATTTCTCCCAACAGAAAAAATATATTAGTTTCCATCAATAGGACATTCCTTCTCGTGATATTAGAATCTGCTTCCGAAGAAAATATGTTTTGCATCCAAATAAATCAAAATTTTCTTCAACTTGAACCAGGTGCTAGCACATTGTCTCTAGTGTGGGCAATATCATCAAAAACCTCTAATCTTATCCAACTACGATCTCGCTGGGCATGGCATGGCCACGGGCTGCTTTGTGTCTTCTACACCACCATAAATGTCGCACATACTGCTTGAGGCTATGGCCACTACGTCATCAAGGGTGCCGCCGAGCAGAACCCACAGATGGTTCGATCACCTATATTCCAAAAAGGTTACAGAAAATGGTTGCACTATGGAAGCAAAGCTCCGTTAAAAAATTATGGAAGCAAATTATCATGTGGTGCAAAACCACTGTATATTAGAAGCACACATAAGAAATAAGAGACGGGTTGCTCTACCACAATATAAATGACAGGATGTATTGCACAAATGTGAGAAGCACATTTGTAGTGGTAGTGACTCTACATGGAAGAATGAAAGCTATGAAGTAAACAAGTGATGCTATCACAAGTTCACAACACACATGCGACTTAGTGGAAGCATAGAAATTTTAAACTGTGTATTATCATACTTGCCACCAAGTGAAGGTGTAGAAAATTCATGATCAACAAACCATTTTTTATGAGTTAGGACATAGGTTGTAGCGCAGGAAACATAGAAAGACGATTACAGTGTAGAACCACAGAGGTATGAAGTTGGATAATAATGCAAATGGGCATTGTTAGTGTTGGGTCAAAGCATGTAATTTCGAAAAATAATACCAAAAAAATTGCCACCAACTGTGGATGCATATATTTGGAAGTTCCTATCTAACAGCATTTGGCTGGAATGTTTCCACGGAAGCATACTGACAAACAAACCTTTTAACAGTAATTCTAACAAACAACCCTTGGTACTTATATTTGGTATGATGATGCTTCCTTTTTCCTAGATGGATGAAGCTGGGAAATAATACAAATGGTGCATTATTAGTGTTGGGTGGAAGCATGTAACTTCAAAAAATGAAACCAAAAAATTTGTCGCCAACTACAGATGCATATATTTGGAAGCTCCCATCTTATTGGTTGGAATATTTGAACGAAAGTATACTAACGAACATGGATTTTAGCAGTACATCTAAAAAACAATCATCGATGCATATACTTGGTACGACCATGCTTCCATTTCTGTACATGTATGGATCTGGAAAATAATGCAAAATGGTGCATTATTAGTGTTGGGTGGAAACATGAAACTTTGAAAAATGAAAACAAAAAAAAAACTTGCCGCCAACTCTGGGATGCATATATTTGGAAGCTCTTTATACAGGAAGCAATGTAACAATGTTTTCTCTTTGAACTATCATTCAAAGCAAAAAATATTTAAATTAAGGAATAGCCAGGATTGCCAGCGTATATATAGCTATGGGTTATGAATTATCTACAAAGCCTACCTACAAAAAGTTTGATGATAAAACGACCTAACACAAGACCAGAACAATATTTAGGCAACCAATGAACAGACAAACCAATGAGTACTCATCTGTTGGATGAAATGCAAAGAAAATTGCACTGCAGAAATTCAGAGGGAATAATCAACTCGGGTTTGTAGATGCACTGCATGCCGGTGTTGGTGCTACTCCGACAACCGATTCAGCAGATGGCGCACCGGCGTTTTCGCCCGGGGGTAGCAAAGAATCAGTGGAGAAGACGATGTTATTTGGAGGAAAAGTAGGGGCGACCTGGCCGGTGGGGTGGCCGTGCTGCTCGACGGCAAGGAGAGCAGGAGGCTGCTGCGTGCGAGGTGGGGGAAGAACTGGGCATGGTGGAGGAGATCGGAAAGGTTATAACTGTGATTGGAATCCAGAGAGTTTTTTTTTTTTTTTTTTGCAATAGGGAGAGGTTTACTCGTGGGGTTCTGGGTAGTTAATTTGTGCCAACGTTTTTTTTTTTTCATAAGGAGCACAATTTGTGAGACGTCAGATTTATTTGAATCAACGGCGTTGGATTGGTCTGGCGTTGGACTTCTATCAGACTATGGATAGGAAGTGTTTTCCTAAAAACAATCTGCTGTGGTAAGACATGCAGCCTTCCATCAAATCCAACTTATCCTGGCACGAGTGGAAACAAACAGATGTAGGCATTAAAACAAGAAGGCATTTGAGCGGTCACCGGCCAGCTGCCCTTTTACCATCCGCACGTCACTTCCGTTTCTAAGGGCATCACTCTTTTGACCTTACAGTTTTGCCATGTCCACTTACTCACACCGCTCCCTTTACTTGGTCTTGGTCATTAAGGACAGTATAACCGCACTTAAAGCGAGCCCTCACAACGATTTAGATTTTCGTCCGTCCGTTTTCATGATCCGGGAGTTCCTGGCCGTGAGATCTCGTGTGAAAAAACGTTCTGTCCCGCAATGTCTGTAATCTAGCCCAGCTGTCCTGTGGGCTGCTGCTCCAGAGGCCAAAATGAAGGCCTATGGTGTTTTGGGCCATCTGCGAGCGGCAAGCCCATTTGAGCAGGATACAACCCATTTAACCATCGCTGCGGTCTCCCTTGTCCATGAAAAAACTGCTCGCTCCAGACTCGAGAGGGATGCGGAGAGAGGAGGTGCGCGAGGGGATCTAGGGCCACCGAGCCAGCCGAGCCGAGCCGAGCCGCGCGAGGGCCGAGGGGAGCCGACAAGCGACGGGATCCACAGCGGCGCGCGGGATGCGGGTGAACTGTGCGCGGGCCGATCCTGCCGAGGCGGTCCATCCGATTGGGAAGTGGAAAGGGGGGGGACACGGGAAGAGGAGGCGCGCGCGCGAGGGGATCCAGCGCCGCGGGCGATAATGGCCGGCGCCTCATCTGCCGGAAACTGCTCGCAATCATACCTCAGTTTCTCAACGCTCATTCATGGCGATTGATGTGCCAATTCTTTCCGCTGTCGAGCGGTACATCTATATATGCTTCCTCCTCTGGTCGCTCACCCTCTCTACTCCGGCAGCAAAACAATCATGCCGGGCAGGGTTCCCTGTATTTCCTTATTTTGGTTTTCAGTTCATGTATGATTCATTTTTGCACAAAGCAATTACATTTTCTTGATGTCCTCTCATACCAAAAATTTGTGCATACAGGTGATGTTCATGCTAGCGGTGCTCGATTGATTTCATTTTGTAGCTTCGTACTGGAATTTTTTGGTGTTGGTAATCTCAAATCTCTTTGGACAGGTAACACCAATATTTTGCTCTTTGTACTTACGCCTCTTAAGATGGGCCATATCCTTCCTTTTGTTTAGACAAAGTGTCAGTATATTAAATGTTTCCCTTTTGATGTTCAAAAGGAGAGGCCGATTGTGCTTATGAACTAGCAGTGCCTAAGACCAATATGTCGCAGTTACATACAGACCTACCAGGTTCATTGGAGTTCTGCTTGATGGAACTTTCTGTTTGTTGCCACTTTTTCACTACTAGTAAGCATGCACGTGCAACGCACGTCTCGGCAAATAATATTACAATTAGATGTGAGAATTGTCATGCATAGAAAGGAAATTTTCATAGCACCAAAAAATATATATGAAGGTGCAAGGTGCAATGCATGTCTGGACTGTTATAATTTATATTTGGAGGTGCAAGGAAAATTCTATAATGACGCGGAAAGTTAACCCAGTTTCAAAAACCTATATAAAAGCTATAAGACATAAATCTCCGCTTGCAAATGCCATAATGAACCAATACTTAAATGTAGCTTTTCATCATTAGTGTAACACATCAGAATATCAAACCTCAGCAGTAAGACAAAATCTCAACTCGGAATGAAATTCTTGTCCCTATCACTGCATTTTCTCCAAGGTACAGAGAAAAAACCGAGTCGTTAAAAGACAATTACTCTCCTCTATCATCCTATTCTACACAATGAGAAAACCATGAGCAAGTGACTAATCACAAATAATAATGAAAAAAATGTGCCCATGGAACTCATATCCTCGTTATCACAATTGAATCAAACTCAGGGTAAAATATCAATCTGAGATGCCAATTTCGTTATACAGAAAAAGAGTTACAAATGGGAAGTGTTTTTCAAGTTTCTTCATGATGAGGGGAAGAAAGGGAAGCTTAATTCCAAGGGTGGTAACAAGGTCTGCTTGGGCACGTGATGTAAGTTGATTGCACACTTTTTCCAATAATTCCAAGGACGTTACTGAATATCCCCTAATGTTTACAAGTAATTTTCTTATCCGAAGATGTCTTTGTACCTTGCATAATGTTGAAATGGAAGATAAGTTTTAAAACAGGTAATGATGTGGGTTGTTGAGTATTAACATGAACTAAATGAAACATATAATATTAAGAGAGAATAGAAGGTAATAACCTTGCCCGCTTATGTGAGAAGATATGTTCTTAATATTAACAGCCTTGTTTTGATGATAACCGCAGTAGTGGTGGTTCTGTTAAACGACAACATAGGATGGTCAGGATGGCTACCCAGGACATCAGGGACAATGGTGGTACTTTTAGATGGAGGAAGAATTAAGATGGTATTATATGGTTAGAACGGTTCAGACATATTGCCAAGCATAAAAAAAAGAAAAATTCTTGCATAGCAATTGATAGAAAAATAACCTCCCATGGGTGGATGTATCAGCCGGCACAGTAAGTGGAAAATGAAGGGAAGCAAATTAGCATGATGTCAGCTAGGCCATAAATTGCACATAAGCAATAAATCACCATCAGTACTGTAATCACAGGAACGTAACGCACCTAACGATAGCACATATAGAAAAAGAAACAACACAAAGACGGGATTGAGATGGAGAGAGATCTCAGCGAACAGCAGACATATTTTGAATTTACTGCCAATGTGCATGCTCACTTGCTCAGCCAGCATGGTGCTATCTCAATGTCCTTAATCCAGAGCAAACTATACTGGTTCTCTAAATGGCAATATGAAAATAATACCAATTAGAAATCATTAATGAAGTGAAGCTCACACATGATTTATCCTGGCTAATTTATCACGTACTCATCCTCCTCCATCCCTCCTCCAGGCCGTTATCAATAGAAGTCCTACCACACAATAAGAGATCCTTAGTATCCCTCCTCTAATACATAATCCTCCACCCTATGGAAAGAGACGAGGGATTAATTCTCCCTGTAAACGAGGCGTCGTCTCCTCCTCTATTTACTGCCTTCCTCTCGTTGGTGCCGCACATGCCATCGGTCCATCGTCCGCTCGATGCCACTCACGTGGATCGACCTCGCATCCAACAGATCCCCGTGATCCTCTCGCGCTCGCTGCGCGCCCTCCTCTCCCTATAAATCTCCATGTGATCCCTCCTTCCCGCGTTCCCACCTCCTCTCCATCCGCTCCGCAATTCACAGCCCGCCTTATCTACAACTCATCGATACTTGGAGGTTGTTCTGCTGATGAACTGCCCGCAGCAGCACCGCCCCGTCCGTGTGATGCCGTGGTCAGCATGGCTTGTGTGTTTGATCCGCCCTCCTGCGGTAAGAGCGATCCCTTTCTCTCCATCTCACCTCTTATTTCTTTGAAGAAAGCATTCTTGGGATGCTTCAACTCAAACTGAATACTCGTCTTGTGATTTCTCCTAGATGGTTCTACTTATCACATGGGACAAGGAGGCAAAGATGGTGTCACCGGACAATTGTGATCTTGCTACCGGGATATTCCTGTTGAGGTTAGGTGTTTGTTTTAGAACTATGATCAAGAAAAGCGAAAGGGTTTAATGTTCTCTCGCATTGCCAATAAGAGTTTTTTGGATATATGTTTTACACACTTCTGTTGCTGCTGCTATGTTAAGTCTGAGTCTAAACCGGATGCAAGTTGAGTTTCAGTTTGAGTCGAAACCGGTGCAAGTTAAGTTTTAGTTTGAGTCTAAGATTCAGATGCAAGTTCAGTTTCAGTTTGAGTATAAATAGATGCAAGTTCAGTTTCAGTTTGAGTCTAAGATCCAGATGCAAGTTAGGTTTCAGTTTGAGTCTAAGATACATATGCAAGTTCAGTTTCAGTTTGAGTCTAAGATCCAGATGCAAGTTAGGTTTCAGTTTGAGTCTAAGATCCAGATGCAAGTTAGGTTTCAGTTTGAGTCTAAGATCCAGATGCAAGTTAGGTTTCAGTTTGAGTCTAAACCGATGCAAGTCTGAATCCGTTTTTAAACTGCTGATGTTGCTATACTACTGTTGTTGCATTGAGGGGGAACATGCGCTCTGAGGTTTGCTTTTTTTGCATTGACACTTAGACCACACACTTTATCTTCAGGCTTGTAGATTGGCATAATAACTGAAAATAATTTAACCAATAATCAAGCCTTTTGCTACCCTTCAACTTAGTTGCAGGAAGCTATGCATGGTAGAAATCTACAAATGGAATCACATGCCTTAACTGCATGTGTTACACCGCTTCCGTGTTCTGATAATCCTCCCAGTAGTGCACTCTAACCCACTAAAATAAGTAGCAGTTTTCTTATTATGAAGAACAAATGAACAACGAAACATGGAGTGACTAGCTAAGATTTTTTAGCACATAAGCTACAGGTGTAAATTTAATGTACCTCGTAAACACCATGTATTAATTAAACATGATAGGTTATATGAGTGCAGCAAGTCACAACCATCAACTGAAAGTCCTAGCTAGATCAAAGAAAAGGGGGCATTTTTTACGTGGAAATGAAGAAAAGCAAACATTATTGCCGTGCTCATGTCCCTGTGTTAATTAAGCCAACCTTGGAATTCTCAAAGAAATAGAGAGAGAGACAAAAGTAATCTTGGAGATCAAGTGCGTGCCTAATTAACTTGCTTAACCGAACCTGGTCACTTCTTGTGTGCTGAAACCTACAGGGACACCCGGGGAGAAGAACAGAAGCCGCCATGCATGCATGTGTTGTCCAGTACTATCCTCCACCACTTGCACTGGCCGGTCTAGGAGCGTTGCAGCCAACTAGCAGCAGGGGAGGTTGGTCGACAACATCGTCCATGCATGAGCTTGGTCAGCAGTCGTAAAGAAAAAAAAAAGAGAGAGGTGCCGGATGCATGCGAAACAGGAGTCATGGGTTGCGGACCAATTACATGTAGTGCCGGTGTGGCGTGAAGGTGCTGAAATTTAGAGTGAGAATTCTTGCGTCACGTCGCCGCGCGCTACGAAATCGACGCGTTATGCTGCCGAAATTTATGTCGAAATATCGCACGACTTGTCGAAAATTTGTCCTTGTTTGTAAGGAAACAAAAGATTTAGGGTGTTGGTTGCAAAATGGCAAGGTCCTGGCTGCAAGATTGTATTGTTTGTGGGGTTTGGAAAAGAAATATGCTTGTTTGACCTATGATCTAATCATTGCTGCACGTCCATCTCCCGCATGGGTGTGCTCTACAGCCTAATTGTTCGTGAAGAGGAGATATACATAGCTCACCGAGGACACACCACCGGCCAAGAAGGCAACGACTCTGCTGCCACACGCGACGAGGACATCGCCCTGGTGATCCCACCGGTGTTCGACGGCTGCACGAAGGTGCTGGGCGCTGAAGACCAGAAGGCGGCGCGAGACCTCTACTGGGAGGCCGTGTGCAGCGACGAGGAGGCGACGGACCGGTCCAAAGTGGAGGAGCTGCTCCGGCAGAGCGTCGCCAAGAACCCGTTCGTGGGGGAGCCGCGGCTGGTGCTCGCGCAGATGTGCCTGAACGCGGAGATGTACGAGGAGGCGCAGGAGCAGGCGGAGGAAGGGCTGAAGCTGCTGCTGGAGTGGGGGAGCAGCTGTGACAAGAGGATGCCATGGGAGGGGTGGGTGTCCTGGGGCAGAGCCATGCTGACCAAGGCCAAGGAGAAGGACTGGCCCCATACCTCCTTCGGTATCCTCAGCCTAGGCCTTGTGAAGTAGCTACTGTCTGTCCGTGTTACGGTCCCGGCAACATATGATACGATTAGCACGAAAGGTATGAAATGATCTCCCTGCAGTAATCAAATAAGTGACTTCACAGACACTAGAATACGACGATGGCTTATCGTTTTCCTTGTGAAAAAAAGACGCAATTGTGATTACCCTATAGATATTGTGTTGATGTCTGTACAGTAGCCTCAAGGAAATGTTTTGGGTGTTCTGAACATCAGTATTCTCCCTGCAATTTAAAGGGATCAAAACATCAATGTTGACTGTCTGTCCTTGTTATGGTCTCGGCCGCATAGGGTTGGCACGAAAGGTATGAAATGATACACCAGTAAGATGGACTTGCCATTTTCCTTGTAAAAAGATGTGATTGTGATGATTGTATACAGTGTATTGATGTCTATACATAAGGCTTGGTTTATTATATTTTTTACATTATCAACACTTTATTTATTTTTTACATTATCGACACCCTACAGCTTAGAAGGCCAAAACATGATGGAGTTTATTTTAACTCTGCTGTATGAACGCCGAACAGAGGACAGACAGATCTCCAACAACTTGAACTTTAGGATGTCCGACACATGAATGAATGCCATTCATGTACCAAAACATATGGCACACTAAATTATATGGACAGCATGAATACGTGCTAAATAATTAACTGCGGAATTCTCTTCACTGATGGATAACATTTGCGTCCTTTGTAGTGCTAGCATGTAGCAGCATAGCAGCAATGCATCAGAACACCCAACATCTTTGGATGGCACTTCTTACAGAGACACTCATGAACCACTGCAATTTAAGCATGCATCAACACTACGAGTCTAACTAATTTTTCCATAGCAAACCATCAAGCTAATGATCAAGTGCCCTAGTATTTTCTGTCAGATGACGCAATAAACCCTCAATCAAACAAACAAAAATGCTTACACCCATTGCCTGAGAACCGCAAGAGTCAGGCATGACTAGCACGAAACTGACACTGAAAACTTGTAGCAGCAGCACAATCCCGAAGGCATTTCTTCACTGGTTTTGAGCTGTAAGCATCTGTGTGTGCTTAATTTAGAAACACTTTTCTCCGATGCATCTTTTAAACCACATAAAATTTCACATTATGCCCTTTCTTTCGTCCCCTTGCTCCACCTCTGTTTCTGCTTTCCCGATTTTGCCCAGCCTTCTTTGAAAACCACCTCAAGAAACTCAATGTGTTATTAGTTGACCTAATAAAATTATATTTTCTTTTCTAAGCCAATAAATGTTTGCATATGCTATACGTGCTTGTTTGAATTACATAAGGATCTGATATGAATCTATATATGTGGTATGGTATACGTGTCATTGCACGATACAAGTTATTACCATGAACCTAAAACTGATTAGCGTAACTTCAAAATGTATAGCCAAAAACATTAATCGACAGAAGACAATAATGAATGATTAATAATCTTTGTACATATATGTCACGGCACAATATTTCAACCATCCTATAGATTGATAATGACCATCTTCCAACCTCGTTGAGCAAACCATGTCATCGGTACTGTAGATGCAGTTTCTTTGCAACCCACCGCGCCCGACAGCCGACGCCACGTTATCCCCAAGAAAACAACGTAGTCACCTAGACTTGTTACCTCCTCCCACTTGTGGGGGTACTCCTCTGCCATCGCCGATCCATCAACAAGCTCAAACACCCTGAAGAAAGGCCCACAAAAGGCTTCACATGATGACGACCAGGTCCTCGCCATCATCGCTGGCTTGGCATGTAGATCAACGATGTTCTTCGGATGCATGGCAGGGCAGCTACCTGTTCGGATTGATAATGCGTGGGGTTCGCCGGTGACCATCGGCTTGCCATCTTGATCAACACATATTTGGAACCTGACCAATTCCTCGAACATTGTGAGGCCAAATAATTGCCCATTGCAGAATACAATGTCCACAAGCCCGAGTAAGGGTCCTCTTTCCGTCCACTTGTTGTTCGGACAATCAATCCTACATAAGGCGAGACGGTGCCGGGGGGTGATGGTGGCGAGGATGCAGCCGGTTGAGGCGGGGGATTCTGAAAACACAATCTTCCGGATGTCGTTCCAGCCGCTGCCTAGGCAGAGTTTGTACATGTTCTTGGCGGGGAGAGGCACAGAAACACCGGAGAAGAGGTTCACGACCGCGAGTTGCATATCATGCCCAAGCACGGCGACCCAGCCGCCATCATGGGCTCCCACGAACTGCTTGTCGACCGCCTGGCTCGGCAGCGACGTCCGGACCGGCCATCCTCGGGGCAGTACACCTTCATCTTGTTGTTGTCCTCGCGGGCGTCGCAGAACATGAGCCATGGGAGGACGGGCGGCGCCGCATGCGGCGACGTCATCGCACAAGCTCGCCACGACCTGCACACCGCGGCGAAGTGGACGCGGTTGAGCGGGGCGGCGACCTTGCTGCTGTAGACCAACTGGAAGAGGTTATCGGGGAGATCAGACCACCGGACCTATGCTATGAATGGTGCTGCTGGTGGTCATCCGATTTGACGACGACATCATGCTTGTGTTTCCAACACCACTAGTATGTCATGCTACACAGTCTGTACTTGAACCATATGGCATGTAACATTAATATTTGTCTAGGTGCTTGTTTGAATTACACAAGGATCCAATATGAATCTCTATATGTGTCATTGCATGATATAAGTCATTACCATGAATCCAAAACTGATCTTTGCATAGAAAGTCAAAATGTATTGTCGAGATACATAGCCAAAAACATTAAGTGACAAAAGTAAGACAAGAATGAATGATTCATATTTTTTGTATACATATATGTCACAACACAATATTGCAACCATCCTATAGATTGATAATGACTATTTTAACGAGGCACGTATGCCTCCACATAAATTGTGAGTTTATATACTACAACTATTCTTGTACTTAATTTATAGGGTTCAATTTATGGTAAAGGTTGACTTCAATACCTCATATATATACTAAGCCAAAGTTGCCACGCTAGACTATACTCTTGGTTGCTAGAAATCCGGAGGAAGAACCCACATGCCACCTGGAGCACGAGCCACTACATATGATCTGATCTTCCACATGGCATCATCACTCGTAGGATGTAAATGGCGACGATTATCTTCCAACCTCGTGGAGCACACCATATCATCGGTACTGTAGATGCAACTTCTCCGCAACCCACCATGTCCAACAGATGACACATACACAGCCTTGGACCATGCTTTCCCTAAAAAGATGGCATAGTCACCCAAACTCGTTACCTCCTCCCACTTGTAAGCGTACTCTGCCATCGTCGATTCATCAACAAGCTCAAACACCTTGAAGAAAGGCTCAAGGAAGGCTTCATCTGATAATGTTCTAACCACCATCACTAGCTTGCCGTGTAACTCGATGATGTTGTTCAATTGCGTGATACCGCCGGGACGCGCTCGGATGGACATCGTGTGCGGTTTGCTGCTGAGCACCGCCCTGCCATGTTTGTCCACTCCTATTTCAAACCTGATTAGCTCCTCGGAGACGGTGAGGCCATAGAGTTGTCCGTTGCAGAATACAATGTCCACAAGGTACAACCCGAGTTCCTTTTCCGCCCATCCCCTGTTCGGACAACCAATCCTACGGAGGAGGACATTCTTTCCGGAGGTGACGGCGGCGAGGATGCAGTCGCTTGAAGCGGGGGATTCCGAAAAGACAATCTTCCCAATCTTGTCCCAGTCGCCTAGGTGGCACATGTTCTTTGCGGGGAGCGGCACACCGGAGAAGAGGTTGACGACCGCGAGCTGCATGTCGTGCCCAAGCACGGCGACCCAGCCGCCGTCATGGGCTCCGAGGAACCGCTTGCCGACCGCCTGGCTCGGCAGCGACATGCGGAAGACCTGGCCATCCTCGGGGCAGTACACCTTCGTCTTGTTGTCGTCCTCGCGGGCGTCGCTGAACATGAGCCATGGGAGGACGGCCGGTGCCGCATGCGGCGACGTCATCGCACAAGCTCGCCACGACCTGCACACCGCGGCGAAGTGGACGCGGTTGAGCGGGCCCGCGACCTTGCTGTAGACCAACTGGAGGAGGTCGTCGGGGAGATCGGACCACCGGACTGGCATCGTAATCCATGGCGTGATCGGTTTGATACGACGCCGTCGGCGGCCCATCGATGGATCCGCGCCGACGATCGATCGAAGACTTGTTTGGCTGATTTCCGATCAGGTCAGAGGACGGGAGTTCTAGGTTTAATTACCTTTTTTTTTTTTGCGTTGAAGTTGGGCAATCTCTAATAACCAGGCCTGCTATGATAGGTATGATGATGCGGTCCAATAACCAGGGCCCGTGACCGGTTCACCATGTCCCGATGCACGTGGGCACTTGTGGATTGTCTCAGAAAAAACTTGTGGATTGTCTAAAAAAAAGGTCAATAATGGTGATCTCGCTGATCATCTTATTAAACGCATGTGAAACAGTGGTTGTTTGCAACGATGAGTTCCTTATCTCATGTAGAATATGTGAAGCTTCCGGTCACACTTGGGGCTATTTGGTGGGCTTGACGGAAGGCTATCCACGAGGGCATTTTCGAGAGCCCTCAAGCAACACAAGGAAGGGTTCATCGGAAGACTCATTGCTGATCTTGATGTGTTACAAGTAGAGAAACATGTCGTTACCTCTGGAAGAAGAAACACTGTAACAACAGTCCAACCAAAGGCGCCACCAGCTGGGTCTGTGAAAATACATGTAGACGCCAGCGTTCATAGGAACAGGTGAGGCGTGCGCGGTGGTAGATTTGGCTGGTCCAACCCCATGATCCAACTTTTATGCCACTTTATGTGGAATTTGATAAATAAAATGGGCCTTACTTACTTGGGTCATCTATTTTGAAACGCCGGGAGTAGCTACCATGCACCCCTAAAAAAAGCTAGGTACCATTCTGTTTCTCACAAAACAAAACAAAATTGCGTAAAAAAAAGCGATTCCTGTATCCAACCCTTTCTTTCTTCACCTGGAAGAAAGAAAAGCGATTCATGTATTAGCTAGCTAGCTAGCTAGGTAAGGAGACGTACGCCGCAGACCATCGCTTGCCTGTTGTCTTAATAAAAACCTAGCGAGCTCTCTGCTTGACCGGCGGCGGCGCCGTACCTTTCAGCGCCATCCATGGCGATGGCGTCAGTCGAGTGGTCCGATCTCCTCACGATCTCCTCCGCGTGGTCTGCGCCAAGGTCCCCGGCTCGCTCCACCGCATCCGCTTCGCCGCCGTATGCAGGTCGTGGCGAGCAGCCGTCCCGTGGCTCCTCTTCTCCCGGTCAATCGCCGACGACAGGGAAATCAGGTGCCTGTACTGCCCCGAGGATGGCACCGTCTTGCGCATCCCGCTCCCAAGCGAGGCGATTGGCAAGTGTTCTGAATTTGTGGGAGCTTACGACGGCGGTTGGGCACAAGATGCAGCTTGCGGTCTTCAACCTCTTCTCTGGCGCCCAGGTACGGCTCCCCGCAGAGGTCGTGATTGGTTTTATCCGAAAGGTTGTCTTCTCTGAATCCCCCACCTCAAGCGCCAGCATTCTCGCCGCCATCACACATGGATATGACGTCGCCCTCTGCAGGATTGCTTCTCCGGACGGTGGGTGGACGGTGAAACACCTTCATCAAATGAGGCCACTAGACATCGTATTTTCCAATGGGCAGCTATATGGCCTCACCATCTGCATGAACCTGATCAAGTTCGAAATACATGTGAAAAAAGACGGGTTAATCACCTTCCAACCCCACCGGCTGCCTGTCCGATTGAGTAGCGGCCCTACTGTGTGCCCCAACAATATTTCTTCATTCTAGTCGGCAAAATTTTGCTTACACATCGACATAAATTAGCATGCTTCAGATCATATGTTATGTATTCTCAATAATATTTGCTTCACTATGCTATCCATGTGCTTCCTTATATGCTTTGTATACTCAACAAGCCAGTAGTCGATGCGTCCGAGAGTGCGTCATGAACCGACATGTCAAATTCAAAGCTCCATTGAAATGTGAAAGCAAGTTGTATGACGTAGAGAAAATCCAGCGTCCATGGAAGCATGAAACAAGTTGTATAAAGCAGGAAAAAGAATATAGCTTAGTCACATTACACGCCGAAAAATATGTACAATATATCAGTGTATTTTGTTTGCTATGCATAGACAATACAAGGACCAACATGGAATTTCTCCCAACAGAAAAAATATATTAGTTTCCATCAATAGGACATTCCTTCTCGTGATATTAGAATCTGCTTCCGAAGAAAATATGTTTTGCATCCAAATAAATCAAAATTTTCTTCAACTTGAACCAGGTGCTAGCACATTGTCTCTAGTGTGGGCAATATCATCAAAAACCTCTAATCTTATCCAACTACGATCTCGCTGGGCATGGCATGGCCACGGGCTGCTTTGTGTCTTCTACACCACCATAAATGTCGCACATACTGCTTGAGGCTATGGCACTAGTAGAAAAAGAGGCTTTCCGTCCAGCCCCATAAGTCGCGAAGCTGTAGGAACCGCGACTAATGGGACCTTTAGTCGCGGTTCTGGAGGTGAACCGCGACCAAAGGCTGGGCCTGTGGCGCCGGTGGCAAGCTGGTGCACGTGAGGGGCTTTAGTCGCGGTTGGCCAGGACAACCGCGACTAAAGGTCCTCAGGCTGGCCCGAAGGCCTTTAGATCGCGGTTGGCCAGGCCAACCGGGATTAAAGGTTAGACCTTTAGTCCCGGTTGGTCTGGCCAACCGCGACTAAAGGCCCGAACCTTTAGTCGCGGTTGGTTAGACCTTTAGTCCCGGTTGGTCTGGCCAACCGCGACTAAAGGGATTTTCAAACTCTACCCCGGGATCGCTTTTCAGTTTTAGAAAAACAAAAGAAAATTATGGAAATGTCAAAAAATAAAATAAAATAAGTTTTCCATGTGATATGTGGTTGTTGGGAAAATTAACAAATATGAATTTCGACTTTATTTGCAAAATCTCTCGAAATTCTTAAAATTGGCATAACTTTTGCATACGAACTCGGATGAAAAAGTTTTTATATGAAAATGATCTACTCGAAAAGTTACATCCGAATTTAACAGGGAACCCCGTTAAACATTTTAGAATCCCCAAAACCTAACAGAAAAAAAAGATACGGGCTTTTAAGTTCGAGAGGCAAAAAATTCAAAAATTTCAAATTGTGGTCAAACTGTGGTCAAACAATGGTCAAACTAATTATTCTAGAATATTAGTGTTACAAAATAATTATTTCAGTTTTTTTAAATTTTGGTCAAATCTGGTCAAACTGTGGTCAAAAAATGGTCAAACTAATTATTCCAGAAATATTAGTGTTACTAAATAATTATTGTTTTTTAAAACAATAGTTTCAAACTCAAACAGTGAAATGTGTCACTTCATGCTCAAGCTAAATATGTACAATATATCAGTGTATTTTGTTTGCTATGCATAGACAATACAAGGACCAACATGGAATTTCTCCCAACAGAAAAAATATATTAGTTTCCATCAATAGGACATTCCTTCTCGTGATATTAGAATCTGCTTCCGAAGAAAATATGTTTTGCATCCAAATAAATCAAAATTTTCTTCAACTTGAACCAGGTGCTAGCACATTGTCTCTAGTGTGGGCAATATCATCAAAAACCTCTAATCTTATCCAACTACGATCTCGCTGGGCATGGCATGGCCACGGGCTGCTTTGTGTCTTCTACACCACCATAAATGTCGCACATACTGCTTGAGGCTATGGCCACTACGTCATCAAGGGTGCCGCCGAGCAGAACCCACAGATGGTTCGATCACCTATATTCCAAAAAGGTTACAGAAAATGGTTGCACTATGGAAGCAAAGCTCCGTTAAAAATTTATGGAAGCAAATTATCATGTGGTGCAAAACCACTGTATATTAGAAGCACACATAAGAAATAAGAGACGGGTTGCTCTACCACAATATAAATGACAGGATGTATTGCACAAATTTGAGAAGCACAGTTGTAGTGGTAGTGACTCTACATGGAAGAATGAAAGCTATGAAGTAAACAAGTGATGCTAGGAGGCGGACGAATGGCTCTCGGCGACGCTGCACCCTGATATCTGTGTCATTGAGTTCCTGTGATGGCATGGCTGCATTAAAGGCACAATGAATTTGCTAGTTACGGGTACATATCAAATACTCGATGATACACTGTGACTCTTGTTCTCTGCATGTAGAGTCAATATTCTTAATAAATGTCACATGTGATAGATGCATGGTGGGACCAGAGTTAGAACACATACATGTGATAGATGCATGGTGGCACCATAGTTAGAGCATGTACATTAAATTCTCAACTTTTTTAGAACAGGATAATACCTGAGATTATTCTCAGAGCCACTCCATAGAAAAGGTCTATAGAAAAAATTAGTCAAGTTCAGAATTGATTGCTGAGGTTTGTTGTTTAAGAATATTTTTATATGTTTAGCGCTAGTCTTGTATGCATGGAGTAGCTCTGAGAAGAAATCATTGAAGAGAGCGCATCATTCTGTAGCATCTTCTCTAATCAAAAGCAGTAAGAGTGCACTTGAACTATTAAAATTTCAAAGAAATACACAATGAACAAGTACGTAGCAACTTTTGCGCCATGTGGTAAAAAATAAAGGAGAGGAACAGCTAGGCTCTCGTAAATGGTGCATTCAATCACCTGACAAGTCGGTTGTCACAGTGTGTTAATTCGCCTGTAAAGGCCCGAAACGAACATGTGAATGGCTGCATCAGGATGACTTCATTGATAGCTTAATGAGTTTCTAGTTCTTTTGGTGCTCTTCTGTGGTGTGCATGCAAAGTCAATAGTCCTAATTAATGAGCCCAGCTTTTGCATGCAAGAAAGTTAACGTGTTGTCCTTGCTCTGCAAACACAGTTATGTCAGAGTATGATGCGGCTCAATGAATGAATGCAAAATAGCTCCTTGTAGTGTAATTACGTCAATTCATCTTCACTGGAGCATGAAGATGAACCATTAAATGTGGCTACGTTGCACTGATAAACCAGACAATGTGACTAATAACGTATTAGACTTTTAGAGGAAAAGTTTTGAGATTAGTACAAATTAAATTGTTTAGAATTATTATCATGAAGTTCTCGGGTTTCACTAAAAAATAGAAATACTTAATTTCATTGAATGTGTACCTTAAATTTTCCTAGATTGGAATTCTCTGTTTCTATTTTAAAATTTAATAGTTCTGAAATCCGTTGTTTTAGTTATCCCAGGATAAGATTTTCAATTTTTATAGAAGACACATAACTTGATGGATGGTATTATAGTTCTAAAACTGATAAAAAAATATAAATTTGTGAAAAATATTTTCGAAGTTAAGATAATATTGCAACTATAAACTTGGTACAAACTGAATATTAGATGTGTTATCTGATTCAATACGCACTGTTCCCTAAAATCCACATGCATGTAGGGCCGATGTTAGACGTCAGTCCAGCCACCCACATCTAGATGCATTTATTCCCAGTTAGAGATCATTAAGGGTATGGAAGAATACAGACCCTATACCTTTCCTAAAAGAAATCATACATCAAATTAAACTCATGAATACATGCATACTAATATAGTGGTACAGATCCCTATGATTATTTAATGGTGAGATATCAGGGAGATGAGCCCGCAGGTGCTCCTAAGCATTTTCGAGTGATGCTATCACAAGTTCACAACACACGTGCGACTTAGTGGAAGCATAGAAATTTTAAACTGTGTATTATCATACTTGCCACCAAGTGAAGGTGTAGAAAATTCATGATCAACAAACCATTTTTTTATGAGTTAGGACATAGGTTGTAGCGCAGGAAACATAGAAAGACGATTACAGTGTAGAAGCGTCAAGCACAGAGGTATGAAGTTGGATAATAATGCAAATGGGCATTGTTAGTGTTGGGTCAAAGCATGTAATTTCGAAAAATAATACCAAAAAAATTGCCACCAACTGTGGATGCATATATTTGGAAGTTCCTATCTAACAGCATTTGGCTGGAATGTTTCCACGGAAGCATACTGACAAACAAACCTTTTAACGGTAATTCTAACAAACAACCCTTGGTACTTATATTTGGTATGATGATGCTTCCTTTTTCCTAGATGGATGAAGCTGGGAAATAATACAAATGGTGCATTATTAGTGTTGGGTGGAAGCATGTAACTTCAAAAAATGAAACCAAAAAATTTGTCGCCAACTACAGATGCATATATTTGGAAGCTCCCATCTTATTGGTTGGAATATTTGAACGAAAGTATACTAACGAACATGGATTTTAGCAGTACATCTAAAAAACAATCATCGATGCATATACTTGGTATGACCATGCTTCCATTTCTGTAGATGTATGGATCTGGAAAATAATGCAAAATGGTGCATTATTAGTGTTGGGTGGAAACATGAAACTTTGAAAAATGAAAACAAAAAGAAACTTGCCGCCAACTCTGGGATGCATATATTTGGAAGCTCTTTATACAGGAAGCAATGTAACAATGTTTTCTCTTTGAACTATCATTCAAAGCAAAAAATATTTAAATTAAGGAATAGCCAGGATTGCCAGCGTATATATAGCTATGGGTTATGAATTATCTACAAAGCCTACCTACAAAAAGTTTGATGATAAGACGACCTAACACAAGACCAGAACAATATTTAGGCAACCAATGAACAGACAAACCAATGAGTACTCATCTGTTGGATGAAATGCAAAGAAAATTGCACTGCAGAAATTCAGAGGGAATAATCAACTCGGGTTTGTAGATGCACTGCATGCCGGTGTTGGTGCTAATTTGTGAGACGTCAGATTTATTTGAATCAACGGCGTTGGATTGGTCTGGCGTTGGACTTCTATCAGACTATAGATAGGAAGTGTTTTCCTAAAAACAATCTGCTGTGGTAAGACATGCAGCCTTCCATCAAATCCAACTTATCCTGGCACGAGTGGAAACAAACAGATGTAGGCATTAAAACAAGAAGGCATTTGAGCGGTCACCGGCCAGCTGTCCTTTTACCATCCGCACGTCACTTCCGTTTCTAAACGCATCACTCTTTTGACCTTACAGTTTTGCCATGTCCACTTACTCACACCGCTCCCTTTACTTGGTCTTGGTCATTAATTAAGGACAGTATAACCGCACTTAAAGCGAGCCCTCACAACGATTTAGATTTTCGTCCGTCCGTTTTCATGATCCGGGAGTTCCTGGCCGTGACATCTCGTGTGAAAAAACGTTCTGTCCCGCAATGTCTGTAATCTAGCCCAGCTGTCCTGTGGGCTGCTGCTCCAGAGGCCAAAATGAAGGCCTGTGGTGTTTTGGGCCATCTGCGAGCGGCAAGCCCATTTGAGCAGGATACAACCCATTTAACCATCGCTGCGGTCTCCCTTGTCCATGAAAAAACTGCTCGCTCCAGACTCGAGAGGGATGCGGAGAGAGGAGGTGCGCGAGGGGATCTAGGGCCACCGAGCCAGCCGAGCCGAGCCGAGCCGCGCGAGGGCCGAGGGGAGCCGACAAGCGACGGGATCCACAGCGGCGCGCGGGATGCGGGTGAACTGTGCGCGGGCCGATCCTGCCGAGGCGGTCCATCCGATTGGGAAGTGGAAAGGGGGGGACACGGGAAGAGGAGGCGCGCGCGTGAGGGGATCCAGCGCCGCGGGCGATAATGGTCGGCGCCTCATCTGCCGGAAACTGCTCGCAATCATACCTCAGTTTCTCAACGCTCATTCATGGCGATTGATGTGCCAATTCTTTCCGCTGTCGAGCGGTACATTACATCTATATATGCTTCCTCCTCTGGTCGCTCACCCTCTCTACTCCGGCAGCAAAACAATCATGCCGGGCAGGGTTCCCTGTATTTCCTTATTTTGGTTTTCAGTTCATGTATGATTCATTTTTGCACAAAGCAATTACATTTTCTTGATGTCCTCTCATACCAAAAATTTGTGCATACAGGTGATGTTCATGCTAGCGGTGCTCGATTGATTTCAT
Organism: Aegilops speltoides; assembly: GCA_021437245.1. Lineage (NCBI taxonomy): Eukaryota > Viridiplantae > Streptophyta > Magnoliopsida > Poales > Poaceae > Aegilops > Aegilops speltoides. Next base: position 4,667,716 of record CM038146.1, on the reverse strand, counting down.
TTTGTAGCTTCGTACTGGAATTTTTTGGTGTTCGTAATCTCAAATCTCTTTGGACAGGTAACACCAATATTTTGCTCTTTGTACTTACGCCTCTTAAGATGGGCCATATCCTTCCTTTTGTTTAGACAAAGTGTCAGTATATTAAATGTTTCCCTTTTGATGTTCAGAAGGAGAGGCCGATTGTGCTTATGAACTAGCAGTGCCTAAGACCAATATGTCGCAGTTACATACAGACCTACCAGGTTCATTGGAGTTCTGCTTGATGGAACTTTCTGTTTGTTGCCACTTTTTCACTATTATCTTTTGTGCGTGGGTTTTCTGAACCTCCCAGAAAAGTGACACCACTAGCCTTTGGTGCAATATTTTTTCTTGAAATCTTGCCATATTTTGGAGGCAGAGGTTTGCCCTTACTATACATTACACATGTTGGGCAATACCAATCTGCATTAGACATGCCTTTGATCCCATACTATTGAAGGCAATTTAAGTGTATATATACCTCTCTCGCAAGCATCACAAAGGAGTAAACTCTCCACGACAGTGGTGAATGTTTTACATATTTGACAGTCCAGCCGTGAATGCACATACTCACTTGATGGTAGCATCCAGGATCCAGCTAGGATGATTGGCAGGTTGGTGTCAGACCAGTTGAACGAGAAGCAGTATTTCTGTTGAACAAATGTTGCGCTCCCGGTGAAACTTCATCTCCTATAATAGTGTTAACATTGACAGGGTGAGTCATAGGTGCCTTATTTTGCTGAGATTTCAGTGTAACTTTGTTGCTTGCTCTTAAAAAAAGATTCATTGCGTCCCTGCCGTAGCATTAGAGTACACATGCTCTCGCTCCATGGCCAGTCATGTAGAACTGGCCTCTCCACTGTAAGATCTATGTCACAAGTTACAAGTGAGTTTATATATTCTCTCCATTATTGCTTTATCCTGGTTTGCCTTATTAGCATCCTCACTTCTCTCCTTGTCTTTGTCCGTTTTCAAAAATGTCTTCAACATGATTAATTGGAAGCGTGTAAAATATATAAAGCTATCGTCCACACAATAAAAATTTTCCTTCGTCAACAAAATGTTTAAAAGGGTGGTTTCAGTTTGATATAAAAGTTTATGCCTCATCTTACATGGAATTTTGTCATGATAATTTAACCGATAAACTTAATAGATGTACTAATTTATTTTCTTCTGCTATGCTTTATATAGTTCAGTTGCATTTTGTTGTGATAGATCTATGACTTCAGGATGGACATAATGGAAAGGGATAAGTATATTTTTCGTCCTCGAACTCTTCTGAGAGTTCAGAAATCGTCCCTCAACTCTAAACCAGAGAGTTTTCGTGGATAGTTTTTGTCCCTCGTGCCGCTTCGGGCGGTTTTAGTCCGGGATGAACAGTAAATCGGTAAACAATAAAATCGAAAAAATAGCAAAAAAATCTGAAATTTTACAGCATCGAAGATAATCTGGTGCGCAAGACCCGTGCAAAATTTTGTGGTGTTTCGACATTCAAGCAGCTCGTGGCAAACAAAAAACTGTAAATATGTACGTTGGTGAACAGTAAATTAAAAAATAGCAAGAAAAATAAAAAAAATGAAACATTTTGGCATCAAAGATGCTCAGGTACACAAGATGCATGCAAAATTTTGTGATCAAATGACATATGAGGAGCTTTAGCCAAAAACACAAAACAGCGACTTTTCTTAAAAAATAAATCTGAGCCAAATTTTGTTTCTTTTTGTCACGAGTTCGTAATACCCAAACATCATGAAAATTTGCACGCACGTTGGGCACCAAAGCCTCTTTTATGCCAAAAAATTCATACCGCTTTGAATATTTTTGCTATTTATTTTGAATTTACTGTTCACTGACGTACAAATTTATAGTTTTTTGTTTGCCACGAGCTGCTCGGATATCAAAACACCACAAAATTTTGCATGTGTCTTGCGCACCAAAGTATCTTCGATGCTCTGAAATTTCAGATTTTTTTTTTGTTGCTATTTTTTCGATTTTACTGTTCACCCCGGACTAGAACCGCCCGAAGCGGCACGAGGGACGAAAACTATCTGGTTTTGATAGTTGAGGGACGAAAATTCTCCGGTTTAGAGTTGAGGGACGATTTCTAAACTCCGGGAAGAGTTTGAGGACGAAAAATATACTTATCCCTAATGGAAAATGCCAACTATCTTACTGCTTAATAAATACATCCACAAGGTTATGGAGAATTCACCTAATAGACATGTAAGTGTTTATCTACCTTAACTTCTTTTGGTGTCGTGGGTGGCATTGAAACTTTGCTACTGCTTGTGGTGTAGGTGTGTCTCTATATTTCAGAATCATGCTTCAAGCTTTCATCTTGAGAGATTCTGGCAACCCAAATATACTAGAAGGCGGAATCATTTATGCAAAAGGAGTTCATTATGTAGTCGATTAGGATTAGGAGTGGAACATCTCGTGCAAAAACAATTATATTGCACATTTTCTTTATCTTGCTTAACTTCCAGGCATGAAGGTGAGCACACGACTTTTTCCTACGGCTTGTGTTGGCTTTCGCTTTGTGATTTTTTTTCATCCGCTGCTGAGCATATCCATTTATTGAGAGCTTGAAAACATCAGATCATGTACTTTTTCATTTTCCACTATTCACCCAGTAAATTATTTCTTACACCAAAGTTTCTGTAAACCATCAGGTATGAAGGTATTCTAGCATCATACGAGACAAAGGGAAGTGATGTTTTTTTATATGCAAAGAAAGTTGAACGATGGATATCTATTCCACCAAACGAATGTTTATTCTTTTGTCTTTTGAGATGGAGATCTATCTATAGCATCTTTTTCATTAATTACCAGTTCCATAAATTGCAAGAAACTTGGTTAATTACTATATTTCATGCCACCAATAACAATCATTCTATTGAAAAAATGGATGGGCGCAGCAACGCGCGCCATCAACGATCTAGTGGATTACAATAGCGCATCAAACATGGCGTGCCCGTGGTGCGTCCTCCGGCCGGGTCTTGCAGGTCATCCAAGTTGAATTTCCCACCATCTCGGCTACCTGCCTGGCGCAGTCCTGAGCCAGTCTGCCATGTCGCTCCATCGACACCATGCTAGCCACCATCCTCATGATGGCGTTGTTGGATATGCGGTAAGCTCCCTGCTCATGCCCAAGTCCTCACCCCGCGCAACAGCCATGGTTACCATGAACATGACGCTTGCAAGTTCTGCAGCACCAGCGTTCTGACATGCAGTTGGTCGATGGTGAGTGATCGAGTAGGTTCTGACATGAAGAGGCGTTTCATGAAGTGCCAGTTCGAGTCCTAGGACGAAAAGGTGAATCCAGCTGACTTACAAGTCATATGCGAGCTGGCGCGTGATGACCGTTAGTGGCTGCTCAAGATGCTGCCCTCGAACTCGACTACGTCATGGGAAACGTCGGCAGAGCTGACGACGAAGCAGTGGGTGGACGAGTCGAGGAGGAGGTAGACGAGGGGCTGACGCACCACCTTCCACTTTGGCTCTTCAAGTTAAGAGCTGAAGTTCTGAACCTTCTCTTGCATAGAACATCCGCATATTGTCCAGACTACACAATCTTTCACAGGCGACTCAAGGAACGCATGAGGTATCTTTGTGGCTCCACTGTTTTCTCTATCATATTGGTTCCTGATTTGTTAGCTTACCAGTTTTCGATGTTGGAAGTGATGAGGACATACAAAATGTGTGTGTATATGTTATGAGATGAAAACATGGTGTTGACCATATCGTTTCCCTGCCTATGGGAGTTAGATATCCTTCAAATTATTCATTAAATTTACTCATTCTGAATGTTTTGTAAACTATATTGGACCAGGTCACCAGGACGACATTGTCTGCTCTAGGAAGTAGGTGTGTAAAGTATTTTGCTACCGTCCAACTAGTCTTTTTGCAGTGCATTTGTACAATCTCGCAATATCAACTAGATTAGTGCTTTGGATGTAAAAGAAACTAGATTAGTGATTCCTTGGACCAATCAGTTTGTTGAACCATACATGGTTGACAGAATGCCCAAGGAGACAAACTTGCTATCCAGAATCGGTCTACCTTAGTCATCATAAGCAGGTAACACTCAGAAACAACAAAACACGCACGGCCTTTTCATTTTCATGTCTTCTTCTAACTGAATAGCGTATTGTATGCTCAATCAGTGGAGCAATGAAATAACTCTCCAGAGATTGGTAAAGACTGCAGAAACGGGGCTTGATGCATGAATAATCGGAAAAACAACTATGTGGTTGCATTGTCTGTCTCCACTAGAATGCTTTTTGTGCTACAGCTTTTGAAGACTCAAGTCTGAACCACTCCAGGACATCGAAAACTTCTTCTGATATATTAACTCTGTTATGGACCCTCTATATTTCCCATATGTATGGCATCAAACCGTTGACGATCATTTTTTTCTCCACTGTTTTCAGAAAAGTAATGATAAAGCTATTGGATCTTTTCTTACGTATCTACCCAGCCATATTCATACATATTTTGTGACAATATGAATCTTCGTTTCTTCCTTTCTCATATGAGCATAAAAGTACCACTGCAACGTGCAGGGCATCTTCTAGTTTATTAAATCTTCCTCATCTATTATATCAGCGGTGACATAGATGATTAATATTCACCCTTGCAAAGCAAGAGGAGATGGCTAACAACAATACGCCGAACCGGGGGGAGAGGCCACGGATGAGCTGGAGGGTGAGGGTTTTGTCGGTGACGTGCTCGTCGAGGTCGTCGAGGGAGTCCGCGAGCGCCTTGAAGCGCCGGTAGTACTCGTCGATCTTCATGTCGCCCTGAACGGTGGCGCGGAACTCGGCGCCGACGTGGATGGCTCGGCCCGCGAGGTTGTCGCGGAAGTAGGCGTCGAGGAGAAACCAGGCATGGTAGGCAGTGGAATCTTGGGCGGAAATGACATCGTAAAGTTCATCCGTGATCGTACCGTAGATCATGAGGAGGATCTGGAGGTCGTCGTGGCGCCACTGCGCGGTCTGGGTGCGCGGTTTGCGGTTGACGAGGACGTGGCTCTCCACGCCGGATTTGCGGAGGATGAAGGACATGATGCGCCTCCATTTGGAGTAGTTGCCGCAGACGGCGTCCAGCTTGAAGTCGATGTGGGCGCCGATGTTGACGGCATGGATCGAGGGAGGAGGCGCCGTAGAGGACGACGTGGCGTCGGCAGTCGCCGCGCCGAGCGGTGCGACGGTGAGATCCAGGGGAGCTGTGGCTGGGGGAGCGCCGAACGGTGGAGGGTGCGGAAGCAGTGGGCAGGGAAGCGTTGGCGCTGGGGAGGGGTGGGCTGTCAGAGGCGACGCCGGTGTCGGGCTGTTCACCGGCGTCGGAGCCGTCGTCGGAGGCATGCGAGCCGGCCATAGGATACAGGGAGGAAAGGTGGCTCTGGTGCCAAGAAAAATGATAGGATTCGCTGAGTGAGTATTACAGAGGAAGGCATTGCCTTATATACACACGAGGAGCACATGAGTGCATGGCGATCCGTTACAACAGAAGGAGCTAGTCTCCAGGAGCGCCATGCGCTAAACAGCGTGGCGAGCGGGAGCGGCCACGATCACCGCGTGCGGGGTGGACGGAGCGGCGTGGGCGGAGTCTGCAACAGCCGTTTTCCAACAACAACAATGGCCAACATCAGTACAAATGCATCTGTGGGTATTTCAACCATGAGAGGCACATTGCCGCAAGGACCCATTAACTGAGCATGCTTTTTTCATCTTTACACACCCAAGAATAGGTCCAAGGTCCATTGTACCTGCAAATCAGACACAACATCAGGACGCAGTTAAAACTGATGTACTGTTTGATTTAAACAAAATAGAAGAGGCGGACGAACAAAGGAAACTAATGAATACGTAGGAGCAAATATTTATGTATGCTCCTATGGCAAGACAAGAAAGTGGCGGAAATGACAATAAGAACAAGCAAGCACAATGCCCTTGTGTTCTTCATAAGACCAATCACTAGTAGTTGGCTATTATTTTGCTCCGACTATTTCTGCAGCTATGTCTCAGTTGCTAATGTTTATAGACACGAGAAATTAATTGGGTGCATGATTAATTGGGAACTGATAAGTACATACAAAAGTATATCATTTGGATAACTTGTTATTAATTGGTTATTAATGTTTGATATATCAGAAGTAACGAGTTTGCCAAAGTAAGACATACCGGAGCTAAAATCAAGCTACATGTTCATGTTTCGTAAACTGCCATCCATCTCTTTTCCTAAATTGACGTCCATTTGTTTTACTATGACTGATTACACGTAGCCTCCAAAATATATAAAATGTATATATTACCTGATATGTTTTAACTGTGACACGCAACAAAGCTGTCTATGTCGAATTAAAAGCGCCAAACTTTATAGCATGATGATCGAACAAAAATGTATAAGATATGCAATACCCAATATGGGGAAAAATTAACCTCTGCCAACTTGGCATGTAGCTCAATGCTAATGCATTTTTGAATTACACAACGATGCAATGTGAACCTTTATACGGGATAGGGTATACGTGTTAGTGCATGATACATGTTTAAATGGAATCCCAAACCTAAATAACTTTTTTTTTTTTAAAATAGCTAGCTTAAATGGAAAAATGCATTGTCCAAACTACTAGCTGGATACATGAAACAATAGAAGTACGTACACCAATAATGATAATTGTAATTTTGGTATGTTACGACACAACATCCCAATCATTATAGATTTAAATCAATTATTTTACTATGGCACATACTTACCTCATAATAAACTATGACTTTATATAATGTATGGATTTCAACAATCTATACGATCCAATTTATAGGGCGGCTGCTACAAATCAACCGGATGATTGGTCTGATCTGTGCGCTAGTGGCCGTTCTATCTCAGCAACGCCACACGATTGAACATAGCACCATTGGCATTTGGTGAAGCTCCATTTGCAGCCCTCCGGATCACCATATTGCATCATCATCACAGCTTCCACAACCCCAGTTGTGCTCATTTGCAGCACCTGTGAAGCTCCATTGCATTGTCAGCAGTGCAGCAAAGCTCCAAGGCAGCCCGACGGAGCTCCATTGCAGCGCCGACGAAGCTCCATTGTAACGTCGGAGTTGCACCGCCATTGATGTCTCATCACGGTCCTCGTTGTAGCACTGATGAAGCTCCATAGCAGTGACGGCGGTGTGGTAAAAGCTCCAAGGTAGCCTGGCGAAGCTCCATTGCAGCGCTAGAGTTGAAATGACATGACCGACCTGTCGCAGTCATTGTCGTAGCACCGGCGAAGCTCCATTGTAGCGCCAGAGTTGCAAACGCCACAGCCGTCATGGTCTTCGTCGCAGTGCTAGCAATGCTGCAGCACAGCACCGGCGGGCGCACGTGATGCTCTATTGCAGCGCCGGCGGCCATGCCCGGATGCTCCACTGCACCACACCCCGCTCGCCTAGCTGTTTGATATCCATGGATGTTGCTTTCGCAGAAAAACGTCGTCGTCCCTGCAAGAGCAACATGGTTAATTTTGGTGTGGGTTGTGTGGCAACGGCGGTGGTGGTCAGCGCCAGGGAGCTTGCAACGCGATTGTTGGGAGAGGTCGCAGTCTAGTAGCAGTTGTTAGTTATGCAACGACAGCGGTGGTCAGAAGAGGTAGCAGTAGCCGAGGAAGAGGAAGGCTTTGAGGAGAAAACATGTGGATGAGAGCCTTGGCATGAAGATAACGCTAGGTGGAGAAAGCGGTGGGGGGGCTCGTAGGGGACGCGTGTTGCCCGCTCGATGGGGCTTACGATTGCGTGGGATCATCCAGTTGTTTATAAACCTTTTCCATTTATAGTAAAAGATGACCTTAATACCTTATACACTATGAATAAAATAAAATATGCTCAACTAAAAAACAGAAAAATAAAGATGCTATGCTCTACTCTTGATAGACTAGAAATCTGGAGGAAGAACCCATATGCCACTTGGAGCGACTATATAAGATCATGTTGATTTGAGTAACCACATAAAATCAAAATTGCTTTCGTTTTGCACATGATAGACGCGGTCACCATGGTCGTCACTCAAACTCGTTAAGTAGGCCCGATCATCGGTGTGGATGTAGCTTCTGTGCACCCAGCCACGTCTAGCTATCAGCACATACAATGTCTTAGCCCATGTTTCCCCTAATAACAAGGCATAGTCACCCAAGTTTGTTACCTCGTTCCAATTATGAGCGTACTCTACCATCAGTTCGCCAGGAAGCTCAGATACCTCGAAAAAAGGCTCGTGGATGTCAAGTGATGGTGTGTTTCTCGCAACAATCAACAATTTGCCATGTAGCTCAATGATATTGTTGTGGTAGATAGTATAGTGGATACACATTCGTATCAACAGACGGTGCAGTTTGCCATTGACCATCGGTCGTCATCTTTGTTCACACCTATCTCCAATTAGATCATGTCCTCAAAGAGGGTGATGCCATACAACTGTCCATTGCAGAATATAAAGTCAAGAAGGCCGGGTCAATCCATCAACTTGTGTTACCATCCATCCATTGTCTGAACAACCAATCTTGCAAAGGGCGGCCCCATATTTGGGAATGACAGCGGCAAAGATGCGGCCACTTGAGTTGGGAGGACAACCTTCAGAGTTATGTCGTGCCAGCTGCCTAAGTAGAGAGTCCTCATGTTCATTTGCAATGAGCGGCACCTCAACACTGAAGAAGAGGTTCACCATCGCAAGCTGAAAGTTATTCTCAGGTGTGATGACAAGGCCTCCATCGTGTGCTCCCACGAACTGCTTGCTGATGGGGGCCTCACTCCGCAGCTGGAGGCACAAGAACTAGTAAGTGTTAGGAGAGTACAAGATCTTTTTCTGGTCGTCATTGTTGATGCCGTGGGTAATGGGTGGAAGACGATCTATGGTAGAGTAGGTGGTGCCGCGATTGCCGTGGCTTGCCACCAATTCCATGCTGCGGCGAAGCGGACGCGGTGGAGCAAGCCGGCAACCTTGAGTATATGGTTTCCAAAAATTTCTGCCATTTTTGTTTTTTAACGGATTGCCTGATAATATGCATGGGATCTCTTTATACCGAAATGAGTATATGATTTTTTTTATATGAAATGATGTCTCACATGTCACAAGGGATACAAATAATCGATACTTCTACACAAACAACATATCACTCAAATAGTCAGTTCATAAATATAATCGAACTGCATACTTTAGAAGTTTATTAAATCTATGATAGGTAGTGACATAGATGATTGACATTCACCCTTGTAAAAGAAGAGCTCATGAAAATACATTATACTATCAATTTAATGGCCTTCCATCCGCATAGTGGCAGCAACTGCCAGCATCGGCACAATAGCATCTGTGGGTATTCCAGCCAAGGTCGGAACATATCTTCGTGCACCCAACAACCGAACATTTTGTTTCCGTCTTTACACACCCAAGAATAGGTCCAAAGTCCATTGTATCTGCAAGATCAGTCACAACGTCCACAAGCAATCAGCATATGGTACACGTTAAATTGCTTGGTCGATCTAGAAGAACAGATCATGTATTGTTAGACTAAATGAAATAAAAGAGATACATATCAATACAAAAATATTAATGAATAAAGAGGGAAAAATGTTTACATGTGCTCCTCGCAGCAGCATGGCAGGACAAGGAATTGATGGACATGAGAATAATAGCTATCCAACACAGCACCGTGGTGTTCTTCATAAATGCCATCATTTGTAGCTGGCTATTGTTCTGCTCCTGCTTTCTTGCAGCTTCGTCCCTTTTGCTAGTGTATATATAGTGAGATGAGTATGTAAGAAATTAAATGGAAAGTTGTTAATGCATACAAAAGTATATCATTTGGATATCTTTCTAATAATTGGTTCTTATTATTTGGTATGGAAGTAATTGGTTTATACTAAATTAAGGCGTATATCATAGCTAAATTTAGTTATATGCTATTTATAGCAGGTTATAGACGATTCAAAAGTTAAAGAAAACTGCATTATTTTGGGCCCAGCTGATGTGACTATGCTTTTCTTTAGGGGTAACCCGTGTATACGTGAGGCTGGTGTGGCGTGCACGCCTCAGGGCAGGCTTCAAGTTGCCGGCCCAGTAGGGATATTTTGTGTTTCTCCCTTTTTGGCGAGCCTTGCATTTTTTTTATATTTTTTCTTTTATATTTTGAAATATTCTAAATACACATACTTCTAAACTTAATATATTAATATTTCCAAAAATGTGCACAGTGCATTTAAGAGGTGTTAATGCAATTTAAAATTCTTTTTCCACTACTTTCCAAAAGATGTTCGTACCATTAAAAAAATTTCATGTGTTTAAAAAAATGTTCCTCGTATATCAAAAAGTGTATATACAATGTAAAACAGATGTTTACGTAATTTGCGAAATCTTTGAGGCATTTAAAATAATTGTGGTATGTAAAAAGATGTTTATGTATTTTCATAATATGTTCATGACATTTTAAAAAATGTAAAAAATGGGGACGAGAACTAGGAGCACTCGGTGACTACGCTCATTGAAATCTCACCGTTGCACTGCTGTCTAGGGATCAGTGCGTAATTGGACAAAATGAATTGTTGTTGTTGAATACACCACTCCAATGTAGAGTGGCACAGTGCGTACCTGTTTGGCGATAACTATAATTTTAAATATTTTGTTAATTTCAATAGCAATCGGGCACACAATATTGAGACAGTACTATCTAAAATACATCACGCACACTTAAATATTAGAAATATCTTACGATAAAAATCATTTGTTTGAAACAAATGCTCCAATAAATATTTTCACCCATTGTTTAGATCATACATAGTGTTGTGGAAACCCTACTGGTGCAAGGTTCAAATCATGAAAGAGCCATACCTTTACAGATTCCAGCAAATGATATCAAAAGAATGAACTTACAGTCCCATATACCATTACAATAACAGAAATTCAGCAGAAATCACCATTCAACTAATAAACAGCAATGCGCCCCACCTAACAAATGCTATTATAAATCAGGAAAAGCAGCTACTATTTTAGCAAATTAATTAGAATCCATAGTTTCATACAGATTACATAGATAAACATCGTCCTAGAAAGACAGTCTCAACAGCATCGACATATTCTCACAACATGAATTCGTCACCACTCCTGACTCCTGAGCATGCGAACAACAGGACCACACAAACCAGAGGCTTGCGAATAGAATTGACAAATCAGTGTTTTAATCTCCAGGAACATACAGAACTTTCCCTACCAAGCAGCGGTGCACATAAAATTCGATATATAGTTCCAATGTGGACAAGCTTCAGTAACATCTGGCACAACCCTTGGCCTTGCTTTCGTGATCAATTGATGAAAAGACATTGTCAACTTTTTAAGGTTGTTGCCCAACTGAATAACCGTTATGCAAAATCACGTTCATGTTCAGTTCCTGATAATTCACTAATTTCTATTTCTTGGAGGCGATCAAGCACAAGTTTCTCAGTTTTACAGTGTGTTGGCTGATCACAAATGCAACTCGATGGGCATGGAGTCTGTGCCTGAAGTGAGTAGCATATCAACTTTGTAAGATTAAGCGATACATTTCATGGCGAAAAAGAGATGAAATGATAAATTATCAGACTGCCTGAGTACTTCGACATGAATCAGCACAATTTACAAAAGAACACCGGGAAATAGGATACTACAGAAAATATGTTTGTTCTGTAAAAGAGATGCTGGTACGACAAACACTATTATAGAAGTCACATAAATTCTTAAGCATGGTATAATGTTCAGCACTACCTTTGGACTTCACTGTCAATGAAACCTCTTAAAAAAGATATTGTAACTAATAAAATTTCTCCAAGTACTTACTCTAATTGTGTCATCAAGATTGAGCCTGTCAGGCAATAAAGCGCCATATATCCTCACATACATTAGAAAATAGTACGACACTTTGCTAAACTAGTAAGTATGCACGTGCAACGCACGTCTCGATCAAAGCAGCCTATGAAATTCATATGAGTATTGAATTCCGAATTCATATTGAGATTAATTAACTTCAATGTGGCGGAAGCTCTCCTGCGTGAAATGAAGCTTAATGTATACTACTCCCTGTTCACAAATATATTAGTACAAAGGGAGTTTTGTTTACAAAAAAATATGAAAAATAGTGATGAATCCATGTAATAGAAGTATCTATGTCGACCATGTAGAGATTTGAATAATAAAATGAATGATAAAAAAGTGTCTTCATGAAGCAATACAATCTTGGCACATAGCGTTGGCCTTGTTTCACAGGAGTTGTGCGGGTCATCTGCCTGATTAGGAACATTTGGCTTCAGGCCTTCAACTCTTCACCCCATATCATTTTCTTTAGTTTCAAACCGATGATAACTTCAGTTACAAGGATAGAATAAAGTGATGGCGGGACTAAAAAAATGTATCATGCAGTGAATGATTCATAGTATGCTCCATAAAGAGTATGCAAGTTAAATTAATTAATTAAACCAACATGATGCAAGGAAACATCATCCTGGAACCGAGCCTAATCTAAACAAACACTTGAGAAAGGAATGTTTAAAATCGTGCATAAAGCTAGTCACCATGATGCGCACCTGTGCAGAATCTGAGATGAGCAGAAGCACAAGATCTCTGCCCAAAACCATCTCCCGTATGTCTCCCATTGTCCCGTTCTCCTCAGTGAGCCGAGCTGCACATGCTTCCTCAAAAGATTTAGAACCTTTCCCGAGACCGATCTGAAAGCGAAAAGAGCTTATTGAACATCTGACATGATAGTCCAAAGTACATACCAAATGGGACATAATACCAGTTGTCACATATTTTCCATATTCCAAGTTGTACAATATGAAATGCTCAATTTAAGCAAGAACAAGTAATAAATAGTGCCCAGTGCAAGTTATAAAGGTAAAGAAAACAATAAACATTAGTTGTGGGTGTTCACTCAGAGCTGTAAGCAAAAGCTTCAGAGATTTTCACTCAACACACGGTGAAAACTCAATTCCATGTCTAAAGCTGGAGATACATGAGAATAACAAACCTTAAAGATGATGTCATACTTGGCTTCAACCAAAAGAATCTCTCTGGTTCTGGGCCTGCGCTAGACCCTGAAAAAGCACCCCCAAAATATTCCGTGAGCCAGCGCACAAACTTACAGACTCAAACCCAAGTAGCAGAATAGAACACATATGTGTTGAATCCATCACTCAATTTGAACACACCAACTGATGTGTATATTCAGGTAGTGTCTCGAGTAGATAGACATGTAAATATCGAGAGTTAGGAAAGAAACAATGCAGCGAGGGGAGCAAACTGAACCTGGAAGCCCCAGCCGATGACTCCTATCTGCTTGACGCCCTTGAACGCTTTAGGGAGCAGTGGGAAGAGGTTCCGCCCGCCCCTCACGATGTACTGCAGGGAACAACACACATAGAACAAATTGTCAAAACCAAATCCCGGGGAGGGATAAGGAAAGCGGTGGAGTGGTAGTTGTGGTGCATACCTCCTCGTGTCCAGCGAGGGAGACCATTGAAGACAACGGTAAAAATGCAGACAACTCTGCTTGATGGAGAACATGGTACTTCGAACCGATTAATCATTGACTAAAGCGTTCCACAAGCTCCTGACCTTAATGGTTATAGATAAACATCATGAAAAGATATTCAACAAAGATATATAAAATAATTATTGAGAGTTGAGAAGTTAAATCAGAATACATCTTCACTAAGGCATCTCTAATGATAACACAATTTATTACACAGATCTCATATGCTTTTTTAATTCTGGATGATCTACTTTAATCAAGATTTCCATGGTGAAAATAAGAACCGCTCTCACATCCGCACTTAAATCTTGTAAATATAGTATTGCAATCTCAAACACATTATTGCAGCAGCAATTACGTTGACATAGCTGTACTATTGCTAGAATTTGTAGTGCAGCAAGTCTGGTGTTTTTTTAGCACAGGCCAACCATTTTTTATTAGAGATAGTAATTCACAATTGAAAGGTAGTCTTAGAATATAGAGCCGATGTTTAGCAGTACCTTCTGTGGGCAGCCAATCCACGTAAACCGGATAAAAATGGGTTCATACTTCATTCTCCGACTTAAATCAAGGATAGGCTCCTACCGCTTTCTAGTAAAAACAAAATGCAATCCGATTAGTAGTAGACTCAAGGAAGCATCAATACATATAATTTGTTAGAATTTCTGTGTGATGGTGGTAATTTTGTTGCACGTCCCGACTAATACAAATACACCTGAAATACATAACACCCTACCAGAAATCTAAGCTACAAAACATACGCTTTGTCGACTTTTGATACGTTTCAGACTTTGATTTAAGCCATTCAAAAAATACCCATTCATGTACAAAATTGCATAAAAGTATTCGTGGATGCATGAACCTTCGTTTTGACGGTCTCGATGGTCTTGTGAATGCCTCAAATATGAGCAATGGCTGGAGGAAATGTGTTCACTGCAGCATGGGAGCTAAATCACTCCAGCAGATTAGTGCCAAACCTACCTCGTGTTCCCGTAGTCACAGGCCAGCAAGCAGAGCACAATGATAGTCAGATAGTGGTAGGTGGGCAGAGAGACAAGATCAAATCGACCCACCCAAACCAGAAAAGTCAGCGAATCCATGACGGAAACGGAGGTGCATGTGCTGGAGCGATCCCGTGTGGCATCGGCGACGGGGATGCCGTCTCCGGAGCTCCCGATCACCTCTTCGACGACGACGCCTGGGTCTTCACGGACCCTGTCGAGCGCCTCTTCTTCTACTGACATGTTGACCCGGCCGTCGCGTTCCCGTTGCCTGCTGCCTTCCCGCCGCACGCGCTCACCCACTTCTTTCCGCTCGCCGGCACCCTCAGCCCCGCCGCCCGCTGCTTCTCCTACTCCAGCGGCCACGATGCGCTCGACCTCGTCCTTGCAAGTCAACGGAGGACTTCAACCAGCATCAATATGAGATTACACCTCCCTCGCTGCATCCAGATTGTAGTAACTTGAGTAGTATAGTATTAAATTGAAATATGGATCAACTTCAAAATAAACAAGTCTGACAATCAACTTCATGATCCATTCAATTTTTTCGTAAATAGACATCTATTGTTCTAACTTCTAAGAGTGTGGCCTCACCTCCCTGAGATCAAGATCCCAATCCTCTCCAATCTGCCGTGACAGAGTCAACTCCGCCGACCTCCCACAGATAACACGGACATAGTTGACAGTTCGAGGATAGAACCTGAGGCGTACATAGATAAGTTGCCCACAGTGATGCCTGAATCTGTTTTCGCGACATACGATTCCCACTTAAAGTGAGCATGTGCTCGGCAATATGTGTGCTTGCAAACACTTGTAGGTGCATCATGCTATGGCCTAAAGCACTTCACTGCAGGACCTAATTCCGTTTGATGCTGCAAACCTTTAGGGATCCAAAATCAACTCGAAAATTAGTCAAACACCTTGTGAGATTAATATTCCACTTACTGGGATCAACTATAAAAATCAGCTAGGTTGATTTGTACAACAAATTGCAAAATGATTACTCAGATAATTCAATAAGCGTAAAAAGGATGTGGCCAGATAGATTCATCTAACTTTTATGGTTTGTCAGGATATGGCCAGATCGATTCATCAGCAAATAAATTCCATAGGAAAAAGCACTCCAACCAACAAAACACGGGACTGATTGCTAATTACTAAGTTGTGTACCTATGATGCGGCTGGCCTAGACGACCATGGGACGGGTGTGGGTTGGGGTGGAGGTGGGGATCAGCAACAACAATTCTCCCGTGGTCTTGGCATCGGATCGCATGCCGCCGCAGCACCTCCATCTATGGCAGAGTCAACGGCGAGCGAGGAGGGCAGACGGATCCCGCGTAGGTGTCGATGCATCGGCTCCGTGCTGGTTGCCGGGAGCCACAGTGGCCACCGGAGGCGCGTGGCGGCGGCGCGAGAGCCCGGAGGGTGGCGGCCAAGCGCGGAGGGTGCGTGGCGGCAGCGCGAGAGCCCGGAGGGCGGCGGCCAAGCGCGGAGCGGCGGCGGCCAAGCGTGGAGGGGCGCATGGCGGCGGCGCGAGAGCCCGGAGGGGCGGCGGCCAAGCGCGGAGGGGCGCGCCTGCCCTGCCCACGAGGGCACCGTGGCGGCAGCCGAGCGCGGGGCGCGCCTGCCCTGCCCAGGAGGGCATCGTGGGGGAGGCAAGGTGGGCGTGCGTGATTGTAGATGAGGAGTTGCGGATCGTGGGACGTCACCGGATTTACGCTTTGAGGTAAAACGTATTTGGCGGACGATTTTCTGGCAGAGTACGTTCGCAGTTCGCTTGTTTAATAGTAAGTATAGACTTGAAGATGAAAGTATTAGCACTTACATGAGCCATATAATTTCCATGGTTAAAGTTTGAAGACAAGGTATTAGTATTAAACCAATACCTAGAGTAGAGCAACTGGCAATCAAGTCTAGGTATGCCTGAAAGTGCAAGTGCGTATTGTTTTATGTGACTAACCTGATAACTCAAGCATTATAAGTGCTTTACAAAGATATAAACAAATTAAGGATAGTTTTAAGTGTCAGCGTTCTTACATATATCCAGTTCTAAAGGCTTTTTCCTTCCAACATAATGAAAGGTAATATGATTTCAAGTGCTTTTGAACATGTATTCACCATTCTGAACAAACATTGGCAAGATGTTACCCCAAGGTGCCCAAATAATAAGTAAAGCATGACTAACAAACATGGTACGATGGCACTAACAAGTTGGGAAGTGCACACAAAATTAAAATGATGTGCATGTGTGCAGTAATGGAAAAATAATTCAGCAAGTCACAATATCTGAAAAATAAACAGCCCGGAAAAACCATTGAAAAATCATTCTTTTGCGGAGAAGAAAATACATGTTCATCCTAGTGAGACACTACTAATTAATAAATACTACAAAATCAATAGCTGGTAATAATGTAGTAATAATGAACTAACGATTTTCATTTAGCGCATGAACATTGAATTTATTTATTGTATTGAAGGGAGGATATTTCCTTTGCCGAGAGGAATCACTAACATATGCGAACTTCTTATGCAAATAAGTATATATGAAAACACTAATAACACTGTATAGAATAACCTGAAAGACATTTAGCTCCACATCGCTGAGAGCTCCATCCCTGTCGTGGTAAAAAGATATTAAAAAGATGCAGAAGATAAACACTGTTTAATTAAATATTTCCATGGACAAATTACCAACATTATACAGAAGGTAACATACTTACATACTGATATACTGATATATGGGATAAAACGAAACCATGCTTCCCATAATAGAGTTTATGAGATGATGGGCAATGGCGACAGCTTAATGTATCGTTGCCCGATGCACACAAAATAGTCCAAAAATACTTTTGTAGATGTTGTACTCATGCTGTCTTGTACAAAAGCAGTAACACGTAAGAACATTTAGGCTTGTATAAAAAAACAGTTTAGAATTTAGGCTTCAAAGGTTACAAGGAACTGAGGAAGGCATACCATTGAGTTGCATTGCAAGTTTTCAACGTTCAGATCTTATACACGCCGTGCTTATGCTATCCAATCCCTAGCTGATCATGGCTTCAGAAAACCTGAAATTGGATATCACATTTCTTTCAGCAATGGATGAAACTGCATTCATCTGAATGTATATACATCTCAAATTTCATAGAACAGTTTCACTCTCAATGGGAGAAGCAATCTCAAAAGGGGATGCGGGGTGGCCAGGTGAGATGCACAGCGTGTCAATTGTCGGGAGGGGGTGCAGAGGCCTTCCTACAAGACAATAAGGCGGTCAAGCAAAAAATGTAATTAGTTACCGTTGGTCATCTATTACTCATGCTAGCTTATCTCCTGGGAAAAAGTACTACAAAATCTCCAAGTGTTCATAGACGCAACCAGACTTCAGTTATCCGTTGACACATAGCGAGTGCTCCTAAAGCAGTAAAACAAAAATTACCTATTTGGGTTGATCGTTTGGGAAACTTGGAAAAGAAAAGCATAAAAAAAACAAGAGCTCCAAAGGCACAAAAAAGCAAATCATAAAACTATGTTGAGGCTAACCTCAGGATCATGCAGTGTGGCACACAAGAAATTCCATGAGGCAGCAGCAAGGTAATAACGCTCAGGATCATGCCATGTAGTAGTCCAAGAAGTATGAAGAGTGTTTCATTGCAATTCAGTAGAATAATTACTATTCAATGACTAGACTGTCCACTTTTGCACTATCTCGGGAATTTATATTGTAATCACCAAACAATATAAGGCGGACAAGGTCACACCAATATAAAAAAACAAAAAATATGTCCAAAGTCAAGATTTCGATGAAAAGAAAAATATCACAATAACACAAATAAAAGTGGAGTGTGAGCTATGTGCCATTGCTTCTATCAGCAGAATAGAGAGAAAGCAAGAGTTTCAACGGTTCATCGTAAGCAACGCATGCACTCAAATTGTAGCTCGAGACCAATGTGCACAATTCATATATGTGTGTCTCAGTGCAATCTCCGTTCATGTGTTTTGCAGCAACCATGTTTAAAGCACACCATTTTTATTACTATGAGGTAACAAATATATGTTTTCCATAGCGAAGGTGTGGGTTGTTATTAAAGGGCAGTCAACAACTTTAAGATTAGTAGTTCTAACATCAGAAATCAATCCTAATATCATCCCTATTCTTCTTCCAAAAGCGCTAAACTTTAATCCAATTATTTAGGCTATGATAGAATAATAATGTTGTATGTGTAACTGCCATCTAATATTCATGAAAGTTTCTCTATTTACCTCATCATGTTTCCCTGAAACTTGATGCACATGCCAATGTGATTCAGAGTTTTTAGTGATGCTGCAGATTCTAGAAATGGGTTAGTCATATTCATTATTCTTGCAGAAGAAATCCACCGGATATTAGATATTGTTATTGTTTCATTAGTGTCACGAGGCCCCCACTTATTCAGATCAAATCTCTAAAAAAGCGCATGATATATGTTTCTATAACTAAAGCTGATTCACCGCTCATTGTATTGGATGTACACAAGGTGTGAACACAGAAGAAATTGGCAGCAAACTGTAAACCAGTAGCCAAGATCTAAATTTCAACACTAAACGGTCATCCATACTCAGAGAACAAGCAAACCAATTTCGTATTCTCTAACCAACAATTTACCAATAAATCAGGACCAAAATTCTTGCTGTAAGTACAACACACTGTTGGGCATTTATTGGACTACGAAGACTATTGAGCCACCGATCCTTTATCTTCATATTGTTAATTACACAATTTGTACTCTTCATTGCCATTGCCAGATCCAACGCAAAGCTCGCCCCTTTGATTCTCTTCGCCCGGTCATTGTTCCTCTTCCTCCCATTGATTAGTGCCGGAAAAATTGATTGGAGGTTAGATAATGTGCACAAATAGATTATGTGCACAAAAACAAAAGTCATTTTTTGGCTATAATTCCTCATAAATCATTTTACTCATATAAATAGCATCGCGTGCAAGAGGAGGAAGATGAATGTGGCTTGATTTTCTAAATGAAGCAACATTTATCTCATAACTTGTTAGTTTGTCGCTCGAATGAGCTACCCGTTTGTTCAATGGAATAGAAAAATAGAAGAAATGCTAACTTTCTCATCTATGGTCTTTACCCCAGGAAGTTTTCTTTTACTTTTATGTTCAAACTATTACTAGCCGTGCATGCTTCTGCCTAGTTGCCTAGACGCGGTGCAATGATAGGTTGGACAAGAAAGTCTCTGCCTGTACCAAGAATCCGAGCGCCGTATTAACTGTCAAATTATTACTATATTACATGACTGGACTTGCAGTAACAATCGAAATTTTTGAGTGTAAGTGGTAAAAGGAGAGCACTTTTTCTGTTCATCGTATTGAAATTGCACGAGCAATGTTAAATGACATGAATGAAACTTCTGCCTGCGGAGTTGGAACAGTGTAGCAGACAGAAAATTTAACGTGTGGGGAACAGAATGCGTGTACTTTACGTCAGCTATACTGGACAGGGGAAAGATAAATACTGCATAATAAGGACATGAACACAATGAGGCTATTATAGCAGGTGAGAATCCCAAGACGATTTCATGGGCATGATTCCCATGAGCGTCGTCGCCGAGTGCTCCTACACAATTTCGTAAAAAATGGTCACGTAATTACGAAGTATGTTTTGTACCATTTTGTAGTAATTTTCTTGATATTTATAAAAACGTTCACATATTTTAAAAATATGTTAGTGCGATTTTCAGAAAATATAAAATACAACGTAAAAAGATGTTCATGAAATTTTTATAAAAGATCATACCATCAAAAAAAAATTAAACACGCATTTGAAAACTGTTTAACATCTATTCAATCTTTGAGACATGTATTTGAAAATGTTTTGATCATCTGGTCGATAAATGTTCAACATGTGTCGACAAAATTTTCCACATGTATGCGAGAAATTTACAAAGTGTATTATAAAATGTCGACATGTATTTTGAAAAAATAAAATAAAATAAAAAATGCAAAAAATCCTGAAGGAAACCAATATAAAAAATACCTACGAACAAAGAAGAAGAAAACATGCATGAAAGCTTCTAAAACCAGTCGAACTGATCCACAGGAGCTTCCGAAAACCGCTCTAATGGTATGGGCCGTCACAGTTGCCTCGCAGCAGAGGTGACACAGAGCACCGTCTTCGGTGGGCGAGATATAGCTCCCGCGGTGCGACACTCCCCTACTCCAAGCCTACTCATTTGTCCATACATCCACATGCAATATCTGACATTGACCTGTTAAATTTATTTCGTGGCGTCCAGGCAAGATAGTGCCTAAACTACTCTTGGCTCGCTAGAAATCTGGAGGGCAGTATCCACCTGCTACATCTAGGGCAATATGCTACGTAGAGAACTGCCAAATTTGGTTCCATCGCCCACACTTTCGAACGACATAGGTAGAAGTATTAAACCACGAATCCAAGGTAGGAATAAATGATTTATCAATTTTACTTTATGACAAAATATTCCAACCATTCTACATAATGGCAGTGACTTTTTTTTACAAGGCATATATACTTTACAATAGATATTTCTACAATCTATGTGGTCCCACTTATGGTAAAGATTGACCTTAGTATTTACAATAATAGACAAAAGAATTAAGGTGGCATGTTAGAGTATTCTTGATTGGCTAGAAATCCGGATGGAGAACACGCACGTGCCACTTGGAGCATAAGTTGCCATATAAATTCTTGCTGATTTGATCATCAAAATGTCTGGCCATGGCTTTCCTATTGCATAGGATAGATACGGTCACCATGGTTGTCCAAACTCATCATGTAAGTCGCATTTTCGGCATAGATGTAGCTTGTTTGCACCCCGCCACGCCCATACGTCTGCATGTACACTGCCTTGGACCACTTTTTTCATAAAACAGGGCAAGTTCACTTGCATACCTCATTCCACTTGTGAGGGTACTCTGTCTCTTTTACAATGGGAGGCTCAAAGACACCCTGGATGAAGGCTCGCAGCCGATGTCGTGCCAGTTACTTCCACCATCACCAACTTCCCGTGCAGCTCCACGATGTAGGGCAGGTACACGTGTTGAGCGCATTGCATTCAGATCTGCAACTGGCAGGGTGCAACGGTGAGCACATGCTTGCCGTCTTTGTTCACGAATATTTCGAACTTGACCAAGTGCTCCAAGATGGTAATGTCATAGAGTTATCCATTGTAGAATATAATGTCTAAGAGGAATTATCGAATAGTATTTCCTTAACACTTGGTTGAGTCTGCTTGGAGGGCGAGTGGTGGTGGTTGTTGTTGGCTTGGCCTGACCATTACCCAAGGTTCTAAATGACCGGTCTTGACGAAAGCTTTCTGGTCATCGAGGGTCTATGTTAGGACGACCGGCGCACACGAGATCGTCTCCCTTATTCAAGGCGTTTTCAAAAACCTTCCCTCAATATATCTCGATGGTGTTTGAGTTAGGTTGTGGTTGGCTGTTTGGTTCAGTGTCTATGTTGAGTTACCCAAGGTTTTCGGCCAAGTTTCCCTTATAAACCTAGCCATTTTTTAAATTTTATTTTACTTTCTTTCCATCTATATGAGTGTGCATTAACACTCTACCCTTTCATGAGGTTTGTGTCGAAAAAGAATACAGTGTCCGAAGCATCGGTTCATTAAAAAGTTTTACCATACACCTGTTGTCCGTGCAACCAATCCCACAAAGGGAATGTCGTGTAGATCGATCATGGAGGCAAGGATGCAATCCCTTGAGGTGGGCGATTGTGCGAACACAACCTTCCACGTTACGAAGCAACTACAAATGCTGCAAGTGGGTAACTATCACATCCATGCGTCGCCGGACTATTATGAACTGAATGCCAAGGCTATTTGTGGCCGCCTTCCAAGTAAAAAAATAACTTTCTAAGAACGTTAGACTGCCAAACTAAACTGCAGGTTTCTCAGTAACCATCTGGTGCAGGTAAAGTTTCTGATAGGACAAGTAGGAGTAGTAAGACGGATGTAAGATCGATCTGATCACAACAGATGGGGATGAGCTTGCTTGTAGTGTTGATGTTGGCGAAGATGTTCAGTCGGCTCACCGTGACCTGGACGCCGTCAAAGTGCTGGCCTGTTGCTTCGGGATTATATAAATCTGTGTAATGTGATATACTTAACCCATGCCACTAGCTCACCCGACTTGGCCACTTGCCTATCAATTATCAAGCCTTTTTTTGGCTGACCATTCGAATGGAATGCCGAGGTTACACTAGCAAGTTCACTTGAGATGCTTGATCCGTTCATGCGATGAACAGTTATATACTACTATAGTGATCATGTTAATTTTGATACTAACTGACCTTGTGAATACAATATTTGTCAGTCCGAATATACAATGAATGCCCAAACAGACTAGCACAAGAAGGAAAACATAATGTTGAAACACATAGCTATAAACAGAGAATCAAGTAATCAGGAATGAATAAGTAGTAATTCTAGTATATATGTTACCACACATATCTCAATGCAGCGACTATTTTGACAAGGCATCAACATCTCATAGATAAATGCAACGTTGTATCCTTAGCAACTCCTACAATCTAGTATGAGGTAAAATTTAACTGTAATGGTGACCTTAATACCAGTGCACTAGACGCAGAGTTAAACTCCCATGCTAGAGTACTCTTGGTTGGCTAGATATCAGGAGGGAGTACCCACATGCCAGTTGGAGCACCGGCAGCTACATAAGATCCTGCTGATTTGATCCTCCGTGGGACGTTGTAAATACTTTCGTCTTGCATAGGGTATACACGGCTACCATGGCCATCCAAACTTGTCAAGTACGTCATATCATCTGCATAAATGTGGCCTCTCTCCACCCCGCCACGTCCAACCGCTGGCACGTCAACCGCCTTGGACATTTTCCCCAAAAACAAGGCGCAGTCATCCAAGCTCGTTACCTCCTCCCACTTATGAGTGTACTTTGTCATTGATTCGTCAGCAAGCACCAAAACCTTGAAGAAAGGCTCACACTTGGTGCCATATGATGGATTTATCCTCAACACCAACGCGAGCCTGCCATGCAGCTCAACAATGCTTTTATGACATACAAAAGAAGGTTGGGAACCAATTCGGATATGCAGCTCGACGTCAATGGTGGCCACCGGTCTGCCGTGTTTGTTCAAGCCTATGTTGAATTTGATCAGGTTGTAGGAGCGGGTGAGGCCATAGAGTTTTCCATTGTAGAATATAATGTCCGCAAGCATCGGCCCGCTAAATATTTTTGCCGTCCATCTGTCGGCTCGACAACCAATCTTGCATAGGGCGACGCTTCTTCGGGGGGTGATGGTGGCGAGGATGCACTCACTTGACTTGGGGGATTCCCAGAAGACAATCTTCGCGCCCGTGTAGACCTCCCTCATGTTTTTTGCGTGAAGCGGCACCTCAACACCGGAGAAGAGGTTCACAACCACAAGTTGCATGTCATCCCCAAGCGTGGCAACCCAGCCGCCGTCGTGTGCTCCGACTAGCCGCTTGCCGATGAGGGCCTCGTTTTTGGGCCGGATGTGCAGGACCCCTCCGTCCTCGGGGCAGCATAGGCGCACTGTCTTGCCATCGTCACCGTGTAAGGAGGAGAAGAGCAGCCATGGCAGGGTGGGCGGCATGGCGTGCTTCGATGCGATCGCAGCGGCTCGCCATGACCTAGATACCGCAGCGAAGCGTAGGCGGTGGAGCAAGCCGCCGACCTTGAGGTAGACGACGTGGAGGAGATCACCAGGAAGATCGGTCCACTGCACCAATGTCGCCATCGACGTCATGATCCGTGTGATGCTAGGTACTGCGCCGCCGCCGCTGGTCATCGATCCACCAAATCGTTGTGGGCCAGTTACTTAAGTTCGCCCTAACGCACCCAAAACGTATATGCTTTAGTTTCCTGGTTGGTGTATTTTTCTTTTCCGGATGATTGTCTGGCTGGAGTCCTACTCGTATAACTACTGAAAGTCTGAAACCGACTTATTTAATATAGGCGTAGCACTCTTCCATACATATCAAGATTAATTGTATTGTACATTGACGATCGATCAATATAGGCGTAGCACTCTTCCATACATACCAGGTACTAGAAACACCACCAAATCGTAGTCAATCATGTGTTATCGTCACCACTTTCCACGATCCCAGCAGCTACATGCACCGGACTAGAATACACCATGCCGCTGCGCAACCATACCCTCTGCGTCAAATCGCCGTCTGTAGCTGCCCAACCATCCACCAATGGTGGCATGCCTTCCGAAGGCCGTCGAGCGGATCAGAGCTGCACTCAGCCAACCACCACTGTATCGACAACCACCGAAAATCGGAAGAACTGTCATCAAGCATCAGATCAGTCCTGATCCGTGCCGACATCATGCGTGTCTGCAGCGGTATCAAACAGGCCAGATCAGATTGCCCGTGCACACCACAGCCGCCGCAACAATCCATACGCTGAGAGTCTCCTGCCAGCCCGTCAACCGAGCCGCTAGGAGCAGGCCCGCGTCAGGCTGTGGTAGATCCGGGTCGATGCACACAGGACGCCATATGCGCGCCGTCGGGCGGGACGGGACATACGCAGCCACCGAACACGAGCACGTAGCTAACCTCCATAGTGACGAACCGCCGTACACCAGCTCTCATACGCGTGTGGCATCTCCGGGAAGGACGAGCGTGTGGCTGCAGCGCAGCGCCGCCGGGCTCCAAGATCGAGGGTCATGGGAAGAAGGGACTGGGCATGGGTGGAGACGAAAGAGGCCTAGCAGCCCGCCGGCGCCGACCAGCAAGCGCGGCCGCCGGTGGCGGCGGCGGGGAGGGAACGGTGGAGAGGTCCCTACAGTCATGGCTCATGGCTATATATCAACACAAACGACAGATAACCTCACGGGTGTGCCAAAAAAATATCATTTCCCTTTTTTCTTTTGGGTTGGACAAACTGTGTATGTAGAGAAAAAGCTCTGAATGCAAAGAGTTCAGAAGCTACAAGGTGCAAAAAAAAAAAGAACTAAATGCTCCCAATTAAGCAGCCAGAGAAGGTTTGTCACGGAACGGGTGCTTGAAGTTTCAGGCTTTAGGTTATCAGTTTCTTATCATGAATGGAGAAATCCAACAGCAGACAAATAACCAAGGCCCTTTGTTAGCTTTCCTATGGTCTATACGTCTCTGTACCACCGCTCAGGTTCGCATCGCATGGGTGGAGGAGGCACCATGCTGTCCTCCCACAGCGCCACCGCAACGAACTTGCCGGCGCGCTCACCATGCCGCCACTTGAGTGAGTACACCGTGTGCATCGTTTGCTCCCTCAGATCATACAGCCCCACCTCTCTCCCCGTGTCCAGCAAGATCTGCCCATCCCCACGGCATCGATCTCTATCGGAACAATCAGCCCTGCCGCTGTCTTCGGGGAAAACTCCGGCCAACTCCAGAGCTCTATCACATGCTCCCTTGTCCATCCTTCCTCCCATCCCTCGTCACTGCATTTGTTGTCGACCAGCTCCGGCTTGTTGTTCTTGCTCCATATGGTCATGCTCTCTGTGTGGGCACATGGGTGCGCCACGCAGAGCCGCCCGGCAAGGTCCACCACAAGCATCCTGCAGCTGTCATCGACGTGTGGCACCGACAACACCTCGAAAGACTCGGTGTGGATGTCAAGGGCCATGATCATGCCATGCCAACTGTCGGTGCTCTGGTTGTCCTGATACGAAGGCTCGCCCATCCAGTACATCTTGCCATTGACGTAGATCGGCGGCAATTCAAGCCGCACACGGATCGACAATGGTGATGGCACTATTCTCCTCACGTCTTCCTTGAGCCGCCACAGGTGGCATTCCATTGCCGCGTTGGATTCATGGCTAGCATTGACCATAGTGACCAGGACGTGCTCCTCCGTCACCTCGTCATACCCCATGCCTGTCCTACTGCCGGAAGGAAAGTCCAAGATTGTCTCTTCGTCAATCACTGGGTTAAGCACGCGAACATGTTTTGCGTTTTTAGATGATGTGACGAGGAGTAGGCCATGACAAGGCTTGCAGCTCACTACCCTGTGGTCTAGCAGCTTCGGTGAGGCGCGGAACAAAGACTCTGTCCTCCTACCCTCTGTGCTAGCGTCTGGGAAGAAAACACGTAGGGGAGAGCTCCTTCTCGTCCTGGCGTAGTGGTTGTGCAGCTTGACAGAGCGGTCACACTCGATCATGGCGCGCCATGTCCGACAGACTAGCTTGAGCTGCCCTAGGATGGCCGCTGGCAGACGTTGCAGGGCTATGCACATGGCGCGTGTTGATGCTGACGAGAATAGGATGTCCTCGTGTGGCCGCCCCGTGGAGATCAGGCTCTCCTCGTACACCAGTGCCCTTGTTGTTGCATGGCCGTTCTCGCTAGGCTGGGCGACCAGGCACCCGTCGGCAAGGAGCTCCTCAATGGCGCCGTTACCGCATGCTTCTCCTTGACGGCTGGTCAGGCGACCAGGCATGCACGGCGGTGACGGCCGCGGAGGGGACTGGGAGGACGAAGAAGCTGGGGCGGCGGTTGGCGGCGCGGAAGTGGCGGTCGGTGAAGTCGTCCGAGGGGGCAAGCGTGAAGGCCCAGGCGCGGGAAAGGCAGCGGCACCGGCCGATGGACCTCGCCGGCAAGCGGATGAAGATGTCGAGCAGGATGTCGTCAGGGATTGCTGCACCTCCCGCGCATGGCATTGAAATCACGGCCGCTTGCTCGCATGGATAAGCCATGGCCGCCGGAGGAAAAACGGTTACGAGGAGGAGCAGGAGGAGGAACAAAGGCGTTCGGTCCCCTTTGTTACCTAGATAGGTTTGGGCTCCGAGTCCAAAGGGATATTGATGTAGTTCGCAGATGAACTCGATCTGAATCCGTATATGACTCCATGTCCGTTTATAACTATACAATCTGAATTTGGGCTACTTCCAGGTATTTGGTCCGTTGTCGTGTGTATGTATGCACAAAACGCTAGCTAGCTCTTTTTCCTCATGTATGTATAAGTTTATTATATTATTATTAGGTTTCCATCCAAAGAAAAAAAAACATGACGTCACAAGCACGCCGTATACAGGGTCCGTCAAAAGTACAAGTCGTATGAGCAGGATTCATTCCAGCCAAAAAAGCAAACCAGAAAGAAAGAAACCTTGATTTTTATTATTTGCTGCTAATGGCGGCTCGTCCTCTTCACAAGTCTAGTCGTGAATTTACACGCGCTTCAGATGTGTTTGCGCATTTGCACTAAATTTTCTGGTTTGCTGTAGGAATGCATGTCAACTTGCGTTTAAATTTCATACTGGAGTTACTCTGATCGTTAGGTAGCATGTGCAATGCGCCAACCTCTAGTTGGATGATTAAGAGGACAGTGGTATTCTCAGCCCACCCGTGTTCAAATCCTAAGCATGACATTATTGCTTGCATCATTTATTTCTATATTTATTTTAGGCTTTCGACGATGTTGGTTCAGTGGGAGAAGACGTCCCAGTTGACTATGAGGCGCTTGTGGTGACTTCGTAAAATCTCAAGATGCTATGATGGCTCAGTCTCTCGGAGGTGCTCATAAGGGTACAGTATGCATGCGTGCGTTCATAGAGGTGAGTGTATGTATGTATGTGAGTGACTTCGATTGTACTGTGTTATAAAAAAGGTAGTATGTGCATTAATTCTCTCTTGCTTTTTTGTTCTCTCGATCTCTTCAATGGCTAATATATGTAGACCTAAGTTAACGAGACACTTCTATCCTTGTCCTCAACTTGCAACGACCTTGAGGCGGTTGGATGTTTCCGAATAAACGTAAAACTCATTGAACAACACTGTTTTTTTTGGTTATTATAAAGAAATAATGCGATGAATAGTAATGGTTGTTGTCTATTAATAATGATGTAGTACATATTTATATCCCCTGAAGTTTGGACCGGCTTGCTGCTTGCTCATTGCAGTGTTAAAAAATGACACGAAGCTGGATATATATGAGTAGATGTTGTGGTCGGAAACGTCTTTCATTCATCGACGCCCTCGGCAACCGTTTGATGGAGAGCTAGGCTAGCAGCCATCATATCTCCTGTTGCACTTAGCCCTTTGCAGCCAGACTGTTGTTGTGCTCCAGTTTGACTACAACAACGGCCCTGTTGCGTTTCTTTGGAAGCCCTTTGCAACAAGCACCAAACGATTCCTCTCATAGAGCTTGAGTGCATGTCCCCTGATGATTTACTCAACAGTGGAACTAATTAATCACCTGTCTACATACGTACTTTCCCATTTACTGGTGGGTGGTTAATCTGTGAACAAGTCAAATAATGATGTCTGAACTCAAATCATACAGTATATTGAATAATTGGGAAATTTACAACTATTCTAGCATGATTGGTGTGGAACCCACTTTACCGTTAAACTAGAAGATATTTACATCGGATGACTGGCAGTCGACAAGAAATCCGGAGAGATAAGCCGAACACATTGTCAAAGCACATGCTAGAGACATTAGTTAAGCGGCATGAGTAAGCCAAGAACGAATATCATTATTTTCGTATATCATGACACAATATCCTACGAAACTGATAGCGAGTATTTTGACCAGTCATGTATACCTCAAGATAAAATGCAACAATGTATAATGTATCTAATTGCACACTCTTTATGGTCCAATTTATCGTATAAATTGACCTTAATTAATACCTTTCAGAATAAGGGATAAATTAAAAAAATGATATCCTAGACCACTCTTGGTCAGCTAGAAATCAGGAGGGAGAACCCACATGCCACACGGAACGTGACAACATGAATAAGGTCCTACAAATTTGATGGCGTGCTCACTGCTTTCGTTTCCCATAGGAAATACACAATCACCATGGCCGTCGAAGCTCGTCAAGTACGTCACATCGTCGGCATAGATGGCACTTCTTTGCACCCCACCGCACCCAGCCGCCGGCACACACAACACCTTGATCCACATTCTCCCAAAAAACAAGGCGCAATCACCCAAGGTTGTTACCTCCTCCCACTTGTGGGTGAGAGTGTTCTCTTTCGTCGACTTGTCAACAAGCACAAAAACTTTGAAAAAGAAGCGCTTACGGTAGGTGTTGTCATAAAAACAATGTTTCACCACCATAGCCAGCTTGCCGTGCAGCTCAACAATGTTAGTTGCCCACCTTAAAGGTTGGCTACCAATCTTCATATGCAGCTCGACAGTTACCACCGGCCGGCCATCTTTGTTTACACCTATTTTGAATTTGATCAGGTCCTCCAAGTTGGTGAGGGCATAGAGTTTTCCATTGTAGAATACAATGTCCACAAGCCGTGGCCCATTAAATATTTTGGCCGTCCATCTTTTGGCCGGACAACCAATCCTGCAGAGGGCGACACTAGCTCGGGTGGTGATGGTGGCGAGGATGCAGCCACTTGAGGTGGGGGACTCCGAGAATATAACCTTCTTGTACGCGTAGAATGTCGTCATGTCCTTTGCGTGGAGAGGCACCTCGGCGCCGGAGAAGAGGTTCACGATCGCAAGATGTGTGTCATCGCCAAGCGCAGCGACCCAGCCGCCGTCGTGCGCTCCCGCAAACGTCTTGCCGATGAGCGCCTTGGGCAGCGGGAAGTGCAGGAATCCGTCGTCCTCGGGGCAGTATACCCTCCTCATGTTGCAGTACTTGTCGTCCAGGCCATAGTTGAAGATGAGCCACGGCAGGGTGGGCAGCCCGGCGTGCCTCGCGGCGGCCCGCCATGGCCTGCAAACCGCGGCAAAGCGGACGCGGTGGAGCAAGCCTCCGACCCTAACAAAGAGCAGGTGGAGGAGATCGTTAGGGAGATCTGTCCACTGCACCGACGTCGCCATGGACGGAGTACGTGCTCCGTGTCCGTGTGAAGGTACGGCGCCGCCGCTGGCCATCCGCGTAGGGTTCCGTGGGTTTAGCTATCAACTGCAGCCGTACGTGCTTGGGCTAGCTAGCATATACGGGCGTACTAGTACAATATATAGTCTTTCGTTGCATCGGTGGAGTCGTCGATGGCGACGAAACTGATTTTCCGTACGTACGTACAGTATATGTACGTACTGTAGGAATCCTCATGATGACTTCGCTTAACCTCTCTGTCTCCCTCGCTCGCTCGGCAGCAACGAAAGAAAGCATGCGTTGCATTGCGTTCCGTCGCGTCGGGCAAAGTGAGCGCGCTCACCAAAATGCCCATCGATACATCTGCCGTGCCGCTAATTAATTCTGCCGCTTGACTCTATGCATGCGAGCCTCCATTTTTTTTTCCTTCCTCTTCGATTGATTGAAACGTACTCCTATCCTTTTCTTTCGCGTACACGTGCACTAGCCTACCACGTACTAGTACATCCGTTATTTCTTTTCCTTTTTCTTTTCTTACCGTACGTGCACTACCTATACATATATCTACTAGCGCTTTTTTCTTTTTTTCCTTTTTGATTTCATTCCAAAAAGCCGAGCCGTGTCACGCGCTGTCCGCCTGCCGCCACCTCGCCCCTCTGCGACCATCTACTCTCTGCTGCCCACAAAAATGAGAAAACACATATAGTACGCCGCCCAGGAACTAGGCCTTCTGGTTCCGCTCTGATGACCCTTCTTCACATATATAGGGGATTAGAAAATCAACCACAACACGCCCCGCCCTACTCGCCGACCACCGAGGCCGATTCTAAGGCGACATGACGATGCGCAACCCACCAACCATACCTACTCCACCGCCACGCTAGCTACATATTCGAGATACCACAATCATATTTATATCCTAAACCCTCGTACCCTCTCTCCCCCTCCCACACACACGTGTAGATTTTGGGCCGCCACGGTTCCACGTGGCGGCCTGATGGCATGGTCATGTATTTCTTTCATGTCCGTGGGAAACTCCTATATGCGACGAAACTTTAACATAAGAAAATCCAGGCCCGTAGCCTATTTTCTAGGGCATGCACTCGATCCATCTTTGACGCTCCATGACCCCTTGGACCGGTGTCGTGGATTACTTTCGACCTCGGCTCCACCTACAACCAAGCGCACCAAGCCAAGCCCATCTCACAACCCTAGCTAGTTAGTCAATCTCGCTGCCACACCTCTTTCCTTCCTTGCTTGCCTAACAAAAAGCACAACCGCCGGACCGCGAACGGAGCCCGGAGAAACTTATTCCGACGCGACACCACAGCAGCGGCCTCGACAGCATCACCCTCAGCCCTAACCCTACACACACCCACCTAGCGGACAGACCCGAGGTTCCCCCCCTCCCGCCGCCGGAGCGGCCGACAGAGAGAGAGAGAGAGAGAGAGAGAGAGAGAGAGAGAGAGAGAGAGAGAGAGAGAGAGAGAGAGAGAGAGAGAGAGAGAGAGAGGGAACCGGCGACGCCACCGGCGATGCGCAAGGAACCCTCGTCGCCTTCAAAGATCGCTTCGAGCGATCCTACTTTTCCGGGATTATTTCCTTCTCCGCCTTTCTCTTGTCGTGCGTGACCGTGGCCCGTGTAGTTACTACTGATGTTGAGGCCTCCCGTTCCCGTTCCATTCCCCGTCCCGTGTGAACGCGCACTGACCAAAACGCCGATGCATCCATCTGCTGGTAATTAATTCTCCTCTCTGTCCCACACGCACCTCTACCCGGTGGGCCGCTAGCTAGGGTTCCACGTGCATGGTGACACCCGGTGGCCTCATGGCGTGGTCATGTATTATTTCTTCTTTCATGTTTCTAAAAAAAAGGTATTATTCCTTTCATGTTGGTGGGAAACTCCTAAACGTGGTCATCTCTTCTCGGCGGAACGACCATCGGATATATATGTGCAAAGGAACTTTTAATTACGTATAAGAAAAATCCAGGCCTGTAGACTCTTTTCTCGGGCAACTCGATCTATCTTTGATGCTCCATGACACCTTGGACCGGCCTTGTGGACTACTTTTGACCTCGGCTCCATCTACAACCAAGCGCACGGAGCCAAGCCCATCTCACAACCCTAGCTTGTTAGTCAATCTCGCTGCCACGCCTCTTTTCCTTCCTTGCTTGCCGGACAAAAAAGCACAACCGCCGCGATGCAACACAATGACCGCTTGCTTGCGGAGACTTGGATTGACCGAGACTAAAAACGATGTCGACCCGTGACGGTAGAGATGCATGGATCGATGACGTGGCGGCGGGAGGTTGGAGTGCGTGCATGCGTGCTGTCCGTGCAACACACTTGAAAATGTATAGATCTTTATTAGATTTGTTGTGTCTGTCAATTTAAAGTGTCACCCTAGCATCACCATGACTTTGGGTATAAACACAAACGACGGCCGACGGCCGCATGGGCGTGGTAGAATAAAACCTTCCTTTATTTTATTTTTATTTATGTATATGTATACTATGTCATGGTTGGTCAGGAGCGGTTGAAAAGAAAAGAATTGTCAGGTTCTCTATCGAGAGCAGGAAGCGTGATCCGCGTGACATGAGGTGTCTACCGTAGGATCTATAAGACAGAGAAGAGATAGGCGGTTGAGATGGACTCAAAGACAAGACGGGGATTAATCCGTGGGGCATCAAAAGTGATTGCATGCATGTGCCCGAAAAATGTCAATGTGGCGGCTAAACTCACGCATCATGTTTTTAGCACCCAACCCAACCTTAATTACCCACCCGCTGCTGAGGCTGCTGATTCATTTTCTTCCTCCCGCGAAACCCAAACGCCGCCGCCGCCGCCGCCGCCGCATTCGTTCGTCTCCCCAACCACAACCCACAACCCACCGACCGGCGACCTCCTCTCCCTCGCCCCCTCCCCTCCCCTCCTCTTGTCTCCCTACGCCCAGATCCGCTCGACCTGCTCAAGCCGCGGCCAGATCCGCATCAGCGTTCCCGCATCGGCGCCGCGCCGCCCTCCTTCTCCACGACCACGCAGCGGTAGATGATTTCTCCTCCTCCCACCCACAACATTCCCCACGACTCCACGCCGTCGGATTCCGGCGACTTCCACCGGAGCGCAGCCCGCTCCCCTCGCTCCAGGCCGTCATCCCCTCCGGCCAGATCCGCCAGTCGAGGCCCCTAGCCTCGTACGCGGCTAAGGCTTCGGGCGCCGCCGACAGCGGCGTGGCTCCGGTTGGTCCCTGCCCTCCTTCCTCGCCGCTTTCCGCCTCTCCTCACCTCACTTTCTCTTCCAATCCTTTGCTGCAGGTCACCCATGGTGCGCACGGTCGACGCGCCGGGTCCAGGAACAGGGCCGCAAGATCCCGAGCTCGATGAGTCCAGCGCCTGCCGGCCTTGTCCCGCTCGAGGAGCAGGAGTAGGAGGAGGGACGCACCTAGCCGACCACCAAGGAGGGTTCTTCCTCAACCACCTGAAGAACCACCACGCCGGCCGGCGGGCTGCTGCAGGCAGCATTGACTTCAACCAGCGGTGACGCTTCCTTCCTTCCCCCATTTCTTGCTTGCTGCTAATTTAGTCTGCTACGTTAATTTGGGGCTACTCCCCGTGTACCCGTAGCTTGGAGGTTACACTTCATCTATACGTACGTACATGGATGGAAACAAAGGGGGAAAAAATCAGGGTTGGAAGCAATTTAGTTTCAGAGAGAATGAGATCCAAGATTTCACTCTTGTTAGGTTCGGTCAAATCCGATCCGATGGAAAAAACACCATTTTTTCCGCCTTTTTAGTTAAGATTAGATGCATTTGGATTGTTTGGCATCAACCCCTTTTCTGTTCTAGCCGATTTCCTTTTGGTAGAAGCAGAGTATAGACTGAATATTCCACAAAATTCACCACACGAGTAGAGTATACTACTTATATCCAAAATCTGGATTCTACTTGCATCTTCTGTACGTACACTACACATGAATAAGTACCATGGTTTGCTTCAGTTTGCATGTGTCTGTTTGTTTTAACTTTGACTGAACCTACCATGCTGGCACTTGCATCTCCTGTACACACATATGAATCAGCACCACACTTTGCTTCAGTTTGTGTGTGTGTTGATTTCTTGGTTGAACTTTGACTGAAACGAAATGGGTACCACCTGAATCTGTATATACACATGAATCAGCACCACCCTTGGTCCAGTTTGTATGTGTCCATTTGTTTTTTTACTTTAACTGGAACCAAATCGATGCTACTTGCGTCTCTACATACATACATATGAATCAGCACCATGCTTTGGTTCACTTTATACGTGTCAATGTATTGGTTTTACTTTCACTGGAAATTTATATGACTGACTATGATCAGTCACAGTCAGAGACCAATTCCTTTCTCTTTGGAGCTTGCCTTGAACAACCAAACTTCTTGATAGATACAACTGTAACCAGGGCAACTATGTACTGTATGTAGCAGTAGCACTGTTTGGTTCAAGCACCAACATGACAAGTTATCTACTACATTTAGATGCGTGCATTGTACCATTGTGCAATGGCAAGACAATTGAATTGGCTTGCCCATTTATATGCAGGTCGACATCTCCGCCACCGGGATTCGAAGCCACAGCACCATCACCGGCGTCGACAACTACCTCAAGGAGAAGAACCCAAATGCAAAGGTGAAGAAGATCACTTTGTTCTGTTTATGTTAACATGTAAATTACATGATCCTGTGATGGGTTTGATGCGAATTTGTTTTTGTGCTCCTTTTCAAACTCATATCGTTGGATGATCCTAGCATGGCTTTGTTATGGTAATGAAACTTCACGCTTTTGTTCAGTTTGTATGTGTCAATTATTTGAAAATCTTAACCTTATAGGTTAAGTCTCTGAAAATCCCCACATTCTATGGTTGGCTGTTCGTACCTATACCTACGTACGTGGTGATGGTCATGGCCTTGTTTGCTGCTTAGGTGGTTTTCCTTCGGGCCGTTAGTCAAAATATGCATGTGTTGCTTCATTTGGCACCATTAGTTCTCTTGTCCTTGTTTTCATTTCCTTGTCGGGAGGCTCACCAAGTTTCAGAGGCTTCAAATGTACGAGCCCTGGCGCCGCAAGATCCGGCGCCTCCTCCCTCCCGACGGCATCACCATCAAGCACATCACTGTAAGTTTGGTTGTCACAACTTTGCCGTTGTTGCTTGCCTGAATGAAATCAGTATTTATTATTAAGATAACTGGATTACACTCTGTTGTGTGTTGTCTTTGTTGGAAATATGTATTGTACTGATAGAAAAATAAAGTTCACCGAGAAATATATGGTTATAACCAAGATGAGGATTATGTACTCTTACCTCGTTGATCATTGCAAGTTGTAACTTTCAGGATTAGGCGTTCCTACAGTTAACCATGTACTGTTTATTTTCTACAGTAACTTCCAGGATTAGGCATTTCTTGCTAATATATACTGACAGATGTACATAGTTCAGCGAGAAATCCAATGTTACGATCAAGATGATAGGTTAATAATTGAGGATCAAGTACTCTTGTCTCACTGATCATTACAAGTTGTAATATTCAGGATTAGCTGATGTAGTGTTCAGCAAAATTCAGTGTTAGGAAAAAAATTTAGGATCAAGTACTCTTATCTCATTTATTACTACAAGTTTTATGATTCAGGAATAGAGTGTTCATACTGAATTAAACACCACTTAGCAATGTTTGGAAATACCGACAGATTACATAGTTCAGGCGTTCATACAGTATCTGCCAATAATTCAGGAACTACCTTATAAGCTATTGGTTGATGGCATAGCTCATTTGCTCAAGTGATATTTTTAGTGGGATTTCTGCGTGGTGTCGGTCGTTACTCATGCTGCCAATGAAGCTACAGTTTACTTGCATAGATTACATGTGCTTAGTTTTTTTTGAGCTTAGCTTTCTTAATTATACAAAATTATGCAGTTGGACATAGAACCTACACTTACGGAGTTACTATCGATATAAGGATGACATGCACGCGTTACTTTCAGGAGAATAATGCATGTGCCACTTCAGTTTCTACTAAATTTACGTGTCACCAATGATTCAGATTTATTGTATTTTGGGTAAAAAGAGAAGTATATATATGTAGGAAGTTAATTCTAACCGCTTTCTTTTGAATCAAATTTCAAATTAGATTAGAAAGATAGAAAGGCCATGAGGATGGGAAAATTAAAATAAAACTCCTTTTTTGGATTTTTCTTAAACATGTAAATCTGCTTGTGATCCTTTTGTTGTATTTGGTTATGCCATGAAAAAGGAGAGATCAGGTCACTGAATTAGCTCTACAATTGTTAATGGTCCATAGTACTATAGTACTGCCTTTGATGTATCTCGTATCTCTGAATTTTCATTTTCTGGTACTGTTACCACCTTGTCCTTTCAACCTTAATCAGTAGTCTGTTTGTGATCAAGCTGCTTGTTGTTTCTACAGTATTAGTTTGTTGAGGAGTCCATCGGTCGCCGGCCTTGTCCTGCTCGAGGAGCAGGAGGGACGCACCTAGCCGGCCATCAAGGGCCTGCTCTGCTATGCTCCTCTTCTTCCTCAACCACCACGCCGGTGGGCAGCTGCAGGCAGCATCAGCTTCAACAGCGGCGACCTTTCCTTCCCCCATTCCTTGCTTGCTGCTACGTTTCAGATTCTTCCCCTAGCTGCGAGTTTATTAGTCTGCTACGGTTTGGGGTTTAGGATACTCCAATCTGATCCTATTCCTAGCCATGTATCTTGGAGGTTACGGTTCATCTGTACGTACTGGATGCAGAGGGAAATTTTTTAGGGAGTATAGATTACACAGAGTATAGATTACATATTCGACAGAATTCACCACACGAGTAGAGTATACTACTTGCATCCCCAAATTCTTTGAAAATCTTAATCATATAGGTTAATTCTCTGAAAATCCCTAAATTCTTTGAAAATCTTAATCTCATACGTTAATTCTCTGAAAATCCCCAAATTCTATGGTTGGCTGTTCTTATACCTATACCTATCTACGTGGTGATGGTCATGACCTTGCTTGCTGCTTAGGTGGTTTTCCTTTGGGTCATTATTAGTATATATGATTGACCAAAAACTTTTCTTGCATCTGCCTTTTAAAATGATAAAATCTAGCCATAAAGTTCCTGAAGCATCAACATATTTGTCTTGTACAATAACAATATATTGAACGAACTTACCTATATTGCTGATGTTGCTGTCTTTGTGAAGCTCTCTCTGTTGGTGCTGCTGTTGGTCCGTGGTGGTGGTGAGATGAATCAAGGACTAGGAGAACCTGAGATGAGATGAAGGACAAGTACTTACCTTTACTTGGGCCCGAACAGCCAGGACAATGAAGGAGGTTTTCTTTTCCTCCTATCGTATCCTATCGTATGTACGACAAACATTCAGTCTATGTGTTTTGTTTACTGCATTGGATCAGCCTGTGTGTTTACTTTTCTAGACCAAGCATGCTAGTTTGAGTTGGAATGGCTCATGTGTAAGTAGTGTTATTAGTTGCCAAGGTTGCCGGTGAGCCTTATGGTGTGGAGGCAGAGCTATTGGTTGCTGGCATAACTCATGTGCTCAAGTCATTTTTTTTGGTATTTCTGCATGGTGTCATTCGTTAATCATGCTGCCAATGAAGCTACAGTTTACTTGCATAGATTACACGTGCATATTCTTTTTTTGAGCTCAATTTTCTCAATCTTACAAAATTATGCAATTGGACAAAGAACCTCCACTTACGGATTTGTTGAACCTTTTACTGCAGATTTGTAGATTGAAATTAGTTTTCACATGTCCTGGATACTTAGCTAGCGGAGCTTTGTTCTCTGCCTGCATACTAAAGCTTGGTTTGAATTTTTATGAAGATGTTTAATTTGATCATTACAGGTTGTAACTTTCAGGATTAGGTGTTCCTACAGTTACCATGTACTGTATATTTTCTACTGTAACTTTGAGGGTTAGGCTTTTTCTTGGTAATACATACCGGCAGATGTATAGAGTTCACCGAGAAATTCACGGTAATGATCAAGATGATAGGTTAAAAAATGAGGATCAAGTACTCTTGTCTCATTGATTATTGCAAGTTCTAAGATTCAGGATTAGCTCTTGCGGTGTTTATCAAGATTCAGGATTAGTTCATGCAGTGTTTATCAAGATTTAGGATTAGGGAAAGAAACTGTATCTTGCAACTTTGTTTTAGGCGAAGTACACAGTTAAAAACCTCATGTTGCAGCGAGAGAAAAACTTAGAAGTGTCTTTACAATCTTTTTTTTTGACAATCGTATATTACCTGAACGAAATCAGTGCACATGTTCAGATAATTGAATTGGACACTGTCGTGTTGTGGATGTATAGAGTTCACCAACAAATCCATGGTTGTAAGCAAGATGATAGGTTAAGACTTGAGGATCAAGTACTCTTATCTCATTTATCACTACAAGTTTTACAATTTAGGAATAGATCGTTCATACTGAAATAAACACCCGCTGTGCAGTGTTTGGAAATACCAACAGATTACAGAATTCACCAAGGTTATCGGTAACACCAACAATGATGCACCAAATTTACTGAATAGGCATTCATACAGTATTCGTCATGAATTCAGAAGGTCCAACCCTTTCAAAATGGTTGTGAGAAATTTTTGCATCATGCAACTTTGCTTCAGGCACAAAGTACAGTTAAAGACCTCACTCATGTTGCTGTGAGGCAAAAAGTAGGAACAGTCTTTCCAATCTTGCCAAGAAAATTTGCAAGATTATGTGGCACGTTGCCAAGATATGCTAAATTTGAAGCTTGTCTATTTAATTTGTTTTGCTGCTGCCTGTATTGTCAAAACACTATCGATTTGCAATTGACTCATGATTCATTAGTAAAAAATCTATTCTGAACTATGCAGACTCGGCAGTCGAGTGAAGCAAGATAGAAATTAGTCTCTGCACCTTAGCCAAACTAAAGGAGAATTCTGATATAGAAAAAGTTGGATTTGCATGTGCTGTGCACCTGATGTGAACTATTTTACTCTGCAGAACTGGCGAGGATGTCGCTATCTCTAGGCGGGTAGCGGTGACATTTCTTATCATAACAATGGACCTGCTCTTCCACTACGATGATGTGGACATCGTCGCTGACCTTGCTTGGTCTGAGAAGTCCGCGCTGGACGCCCGCCTCGGCGTGTTTGATGAGGACGAGCCCTGGCGCTGCAAGATCTAGCGCCTCCTCCCCGCCGACGGAATCACTGTAAAGCACATCAGGTGCGTCTCTGTGTGTCTGAATGTCTGATCATGGAAAGACATCACCTCTGTCGTTGATTGCCTGAAATCAGTAAGCTCTTGTATAGAGTATACAATAGTCACAAGTAGAACTGAATTAAATATTGTTGTGCAGTGCTCAGGAATATATATAATCCACTGACAGATACTACCTACATATGACATATGTTTCACTGAGAAATCCAAGGTTATGAGCAACATCGTAGCTTAGCAATCAGGACCAAATTCTCTAAATAGATTTTAACTGTCAACGATTCAGGACCTACCAAGGGTCCCCACCTTCCAAATTGGTAGGAAAAATGTATCACTCAACTTCATTTTAACACAGTATACAGTTAAAACCTCATGTTGGTGTCATAGAAATACTAGCAACAGTCTTTCCGATCTTGCTAAGGAAATTTGCAAGATTTTGTGGCATCTTGCCAAGATACGTAACCTGCAAGTATGGCATTTTAGTTCTGCAGCAACCTATGCCGTCAAAATACTTTCAGTTTGCAATTGATTCATAATTCACTATTAGTAACCATAAATCACACACTAAAAAGAATCCATTCTGAACTTGGTAGACTGGGCAGCTGAGTTAAGCAAAAGCGAAATTGCTAAGCAAACTACTAGTCGCATCTTAATCCAAACTGAATGAGAATTTTTTTAGTTCAGAAAAGGCGCTTTTGCTTCTGTTGTGCATCTGATTTGAATCGTTACCCTGCAGAACTGGTGAATATGTGGATATCTCTAGGCGTGTCGCGGCGACAATGATGACAATGGCAGACATCAGTGACAAGCTCTTCGACTGCCAGGACCGGCTGTTCGACAACGCCAATGCTCGCCTCGAGTTCCGATACAACACCTGGACGTTGATGTGGCCTGGCACGGGCAACCTTGCCTCTTGTCTACCTCCATCTCCCACATGGGCATGCTATACTCATCACCTATGAGGAGGAGATATACATAGCTCACCGGGCGCACACCATCAGCAAGGAAGGTAACGACTCCGCTGCCACACGCGACAAGGACATCGCCCTGGTGATACCGCCGTTGTTCGACGCTAAGGACCAAAAGGTGGCACGAGATATCTACTGGGAGACGGTGTGCAGCGATGAGGAGGCGACTGACCGGTGCAAAGTGGAGGAGCTGCTCCGGCAGAGCGTCGCCAGGGTTTGTGCTGTTTGCTCCCTCCCATCTAGTTGGGTGAAGCCGTGAAGGGGGCCAAGGACAACTTGCTGTGGGTTCTTCTTCCTCCCCGGCTGGCATATATGGTAAGCCCTCTCCTCTCTGCTCTCCCTCTCTCACCCCCATGTCATCTCTGCAATTAAGTAGTGCTTGCATTTGCATGTTTGCATGCACATATATCAAATAAATTTTTTGATTGATGCAAGTACCGAGAGGAGAACCATGTTAAGGAATCAAATGTGATTTACATTTCCATTCCTGCTAAATTCTGATGTTGCATTCATTTCCTTGAAGAAATTTTGAACCTTTTGTTGCATATTTGTAGATTCAAATTAGTCTTCACATGTCCTTGATACCTATCTAGCTGAGCTTTGTTCTCTGCATACTACTGCAGGTGTTCAATTTGATTTTTTTATGAAGATGTTTAATTTGAGCATGCAACAATAGAACATAGTTGAAAATGCAGTGGATTTAGAAATGTGAATGTCTTGCACAAAATGCAGGGAGGTGCTCGAGGTCTGTCACGCGCCGGGAGAGGAGCCTTCGTGTGGTGTGCTTCTTCTCGGGCCATGATGCAGCGGCACGGCTACACGTTCCCCGCTTGACTGGTGGTCTTCCCTTGCTGTGCGGCGTCGACGGCGTGCTCCGGCCTCGTCTACTCATGACACTGGTGAGTTCCCCTTCTTATCTACTTCCTTTCCTGTGCTCTCGCGCTGGCCTTCATGCCATGGCAATGCATGTTGTGCTTCTTTTAGAAAGTCAGTGATGGTATTGCATACTTTTAGATTCAGACTTTGTCAATCGTCATAGCTATATCAAAACTAGTGGTTCAGCTTACTACTAGTACCTCTCCATCTCCTTTGTGAAAATTCTGAAGATGTCACCGCCACAATTCTGTTTGCGCTTGCTTTGGCAAGTCTGGAAGTATAGAGGATATTTCATCCAGTTTGCTGGTGTGAGAGTTCAGAACACTCAGGTGCTCGGGGTTGCCTGTTGTGATTCCTTCAAGGAGTCCTTTTGAGATCATATTGTCCTTTCAGCAGCGGTAGCATGTTTAGACGAATTAAAATTTGTTGCCTTGTCAAAAAAAGTAGAATGGGGAAGTACTGAACTAGCGGGTATCCTAACAATTTGTTGGGGAGATACCTCTAGGAGCACAGACTTTTTCTGTATGCTACCGGCTGAACAAAAGGAATAGATGCTCTCATTAGTCGACTATGAAGTAGTTTCTCAAAGTAACATAATTACAGTGCAAAACTCATGAAGAAAATAGAAGCATTTAAGATTGCCCTTACTGATCTGAAGTACCAATTAGGGCGGGCTTACAATCTAGTGCTGCCTCCTTCATCACATAATTTTGTAAGAATTGGAACTCAATCTCTGGTAATAGAGGAGCTAGCAATTGCTAGCTGATGGTAATGTGATTTTGTAGATGATGATCTGCACATATCAAAGATGTTTATTTTCATATTTTCTGGATTCCTTCCTTGCCCCCACCCCAAACGTGAATAATATCTTCGTTGAGTGGCAAAAATCTGCCCTACATGTAGCTCAGAGGCGTCATTTCACCGAGCATCGGGAGGCTCACCAAGTTGCAGAGGCTCACACGAACAGAGCTTTACCCCAACAGCCTATATGCCCGATAAAGAACTAACTATACCAAGCTCTGAACATAGCAATGAACATTTGACACCTGCACCACCTTGTTTTTATTAGTATCTCATTGGATTTTTATTGGTTTCTTTGGTAGTTGATTGATGAATAGGGCAGGCTGCTGAAATTAAAATGTGGGTGTTTTGGTTTTTCTTTTTGTCTCCATTAATGCCTGTAGCCTCTGTACACCATCATCATCCTCTATTACTCGGGATTCTTGTTGCTGTTTTACAGTGAAAAATATATGGTATTCACATCCTTGTCTTTCATCAGCCCAGCCTCCCAGATGTTCAAATGATTATGTAAACTGAAAAAAGAAAAATACATTTGTAGGAAATATTCAGTCAGTACTTGTTCTAGGTATGGAAATTGGCAGCAACAAACGTCTGTTTTCGCAGATCTATCTAAGTTCTAGTACTATATATATCATGTTAATGTTGCGTTTTTACATGTGAAATCCTGAACTTTAGGTACATATATTATCAATGTTAGTAATTAGATTATGTGGTGATGACATGCTGTTTTTACTTGTGAGACTCTGAATGTTAGACAGTACCAGTGTTAGGAACTGAAGATGATGCAACGACTATGTAGCATTTAACCTGTGAGACTCTGAATGTTAGGTGTTTGGAATTGCTTCTAGTTGTACATGTACCTCTCGTTAATGATAGCCTCTATTATTTATTGTCTACATGTTGATCCATTTTTATATGAATAATATGCTCATCCATGTTGATGCATCCTTTTCACTTTCTTCGCCTTGTGTGGCAACTAAAATGGAATTATGATCGATGTGTCTTGGCAGCCTCGCGCAGTTGCGCCTCCTGGACGGTACTCCTGTGCTCGGTGCGCTCATCCGCGTTGGTGCGACGGCGGCTGTGCTTCTTGAGGCAACCTCCTCTGTTATGTGATGACAGTGGTTGAACGCACCGCGACCGCGGCAGCGGTTGTGTCCGATAGTAGCTACAACCTCTCCGGTGAGTTCTTCTCGGCTCCATCTCCTACCTCTGGCTCGTTCTCTTCTGCTCTGAGATCCTAGCCATTGAGCCACAGCTATATAATTCTCTGTTTCATGGTCATCGATTCATGGATGATCTAGATGCCATCACATAGTTGCCCGTCGTGAAATCTCATTTGGCGTTCACATTACTGGATCTGATGCATTCTTGAACGTCATATACACTCTCCTCCCATGCTGGCAACAAGCAGTGTATGAGTGAAAGAATTTTCCCAGTCCATTGAGCATGACATATGATAAAATAGAATCATGCCCAAAGAAGTCGGAGTCTCTGTCATATATGTTAGTTTGCTTAACGAGTCAGTGTTAGATTCCTATCATATATATTTTTGTTAGTGGATTGAATGAAAACTGGAGAAAATAGGTGATGCCCTCAACTGATTAAAAGAATGGTTACTGTAAATTAAAAGAACTGGGTTTCTTCTTTTTGCATCTTCATTGCAAACTAGATAGTCCGGCATGCATGCATGGGACAATTTTGATGTTTGTCCCTAGTATGAGATCCAGCCTTGATTAGCTTCTCATGCTGCATACTATAGTTGTTTTCTAGATTTGAGTTATACAAATGGTACTTGAAAAAAAGAATTCTTTGTTACAAACTGGGGTCTATTTCCACCCGCACAAGCTTAGAGCAGCAGATGCACTAATTTATAGTTTATTATAGTCAACTCTAGCAAATATCTGCCATTTTGAGTATGACCTTTTTCAGCTATTCTGGTTTCTTGTCAATGTATGAGGCAACAAGTTATTGTGTATTCTGCCGCAAGATAGTTTTACCGAATTCACTAATCTGAAGCATTTTATGGGTAAAACTCTCTTTTTTTTTCCACCCGCAAAAAAAAGAGTTTTGCCCATAAAATGATTCAGATGAGTGAATTGGAGTATATAAATGGTCAAGTATTGGTAAATGTATAGAGTTATTATGCACTATATTTGTCTAACGACTAGCGATTCTGCTTTGATCAAGATTTCGGTGAACAAAATGTTCCTCATTAATATAGC
Source organism: Aegilops speltoides (assembly GCA_021437245.1). NCBI lineage: Eukaryota > Viridiplantae > Streptophyta > Magnoliopsida > Poales > Poaceae > Aegilops > Aegilops speltoides. Next base: position 4,623,212 of record CM038146.1, on the reverse strand, counting down.
TTAGTGTTGTTAAGTCGCTCTCTGATGGTACATCGTTTTTAATTATTTTGTCTAGTTAGTAGTCCAGCATGCATTTATGGGATCGCACAAGAATTCTGATGTGTCTGTAGCTATTAGGAGATCCAGCCTTGATTAGCTTCTCATGCTACATATTTTAGCTCTTTTCTAGGTTTGAGCTGTACAACTCTTTCATACAAACTGGGGTTTATTTACTCCCGCATGAGCTTAGAGCAACAGATGCACTAATTTGTATTTAATTAATTTCGACTCTAGCAAATATCTTCTTCTTCTGGTTTTCTTAATCAAGTTCATATCTGATGCGTGCACTTGTGTGCAGGTACTTTGCTCTCATATGATCTAGTTATGTGAAGAAAGGAGGCCATGGGGAGAGAAGCTTATGCGGGTTCAAGGTCCACGAAGGTGGTCAATATCACCATCAGCTAATCTGTTGCCAAGGTGACTGACGACTTCTGTCGCCTCTCTCTCTCTCGCTGTTTGTTTCTGTTTGGAGGTTCCCTGATGCTTAAACTTTGTTGTTATCGGTGATTAGTAGTGGAGGCCCAATAAGAACTGGCTAAAATTCCAATTCAAGATTGTTTTTTCAATTGAAGTCCCAAGTCTGAAGTCTGTACATACACACTGTACTGGTGGAACTTGAAAGAACTGGGTTGCTTCTATTTCATTTTCATTGCAAACTAGCTAGTCCGACATGCATGTGTGGGGCCAATTCTAATGTTTGTCCCTAGCTAGTATGAGATCCAGTCTTGATTAGCTTCTCATGCTACATACTGTTGTTGTTTTCTACTCCCTCTGTACCGAAATTCTTGTAGTTGGGGAAAACTAGTACAAGTTCCCCCAGCAACAAGTATTGTGATACAGAGGGAGTAGATAGGTTTGAGCTGTACACATGGTATTCGAAAACAAACTTTTTTTCACATAATGGGGTTAATTCAGTAATTTGTATTTAATTATAGTAGACTAGCAAATATGTGCCATTTTCGTTATTACCTTTTTCAGATGTTCTTGTTTCTAGTTGATGTATGAGTCAGTAACAAGTTAATGTGTCCTCTGCTGAAGCAAGAAAGTTTACGCATAAAATGCTTCAGATTAATGATCTGGAGTATATAAATGGTCAAGTATGGGCAATGGTTTAGAGTTATTACGCACTATCTTAGTCTAACCATTACTGCTTTCATGTATTAATGTGCTGATCAAGATCCTGATGAACAAAATTTTTCTGAGTAGATCTTAGTGATTTTACGTCTTTAATTTTGTCTAGACAAAGAGGATTAACAAATTAACTATGGGGCTGTCTCAATTTTAAACATGTACCCATGCTTTATCCTGTCTTGTCCTCTTGTCCTCTGTTATGCTTGATAGTTGATACTCCCAAATAGTCCATTGATCTTCTATAAGATGGTCTAGAAGTTTTATATTCTAGAACAGAATTGACTCAGATTTGACATGGCAATGAGGTGTTTGATGGTTTTCTGATGCTAATGCTATACGCTTGCATACAAAAAATGGAATTATTGACTGTTTGCTTTCACAGAATGGTCGTGTAAAATTACATTTGTTGGTCAAATTAGATGCCCCCTGCCTGCTGCACGTCTCGTGTCCTGTCTCAAATGCTCCAAATTGGTTGGCTGGCTGATCTGCCTGCTTCAAGGAGATCTAATTAACTATTTGTTTTTACACTTCTGCACTATATGTATGCTGTGATCAGTGTAGTTCTAGTTCATCATGTTTGGCTTGGTCTTCTATCTTTATACTATAACATTTGCATTCTCTTTGCTCTGCACAAATATGTTTCATCCATATTCATTGCCTTTTAAAACCTTCTATTGTTTATTTACTTGAGCTGACTTGGTAAGCATCATATTTTACTTTGCAGGCCTTGCTCCATTTCATGTACTGGGATGTGTTGCCGAACATAGAAGAGCTTATTGGTCTATGGATAGCCCCTCATCAACCGCCCTGTCGACGGCCTGATCGAGCTTGCCGTCATGGATCCTGTCCGGCCTCATGTGGATTTACCACTGTTTTAAATAGCCCGCTATAGCATTTTACAGAAGGTCTTGCGCTAAGAGACTTTGATCCAAACAAATGAACAAACATTTTAAATAGCTTGCTATAGCATTCAAAAAAGGTCTGCCGCTAAGAGGCTTAGCGCGCTATTTATAACTATGGGATTTAGCTCTTCTAGAGGCCAGCATAGGTGGAGGAGCTCTTTGCCCCTGTCTCTTCTCTCCAAGCGCGTGGACAACAGCTGCTTCCTCCTCCCCTCTAGTGAACATGGTGAGCTACCCCTCTCTACCCCAGATATGAGTTGTATCAGCCTGGATTCAAATTGTGTGTACTACAATTGCACAGATTTCGCAACACATACATTTTGCTGCATCCTTTTCACTTACTTTCTTCACATCATGTGGCAATTAAAATCGATGATGGATGTGTCTTGGCAGCTTCGCGTGGTTGCGCCTCCTGGATGGTGCTCAGTTCGGTCAAGCGTATTGGTGGGACGGTGCGGCTGTGCTTTTTGAGGCGGCCTCCTCTACCTCTACCGTGTGATGGTGGTGGTTGACCGCACCGCAACCGCAGCGGCGGTTGTGTCCGACATCTATTACAACCTCTCGGTGAGTACTTCTTGGATCCTTAACATCTGCTCTGAGCTGTTAGCCATCGAGCCACGGCTATACCATGCTCCGTTTCATGTCCATGGAGCCATGGATGATCTAGATGCCATCACAAAGTTTCTGGTGGTGAAATCTCAGTTTAGCATTTACATTACTTTGTTTGATTCATTCTTTAGCGTTGTATGCACTTTCCTCCCACGCTTTCTACAAACTGTGTATGCGTCAAAGATATTTCTTAGTGCATTGAGACAAGCTATATGATAAAATAGATGCATGTCCAAAGAATACGTAGTCTAACATATACGTAGTCCAAACAGTATCTGCCAATAATTCAGGAACTACCTTATAAGCTATTGGTTGATGGCATAGCTCATTTGCTCAAGTGATATTTTTAATGGGATTTCTGCGTGGTGTCGGTCGTTACTCATGCTGCCAATCAAGCTACAGTTTCTTGCATAGATTACATGTGCTTAGTTTTTTTGAGCTCATCTTTCTTAATTATACAAAATTATGCAGTTGGACACAGAACCTACACTTACGGAGTTACGGACGATATAAGGATGACATGCATCGTGTTACTTTCAGGAGAAAAATGCATGTGCTACTTGAGTTTCTACTAGTTAACGTGTCACCAAAGATTCAGATTTCTTGTATGTTGGGTAAAGAGAAGTATATATGCAGTAACTCAATTCAAGCCGCTTTCTTTTGAATCCAGTTTCAAATTATATTAGAAAGATAGAAAGGCCATGAGGATGGGAAAATAAAAATAAAATCTTTTTAATTAGTTCTCCTTTTTTGGTTTTTTCTTAAACATGTAAATCTGCTTGTGATCCTTTTGTTGTATTTGGTTATGCCATGAAAAAAGAGAGATCTGGTCAGTGAATTAGCTCTACAAGTGTTAATGGTCCATAGTACTATAGTACTGCCTTTGATGTATCTCGTATCTCTGAATTTTCATTTTCTGGTACTGTTACCACCTTGTCCTTTCAACCTTAATCGGTAGTCTGTTTGTGATCAAGGTGCTTGTTGTTTCTACGGTATGAGTTGGTTGAGGAGTCCATCGGTCGCCGGCCTTGTCCTGCTCGAGGAGCAGGAGGGACGATGCTAACGATGCTTAGTTGAAGTCGATGTAGTTTAATGTCTGTCATTTACTTACAATCTTATTGAAATCAAATTGCATTATTAAATTTATGAATGTATTTATTATTAGGACGAGTTATGTACGTACTAGAGATGTGTTCAGTCATTGAACGATTGCATAGCAATCTACGTTTAAGTACTTCATTACAGAAGAGGTGGCTTAATGTAGCGTTTGAGATATGCCACTAACAAGCTCATGATTTGCGTAACTGCTACTTAAGCTCAATGAATTGTATGGACTCAGTGATCCATCCTGCCTCAATAATCCCACATGAACTAGATCATTATCACCCACGGCATCCTGTTATATCTCACAGTCGTACTGATGTCTGCGACTCATATCCTCTCAACATCGTTTTCAACTATGGATCAAGACTTTTCACGGTACACGTTAATTTCCTCGTATCCTGTCTAAAATCTTTCCAATGAACATTATTCAACATCTCTCAACGAAGCTACAAACATGCTATTGAGCGGCATTCATCTATATTGATTTGCTTGGTTGACTCCATCATCTCACTACTCTCATGTACATCTCAGCATGGTTCACCGCGTAGAGTAGTACTAATAGCTATGATACAAATGTTAACCGATAGAATGCTATGATATGCCTGCAATAAGATACTGATCAGAGAGCAACTCTGTCAATCTTGCTCAAGAGTCTATCTAGATCCTGATATCTTCGATGCAAGTCAATCCTACATAGATAGTTTGCATTATCAGTTCTACTTATCCTGAAAGAGTCATGGATTTTCCTGAGCTAGCGTACCGTCAGTATCTACGATGCAGCTTGTCACTTGACTCATGCTCGATCATCATTGTGTAAGATACATGCTCACAGTTCGGTTTTAGTGATCTGATATCTCTAAGTCGTTTCTCTAGTCTAACATCTCACAGCTTCAGTCCATTCGTAATGTAGCAATCTATGTCAAGAGTTACATGTAGGTTGTTAAGTTGATCTAAGACGTGCAGGGTAGATGTGAGTCAGATGCTAAGATGTCTTGTCTTCACGCTTCTTGACATGACAAATCTGATCACTGTATTTGACAATTCTCTCAATACTAGTATGCATGTCTGTGTACATATGTGTTGCTAGACTTACAGTTGAGTTTGGTAGTCGGACAGATATCTGTAGTCAGCTCATGAATGTTGCTAACGTTGAGTTTGTAAGTTGATACGACTATGCTTAGTTGAGTTAACGTTGATGTGTAGAATCATCGCATGATTTGACTTTTGATGAGTGACGCCTTATTCGTTTTGAATCTAGCCTAACCGATCTAATCATTCATGTAGTTCTTACTTGCAATTAAGTATATTGAACTATCTTAGGTGTGATCTACAATGCATGTTACAGCTAGTGTACATCTGATCATGTAACTACAGTTTACATCTAAGTGATCGGTTTCATTGTCTAATGATGATCAACAAATTAGTCACTTGTCTAAGTTGCAAGCATTGTCAGTATGACAGATAAATAAGTCATTTTAAAGTATATTAATATGTAAGTTAGTTAGTTGAGTTCAGACAAGTGACAAACTCAGTATGTTAATGCAGTCGATGCTAAGTATCTTAAGTTATTGCCTATCGTGTCAATAACTCATCGGGATCTCAGGCTAAGATTGACAGCCATTGATCTGCATATCATGGAAAGTTAATACTTCGATTAAGTAATTGGCATGACCTAGCATAACTTGCAGTTCAGATGCTACTGCAACACTGTCAGATGATGTCATAGAATGCAATGAATCATCTAGGCGAGTGCACCACATCTCTGCCTCCAGTGCACTCTAACACTGTCTACCTAACATAGACTAGCAGGTTGGCATAGAACTGTCTGAAATTGTAGCTAACATGAACAGTCAGATAAAAGATAGACTGGATTTACATTATTGTACAGCACGATGCACACTATGGATCACCATTCACTGAGCGTAGGTGTAATGACGTAAAGCTTTACGGTAGCACAGCCCTCAGCATCGAACCGTATGTCTGGCATTTCTTCGACACATTATTCTTGCCGTTAGAGGATCTCGTTCTGCAAGCATGTAGGATTCTGATCATGGTCAGGCACTCCCTCGGACCTCCGCTCTCGTGCTCTGCCCATGGACAGTTGTCATCCATGCTTGATTTCTGCCACATTTCAGGCTCATGACGTCACTTGCCATTGACATTGTCTATCAATGTAGTCAATCAGAATGATCAGAGTCATTGTGGCCACTGACAAAGCTGAGTCTAATCCGACGTGATGCAATCCTCGAAGCGAACTTGAATGTTCGACCTCTGGGTTATGATTAAATCTCGAGATCTGATACGAGTTCGTCAGAAGTTCACTCGATCTGGATTTCATTGCGACTTGCCTACAGCTGGCTCGCTAGCCTTGTGATTCCACTGCATGGCAATCTCTGCATGAGTCCGCATCTTCTACACTAACTCTGTAGCATTAGCCACATTCTGTCGGCTATCGTATGCAATCAGCATGTCATGACTCATCGTTGTATCATCTGTACCACTTCTTAAGCCAGTCTGTAGCTGCCGTACTCTATGCCGCGTGACCTGAGAGTGCATCGATTAATGCATGTGGCATCTGCAAGCTGCCAACTCGAGCTCTTCGCCAGCCTCGTCATGTAGTCTCGATCGTTGCCCCGTAGCACGCGAGTTCTTGGCATTCGCTAATGAGCTGTCCGCAGCTTCTGCCAACGTCGATGCGCCTTGGCCTGACGTCGACCGATCATCTGCTGACGCACTCACTCTGATCGACATCCGACTCGTGGTCGCTGGACCTCTCAACCTGGGCGCTCTGGTCGCTCGACATTGTTGCTCACTCAGAGATGCGTGACGCTGCTTGACGTGACTCGGCATTGTCGATGATTCACTCTACTGTCAGCGACCTTGCGCATGAATCGCCTAGCGCGACCTGCTGACCGAGCATGACATTGCGACTGCGTAATGTGCGCTCGTACGTATCGATGACTGAGCTGCTAACATCTGATCGCGTATCTTCAGCTACGCGCTACGCACGCAAGACTCGAGTGACCTAGGTCATTGACGACAAGTGTTCGACTATCTCGAGCCGACGAGTCCTGCGCCTGATGCGTTGCACCAGTCGCGACGTTCTCTGCATAGCGTAACTCGATTCGCAGCGCGTGCTCGAGGCGCTCTGATCCACGCATCCGCAACGCATGGTGACATGCCGCGTGATAAATTCGCTGGATTGCCGTCAAGCTCGAAGTCGCAGAGCTCGCCAGTCGCGTGCGAATCGCTGAGCGATCTGGCTCGGCTGCTGAGCCACTGCTAGCCTCGATCCTCGAGCGTTGGCATGAGTCAGGGAGACGAAGGTCGTCGCAGCGTTCCGAGGCCGGACCGGAGTAACGCCCAGCACGAGCCGGAGGTCGTCGACGCATGGAGCGAGCTTGCGATCGAGTCGAGAGTGGCGATGCGAAGAGTGCGCTGAGGTGGCGCCGTCATTTCACCGAGCATCGGAGGCTCACCAAGTTGCAGAGGCTCACACGAACAGAGCTTTACCCCAACAGCCTATATGCCCGATAAAGAACTAACTATACCAAGCTCTGAACATAGCAATGAACATTTGACACCTGCACCACCTTGTTTTTATTAGTATCTCATTGGATTTTTATTGGTTTCTTTGGTAGTTGATTGATGAATAGGGCAGGCTGCTGAAATTAAAATGTGGGTGTTTTGGTTTTTCTTTTTGTCTCCATTAATGCCTGTAGCCTCTGTACACCATCATCATCCTCTATTACTCGGGATTCTTGTTGCTGTTTTACGTTGAAAAATATATGGTATTCACATCCTTGTCTTTCATCAGCCCAGCCTCCCGGATGTTCAAATGATTATGTAAACTGAAAAAGAAAAATACATTTGTAGGAAATATTCAGTCAAGACTTGTTCTAGGTATGGAAATTGGCAGCAACAAGCGTCTGTTTTGCAGATCTATCTAAGTTCTAGTACTATATATATCATGTTAATGTTGCGTTTTTACATGTGAAATCCTGAACTTTAGGTACATATATTATCAATGTTAGTAATTAGATTATGTGGTGATGACATGCTGTTTTTACTTGTGAGACTCGAATGTTAGACAAGACCAGTGTTAGGAACTCAAGATGATGCAACGACTATGTAGCATTTAACCTGTGAGACTCTGAATGTTAGGTGTTTGGAATTGCTTCTAGTTGTACATGTACCTCTAGTTAATGATAGCCTCTATTATTTATTGTCTACATGTTGATCCATTTTATATGAATAATATGCTCATCCATGTTGATGCATCCTTTTCACTTTCTTAGCCTTGTGTGGCAACTAAAATGGAATTATGATCGATGTGTCTTGGCAGCCTCGCGCAGATTGCGCCTCTGGGCCAGTACTCACATGCTCGGTGCGCTCATCCGCGTTGGTGCGACGGCGGCTGTGCTTCTTGAGGCAACCTCCTCTGTTATGTGATGACAGTGGTTGAACGCACCGCGACCGCGGCAGCGGTTGTGTCCGATAGTAGCTACAACCTCTCCGGTGAGTTCTTCTCGGCTCCATCTCCTACCTCTGGCTCGTTCTCTTCTGCTCTGAGATCCTAGCCATTGAGCCACAGCTATATAATTCTCTGTTTCATGGTCATCGATTCATGGATGATCTAGATGCCATCACATAGTTGCCCGTCGTGAAATCTCATTTGGCGTTCACATTACTGGATCTGATGCATTCTTGAACGTCATATACACTCTCCTCCCATGCTGGCAACAAGCAGTGTATGAGTGAAAGAATTTTCCCAGTCCATTGAGCATGACATATGATAAAATAGAATCATGCCCAAAGAAGTCGGAGTCTCTGTCATATATGTTAGTTTGCTTAACGAGTCAGTGTTAGATTCCTATCATATATATTTTTGTTAGTGGATTGAATGAAAACTGGAGAAAATAGGTGATGCCCTCAACTGATTAAAAGAATGGTTACTGTAAATTAGAAGAACTGGGTTTCTTCTTTTTGCATCTTCATTGCAAACTAGATAGTCCGGCATGCATGCATGGGACAATTTTGATGTTTGTCCCTAGTATGAGATCCAGCCTTGATTAGCTTCTCATGCTGCATACTATAGTTGTTTTCTAGATTTGAGTTATACAAATGGTACTTGAAAAAAAGAATTCTTTGTTACAAACTGGGGTCTATTTCCACCCGCACAAGCTTAGAGCAGCAGATGCACTAATTTATACTTTATTATAGTCAACTCTAGCAAATATCTGCCATTTTGAGTATGACCTTTTTCAGCTATTCTGGTTTCTTGTCAATGTATGAGGCAACAAGTTATTGTGTATTCTGCCGCAAGATAGTTTTACCGAATTCACTAATCTGAAGCATTTTATGGGTAAAACTCTCTTTTTTTTTCCACCCGCAAAAAAAAGAGTTTTGCCCATAAAATGATTCAGATGAGTGAATTGGAGTATATAAATGGTCAAGTATTGGTAAATGTATAGAGTTATTATGCACTATATTTGTCTAACGACTAGCGATTCTGCTTTGATCAAGATTTCGGTGAACAAAATGTTCCTCATTAATATAGCTTAGTGTTGTTAAGTCGCTCTCTGATGGTACATCGTTTTAATTATTTTGTCTAGTTAGTAGTCCAGCATGCATTTATGGGATCGCACAAGAATTCGATGTGTCTGTAGCTATTAGGAGATCCAGCCTTGATTAGCTTCTCATGCTACATATTTTAGCTCTTTTCTAGGTTTGAGCTGTACAACTCTTTCATACAAACTGGGGTTTATTTACTCCCGCATGAGCTTAGAGCAACAGATGCACTAATTTGTATTTAATTAATTTCGACTCTAGCAAATATCTTCTTCTTCTGGTTTTCTTAATCAAGTTCATATCTGATGCGTGCACTTGTGTGCAGGTACTTTGCTCTCATATGATCTAGTTATGTGAAGAAAGGAGGCCATGGGGAGAGAAGCTTATGCGGGTTCAAGGTCCACGAAGGTGGTCAATATCACCATCAGCTAATCTGTTGCCAAGGTGACTGACGACTTCTGTCGCCTCTCTCTCTCTCGCTGTTTGTTTCTGTTTGGAGGTTCCCTAATGCTTAAACTTTGTTGTTATCGGTGATTAGTAGTGGAGGCCCAATAAGAACTGGCTAAAATTCCAATTCAAGATTGTTTTTTCAATTGAAGTCCCAAGTCTGAAGTCTGTACATACACACTGTACTGGTGGAACTTGAAAGAACTGGGTTGCTTCTATTTCATTTTCATTGCAAACTAGCTAGTCCGACATGCATGTGTGGGGCCAATTCTAATGTTTGTCCCTAGCTAGTATGAGATCCAGTCTTGATTAGCTTCTCATGCTACATACTGTTGTTGTTTTCTACTCCCTCTGTACCGAAATTCTCGTAGTTGGGGAAAACTAGTACAAGTTCCCCCAGCAACAAGTATTGTGATACAGAGGGAGTAGATAGGTTTGAGCTGTACACATGGTATTCGAAAACAAACTTTTTTTCACATAATGGGGTTAATTCAGTAATTTGTATTTAATTATAGTAGACTAGCAAATATGTGCCATTTTCGTTATTACCTTTTTCAGATGTTCTTGTTTCTAGTTGATGTATGAGTCAGTAACAAGTTAATGTGTCCTCTGCTGAAGCAAGAAAGTTTACGCATAAAATGCTTCAGATTAATGATCTGGAGTATATAAATGGTCAAGTATGGGCAATGGTTTAGAGTTATTACGCACTATCTTAGTCTAACCATTACTGCTTTCATGTATTAATGTGCTGATCAAGATCCTGATGAACAAAATTTTTCTGAGTAGATCTTAGTGATTTTACGTCTTTAATTTTGTCTAGACAAAGAGGATTAACAAATTAACTATGGGGCTGTCTCAATTTTAAACATGTACCCATGCTTTATCCTGTCTTGTCCTCTGTTATGCTTGATAGTTGATACTCCCAAATAGTCCATTGATCTTCTATAAGATGGTCTAGAAGTTTTATATTCTAGAACAGAATTGACTCAGATTTGACATGGCAATGAGGTGTTTGATGGTTTTCTGATGCTAATGCTATACGCTTGCATACAAAAAATGGAATTATTGACTGTTTGCTTTCACAGAATGGTCGTGTAAAATTACATTTGTTGGTCAAATTAGATGCCCCCTGCCTGCTGCACGCCTCTCGTGTCCTGTCTCAAATGCTCCAAATTGGTTGGCTGGCTGATCTGCCTGCTTCAAGGAGATCTAATTAACTATTTGTTTTACACTTCTGCACTATATGTATGCTGTGATCGGTGTAGTTCTAGTTCATCATGTTTGGCTTGGTCTTCTATCTTTATACTATAACATTTGCATTCTCTTTGCTCTGCACAAATATGTTTCATCCATATTCATTGCCTTTTAAAACCTTCTATTGTTTATTTACTTGAGCTGACTTGGTAAGCATCATATTTTACTTTGCAGGCCTTGCTCCATTTCATGTCTTGGGATGTGTTGCCGAACATAGAAGAGCTTATTGGTCTAGGGATAGCCCCTCATCAACCGCCCTGTCGACGGCCTGATCGAGCTTGCCGTCATGGATCCTGTCCGGCCTCATGTGGATTTACCACTGTTTTAAATAGCCCGCTATAGCATTTTACAGAAGGTCTTGCGCTAAGAGACTTTGATCCAAACAAATGAACAAACATTTTAAATAGCTTGCTATAGCATTCAAAAAAGGTCTGCCGCTAAGAGGCTTAGCGCGCTATTTATAACTATGGGATTTAGCTCTTCTAGAGGCCAGCATAGGTGGAGGAGCTCTTTGCCCCTGTCTCTTCTCTCCAAGCGCGTGGACAACAGCTGCTTCCTCCTCCCCTCTAGTGAACATGGTGAGCTACCCCTCTCTACCCCAGATATGAGTTGTATCAGTCTGGATTCAAATTGTGTGTACTACAATTGCACAGATTTCGCAACACATACATTTTGCTGCATCCTTTTCACTTACTTTCTTCACATCATGTGGCAATTAAAATCGATGATGGATGTGTCTTGGCAGCTTCGCGTGGTTGCGCCTCCTGGATGGTGCTCAGTTCGGTCAAGCGTATTGGTGGGACGGTGCGGCTGTGCTTTTTGAGGCGGCCTCCTCTACCTCTACCGTGTGATGGTGGTGGTTGACCGCACCGCAACCGCAGCGGCGGTTGTGTCCGACATCTATTACAACCTCTCGGGTGAGTACTTCTTGGATCCTTAACATCTGCTCTGAGCTGTTAGCCATCGAGCCACGGCTATACCATGCTCCGTTTCATGTCCATGGAGCCATGGATGATCTAGATGCCATCACAAAGTTTCTGGTGGTGAAATCTCAGTTTAGCATTTACATTACTTTGTTTGATTCATTCTTTAGCGTTGTATGCACTTTCCTCCCACGCTTTCTACAAACTGTGTATGCGTCAAAGATATTTCTTAGTGCATTGAGACAAGCTATATGATAAAATAGATGCATGTCCAAAGAATACGTAGTCTAACATATATGTTAGTTTGCTGAATAAGTCGAGTGTTAGATTCCTATCATATATATGTTGTTTATTATATCCAATGAAAACCTGGAAAAGATCGGTGATGCCCCCAAATGTGTTTTTTTTCAGGTCTTGACAAGACTCACACGAATGAGAGGCTTCCCGGAAAAGTCGCCTAAGAAAAATAGGTACCTACAAGCATTCTGGTTATTGTCACCATCCTAGATTGAACATGGCCATGGCCATGGCCAGTACATTATTCTCTTCTTCATAATTGATTTTCCACCTGACATCAGGAGGTTGCAAGAGTGATTGAGCGAACGTAGGTTCATTAGTGCACGATGGCAGCTAATGCAAACGTCATTCATTCGGTCGGAGTTATCCATCTCTCCGTAGCGGCGGGCAGAATAATGGATAACTAACTGAAGATGGTGGTTTCCATGTATGCTCTGAAGAGAAGAGCTACCATTCTCCTGCATATGTGGTAGCACATGGACTGAATATTCTTTTTTGGTTGATGCGCTCAACATAGTTGCTGAATGCTCGATCCTTCAGTAGTTTGCTTAACTGGGTAATTGTTCTTAGTTGTTATGTGGTAGGGAGAAACCTTCAGTGTTGCTGAAATGAATATTTTGGCTATGAGTAACATGAAGTGTTCCCCACATTAATAAATTTCCTCTTACTGACTTCATTTCTGGAGTTGTTTGATCCATGTTTATAAGCTTGAGTAACTGATTTTTTATTCAGTAATAGGAGAATCCTGCAATCTTGCTCAGCTGGAATTTTTCAGCTACGTGAATATGTTTCATCACTTTTTTTCTCAAAGCTCTATGACCAGGCAATACATTAACTCTTACTGGTTGTTATATGATATTAGAAAACTGGAGTCGCGCTCACCTGGATAAAGTTGCTCTGACTGATGGTGATGGTGTGCTTCAACCTTGACTACCTACAACTAACATATGTGAGTTCCCCTTCTTCTCGTCTTCCTTTCACTATTTTCTGGGTGCAGACCTTCGTGCCATGGCCATGTTGTGGTTGCAGACTTTCAGGTTCAGGCTTGGTCACTCTTTATACTTGTATCTAAACTAGTGGTTGATCTTAGAGTAGTACCTCCATCTTTTTTGTAAAAATTTGGAAGATCTTAGCAGTAGTACCTCCTCAATTCTGTTGGGCACTTTCTTTGGCAAGACTGAAAGTATCGAGGATTTCTTATCCACTTTGTTGCTGTGCGAGTCCAGAACTTGGGTTTGCCTTTTGTGCTTCCTTCAAGGAGTGCTCTGAAACCATCTTGTCCCTTAGCTGCGGTAGAATGTTTGGATGAATTAAATTTTGTTTCCTTGGCAACGAAAAAGTAGAATGGAAAGGACCGAACCAACCACTATCCTTACAAGTTGCTCAAGAGAGAACTCTAGGAGTACATTTTTTTTTGTATGGCTACCAGCTGAGTAGAACGAAAGCATCGACGATGAACTAGTTGGTTGAAGTAATAGAATTAGGGCGGGCTTACAATCTAGTGATGCCTCCTACATGGCTCTTATATTGATCTAAAGTATGAATTAGGGCGGGCTTACAATCTAGTGATGCCTCCTACATGGCTCTTATATTGATCTAAAGTATGAATTAGGGCGGGCTTACAATCTAGTGATGTCTTCTTCATGGCTCTGTTTAATTGCGCCACATCACTTTGCACAATGGCAAGAACTGGAACTCATTCTTCGGTAATGGAGTATCTAAGTGTTTGCTGCTTCTCGTTCGATTCTGTAGTTCACGATATGCACGTATTGAGGATGTTTGTTTTCATATTTCTTGGATTCCTTCCTTGCCCCCATCCTGACCGTGAATAATCTCTTCTTTGTTTACCAGAAATATGCTCTACATGCAGCTTGGAGGGCGTCATGTCGCCCAGCATCGGGAGGCTCACCAAGTCGGAGAGGTTTCACACGAACAGAGCTCTGGACCCCAATATCTTATATGCCCGATCAAGATCTGCACCAAGCTCTGAACATAGCAATGTATGTATGCTATGAGTGAACCATCTTGTTTTTTAGGTACAAGTATCTCATTGGATTTTTATTTGTTTGTGTGGTAGTTGATTGGTGAATCAGGTAGGCTGCTCAAACTAAAATGTGGGTGTTTTGGTTGTCTACCTTCTTATCTCAGTTACCTCCTGTACGCTATGAACGGCATCCTCCTCCTCTTTGTGTACGCACTTTGAGTGACTCCTGGTGTCATTTCTTTTTACTCTGGTGGTTTGACAGGTTGATGATGTGTGTTGAATCAAATGCAGGGGCTTGTCATGCAACCTGCTGCGCCCATCTACAGTTCCTGTAAGTTGATGGGAGTGTCATGTAAATTCATGATTGGGATGGTGGAATTGAGTGCGACAAAGTCCGTGTCGTCGGCCAAGAGGAGGTGGGTGTGGCCATGCTTCCCTTGAAGACCGCGACAATGGCAGCGACGCGCCTCTCCTAGGGATGTCGTCCCGTTTTAAGGGGCCCCAGTACCATGCCCATGCCCACCAAGTTCGCCCTGCTGCGCGCCATGCTTGGTACGATAACTCATTGATGCTCCCTGTCGTCCTCCTCTCTACTGTTTTCTATGCCATCTAGGTGCCTCATCTGAGCTACTTGTATCTAGCTACTAGTACTCGAACAATTACAAGAGGAACTTGCAAAATTAAATTGGTCCATGATGTGATCTGTTAAAAGTTCAAAATTGTTGATTGAAATTAGTTTCTACTCCCTTCGTCCGAAAATACTTGTCATCAAAATGGACAAAAAGAAATGTATCTAGAACTAAAATACATCTAGATACATCTCCTTTTATCCATTTTGATGACAAGTATTTCCGGACGGAGGGAGTACATGTGATGGATACGTAGCTAGCTGAGTTTTGTTCTCTGCGGCCACCAAGGGGTGTTCAACATCACCAACATCTCTCGCTGTCAGATGCTTCCAGTTTGTTGTTTTGGTGAAAATTGACTACTCCCTCCGTTCCGAATTACTTGTCGCACGTAAGGATTTATCTAAATATATTTTAGTTCTAGATACATCCATTTCAGCGATGAGTAATTTGAAGAGGGAGTACTAGCTAGTTGAGACCCAATACTGTTCGTATGAACTGGCTAAGATTTCTTTCAAGTACAGAATCATGGTTTACATAGATACTTTACTGGTGGAAATTGAAAGAACTAGGATGCCCATCTATACTAGTGCACTTGCTTTTCTTTCCTTCACAGCAAACTGGTCAGTCCAGCATGCATGTGTAGCACAACAATTATGATGTTTGTCCCTAGCACGAGATCCAACCTTGGTCAACTCTAGGTTTGAGTTGTACACCAGGTGTTTGAATACAAACTCTTTGTTACAAACAAGGGTTTATTTCCAGCCGCACAAATTGAGAGCAGCTTTTGCACTAATTTGTATTATTATAGTCAACTCTAGCTAATAACTGGGAAGATTGGTCATGCTGTCAAATGACCCCACTTAATTGCAATATATGCTGCTGTCACACTTGATTAATTATAGTTTCTTGTCAATTTCGCAACAGGAGGAGTATGCTACAGTAGTAGAGGAAAATGTGGTTGTATGGCTAATTTCTTGGGACTTGCTGTTGGGACGGTGCGGTGGCGCAATCCCGATGCGGCAGCGTCTGCTGCGTGGATGTGATTCTTGAGGCGCCCTCTACCGCGTGACGGCACTGGTTGACTGCACCACAACCACGGTGTAGTTTGTGCACGGCATCAGCTATAGTTCCTTCCGGTGGGTCCTCCATTTACTCTTTCTTTGTTCTCTGTCGTTATAATTGTCATATGACCATGTGCACTGCTAATAGAACACGAGACATGGCTGCGTGTCTTAATATACCAAATGAAGATAGGCTTGTCTGTCCCGTTTAAACATGTGTAAAATTGATGTGTATACTGTAGAGGGACATGCATGGTGCAAATTCGTTCATGTTCCAAGCTAGAAACACACATAAATTGCCATATATGCATATCCTCAAGACTTATTGAAGTGAAACTGTGGATGCTAGAAGCGCCTTGGTTATGATCTGTCACATGTATGATTTACACTTGTCACTTCCTCATACAGGAACCACACTACATGTTTTGTTTTCCTTACTCATAGTAACAGTTTCTGATTTCCATGTAATCAAAGTCAAGTTTTAGTTATCTGATTTTAGTTTCCTATAAGTTGGATAGTTGACATCTTTCTCATGCCCATATGGGCCTGGCAGCATCCTACTTTCTGTTACATCTCTCGTATGACCATGTGCTAGTTCCACACTAGTTAGGATGACTATTATGCATACGTTACTGACCATGTGTCTCTGTTTGTTGAGATGCCAAATCAAGCTGGATTTTTCTACCCTGTTGAAATATCTTTGAAATTGTTGTACATGCTATAGAGGGACTTCCATGGGGAAAATTTGTTCTTGTTCCGAGTTAGATGGTCATGCATGCATATCCTCAAAGCTTGTTGAAGTGAAACATTGGGTTCTGAAAGCACATTTGTGATGGTATGTTAGATGTGATAGTAATAGAGAATGCCTATAAGCAGATTGTTGAAACCTGCTAGATGATGTGTCATCTACACTTTCAGTTCTTGATATAGAAACCATATTACATAGTTTGTTTTCCCTATATAGTGGCTAATGCTGATTTTTACTCCCTCTGTCCCACAATATAAGATCGTTTTGTAATAAGTAATAACCATGCTGCTAAGCCAGATGTGCTATACAGGGGTTTAGGTCTCGTATGAATTGCCTGATATAGAAACCATATTACATAAATTGTTTTCCCTGTGTATTGTTGAAACCTACTAGATGAGTTTGCGAAGTTGTTATGGTTAGTGAATCTATGCATTGCATTTTGCTGTGCAGGCCTTGAGTGAGTAGGTGAAGAGAAAGGAAAAAAACTTGTTAATCTTTTCCTTTTCCATTGGACGTCGGTCAAATGGTTGAAGGCAGGACTTGCTTGACATATCGAAGCCACTTGATGGACTAAGAGGTTTGTAGAGATCCCAATCTAATGGTTTATTCTAGTTTTGACATTTGCATAATGGGACTAGTTCTTGCTTAATATTGACGCTAATAGTGCAGGATAAGCAATCGGCAGTGATAGTTTTATAGTGAATATGCTTATACATTTTTTATTCGCATTACTTTAACTGTACAATGTCTGTCACCAGGAAGGAAGGAAGACGGTGTTAATTTTTTTGCACTGCTATAGTTTCAAGTTAATTACGGGTTCTTTAGTAGGTTCTTTTTTGCTGCATTTAATACCAAAGGCTTAATTGTGATATATACAAATTAAACTGCTGCACGTGTAGGATGATTGACCACTCTGATTATGGGTAATTGTGAAGACCGTGTTCTAGTCTTGTAATGTCTAACATCATTTGTGTGCCTGCAGAGTACCGGTCGGTTCAGCAGCCTGTGGAAGAAGAATATCCTTTCCAGCTAGAGGTAAAAAGGTTGGCCAGCTATCAAGAGATATACTGAGGAGTTTTGGTGTTTGCGTGGCTGAGTGAATCGATTAGGATATGGATAAGGCCTAGGCGAATCACATGTGCTTGTGCTCTGATAGGCATTTCCATGTTTATTTTTCGTTTTTTGGTAGGTTTTGGCCGAATGGCGACGTTGGTCCTGAGAGTTTGTAAAATATGGATCGAATGGCGATGTTGGTCTTGTCTCAGGGTGTAATACATACATACTGTTTTAATATTTGGATTCGTTTTAATGGAGTTAGTAGTTTTGGTCAATGTCAAGAGTTAGCAAACAGATTGGATTGGTTGGATGTTGGTTGACTGGATGCCGTTGCTAATGAGACAGAAAATGGTGATGATGTTTTATGATGTTCAAATCGGCTGGCTAACGAGTGATCTTTGATACAATCAGTGCATGAAAATCTTAACAACTGTTGATTATTTTTAAAAAGGAACCAACTACTTTCAAATTTACCACTAGAAAAGAGTTGGTCGGCATGTATACATGTGTTTTACCCAGCGTTTGTTTGTTTGTGGGCAGAAAAAATTATCTGGCTGACAAGCATCAGCCAACAGGCCGTCTTGTTGTCCTGCTTGACATGGTAGCTGACGCCTGTAGCTTGAGTATCTACTGCTGGTACTTCTTTGACAAGGAAGCTCAACATGATCGATCTTTGTTATTTTAATGATGCGATCTAGTCAGCTATTTCGATCTTCTTTGGCATCACCATTCACTATGCACATCAGCTCAGACTTGTATCTACTGCTCACACTCCCCTGACAAGAAAGATGAAGATGATCTGATGATGTGATCTAGCCAGCTATTTCTGCTTGGAGCACATCATTGAATCTGTGTACGTACTATCTATTGGTTACTCTACAAGTGATCTTTCCTCTCTTCTCTAGTACAACATATATGTAATATAGTGCCCAGCGTTGAACCTGTGTACGTAAACTATCTGTCTCTTACTGAAAAACAAATCTGATTTTATTATTAGGAAATAATAAATCCTCCAACATATGGAAACTAAACTACCTATGATTATTTGAGGGAGGGCGGGAGGTCGTACTGCTAGTTATTTGGAGGTTGTTGCGATCCATGACCATCTCCAACTACTCTAGTCTCGGGTTGCTAGTACATTTCGTTCCAGCAAGAAGAGGAGGATATTAGAGCCGAAGTAGATAGATACTAGTAACAGTTTGCTTCCAAGATAGATATAGCAAGATAGATAACAGCCCCTCAAAAAAAGAAAAAAAGATAACGATGAATGGATAGATTCGTAGACGAGAGAGATGCTTAAATTTCTCTCCAGGTCGTTGTCAAGAGTAGTCCTATCCTATCACGTACTCATCCTCCTCCATCCCTCCTCCAGGCTATTATCAATAAAAGTCCTACCACACAATAAGAGATCCTTAGTATCCCTCCTCTGATACATAATCCTCCTCCGTATGGAAAGAGATGAGGGATTAATTCTCCCTGCAAACGAGGCGTCGTCTCCTCCTCTATTTACTGCCTTCCTATCGTTGGTGCCGCACATGCCATCGATCCATCGTCCACTCACTGCGCCTCACGCGGATCGACCTCGCATCCAACAGCTCCCCGTGATTCTCTCGCGCTCGCTGCGCGCCCTCCTCTCCCTATAAATCTCCATGCGATCCCTCCTTCCCGCGTTCCCACTTCCTCTCCATCCGCTCCGTAATTCACAGCCCCCCTTATCTACAATGCATCGGTTACATGGAGGTTGTTCCGATGACGAACTTCCCGCAGCAGCACCGCCCCGTCCGTGTGATGCCGTGGTCAGCATGGCTTGTGTTTTTATCCGCCCTCCTGCGGTAAGAGCGATCCCTTTCTCTCCATCTCACCTTGCTTTTCTTTGAAGAAACCAATATTGGATGCTTCAACTCATACTGAATACTCGTCTTGTGATTACTCCTAGATGGTTCTACTTATCATATGGGACAAGGAGGCAAAGATGGTGTCACCGGACAACAGTGAGCTAGCTAGCTAGCGGGATATGGATGCAGGTACGATCCTGTTGAGGTTAGGTGTTTGTTTTGGAACTAAGCTCCAGAAAAGTGAAGGAGTTTAATGTTCTCTCATACTGCTAATAGGAGTTTATTGATATATGTTTTACAAGCTGCTGTTGCTACTGGTATGCTAAGTCTGAGTCTAAACCGATGCAAGTTCAGTTTCAATTTGAGTCTAGATTGGTGCAAGTTCAGTTTCAGTTTGTGTCTAAGATACATATGCAAGTTCAGTTTCAGTTTGAGTCTAAGATACAGATGCAAATTCAGTTTCAGCTTGAGTCTAAGATCCAGATGCAAGTTAAGTTTCAGTTTCTGTCTAAGATACATATGCAAGTTCAGTTTTAGTTTTGAGTCTAAGATACAGATGCAAGTTCAGTTTCAGTTTGAGTCTAAGATACAGATGCAAATTCAGTTTCAGCTTGAGTCTAAGATCCAGATGCAAGTTAAGTTTCAGTTTCTGTCTAAGATACATATGCAAGTTCAGTTTTAGTTTTGAGTCTAAGATACAGATGCAAGTTCAGTTTCAGTTTGAGTCTAAGATCCAGATGCAAGTTAGGTTTCAGTTTGAGTCTAAACCGATGCAAGTCTGAATCCGTTTTTAAACTGCTGACATTGCTGCTATACTACTGATGCCCATTGATGTTGCTATACTACTGTTGTTGCATTGAGGGGGAACATGTGCTCTGAGGTTTGCTTTTTTGCATTGACACTCAGACCACACACTTTATCTTCAGGCTTGTAGATTGGCATAATAACTAAAAATAATTTAACCAATAATCAAACCTTTTGCTACCCTTGAACTTAGTTGCATGAAGCTATACATGGTAGAAGTCTACAAATGGAAGTCACATGCCTTAACTGCATGTGTTACACGGCTTCCGTGTTCTGATAATCCTCCGAGTAGTGCGCTCTAACCCACTAAAATAAGTAGCAGTTTTCTTATTATGAAGAACAAATGAACAACGAAACATGGAGTGACTAGCTAAGATTTTTTAGCACATAAGCTACAGGTGTAAATTTAATGTACCTCGTAAACACCATGTATTAATTAAACATGATAGGTTATATGAGTGCAGCAAGTCACAACCATCAACTGAAAGTCCTAGCTCGATCAAAGAAAAGGGGGCATTTTTTACGTGGAAATGAAGAAAAGCAAACATTACTGCTGTGCTCATGTCCCTGTGTTAATTAAGCCAACCTTGGAATTCTCAAAGAAATAGAGAGAGAGAGAGACAAAAGTAATCTTGGAGATCAAGTGCGTGCCTAATTAACTTGCTTAACCGAACCTGGTCACTTCTTGTGTCTTTGAAACCTCTGAGGACACCGGGGAGAAGAATAGAAGCCGCCATGCATGCATGTGTCGTCCAGTACTATCCTCCACCACTTGCACTGGCCGGTCTAGGAGCCTTGCAGCCAACTAGCAGCAGGGGAGGTTGGTCGACAACATCGTCCATGCATGAACTTGGTCAGCAGTCGTAAAGAAAAAAAAAACAAAAGAGAGAGGTGCCGGATGCATGCGAAACAGGAGTCATGGGTTGCGGACCAATTACATGTAGTGCCGGTGTGGCGTGAAGGTGCTGAAATTTAGAGTGAGAATTCTTGCGTCACGTCGCCGCGCGCTACGAAATCGACGCGTTATGCTGCCGAAATTTATGTCGAAATATCGCACGACTGGAGTTTCTTGGGGTTCCAAGATCCTTTGGGATTTCCTTTGAATTTACCCTGAGTCATGGCCAGAGCCTCTCCAGGAGCAGCTGGCTCGGCCTTCCGCTTCTGCTTCCGACTGGAGTTTCCTTTCTCTGACTGACTTGGCTTGTACTTGCCACTTCGGAGTCGGTCTTCTTCTTCACCATTGGCATACTTTGTGGCAATTTCCATCATTCGAGTCAAGGTCATATCCCCGGTCCGACCAAACTTCAGGCTCAACTCTCTGTTCTTGACGCCATCCTTGAAGGCGCAGACCGCTTGATGGTCCGACACATTCTCCACGGTATGATGCAAAGTGATCCATCTCTGGATGTAATCTCTCAATGTTTCACTCGACTTTTGTACGCAAACTTGCAGCTCTGTCAATCCGGCCGGTCGCTTGCAAGTTCCCTCGAACGTCCTGACGAACACTCCGAAAAGATCTTCCCAGGTGTAAATGCTGCTAGGAGCTAATTGATTCAACCACGCCATGGCCAGACCCTCTAGCATAAGTGGCAAATGCTTCATGGCCACCTCATCATTACCGCCACCAATCTGTACCGCCACTCGGTAGTCTTCAAGCCAAGTTTCAGGCTTGGACTCTCCGGTGAACTTACAGACCCCAGTTGCCAACCTGAAGTTGGGGGGTATCACTGCGGCTCTGATGGCTCTGCTAAAGCATTCTGGACCTGAAACGTGGACTCGGCTGCTTGTGGGCACATCTCTGTCGTGACCACCTCTGTGAGCTCTGTTCCGGTCGACCAGACCTTGCACGATGATGGATCTCGCGTCAAAGCCTGGCTCTCTGGGGTCGATTGGAGCTCTTCGCTCAACACTGAGCTGGCGTCTGTCATCTTGCTGCCGATGGGCGTTAGACCCACTTCTCGGGGGAGGAGTGGGCACTCGACGCCTATCCTCTCGATCAAATCGATCATCATAGTGGTCCCGCCGGCCTTCACGTCCCACGCGCCTCGGAGGCGACCTTGGGCTGTGAGCCGACTGAACAGTATTCGCAGCGACGGATCGACTGTGAATCCTGTTGCGCGACTGTGACACGATTGAATTCTGATCTCCTGCTGCTCTAAGCAAATCTCTGATCTGCATCAAGCCTCTACCAGCCTCCGACTGAGAGGGCTGAATTGACTCTGCTATACGGGCTGCAGCTGCTAAATTCTGAATCGGGGTTCGATATACCTGAGTCGGTTGCGGAAAGAGTTGACGTCGACTGGAGTCAGGTACTCGTTGCCGCGCACGCTCGTCAAGAGCTCGCTGGAGGTTCTCCAGTCGAGTGCATTAAGCCAAGTTGGCCAAACGCGCTTCTTCCAAGTCTCGAGCCTCGGGAGTTTCTCCTGTGATGGGCGTATGCAGGGCATCCATGTTCCTGCGGCGAAGTTCTTCCCTTTGCAGAGAAGTAACTGACTCGGGCTGATATTCCTCATGCGCCTGAGCGGCGTCGCCTCCACCGTCCACCCCGTCATCGCGGGGGAAGCCGGGAGGGCTACGAGGCCCGTTGACCATCAGGACCTCCGCTGCTGGATCACTGCTGTCGCACTCGGATGCAGTCTCTACGGAGCCATTCGACAGATCAAACAGGCCGTAGAGAGATTCGTCGGGCTCAATTGCCGCGACTTGGGTGGTGGCCGACTGGCGAGCCACTGCGTGCCTCACCCACCGCTGAAGCCTCGACCGACCAGTGCGCTTGCGCTGGCGGGAGACAGGGAGGGAGGATGACACGAAAGTCGTTCGATACGGAGTCGACGGTTGCCGCAGCAGAACGCCGCGGACACATGCCTGAAAATGCGTCGCGCCGCGGACGGGGAGCGCGTCGATGTCGAGTGGAGCCTCCTGGAGCCAAGCGGAGTCGTCGGCGATGAAGGTGAGCGCGCCGAGACGAATCTCGCGGCCCTCGACCAAAACTCCACCCGAAACCATGATGAAAGCAATCGGAACAATTGCAACTTCTCCAAAAATCGCTAAGACACCTGCCCCACGGTGGGCGCCAACTGTCGCGGTTCTAAGTCTGACAGTAGAATGGGGGTAGGTATGGAGAGGCAAGATCCTAGCTATGGAGTAGTTCTACACACGAGTGTTTTACGAGTTCAGGCCCTTCTCTGAGGAAGTAATAGCCCTACGTCTCGGAGCCCGGAGGCGGTCGACTAGTTTAAGTGTATACGAGTTACAGGGGTGCGAACCCTTTACACTGAGGAGGGGGGTGGCTTATATAGTGTCTGCCAGACCCCTCCGGCCGTCAGTTATGCAGGGTTTAAAGTACATAAAGATGGGCATTACTGTAACGCCTTACATAAAGTGTCATTATGACCATAAAGACTATTTAATTAAAGACCATTTGGATACAGAGCGGCTCTTGATCTCCTGACGGTCGAGTGAGTCTTCATGGTCGAGTGCCTTCGAGTCCGTCGAGTGGAATCTCTTCTAGTCGACTGGAAGGTAGCTTCTTCTGAAGATGTCCTTGGGGAGGGTACTTTGGACAGACCCGTGACCCTACCCTAGGTACATGACTTCATCAAGCGATGCGCAGCCAACGTGTCGGGGCGGGCAAGGGTGGATGAATTCTCGGAATGGTATCCTTTCTAGTAGTGACCTCCCACACCATCAGTTGCTGAGAAACATTGGGATATTGAACTTGGGTAGTGTCTTCCTCTCTATCCATGGGTTGAGAAGATACCCCTCCCTGCATAGGAAGCAAAGTAATTGTAGAAAGGGCTTGGCGATCGGAAGTAACTCCATCTCAAGTGCAAAAGTGACCTTCCAAAACCGGGTTGGACCATGCCCTCTTTGAACTGATAAACATTCGCCGGCCTTCCCCGACGCTTGTTGGAGGGTCTGACCCATACCATAATTTATCCTTGGAGTAGTTGGCCAGAGTATTGCCATCGATGACTAGCTTGCCTACATACGATTATAATGACAAATATCAGTAAACACACCATTGACCACAACATAAATCAGACTACAATGTGCATCACAATAAAACCCAAATTAACATCCCAGCACATGCACTTCACATCGGCGAAGATCGCCATCTAAGATAGTTTACCAAACCGTCCTTCTCCCAAAACCAAACATTCCACCCCTAATCAAAACTTAGCCTCTCCCAAACTCAACCCTTAATCAACGATAAAACTGATGACCCTCCACTGGTTTGATCAACACATAAGTGGATCATGAGTCCAAAATGTATGATATTTTTTTATGGTTACTTTGAGACTACATAGCAGGCTTTGAGAAATTTTACCGTGCCAGCACACTACTTTTTGTTGGTTTTCCCAGGATACATCTTTTGGAGCAAATGAAATACCATGGAAAAAAATCCCAGGAAATTATGGTGGAATCGTGTCAATCAATGTGAGTATCACCTACCATAGAAAACATTTGGATGCATTTGGAGCTTGTGCGGCTCATCCAAAGCACAAGACGGCCAACCATACAAGTGTGCTCGTATTCATATGAGCAGTCGTATGAAGCGGCACCGCCTCCTTGGTTGACTACTTCTATACTGCGTGATCGGATCGGAGAATAGATGCATTCGCACACCAGAAACTCATCCAGAAGGACGAACCCTAGCCTCTGGAAGGCATCTGAAGGGGGAATTGGCGGAGATCGACATCTTCATCACCATGTGCAAGGGGATGCCGGCATCATCCACCTTCACTAACCATCATCATCCACATCCATCTCCACCTTGTTGTAATGCCGAAACTCTGGTGGATCATTGTGTGTATTACTCATTCATATCATCCATGTTTGTCATCACCACTTGCATGATGTATGTTGTCCCTATGTACGAATAAACCCCTAGTTCTCTGAGATATGGATGAACCTTGGTATGTATAGGTGCTGAAATGATAATAAGGATATGAGATTTCCTGTTGAATGTTTAGTTTAATAAACTTCGTGAATGTTGTGAAGAGGCCCGCGAGAAGGCCACAAGTGTATCACTGTCGTTGTAAAAGTTAGGAAGTGAAGGTAATTTGAGGTGACAGTAAAAGCCTTCACCCCTAGCTTTTACAATTGATAGGGGAATTACGGAGAACCCTTGCTAGCGAGGCCTCGTCCACTAGGAAACCCTTAATTATCAAAGTTGTAACTTGCAGGGAGAAACTACAGTGGTGGAGTGCGTGGCACGAAGTTTACCTAGAGTAGAATGTTTTCTGTACCCGGCTCCTCCAAGCAACGTCAAGAGTGACTCAAGTATCCGGTTAACACTATGCCGTAGCATATGTCGTAATAGATACATACCAAAGAAAATTCCAGACTCCCTGAGAACGCCTTGCTCCTCTGCCAGTCCACTTGTTACTCTAGTCCTACTGCACTCATTTATTTAATTTTATGTTATTTACTTCAAGTTCGCATATGCCCTCGCCTTCTTCTCCTTGTTGATGGTACATGTTTGGATCATTGCTGGCATCTCTCATGGCAAAGTCTGGTGACTTTCTGGTCATAGTAAAAATGACTCACTAGCTTCATGACGCAGGCAAGTGCTACAACAATCTAGGTTCACGACACGACATTGGGGGGCAAGACGCTTCAGTCAGGCACTATCTACCACGGTAAGAGCATCTACAACCAAATACAACAAATCCGACCTCCGAAACACCCATGAAAACGTCTGGGCGCGTCTACAGACAGTGACCGATTATGCCATAAAATAATCTCTTTGACAATCGGATACCTTAGTTAAGAAACTTCAAATCCATACTATTACATGCAACGTAAAATCTAATATAAACGAAGCTCATCCGGCTTCGCCGTTCTCATGTCCGGTGGCTAACTACGCCCTTGAAGTGTTGCTCCGTTCATCGGCAAGATAGAGTCGGACATGGGATACGCATTGACTCACGAGACTCAAGGCGCTGCCTTCTCCCATGCCCCACTCTTTCTCGTCGGAGTCTAGAGCCTTCACAGTGCTGGTGGGATGTGAGATCGATGATGGATCCATCGTGGGAGGAGCATGTGACGTCCACCACGAAGCGGTTGCGACGCACGGACTGGTGCACCATCCAGGGCGCCGGAGAATGCGATTCCACCTTGTGAATGTCCACTACCATGAAGGCTTCTGTCGCCTCTCGCGCTCGCTGCCTCGCATAGCAGGCACGCCATGCCATATCTACGTCGAATGACGCCCATGCGTTCATCTTTGCATCGGCGCGCCAACAAAGCAATTGCACATCCACCGCCGCGTTCGTACGCCAGACGGACCGCACCGCCTCCGGTGAGGCAACGGTGATACACCTCGTGCCGGATCCATGCGCCATTTCGACGGTTTAATGGATTCCCGACAGAAGGAGTCCGAGCGCTATCGTCCATCGACCTCCTGCCGGGGGGCGGAGCGCAAGGCGGACAGCCATCTCCTTCGCGGGGTCGCGTGGGAAGAGTTCCAGATCAATGGTTCTGGAGGTGTAGAACTCGGATCCGCTGCCCACCATGTCGGAGAAGGTAGGAGATCGCCAAACGGGAGCGCAGGTGGTGGATTGGATTGGAGTGGAGTAGTTAGGGTTTGGTCTGGGGAGCGAATGAGGACAAATATATGTGGGGCCAGATGGGCCCGTGTGAGAGGGGTCCAATGTGGCTGATGTGCCCGCTCACCCCCGGGCCACCTCATATACGTCCCATATTTGGGCTAGATATGAGGAGTGCTGGTCAGCCGGACGTTCGAGGCCGGTTTGAGGCACCCATCTGAGTTGGTTTTTTTTTTAACCGGGCCGTCCGCCCGGGCATACGAGGGAGTTTGAGGCGCCCGGCTGTATATGCTCTGAGCATACAAAATAAATTCCTACTATATTTGTTTTTCACGGGGAGTTCCTACTATATAATTGAAGAATAAATAATGTAAAGAAGGGCGCTTATAGGCGCCGGTGCGCCGGCCGAACTGTTCGGCCGGTCCAGCCCCAGCCACCCGATAAAACGATTAGGGGCCGTTAGATCTGATCCCTGGTTCGTCTTCCTCCAAGTTATCCGCCACCACAACTACGTTCGACACCCCAGCGACCAGGCTTGAAGAACCACCGCGGCGTCCCCGTCGCCGGGCCGCTTCGCCGGCGCCTTCGCCGGAACGCCGCAGCTCGCCGGGGGCACTCGCCAGATGCAGCTCTGCCTTTGCATTTCAATGTGTCTCGCACCCCCCTAGATGCAGCTCCGGCGCCCCGCGCTTCCCATTGATACAACTTTGCCACCCCCCGCATTCTCCATGCACGGATCCCGCCCTCGCCGCCCGCGCACGCCATGGATGCAGCTCCGTCTCGCCGGCGATTGACTGATTCCAGCAAATAGAAATGCCCGTTGTAGCATTTTTCGTTTGTCGATCGTAGCAAAATGGAGACACGGTTGCAGCAAAAGAAACGTCGCCGTCGTCGTCGTCGTCGAGCCGCGCAGCTCAGCTGTGATGGATGTCGCAAAACGTTATGCCGGTTGTAGCAAAAAGCGATGCTAGTTGTAGCAAAATGCAAAACCGGCTGTGTGTTGTAGCAAAACGTGACGCCGGTCGTAGCAAAATGCTATGCCGGTTGTAGCAAAATCTATGCCGGTTGAAGCATGTAGCAAAAACTGCAGCTTTTTATCATCTTCCACCTCCAGCCGTCACTGGTTGAAGCTTTCTTATTTTCATAGTGTCTAGTTGCAGCTTTCTCTCTCAATGGTTGGAGCTTTTTCCAACAACCGTTGAAGCTTTTCTACCTAAAGGTTGTAGCTATTTTCTTTTTAGCAACGCTTGGTCAAGGCTTTTTGTGTTCGTTTCGGTTGAAGCTTTTTCCATCGAGGGTGGTAGCATTTCATGTCAACGGTTGTAGCTTTCCGGCGATGGCGATGGCCGCTTGTAGCTTTCTATACATCCGGTTGAAGCTTTTCAGCTAGGGGGATGAAGCTTTTTTTAAAACGGTTGCAACATGAGGGGGTGCGACGGTTCTGCAGAAGCCTCCCGTGTCGTGCATCGCCGCCCGGCTCGTCGGCGGCGGGCTTTCTGGCGCGTGGGAGTTGCAACCGACGGGAATGGGATTGGTCAACGGCCTTGCTGCATCCAATGGCGAGCGGGGGTGCAAGCGTGGCGGGGGTGAGATCTACATCCATGGCCGGCGGAGATTCGATTTTCCATGGCCGACGGCGAGCTACTCATGAGCCGCGGCGATGGAAGCGGCGAATCTTGAGCGTCGGCACAAGCAAAGAACGGCGGAGGCGGAGACAAGGATGAGAGCGAGATCCGTGGAGCTGCGAGGCGGGGATGAAGCGAGATCCGCGGATCCGCACCGCCACGTGGTCGCTCACGAGTGGGTCGCAGCGTCTTGCGCGTGGAGTGGGCCGTGAAGCTTGGTAGGTGCCCGACCCCAAACACTTCCCAATATCAGAAGTATTTTCTCAGTATAAATTATCAAATCCCATTTGGAATCTACAAAAAAGAAGAAGTCACATTACTTGGAACAAAACAAACATTTTACCTCACTTTGGTCCAACACGTTTCTCTATTGTTGGCAACCTCTCCTCCATGCCAAAGGTTGTCTATCCACTCGAGAGTGGAGTAGCAAAGTGGGCAACTGGTGGCCCAGCCGCCCAGCAGCTAAACAAAACTGACAACTTTGGCATCCTCTCCCCACCGATCTCTCCCCACCGCCGGCGACGACCGACGACCGCGACCCCCATGGCGGCGCGCACCACCTTCGCCGACGCGCTGGCGGCGGCGCGCCCGTACCTGCGGGGCGAGGAGGACCAGTGCGGCGACCCGGCCCTGCCCGCCCTCACCGCCGTGCTGCGCGCCGCGGGCGCCGGCGAGTGCTGGCACAAGCACGGCACCTTCCTCGCCCACCTGCTTGAGGTCTACCGGATCCTGCGCCTCTGGGCCGCGCCCGACGCCGTGGCCCGCTGCGGCCTCTACCACTCCGCCTACTCCAACTCCTACGTCAACCTCGCCATCTTCGAGCCCGACGTCGGCCGCGCCCGCGTCGCCGCCGTGGTGGGCGACGAGGCCGAGCGCCTCGTCCACCTCTTCTGCGTTGTCCCGCGCCAGCAGCTCGTCCACGACGACCTGCTCTTTCACTACGACGATGGTCAGCTCGTCGCCGACCTCGCCCGGTCCGAGGAGTCCGTCCTCGACGCCCGCCGCGGGGTGTTCGACGAGGATGAGCCCTGGCGCCGCAAGATCCAGCGCCTCCTCCCCGCCGACGGCATCACCGTCAAGCACATCAGGTGTGTGTGCCTCTGATTTTGATGATAACTGAAGGAAATCAGTGCTCATGTTCAGATAACTGAATTAGACACTGTTGTGTAGTGTTTCTTGGAAAATACAGTATATACTACTGACAGATGTATAGAGTTCACGAAGAAATCCAAGGTTATGAGCGAGATGATAGATTAAAAATTGAGGATCAAGTACTTTTGTTTCATTGATCATTAGAAGTTGTAAGATTCAGGATTAGGCGTTCATGCAGTGTTTATCAAAATTCAGGATTAGGAAAAATTTGTATCTCACAACTTTGTTTCGGGCAAATTATACAGTTAAAAACCTCACTCATGTTGCTCTGAGAGAAAAACTTAGAATAGTCTTTACAATCTTTTCTTTTTTTTGACAATTGTATCTTGCCTGAATGAAATCACTACTCATGTTCAGATAACTGAATTAGACCCTGGTGTGCCTAGTCTTTGTCGGAAATATATACTCCCTTTTGTACTAAACTCAACTTTGTACTAAAGTTAGTACAAAGTTGAGTCATCTATTTTGTAACGGAGGGAGTACTACTGTACTGACAGACACATAGAGTTGTCCGAGAAATCCATGGCTATGACCAATATGAGGATTAAATACTCAGGATTAGGTGTTCCTATAGTAACCATGTAGTACTGTACATTTCCTATCAGGATTAGGCGTTTCTTGGAAATATAACTGACTGATGCATAGAGTTCACCGAGAAATCCATGGTTATGAGCGAGATGGTAGATTAAAAATCGAGGATCAAGTACTCTTGTTTCATTGATCATCACAAGTTGTAAGATTCAGGATTAGGCCTTCATGCAGTGTTTATCAGGATTAGGAAAAATTTGTACTATCTCACAACTTTGTTTCAGGCAAATTATACAGTTAAAAACCTCACTCATGTTGCTGTGAGAGAAAAACTTCGTTATGCCAAATTTGCACGATTATGTGGCATCTTGCCAAGATATGTTAAATTTGAATAAAAAAAAAACTGTTCTGAACTCGGCAGCCGAGTGAAGCAGAAGGATAATTGCCAAGCAAACTGGTAGCCGCAGCTTAATCCAAACCCAATAAGAATTTTGATAGTTCTAAAAAAAGTGAGAATTTTGATTTCAGAAAAGGCGGTACTGCTTCTGCTGTGCAAAAGGGATTTGCTAAGCAAACTAGCTAGTCTCTGCACCTTATCCAAACTGAATGAGAATTTGGAGTTCAGAAAAGATTGCTCTGCTTCTACTGTGCACCTGATGTGAATCGTTTCCCTGCAGGACTGGTGAGGATGTGGCTCTCTCTAGGCGGGTAGCGGCGACATTCCTTATGATGACAATGGCAGACTTCAGTGACCAGCTCTTCGACTGGCAGGACCGCCTCTTTGACAACGCCAACGGCCGCCTTGAGTACCGAGGCAACACCTGGACGTCACTGTGGCCTGGCACAGGCAAGCCCGGCCTTTGGACCACCTCTATCTCCCGCATGGGTGTGCTCTACAGCCTAATTGTTCGCGAAGAGGAGATATACATAGCTCACCGAGAACACACCGCCGGCCAAGAAGGCAACGACTCCGCTGCCACACGTGACGAGGACATCGCGCTTGTGATACCGCCGGTGTTCGATGGCTGCACGAAGGTGCTGGATGCTGAAGACCAGAAGGCGGCGCGAGACCTCTACTGGGAGGCCGTGTGCAGCGACGAGGAGGCGACAGACCGGTCCAAAGTGGAGGAGCTGCTCCGGCAAAGCATCGCCAAGAACCCGTTTGTGGGGGAGCCGCGGCTGGTGCTCGCGCAGATGTGCCTGAACGCGGAGATGTACGAGGAGGCGCAGGAGCAGGCGGAGGAAGGGCTGAAGCTGCTGCTGGAGTGGGGAAGCAGTTGGGACAAGAGGATGCCATGGGAGGGGTGGGTGTCCTGGGGCAGAGCCATGCTGACTAAGGCCAAGGAAAAGGATTGGCCCCATACCTCCTTCGGTATCCTCAGCCTAGGCCTTGTGAAGTAGCTACTGTCTGTCCCGGCAACATATGATACGATTAGCACGAAAGGTATGAAATGATCTACCTACAGTAATCAAATAAGTGACTTCACAGACACTAGAATACGACGATGGCTTATCGTTTTCCTTGTGAAAAAAAGACGCAATTGTGATTACCCTATAGATATTGTGTTGATGTCTGTACAGTAGCCTCAAGGAAATGTTTTGGGTGTTCTGAATATCAGTATTCTCCCTGCAATTTCAAGGGATCAAAACATCAATGCTGACTGTCTGTCCTTGTTATGGTCTCGGCCGCATAGGGTTGGCACGAAAGGTATGAAATGATATACCAGCATCATCAGTTGAATAAATGATACACCAGTAAGATGGACTTGCCATTTTCCTTGTAAAAAGATGTGATTGTGATGATTGTATACAGTGTATTGATGTCTGTACGTAAGGCTTGGTTTATTATATTTTTTACATTATCAACACTTTATTTATTTTTTACATTATCGACACCCTACAGCTTAGAAGGCCAAAACATGATGGAGTTTACTTTAACTCTGCTGTATGAACGCCGAACAGAGGACAGACAGATCTCCAACAACTTGAACTTTAGGATGTCCGACACATGAATTAATGCCATTCATGTACCAAAACATATGGCACACTAAATTATATGGACAGCATGAATAATTGCTGCATATTAACAGCGGAATTCTCTTCACTGATGGATAACATTTGCATCCTTTGTAGTGCTAGCATGTAGCAGCATAGCAGCAATGCATCAGAACACCCAACATCTTTGGATGGCACTTCTTACAGAGACACTCATGAACCACTGCAATTTATGCATGCATCAACACTACTGTCGGGTCTAACTAATTTTTCCATAGCAAATCATCGACCTAATGATCAAGTGCCCTAGTATTTTCTGTCAGATGACGCAATAAACCCTCAATCAAACAAACAAAAATGCTTACACCCATTGCCTGAGAACCGCAAGCGTCAGGCATGACTAGCACGAAACTGACACTGAAAACTTGTAGCAGCAGCACAATCCCGAAGGCATTTTTTCACTGGTTTTGAGCTGTAAGCATCTGTGTGTGCTTAATTTAGAAACACTTTTCGCCGATGCATCATTTAAACCACATACAATTTCACATTATATGCCCTTTCTTTCGTCCCCTTGCTCCACCTTTGTTTCTGCTTTCCCGATTTTCCCCAGCTTTCTTTGAAAACCACCTCAACAAACTCAATGTGTTATTAGTTGACCTAATAAAATTATATTTTCTTTTCTAAGCCAATAAATGTTTGTATATGCTATACGTGCTTGTTTGAATTACATAAGGATCTGATATGAATCTATATATGTGGTATGGTACGTCTCATTGCACGATACAATTTATTACCATGAACCTAAAACTGATTAGCGTAACTTCAAAATACATTGTGGAAACGCATAGCCAAAAACATTAATCGACAGAAGACAATAATGAATGATTAATAATCTTTGTACATATATGTCACGGCACAATATTTCAACCATCCTATAGATTGATAATGACTATCTTAACAAGTCACGTATACCTCAAAATAAATGGTGACTTTGTATTCTACAACTATTTCTACTACCTCCGTCTCGGTGAATAAGTCATTCGCGTAGTTCTAGGTCGAGGATTTAACTATTTAAATGTGTATTATATGTGACAAAATATATATATTTAGAAACTACATCCGTGTAGAAATCTAGTGATATACTTTTCATTACATATAACACATATTTAATTGCTCAAATCGATGACCTAGAACTACGCGAATGACTTATTCACCTAGACGGAGGTAGTATAATCTATAGGGTTCAATTTATTGTAAAAGGTTGACTTTAATACCTCATATATACTACTAAGCTAAAGGTGCCATGGTAGACTACTCTTGGTTGGTTAGAGATCCAAAGGGAGAAGCCACATGCCACCTGGAGCACGAGCAACTACATACGATCTAATCTTCCATGTGGCGTTGTCACTTGTAGGATATAAATGGCCACCACGATCTTCCAACCTCGTTGAGCAAACCATGTCATCGGTACTGTAGATGCAGTTTCTTTGCAACCCACCGCGCCCGACAGTCGACATGTACACAATATTGGCCACGTTATCCCCAAGAAAACAACATAGTCACCTAGACTTGTTACCTCCTCCCACTTGTGGGGGTACTCCTCTGCCATCGCCGATCCATCAACAAGCTCAAACTCCCTGAAGAAAGGCCCGCAAAAGGCTTCACATGATGACGACCAGGTCCTCACCATCATCGCTGGCTTGCCATGTAGATCAACGATGTTCTTCGGATGCATGGCAGGGCAGCTACCTGTTCGGATTGATAATGCGTGGGGTTCGCCGGTGACCATCGGCTTGCCATCTTGATCAACACCTATTTGGAACCTGACCAATTCCTCGAACATTGTGAGGCCAAATAATTGCCCATTGCAGAATACAATGTCCACAAGCCCGAGTACGGGTCCTCTTTCCGCCCACTTGTTGTTCGGACAATCAATCCTACATAAGGCGAGACGGTGCCGGGGGGTGATGGTGGCGAGGATGCAGCCGGTTGAGGCGGGGGATTCTGAAAACACAATCTTCCGGATGTCGTTCCAGCCGCTACCTAGGCAGAGTTTGTACTTGTTCTTGGCGGGGAGAGGCACAGAAACACCGGAGAAGAGGTTCACGACCGCGAGTTGCATATCATGCCCAAGCACGGCGACCCAGCCGCCGTCATGGGCTCCCACAAACCGCTTGTCGACCGCCTGGCTCGGCAGCGACATGCGGACCGGCCATCCTCGGGGCAGTACACCTTCATCTTGTTGTCATCCTCGCGGGCGTCGCTGAACATGAGCCATGGGAGGACGGGCGGCGCCGCATGCGGCGACGTCATCGCACAAGCTCGCCACGACCTGCACACCGCGGCGAAGTGGACGCGGTTGAGCGGGCCGGCGACCTTGCTGCTGTAGGCCAACTGGAAGAGGTTATCGGGGAGATCAGACCACCGGACCTATGCTACGAATGGTGCTGCTGGTGGTCATCCGATTTGACGACGACATCATGCTTGTGTTTCCAACACCACTAGTATGTCATGCTACACAGTCTGTACTTGAACCATATGGCATGTAACATTAATATTTGTCTAGGTGCTTGTTTGAATTACACAAGGATCCAATATGAATCTCTATATGTGTTATTGCATGATATAAGTCATTACCATGAATCCAAAACTGATCTTTGCATAGAAAGTCAAAATGTATTGTCGAGATACATAGCCAAAAACATTAAGTGACAAAAGTAAGACAAGAATGAATGATTCATATTTTTTGTATATATATGTCACAACACAATATTGCAACCATCCTATAGATTGATAATGACTATTTTAACGAGGCACGTATGCCTCCACATACACTGTGAGTTTATATACTACAACTGTTCTTGTAATTTATAGTGTTCAATTTATGGTAATGGTTGACTTCAATACCTCATATATATACTAAGCCAAAGTTGCCACGCTAGACTATACTCTTAGTTGCTAGAAATCTGGAGGGAGAACCCACATGCCACCTGGAGCATGAGCAACTACATATGATCTAATCTTCCACATGGCATCATCACTCGTAGGATGTAAATGGCGACGATTATCTTCCAACAACGTGGAGCACACCATATCATTGGTACTGTAGATGCAACTTCTCCGCAACCCGCCGTGTCCAACAGATGGCACATACACAGCCTTGGACCATGCTTTCCCTAAAAAGATGGTATAGTCACCCAAACTCGTTACCTCCTCCCACTTGTAAGCGTACTCTGCCATCGTTGATTCATCAACAAGCTCAAACACCTTGAAGAAAGGCTCAAGGAAGGCTTCATCTGATAATGTTCTAACCACCATCACTAGCTTGCCGTGTAACTCGATGATGTTGTTCAATTGAGTGATACCACCGGGACGCGCTCGGATGGACATCGCGTGCGGTTTGCTGCTGAGCACCGCCCTGCCATGTTTGTCCACTCCTATTTCAAACCTGATTAGCTCCTCCGAGACGGTGAGGCCATAGAGTTGTCCGTTGCAGAATACAATGTCCACAAGGTACAACCCGAGTTCCTTTTCCGCCCATCCCCTATTCGGACAACCAATCCTACGGAGGAGGACATTCTTTCCGGAGGTGACGGCGGCGAGGATGCAGTCACTTGAAGTGGGGGATTCCGAAAAGACAATCTTCCCAATCTTGTCCCAGTCGCCTAGGTGGCACATGTTCTTTGCGGGGAGCGGCACACCGGAGAAGAGGTTGACGACCGTGAGTTGCATATCGTGCCCAAGCACGGCGACCCAGCCGCCGTCATGGGCTCCCACGAACCGCTTGCCGACCGCCTGGCTCGGCAGCGACATGCGGAAGACCCGGCCATCCTCGGGGCAGTACACCTTCATCTTGTTGTCGTCCTCGCGGGCGTCGCTGAACATGAGCCATGGGAGGACGGGCGGCGACGCATGCGGCGACGTGATCGCACAAGCTCGCCACGACCTGCACACGGCGGCGAAGCGGACGCGGTAGACCAACTGGAGGAGGTCGTCGGGGAGATCGGACCACCGGACTGGCATCGTCATCCATGGCGTTGTCGGCTTGACTCTTGGGGTGCGGCGGCGCCGACGGCCCATCGATGGATCAGCGCCGACGATCGATCGATCGAAGACTTGTTTGGCTGAGTTCCGATCAGGTCACGGGACCGGAGTTCTAGACTTAATCACCTTTTTTTGCATGAAGAAAGTATAGTTTTCCCCCTCAAATCCTTCCTAATGGATCAATAACCCCCTGAACTTCAAAACCGGATTATTTCCCCCCTAAGCTTTGCAAAACCGTATAAATCTCACCCTAGGTGGTTTTGGAGAGAATTGAAGGTGGTTTTGCTTCTATTTTCTCTCTTCTTAATGCCACGTCGGTAGTACATGCTACGCATCGAGGCCACGCGGTTCACGCCTTGCCGCGAGTTGACTCTCTTGACGAAGACATTTTCAAGTGCCTTGTACGTCAGGGACACCTGTCGTCGGTCTATCCATACCGGTCATGCATCTGCGCCGGCAATAAGCAGCTTGCCGGCCTAACTGCACGCGCGCCGGCAGCATGCCGTGACGCGGTGTCGCGCGCTCATTGCCGGCCGTGGCCATCACCATGTCGCTCGCCGCGGTCCTCTGCTTCAGTCGCCTCGACCTCGCGGGGCTGCTCGTCGCGGCCGCGTGCTGCAGCTCGTCCCGCCACATCGGTTGTACACCCGCCTCTTTGCCGTCCACGGACTACTGCGTCCGCCATGCCGGCCGCCGGCCGAAATTCACGATCTTTGCTGCTAGAGACTGAGGTCGTGCTTCTCCCGAACTGGGAGGTACTCGTACTGCACTGCCCCGGGGCTGCCGACGGGAACGCGATGTGATCGTTTGACCGCGGGACATCGTCGGTGTGCGCGCGCTCGGGAAGCTGCCGACGTTTGTCCGCCACTTGTACTCCTGCACGCACACGGAGGCGGGTCCGCACGCCGCGGCTCGTGATCTCCTCCCCGACCTCGTAGTCGAAGGTTAGTACTACCACCGTGGCCGCCGGTCATCGGAGATTATGAGGTGGACCGGAAGACCGACAAGAAGTGTCAGGAGACAGTCTACGACATGGCGCCCACCAAGCTCCTCGAGCTTGACCCAGACGGGATGGTGCC
This sequence comes from Aegilops speltoides, assembly GCA_021437245.1. NCBI lineage: Eukaryota > Viridiplantae > Streptophyta > Magnoliopsida > Poales > Poaceae > Aegilops > Aegilops speltoides. The sequence goes on along the minus strand of CM038146.1, from coordinate 4,585,841 downwards.
GACGCCGACCTGTCGAGCACTTCTCAGCGGTCGCGCAGCGCAGGTCCCGATGAGATGATCACCGCCCCTCCAATCTCCTCGGCCTGCTGCACCGCCGGTTCTCCATGAGCCGCTCCGGGGCCTCGCCTCGTCTTCGCACACCACGGCGAGCACTGGCGCCACGTCCGCCGGCTCTGCTTCCGATTGGAGGCCGCGCGATGAGGAGGCTCGTGGTGGAGGGCCGCGCGGAGCAAATGGACGACCTCGCAGGCACCGCGTCACGCGACCTGGGGCTCACCTGCCAGACCCTGCCGGAGAGGAAGACGATTGGTGGGGGAGACTCATCGCAGCTGACTTTTATATGTCCAATCAGCATCAACAACTCAAAACCACCTTAAATCATGTCCAATACCACCTTGGGGCCTGATTGATCCGGTATAACAGATTTGAGGGGGTGATTAATCCGGTTTTGGACTTGAGGGGGAATTTGAACCAATTATAGAGATTTGAGGGGGAAAACTATACTTTCTTCTTTTTGCATTGAAGTTGGGCAATCTCTGAAGCCCACCGGCCCAGGCCTGCTATGATAGAGATGATGATGCGGTCCAATAACCAAGGCCCGTAACCCCTCTTTTAGTACAACTTTGTTCACGTTGATTAATATAGAAAATGAAAAATTCACAAAAAAATAAACAAAATTACGAATTAAAAAATGTTCACGAAATTTTCAAAAAGTTCACCGAAGTTGAAAAAATGTTCATCAAATTTGAAAAAAAGGTTATCGCATTTGAAAAAGTTCATCAATTTTGAAAAACAGTTCACCGCTTTTTGTTTTTTTAACAAATTTTAAAAAACTTCATCGATTTTGAAAAGAGTACATCAGATTTGAAAAGAGTTCATCGAGTTTCCCAAAAAAGTTCATCATATTTTGGAAAAGAGTTCATCGATTTTTTGAAAAAAGTTCATCAAATTTATTAAAAGTTCATCGATTTTGAAAACAGTTCATCATATTTGGAAAGACTTCCTCGATTCTTTTGGAAAAAGTTCATCAAATTTGAAAAAAAGTTCATCAATCTGAAAAAGTTCATCGATTTGAAAAAAAGATCATGGAATTTCAGAAAAGGTTCATCGATTTAAAGAAAATTTCATGTATTTTCAAACAATTGATCAAAATAGGTAGAAAAACAAAAAACAAAAAAATAAAAAAGGAAAACGAAAAAGGTAAAAGGAAAGAGTGAAAAGAAAGAAAAAGTTCAATCGTAGCAGATGCTGCGAGTTGGGGTGGTGGTTACACCTGCGGTAATTGGAGAGGGAGGACCCTGGTTCGAATCACGATTAACACGTGTATTTTTGCCGTGAAACCGTGGTTGTTTGTAATGATGAGTTCCTTATCTCATGTTGAATTTGTGAAGCTTGCAGTCACCATTTGGGCTATTTGGTGGGCTCGATGGAACGTTATCCACGAGGGCATTTTCCAGAGCCCTCAAGCAACACATGCATTCATCCAAAGATACATTGCTGATCTTGATGTGCTACAAGTAGGGAAGCATGTCGTTACCTCTGGAAGAAGCAACACTGTGACAGCAGTCCTACCAAAGGCGCCACTGGCTAGGTTTGCAAAAATATATTTAGACGCCGATGTTCACAGGAACAGGGGAAGCGTGGCGGTAGTGGTGTGTCGCAACGAACATGGTTCATACTTGGGCAGTTCTTCACTCGTCATCTCGGGTGTTCACGATCCAGTAGTACTCGAAGCACTCGCCTGCAGAGAGGCCCTGCCCTTGCTCTAGCCGAGGACCTTCTACTCCACAACATCATCATCACATGTGACTCAAGGCAGGTGGTGCAAGACATTAACAAGAACAATGCCGGTGACTATGGGTCTGTTATCGAGGAGATTAAGCTGAACCAGAGCAGATAGCTTCAATTGTCAATTTATTTTTGTGGGCCGCGCCAATAATGGCAAAGCTCACAGTTTAGCTAGATACTCGCGTTCACTTAATCAGGGGCGCCATATTTGGCTGATCCAACCCCATGATCCAACTTTTATCCCATCTTATGTGGAATTTGATGAATAAAATGGACCTCACCCCTAAAAAAAGCTAGCTACGTGCTAGTCTCTACTTCTAATGAAGCAGTTGCTACTCTCGCTTTCAGGTTTTTTTTCGTCCCACCTTCATGGGTTTTTTGGTACCTCCTCCAACCTTCGCTGTTTTTTTCGTAGATTTTTTTCGTTCCTCCCCCCACTTCATCGGTTTATTTTCGCGTCACCCTCTCACATAACAAAAGAAATCTGAACAGATCAGAACTTTTCATATTGGCGCAAGTTATTTATCTCTACTCCTAATGGAGCAGTTGGTAGTCTCGCTTCCAGGTTTGTTTTCGTCCCACCTCCCATGGTTTTTTTTGGTACCTCCTCCCACCTTCCCTGGTTTTTTTTCATAGATTTTTTTTCGTCCCCTCCCCTCACTTCATCAGTTTATTTTCGCATCACCCTCTCACACAACGAAAAAAATCTGAACAGATCAGAACTTTCCATACTGACCCAAGTTATTTAGTAATGTAGAATCAATCACGAACAATCTTTAAAGTTTAAATTTAAATTAATTAACCTTACATTAAATCACTCAATCACATTAATTAGAAAACAAATAATTGATTTTCAGAAAAATCGCTCAATCACATTAACCTTACCTTAACTCACGGATGGTAATCAATCTCCAAACAAAGGAAACAATACATCGAGGGAGCAGTAAATAAACTCCCTTTCTTATGACATGTATATGATCTTCCCTTCCCTCTCCGTTGTCGAGCGTTCTTGATTCTCGAGGCCGAAGCTTTGGATGCATCACTGGGCCGCGACAGTGCGGAGGACGAGGACGGCGAGGCGGGTGCCATGACACCGCGTTGGCGCGACCGGTGAAGGAGGCGAAGAAGGCGGCTTCCTGGCGTGGCGTGGCCGTGGCCCTGGGAGTTGGTGCGGTGGAAGCGGCAATTGAAGGACCCGGCGTGGGTGGCCGGCGCGCAGACGCACTTGGAAGCGGGCCCGTGGCCCGCGCCGAATGGCGTCGACGCCGAACCGGGCCACCTCCTCCGTGTTTTCTGGGTTGTCCCACCTCCCATGGTTTTTTTGGTACCTGCTCCCACCTTTGCTGGGTTTTTTTAGATTTTTTCGTCCCTCCCCACTTCATCGGTTTATTTTCGCGTCACCCTCTCACCAACGAAAGAAATCTGAACATATCAGAACTTTCCATACTGGCGCAAGTTATTTAGTAATGTAGAATCAACCAGGAACAATCTCTAAAGATCAAATCTAAATTAATTAACCTTACCTTAAATCACTCAATCACATTAATTAGAAAACAAATAATTGTTTTTTAGAAAAATCGCTCAATCACATTAACCTTATCTTCACTCACGGATGGTAATCAATCTCCAAAAAAAGGAAACAATACATCGAGGGAGTAGTAAATAAGCTCCCTTTCTTATGACATGTATATGATCTTCCCTTCCCTCACTATTAGGAAAAGGCATGCTAGTGGCGCACCGAATTTGCCTTCTAATGGCGCACTACTGGTGCGCCACTGGCATCATGCCATTAGAATTAAATTCTAATGGCGCACTACTGGTGCGCCATTAGTATCTGGTGTTTTAATGGCGCACCACGTAGTGCGCTATTAGTATAGCCTGCAGTGCGCCATTAGAATGCCTCCCAGGGGCCATATGTACAAATGTGCTTTGGCATTCTAATGGCGCACCAGCAGCTAATGCGCCATTAGTGTGATGATCACAGTGCGCCATTAGTGTCTTGTGTGGTGCGCCATTAGTATGAATATTAGGTTTTATTTTTTGCTTTTCTGATTTTTGCACAGGTTACAAAATATATTATTGCATAGAATATAGACAGCAGCACACAGCAACATCAGATTCATCAAATACAATAGAAGATTAGTCTCCGAATACAATTCATCATATTAGTCTCCGGATTCAAAAGACCGGACAAAGATAAAACATTACAAGTCTCAAGACCGCGAGTATCGAGTTTACCTTCACATTACAAGTCGATATCGATCATCTAAACTACCATCACATAGAAGAGAGCTGTGGTCATCACGTTCCAAGGATACACTTGAGATGCAAATGAAATGATTTGGTAATCAGGTTCAGGTAGATCGATGTCACTCAGTGAGAATTCTGAATCAGTGAGAACGTTGTTGATCATAGCTGGCCTACATGGGAATAGATCAAATGAGCATCAGATGATGCTGTATTGAGTTACACTAGATCTGGAGCTGAATGCAGAGCTATGCGACGACGACCATCGTCACTACCAATGAGGCATACGGCACTGACTTTGAGCACCTATCAGGATATGCGAGACGACTCTTCGATCACACCGCGATGCACATCATTGAATTCATTTGACTCATGGATATCACACTATGCGAATTCACCTTGAGGTTGACATACCAAAAACCTAGTTCTCCGGTGATTCACTGTTGATCAGTCGAATCATAGAATAGAATGATACGTATGCTTAATCCTCATGTTTGAAGCCCGCGTGAGTCACGTCCGGTAAAGTGATAAGGATTGGTGCTGATATAAGTGCTCACAGATTGCTTGCAATCTGTTAACAGATTAACGTGAAGCGGAACGCCGAGCACGGCCCTTCCCGTTGCAATTCAGGCAGTGGTAATGACGTGACAGTTCAGAGTTTACCATGAGTCTTGATCACAACCTGTAACGTTGCAAAACTTCCAGTCGTGAACTCGACAGTACCTACGGTCGTTCACAGTACACTGTAGAAGCCTCTACGTTGACGTCCATGTACATAGTGCCGCTAATATCATCGTTAATCTGATAGCTGCAACATATATTCCTAGACTCTTACTCTGTAACGCTTCTCTCTTGCATCCTTGTCACACTCTCCTCATCCTTGATTGTAATGTATATTGGATCAAGTTCTGTCATGGCTAGCTTTTACATCATTATGGTCACTGTTTCGGATCTTCATTGTCATACTCTGCAGGCAAAGTCTATGCTACAATCTGTTCCAGAACGTAGCATAACTCAGTCTATAACCTCACGGTGCGACATGCTGATCAGCAACTAAATATGATAGCGTCTAGCACCATCCGAACGCTGACTAGTATAAACGTCATGCATCAAATGTCGACATACCGCTGATAACCTCTGTCATGGCAGCTTTACTCACGGCAGGATAAGATCCGTGTCACGTAAGCTAATGGGCTCGCGTTGCAATGCCGGGGATCAGCAGAACGAGCTTACGAGACTCAGGGCCTGAACATGATCAAAACTGATTCATCCATAGGTCGACTTGCTAGTGATGCTGCACACGAACTGTGATTGGCATCATCGGAGGCATTGAGCGTCCACAGTTGGCGACGCGGCACTGGATCATCCGAGCCAGAGCGTCACTGGATCCAACGGTAGCTCTCGCCAGCACCTAGCATCGCAAGTTGTCGTGTCCGAGTCGATCCCTGCCCACGCGCAGCGCAGAGACATCCGTGAAGCGCCCACAGCGATGACCGGATGCGACACGCGGGTGAGACATCGGCCGGGCATGGCGACTCACGCGTCTTGTCCGTGCGCATCGGCGCCATCGCCGCGGAGGTCCGCGAGTAGCTCCCGGCCACATTCGCCTATGCGCTAGTCTCAGTCGTTGACCGGTCGCACCTACAGCGAGTGCACTGACAAGTTTGACCCGATCGCGACGCACGGTGGCTGGTGCACGTGACTTCGCTCTGAGTAATAGTGCACACTCAGGTGCGAGATGCCGGCAGGCCTATATAATGTCAGTAGCATGCGCATAGGCGCTCATGGCCGCGACGTTCGAGCGCGCGTACAAGAGGCCGTCTCGCACCCACTCAGTGGTCTCGTATCCTACCATGTCAGAACCGGATCGCTGCGTGCGTACGACATGCGGCGTGAGTAGGACCATCGACGAATAATCCTGAGTCCCGATCGGTTGCTAGATAGAGATTCATATTGTCGGATAATAATGACAGATCAATGATAACGGGGCTTCACGCGCGTTGCCATGCATGCCCGACGAGCCACTGGCATACACCGTATACATTTCGTTACCGATGAATCGTTCGTGCGATTGAGCAACCGTTGACCGAGGCTTGCAAGCCGACCTGCTCCCTGCTTCCGCGGTTATCCGCCTGGCCTGATGTCGACATCCTTGTCAATCTGACTAGATGTCAGATCATTCAATTGTACGAGAGCTCCGCATCGACGTTGATAACTGACCGGCGATCCAGGTCTAGCCGAGCCCGACGGGCTGTCATTTCGCATCGAACTTTGATGCAATTGTCTATCCATGTAGCATTTACACGTTGCACTACTAAGTGTACGTGCCAAATATGTTAGCACGCGAGCTTTGAACGGATCCAGCTATGAGTATGATGTCATGCAATGTAGTCAATGCTCATGCTACTTGCGTTGCAATACAGTAGTGTCTGTAGCAACGTGCACGTCGCGTTCAGGCAATTGCTAACCTCACACGTAGCTCATGCAGGGCTTATCATGACCGTACATGGTTGACTCCTGGAGTCCGGTACGTTGAATGCATCTTCTTGATTGCTGCAGTAACCCTATTTCTCATGTCAGCGAGCATTAGATCCGTTAGAAGGTCTGTAGCTATTGCTTTGTACAGCTCCAAGTCGGTGACAGGTAGGACTATTCAGTCAGCAACGGGATGCTAGCTTGTGCACGGTGCATCCGGGTGATCGATGGTTGCTAGACCATTGAGATATAAGGAGATAGACTTGTTCCATGTGAACTAGTGGTTACAGATGGCTGATACTGCTCGACTGGCTCGGTGCACGCTACGGTCGAGTGCCGATCGATCATCTGGCAGGCTATGCATAGTGCAAGTCGGTAGCGCCCGCAGCTGTTCATCAGGCGTGGTTTGACTACTTTCCAGGCGGCGTAATACTCTCATGGCTGTGGCACTTCGTGCTGCGTGCACGCCGGCTGGCGAGAACAGTGGGCAGCGTGAGCTGCGACTGAGCGAGGCGTACAGATGCAGTCACATCGTGGTACGTAGCTTTGCCATAGGCGTGAGGTCTTTAGGTGCACTCTGACTTCCGAATCCGGTACTGCTCGCTCAACTCGACTACAATCGCACTGATTAACTGAATCGATCGGCTTCGACGCGATTGCGTCGCCTTGACAGCGTACTTGCGGATCCTCTCCAGTCAAGCTCGTATGCATGATCTCACGGGAGCTGCGACATGCCGCCCGGCAACACTGACCGGCCCCGCCCGCACTCGACGCGGCAGGCGGGCCAGCAGCCGCGCTCGGACGGCGCAGCCCAGCGATACCTCGCCACGGCCTTGCACGTACCTGCTGCGGTCTGGAGAGATCCGCGCACCAGCGTCCGCCGTCACCCGACTCGCCCGGATGGCGTGGACAAACATGCACAGTCAGCTAGCATTTGCTTGATCTCGGAACCGCATTGAGCCTGCTGCCCAGCGTCAGCCAGAATCTCTCCGCCAGCCTTACCGAATGCCGTTGCACCACTGCAGGCGCTCGCCCGCTCCGTAGAGCTCCTCACCACGTTCTCGCTTACGCGGAGCTGCGACGCGCAAACCACATTCCGCCGCCTCGCCGAAAACTCGGACGCGGCTCGACTTGCAAGATAGATCGGGGCAAATCATGCTTCGACGAGCACGCGCATCTGAAGTCCTCGATGTTATCTGCGGAACATGTCTGATTCGACCATATGAGTGTCTAAATCTTTCTAAGTATAGAGTCTTATCCATAGACGTTGGATTCACTAGTGGCTAGTTCATGATCATTATGTACAGGATTAGTAAATGTTTCACTGTTGAATTGTTCCATACTCCATTTCATAAGTAGAACTTCAGCTAGTGCGATAGACTTTAATCTTGACTTTTCGCAAGTTCTTTCAGATGAATGCAAGTTCAGAACCCTGCTTGCCCTGCTGCGGCATCAATTCCTTTGTACTCAATTGTTAAAGTTGATGACAAATGTTCGATCAGAAGGAAAGAGTTGATGAGCTGCTAACTATGGAATTCAGATATTCTTAATGAGTCGAAGATTCATTCAGGAGGTTTTGGGTATAACATGAGTCTGTTAATAAATGAGAATTGGCGTTAATGATTATAACGTGACGAGGATGACTAGGAGAATATGGTTCGGATGTTCGAGGATACTTGTAGCAGATCATACAGTTCGACAGAACCTTGTGTTACAATTGCAAACTCCTTTTCGGAACATGTCAGCAATTCATTACCATTTGCCGAAAAACTTTCCTATCAAAATTTTTCAATTGAAATTAGTCAAAGGAATTATAAAAACTGGAATCCAAACAAAATATGTCCAAAAATTAGGAACAAAAATTATACTCAAAATTGGAAATTCGCTTTAAAATAGTTTAGCCTTCCTTCCAATAAGTTTGATTCCTCGGATGTGGCAGTGGCCCATGGAGCCGATTAGTTACAAGAACGTGACCGTTGGCCAGCTTTGCACCGATACGGCGTTGAACCGGAGCAACCCCCTGGCAGCTGACCGGCAAACCCCTCCGTCTGGACGCAACCCTTGCCTGGTTCCCTTGCCTAGT